>OY982970.1:6201765-7603530 GCA_963890685.1 Plagodis pulveraria | reverse complement strand
ACTCCCATTACTTTATTGGCAAGCGTTATACGAATTCGGATTTTAGTTTGAGCAGGATAAGAAATATCACAATATATAAGATTTCAAAGATTTATAAATTTAGAGATTATGTTTAAGTTTGTATATAACTTTATAATGTAATCTTAGGCTTACAGTTAAACTTTAAGGTTCTACGCCCGCAGCAGACTGAGGTAGAAGGCGCTTTTCGCCTTCTACATGCCTTCGGCACTTAAGTCCTGGAGAGTAAAGTGCCGACGCACTGGAGTCCAGGGGCCTAACTCCCACCTTTAAAAAAACTATTATGGAAAACCAACATCATTATTTTAAACTTAAAATATTGATACTAAGATTCGTACCACGGGCGGCCGTCACGAAATAATGTTCATATAGCGCTATCTCTATCGCACAAATGTCCTGATTCAATGCATGCAGTTCGCTCTCACGTTGAAGTTCTAATGTAAGTTTACTATAGCGACATGTGGTAGTGCAAATTAAAATTGTTAATGTAAGGTTAAAATAAGACTGAATTAAGAGACGGGAGTTGGCCACCAGGGTTATAAGAGCCTTCCATCTTACAATGTCCGGTAGAGTTGTGTTGTCGACAGCCGGAAAAAACATCCTTGTCCTCCCTAAATAAAAAGTGAATTCAGGGGTGTTTTAATAACTTTATTTTATGTATAAAAACCCATTTTTTAAGTATTACAATTGTCGCACGAAATTTCGGATCGAAATAGCGTGCCCAGGTGGTCGAGTGGTTTAAGCATCTTACTGCTTTTACGGTTTTGTAACTAAAATAGTGTATGATAATTAAATAGGTAGGTACATAAGTGATTATGTCATTAGTAATAAGTGAAGAAATTATATGTTACAAATTACGATTAATATGATACCTTAATAAAGCAGCAAAAAAATTAAGTATTTAATTAATATGTTGTAATGTTTACGGTGCTTTTGTTGTGTGTGTAAAAAAGAAACGAATCAATACTTTTTTTTTTTATAATTTTTTTTTATGCTTGATAGGTTAGTCTTTGACCACTATCCCACCTGATGGTAAGTGATGATGTGGTCGAAGATGTTGTTCAGGCCTTAACCTTATTTTATTGATGATATATCCTTTGACACAGAATAAAAAGGATCAGAAGGATCTCTCCGCAAAGACGTTTAAATAAATAAGCAACTCGCAATAAAGAATTATAGAGCAATTCAGATTGCTCACCGCTGAGTACCTGTGATGATGTGGTCGACAGGATAACCGAGAATGACTGGCTCTTAACGACAGCTGCCGGAAAATACCGTTAGGTGCTTGGTTACAAATTTTATCCTTGAGGGCGGTAGCTAGCAAGGCGGGCATTCGCAATATCCTTCGATCACCTGATAGTAAGTGATGATGTGGTCGAAGATAATGTTCAGGATAACCGAGAATGACTGTCTCTTAACGAGAGCTGCCGGAAAATACCGTTAGGTACTTGGCGACAAATTTTTTGTCCTTGAGGGTGGTAGCTAGCAAGGCGGGCATTCGCATTACTCCCTATCACCATGCTGTATCGAATGCCATATTAAGACAACAAAGGGGACCGATAGCTTAACGTGCCCACAGAACCGCTCAGTAGAAATGTCACTAGCGGTCACCCATCCAAGTCATGACCGCGACGTTGCTTAACCAACCGTGTGCGTACTCCCAGCGGCAACCTGTTGAACTACATGTTTTGAACTTAGCAGATATTTAGTTAGTGTATGACCTGTTGTAAATGTGATAGTTTTATATTAATGTGGCCGGCCATTCTTGGGATATTTGCGAAAATCACTTTCCGCTGGGAGAACGTTCTCTCAGCAGAACTTTTTTTGAAATAGGTCGCACGGAAATTTATAACTTTGTGGCGCGCTGGAGGTCGTAATTTTTGTCGGAAATGAAAAATAAAAAAACGAATTTGTAGGTCTGGACACGCTCTACAAGTCTTATTTCAAACATTTTTTGATATCTTCCATAAAAAAAAAGTTAATAGCGAAATAAAAAAAATTCTCCAAAAATTTTCGATATTTTTGATCGATATCTCGAAAACGACGATCGATACGTGAAAAATGTTGAGGACCTTAATTGTAGATCGTGAAAAAAGCTACAAAAAAGTATTCCATAAAAATTTTCGTATCTCAACGGGGAACCGAGTTATGATGAAAAAACTGAATTTAAGGGTTTTTTCAAGATGGCGGAAATTGCACAAGGTTATTTTGGTCGATAATTTGAACTTAAGCTTTTCTAGCCACCCCCCACGTAATATCAAAAATTTGGCTTTCTCGGTTCACTTTCTTTTCCAAATGTATATAATGACTGGACTATAAGGCCTCTAGCAAAAATAATGGACTAACCATAGTGTCCATTGACACTATGGTTGGTCCATTATTTTTGCTATTGTAGAATATTTTTGCTATTGTAGAGTAGTATTTGCTTTGGGTATTGTAGAGGACATAAATAATAAAGATTCACAAAGAGTAATTAACTTTAAACTGTATCCTTATTATCTCTTATAATATTAAACATTTTAAAAAGTGATTTATAAGCATATGTGCATCGTATTATCAAGCATGTTCATTTTTAAATGTCAAATTTGTTGCAAAAGTTAATTCGTGCAGATATAATTAGTGTACATTTTTTCTTTTTCTTTTTTTTAAATTTTATTGTGACGGTACAAGCTCGAGGCCCATGCACCTGATGTTAAGCGGACCAACGTCTGCCTATAACAGATGCATTTCGTCACAGGTCACGAATTGCACTGCGCCCGTCACCTAGATATAGTTGTTAAGTCTCATGGGTCTGTAATTTCACTAGCTCTCAAGGACTGCTGCTGGAACACCGTTAGGTACTTGGCGATAGATTTTTTTTCTGGATTCGAACCATGGACTTGCTGCGCGGTAGTCCATAGCCAAATGCCACTGAGCCATCACTGCTTCATAAAACATACGTAACTATGAACAGATTGATGAGTATTTCAGTTAATACATTTAGAATGCATTCGTAAATGGTTTTATGAAGAGCTGAAAACAACTATAAGCGGTAAAGGTAGAGTGCACGGAGCGCTTTCCATACAAACGTAGCTTCGTCGTATTTTAAAGTAGGTGCAATTTTGTACGCATATTGGTGAGCCTAAAAGCTATGCTTCTGGTTTGCCAGTTTTTCGATTTAATATTTATTTCATCCCTAAATTTTAACAATTCCCATACAACACGATTTACGAATTCTTTTTGAAAATACTTAATTTTACGGAAATCTGTCAGGCCAGAAGCATAGATATTAGGCTCAAGGATATACATGCAAAGTTTTAACGACTTTCCACTCCTAGTATTTAAAATATGACGAAAATGGAAAGCGCTCCGTGAGCTCTACTGTTATTAAACAACCCAGGCCTAATTAGACTACGCAATGGCATTATTTTGTTTAAATTCTAACAAGAAATACGGTGCAAAAAGACATATTGGTAGTTTGCAAGTGTGTTTAATTAAATTTCCAAGAAGCAACAATTGCGTCATTCAAATCAATTGGAAATTAGTTAGGCCGTATTTTTATCACGCACCTTATTATTAATGTCCTACTAGTAGAGCGAGGCTCAAGTTGACCTTGCTCATTTTTAGTGTTCCATATTCAAAGGGGAAAAACAGAGCCCTATCAAAGAGAATCCGATGCAATTATATGTTTGTCCTTCCGTATGACTCGGGTCCCTAGCTCGGTAACGTAATGAGTTACTAACCAGGAAAGGATAAGGATATATATAAGGACAAAATTTTTGTTTAATTCTGTTAACACCTTCGCTCACTTACCATCAGGTGAGATTGTGGCAAAAACCTTACATATAAGCAAGAACAAAAAAACAAAAACGAGCCATAAAATTTTCCTGTATTGGCACTCTCAAACAATAATAATTTTGGCTGTGTTCTTAATTTTTTATGACTTTTTAAGGAATGTCAGCAAATTAATTTTATCGCTCAGTAGGTATACTTAATTTATTGCAGCGTTTTATGTACATTGATTATGATGATTTGGAATTTGACTTTGGGTTAAAGATAAGTAATATAATAAAAGTATTTAGTAGTAAATACACGGGATGACTCACGTAAATAAGTCAGATATAGTTAAAGAGGCGTCCCGATCTCGTCTTAAATATACCACCGGATGTGTTTGATACTATAGTCGGAACTATCTGACATATTTACGAGTGTAATCACGTATTATTTACCAAAATGAGTAAAATAATAATGTACTTACAATAATTCACATATATTAGATGAATGTATACACAGTGTTATTGTAAAAAAAAATGCTAACAGCGGTTGTTAGCATTGTTAGGGTTTACTTTCTGTTAGACCTAACAATCACTTTTCTTTAAATTTTTTTAACAACTAGATGAAAGTTTTTTTTTTAATTTTTTTTTTTAATAACATATTAACTAACAATACATTTTTTAGTTATAATGTTTTGTTTTGTGTTTTAGACATGTTGGCGTTTTGGACTTCATAGTCGGTATGTCTGTAAGCCACTTTACTGTCTGTTAACCACGTAAATGTGATCCCGTCTTTTTTATAATTATGTGCTCAGCAGCATTTCTACTGAGAATATTTCTTCACTTTTTGACGACTATTGGTGTTTCTGTGTTGTGAAGTCAGTACCTATAATCAATCCTTTGACGGAAGCCAAAAGTAAAATCAAAATGAATAGGTCCATAAAATAGTAATCAGATTTTTATTCATAGTCGTGCCAAGTCATGTAATCCCTACTAAGACTTTCGATTTATGTATCAAAAGTAGGGTTTGAAGCAGTGATAGCTCAGTGGCATTGGCTATATATATGGACTGCCGCGCAGCAGGTCCATGGTACGAATCCCGCCGCGGGCTTAAGCTTCACCGCATGGTGGAAGGGCATTTTGCGAATGCCCGCCTGGCTAGCGACAACCCTTAAGTAGAAAATCTGTCGCCAAGCACCTAACGTCCATCCAATAATCAAACCTTCGCATGTCATATAAATTTTGTTAAGGCAATATATTGTAATAGCTGAATAAATTGTGGCAATAAGACATTATTATTCTTATAGTAGGTATAACGGTGTGTTCCGGCAGCTGTATATCTACCTACATAATTTTCTAATGACATGATAACGGATACTGCAAAAGAATACAATACTAAATTGATAGTAGTCGTGTCCTTTCTCTAATAAAATTCTTTTAACAATGCGTCAGGCAATGACTCGCTTGTAGACACCAAATTCAAAGCAAAGCGTAACAATGATAACACAAAATAGTTGGCAAGTATTCACATATTTTTTATCTGTTGCGATAAAAACTTATAAAAAGTATATCATCATCATCAGCCGGAAGACGTCCACTGCTGAACAAATGCCTCCCCCATAGAACGCCACAAAGAACGGCTATTAGCCATTTACCCGCTACTTTCACGATGTAGTCAGTCCACCTGGTGAGGGGGTACAAAAAAGATATAACTGCACTAAACTCCGAAGGCTTCTCACTATTACGTAGACACGAGCAACTATTCAGAAGAACTTCAACATTAGTTTTGACAATAAAGTCGTTTTAGTAACTGGCTGCAATGCTGGCATTGGAGCTACTACGGCTATATACTTTGCCAAAGAAGGAGCTCAAGTCGATTTCGTTGGTGGTAACAAAAGCGGGCTCAAATTCGTCTCAGAAGAAATAAACAAACTCGATAAAACACCTCTCGTCATCTGAGCAGATTTCACCAGAGAAGAAGGTTGTGAAAAAAAACGGTCGATAAATTTGGGAAATTCGATGTCTTACTTCACAGCGCAGGAATTGTGAAATAACTTGTTGAAGTTGGTACCATGATAGTTCAAAAGTACCTATTATCACAATATTGTGCGCATGGTACCGCCTTCGGCAAGTTATTTCACACTTTTGAGTATTGAAGTCAGTTCCATATTTAAGTTAAAAAAAATGTTTCCCTCTTTTTAGTGACCCTTGCTACTTGGATCAATTGACATTCACTGTCAACGGCTATATAATCAAGATTTTGCTAGCGTAAACATATTATTCATAATATGTTATTGTATGTAAACATATCATTCATATGTTTGTGTGGTTCGTCCAGTGTGTTAAAGAAAACATTTTGCATGACCCTGAAACTGTGCCCAGTGAATGGCAATAGGCTCGCCCCCTTTTACATGTGACCAAAACCCAATTGGCGAAACGTAGGTGTTTCCACACCTCTGCCTACCCCTTCGGGGAATACAGGCGTGATTATATGTATGTATGCAGCAAGTTTTTTTTCTGGGATTGTGACGGAATGAAACCTGCACGAGACTCACGTGATGTTAAGCAGTAACCTTCATAAAATAATTATTTAGGAACGAACTGGACCTGAGGCCCTGAGACATTCAGTTGTTAAGTCTCATGTGCCTGTAATTTCATAACTACTTACTGGCTCTGAAGAACTCCTGTCTGAATACATTGTTCAGTGCTTGGTAGCAAATTTTCTATTTGATGGAGGTAGCTAGCCAGGCCTAGCATTCCTAAAACGCCCGTCCACCATACTCACGCCTTGCCGGTTTATGATTCAGAAGCATAAAAGGGCAGGGTGGTGGGGATCGAAACTTGGATCACCGGTACGGCAGTTTATAGTCGCTATTTACCGCTCTGCTATCACTGTTTCAAAAAGTACTTACTTACATATTTATTGTTTAGATTTTTTTTTCCTTTACATCTTGTATTAAAAGTGTTAAAATAGTTTTACTAACGCTCCTAAGAGTTTTTTAATAGACCATATAGAATGATTACTATCTGATCCGATGGCAGCTCATGATCCCCTCGAAAGCTCTCAAAGACAGCTCCCGGAAAACACCGCTAGGTGATTCCGTGCTCAGCGAGACGTCAACGCGGGCGTCCCGAGCTCTCCTTGAAAAAGACCACCGGATGTGGTTGAAACTATAGTCGGAGCTATCTGACTTATTCACGTGAGTTATCCCGTATTATTTACTAAAAAAACTAGATTTGCGACAGATTTCCTGCCTTACTGGGCACGTATTACAAGCGGACATTCCCAAAATGCCCAACTACCATGCTATAAAGCACGTGCAGTATGTCACTAGCGGTCACCCATCCCAGTAAACACTGCAATAGACTTGATGATCAGTTAGGGACGAGTAGGAATGCTCCGCTCCGTACGCTGCAAGAAGGTGTGGAAGATTTCCAGTTGTTGAACTAAAACCTACTGCAATATGTTATCGTGTTACTCCCCTTATCAAATAAAACATAGTGTGAAGACCCTATACGTGTGAATATGTGGGGTTAATACACTTTGTTGGTATGTGTAACTAAACACAAAGAGTCTTTAATCGATAATTTTGACTTCAGTTTTATTGTCGGTGGCCTGACGCAACCCACCTTGGAAAAGTTCTTATTGGCGGCTACCATTCAATTAAGAGGGAGAGGTCGTGAAGATGTGTGGTCATGCTTTACGCCATGGTGTTTCAAACGTTATTTTAACAATGATTACTATCTGATCCGGTAAAACAATGGTAAGCAATACTATAGAGTGTTGCTGTACTCGTCGATTATAAACCGGCGATATGAGTAGTGGCATGTTGTTCATTCGACACACTTTTTTGCTTACCCGTATTTTATACATATAAACAGTAGTTGATATTTTTTTTACAATATTTACGCCGGGTAATGTCCTATATGTAGCAAAAATTGTATGTATGCTTTTTATGATTAGCAATTACATAAGTTTAATCTACGTATACATTTTATATGTACTTGCATAAGTACCTAGTACAAGGAAGCACAATTTTTATGTACTTCAATAAAGTAAATCAACGAACCTTGAAAAAAGCCCTCGTAACACTAACCAGCGTACAGCAATCAAAGGTAGATGACCTGCGTGACCGACCTTGTGACGTAATCCGTGACGTCATCGCGTAAGGCTCGTTTCAGCGTGGTGCTCTATTTCGCATCCTCTCTCAGCGACCGTGTGGCCTAATGGATAAGGCGTCGGACTTCGGATCCGAAGATTGCAGGTTCGAGTCCTGTCACGGTCGAAAAATATCTTTTTGTGTTTTGCAATTTTATAAAGGAACGAGGCCTACTAGGAATAAGTATAATATTCTCGAGATAAACGTATTTTTTTTCTTTTGCAAAACTAATCCAATTTATAATTTTTTTGGCATTTAAATTTTATGAAAGACTAATCTAGGCTTCTATCATTTTCTTTTATGTTAAAAACTTAAAAAAAATTGTCTGGTGGTCGCTTATCATGGCTGTAAAACGGGGAATCCGTAGTGATTATCAGGGCTATACTTTCCTTAGTAATAATTAATTGCTGAGGTATAGGAATTAAAAGGGGCATGTTTGTAAAAGGCCTAGATCATAGGTATGTAAAAAATGATTGCTGTAGAGTCTTTGTCCAGGCAGTAAATAGGAGAATACAATAGCCTTCCCTCTTAATGTCTTTTACAAAATAACTTTTTAACTTTTTTTTTCGTTTTGAATATTTTAAGTATCTTCTAATAAACGCCCGTGGGGTGCCGGGCTAGCCCGTGGGGTGCCGGGCTAGCCCGTGGGTTGCTGGGCTAGAATGTCACCCCCATCTCTATACCCATGTTGTAGAGGGCGACTAATGGTAACACACCAGAAGGTGGGCAGCAGCGCTTTCGGGGCAACTGATATCTCAAGCTCCGATCCCTAAGACGCCTGGCATTCGCAAAATTCCCTACCGCCATGCTATAACGACTGCCATCCAAAGACGACAACCGGGACCGACGGCTTTACGTGCCTTCCGAAGCACGGATGCGCTCAGTAGTAATGTCACTAGCAGTCACCCATCCAACTCATGACCGCGGGCGACGTTGCTTAACTTTGCTGATCGGTTAAGAACAGCCAAGTAAACTTCGCTACGAGCGCTTGAATTATGTTACTTTTGATTATTATTACTATTATTATTTTTAATATATTTGACGATAACTGTACTGTAGAGTTGAATTTAATTGTAACATGTACTTTGTAGTTTCTTTGTGATATAATATTATGATTTGACCTTTTCATATTAATAATGTGTTATAGTAATTATCTTTTTTTTATGTTATTGTGACGGAACAAGCTCGAGGCCAACCTGATGTTAACCGGACTAACCTCTGCCTATAGCAGATACATTTTGTCACAAGTCACGAATTGCACTGCGCCCGTCACCTTGAAACATAGTTGTTAAGTCTCAAGTGCCTATAATTTCACTGGCTCTCGAGGACTGCTGGAACACACTGTTATGTGCTTAGCGACAGATTTTCTGCTTGGTCGTTAGCCAGGCGGGCATTTGCAAAATGCCCTTCCACCATGCGGTGAAGCTCAAGCCCGCGGCGGGATGCGAACCATGGACCTGCTGCGCGGCAGTCCATAACCAATGCCACTGTGCCATCACTGCTTCAAAACACGTGTATTGTATCACATTATTTTACATGTAATTGTAACGACATTGGAGGGGTGAGCATTTTTAGACAGAAATATCTACCTAGCTCGGCTAGCTCGCAGTTTGGCTGTGGCAAATTATGTTATTATAAGGATTCCGTAGTCTAACACTGGATCCTTTTACTAAGCCTCGCTGTCCGTCCGTCTCCCATGAAGGTCTCGACCTGTATGTAAAAAAAAAGATTTTATGTGCATTCAGTGGTGGTGGTACGGAGCCCTCGGTGTATGAGTATTAGTCCAATTCGCACTTGGCCATTTCTATTATAGAAGTCGCAGGTTCAGCATATAGCATTTTGAAGCAGTGATAGCTCAGTGGCATTGGCTATGGACTGCCGAGCAGCAGGTCCATGGTTCGAATCCCGCCGCGGGCTTGAGCTTCACCGCATGGTGGAAGGGCATTTTGGGAATGCCCGCCTGGCTAGTGACCACCCTCAAGTAGAAAATCTGTCGCCAAGCACCTAACAGTGTGTTCCGGCAGCAGTCCTTGAGAGCCAGAAAAATTACAGGCACATGAGACTTAATAACTGTACGTCTCAGTGAGACGGGCACAGTGCAATTCGTCGTTGACGAAATGCATCTGTTATAGGCAGAGGTTAGTCCACACTGAGAAAAATCTAAAGTCAAAAGTGCCCTAATGACGGCCAATTTATATACGGTATGAAGGCAAAAAACCGACCAAACGTAAATACGTACAAAAACGCCTACTAAGGCGAATGTTTCTTTTCGTCTTCATTTAAGGTGTATTTTGTGGTCTTTCTAAAATATTGACTTTTCGATGAGGCTGATTAAGTCGTACGTTATAGTGATAATCACCGTATATAAACCGCCGTAAAAGTAAGGTATATTTTATGGTCAATACAATTATTATCGTATAACAAGTTCAATTCTGAAAATACTTTACGGAAGGCGTTTTTTGACGGTTGTGTTTATTATAAAACATGGTAATTTTTTATTGATTTCGCTTTGCGTAGTGAAAATCATCTTAAGAGTTGTTAATTCATCTTGCGTAGTTACAATTCAACGGTAAAAGGTCAAATTTGATTTAAGCTCCAAAGACATTTTTCTCAATGCACTTAACATAGGGTGGGCCTCGGGCTTGTTCCGTCACAATAACATAAAATAAAAATAAATAAAAAATATAGAGTAGGTACTACTCTCACGTCTGAGTAGCCCCCACTCAGAGGTGAGAGTAGTACCCAGTACCAGCTCCTTCCAAATGAACTGAGCGGCTCGAGTCCTAGATGTTCAAGCTCTCTCCGATCGGCTTGACCCTTTGATGCTGTGTAGTATGTACAGATGTTGGATCATTCTGAAAGTTTTACCGTATTATTACGAGGAGTGTTCCAAGAAACTGGTTTAATACCTGCAGCTAAATTTCGCCACGGACATCCCGACAGAACATGTTTCATAATTTACATGTCAACATCTGGAAGTCCATAAACATGCGATGCGGAATTTTCTGCCTCGAACGGTCACTATGTGGAACCAGCTGAAAGCAGCCAGTACTTCTAGGTTAGCCTAAACAACATCTTCGACCACATCATCACTTACCATCAGGTGACCACCAAAAAAAAAACGATTTGGGGGTTTTCAAGAAGAGAGGGTTTCCCCCCTCAAAGGCCAGCAACGCATTCTCGATACCTCATGTGTTGCGGATGTCCGTGGGTGATGGAAATCACTTACCACTAGGTAAGCCGCCTGCTCGCTTGCCCTCATCGTGAAATTTTGCACGCATATCCATACTTAATTTTTCATTTTTCGTTTAATTATTTATTTTAATTATGTTAGTTGAATTGAATTTTCATACAACATAAGTTCTCCAAATAATTTAAAAAATACATAATTTTGCGAAAAACTAGCAAACTAGATACATAGATATTGTGCTCACGGACATGCATCCTAAACTTCACCTAATTTGAACACATGGTATTTAAAATATGACTTAACTAAGTTTATTTATTTATTTATATTATGGTTAAACTAATACGGTAATATCACCAATTACATTAGTTATCGAACAAACTTAATTATACAATCAATTATTATTAATATTATTTTTTACAAATTATAAGCTACTTAATAAAATAATTTTATCAGATCATATAAAGTATTATATATAAAGCGCTATAAATAAGCATTATAACAAATTACTAATAACGTTTTTGATAATATTTACGCTTAAAAATTGTGAGATAAGAAGTGGCGCCATTGCTGCGTCAGCAGAGAGCGCCGATAACCCGCGAGTATCCCGGCCAAAGGAATATTCCTCATATCAATGTTGGATAACATATTTATAAATACTACTAAACTATTACAATACGAATAACAATACTTTAGCATAACAATCTACAATAACTTAACAATAAATTTGTACCGACTTGCATTGAACATGCATATTATTATGACTTTCTGTTTTTTTATGTTATTGTGGCGGAACAAGCTTTAGGCCTACCTGATGTTAATCGGACTAACCTCTACTATAACAGATGAATTTCATCACAAGTCACGAATTGCACTGCGCCCGACACTTTGAGACATACTTGTTAGGTCTCATGTGCCTGTAATTTCACTGGCTCTAAAGGACTGCTGCCGAAACACACCGTTAGGTGTATGACGACAGATTTTCTACTTGTGGGTGGTAGGTAGCGAGGCGGGCAATCGCAAAACGCCCTTCCACCATGCTGTGAAGCTCAAGCCGGCGGTGGGGGTCGAACCAAGGACCTGCAGCACGGTACTACTATGGTTAATACCGCTTGGCCATCATTGCTTAAAATTTTTGAATGAAGTGAAAAGTCCAATGAGATTATTATATACAAATACACGAAAGTATACACGCTAAAGATAAGACCACCTGTTTGCGGGTAGCTGACATTTCCAGCTTCACCTGATATTGGAAGAGGGCTTGCGAGGACACCAATAAGGCAGGGACGTGATTGATTGTGCTGAAGAAACTAAGGAATAGGGTCAACATTCCAAATAAAATTTAACCTGTTCTAAGTATTTAATTTTTTTGCATAAAATCTAGGCCAACATGGAGGAAAATAGCTCCAGCTAATTAAAACTGAAGGAAATATGACACAACAAATGCCCCATTTCATTGGAAATGTTTTTTATGGAAAAGAAATTGAAGCGTTCGTAGCGAAGTTTTCTTAGCAAGTTAAGCAACGTCCGCCGCAGTCATGACTTGGATGGGTGACCGCTAGTGACATTCCTACTGAGCGCTTCCGTGCTTCCGAGGACACGTTAAGCCGTCGGTTCCAGTTGTTGTATGGCAGTCGTTATAGCATGGTGGTAGCGCATTCTGCGAGTGCCCGCCTGGCTAGCTCTCACTCTCAAGTAGAAAATCTGTCGCCAAGCACCTAACGGTGTGTTCCGCCCCAAAATCTGGTTCCTAAACATCAAACGCATCCTTCTTTAAAGAACCAAAATCCGAGGAACAAGTTCTTCGGATGCATCGCGACCCTTCCTTATAAGTCATAAAATCAATAACGTATTGAAATAATCATATGAAAATTAGGGCGGCAGGCCTTTTCAGAACGAGTTTGCCTTGGTGGGTACTGGGTACAATTGTAGTGTCAGTTTTGAAGCGCTCGTAGCGAAGTTTGCTTAGCCATTCTTAACCGATCAGAAAAGTTAAGCAACGTACTCCGCGGTCATGACTTGGATGGTTGACCACTGGTGACACCTACTACTAAGCGTGTACGTGCTTTGGAGGGCACGTTAAGCCGTTGTTTCAGGTTGTTATTATATATTTACATTGTATGGCAATCGTTACATCATGATGGTAGAGCATTTTGCGGATGCCCGTCTTATTAGCATAGCGCCTAACGGTGTGTTTCGACAGCTGTCCTTGAGCGCCAGTAATTCTAGATTAGCCTGAACAACATCTTTGACCTCATCATCGCTTAACATCAGATGAGATAGTGGTTAAGAGGCTAGCCTATCAGCTATAAATAAATAAACAGAAATATTCTCTGCTTGGAAGTAGTAGTGTGCGATCATTACTGTATTTAAGCGAGCGCAGTGCAGTGTTGAACAGAACGGTGACACTGCAACTGTAATGGGCAGACGTGACGGTTACCACCAGACAACTTGTCATTATCGTCAATTTGATTTTAGAAGCAGTGATAGCCGACTGGTTATAACTATGGACTACCGTGCCGCAGGTCCATGGTTCGATCCCCATCGCATGGTGGAATGGCACATTTTGCGAATGCTCGTCTGGCTACCACCCTCTAGCAGAAAATCTGTGACCAAGTACCTCACAGAGTGTTCCGGCAGCAGTCCTTGAGATCCAGTATATGAGACTATACAATTATATGTGAGACGTGCGTAGTGCTGGTCGTCACGTGTGACGAAATGCATCTGCTATAGGCACAGATTACCATTTAACATAAGGTGAGTGCGTGTACCTTCACAATCCCTTACAAAAATCTGTTCATAAAAATAAACTTTCATTATTATGACCATCACCGATACGTCGAATTTTTTGTCGCCTTTGTCGAAGCGCTCGTAGCGAAGTTTTCTTAGCTTTTCTTAACCGATCACCAAACTTAAGCAACGTCCGCCGCGGTCATGAGTTGGATGGGTGACCGCTAGTGGCATTACTTCTGAGCGCTTCCGTGCTTCGGAGAGCACGTTAAGCCGTCGGTCCCGGTTGTCGTCTTAGGATGACAGTCGTTATAGCATCATGGAAGGGCATTTTGCGAATGCCCGCCTCGCTACCTACCACTCTCAAGTAGAAACCTGTCGCCAAGCACCTAACGGTGTGTTCCGGCAGCTGTCCTTGAGAGCCAGTGATTCTAGGTTAGTCTGAACAACATCTTCGACTACGTCATCGTTTCTCAAACATAAAAAAAAAGTTCTAGTAATAAAAGTCTTTATAATAGCGTTATTGCTATGTTTATGGGCTATGGCCCATAGCTTTACAATGCCTGGATATTATTATTATCCCATTCATTTTATGGGATGGCCAACTGCTCGGTGCCTAATGAGGTCACAGAATAACTGATAGTATTGTATTAACAAGGGTCAAAGGACCCATAATGTAGGCTTGGTGACCGTTAACGGCCGTTTTTCACGAAGGTTGTAGTGTTTATTGCTAATTTATTGTTTGCACAGATTTTGCTAGGTAACTTGATTAGAGAGAAAAAGTTTTTATGTGGGTTACTTACGTGATCAAGGGATAAAAACTGGTCAAGTGAGAATCAGGCCTGGCTCTAAAGGTTTCGAATGGTAACAGTCTAAAAAAATATTGCTTTTGATCACAGGTCTCGCTTTAGAATAAACGAAGAATTTTGTATGGCGGCCATTTTAAATCTACCATATTGAATTTGTGACAGATGTCATTCAACTCTCGTTATTCCATATGACATTTGGTCAAATACCCTTTACTTATTTCTTATAGTTGGTAGCTATTATTATTACACAATCCGCCATACCAACACATATTGTTTAGAAATTTGAATTGGCTACCTGTTACGGTTTAAAAGATACCCTATTGGTAAAGGTCGGGTGGAAGAACAGCCGAGGCTTAGTAACAGGGTCCCGTTTGTAGTACGGAACCCTAAAAATCGGCCTAGTTAGAGTTGAAATCAGACTAAGAGTCCCGAATCGATTGAAAAACACGTAGATATTTTTAGGCCCCTTCAGAAAGGTGGACGTTCTTACTTCAGTTTTACTATTTTTATGTTTGTTTCTTCAGATAGAACTCTTCATTTATAATAACCGATTCGCATAATTGTTTTTGTTTTCTTTTTTTATATTTCACAGATTGATATTATTTTTAGATATATTATCAAATCGTATCAGAGTTTGGTTTTAAAATCAAAGTAACTGTAAAAAGAAATACATTATCATTCCAAAGAATGAAACAAAATTCGTTTCATTCTTTTCAATGTATAAGTCGGGATTGTTTTTTTTTATTATTATTATTGGTAAATTCATAGGTACAATAAATCGTATCCGAAATAAGGTCGGAGAAGTTAACATTATTTATGAATAAAGCACGCGAAGTATCGTATTGCATACATAGAAAAACCGAAACAGTACAAACATAATAGTCAAAGTATCAAGTCATAGTAAAGAGTATCAAAACTATACATAAGAGACAAAACCGAACGGACCGAACTCTACTACATAAAATGTGCCTACTATCTCTACCTCCATTTCCCGTTTCAACCAAATCTCCCCCATTTATGTTCGCCGCGTAGGTTTCCGCTAATCATTTCCGGTCGTCCCCAATGTGGGCCGGAAAGCCGGAAAATAGTGCGGCGATGGACTTCCGGTCCGGGTCCTTCCGAGCCGGGCGTCCCGTATCCCGGGCCCTCTACGTCACGGCAACTACCAGGAGGTCATAATAAGGGAGGATGTCTCGCTAACGGATGGGAAACTAGGTTAATGTCGGTGCTTGGGATGACTAAAATGTTTAAAGGATTGTTGTTTTTTGATATTTTTAATTGTTTTTACCGCCTTCAAAAACAGGAGGAGGTACTTACAATTCATCTGTATTTTTATAATTGTTTATGTCTGTTGCCCCAGGACTTTTGACTGGGTGAACTGATATTGGTGATTCTTTTTTTATTTCGAAGCCGATGCTTGCCGTGCGGTCCCATTTAAATTTCATCAAAATCGGCAAGCCTTTTTTGAGTTACACTCCAATAACTGAAAAGTGTTTTCATATCTTGACGATATAGTCATTGACAGTGAATGACAATCGATCTCATAAGTAGCCAAGGGTCTTGAAGTTGGTTCCATTTTTTTAATGGTAAAATCGTAATTATTTTTTTAGGGTGTCTATGACAATATAATGTATTGTTTTAATATGTAGACGATTACTATAATTTCTGTACTAAGTTTTTTTGTTATTGCTGATTGTTTAGTTTGGCCACAATCTTACGTGATGGTAAGTGATGATGTGGTCGAAGGTGATATTTATAAGGCTAAACCTAGATATTTATAGGGCTAAACCAGACTTACTGGATCTGAAGGACAACTGCCGGAATACACCGTTTATAAAGTTAAGCATCAGATTTTCTATTTTAGGGTGGTAGAGAGTCAGGCGGGCTTTCGCGAAATGTGTTATCACCATGCGGTAATACTTACTCAAACCCTTCCGAGACGGGACTCGAACCATGGCACGGCGATGGTCATTGTTCAACTTCTTTTTCCTCTTTCACTGATTCCGGAGTTAAATCAAGTTCATAATCGCTTATATTCAACGTTTTAACGTAAAAATGTTTTCGTAATATTTTTTAAGTATATGTCAGTTTTAATTTCATCACGATTTAAATATAAATGAAAACATTCATGGAGCACGATAAATATTACAAAATCACAAATATACGATAGGAAAAATTTAAGTCATGTGCGGGATTCGAACCCGCGTCCATCCACTCCTTGAGCCTTTTGTAATGTAATCCGCATAGCAGGCGTTATTGCAAACCTAACAATATTAAAAAAAAAAAATAACGATAAATATTTTTTGATATACACATTATGTAAGTTTGAGATATAAACTCAAGGATTACATCACAAACTTCCTTAAATTCAGATAGAACGCCATCTATATGAGAGAAGTAAGAACATAACCACATAAATCACTAGGGCTGTCTACGCGCGGAAACAACGCGCGCCCCCACAACGTGCGCAACGCCGCCCGTCCCTACCGCATGTTATATTCCGTGTCCTACTTGGATCCTGTAAGAGCCAACTGATGGAAAAACCGCCGAAAGAGACTCCGACGTAAGTTGTATGCAGTGTTGATGCTCATTAGGCGAATATTTTTCCATTTCAACACCCTGAACCGAAAATCTACAAGGAGGGTTGGCGATCAGGAAGCCGGTCACAAAAACTTTATAGAAATACAAAAACTAGATAACTTTATTTGTCATATTAATGTGTTACAGTTAAGTTATGAATCCCTTGTCTCCAAACCAGTGGTAACTGTGTTTCAGAGCCAAAGGCCTCTTCCGTAGATATTATAAATTTAAAATCTTGAATATTAATGTATGCCTTTATTAACAATACGCTACAAACTTAATACAAAACTACGAAGAAAACATTCAGGCAGCCCAAAGGCAATCCCACACAGTCCAAACGCTCCAGCCCACCGATTGGATTGCAATAACAAAAAGGAAAATATTAGTTATAGGTTGATTTTACAATACGTTTAGGGCTTGTTTCATAATGTTCGAGTAAGTTCCGGTTATACTACCCAGAACATATTTAATAAATAAAACACTATCTTTCCGTTTCACAGGCGCGTTTAAAGCTTTAACCGATGGATAGGCTAAATCGATGCCTATCCATCGGTTAAAGCTTGAAACGCGCTGCATGTTAACTGTAATTTTTATCATTCAGTTATTTTATGTGTTGGTTAGCAACCCGAAACTTTATTAGGACATTCTGAAACGGGCCCTTAAAGTAATAAATTATTAAAAACTCAAAAAGGTTGGGTTCACAATAAGTTAAAAGTAATGAACTGAAGCAGTGATGGCTCAGGGGCATTGGCTATGGACTGCCGCGCAGCAGGTCCATGGTTCGAACCCCGCCCAGAGCTTGAGCTTCACCGCATGGTGGAAGGGCATTTTGCGAATGCCCGCCTGGCTAGCGACCACCCTCAAGTAGAAAATCTGTCGCCAAGCACCTAAAGGTGTTTTCCGGCAGCAGTCCTGGAGCGCCAGTGAAATAACAGGGAAAATGAGACTTAACAGGTATGTCTCAAGGTGATGGGCGCAGTGCAGTTCGTCACTTGTGATGAAATGCATCTGTTATAGGCTGAGGATACCGCTTAACATCAGGTGGGCCTCGCGCTTGTTCCTTCACAATAAAAAACAATAATAATAATAATAAAAACAAAAGCAGTATTCGTATTAGGTTGAGTTTGTAATAAGTTCAAAATGAAAATGAAATTTGTAACTAAAATCCAAGTAATATTTTACAAGTTCATAATAAAGTAACAAGTGAAATTACAAATTGTTCAGTTCATATTATGTACTTACTATAAAAGCCTTTATAGTTTAAATTAATTTTAATTCAATTTATACATCAATTCTGACTTTTAAGTTATAAGTTGAACCGTTGAACAAATCCTCCCCCAATGAGGGGTATTTCCATAGTCCCCACGCTTGGCAGGCGTCTTGGGGATCGCAGTTATCCTTAGGCGCGTATCCTCCGGTCTGCCGGTTTTTCTCTTATGTGTCCCAACCGGCCTGCCGGTTAGCGGTCAATAGTCGTGTTTACATATTCACCATAAAATCTGCGTAAGTTCGATTTTCATAATTCAAACGGTTTTCGTGAGGATGGATCCTTGGCTATGCGAGAAAAAATCCATAATATTCTGATATAACAGAAAGTATGTTTAAAATTGATATGAAATCTGAAACCAGCTCAAATTACATTTTGGCGCCAAAATTTTGTATAGATTTATGTCATTTAAAAATAATCTCGTAACTACTTCTAAAGTAATTAACCTAGAAAGCTGTAATTTTGCATTTGTATAGGCAATAAGTCAATAACGATGTTAAAAGAAATTAAAAGGATAAGGATTGATAACTTTTTTTTTTATAGATTTTTTTATTTGACCCCTGTTTTTGTTACGGCTGGAATTCCGGTGGTCTAAAAAAAAGGTTTAGTGTAAAGCTTGTATTTATCCGATCGTTATTATTTAAACGTTGTTAGTAAGCTACTATCATTGGCTATACAACAAAAAAAACCGCATTACTCCATGGTAACGAGAAGTTACTCAAATCATGAAATGAAAAAAAATAACTTTCACTCGATGCATTTTGCCGCGCAAACACTCACCGATCGAAATTTACGTAATAAATAATCTCGTAACTACTTTTAAACCTGTAAACCTAAACATCTGAAACAATTCAGGTGTATAGATTACATCTGAATAATCATATCAAAAGAAAAACCAAATTCGTAGGTGGTATAGTTTTTGAGAAAAAAAATAAAATCCGCTTAGGTACAGTTTTCCCGCCAAAATTCTTAAAAAAAATCGCGTTGTTTTAATCTCGTTACTTCTTATAAAATATTTATCCTTACAATCTGGTATTATTCATGGGTAAAGAACCATAATAAATACACACATTAAAAAAAAAACAAAGTTGTAGGTGGAATAGTTTCGGAAAAAAAAAATAAAAAAAATATATAAAAAATGCCGTTTCCCGCCATTTTCGTCGTCTGTTCAAACCCATTTTCCTGTAAAATTTTCCATGAAAAGGTCTATTTTCATTTCTTTTCCCGTAAAGAGAATATGATGAGGATTGCATTGGTACCAAGAAGTTTATATGTTGATTGGAGACTGCCACAAATAAACTCGATTAAAAAACAAAATACCTCAAAATCTGGAAAAATATATTTTTATTCGCTGTTTGATCCACTCAAACTAAATGTATGAAAATGTTATTTTTTGTATGGTATAGGTAATATATTGGGGTATGGGGATGTTAGGGTGACATGTTTAGGTAATGGAAAACTACTTAGTACTACAAAAAAACGTTACGGGGCGTCGCGGGATAAAAAAACGTGAGCAGTTTGGACGATTGTGTCATAGGAGGTGGACAGATTGGACGCACGAGGGAAGGCATAAATTTATCAGAAGGCGCTGCTGTCCCTTCCGGTATTTTTCCCTTAGTCGCCTCTTACGACATCCACGGGAAGAGATTTGGGGGTGACATTCTAGCCCGGCACGTCACGGGGATTTGATTTGTAAGTCTCTTATAATTTTATTATTTCTATTATATGATTAATGTAATTGAGGACATGTAGCCGAAACGGCCAAATTCATCATCCTTCTCTCTCATCCATAGTTACTTATTGAGGACAAACGGTATATGCTACGGGGTTCCTTTTCGGTAACGAAATGAATTTCCAAGAAACGGCATACACCAGGCCATCATAAAGTACTGGCATATGAAGACGACAATTTGCCCGTAACTTTAACATCCTGGGGAGCGAACAAAGGGACACGTTTCGGAAGCCTCAGATTACAACCACGAAGCGGATGCGACATGCCATTATTTAAAGGAGGATTTGTTCTGCGCATGAATTAACATAATATGTATGAATAATATGTTGATTATGGACAGTTAAAAGCATAGAATTATTAGCAATAAGAATATAATCATAAAATGTTTGTATGAAGATTATATGTGGTTTATTTTGTATAGCTTGAATTGCAATGGACCAAGTTATGGTTATTGCGCTCCTTCGGGAACTTAGTCAATCAGGAGATAATAGAATACCATACTTATGTTTTTTTTTAATGTTATTGTGATGGAACAAGCTCGAGGCCCACCTGATGTTAAGCGCACTAACCTCTGCCTATAACAGATGCATTTCGTCACAAGTCACGAATTGCACTGCGTCCGTCACCTTGAGACATAGTTGTTAAGTCTCATGTGCCTGTAATTTCACTGGCTCTCAAGGACTGCTGCCGGAACACACCGTTAGGTGCTTGGCGGCGGATTTTCTACTTGAAGGTGGTCGCTAGCCAGGCGGGCATTCGCAAAATGCCCTTCCACCATGCGGTGAAGCTCAAGCCCGTGGCGGGATTCGAACCATGGACCTGCTGCGCGGCAGTCCATTGCCAATACCACTGAGCCATCACTGCTTCAAAAATGTATAATATATAAGCATAATTCGTAGGCATAGAACATATAATAATACTTCATATAAGTACGATATTAGGGAATACATTCACTAAAAAGTTGTAATACAAGTTATGTAGTAGGAAAATTTAAGAACCACTAAAATGAAGCCAATTATCTCTATTCTTTAAATGCATATACGAAAACGTAGCCTGGCCCATTTTTTGGGTTAATGAATCCCATCTGGGGCCCCATTGAAAGCGTTTACTTAATTTTTTACAATAGGTAGGGTACGGACTATTAAAAGAGAGTGGTTTTGAACGAATGTGGTAAGATAAAATTCCGTCCATGTAATGAGTGTGACAGACAGAAGGGGTTAAAAGTAAATGAAGCAAATATCAATTTAACAACGTCTATTCAAGTTACTAGCTTAGCGCGGACTACAGTACAGAACATATGGACCATCTTAACTTAACTTCTAAGGGTTTGTTTTTATTAACGCTAACTTTAGGCAACTATTTTGTATTCTGTGACACAGAGCGCTATCAAGTGTGTCCGACAAATAGTAAAGGTGCATACCATTTGAAGTTAGATTCGCCAAAAACGCTAAAAACGATCACTCCCAAAAAGTTGTTCCACATGGGTCTTGGCGTTATTTTCGCCATAAACGCTATATCTAATGTCAAAAGTGACAGAAGTGGCAAATTTTAGTGGCATTCTTAGCGTTCTTATCCTAAATGGAACAGGGGAGAACAGTTACAAACGATCACAGTGATCACAACCATAGCCGCAGAATGTGATCAAAATTATCGAAAATAACGTTATTAGCGTCAAATGGAATATAATATACCCTAAGTTTGCCGTTCGAACTTAGAATCGGGATTTTGAACGGCATCCAAATGGAAGTCCGCGGAACGGAAAACACCAGGCAATCATAAACTTAAAGGTATTTGATGAAAATAATTTGAACTCTACTGCACGGGTATAAGGATTAAGGACCGATCACTCCCTCCTCTGATAGGGGCGGCGTGGCTCGGAATTCTCAGATACGATTTTCATATTCATCGTACATATCAGGATGATGGGCTGAAAAGTAACCTTATCGCTTCATAAATAGAGTTTCATTGGTTAAATGGGATATGATACAAAGTAGCCTCGTTGACTTCGATACTCTTTGCGTGAATATAGCATAAGTACAAGCAGCACATTTTATTCTATGCTAATATGATTGTAAATATAAAAAAGAACCAAACGAATAGTTCCAAGGAACTCGGAAAATTTAAACTTATAACGAAAAATTAACCTGAATGTTTTTATTGAATGTCTAAACCAATACAATAAAGAAGAAAGATTTGATTGTTTGTTTGTTTGCATTGAATAGGCTCTGAAACTACTGGACCGATTAGGATGAAATTTGATATGGAAATAGTTTGAGACACGGGGAAGGACATAAGATAGTTTTATCCAACTGCACAACAAGAGGTTAATGATTTTGCGCGATAACCGATTTATCCGTGGGCGGAGCTGCGGCCGGAAAGGTAGTATAATATAAAATCACTTGTCACCTACTAGGCCTGGACCTACTAGGGTAGGGTCTGTTAGAGATCAAGACACGTGTTAATAATTTAAACCTCTATTTATTGTTGAAATTGACTTTTATCACTTTTAAAATAAGACTCAGTTCGGCATAATGCAAATGCAAACATTGGACTTTGTTCTGTCTCTTCATTCTGCCTGGTGAAGAATATTCTTCTTATTCTAATTTGGTTAGCTAAAAGGGAAAATGTACTTTATTCCGTCGTTGGTAAGGTCTCTTTTCTTACATCCCTGCTGTTTTTTGAGTCAAATAACCTTCATTTTATCGGCTTTACGAAGTTCCCGGAATGTTTGTGTGCTTTATTTCAAGTTGGTAGAGACGAATATGAATAGACCGATATTCATCCTTGTAATGCTTTGTGGTAGACAGGGGAGTGAAAGTTGCTGTTTGCTATTCTCGAAGATTTCTGTATCCCTGGTACCGCGGTTACGAGTTTGACGTTCTGTGTTCAAAGCCCAAAGAGGTTTTTCATGGATAAAGTGATCTAGGGGCCTAACACCTAGATGGCGCTGTTAGTGGCTGTGTTATGATAAAGGATACTCTTTTGAATTTCTGTTCTCCTGGTAACGCAGTAGAGCGTTTCTGCGTTACGTGACTTGTTGGGGATCTTTTTGAGTCGTGTTGTGTTGTGACCGATTCCTCGTTTATACTTTAATATCTTGCTCCTACATTATGTTACCCTGGTATTACAGTTGCGTTGTGATTCCGTGTTTACGTCCGGCTGTGGGGTGTTTCTTGGATAAAATAAAATGTAGTATAGAAATATTGGCCAAGTGCAACTCGGGCTTAGATTTGGTTGCGTTTGTTGGTTTTAATCACAACTGCAACACCAATAAATCAGCATTTTCAGTATAATATTAAGTTCCTATATTACTAACATTTCAGATTATTTATGGACCTAAAACTAAAGGTACCTAACTAGTTTTGTTTTAAGATACATAGATCCCGTAAAAAAAATGTTTCAAAATTGACCACTTTAACGCTTTCACGGTTACATATATATGTTTAAAAAAAACACAGTTCGATGAGCTCGAGTTAGACGCTATAAAGTAAGATTGTAAAACGAGTTCATAAAAGATGTAATTTTAGCCCTGGCATTGCTACGGCTAAATACAAGCCCAAGCTGGCCTGGCGAGGCCTGGTGCATATAAGTCGAGGCTAAAATGGGTGTTATGCAAGGTTTCTACACTCCACAATACCATAGTAGAAAGGGATACATTGATACTTTTATTTGAACAATGTTCTATTTCGGGTGTCATTTATAGACCAAATTTTGTACGTCCCCAAGATTTGTGTATTACAAATAAGTACCTATATAATTTTGTGCACCTTAAGCACAAGTGCATAAAATTATGTAATTGTAAATATTAAAATATAAAAATATTTTACTTTTATTTGATGCGTACTATTTGAGCTTAAACATCAGTTTTATTCCGCTTACACCAGGCATAAACAAGAACTTTACGGGCATGAAAAGTGAAATAGTAGAGACAAGGGTCGAAAGGAATTAATTTCCATACGAGGTATTTAGAAACCCAAGCGCCACGGGGGCTGCTATAGTCCTACTAGTAATTAATGACTTTCACCATGTAAACACTCTACTTTACATTTCGAATATAAGGAAAGTAAAAAAAATAGTCGTGTTTCTAAAGTAGCACCTATAAAAAATTTATTGAGAGGCTAGGGCGATTTGTTAAATTTAACAATGTTGTTGATTTCATCAAGTTGATTTTACTTTGTAATATTTACAGCGGGTATAGTCCGAATAGAAATTGATCACTTTTATCCTTGTTAAACACTATACTTTTCACTACGAATATAAGGAAAAAGTGCAGTTATATTATAATATTTAATGATAATAATAATTACTTACGTAGTACTTATTCAAATTTGATGCGGTTATAGTCCAAGTAAGAATTGACAACTTTCATCCGTGTAAATTACTCTACTTTTTATTTAAAATCTGAAAATAGTAAAAAAAATTAGATATTATTAAATATTTACTGAAAATTGTAACGTAATTAGTAGATACATAAAAGTAAATACAAAATGGCGCCGTGAAAATAATTTGTAAAATACACTCGAGAGCAATGAATCCGGGTCACTTAAAGAATCCTAAAAATCTCGGAAACTAAAAATGCTAGGTTAATGCAATAAATTGTATTTAATAGACAATGTAATACTCCTTAAATGAAGGTATTAAAACTTCTTAGTTATTGTAAAGTTATATCATAAAAAAATCAAATTTGAAAAAGGGCCACTTTCGAAGATGGAACTACAAAATTACAGCATTTGGTTTTGCTTTTGTTTGTAATCTGTCATTTATGTGGGTACATAAACCATGTTGATAGTGCTCTATATTCATTATTCAAGCTGAAATTATGTCGCTTACGCCTGAAGAATGCACCAGAATACTTACAATGCTGGAAACCGGCCGGAGTCAGCGCGATACAGCCAGGACTGTCGGTGTGTCGCTGTCAACAGTACAAAGAGTTCTCCGACGTTACGAAGAAACTGGTTCTAACCTACGCAGACCAGGAACGGGCAGAACCAGGTGTACCACAGCACGAGAAGACCGATACTTGGTGAACACCATGCTTCGAAATCGCTTTCTCACAGGAACTGAACTCACCAATCAGTTTCGACGCCTCGGAGGAAGTAACCCAAGTGCATGGACAGTAAGACGTCGGCTTGCTGAATCTAACTTAAAACCCCTTAGACCTGCAAACGGCCCTAAACTGGAGCGTGGGCATCGTATTTCGAGACTAAGATATGCCCAGAGCCACGTAAATTGGAGTATTGAAGATTGGTCAAAAGTTATGTTCTCCGACGAATCAAAATTTATGCTCTACAAGCACGATGGAAGACACAGAGTGTATCGAAGACCAGGGGAAAGATTCAAGCAAGCATGCATCGAAGAAAAAGTAGCCTACTGTGGTGGGTCTGTACTTGTGTGGGCCGGAATTTCTTCTGAAAGTCGCACAGAGCTGGTGATCATAGAAAACGGCTCTTTAACTAGCGTAAGATATGTGGAAGAAATCCTCAATGATCACGTTGGTCCATTTATGGTCAATTTAGGTGAGGATGCTATATTTATGCATGACAATGCCCGACTTCATACAGGTAGGATTGTGAATGACTACCTTCAAGAGATGAACATTACTCGTATGGAGTGGCCAGCGCGCAGCCCGGATATCAACCCGATCGAGCATGCTTGGGACGAGCTAGGCAGATGCGTAAAACAACGAAACCCTCCCCCAATCACGCTTCGTGAGCTCAAAATTGCTCTCACAGAGGAATGGGAGAATATTCCCCAAAATCGTATAAGGAACTTGGTGTACAGCATGCCAAACCGCGTAAACGCAGTAATGGAAGCACGAGGAGGCAATACGAAGTATTAAAATTCAAGAAAATCGTAATAAAGTTCAAAAATTTCATGTTTCCTATTTTTGTTTTAAGGAGAGATCAGCAGTTTTTTTCTTTATGTAATTTTGTGTTAATAAAATGTATGGTGACTCATATTTTTTTTACTTTCATTTAAGGAGTATTACATTGTCTATTAAATACAATTTATTGCATTAACCTATCATTTTTAGTTTCCGAGATTTTTAACATTCTTTAAGTGACCCGGATTCATTGCTCTCGAGTGTATAAGCAACACAATAGTTTCTTTTTTTAACTAACCTAACATTTAGTTACCTTCTACCCCGCCAAATTATATAGTCTTTTTCACATTTTAAATATGTAAAACAATGCGTCTCCCCCGGGGGCCATCCCGCTTAATAGGCACCTATTTTTGTTTTGTTTACACTGCTCTAAAACATAGGAACAATTTTTTTTATACAACATACACTAACATGAAAAAGTTACATCCATTCCGTTATAAACTAGTTCTTCTAACCTTTACATAAACACAAACATAGTTGTTTTTGTTTTATTACTGCAGAGTATTTTAGAACGAAAATTTGTTTGTTGAGCTGTAATTAATATATATGAGAACACTAATTGTTTTGTTTATAATAATAATATTTCTATTTATTGGATAAATTAGAAAAGTAATAAATAATATCCAGGTTACCATGATTTTGTACATATAAAATTGTACATTAAAATTATTAGTTCACTAGCTCTCACGGTAGGGTATCCTGTGTCCGTGAGAGTTAGTTTTTTTTTTCGGGTTGACATAAATATTTTTTGGCTACTGCTTTCGGCCACCCAACTCCACCGGACTTTGGGCGAGGGAAGGCCCTCATACAGCACTGTTGAGCTAGTTCTTCCAGATGACTCATATTTATTACTTATGGGATCGTGAGAAGTTTATTCGTATCATACAAAAATACAAATCTTTCCTCTTTATAATTTTAGTGTAGAATATAGATGGATATGTAGATGTAGATATAAGCGTTAAATGAAGTGGAACCTTAGAACCTTGTACCTACTGTATCTGCTTATACTTATACAATATATTTTAAGCAATGATGGCCGAGCGGTAATAGCCATGAACTGCCGTGCCGCAGTACCCTGGTTCGATCCCCACCGCATGGTGGAAGGGCATTTTGCGATTGCCCGCCTGGCTAGCTACCACCCTCAAGTAGAAAATATGTCGCCAAGCACCTAACGGTGTGTTCCAGCAGCAGTCCTTGAGAGCCAGTGAAATTACAGGCACATGAGACTTAATAACTATGTCTCATGGTGACGGGCGCAGTGCAATTCGTGACTTGTGATGAAATGCATCTGTTATATAGGTAGGCCTCAAGCTTGTTCCGTCACATTAACATAAAAAAACTATATGATGTCAGTTTCGTAGTTTCTGGTAGTGCTGGACATAATTATGTAATGAAATACGAATATAATATCAATTTAAGTATCCAAGATGGTGGATATTGTTTATTTAATAATTTGATATATAGCGAGTCGGGGGTTCTTGCTGATGACATTAGTAGGTAAATTTGTATTCAATGTACTATAAATAAGGTAAGTAAAGAATACTAATTTATTAAATTTTCAGTTGACTGTTCAAAATTATCAAACAAGATAACATTTTAGTTTATTAATTAAGACTTCATAACGACGCCCATATGGTAATAAAAAAACCTTAACTTTTAGGTGCTTGGCGACAGATTTTCTACATTAGGGTGGTAGCTAGCCAGGTGAGCATTCGCAAAATACTCATTCACCATGTGAAGTTAAAGCCGGAGGCGCGGCGGTGGGGTGTTGCACAACTGTCCAGAGCCAGTAAAGTTACAGGCAAAAGAGAGATGTGTCAAGACGTCAGGCGCAGTGCAATCGGTCACTTATGACAAATGCATCTCTTATAGGCAGAGGTTAGTCAGCTTAACACCAGGTGGGCCTCGTGCTAATCCCGTAAACAAATTTTTGAAGCAGTGATGGCTCAATGGCTTTGGCTATGGACTGCCGCTCAGCAGGTCCATGGTTCTAATCCCGCCGCGGGCTTGAGCTTCACCGCATGGTGGAAGGGCATTTTGCGAATATCCGCTTGTGACCACCCTCAAGTAGAAAATCTGTCTCCAAGCACCTAACGGTGTGTTCCTGCAGCAGTCCTTGAGAGCCATTGAAATTACAGGCACATGAGACTTAATAACTATCAGCCTTACTTATAAACGCTACTTAAATTTTAAGCATTACTTAGCCGCTGATTAGCAAAATTCCTTACTCATAAACGCTGCATAACTTTATCCAGTAACTAAGTACTGCTTAAATCAGCTGTCAATTTAAACACCGTCCGACCCTTGTTTAAATATTAAAGTAGCAAGATGGCGCCCATATTTCTGATCAGCTGATTTAGTTACTGTTGAGGTTATTGTCAAGGATAGGTATACAAAACTATAAACACGACATACTCTGTTAATAAATCGTAAAAATGTAGCAAGTAGAAACATACATTGGATGATGAAATAAATATTATGCGTAACCTACTTACTTTTCGTGATCTTATTGAAGAGTATACCGCAGGTACAGTTCCTGAATTAAGAAAATGAGGATTGTGCCACACTCGTATATTCCTATTGGATGAGGATTGAGACTGATGAGGAACTAGAGATTCAATTTAAAAGCAGAATTGAGTACTTATTTGCGAATTTCAGCATAGATGTCGATTCAGTACAGCAAAAAAAACTATTTTGGGAGTCGAAATATTCTTATTTGTACTAAGGATCTCATTTAATAGGTCGCGAGTTTATCACCAAATGGTAATAAACTGGTCCAAATTAGACGCCGGACTGTTTTAACTGAAAATCCCTTTCTCGTTAAACCCCCAACATCTGATCCGATCCGGTGATCGAACTCATTGTAATTTTCTTATTATCTAGCCGCGCCACGCCACGCGGTTTCACCCGCGTAGACAATGATGATGAAAAGTATGGACAACCTAAACTAACTATTCTGTTGTTTCATCCAAACCCAAAGCCATTAAAACGTGAATACACGTAGAAGACAAAAACACAAACTTTAGATACATACATATAATCACGCCTGTATTCCCCGAAGGGGTAGGCAGAGGTGTGTAAACACCCATGTTTCGGTCAATTGGGTTTGGGCCCCATGTAATAGGTGGCGAGCCTATTGCCATTAACCGGGCACAGTTTCAGGGTCATACAAAATAATTTCTCTAACACACTAGACGAAATACAAGAACATATTACGGCCTTTATAATATTACTGTGATTTAAGGAATCGCTATAGAATGATTAAAAAAAATATATGAAGATTGGAATCTTGGCTTCATAGAAAAAAACGTAGACATAATTGGGCATAGGTATTGTTTGGGATGGAAAAGATAACTTCCAGCGAGATATAACGGTATTCGGGCTTCCATAATGCATTTCCAATTATTATGCTATGGAATAGGTTGCTGGATCGAATTCACAGCATACTGGGGCACTTACAATTTACCATATTGAAAAAAAAAACTCACTTCAGAAGTCTCCAGTACGCCTAACCATATGTACAAAAATCAGTAGGTCTCAAAGAATAGTTTTTTTTTTACTTTTTAATTTTAAGATTTTCAGCACTAGATACATACTTTTTGCCAATTTGGGTCTTTCATAATACCTTTTAGTTCAATGTTGTCAGTTTAAAATACGTTCGACCTCATTAACCATTGCTTAGCTAAACAGGTGCTATGTAGCGTTTATAAGTAAGAAATATATAAGCATTACTTAAACACTGTTTAGTTATCCATTACTTAGCAACTTCATAGCGGATTTTTTATAAGTAAGGGGGTAGGTCTCATGGTGACGGGCGCAGTGCAATTCTTGCCTTGTGACGAAATGCATCTGTTATAGGCAGAGGTTAGTCCGCTTAACATCAGCTTCCGTCACAATAACATTAAAAAAATAAATCACATAAAATGAAATGAATACTATAGGTAGGTATCTATAACACTGGGTTACCTAGTTGTCATTGCGAGTGCCTTGACACCTGAATGATGTCATGTATTGCCTCATAATGTCAAAGGAACAGCTGATTATCTCTTGTGAACAATAGTGACAGTGTACAAATATGAATTCAATAACAAAATGAAAGTCACTGAGGTTTAGAAGAACCCGCAGTACTTGGGAGAGGCTGTGTTCACCAGTGTCCGGCGACAAATATGGGTCCACATACAAGATATATGTGTTTAATAATAACAAATATTTTAAGAAAACATTTAATTAATTATTTAATAAAACACTTAAAAAATCTTTATAAAAACGATATATATCTAGTGACAATTCCGCCTAATTTCCTGTGACGTCACAAACGCCACGCATCCAAACCGGAAGAGTATTCGACGCGTTTCGCTTCTAAACGAAGCATCCTCAGGAAGTCTTGATCTCTCGATCGTGCGCTCTATTAGTACTTCTAGGTATATTCAAATACGTAAGTTTGAGTGTTGAAATGACTGAACCAATTTCGACGAAAGTTGACTATTGTTAATAACTCTAGAACTTTAGTATTATTCATTGAATCAAGACCATGTAGAACACCAATTAAATTATTATTTCCAGGGAGCTCTAATACATGAGAAGTTAGTCGAAAAATAAATCTATATAACATTGACTCCACTCAGACCTGTAGGTGTCATTGTCTAGAACTTATTAAGTACAGTAGAAATATAATAATAATAGTGTCTTTCATTTCTAAAATGAATTAATTGGAGGCTGGCAAAGTTGTAAACTCTAGTCCGTTTTTGTCGCAAAATTAAACTATTTTAAATCTGTATTTTGGTATATTATCTACCATATCCTCTACTAATGGGGGCAATGCAGATCAATTAGGAGCTAGTAGCGGAAAATAAACATATTATGCATTAAAACAAAGTTCAATATCAATGCGCGCTACTGTGTGTCCAAAAAGCCTGAATATTAGAGAAAACATAAACTTACACATGAAAGTATACGTCCGATACAAAAAAACAGCATGAATTTGTTAAGGCCATAATTAGGTACATTGAAAAAAATTGGACAAGGTGATGCAATATCAATGACGAGTTAAAAAATAATAATTTGAAAATCAAGCAGATATGAAAAAACCTTCAGCACAGATTTGTTGCATGGACATCCGTAGGTACAAAGTATATATATATATATATTCCGAATCCAAATTATTATCGTCTGAAGAGGATTTCACATTCAAAATGAAATCACTCTCTTAACCAACTAATACTCAACAGCGATTTATAATATCCCTAATTATTTTTGAAGCTATGACCAATACCACTAAAAATAATGCAATGAGGAAGCCTATATGCGTGCGGTAGTTTCACACTTGCCAGTTTTATTACACGACTGCCCAAAAAAGGAGAGTTATGTTCTCAGGGTTCATGTATGTGTGTAAACAAACACACACACATACATGAGTGAGTTTCTTTATTCCACCAGAATTTCTAAACGGTCTTACTGATTTTAATGTAAAAGATATCGTACATTAAAATCAGTAATATAAATCTATTACATTGTGCAAGTGACACTAGGTGTAAATAACTGGCCAAGTGCGAGTTGAACTCGCGCACCGAGGGTTCCGTACAAACCTGTAGGTATATAAGCAAAAGTTATGGTGTTCATATTCCTAAATGAAATCCGTAACATTTTAAAATTATTAAATATATTTTTATTATATGATGTAACTAAAAAAATTATGGTTTTCGCAATTTTTCGTTTATCTGTGCTATAAGACGTCGCTTCGTACCAAATTTCAAGATTCTGAGTTCATGGGGAGTGCCCTGCAGGTTTGATTCCCTTGCGAGTGTCGAAAATTTGGATCATAAACGGCTGTATCTTTTCATTGCGTCGGCTTAGAATTTTGATTTTTCACAGCTCCAAGGTACTTGGGTATTTGATATGAATTTCAGCTTGATACCTCCACGAGTTCCTGAAAAATAGGGTCTTGACAGACAGATGGACAACCATGTGATCATATAAGGGTTCCGTTTTTTCCTTTTGAGGTACGGAACCCTAAAAATAATAAAAAAAAACAAAATGAAATAAATTCAATTCAAATTCAAAATCATTTATTTAATTTAGACGTTTATGACGCTCTTACGAAGGTCAATTACAAATTTTTGTATTGAAATATTCTACATAGTACTGCCACGTTCAGCAAAAAAAATTTTATATAGAGCCACTGCGAGAAGAACGGGCAAGAAACTCGGGGCCATAATACTACCTATTTTACAATTTAACTATTCTTTTAACAATTTGTTACATACTAAATATAATACAATATTACAGTATTTGTTTAAATTACATTAGAAGGTGACAGGCAATAGCTTGGCAGAGGCGGAATTGTCCAGGCATTTTTGTCGTTTAAGTAATCAGAAACTGTGTAGGATTTTCTTATGAATATGTTTTTCACGTATAACTTGAATTTCCCTTCTGTGAGCGTCTAGATATAATAAACTTTTATTGTATCACTACATTCAACCTAATTAGGGCGTGCAAAATAACTTGTTACACATATTATTTTATATATAATAAAAATATTTATTCCAAACCTATGGTATGGGATATCAAAATGAAGGGTTTTAAAACATGATTCCATAAATATATATAACTTGCAGTTTTATGTTCAATGGAACGATAAAACGTTTAACAAAAATTAATAATTTTCAGTAGGGTAATTTACTTTTTTTATTAATTTATACTTGTCGATACAAGCATGCCTCAAATATATTCAGTCGCCCACATATGCCTAAATAATTTTGATAAAAAGTTAATGTTATGAAATTGCTATTTAATCCATTACTACTTACAATCAATATTGAAAAATAAGACCTTACAGTATAAACTCAATATAAAAAGGGGCATAGTATTTCAGGTCGATGACCCTGTACTCTATCAGCGCACACTATGAATAACTAAATTTCAATTTAAATAAAAGCATCAAATTCGAAAGCAATATTTCAAAATTGAAAAGCAGTGCTCGTCTTATTGAATTACAAGTAGCTATTAGATCATCGACAACCTATTTGACCTATACATAGTTTTTCAAATGTCTTCTGCTACGTACTAGTTTTTCGTGCCTTTGTGTAGACTCTAGATGTATTTGAATAATTATATGACTCCAGGTGTGTTTTTGTCTTGTTGCCGTGTTGATTGCATATTTTCTAGTTGATGAGAATTTTAGTTAGGTAAGCAGTTTTTGTTTTGTGACATTGTGTACCTACCAGTACAATATATATTACATACAAACCAGTTTTACACGTTTCCTAAATGGATAACGATGTTTTCAGTTTTTTAAGGTAACAGATGTTACTACTCACGAATGCGCGATTTTTTTTAATGTAGTTGTAAGTACTACCACAGTATAAGAATGATACAGTGGTCAAGCGCCTTTGATGTTTGCGTAAAAGCCGCCACCGCAAGTTGCTGGCCATGCCTCCTAGGGTTGTCACTTTTTGTGATTTGCAAATATACAATTTTATTGGATTTTAAAATGAATGCAATTTTCGTGATAAGCACCTTTAAATCTTTATTTCTCACCCTATTGCATATGAGGTATGACCGTCTAATATACAGCTTATATCTTAAGTAGAGTTGGTAGACATATATACACACATTATTTTATTACTTATTAAAAAGAAAAAGGTTTTACCAATTTTGTTACGAAGTCTATATCAAAAACTACACTAATTAGGAACCTCAAAATCATATATCCATATACTCTGTTTAACCAACAGATATTGTTAAAGTCGAGTTATATTTTAGTTTTTTAAGATGTGTTTTTATACATCAACCAATATAATATAATATCAAATAATAATAAAATAAAAAAACATTAAATTAATATATTATAAAACACTACAAAAATAAAAATACATTTAGTGACTATTCCGCCTAATTTTTCTGTTAAGCCTACGTGACGTCATAAACGCCATGTAGCCAAACTGGAAGAATGTTCAACGCGTTTCGCTTCTACACAAAGCATCCTCAAGATGTCTTGACTGTTCGAGCGCACGGTTATTTGTTATTATTAAATATGGATTTCCGCAAAGTAAGGACTGAATCAATTCATTATCTAAAATACAATTTTTTTAACCTTAAGTGTGATACGAATACGAAGTATTGCTGTTCCAATGACAAATCCGCCATGTTTATTCATCTTAAAAAAGTTACTTTCTTGCAGCGGATGTAAACTTGATTTTGACTATTTTACGGTAAAAATGGGTTTGATTAAGGGCCTAGTCCTTGAATGCAAAATACAAAATCACGCTCGGTGCAATGGCACAGAATAGATACTAGTGCTCTTTTCTAAACGCATCCCGGCACAGAGACTCGCTCCCCTTTACTGCAGCCTTAATGTGCAAATTACGTACAATGTTTTTATTTCTAATATCAAAATAAATGCAGGAAAATTATTTGATGAGTGAAACTATAAAGAGCTACAGACAAATGTTATGCAGCAGACATTAAAATTTCGTAAAGTATGGTAAAACTATTCAATTTTTTTGTATTTTTTGTTTTTATGTTATTGGACGGATCAAGCACGAGGCCCTACTGAAGTTAAGCGGACTAACCTCTGCCTATAACAGATGCATTTCGTCACAAGTCACGAATTGCACTGCGCCCGTCACCTTGAGACATAGTTGTTAAGTCTAATATGCCTGTAATTTCACTGGCTCTCAAGGACTGCTGCCGGAACACACCGTTAGGTGTATGGCGACAGATTTTCTACTTGAGGGTGGTCGCTAGCCAGGCGGGCATTCGAAAAATACCCTTTCACCATGCGATGAAGCTCAAGCCGGCGGGCCTTCGACCACATTATCACTCACCATCAGGTGAGATTAAGGTCAAAGCATAAAAGCGCAGTAATCAAAAAAATGGTGTAGACTTACTCACCTTTCAAAAATAATACACTTCCAACAAAAGCCCTACATAATTCCGTGAAGAAAGTCATAAAGACAATATGTAGCGTCCTACAAAAACAAATTAGGTAAACGTATATCAGGAACCTATTAACCTACGTTTGCGTTACCTAATCGGCCTAAATGTAGAAATGGGCTCGAGACCTAATTGGCCGACATGATTGGTATGCTGTTAGCCTAAATGCGTAATACTTCACGAGGATGACATGGATTTATATTTATTACCGACACCTACTTACCTTTTTGTGTTTTTTGTTGTAATAAATTGGTAATATGCTTGTGTTGTATATAATAATAGTGGGTTTGAGGTCCAGCCATTACTTTGTTTTTTTTTTTAAATGTAATTGTGACAGAACAAGTACGAGTCCCACTTGATGTTAAGTGGACTAACCTCTGCCTATCATATTTCATTTGACTTAGAAAACTATCGCGAGTTTTGTCCATTATAAATAAATAGGTACCCGACTGGGACTCGCGCTATATTTACCGGATAAATTCCGACCAGTTTCGGGCTATATTGTAGCCCTTCGTCTGGAAGTCACGGTTGCGCGAAGCGGCGAGCGCGGGCCTCAGCACGTAACTGACGTAACGATGGCGCTGTCGGTCCCGGCTGCACTTGTCAAATTGTCTGATATGTCACTAGCTTCACTGTCACTGTCACGACACATCATTTCATTACAAATTGCAGTGCGACTGACTGAGACATACACAGGTCATCCACTGGTCATACTTTGTTACGTTGGCAGAATATCGTCAAACTACGATAAAACCCAAAACAAGTAGAAGAAGAAGACTGAGACATACAGTTGTTAAGTCTCATGTGCCTGAAATTTAATTGGCTCTCAAGGACTGCTGCCGAAACATACTCTTAGGTGATTGGTGACAGACTTTCTACATGAGGATGGTAGCTAGCCAGGCGAGCGTTCGCAAAATGCCCTTCCACCACGCGGTGAAGCTGAAAACGGCGGTGGTGATCAAAACATGGACCTGCGGCAGTCCATAGCTCGGCCATCATTGCTTCAAAACTTACCACCAGTCTAATGCTGTTTCTAAGGTTCCATTTAGATGAGGCCACGATGGGAGGCGTGAAAGACAGGTGAAACGTTGTGCATGATTTGGCAAAAAGTATCATCCTTGTGGCTTTTTGATGATTTGGTTCAGGCTGCAACCTTGCTGAAACCGCGATGCCTGCACCGGAGCGGCCGCGGCTTTGTCTGGAGCCTTAATCTTTCTGAAGATACGGAGGTATCTGGTAAGAATAATAATAAATAGGCATATCTTGTTTATTATTTTCATTCTGCAATGATGGGTTGGATGCTTCATCATAATCATCATCATCATCAGCCGGTAGACGGCCACTGTTGAACAACAAAGAACGGCCATTAGTCGGTTGTAACCATTGGCTACCCGCGACTTGTACGATGTCGTCAGTCCACCTAGTGGGGGGCCTATTCTACTCTACGTCTTTCGCTAATAATAATAATGAGGTAACCACTCGAGAACCTTTCTTTCCCATCGGTTATCAGTTCGAGCAATGTGGCCCACCCATTGCCACTTAAACTTGCAAATTCTGTAAGCGATGTCGGTGACTTTGGTTCTCTGGCGAATATCCACGTTCCGGATTTTATTGCGCAAACAAACGCTGATCATAGAGCTGTTGACTAAACATAAAAACTACTGGACCAATTTGGATGAATTTTTGTATGGAAATAGTTTGAGACCCGGTAAACGACAAAGGATTGTTTTTATCCAACTGTGTGAAAAGAGGTTTTGCGCGATAATCAACATACGCGCCGGCGGAGCCGCGTCCGGAAAGATCGTTAATAATAAAATACATCAATATATTCTTGCATTAATCAGACGGATTCAATTCCTGTTTGAGGCAGGAAATTCCAAAAAAAAACTGAATACTATTTTATACTTTTAAAATAAAATGAAGTCTTCTTACGGGGAATGTCCTATTTATAATATTTAATGTTTTTCCTCTCCGTGGCAAAGCCGAGAGACGCTCTGTAGGTAAAGTTATAAAAATAAAAAGTGTCCATCGATGAATCATTACATTAGGTAATCTAATTATCACTACAATACCACATTTGGCAAAGGAGGAAGATTGGGCGGTCACGTACTGCAACATGATATGATACCACTTGGTCACGTGAAGTATTTTTTAAATTATATTTTCAGGGTCAGGGACATCTCTTGCCCTGATTAAACTGGTTATTCGCCCGAACTATGATATCTTGTAGTTATATGAACAAACACTGATTAATAAAGATAAATAAAAACATATACCTAATTCAACAGAAAAAGTTTGTAACATCTATACTATCTTGTAATAAAACCTTGTTACCTTATTATTATTAAAATATGTATCAGTATGTAACCTAAGCTAAGGTAGGTATTCTAGAAATTGAATCAACATTTGTAAAAAATAATTGAATTGAAATGTCTCTTTCAATTCAATTATTTCTTACAAATGTTGATTCAATTTCTAGAATACCTACCTTATATTACCTTATTTTATACCTTTGCTTGTGCTCTCTATGAATTAAGCTTATTAATATAAAATAAATCCGTCATTGGATATAAGAAATATCACTATATGATTATGTTAATTTTGTTAAGATCTGTGGATTTTGTGAATTAAATAAATAAAATAAATAAAGCGATATTTGAAATTTATTATTCTAGGTAAGTACCTATTAGTTAGTATTTCTTATCGTGTTGGACGTTTTATCGTCATTTTTTGTTTCGTCGTCGGATCGGATTTTCTCACCAAGCAGTTTTTACTAGCACTTTGGGGTCTGGAACTGTGGCTGATAAATGGCAATCAGCTTGCACCCTATAACTATGGTACCAAAACATATCTGGGGCAACGTCCTGGGAGTTTGAACACCTTATGAGTAAACCATATCGTAAATAGATGTTGTCACTTTCTATGTTAATAATAGATAGGTACTTAGTTATAATTTTTTATCGAATATTTACAGTCAGAACTACTTATAAAGATTAATTGAATCGTAATCTCTAGTGTCAATGGTCTGCCATTAAATGAAATTCCGTGACGAACTGGTGCCACGGATAATATAGGATCTCTAGTATACCTCTAACTAGGCTCTAGAGGACCTCTAACTAGGCGTTAGAGGACCTCTATCTAGGCTTTAGACGACCTCTAACTAGGCTTTAGAGGACCTCTAACTAGGCTTTAGAGGACCTCTAACTAGACGTTAAAGACTTCATTATTATTTGTATTATAGCTGCCTGTATAGTTATGGAAGCCTCACCAAACATTTCAGTAGTTTTACTCGTAACTACGCCCCTGACGTGTGCTAGTAACTAAATAGTGCCCAAAGGACATAAATAGTGTCACAGTGCTTCAGGACATTTTTACTGAGCTTTCTAACTAGATGCCTACTAGAACGCCTGCACGGAATGATATGACTTGTATTAATTCAAAGATTTTTTTCTTTATGCAAATTTTCACCAACAATGTATCATTAGAATCAAAAATAAATAGAATAAATAATATATGTACACACCATGTACTTCACTCTTCGTTTAACTATATAAGCACTATTTAAAAAAATATATAGGTACTGTATAGTACCGCGTGGTGAGACGCTGTCCGCACAAAATATTTGCTATAATAAAAGTCTCTGTAATTAAAAAAAAAAGAGAGATAATTTTTTTTTTATTTTTTCCCGAGTAGTCATGAGTAGGTCCATGCACCGATGCCGGCTTATCGTTGAATTTTGGGACACGGTGTATATGCTGGTACCTACTCGCTGATATAATTATCATGTTATTGTAAAGTCATCGAAATAAGATCACACTGGCGTGCGAGTCCTTTGTTTCACATATAGGTCAAGGGTCTTCCGCTTTCGTTGTCGGTCCTACGGCGTATTACATTACACTGCCGATTGCATATTACGCATTACGCAAGTGAGGTCATATATTGAATACACTTTAAACTGACTTCCGAAAAATAGAGGAAGGTTCTCCATTAAAGGCGTACCATTGTTTCATTTTAATTTACATAACATTATATAGAATTCTTAAAAGGTAAACTACTCGTAGTACTATAAGTCTAATAAACAAATCTCTGATAAACCTCTGTTAAAAGTTAATACATAGATACTTTTATCTATTTAGATAGATATAGATATAATCCTTACTAATATTATGAACGCGAAAGTTTGTATGGATATTTGTTACTCTTTCACTCAAAAACTACGGAATAGATTTTATTGAAACTTTATAATAATATAGCTTATACTTAAGAGTACCACATACGCTAAAAATTATATAAGTATTGTGTGAATTGACCAAAATATAACGAAAGGTGTTTAGTAGAAAAAAATCGGCCATCTGCGAGCTCTTCTGGCGTGCGCTGCAAAACCTTTATCACACGTAAGTTATGTCCTTTTTTATATATGTGGCCAGGGTGGCTTTCCTACTGGTTGAGGCTTGTATAATGCTTTTCTCAAAAATATCTATCTCATAAAATGTCATACCAAAAAGAGAGATAGATATATATTTGGAGCCTCCCTCCTATAACCATGTTATAGTGGCTAAATTGTAATCTGTGGGTACTGTGTTATTTTTCTGAAGCAGATCTAAATAGGATGACCTATCTGTCCAGTAAGCAAATTACATACTTGCTGAACAGTAGGAGATTCTAAATTTAAAATCTCGCTTCTTACTGGACAGTTGTGAATAAGTATAGGTACGGCAGAGTTCACTTTCTGGATAGTTACTTTTTAGAGATGTTATGGCAACAGTACAAACGATTTTAAAAATAAAGTTTATTTTAATCTCTTATAAAATCTCCAATTGTAAAAACCTTTTCCACGCTAGCAGAGATATAGAAAAGCGCTTTTGCACGCAGATTTCGCCAAACAAATACTTTCCAAGCTAGTGAGGTCAAAAAGTATTTGCCAATACGTGTATACTAACGTAGACGACCGATTGAAAGTACAATTTCGATTCGGTCGATCGCTTGTGACTATTACCGTTGACGAATGGCACAATCTATCCTGAGTACAAACGCAGCATCCATATTACTTTTGTTAATGGTATTTTCTATCCACCCTAAACATTATTTAAGTACATACACGTTTATTGGTAAATCAGGATTAACAGGCCAGGGTGCTTCAAAAAACGATTAACTAAACTGGTGCAACATTTTCAGGTTATATAGTGGGAGCAGAAATTTACAAACTTTGTCATTTATTAGTAAGATTTCTATATCGAGCTGTTACGGTGGAAATGGAGTAGAAGTGATGACACAGTGGCAATGCCTATGCACTGCCACGCAGGGGTTCACAGTTTGGATCCCACCTCAGCTTGAGGCTTACTGCATTACTATTTTCATATACTCGCATGGAAAATTACCACTTTAGATGATGAAAAATGTGCCGCCAAGCATCTAACGGTGTGCTCTGGTATTTGGACTTATGAGCCAGTTTCAATTCTATAGGTTATGCTTGTCAAGTGATGTGGTGGAAGATGTTGTTCAGACTAACCTAGAATTACTGGAGTGCGTTCAGAGGCTCAGAGTGTAGTTGTTTCGTTGTTTGGTTGTTTTGCAACTTACCCTGAGGTATGGAACGACCGGTTGTTTTATAACCTCAAACAAATTGTGACATTGACAGACTTATATCATTATCGTAATAATAATTGCTATTTAACACTATCACAAATTCGTTTTCCATTTTTGTTTAAGTTTTATATTTTGAGAAATTATATTAGTATATATATTTTTATAATTATATGGGTGAGCGCATCAGATAAAATACGATAGTAACGTCAAAGTCATTTCATGTCACGCGTTTTATGGTTAAAAAGTTGCAACCTTCAAAGGTTTGGAACGGTCCAGTTGTGACAACCGAACGCTCTACTCGAAGGTTGTGAACGACGTTAGAGTGAAAAGTTGCACTCCGAGTGCGCTCTAACCAAGGTTCGGAACGCACCCCTGGCTCTCAAAGACAAACAGTGCCGGAACTTAGAATGTTATCTAAGGTATATTTTAAGCATTACCACCTGCTTTATCCAAACTACATTCTAGTAAATAAATGAATTTGAATTTGGAACACACCGTTAGGTGCTTGGAGACAGATTTTCTACTTGATGGTATTAGCTAGTCAGGCGGGTTTTCACAAAATGCCCTACCACCGTGCTATAACGACTACACTTCGAAGTACGGAAGCGCTCAGTAGTAATCTCACTAGCGGTCACCATCCAAGTCAAACCACGGCTGACGTTGCTTAACTTAGTTGATCGGTTAAGAACTGCTAAGCAAACCTCGCTACGAGCGTTTCAATCGTACCTGGATAGGTACCAAGGATATAGGTTGGTACAAGTGGTAATATATATATCGCTTTCCAAGAAAAACATCTCACCCTTCAACTAGCCCCATAAAAAGCTCATAGCTACTAAATTAGCAGCTCATTCGCGCAAAACGGACATAAAACGGCGATCAGAACTTATTACCATCTTGACCATGCGTTCACCTTGGACCACATGGGGGTTGAACTGAGGGTCTGACCTCAGAGCACACTGAAAAGGAGATCCTTCACTTTGCTCTGTACTCAATTTTTTATAGCTTAAGTAAGAGTGTGACCGCAAAATATTCAAAGAGTTCCCGACCGAAAAATGTCAATCGGTCCATTCAGAGAAATTTTCATATGATTGTAAGTTATAAAATAATTGTGCAAAAAATAAATTCTAGTGCTTTTTAATTAGATATTGTAAAAATAAAACCTTATAGTATATGGAGTAATTTTTATTTTTATTAATTTAACGGGGCAATGCTGCCAGCATGCTGGGCACGCTGCCAACTGGCTGGAGCATTTGGACTGCCTGTGAGTCTGCAATGAGTTATAGGTTGCCTAAATGCTTTCATTTTAGTAGCATTAGTATATAGTTTGTAGTATTTGTAGTGTGTTAATAAAGGCATACCGCTGGCTTAAAATAATGTCGAAGGGTAGTAAGGGTTTACAATGGGGTCCCAAGTCTTAGGGCGAGAATAGGATATTCAACCTGTGAGCGGACGTGTTCTGGTAAGCATCTAACGGTGTGTCCCGGCAACTATCCTTAAGAGCCAGTAATTCTAGGTTAGCCTGAAGAACATTTTCGATCACTTCATCACTTACCATCATGTGAGAAAGTGGTCAAAGGCTGGCCTATCGTACACTAGTGGCTCTCGGAGCTGTAAACCTCGCGAGCCCACTCTTGTATAGCTTACGATTGAATAAAGGTTCACTGCGCACGCGGATGGCGGAATGGGACACAAAAATAAGTAATGATGTCGAAAGGTCAAAGATGTTGTTCAGGCTAACCTAGAATTACTGGCTCTCAGGGACAGCTGCCGGAACACACCGTTAGGTGCTTGGAGACAGATTTTCTACTTGAGGGTGGTAGCTAGCAGACGGGTATTTGCAAAATGCCCTACCACCATCCATAACGACTGCCATCCTTAGACAACAACCGGGACCGACGGCTTAACGTGCCCTCCGAAGCACGGAAGCGCTCAGTAATGACACTAGCGGTCGCTCATCCAACTCATGACCGCGGTCGACGTTGCTTAACTTTGCTGAACGGTTATGAAGAGCTAAGCAAACTTCGCTTCAAATAGTTCATAGTTATATTCCGATAACTGAGTGACACAGGTGGTTTGCGTTTCAACATTGATATGAGTGCGCGCCGCTCCCCCCCGACTCACGCCACCCCGCTCCGATCGCATTTATGATCAAGAAGCGTATGATATTTATTCGTTTACTTATTATTCGTATTAAAATATTGCTCACAATATTAAGTACCTAACGCATTAAAGAGACAATCAATTTTTTTTACCAAAAAATTAATACGACTTCAACACTCAAATGTGTAAAATAATGAATAGATTCAGGCGTTACTTTGCGGAAATCTATTTTTAATAATAACAAATATTTCACTAGATATATATATATCATTTTTATAAAGATTTATTAAGTGTTTTAGTAAATAATTAATTTAATGTTTTCTTAAAATACTTTTAAAATATTTGTTATTGTTATGTGTAAAATAACTTGTTGAAGGCTTGGATTATCACAATATCATGCGCATGGTTGAAGTCGACACATTTTTTTTATTTTTTTGCTGTTTGGAATTTAAATTCGTAACGTTGCTACTGATTAAATTAATGACGACAATAGAAATAATTATTTACAAAGTCGGCACTGAACTTGCTTGAGGTGTCACTCACTAGAAAAATGTCAGTGGGGACCGGACGTTGAGAATTTAAATTCCTAACGTCCCCAATGTTAGTGACGTTAGTGGGGCAGTTGGGAATAAACCAAGCTGACGGTGGAAGGATTCGGGCTATATAGAACAGCTGCTGGACATGTGCGTGGCATTCCTTACTCAATTCCGTGCGTTTACCGCTAAATTTTCCCTTTTTGTTGTATCCCTCCGTTTTGAAGACACTCCCCTTGCCCCCTCAACTAGCATCGGAGTACTTGGCTTCGACATATCGAGCGTCGTTCAATTTCGCTGTCAATTGGAAGATAGCCTCTAAAAAGCTTGGTGTGCTTGGAAAGGCGAGGCGGTACTTCACGTCGGCCCATCGCCTGCAACTTTATAAGGCACAGGTTCGGCCTCACATGGAGTACTGCTCTCATCTCTGGGCGGGAGCTCCCCAATACCAGCTTCTTCCATTTGACCGCATACAACGCAGAGCGACTCGAATCGTTGACGATCAAGTTCTCTCCGACCGACTCGACCCTTTGGCACTACGTAGAGATGTTGGATCACTCTGCATCTTCTACCGCATTTATCACGGGAAGTGTTCCGAGGAACTGTTCGATTTACTACTACCTGCAGCTCAATTTCGCCATCGGACGTCCCGACAAAGCATGATGTTTCATCAATTTCATGTCGACGTTTGGAAGTCCACAACTTTGCAATTTTCACGGCATTTTCTACCTCGCACTGCCACAATATGGAACCAGCTGCCAGGTGCAGTATTTCCGAACGGATACGACTTAGGGGCCTTCAAGAAGAGAGCATATTCCCTCCTCAAAGGCCGGCAACGCATCCTCGATACCTCCGATGTTGCGGATGTTCGTGGGCGACGGTGATCACTTACCACCAGGTGAGCCGCATGTTCGTTTGCCCTCCTATCCCATAAAAAAAACCACTGGGCCATCAAAACATGAATAATAATAATTAGAGAGAATAATTTGCTACGATAATATCCTAACATTTTGTTTCAACATTAAACTGACGACAAGACATTTTGATAACGAGTACATTTTGATTAGTTGGTTTATTGACTGTAATAACTTTCAAGAGAAAATCCTTCAATTTAACTACGTACCTACTTTATTCAAAGTACTTTGGTTGTTTAAGTACCCACTTAAGGCGCTACAAGTAATACCTAAATAGCTTTACTTGAAAATATTGTTGGCAAAATTTAATTAGTCTATAAGAAAATTATAATCTTGATAATATTTTCCAAGGTTAAATTTATTCCTTAACACGTTTCCATAACAATTTTTTGAAGCAATCATGGCTGAGCGTAGCTCTGGCTTTAGGGATCGAACCAGGGACTGCTGTGCCGCATGTCCCTGGTTCGATCCCTACCGCCGGCTTGAGCTTCACCGCATGGTGGAAGGGCATTTTGCGATTGCCCGCCTGGCTAACTACTACCATCAAGTAGAAAATCTGTCGCCAAACACCTAATGGTGTGTTCCGGCAGCAGTCCTTGAGAGCCAGTGAAATTACAGGCACATGAGACTTAACAACTATGTCTCCTGGTGACGGGCGCAGTCCAATTCGTGACTTGTGATGAAATGCAACTGTTCTAGACAGAGGTTAGTCCGCTTAACATCAGGTGGGCCTCAAGCTTGTCCGGTCACAAAAACATAAAAAAATAAAACACGATCGAATAAAAATGCAAAGTTGACTCTACATTACGCTTGTAAGGTAAACATCAATTTTTTTTATAACAATGCGTAGGTACATGCATTTAACAATAAAATTGCAAATCCTTACCAAAAAGGGCAAATTTTTTATTTAAGTTACTCCTTTTGTGTTACTGAACTACACATTCTCACAACTTTAGCTTTAGGTTTTCGTCCAAATTGACCGCGATTTTACCATCGCTGCCTCTCTATCACTCCTACGCAATCTGATAGTGAGAGAGTTTCAGCCTGTTAACAGACCTCAAGTGGCAGCGCCGCACCCCGCGCCTTTGCCCGTCGTTCTGTCTTTGATGATCTAGTCTGGACTTATATGCAGATGGATAGAATGTAATCTTGGCTCTTGGCTAAAAGTATAGAATTTTTTGAAGGGTTTAGATGATGGATATGTTGAACCGACTCTTTGTGATTTAATAATTTCTCATATTTTAATTGTTATGCTATAATCTTATTCCATTTGACTTATAGTATTATGATTTTCCTTAAACTGCATTATCCTTAACATTACTTACTCATAATTATATGACATTTATTTTGAAATTCACTTGTTTACATTATTCGATTTAGATCTGATTTTGTTTACTTTTTAATAATACATACTATTTTCTTTTTGTAAATTTTAATTATGTAATTGGTATTGTGCCGTTAATTATTATAATAATAAATAAATAAATGATATCTGTCCTGTTTATAGGCAATATAAAAGTATATAGGTAGGTAATTTATGAAAATAGTTTATCATGAGATGTGTGACCTGCTTTATTGGTCGAGCTTTACATGGTGCACTTGGAAATGCCCGCCACCCTTGAGTAGAAAACCTAACCACGATAATATTATCTATACAGTATTCCAACTTCATAGAAACGGACGAAGCGCGAGCTATACCTACGCGCCTCGATCTCGGCTTGCGCTCGGCATGCAGACAATTGCGATTGCTAAAGGGATTTCTGGCCGCTTCACGGTACGGCCCCGCGCCTTTGTGTCCTGGCCTTAATTCTAGGTTAGCCTGAACAACATATTCGACATCATCACTTACCATCAGGCGAAATATTGATCAAGAGCTGGTCTATCAGCTATGAATAAAATATAAATTTATTGAAAAAAATATCTTAGCTCTAACACTAAGTACCTACCTATAGAACAATTATTAATTAAAGAACAATAACTTTAGATAATTAAAGTATAAGTAGGTAATATAATAGATATTATATATTATTTTATTACTTATACGTTAATTATATATTTCAATGTTGTCAAAGTACTTTAGAATAAATCTATATTTCTATGGCAGCTATATTGAACCGTCAGTATACATAATGCCTTTGGTGACCGCTAGTGACAATACTACTGAGCGCTTCCGTGCTTCGGAGGGCACGTTAAGCCGTCGGTCCCGGTTGTTGTCTTAGGATGGCAGTCGTTATAGCATAGTGGTAGGGCATTTTGCGAATGCTTGCCTGGCTAGTGACCACCCTCAAGTAGAAAATCTGTCGCTAAGCACCTAACGATGTGTTCCGGCAGCTGTCCTTGAGAGCCAGTAAAATTTCAGGCAAAATGAGACTAAACAAGTATGTCTCAAGGTGACGGGCGCAGTGCAGTTCGTCACCTGTGATGAAATGTATCTGTTATAGGCAAACAAATTAATACTACCATATTTTTTTATCCATTTTGGGATTTTGTTATAAATTTTATTGTATATAGGCTCATACAACCACACCGCATGCAACTACAAGGAAAAGTAGCAAAAACTATTGTTTTGCGCCATCAAGATACTGCCTCGGCTGACAGGTACCCCGTTACTATAGCTGCATTCTACATATCACCCCATCTTGCCCCCAGTGCTTACAATATCTGATTTCTAAGGTTGAAGGAGTCTTTTAGAAGACATAGATTTGAAAATTATGAAGCAATAGTCTTCGCAGGATCGCTGCAGTACAGGAGTTTTTCAGCGGTGAAGAGTATTTAAGAAAGGAAGTTTAAGCCCTAAAATAGTATTATGATAAAAAGTAACGATCGAAAATTAAAATAAAATTTAATAAAATTATAACGAAAAACAAACCGATTTCTAACAGGATATATTCTTAATTAATAAATTCCATAAAAGTAAATAAACCAAACCATCATATACAGTATTTTGTTGATTTTACATCGACAACACAGCTTTCGAATGTAAAAAAAACTACAAAACACAAAAAAAAACAGTCGAATTGAGAACCTCCTAGTTTTTAAAAGTCGGTTAAAAAGTTACCGGCCACGTACTCATTCTTACTTTTTATTGAACGCCATCGTACACCAGGCTTTGTTGTTTTTCCCTTGGACATGGGATACAATATTGAAGGGTAAGGTTACAGCCCCCAAGGCAAAGTAACCCTAGGAGCGGCTACTTGGATTCTCTTACACCGAATGAATGAGATTCCGTTATATTTTTTATACCGATTTCAATAAAATGGAAGCCTTTTTGTAGGTACTGAATTCGTCTGCTTTTTTTATGTTTGTTCCTCAGAACTTTTGACTGGTTGAACCGATTTTGATGATCATTTGATCGACTTCAACAAGTTTAATACATAACAATTACTCACCGAATACTATAACTCGAACGGGAACCGATTCCGCGTTCCTCAGTTTTACGCACCTGATGCGTTAACGGCTCTGCAAGCGATTGAAAAATTATTTGTCCTTTAGATCAAAAGTCGTTTCAGAAAGAGAGCGTAGTTGGGATATGACTTCGAGACGGTATATTACATTGCTAATAATGACAAATAATATGTTAATAATCTTAATAATTTATATATCTAATTTTTTTTAACAAAATACTACGAACTGTATACAACACCACAGTTACTACAATGAAATCATTTAGATATCCAAAAGTCATTGCAGACTCACAGGCAGTCCAAATGCTCCAGCCCATGTTAATTATATATTAATAAAAATTACAATGATAACGGAAAATTGGCTGTAAGTAGTTATAGTTTATTTGAATTTTAATATCCCAAATCCACTCTCTTGCACGTGTTCCATCGACTGGATTTGGGATATTTGTAAAAATATAGGTACTCGTAATTTACTATTTATTTAAAAAATAATGTACTTGCAAATACTCGGGAGTAATTATTATATTACAACTATTTTGTTTATTTTAAATCCTATATAATATATGTAAGATATATTGCGAGAACACGGCTGTTTAATTATTTGTTCAGTTGTCAAATCACAAAGGTAGAAAGGTGTTGAACTTGGAACATTAATACTCTGTTGTTAGCTTTTTTGACCTTTGGAGAGCTAATTCCTTTTCTAGGTCGAGTCACAGAATAAAATGGACCAGAAGGATCACTCCGCAAAGCTATCCCAATAAATAAGCGACTCTAGCAACGAAACAATAAAGTGCACTTCAGCTTGCAAAGCACGGAGTAATATGTATATTCACCTACAAGGCGTCTCTTTTTCTTTCGCATAGCCACGCATAGCTCTGATCTCTTGACGCGGCACGCACCGTACAATAAGCCAACAAACACAACACCAACAGATACGACTTATGAGCCTTCAAGAAGAGAGCATATTCCCTCGTCAAAGGGCGGCAACGCATCCTCGATACCTCTGGTGTTGCGGATGTTCGTGGGCGACGGTGATCAGTTACTACCAGGTGAGCCGCCTGCTCGTTTGCCCTCCTATCCCATAAAAAAAAGGTACTTAGGTAATCCTTATTCGACTCTAGAGGAGGAAGTCTCTCTAAGGAAGGAAGGATGGGATCTCGGGGGTAAGTCCAATACTCTTGCTGCATTTTAAAGGGCCCGGTCCTTGGTTAGATACTCTTCTGCGATCAGGCTACTCTATATGCCCGCTGTGCGTGGAGTAGGTACAAATTGCACAATGTTGTGCTTTGCTATTATAATCATTTTATTTTGCGGTCTATATTACACAGGTATTTCTTACCCATGCACTAAGTTCTTAAAAGTAAATAGTAGACTGTACCACGAGTGCATAAAACTAACAATTTTAGCCGTGAACCAAAGGCAGATTGTTTTTTAATTCGATGCTAAAATGAGTTTTTTGTAGAAGTTTGCACTTTGATTTTCACATCAATTGCGAGGAAATTAAACAAAATATTGTTGGTAGTATGTAATAAGTTATAATAAAAGTTACTGTTACTGTTTCAGCTGGATCGTCCACTGCTGAACACAGCCCCCCCTATTTAGGGGGTATTTGCCATAATCCCCACGCATGGCAAGCGGCTTGGGGATCGCAGTGTAAGATAATAGTTCTTTAGAAGGCGCTGCTGCCCACTTTCCAGTATTTTTCCCTTAGTCGCCTCTTATGACACCCACGGGATGATATGGGAAGGTGCAATTCTAACCCGGCACCTCACGGGGAATACGGGGAGATAATAATAAAAGTAATAATCTATAATTAATAATAATAACAACTTTGAATCCTTTCATAACAAATCTGTTATACGCATAGACCTAGGATTTTTTCGCTACGCTAAGCCTATGGTTATAGGCCACTTTTTCATGTTTTAGACTTTGAAACATTAATTTCTGAATCAATATTTCACTGTGGTCAGCAAATTTACACAATTATTCCACATTTCAGGTTTGGATTTCATTCTGTCTATCCATGACATATGGACGAACAGAAGAAAGTGCGATATGATAACGACTCCTTTTTTGGCCTCTACAAAATAAACTGCCCGATCATGACTATTCAATTTTACGGAGATTTAATTCAAAGAAGATCTCTAGTGACATTTATTTTCTATGTAATAGAAAGCAAAAATGCATATTCAACTTTACCATCAATAGAATTATTCATTCAGTTAGCTGCGACACTGAAGCTAAATCTGCTTTAGAACTACAAGGTTTTATTCTCTTCTATTGTATTAGGGTTAATCCTGAAAGAATAGTTGTGATGAATGAATGAAAAAACAAATACAATTTTACGGAAACATCTACTTGTTTATATTGAAGCAATGAGCAAACGGTTATAGCTATGGACAGCGGTGTCGCAGGTCCATGGTTCGATCCCCGCCGTCGGCTTGAGCTTCAACATATGGTGGAAGGGCATTTTGCGTATGCCCGCCTTGTTAGCTACCACCCTTACCTCAAGTAGAAATCTTATCGCTAAGCACCTTACAGTGTGTTCCGGCAGCAGTCCTTGAGAGCCAGTAAAATTACAGGAACATGAGACTTAACAACTGTATATCTCAAGGTTACGGGCGCAGTGCAGTTCGACTTGTGACGAAATGCAACTATTATATGCAGAAGACTAACATCAGGTGGGTCTTGTTTAAAAGCACAAGGCCCACCTGATGTTAGTCTTCTGCGTCTACCCACCTGATGTTAGTCACAGTCATTCACAACTACATTAATAACAAAAACTATTTTGGGCTGAGAAAAGACACAGTAGATCATTGTAAAGTTTTATAGGATTCTAAAATGGTAATAAAGGCCACAAAAAATTATCATCATTAACAATATCTAGGTTAAAATTAATATTGACAACATCACCTAACTATAGGTAAGCTAGTACTCAAAGGCTAGCTGTAATAAAAAAAACACTACATAAGCAGTTTTTGCATGTTTGTATAGTTCATTGAAAAAACAAAGGAGCTGGGGCTTAGAACGGAGTCGCCAACGTAATTGTTTCAGGGCTGGTTGATTTGTTAGTCTACCTAGATACATATCTAATTTTTTTATAACCAAACTTTCATTTATATTCATGTTCTATCCATCACATTATTACGCAGTTCTACCAACACCTTGCTACATAAAAATAGGAAGACACATTTTTTTTATGTTATTGTGACGGAACAAGCTCGAGGCCCACCTGATGTTAAGCGGACTAACCACTACCTATAACAGATGCATTTCGTCACAAGTCACGAATTGCACTGCGTCCGTCACCTTGAGACATCGTTGTCAAAACTCATGTGCCTGAAATTTCACTGGCTCTCAAGGACTGCTGCTGGAACACACCGTTAGGTGCTTGGCGACAGATTTTATACTTGAGGGTGGTAGCTAGCCAGGCGGGCAATTGCAAAATGCCCTTTCAACATGCGGTGAAGCTCATGCCGGCGGTGGGGATCGAAGCAGGGACCTGCGGCACGGCAGTCCATAGCTATTACCGCTCGGTCATCATTGCATCATTAGATAATGCTGCATCACTACATAGTACAAAACAAAGTCACTTCTCGCTGTCTGTCTGAAATAACTTGTGGAAGTCGGTACCATGCTGATTTAAGCACCGACTTCATTTTTGTAGTCCGACTCCCATATTTCTTCATAAATTTCAGAGATGGAAGTCGATCCAAGTGTTTTTTTTTTCTCTTTTTAGTTTTTTGCGAATGTTCGTCTGGTTGGCTAGCTACCACCCTCTAGTAGAAACTCTGTCGCGAAGCATCTAACGGTGTATTCCGGCAGCAGTCCTTGAGAGCCAGTGAAATTACAGGCACATGAGACTTAACAACTATGTCTCTAGGTGACGAGCGCAGTGCAATTCGTGACTTGTGATAAAATGCATCTGTTCGAGGCAGAAGTTAGTCCACTTAACATCAGGTCGGCCTCGAGCTTGTTCCGTCACAATACCATAAAAAAAAGATTCTGCTCCGCAAACTGTAGGGCAACAATAAACTTAAAACTAAATATCTTGTTCTATTTTGGTAAGTAAAGTAAAGCCAAGGTTATAAGAAACTTGCGGTAAGAAACTTTAGTTCTAGTACTCTGGGAAGTCCCTGGACATTTTATAGCATTCCAAACTTACCTGACCTTCCTCATGTGAAGTTTTGCACTTTCAAAGACATTAAGATCGTTTAGTTGCCGGATAACTTATCATGGAAACAAAGCCTTGGGTGTTCCAAATGCGTGTTTTGGTTTTATTACTGTATAATATCCCATTTTTTCAGATTGCATATTGTTTGCCTTTTAGCTGACTTCAAAAATAGGAGGAGGTTCTTAATTTTACTGTTTTTTAGGGTTCCGTACCCGAAGGGTAAAAACGGGACCCTATTACTGAGACTTCGCTGATCGTCCGTCTGTCACCAGGCTGTATCTCAAGAACGGTGATAGCTAGACATTTTCACAGATGATATATTTTTATTGCCGCTGTAACAACCAATACTAAAAATGAAATAAAATAAATATTTAAGGTAAGTATGGGAGCCCCTGCCATACAATAAACTTGTTTTTTTTACCGTTTCTTGCTCGATACTAATAACGGTGACAGGTAGACGCTTTAACTATTCACAGAATATTTAGTTTTATGTTATCTTTAAATATAATTAATAAAAATAAAATAAATAATTAAGGGGCTCCCATACAATAAAAGTGGTTTTCGCCGTACCTACCCAGCTCAATCGGACACAGCGAAAAGTGTCTATAACTTTTTAGCAGCAAGATTAGGTTACAGATAATGAACCCCTCGTGCGCGAGTCCCACTCGGTCTTGACCGGTTTTTATTTTTTTTTGTCCTCATAATTCATTACAGGATGTACCGATTTTGATGTTTTTTTTTATATTCAAAAGCTGGTGCTTGCCATGTGGTCTAAATTTGAGTGAGATCTCACTCGTAGTATTTGAGTTAAGAGTATAGTTCATGGAGCGCTTTCCATACAGACGTAGTTTCGTCATATTTTAAATCAATCTTACTAAACCTTACTCTTATGATGCGTATTTTATGTATGAAGTCGTTTTTTTTTTTTGTAAAAAGTTTATCAATGAGATTTACATCAGGTCATGGGTACCTACGAGTATAATCATGTCTCTTGATAACATTGCAACTGTTGAGTTAGGAAAATGGACTGAATAATACACATTTATCGCGAAAATTATCGTACTTTCACTTCATCGTATTAGAATCACACGCACCCAAATTGTTCTCGTTGTTTTTGATGCGCAAGGATTAAATCTCTAAAATATATTCATAACTTTAACAATTAATATAGTTCATAGTTCATAGTCATTTATTCATATATCAATATACACGTCAACATATTGTACAAAAAGAACATTTTTAGCTTCTACAGCTAGAAATACGTAATAAAAAGTAAAATAAGAGAAATAACAATAATAATAAAACGAAATAATATTAGACAAAAATATTATAAAAATCATATACATGTACATCCAATATTGTAGGTATGTCAATGGGTAAATGAATTGTTTAGATGTCAATAAAAATGTATAATTAAAAAAGTATACAATTAAAATATTAAATATTCGAATTATTATTTGATAAATAAATGAAATAAATACGTTATCAGAGTCTGGCAAGTTCTGCGACTAACGCTTTTGTTATGTAACCTAGCTTTTTCTCCATAAAAAGTCGCCAGGTCATACATGACGTTTAACTATAACATAACCAAGGGCTTAGACCAACAGAAACCATTAAACTAATCTTTTATATTGTTTATAGGTTAACCTTTGACCACTATATCACCTGATGGTAAGTGATATGGTCGAACATGTTGTTCAAGCTAACATAGAATTACTGGCTCTCAAGGACAGCTGCCAGAACACACTGTTAGGTGCTTGGCGACAGATTTTCTGCTTGAGGGTGGTAGCCAGGCGGGCATTTGCAAAATGCCCTACCACCATGCTATAACGACTGCCATCCTAAGACAACAACCAGGGCCGATGGCTTAACGTGCCCTCCGAAGCATGGAAGCGCTCAGTAGTAATGCCACTACCACCCATCGAAGTAAGGTCACCCATCGAAGTCATGACCGCGGCGGACGTTGCTTAACCTAGCTGATCGGTTAAGAACAGCTAAGCAAACTTCGCTAACGAGCGCTTCTGTATGGGAATATTAGGATTTTCAGTAGAAAAATACCCTTTAATGAGCAATCAATACCGTAAAAGGGATTTCGGCATTAAGTAGTGCCAAAATTCCCTTGAATTGCACAACCATGTTCTGGACGCGACTTTAAATTAGTAGCAGTAGAACTCTTTGTCTGCCAGTTCTTCCGGGGAAGTACTGCCACCATACCTATTTCTACCGGACTTTGAATGGACTGCCCAATCACAATGGAAAATTTAAATATTATTATTGGTGAAGACAACTGCCGTCCGATATTTTTCGACTTTGCACAGACCGTTCTGAGTAGAGTTGGAAAAGAAAACGGCTCGAACACTTTTATTCTAACATAAATATGAACATGTGTAATTCGTAGCAATTAAATCTGATATGTAGTTTTTGTAAATTTTACCTGTGTATGTCTGTAATGTATAATTATAGAAAGTCATAATGTTTGTTAGTTGAACTGTATTTCATATGACAACAATATAAAAAAAAAGAAAATAAAAAAAAAATTAAAACAAAAATTAAATTATAACAAAACAAGTGACCATTGGAAAAAATGAAAACAATTTTTCAATTTCTTTGTTAAAAAACCTCAGCTTAGAAAGATGTTGCATTATAAACAGCAACAGTGTAAGACAGAGGGAGGATGGTTTTAGTCCGTAGGTCGTCAGGCAACTGGCGGAGTCGGACATAACCAGGAGGTTGGCGCTTGTATCAAGCATACATACAGCAACGCCCTGGTATCCATGAGGATTTTCAAATACTTACAGGAAAAAAAAAACAAAAAACCTATTTCTACCGCCAATCAGTAATGTTCACATTACTATGTTCGGTTTGAAGGGTATGGGTGCCAGTGAAACTACAGGCACTTATGGGACTTAACAACTGTATGTTTTAAGGTGAAGGCGTAGTGCAGTTCACCACTAGTGACTAATAGCATCTGTTATAGGTAAAGGTTACCGCTTTACACCAAGTGGGCCTCGTGCTTCTTCCATCACAAAAGCATAAAAAAACACTTTTTTCCTTTTTATCGCCATCTGTGACTTTAAGAAGTTACTTACAGCATCCCGTTACCCAAAATTAAACAATTGCAACAGACTAATTGTCCTGTGGGTTGCAGGGCTAGAATGTCACCCCCCTATCTCTACCCGAGGGTGTCGTAAGAGGCGACTAAGGGTAAGACACCAGAAGTTGGGCAGCAGTGCTTTCTGAGGAACTGATATCTCACACTGCGATCCCCAACACGCCTGCCAAGGTTGGGGATTATGGCAAACCCAACCCATAATGGGAGAGACTGTGCTCAGCAGTGGATAATCCGGCTGATACAGTATCTGACTAATGGGCATGTTTCTCCTACACGTAGCATTTGCAATAGCGATGACTCAAATACTGTTGAATTCTCCTTTTAGAAAAGTTTTATCTCTTTCTTAAGCTCCAATAAAACTAATCTCTCAGTGTTAAGAGTTTAAAGTTTACGGCGCAATAAAGTGCGCTGAGCAAATAGTAAATTGTTGGATCGTGAGGTACCTACCTAACAAGGTACCTTCTGATTTTCAGTTAGGTATGTTTTAGTAAGACAAATGTGTGGGGGAGTTATTTCAGTAACGGATTTATTGTTAGGATGAATCCAGTCTCGGTTGCAGCTGGTGGTCAAAGACTAGCAATATATTTGATACATTTTTATTTTGTAAACTCATTTTTATACTAATTTTAAATTGAGTTATGTGATATTGCCTACATTCACTACAAGGAGTCGGGAGCGCTGGTTTTACTACGCGGTTTTGTCACAAATTCTGAAGACAATTTTATTTTAGAGAAGAATTTTGTGTTCTATTGTGGTTTTAACAACTAATAATATATTAGGTACTACTTATTCAGCTACTTTTTTGGATAATTCATTCAGTCGTTACTAATTGCAACACAGTTGTTCAATTCAGTACCACCAACATTAATTTATAAGTAACTACAGTGTACACCTTACTAAAAGCCTGTTCGAGTATAAAGCTATTTAGAACCAGACAGAGTAGAAGATAGGTATAATCGTGGTTTAGGGTATATGCAGTTCCCTAATTTTCGTCAGTTTGAAAGTAAACCTCCTCAGAGGATACATTTAATGGTAGAATATTTGGTCTAACTGTTATTTTAAAGTTCTAAATAATCGATCTAATAATTATAATGAGATGTTACATAGTGTCCATAGTGTTCAAAGAATGTAAATATCAAAAATCGGGCACCTTACATTATTGAATTTGTGAAGGTGGTTTGATACATCGTACTGACCTTTTTAGGTGGTCCCAGACGTGCTCAAAGGGGTTAAGGTCGGGGCTCTACGCTGGCCAATCCAAACGACGAATACCCACCTGTTGCATATAAGCATCTACGTCCCCAGAACGGTGGGCCCGACCATGATAGTCCATGTAAATGGTATCTTAACCAATTACTGCCAGTGCAGGTTGTGCATTTTGACAAAGAATATCTGTTATGTATCTTTTGCGCATTTAGTGAGCTTTTTTCAATGAATACTATCTTGGTACGATAGCTGGGAGTTATGCCCGCCCGAAACATAACGGACCTTCCACCATAAGGAGTGATTTCTTCAAAACACTTCGGCATAGCGTTCCCCTGGTCTTCGTACCACTCGCCGACGTCCTCACGATGCAGACAAATTCGAGCCTAATCGGAGAAGAATACGCTTCTCCAGTTACCTAGAGTCTAAGATAGGCAATTTCTAGCAAACCTCAATCGAGTAATCCAGTGCTCGCGGAGTAACTAGGGGGCCCAAGCTGATCGTCTACTGCGTACATCAGCCGCTAAAAGCCTCCTCCTCACAGTTCATAGGCTTACTGGTGCTCCTCGTACCTTCGTCTTCACGGTTGTTTTTGAGGTCTATATATATTTGCATTTGCGGTTCCTCAGCGCCTGAATCTCTAAAAAGCGGTCTTCTCGTGGTTGTCTGCAACGTTTTCTCCCAGAACCTTGCATTCTCTAAACGGAACCTGTCTCTTGGTATAGAGTCCAGGTTTTTTGGACCGTTAAACAACTCTCGTTTAAACGCTGTGAGATACATTGGCTACACCCCTCTTCCAGCAGCGCTATAATTTAACTAGCTCTTATTGCTTTTTCTGCTATTACAATAGACACAAAGATATCTGTTTTAAGTCATAATAAGACAGGATTATACTACAAACGTAACTTACGTTTGTAGCATTGTTTGTATTTTGTATTCCACTAAAAATAACGAGAAGTTAGTTTTTGTTGTATGATAACAGTGATAACCTTTTAACCGCAAACCTACAAAAGTGACTAAAAAGTCACACACTGTTAATAATCCCTATGGATTATTATTTAATATCGTTATGTTTGCAATAACGCGAACTACTCTGCGGATTACATTACAAAACTACAAATTTACGAGAGAAAAATATATAGTCATGTGCGGGATTAGAACCTACGTCCCTATATCCGGGGGGTATGCTCTGACCGACTGAGCTAACATGACAATGACTCATAACTGTAATTTTTCCTCTCGTTCTATAGAACAAAATATATTTAACCATCGTATTGGGATGGGTTGTACTACAAACAAGAACAATTGCGACCAATTTTTGCAATTGGTTTAAACTTGTAAATGTTAACGCAACCTTATAATTTTAATATTGTTATGTTTGCAATAACGCCTGCTCTGCGGATGGACGCGGGCTCGAATCCCGCATTACCTATATTTTTTTGTTGTTAATTTTTTAAATTTTGTGACGTAACAAGCTCGAGGCCCACCTGATGTTAAGCGGACTAACCTCTGCCTATAACAGATGCATTTGATCACAAGTCACGAATTGCACTGCGCCCGTCACTTTGAGACATAGTTAAATTTCATCTGCCTGTATTTTCACTGGATCTCAAGTACAGCTGCCAGAACACACCATTAGGTGCTTGGCGACAAATTTTCTACTTGGCGGTAGTCACTAGCCAGGCGGGCATTCGCAAATTGCCCTTCCACCATGCGGTGAAGCTCAAGCCCGCGGCGGGATTCGAACCATGGACCTGCTGCGCGGCAGTCCATAGCCAATGCCATTGAGCCATCACTGCTTCAATATTAGTAGTTTAGTTTTGAAATATAATCCGCAGAGCAGGCGCTTTAGCGGTGGTGAAAGACGACATTGCTTCAAGAACGCTTTTCACGAACTTTTTCAATAACTCTGGGCAAGCAAGGTGTTGACGTAACAATCTGCGGTCATTATCCTCTGGTGCTTCAGTCAAGTGATACTTTTGAGAAAGTAAGTGAAATTTTACTTTGCTTGATGTAAATATTCAAAACTATACTCAAAGGGACCACGGCGCGGCGGGCGCTCTTGGCTCGGAGTAGGCATTAAAACACAAAAAAAAAGTTTCAAAACAAAAATATATCTTCTCAATGTTTGTTAGGACTAGCAGAACTCAACCCTAAGAGGTTGTTAGCATTTTACCAATAACCCTGAATATGTGTTATTCACTTCGCAAGCAATAGTGTTGGAAATCAAACATAGGTATACGAGTAAATATGATAAAAAATTGCATACAACTACATCTACACTAATATTTGTATTTTTGTATAAACTTAAAAACTGCTGGACCGATTTGCATGAAATTTGGTATGGAAATAGTTCCGGGGAAGGACATAGGATAGCTTTTTTTTTAATAGATTTATTTATTACATACATGCTCTTGGGTATGCATAACAGTTACCCAATTCGCTTACCCAAGGCTCAAAAAGATTAAAAATAATAACAACACATATAAAATAATAGTAAACAAAATAAAAGGTAGAAAATAGAAATACAAACAATTTTAAGTAAGAGAAAAATTAAAGATACTTCTAGAACATAAAATATTAAATATATATATGTATATTAATATCTAAGTAAATATCCACTATACTTTTATTTATGTACTTTGGTAACAAAATCCATTGGCCCTCTGTGAAATTCCTGCGAAGTGCAGTGGAACAACTCTTATCCAACTGCCCAAAAAGAGGTTAATGTTTTTACGCGATAACTGGCATACGCACGAGCGGAGTTTCGGTCGGAAAGATAGTAAGTATGTATAGATAGGTACGCTATATGTTTACATTTATATCTTCTGTAAAACAATACGTGTCTCAGATTAAATCGGTACGTGCGGAATGTATAGTTATTCATTCATATTTTCATAACAATCGGTATTATTTTGAAATATTTTTGATAGGTGCAGTGAATAAAACATTTGTTAAGGAAATAATGAATTTTACTAAACAAAGGCAAGTCAATGGAACAATTGTGTAATTTGGATAGTGTCATAATGTCGTCATAATGATGTCAAAGAATACTAGATAAGTGATAGTTTAAGTATGTATAATATGTTGTTGTTTTCTTTACGCCTCTTTAATCATTTCACCGTTTTTTTTATTGGAAATTGGATTGGATAGTTTTTGACTATAATCTCAACTGATGGTAAGTTCAGGCTAACCTCAAATTATTGGCACTCAAGGACAGCTGTCGGAACACATTGTTAAATGCTTGGCAACAGATTTTTAACCCACGGGTGGTAACTAGTCAGGCGGGCAAAATGCCCTACCACGATGCTACGAGCGCTTCAAACCTATACGATCAAAACAGTTAGGTCAAGAACCAGCTTTCGTATCGTATATCGAATTCAAAAAATAAGCATCAAAATAGGTACACTCTGAAAAAAATTATGAGGTGTTGTGTTCAAACAAAAAAAACACAGTCGAATTGAAAACCTTTTTTAAGTCGGTTAAAAATAGTATGTTGAACAATAAATATAAAAACAGGCCATGTCTCTAAAAGTCTCAATCATTTATTTATGATTCGATAACATAATGTTTTTAGAGGTTAGAAGTTCATAGGCCTTATTTAATTTGGAAGATTTTTTATGATCACAAGCTGTTTAATTAGATTGTTAGTTATTCATATACTGTTTTAAGGAAAGTATTAGCACTCTTTCGTAATTTCGTGTTTTTCTTCATGATCCTCGATAGTTTTGGATGAAGTGCATGAGCACTTCATCAAAGTTCAAAGTTCATCTACAGCGAAGTTTGTTTAGCCGTTTTTAATCGATCAGTTAAGTAAATCAACGTCCGCTGCGGTCATGACTTGGATGTGTGACCGATAGTGATATTCACATTAATACTGAGCGCTTCCGGGCCTCGGAGGGCACGGTCCCGGTTGTTGTCTTAAGGGCGGCAATCGTTACACCATGGTTGTAGGGCATTTTGCGAATGCCCGCCTGGCTAGCTACCACCCTCAAGTAGTGTGTTCCGGCGGCTGTTCTAGAGAACCAGAAATTCAAGGTTGGCCTGAACAACTTTAAATTCAAAATATTTATTTGCGTTATTGAAGAATACATTTTATGCAGATTTTATTGCATGAACTTCGGCAATCTCTATAATTTGCCATTTTGCTTGCAAAATAAGTATGCAGTATAAAGTGTGTGTTTTCTACAAAAATGCATGCATCTACTTATATCCTATTCGAAACAATCATAATGCATAAATTGAGATAATAAAATAAATAAACAGTACATAATTTCTATTAAATAATTAAATGCCATAGCAAAAAAATATAATAAAACAAAATAATATAAAGTCCATTTCACATCAAAGCTATACCTAGTCATAAATTCATTTATCGCATAGAAGCAATTCATCGTCAATACTTTACTTATTTTTTTTATTTAGAATTAGAATTGTTTATTAGCCTTATAACATTAGTAGCTATACTAGGCAAGTCAATTTACAAAAAAAACTTAATATTAACATAATAATAGAATAAGATTTGGTAGGCAATACACTATTAAATTTAAGATCAACAAGTAATAGCTATGTATACACTTGTTAATCTTAATATGTAAAAACAACTAATTACATTATGCATATAAATACAACATAAAATTGGTGGATTATACAAAGTTATGATGAAAATCAAAATTAAATAATAAGCATAAAATATTGTGTTTTTTTCTCGATTAATAATAATAATAATAATAATATAAAAAAACATTATGATATAATGTATGTCACCTTTGAAATTACAATAAAAAATAAATTATTAGAATAACATTTTACGGATTATTATAATGGATACCATAATAATTTTTGATAGAGAGGATGTCAACAACTAATAATAACTTAATTACTTGTAAGTATATGTAAACAATATAAATCGAGCTTAAAATTAAATTAATGGTATTTTATTATTATTATTAATATCAGATATCCGACACATTACACAGTTAATTGATCATGTCACCTATTTGCTATGAGAATGAAGATTCTTCATTACGCATTTTCATAAAATCGTTTAATGAGTAAAATGGGTTAATTTCAAAGAATTGTTTCAGTTTTCTTTTAAAATGATTTGCAGATAAATCCCTCACGCTAAGTGGTAGTTTATTGAACATGCAAATCTTATTATAAACACCCTGCTTTTTTACTTTTACTAATCTAGTTTTTGGTTTAAATACATTTTCTTTATTTCGCAGATCATACGTATGTAATTCTTTATTTTTAGTCAAATCTGCGTCATAGATTTCTAGCAGACAGTTGTAAATATACAAAGATATCACGGTCATAATTCTGTTATTTTTAAAGTACTGCCTGACTGATGTGCGTTTTCTTAGGCCAAACATTGTTCTTATTGCTCGTTTTTGGGATCTAAGCACCCTTTGTATGTCTGCCCCATTGCCCCAAATTGTAATTGCGTATCTTAAAATTGTGTGTATATATGCGAAATATACTGATATAAGTGCTTTTCTATCCAGCAATGGTTTTAATTTCAGTAGCGCATAGTTGGCTTTGGCTATTTTCCTGCACAGTTTTTCGATATGTGCTGTATGACTGACCGTGTAGTCTATCGTATATCCTAAAAATACATTTTCTTTTACATTAAATAATCCTTTTCTCGTTTGATAATGCATTACCACACTCTTTTTATCATTCAAAATTATTCCATTAACATTGAACCATTCTTTGAGAGTTTTCATTATATAATTAATTTTTGCTTCTCATATATCTTTACATTTGTCACTTATGCCTATATGAGTATCGTCAGAAAATAAACTAACACATGTCCAATCCGGTAAAGCATTTACAATATCGTTTATATATATTAAAAATAGTACTGGTCCCAATATTGAACCTTGGGGTACTCCTATATCTACAGAGCGAATTGATGATTTTGCCTCATTAATTTTTTAATTAATTTATCCTAAAGAGCACTTTATTGTAGTTTGGCAAGCGATTAAACAAAACGATTCTTCTTCTACCTCATCATCACTTGCCGTCAGGTGAGATAGTGGTCAAAGGCTAGCATATCAGAAATAAATAATAAAGAAAAAGGTAAAGCAGACCTTATTTACTTTTATCAAGTATCTTAGTAGATATAACAATTAGGTTTTAGATGCCTAGTAATATGTTAAAAGAGTTGACGTCACAAATTGAGGCGGGGATACCTTAGTCCTGAGCAAGCTAGGTTTACCAAAAGAACATATAATAATGTTTAAGTTTTGAAGCGCTCGTAGCGAAGTTTGCTTAGCCGTTCTTAATCGATCAGCTAAGTTAAGCAACGTCCGCCGCGGTCAGGAGTTGGATGAGTGACCGCTAGTGACATTACTACTGAGCGCTTCCGTGCTTCGGAGGGCACGTTAAGCCGTCGGTCCCGGTTGTTGTCTTACGATGGCAGTCGTTACAGCATGGTGGTAGGGCATTCTCAAGTAGAAAATCTGTCGCCAAGCACAGGTGTGTTCCGGCAGTTGTCCTTGACAGCCAGTAATTCTAGGCTAGCCTGAACAACATCTTCGACCACATCATCACTTACCATCAGGTGAGATAGTGGTCACACGCTAGCCTATAAGGTATAAAAATTAAAAAATAAACCTACATAGGTAAACCGAGTAGGTACTTACTCGGTCTAACTACCTAGCTTTTACGTAGATACCCGTATAGGAAAAGCTGGATGCAGTGGTATTACATAATTACTCCAATTATGGGTACATGTTACGTCAACGTGGTATTTAAAGACTAAATATATAAGTTTTTTACTCGCTTACCAGCCAAAATTATTCATGTCTATTAAGTTTTAACCATTCATATGTAAAAACTTTCCTAAACAAAAAATATCATGCCAAATTAGTATGAATAAAAACAACCAATTATATTTCGCTAACGGTCAGCGGCGCCGGCGGCATTTCGTTATAAATGTATACCTAGGAGGTATTGCAATTATAGACCTATTTCCATCTTACCTGTTCTGAGTAAAGTATTCGAAAAAATTATACTCAAACAACGACTATCCCATTTTAATAAGCATAATTTATTAAATGAGAATCAATTTGGTTTCACCAAGAGCAAATGCAACAGATGCAGGTGTTCAATTGATGTCGCACATACTGGAAGCCTGGGAGAGTTCACATGATGCTATTGGCGTATTTTTTGATCTTTCCAAGGCATTCGACTGTGTAGAGCACTGCACTCTGATTCGTAAACTTTCCCACTATGGTATTCGTGGAAAAGCTCTGAATCTTATAGAGTCATATCTGTCAGACAGGCTACAGAAGGTTGGAATAAATGGCAATACTTCTTCCGGGTCATTGGTAAAAATGGGAGTACCACAGCGATCAATTTTGGGACCTTTTCTGTTTCTAACATATATTAATGATCTGCCTTGCATGGTCAAAGATTTCTGCGATATTGTTTTATTCGCAGATGATACCACTCTGATTTTTAAAGTAGATAGGAAAGACAGTGAACTGACGCATGTAAATAATGTATTATCTAAGATTTGTAAATGGTTCGCCGCTAATAATCTTCTCCTTAATTCAAAAAAGACGAAATGTTTAAAGTTTTCTTTACCAAATGTTCCTTATGTTGAATCAAACATAAAGCTTGGCCCAGATAAACTCCCTATTGACAAAGCGACAGTCTTCCTGGGAATCAAAAGGGATACACATATACATGATCTCTACGGAAGACTTAGTTCTGCTGCATATGCAGTTCTTAGGATAAGACAGTTAACAGACGTAGCTACTGCTCGCCTAGCTTATTTCGCGTAATTCCACAGTATTATGTCGTATGGTGTATTGCTGTGGGGAACTGCTGCTGAGATAGAGACAATCTTTATCATACAAAAGAGTGCAATTTGAGCCACATATAAAATGGGTCCTAGGGAATCTCTGAGGGATCTTTTTGAATAAATTGATATTTTTACTTTACCAAGTCTGTATATATTTGAAAATATTATGTATGTTCGTAAAAATTTGAGTACATAAATTTAAATTAAACAGTGACAATCACGATTACAATACTAGGAATAAAGATAAAATAGCAGTGCCAGGTTTTAGATTAGCAAAGACAAATAAAAGGTCCTTCTTAGGTAATTGTGTGCGGTTTTATAAAAAAGTTACCAAACATATTACAACGCTCACAGAAGGGAAATTCAAGTTGCACGTGAAAAACATATTGATTAAAAAATCCTACTACACAGTTTCTGATTACATAAACGACAAAAATGTCTGGACAATTCCGCCTCCGCCAAGCTATTGCCTGTCACCTACATAATTTAAACAAATATTGTAATAACTCTAATATATAGTAAGTATGTAACACATTGTTAAAAGATGTTTAAAAGAATGGCCCCGAGTTTCTTGCCCGTTCTTCTCGCAGTTGCTCTATACAATTTATTTGCTGAACGTGGCAGTACAATGTAAAATATTTCAATACTAAAATTTGTAATTGACCTTCATAAGAGCGTCGTAGACGCCTAAATTGAATAAATGATTTTGACTTTGACTTTGAGATAGTTTAGAAAATTCTAATGCCAATCAGAGCAGAGGTGTGACTTTACAGGGACCGCCTCTGCTCAGGATCAAACATTTTGAGAACTATTTATGTTCTATTTCATATTTCTCTAAGTATTTTATTTTATTCGGGAAACGAACAGTTTTATTATTCAGTTATTTTATGTGTTGGTTAGCAACCTGAATTAGGTAATTATACCCTAATTATTTAACTATAGAATTAGGACATTCTGAAACGGATCCATAGATTACAATTAGTTTAGGTTTTCGCTAAATTGACAAAACACTTCTGGGTAATATAAAATTTTGAAATAAGTAACAAGTTTTTAAATGATTCGGTAAATCCTGTCAAACATTAGCTATACGCAACGATGGTTTCACATTGATTGTTTAGTCAAGTCACCATTTCCAGCAAAAATCGTCAAACGCCATTGTCAATTTCCGCCAATCACTTGTTTGCATTGTACTTCCCAGAGATGGCGTGTATCCGCTTTGTATCAACATTAAAATGTTGAACGGCTTAGTTCTTTATCATAGTCACTTTTTAGCACTACTATAATCGACATAGTGATAACTAATAAGGTCAGCTCTGTGAATATTTGTAACCAGTGATATCAAATGTGAGAATACCTTAGTGGTGATTTCTCCAATAAGCCAACACACATTTTTTTTTTAATGTTATTGTGACGGAACAATCGCGAGGCCCACCTGATGTTAAGCGGACAAACCTCTGCCTATAACAGATGCATTTCGTCACAAGTCACGAAGTGCACAGTGCCCTGTAATTTCACTGGCTCTTAAGGACAGCTGCCGGAACACACCGTTAGGTGCTTGGCGACAGATTTTTTACTTGAGGGTGGTCGCTAGCCAAGCGGGCATTCGTAAAATGCCCTTCCACAATGCGGTGACGCTCAAGCCCGCGGCGGGATTCGAACCATGGACCTGCCGCACGGCAGTCCATAGCCAATACCATCATTGCTGCTTGCATAAAAAAAAGAAAAATATTTATCTCAAATTGTTTGTTAGGACTAACAGAAGTCAATTCTAAGAGGTTGTTATTATTTTTTCAATAGCCCTCTATGTGTTATATTATGTTTTATATATGTATTATCTTCAATATGGCTGCTGGTTTATTTAATGTCTATCTTCCAAAGTAAACTAAGCCAGACATATTTTTTTATGGATTTGTAACGAAACACGTACAACACTTCGCGGTAACCTCTGCCTATAAAAAATGCATTTAGTTCACAAGTGACGATGTCTACTGCGTCATCACCCTGAAACAAACAGTCTTTGTGCCTGTGATTAAAATACAGGCTATATAAACTTACTGGCTCTCAAGAACTGCTGCAGGAACATACTGTTACGTGTTTGCAGACAGATTTTGTACTTGAGGGTGGTAGAAAGCCAGGCCAGCATTTGCAAATTGCCCTTCCACCATGCGGTGAAGCTAAAACCGGGAGATACTAGGGCCCTACCATAAAACAAAAAAAAAACATTTTTTAACTCCGAAAGTTTAGACAGAGTCAGATAACATATATTTTGTGCTATGTGGGCGAGCCTGTTGCGAGTTAACAAACAGTCCGATACTCTGTTTTTATAGCTGATAATTTTTTAACCACTATCTCACCTGATGTTAAGTGATTTGAAGATGTCGTTCAGGCTAACCTAGAATTACTGATTGTCAAGGACAGCTGCCAGAACACAGTGTTAGGTGCTTGGCGATTAATTTTCCACTTGAAGTTAGTACCTAGCCAGGTGGGCATTCGCAGAATGCCCTACCACCATGCTTACTCCAGTCTACTACAGAAGAAGATTTTCTCAGAATTACCCAATATAACTATGTAATTAACTTGTCAGGGATTCCACCCAGGACTCTAAACCACCAGGATTTCCTATAAATATATTACAGCCAAGCATAACCAGGATTTTTTTTAATATTGTTAGGTTTGCAATAACGCCTGCTATGTGCTCCATCCCAATACGATGGTTAAAGAATGATAGGAAAGACTAAGTAATAAACTTGTCAGGGATTTCACCCAGGACTCTAAACCACCAGGATTTCCTATAAATATATTACAGCCAAGCATAACCAGGATTTTTTTAAATATTGTTAGGTTTGCAATAACGCCTGCTATGTGCTCCATCCCAATACGATGGTTAAAGAATGATAGGAAAGACTTGAGTTATGACGTCATGTCATGTTAGCTCAATTGGTTAGAGCATACCCCGGCTCAAGGGGTGGATGGACGCGGGTTCGAATCAAGCACATGACTTAAATTTATCCTATTGTATGTTTGTGATTTCGTAATATAACCAGGATTCTTAAGCTCCCCTTAGCCCCATTCAAACCACTCAACTACTAGGTAGACAGGAATGTTTACCTTTGAATTTGTTGCGACAAAGTACTAACCTCCTAAGTCATTTCACTAATAAGCAGCCCTGTGTCCAGTACAAGGAAACACGAGTGTCAAGGCTCGATGCTATTCAAACAATGTTAGCAAACATAATAAGATATTTAATAACAAATTGTTGCAAAACTGGTCAAATGTTTTGGCAATATTGTTGTTTGCTTTGGGGTATGTGTTTTGGTTAATTGTGATGACAAGTGGACAACGTTTTGAATATGATTATTAAACTTATTATAATTAGATATGGAAGGATAAATGAAAAATATATACTGTAATGATCTGATTGCAGTATTAATTCTCAAAGTAACCTTTTGTACACGTCATCGATCATCGTAAGTGTTTTAAATAAATCGAAAATCTGTCGACAAGCACCTAACAGTGTGTTCCGGCAGCAGTGCTTGAGAGCCAGTAAAATTACAGGCACATGAGACCTAACAACTGCATGTACGTCTCAGTGTGACGGGGACAGTGCAATTAGTCGTTGACGAAATGCGTCTGTTATAGGCAGAGGTTACTCCACTTAACATCAGGTGGGCCTTAGGCTTGTTCCGACACAATAACATAAAAAAAACCGACGTCCATATAAAGGAGGAATATTCTCACTTCGACGCGTAATAATATACATAAGTAAGTACCTACGTACCTACTGGACCATCAAATACCGATGATACTTGTTTTTATTGTTGGGTAGAGTATTTGTTACAAAATTCAAAAAAGAGGAGGTTCTCAGAGAGGAGGTATACCAATTTTGATGTATTTTTTACATTCAAAAGCTAGCCTATCAACTAACAATAAAATACAAATCCGTAAAAACAACTATTTTTCTATGATTTTCATCAGATTATGTGACTAACAAATTACATAATTGACTACAAGCGCCTTATTATGTAATTTGAATATAACACAACCTGATTGAAATTATAGATATCATATATTAGATATTCACATAAAACTACTAATAAAAACTTAGTTATTGACTGATTGACTTTAGTAAATAACTGCTTTGATAAGTAATACATAATCAAAAATATCATTTATCTATGATTTCAATGAGTTTGTGTTAGTAATAAATTATAAAATTGGACTATAAAATTATAAACAAGTATAAATTACAAATTTAAGAGAGGAAAAACTATAGTCGTATGCGGGATATAATTTATCCCCTCGTAAATTTGTAATGTTAACAGGCGTTATTGCGAAAATAAAAATATTAAAAGTATTAATTAATTAAAAATGTCAAGTACCCGACTGCAAATTTATTATTGTAAACGTTTTATCGATCCATTAAAATTAGAACTGCATGTTATATATATTTATGGAATCGGTTTTTAAAGCTCTTCATTTTGATACATCGCTCGAAAAGTTTGGATAGAAAAAAATATCCCATAATTAATGGCGATAAAATCCGCCAGTTTGTTTTAATTTTATTTTCTGTCACTTTTTTTCAAGAAAAATCTAACGATATCTCAAACAATAAAATAGTTTATGCCGTTTAGAAGTTATCGTGGAATAAATGAACTCATAAACATACATACATAAATTACAAATATACGAGAGGAAAAAAATAAGTCATGTGCGGGATACATGATTCTAACGTACGTCAATGACTTAAATTTTTCCTATCGTATTTGTAATTTTGTTAGTAATCCGCATAGCAGGCGTTATTGCAAACATAACAATATCAAAAGTACATGCATAAACCCTGAAAACATAACACTCCTATTGGACAGTCACGCAAAAAAGCAGTGGAATTATTGTCAATTTCCAGAATATTCTCTCAAGACAAGCATCTTCAAGGATTTCCACGTAATTTTCGCATATGTAATACTCTGTAACATCATGTTTGTAGCTATTAGTTTAGTTGTTAGTCATGAAGTATAATTTACTAGATATACTAGGTCCCTCGATTATACAGATTAGTATCTGGTAGTTAGATTGCGTGGCAGATGTGACACGACGGTAGGCGTCGTGGAAAATCCTTACCTACGGGTTAAGGGGAGGTGAAATGTCTATGAAATGAAATGAAATTGTTTTTATTCCTGATTTGCATCCATAAAATTATATAAATTAATACAAATTATTAACACTAAAATAATATTCAATTATTAAAACCATTCAATTGAAATTTAAGATATAAAATAATAATAATTAAACAAAACAAACAATAAATTAGGTTTTTTTTTTATATTGTTATGATTGCAATAACGCCTGCTATGCGGATCCCAATACGATGGTTAATTAACGATAGGAAATATTCGAGTTATGACGTCATGTCATGTTAGCTCAATTGGTTAGAGCATGCCCCGGCTAAAGGGGCGGATGGACGCGGGTTCGAATCCCGCACATGACTTAAATTTTTCCTATCGTATATTTGTAATTTTGTAATAAATTAGGTGGTGAAAGTGTGATACGCTTGCCACGTTTTGTGCTATGAACGTCAAATATCTTTAGTATGCAAAACAAGTTTTCATCGAGGAAAAAAAAATTAAAAACATAGGTAATAATAATATACAAAGTTTGGTACAATTGCAACTAAACATTAAGGATATTCATAATAACTAGCAAACAGCTTTATTTTACAACCTGATTCTAGTGGTGTCATCTAGTGTTAAGTAGATTAACTACGATGTATTGAGTTATTGAGTTTTGTTCTGTTGTACCAATGTTAACTCTTTGGTTTTGTAGCAGATGGCGTTAGTAGTACAATAAAATGATATCCAATTAATACAAAATTGTTCATATTTTTTTTATGGTTTTAAAATTATACGTTTTTTGACAGATAACATATCTAGATATAAAGTTAAATTACTATCATAAGGCACAAATCTATAGAAGTGATAGTTTTTCAGGAAAAGGGGCCACAAAATGTTCAAGTGGTAAGTTAGTAAAAGAGCTCGCTTCGTTTGTTTCATCTCGCTCTATCTACAGTGACGATAATTCCACTTTCAGACACCACTTGGCCTTAAGAAGGCTGAAACGTCTATCATACTGAAAGGCATGGCTCCTGCAATGTCGTTAGTGTCTGAAATTTTCCACAACACATGAGTGCGGGTTCTTGAACCTTGCTAATGGATAATGGTTTTTATTAACTGCTTGACATTAATGTATAGAATTGTGGAGTTGTTTTAAAATAAAAAGGGTTTAAATGAATATAAATAGTGTTTTAATAATATATATATATATATATATATATATATATATATATATATATATTTAATTCTTGACTTTTTAGACTTTGATCACTATCTCACCTGATGGTAAGTGATGAGTGGTCGAAGGTGCTGTTCAAGCTAATCTAGAATTACTGGCTCTCAAGGACAGCTGCCGGAACACGGCGTTATTTGCTTGGCGACAGATTTTCTACTTGAGGGTGGTAGCTAGCCAAGCGGTAGTCGCAAAATGCCCTACCACCATGCAATAACGACTGCCATCCTCAAACGACAACCGGACCGACGGCTTAACGCACCCTCCGAAGCACGGAAGCGCTAATTAGTAATGTCACTAGCGGTCACCCATCCAACTCATGACAGAAAGTTCAGCAACACCGCCCTGTTGCCGAATTTTGCTGATCGGTTAAGAACAGCAAAGCATACTTCGCTACGAGTGCTTTAAATCATGACTTCGCGTAGCCAAACCAGAAGAATTTTCGACGCATTCGCTTCTACACGAAGCATTCTTTTGATTTTTGACTCTACGACAAGAGAGGAATTGTCCCTAGATATAAAATATTAATTGCAAAATTATAAGTTTTCGAGAGAAAGAATTATAGCCATGTGCGGGATTCGAACCGAAAAAAAAATGGAGTTATGAGTCATTGACATGTTAGCTCAAGCGGTCAGAGCATACCCGGGCCATGGGGGTGGATGGACGCGGGTACGAATCCCGCACATGACAAGGTATAATTTTTTCTCTCGACATTATTTGTAATGTAATCCGCCGAGCACGCGTTATTGCAAACACAATTATATTACAATTATATTAATTGTTTTTCTAAAAAAAAAAACTTCGTAATAATGCCTGAATCTATTCATTTAGTGATTTTTTAAACTTGATTGGACGTTGACCACTATCTCGCCTGATGGTGTGATGATGTTGTTCAGGCTAACCTAGAATTAGAAGGGGTGGATGATGCGGGTTGGAATCCCGCACATGACTATAATTTTTCCTGTCGTAATTTGTAATTTTGTACCTACTAATTTTGTGTAACGTAGAATACTGGCTCTCAAGGGTAGCTGCTGGAACACACCGTTAGGTGCTTGGCGACTGATTTTCTACAGGGTGGCAGCTTTACTACCGTGATTCCTAATATTACAAATTAGCCTTAAGGGTTAGGATCCTCCCCTTTTCCTTCTTAGTATAAAAGGAAATAAAACGGACAGGTATTTTACATCATTTTTAACCGACTTAAAAAGAGGAGGTGGTTATTATCAATTGTATTTTTTTTTATTTGTTACCTCACTACTTTCGACTGGGTGAATCGATTTGATGGTTCTTGTTTTATTTGAAAGCTGGTGCTTCTCGTGTAGTCCCGCTTACATTTCATCAAAATCGGTCAAGCAGTTTTTGAGTTACACTACAATAACTGAACAAGTGTATCATATACAAGTGTATGTATATATACAAAATAGGCTAAAACAGTCTCCGGTTTACGTAGAGTCGTAGACTAAAGGTAGGACAGACGGAAGGACGGACTGACATGGACAGAGCCTGTAGGCATAGTAATACGGCATGTTATCACGTACGCAAGCAATTAACTGCACTGGACCAGAGGCTATGGACTGCCACGCAGCAGTTCAATGGTTCGAATCCCACCTCGGGCTTGCGCTTCACCGCACTACTACTACCACCCTATGAAGCGCTCGTAGCGAAGTTTACTTAGCTGTTCTCAACCGATCAGCAAAGTTAAGCAACGTCGCGCGCGGTCATGAGTTGGATGGGTGACCGCTAGTGACATTACTACTGAGCGTTTCCGTGCTTCGCAGGGCACGTTAAGCCGTCGGTCCCGGTTGTTGTCTTAGGATGGCAGTCGTTATAGCATAGTGGTAGGGTATTATGCGAATACCCGCCTGGCTAGCTACCACCCTCAAGTAGAAAATCTGTCGCCAAGCACCTAACGGTGTGTTCCGGCAGCTGTCCTTGAGAGCCAGTACTTCTAGGTTAGCCTGAACAACATCTTCGACCACATCATCACTTACCATCAGGTGAGATAGTGGTCAAAGGCTAACCTATCAGGCATAAAAAAAATAAAAAGAAACCCTCGAGTAGAAAATCTGTCACCTGCCATGGTTCCAGCATCTGCCTTGAGAGCCAGTAATTCTAGAAACACCTCCGAACAAATCATCGCTTACCATCAGCAGAGATTGTAGTCAAAGGCTATAACTGTATCAGCCGGATTGTCCTCTGCTGAGCACAGCCTGCCCTTATGGGGGGAGGGGTTGTGCTTTAATACCCACGTTTGGCAGGTGTCTTCGGTGTAGAGATGGGGCAGGGGAGGGTGACAATCTAACCCGGCACCCCACGGTCAATGGCTAACCTATCAGAAATAAAAATGTACTAATTCAACCAAGTGTCAAGTCCACATAGATACAGGTCAGCGATCTATCTGACCTGGATTCAAAAACTGTGCTACACGAGTTCTTGAATGAATGCTGACTGATTGCTCTGTGTGAGAGGCTCTGAAAATGTGGTCGAAATACACTAGGCATCAAACTATACCACACTAATAACATCATAAAACATATCGTCAAGCTTGTATTCTTCAAAGATTCACAACAAATTTTAAATCTACGTCCAAAAAGGGAGGAAGATTTCTAAGTCACCAAGTACTCGGATGGGTGACCACAAGTTTTTTTGTTGACATATGGATGTTATAAGTCTCATGTGCCTGTAATTTCACTGGCTCTCAAGGGCTACTGCCGGAACACACCGTTAGGTGCTTGGCGACAGATTTTCTACTTGAGGGTGGTAGCTAGCCAGGCGGGCAATCGCAAAATGTGCTTCCACCATGCGGTGAAGCTCAAGCCGACGGTGGGGATCGAACCAGGGTACTGCGGCGCGGTAGTCCTTAGCTATAACCGCTCGGACACCATTGCTTCAACAAGTGTGACATTACCACTGAGCGCTTCCGTGCTCGTCGTTACATCGCCGGTCCCGGTTGTTGTCTTAAGATGGCAGTCGTTACAGCATGGTGGTAGAGCATTTTACAAATGCCCGCCTGGCTAGCTACCACCCTCAAGTAAAACACCTAAGCACCTAATGTGTTCCGGCAGCTGTCCTTGAGAGCCAGTAATTCTAGGTTAGCCTGAAAAACATTATCACTTACCATCAGGAGAGATAGTGCATGGTCAAAGGCTAACCTATAAACAAAAAAAAATAATTGTAAGGTACATTTAGCTTTTTACTATGGTTATTTGCTCTCAACGATATCTAACAGGGGGTGAAAGAAAAAGATAAACATGGAAGAGTCTTAAATACTTATAGTGAGCCAGGTCTGCTCCTACCTACAATACATACTAAGCACATTGGTGACAAGATTTATTGAGGAACATTGATTTCATTATGAAACATAAAAAAGAGTTCCGCATTACTCTTTAATTCTGTGTAAGTTCTATCCTCTACAACAGGCATGTCAAACTATAAGTTATTGATGGTCCAAATGCGTAAGGATCGTAGAGTCAGTGGGCCGCAAAACACAATTTTTTAAAAGTTTTTTTAATTAATAAAAACAAAGCAGAAACTTGTTATTGCAATCTTTTCCCAGAAATATGATATCTTTTGTATATAACTAAATTACCCATTTGAGGGGTAATTTTATATGCACAAATTAGTGTTAAAACTGCTCTAAGTGTGCGTCGGTCAGTAAATTTCTCGCAGAAGATTTGTTTTCTTTCATTAGAAAAAATAATTGCCCACACTTGTAGGTGCTTCCAAAAATTGACATAATTTAGCAAGCTGCCTATATTTCTTAGTATATACCCTATATTTCTTAGTAATTAATTGTAAAAGTTCAGTACACCGACACTGTATATTTTTTGTTTCCAATGGGTTTGATATTGAATTTCTATAACGTCGATCTGCAAGTGAGGAACTCTATCGATGTCGATAGAGAAAAGACCCGTAAACCATGAAAAAATATCTTCTTGGAGCTTAAAATCTTGGAAACGCCATTCAAATTCTACCCGAAAGATTCTCAATTGGGGTACCTACTTGTATTTAGCTGAAAGGACTTACAAGTCGGAATATGCGACAGATTATCGACTTCCATTTATATTCGTTTTTCCCAAAGTATACACTTGCACTTGAAAGCGTTCACTTAAGAATGGCATCAAGAGGCTGTTCAAAATAAATGGATCGGGCCGCAAGCATATGCTTAGAGGGCCGCATGCGGCCCGCGAGCCGCGTGTTTGACATGCCTGCTCTACAACATTGCGGCCAATGATTGCGTCTAAGCGGTCAATTCAAGTAGAACTCCGACAGAACATGTAGACTACAGAATTCTGAACTTAGAATTCTGCACCGGTCACTGTGGGTCCGGTGCCAGCGCGGTAGGTACAGAAAATTATATTCTAAATTAATGACTGCGGTGAGTTTTTACCCTAAAGGCTAAAGGTGTCTTATATCTGAGACAAGTAATAGCAACGGTGAGATAATCTGTGTTGGTCATTGTTTGCCGGTTACCAAGGAAACAATGCTTGGTGACACTTTAACTGATTTTACACTTGACACTTCATGATCATATATCTTTCTTAGCAACGCTTGAAACGAACGATGTTATTTAAAGTGCATTGATAAGTAGCACTTTGTTATTGATTTTATTGAAGGTATTGTAGGTGAGCGGTTGGAGACTCGATTATGTGATACTGATTTCACATTCACCTGAGTAGTGTAGGTACTATAGATAAAATTTTGCTGTAGACTCTTCAGAGTTGATAAGCGCTATTCCAAAGATGACTGTAGTAGGTAATCGAATTTAAGACAGGACTTATATAAGTTCAGAAGACGTTCCGATGTGACAGTAGATACTGCCGCACTTTCCAATAGGCACCTAGATTTATCACAGCTATACTTTAGCCCTAAGCTCAAAATACTTCCAGTACAAAACTATGTTTAAGTGTATGTGTTTTTCGAGTAGGTTGTTTATCGGAACAGCATTGTAGGGCAGGAGCGAGGTCATTGAATAGACGGCTTCGCGACTTGGTTTTAGAAGAATTGATCATGACCAAATCGGCTGGGAAGGTCGTGGCACAGCTCCGGAATCGTTTTTCTGATGTCTGTCGGTTACTGTGAATTTATTTGTAAGAAAAACTTAAATTTAATGTCCTTTGCAGGCTCAATAATATAAAGTAACGCTTTAGCCATTGTATCAAACCTTATATAAGTGTTATTATATTCATACTTTACATAAGTATTTAAAAATAATGCCTTGTAGTTTGTACACACTGATCAAATCGCCTCAACACGTCCAAACCAACGCGTTCTACCTGCATCCGCAGTTGCATTCTAATATGTGTCCTTCAGGGTACGTCTACGGTACCTGCATTCCTTCGGCTAAGGCAAACTTTGCTCTAAACGCGAACACACGCTGTTCCAGCACTCCAGTCGAGCTCAATTTGATCCTGACAAAATTTGATCGTACCCGTTCCAGGCGCCTTGTCAGAGCTAATTATCCTCTGCCTAGCCAAAATTTTAGGCTAGCTGTCAAATGTGACAGATTTTACAATACATTACATTTTGTACAAGCTAAGTGAAATTTTAGTGACATAAAATACCTAATATGGTTTAACTATGTAATGAACCCGTTTCCAAAACATACAGAAAATGTTTTACCATCTAAAAACATTGCTATCAAGCTCATATCTTGACGGTAGCTATAAAGGTTGTCCTAGCAACGTCGAGCAAATCTAGCTCAACCAATATTACCCAAGTCCCTGCAGAAACGTACCCCCGTACGTCCCACAGCCGTTTACATCACGAGGAGTGCAAGTAGTATTGAAAGAACTGATTGCATGGTATTTGGAAACCATCTTCCAGTATTCACAACCCCAGTACTTCTGTGCTGCGGGAGTCTCAACAGTTTCATAAATTAAAATGCATCCAGCAGCAGTCCTTGAGAGCCAGTAATTCTAGGTTAGCCTGAACAACATCTTCGAGCACAAAATGACTTACCATCAGGTGAGATAGTGGTCAATGGCTAGCCTATCAAGTATAAAAACAAAACCTCCGACATTTTTTTTTAATTGCTTTGTTTGACCACAATCTCACCTGATTGTAAGTGATGATGTGGTCGAAAGTGTTAACAGACTTAACCTAGAAAGACTGGCTCTCAAGGACAGCTATCGGAGCACACTGTTAGGTGCTTCACGACAGATTTTCTACTTGAGGGTTTTCCTTTCCCCCATGCGATGAAGCTCAAACCCGCGGCGGGATTCGAACCATGGACCTACTGCGCGGCAACCCATAGCCAATGCCACTAAGCCATCACTGCTTCAAAATATATAAATGCTTATGTGCTTTTTAGGTATATTGGTCGGTGCTTTTTTTTTCATTTAATGGATATAGTCTAATGTGATTTTCTGTGAATTAATATTAGTGGAATGGCTTTGCAGCGTGATCTTTCTAGTACTTTTTATTCTGTGAGTTATGAATATTATATTATGAAGTTATTACTGTGTATAAAAATACCTAACTAATTGGTATAATGTATATGGACATGTAGCACGCACTTATGCTGATTTATTTAGGACATAAAAATAAAAGGGCGTAATGAGGATACGAGATTACCTCACCGGAGTTTTATATCCAATTTGCGAAATGGAATATAAATTAGGTATTTATTTTCATTCCTTAGTACATTCAAATCCACTAATTCCGAGATGGAAAAGGTTTTTCGTTGATTATTTCTGTGCCTATATTTAATATAAATAAATCTCTACAGAAATATAGAAGTATTACATGTTTATATATACTTACGTAAATTCGAGAGTTAAAGTCGGGTTAAATTGGTTTTTGTATGGCAATTTACACTTAATTCGAGTTTAACCCGCATTTCCTTGTCGGCGCAAGTGGGCCATAGTAATATAATCAACAGTCCCTACCTCATCCATAAGGGGTAGAGATCATAGTTAGGCATATTATAGATGCAATGTAATACCTAACGCTGTGGCCGCCTGATGCCAACTCTCTCTAGGAGTGCTCTCATTGCTACCTTTTGATCAAAATTTAAAAATTAAATTTAAAATCAATTAATTTAAAATCAAAATCAAAGCTCTAAATCTGGTGCCGGAAAACGTTGACATATTCTACTGTTCGCTGAGCGAGTTCGTAAGGGCTGCATTATATTATTTTTGTTATTGTAAGGCCTCTGACTAAATGTGTAATTAATTAATTGTTATTATGAATGTTTTATATGTTGATGATTTAACTACTCTATTGTATTAGGAAATAACCTGTAAGGATAGAGGTATTCTTTTAATAATAAATAAATAAAATTGAAAAGGTGCCTTGAAAAGTAAAAAAAACGGCCAAGTGCGAGTGGGACTCGCGCACGAAGAGTTCCGTACCATTATCTGTAACCTAATCTTGCTAGTTACAGACACTTTTCGCAGTGTCCGATTGAGCTGGGTAGGTACGAAAACTTCTTTTATTGTATGGTAGCCCCATAATTATTTATTTTATTATAATTAATTATATTTAAAAAGAAGATAAAAATAATATTCTGTGAATAGTTAAAGCGTCTACCTGTCACCGTTATTAGTATCGAACAAGAAACGGTAAAAAAATCAAGTTTGTTGTATGGGAGCCCTTTTATTTTATTTTATTTTTAGTATTTGTTGTTATAGCGGCAATAGAAATACATCATCTGTAAAAATTTCAACTGTCTAGCTATCACCGTTCTTGAAATACAGTCTGGTGACAGACGGATAGACGGACGGACAACGAAGTCTCAGTAATAGGGTCCCGTTTTAACCCTTTGGGTAAGGAACCCTAAAAACGTCCACTGCCATCATGATTTGGATGGGTGACCGCAAGTGGCATTACTACTGACCGCTTCCGTGCTTCGGAGGGCACGTTAAACCTTCGGTCCCGGTAGTATTACAGTGTGATAGTAGGTAGCGTGGTAGGGTATTTAGCTATCACCCTCTAGTAGAAAATCTGTCGTCAAGCAACTAACGTTCCGGGAGCAGTTCTTGACAACCAGTAATTCTAGTCTCGTCTGAACAATACCCTCGACTACATAATCACTTACTTACTATCAGGTGAGATAGTGATTGTGCTTGTTGTTTATCATCTATAAATAAATCAACATTACGCAGTCGAAAATTTGTGCTTTGTATTTTTAGAAGAAGTTAATGAATAGAAACTTTGTAAACATTGCTTGTGCTCGTTGCTTATCAGCTATAAATAAATAAAAATTACGCAGTTGAAATGAATCTATTTTTAATTTATGCTTTGTTTTTTTAGAAAAGAATGAATAGGAAGTTTGTAAACATTATGACCGCGCCAAATTCATATAAAAATATTTCGCATTCGAGAATATTCTGTTTATATACAAAATTTACCTTAATTATGTCCTTATTGCATAACAGTTGTTGACAGAATTCGTTATCTTTAGAAAATCAGACGAAAGGGGAAGTCTTAAGAAAACATTTTGATTGAAACTTTCTTGAAAGTTAGCAATTACTTATTTTGTTTTTGTTTTGGAACGAATGTTTTTATAACGTAAATAGAATGATTATTACCGTTACGTAATCTCTTAACTTATTCCCACCCTTATTCCACCTTTGATAATGGGTTTGATATAGGTATCAACTGGTGGAGAGTCGGGGGATTTTCGAGCAGCTTTCACGGCCCCACACGTCTGGGGAGCGGCCTTGGTCGTTCGGTTGGGTTGGGGTCTGCGTTGAGGTAAGATGGTGAATGCTAACGCGAACCTATCTTGCCCCACCTCGGTGGAGGACTGCGCACGGGGGCGTGTTAGTGGGTTCAAGTCCCACACATCCCCTTCCGCCACCTCCGTGAAGAAAGGGACGCGCGGAAGCATTGCACCAACTCAAAAAAAAAGTATCCACTTGTTAATTTCGCACGAGGCCCCACGCAATTTGTCTCATTGATAGGCCTCAGTATAGCCCTTTCGGCTCGGAAGCCTATAAATAGATCTCACGTGGAAATATAGGCGCCATCTTTATCTCAAATCCTGAACTTCCTGCCGCGCCTTTGCGAAATGCGATTTGGTCAAGTAAATTAACACGACAAGTTTAAGTTTTAGCGTTAACTTGCTGTCCTTTAAAGAGATTGTGTTCTCCTTTCTATAGGAGACAATTAACGGTTAGCGGAAGGCAAATCTGCAACAAAACAAACTAGACTTCTTTGTTTAATTGACTGTCTGCACCGCGACTTCGTGTTTCCTACCTGACATTGTAGTACAAGCTATCCATATTATATAACATATTTTAATAAACCGGCAAGAAATATTAAGAGGGTAAGCCCCTTATAAGTCCTCAATTAAGCAGCTTGTTGCTGGCCAGTACGAAAATCAAACAAAACGATGTTGAAATAAGCGTCATATCAGCGCACGCTTCATTATGACAGTAACAAAATTTAAGAAAAGAACACTTCTCAAACGGGCGCTGTACTTCAATTTCAAAATCGTATGTACCAATTAGATATTAAGTAGATTATTAGATATTAAGTTATCTATCAATTGACACGATTTTGAAGAAAATCGCCATAGTCGTAAAAGGAGATAGTTACCAATTTTCTTTCGTAATATAATGAAATTTCATTTATTTCACAAACATTTTGATTTTCACATAGAATAAACAGGACCAGAAGGATCACTCCGCAAGCCATTGCAATAAATAAGCGACTCTAGCTACGACGCAATAAAGTGTACTTCAGCTCGTAAAGCACGGAGTGCCTATCATATTCATTTTCAATTGCAAGGCGTTTCTCTTTCTATCGCACAGCCACGCATATCTCTTCTGACGCTGCACACACTGAATAAACCCCATCCGGACGGATACGCCGATGCACCTGTAGGTTTTTACCTTTAGTGCGGAGGAGCTAAGCCTGATTTTGAGAAGATTTAACTCTCTTCCCTCGGAAACATAACTAGGACCCCGCAACTAATTTTGTTTTTCTATAGACAAAATTATAAATATACGAGAGGAAAAATGTAAGTCATGTGCGGGATTCGAACCCGCGTCCATCCACCCTTTTAGCCGGGGTATGCTCTAATCAATTGAGCAAACATGACAATGTGTCATAACTCAAATTTTTCCTATGGTCCTTTAACCATCGTATTAGGATGAAGCTATATATATGTTACAGCCAAAGTAACAAATCTGGATATTATATATACTGTCTAGCCATTATATATAATGTCTACTTAATTTAGATAAAGTGATAATTGACACAAAATTTTGATATTATTCATGAGACTCATATTTCTATTGGTCACGGGGGGCGCACCAGAATGGTTAAAGTGCTTAAAAATAAATATAAGAATGGTAGTAATTTATGTGGCGCATCGCCGGCCGCTGCCGCGGCACTAAATGATATTTAACCCCTTTTTATAACTTTTACCAATATGTGTCGTGAATTATTAATAATTACTAGTAAAAGTAATACATTTCGATCGTTTATTCACATTTACCAAAACAATTTTGTGTCAATTATCACTTTATCTAAATTGAGTAGACATTAGACAGTATATACTCGTATAATATTCAGATTTATTACTTTGGCTGTGACATAAAGTTTAACTTACGTTTTAAGTATACCACAAACAAGACCAATTTTGCAATCGGTTTTATACTTGTAAATACGCAAGCTTATAATTTTAATGGTGTTATGTTTGCAATAACGCCTGCTATGCGGATTACATTACAAAACTTTTCCTCTCGTATATTTGTAATTTTGAAATATTTTTTTCAAGTTTGTTTATACCTTCTATGAAAGTAGACCGCTTTTAATATCAGGTCTGAGTCTAAGTAGGGGACTTAAAATATCGATACGAACAATAGTTGGCGCGTGCCGAGCCACTGGACTACCACGACATTATCGCTTATATATATAATAGCGCAACCATAGAACATAATATAATAATAATACGTATAGAATGGACACTCCTCTCCCTCCACCAAAACGAGCCTTCCTCCACACTATATTATTACCGTATTGACATCGCCTCGAAACGGATGGGCTGGCAAGTGTACTAGGCAAGGTGACGTTGATAAAGTGCTTATGTGATTTGTCTTCCTTGTCCTTATATTGGTTTTCGAACACCCGTGGCCCTCAATTGCTTCGGACAATATACTTCACTGAACATTCAATTGAAGCATTCACAATACCACACTTTTGAGGTATATACGGTATGCAAGAATAAATGTGCTGAGCTGAAGCCCGCGCTCGCCACTGTGTGAAGTCGCTACTCCTAGGACTTCAAATATCTTTGAAATTGAGGCCTTATTGTCAAACAAAATGGAGATGATCTTAATTATGACATTTTCGAAGTTCGAATTTTAAAATGAAGAATTAGGGAATAAGGCCAGCGGTCGTTGAAATTTCCGGTAAATATTACGTGGCATGTTGTTAAATAATAATTAGTAGAATAACATTTAGATACATTTTAAATTTTTTATTGTTATCCCATATACATTTATTCGGACAAATAATTTAATATTATAATTCTTATTTGATCATTTAGTGATAAAACAAAAATAAAACGGATAACTGGCAAACCAGAAGCAGAAATATTAGATTCAAGGCATCCACACAAAATATCTTGAGAATTCAATGGGCCGCAGTTCGTCTCCTTTACACGAGGAACTGCGTCCTATGTGAAATGAGATGTGTGGGTGTTGATGTAGTGTTTTCTACATTATTCAAACTCGGTGAAATTTTGCGTGGATACCTTGAGTCTCTAATATTTGTTTCGTTGTTAGTTATCCTTTTTATTTTATCTCTAAATCATGAAATAAGAATTATCATACGAAATAATTAAGCCAAATAATTTAAAAATACATAATTTTGGAAAACTATCGCGAGTTTTATTAGTTGTAACATAAGTGCCTCTGTTTTCATTAAGGTAGTAAAAACATTTTTTTACAATAACAAATTTTGTTACATTTTCCAAATAGAGTACTAATATGTATTTTTACGTCTAGTGGCAAATTAATGTAAATTTTAATTGCTGTCAAACTGGATCTCTTATGATACATGGTAGTAAGTAGTGAGCTTGAGGCATGCAAATGTTGCGTCCGTATATGTAACGTAAAACATCAATACGGTTTAATTTAATTTCAAAGTAGTATCTTGCAATATTATTTTAATATATTTCTTTAAATATAAGACGAAGTATATCAGTTATTTCTAAGTTATATATATTATATCTAAGACACTTTTTTTGTAGAATAAATGTTGTCGCTACTTCAACCGAGTTTCCCCAAAATATAACGCCGTAACTGAAAAGAGGATAAACAAAACTACAGCGTATAGTACGCGTTTATTGCTATACTTTTAAAAGATACGTTTGATTTAGTTGATATGGCGCATATACACGATAATTTTAAATTTATTTTAAAGATGTGTCCCTTCGTATTTAAATTTGAATCAATAGTTACGCCGAGTAAGTTAATTTCACTAACGGTATTTACTTAAATATTTTGATAATGGATATTGAGTTTTATTTGTGACTTCCAAATTGAACTAATTTTGTTTCTTCAATATTTGCTTTTAGATTTATATCTTCAAACCAAGACACCAATGCTCTGAGATTGTTATTTATTTCCATTTCGAATTCGTTTAGGTAAGTACATCAAGTTTTTTCCTGACAAATATTATTGCACCGTTACACACAGATGATTTGTATAGAGGGGAAGTTCATGTACTTATAAAAATTAAAAACAAAAGTGGCCCCAAGGCAGTGCCTTGAGGTACACCTTAATCATTTTTAGTATATGTGGAACAATTTGCCTCTATGTTTTTATAGTAGCTTTGTAACGAAGTATACCGCTTATAAACATGGTCGTTTTATTCCTATATGTTAATGTCATACTGACGAAACAAGCTCGAGGTCCACCTGATGTTAAGCGGTATCCTAAGCTTATAACAGATGCATTTTTTTTTCTTATGTTATTTTGATGGAACAAGCTTGAGGCCCACCTGATGTTAAGCGGACTAACCTCTGCCTATAACAGATGCATTTTATCACAAGTCACGAATTGCACTGCGCCCGGCACTGCCTGTAATTTCACTAGCTTTCAAGGACTACTGCCGGAACACACTGTTAGGTGCTTGGCGACAGATTTTCTGCTTGAGGGTGGTAGCTAGCCAGGCGGGCAATCGCAAAATGCCCTTCCACCATGCGTTAAAGTCATTCCATCATGTTCTAGTTTGTCTAGTAATTTAGAATGATCAACAAAATAAAAGCTTTTGAAATATAGAGGAATAGCTCTACTCTTGGTTATTTTATGTTTATTTGCCTCTCCATTTGTAGCATTTTGAATATCGTGTAGGTGAATGATCTTGTAAGCAGAATGCATCACTAAAAAGATTGAAAAATATATTGCAAAATTAAATTACAAATATACGATAGGAAAAATTTTAGTTCTGTGCGGGATCATCTTACTTACTTTTACTTACTACCTACACTTAATTTTTTCCTATCGTATATTTGTAATTTTGTAATGTAATCCGCAGAGCAGGCGTTATTGCAAACATAACAACATTAAAATTGAAAAATATATCTAGAATAAAACGGAACCGATTTCCTACACTGAAAAGTATAAATAACTTTTTGAATTCGAACCATGATCATGTTAGTGTTTTCAATTTTGATAGCGACTTTATCAAGTTGTTTTATACATTTCAGTGTTGGAATTTGGTTCCAATTTATGTAATTTTTTTTACGAAATTTGTATCATAGTTACACTTTCAACAACGTATAAACATGGTCGTTTATTCCTTTTTAGACTAACAGTATATACCTACCAGAAGGATATCGATGACATTAAATTCTTCGCAGATGGGTTCACATCACATTTGCTCAGGTTCACCTCTGTCTTCAAAACAGTGCGTGGTACAATTAAAACCAAAAACATTCTTCAAAGCTATCAATAGAAGATTGATTCCTCCTCAAAATAATCAAAGCAACTCAGACTGATTGATTGCTTCTATAAATTGTTTGAGATCGACGTGATTTGCAGTTTTAGGGCTTTTTTACAGCACCAGATGTGCGTTGAATATGTTCAGGTGGGCTTTATCAGCTCAGTAAACATTTGACGCTTTTCTTCGTTTATAGTTCTGTTTGTTGGTTGTTGCGGTAATAAAATATGAAATAACACTCGTCGTGTCACTCATCCTAGTTGAAGTTGGTAATACGCTGATTCAATAACTCTCAAACTTCGATTGACCGACTGCCGCAACTTTTTAATATTTTTTGTCTTACCTGATGGTAAGTGATGATATGGTCAAAGATGTTATTCAGGCTAACCTAGAATTACTGGCTCTCAAAGAAACCTACCGGAACAAACCATTAGGAGCTTGGCGACAGATTTTCTAATTGAGGGTGGTAGCTAGCCAGGCGGCATTCGGAAAATGCCCAAACACCATGCTACAACGGCTGCCATCATAAGACAACAACCGGGTTCATCCAACTCATGACCGCGGCGGACGTTGCTTAAATTTGCTGATCGGTTAAGAACAGCTAAGCAAACATCGCTACAAGCGCTTTAATGACTTCTGCTTGGTAACAATCATACATACTCTGCGTAAAAGTTTTTATTTATCAACCCCATTTCAACAATTCATTTATCCGACGATTTTATCCAGCGCGTGAAAGCAATAACATTAAGATAGCCTGCTATTCAACCGGGATTGAAAACAAACAAGTTCACGAGGGATATAAAGGCCAATCCACGAAAGTTCTGCCTACAAGTGCAATGGGGCTAACTAAACACTTCAAGCAAATACACTGAACTTTATGCCTCGTCACATAGTACCTAATTGTATTTTGTTCATGTGCCCATCCACACTAGACCGTTTTTTCATTTACACAATGTTCAACTGGTTGGAACGGAAACCTTGCCGGAACTTAACGTGCAATATAGTCAAAAGACTTCGACAAGTTATCCCACACGTTTGAGAGTTGAAGTCGATTTCATTTTTAGGTAAAAAAATATTTCACTGTTTTTAGTGACCCTTGCTACGCACGGGATCAACTGTCATTCATTGTCAACGATTTAATCAAGATAGGAAAATATCTTTCAGTTATTGAGTGTAACTCAAAAACGGCTAAACCAATTTTGATGAAATTTAAATGGTACCACAAAACAAGCATCAGCTTTCAAATAAAAAAGAAGAAACTAACATAAAAAAAGTTGAATTGAGTACATCCTCCTTTTTTGAAGTAGGTTAAGAAAGGAAGTATCTACCTACTTGGACTAAATTTAATTTTTTATTTTAGGGAGGACATATATGCTTTCTACGGCTCTCGGACGTAAAGCTCCACCGGATTTTGGGCGAGGGAAGGCCCTCTTTAGCCCGGATTGGCGTAAAGAAAAATATCGTCATATAAAAAAATACGAAACGGCAATTTCATACCCTAACCTGTAGCCAGTACTTCTAGGTTAGCCTGAACAACATCTTCGACCACATCATCACTTACCATCAGGTGAAATAGTGATCAAAGACTAACCTATCATGCATAAAAAAAAAAAAAAAGATAATATTATTTTAAGAAGTCGAGTCCGTCGAGTGCAATTCGAGTACAACTATAATTTTTCGCATGGAAGGCCAGTTTTACGAATGAGGAATAAAGAAAATTTTTATGTGTTTTGATTACAGCTTAAGGGTGAACTGGCCGGCCCATTCTCCATACAAACGTCGTAGGGTGATCACTCCCTTATTTGAGGATTTAGGTCCAAAATAAAGCATAATACCGATTGATATCGTCATTATCTAGGCTTGTATGATGCCGAAATTCGAAAAAGATAATTAAGTTGTAAGTTATGAGCCGCGAAAACTTTATATGAAAATGTTTCGAGGCTCATAATTCTCAGGTTAATTATTTTATTAAAATTTCGGCATCATACAAGCTAGATAATGACGATATCAATCGGTATTATGCTTTATTTTGGACCTAAATCCTCAAATAAGAGAGTGATCACCCAACGGCGTTTGTATGGAGAACGGGCCGGCCAGTTCACCCTTAATAATGCATTATGGATTGATGATATTACTATTAATTGTATTTGAAAACAACATAGTTTATAATAATGTAATAACTATGATATATAAAAAATGGTGTTCAAGCTTAGCGCCTTTCAAGACGACGGTGGCGCCACCAATTCATGCTCCAACTACAACTCGTTATGCTATGAAAGTCAAACCATAGTGGTATCTGTGCTCTATAGTATATTTTGTCTTTCTTTTCTATCCAAGCCGCCAAAAAAATGGCGTCATTCAACTTTAGATTCACTAATACTAAAATATGTAAAATATAATAATAAACTCATTGCATTGCACCATTTGCACCTTTATTTCCTCCAAAAAAAATAACAAATGGAACTATGTACGGAGAGGCAACAAAGTGACATTATCACGGAATGGAACACTAAAAAGTATGTTACAACCACTTATATATGCAAAGAAGAATCGAATTCACCTCCTTGCTATTAAATATTCTGTGCGTTCACCTGCATAGAGACGTGCATGGGTTTCGAAAATAAATTATAATATAGAATTTTGAAGCAGTGATGGCTCAGTGGAGGGCTATGGACTACCGTGCAGCAGGTCCATGGTTCGGATCCCGCCGCGGGCTTGAGCTTCACCGCATGGTAGAAGGGCATTTTGCGAATGCCCGCCTGGCTAGCGACCACCCTCAAGAAGAAAATCTATCGCCAAGCACCTAATTGTGTGTTCCAGTAGTTGTCCTTAAGAGCCAGTAATTCTAGGTTAAGTATGTTAACACCTTCGATCACATCATCACTTACCATCAGGCGAGATAGTGGACAAAGGCTAACCTATAAGCAATCAAAAATGGGTTTTGAAAATTAGAGTAAATTCGCAATAATTTGCGAAATATTCATTGGAATTCAAAGCTCAGTGTGAACACGGTGTGAGCTGATCTCGCTGTTTGCAAAAGGATCGAAATGTTGACTTGTTTTGGAAAGATTTGAGTTCAACTTGCTGGTTGTTGCACGCGGTCGACGGCCGGTCGTTTGATGTTTTAATTATCTGAAAACACATTTTGTATATGAAAGCTTAAAAGCTCATATTTGTTTTATTTGATCTTGGCCGTGTTTCAGCAAGGCATCGGATAAATATTTCATTTGTTATTTTTGGAACCTAACTTTCATTTGACACCAAAATGTAAATGGGCCTTTAAATCAGGGTTAAAAGTTATCAAGATTCTTCAAGAAGCTTCCTGATAATAAGTGCGATAATTACGATTTTCATAACCATCCGAATTTTCAAACATGTAAAATATTGTTGTACCTTTCCTTAATATAACTGGTTTTACCTATCAACATGTACGTTAAAGGCAAGCAGATCAGTAAAATAATACATCTACACATATAACAGTCAATATTGTTCTTAACGCGGCGGTGTCTTTTTTAAAAAAACACACTAAACATTATACGACACTACAGCTACTACACTGAAAGCACTTAGGCAACCTAAATACCCATTGCATGACTACAGGTAGTCGAAATTCTTCAGCCAACTGCCAGTTGGCAGCGTGCCCAGCATACTGGCAGCATTGCCCCGTTAAGCTAAATAGCCAGTATTTTGATAACGCGTCGCATCGACCAAGCGATCTGATAAATTGGAAAAAGAGATGAACTCCCGACCCGGTCCCCAAGGACCCAATAATGTCTCTACAACAAACGGCTCAAATGTGTTTTTAATATTGTTATGTTTGCAATAACGCCTGCTTGGCGAATTACATAACAAAATTACAAATTTAAATAAATTATCTTCTCCTTTACTTCCTTCCTTTCATCATGGTATAACGTTTGTGACTTCAAGTCGGCTAAACAGGTAAATTAGGCGGAATTGTCACTAGATATACTTTTTAAGTGTTTTATTAAAATATTTATCTAATGTTTTCTTAAAATATTTAAACAATATTTGTTATTATTAAATATGGATTTTCGCAAAGTAACGCATGAATCTATTCATAAAATTTACTCACTTTAAAATAATTACATGTCTTTTTGCACCGTATCTCTTATTATTATTTAAACAAAATAATGGCCTTACGAAGTCCATCTAGGCCTGGATTGTTTTTTAAGGCCTCAACTTTTCGGAAAACTATAACATTATAAATAATTTTCTTAGTGCATTACTGTAAATACTCAACAATTTATACATAGTTAGGTATATTATAAGATACTTATATCACATCTACAATAATTAACTTTTGCAACAAAATTGATTTTTAAGATGGAACAGGCTATATTAAACATCACTTTTTAACATGTTTAATATTATAATTAATAATAAAGATACAGTTTTAGATTAATTGTTCTTAGCTTTAAATTTTCATTCTTTATGTCCTCTATAATACCCAAAGCATTAACACTATAATAAGTCCATTGTTTTTGCTAGAGGCCTTATTATGTCGTAGGCCTTATTTGTATCACATACCTTACAATTAATAATTATACTAATTCCTAACCTTGTTTATAGACGATGAATCATCCGTATCGTCTAATAGTCTAAAAACCATTTCAGAATGCCTAAATTGCCACAAACCTTAACATTGCTAAGTCGAAAACAATAGTCAGGATAAACTAATTAAAAACACAACAGTCTTCTTTGTTGTTATCTCACATGAGACAAATTGAAAAGTAACGAAATAGGATTAATGACTCATGACCGGCCTCGTGACTCGGTCTCATGTTCGCTCACGTGCCATCGATATTGGGTAATCGATATGAGATTCTATCGATGTAGGATCGTATAACGCTGCGCTGCACTAAATACGGCCTTTTTGGGTGAAGGCGTAGCAATTTAGGTGACAGGTTGTTGAACGGAATTGAATTGCTGTTTCCACGGTGTGTTGCTACCTTATTTATTAGGTTGGGTTCTTACTCAGTTTTCCTTGCGAATCTTCCCGCCTCTATCCATATATGTAGGATCGATATTTCTTCTAACAATATAAAATATCACAATAACGTAATAAACAATAATAAATTACAAAATTACATGTATACGAGAGGAAAAATTTAAGTCATGCGTGCGATTCGAAACAACGTCCATCCACCCCTTTAGGCGGGGTATGCTGTAACCAATTGAGCTAACATGACAATAAGGCAAAACTCATTGTCATGTTAGCTCACGTGTTATTGCAAACATAACAATAAAAGAATAAATTAATTAAAAAAGTAAAAAATTCGACTGCAAATTTTTTATTTTCGCTTACCGTTTTATCGTTCCATTGAAATTAAAACTACAGGTTAGATACATATATTTGTGCAATCCTTTTTAAAGCTCTTTATTTTGACATCCCACTCGATGTGCTTGGAAGAAAAAAATATTTTTTCGGGTGTATCCCACCATGGAAATACAAAATAGAAAAAGTGGGAACAGCGTTTTTTACAAATTATATCCCATTATTCTTACAAATTGACGTCTAAAATCCGCCAGTTTGTTTTTCAATTTTATTTATGTGCCTAGTGTCACTTCGTAGCGTTTTCAAGACCAATCTAACGATATCTCATATACGTCAAAATTGGTTAATCCGTTTAGAAGTTATGGTGGAATACAGAAACTCACAAACATACATATACATGAGCCCTGTAAACATAACTCTCCTTTTTTGAGCAGTCATGTAAAAAATATGTTGGCGCTCACACCACTCAACAACGAAAATAATTGTAAAAGTGTGATCTGTATCCATCGGCACTTGAAAAACAATTTACACAAACTTGAAAAATATTTTCAATTAGCTGCCAACTGAACTGGCTGTCCAAATGCTCCAGTCCACACTGGAGCATTTGGACAGCCTATGAGTCTGCAATGACTTGTGAGTTGTCTAAATTGATGTATTGAAGCAGTGATGGCTCAGTGGCATTGGATATGGACTGCCGTGCCATGGTTCGAATCCCGCCGCGGGCTTGAGCATCACCGCATGGTGGAAGGGCATTTTGCGAATGCCCGCCTGTAAAGCGACCACCTTCAAGTAGAAAATCTGTCGCCAAGCACGTAACGGTGTGTTCTGGCAGTTGTTCTTGAGAGCCAGGATTTTTAGGTTAAGCCTGTTAACACCTTCAACCACATGGTCAGTTACCATCAGTTGAGATTGTGATCAAAGGCTTACCAATCAAAAATAAAAAAAAGACAATCGGTAAAAAGGATACACGATCAGTTTAATAAATATAAAAAAGCTAAATGTATTTACTAACGAAACAGAAAAATATTGATTTGATATTACTCGTATACTAATGTTCCTATATAAAGTGACTTTCCTGGTACCATCAACGCACCCATATACCAAATTCTTCCCGTCGTGAAGTCTTCGGACCAAAGAAATATTCTTATGGGTCTTTATAACCCCTGGATAACTGCTATAGAACATCGGCAATCCAAAGTACTACAGGAAGTGCTGTCCGTGCTCCAATTTGTACAGAACCTGTTAACAGAACACGCAGGCGAAAGTCCTGTCATTGTAGCGTCAACAAATTGTTTGTCATATTAAAAATTAAGGCACTTACGCCTTTTTTAGGCAGCCGTAGATTTAAAAAGCAGTCTTGACATTTAAATAAAGCAAAGCTTCTATGTCAATATATTTTAACTATGTCAATATGTCTCAATCCTCTACTCATATCACGTGTCTGTTCCAAAACGCAAAATAAAAACTTGTAAAAAAGAGGTAAATGATATTCAATCGTCTAAAATTCTGAAACGTGATCTTAAAAAACAATGTAACTATTCACGCGGTTTAGCAATAAAAATGGACATATTAAACATATAGGTCGGGAGCTGGTAACTATATAGGTTAACAAAAGTCATGCGGTTAACATATGTGGTAACTGATTAGGGTACCCACAAAATGCTGATTTTTGGGATAAACAGTGTGGGCAGAGGACGCTGCGCTGTAGCGATGCTCTAATCACACTCCCACTGTCTTTCTCGCTTTTACTATAATAATTTGGTCTACATTTAAGATTTTGCTTCCGCTCACTGAATTTATGTTTAATGACGATTGTTCTGCGACCGTCCGCATTGACGAATCTGAATCAGTTTGGTGTATGTATCACTACATAGTATAAAACAAAGTCGCTCCCCGCTGTCTGTCTGTCCCTATGTATGCTTAGATCTTTAAAACTACGCAACGGATTTAGATGCGTTTTTTTTAAATAGATAGAGCGATTCAAGGGGAAGGTTTATCAATAATCAATATATGCATATAATACTCATATTCATATTCATTTTAGGTATTATTCTATACACGTCAACACTTTAAATAATTACGTTGTTAGAAAAATCTTAATCTCAGTCATATAACAATATAATGTGTATAACATGTATACATTCATTTTAGTCAAATAAAAATCATAAAAATAATTCTTAAGAAGCATTAACATAACTCAATAATCAATTACAATATCTTAAATAATTCTACAATCTATAACAATGTCAATAATTTTCAAAAGTCATTACATAATTAAATTCAAATAATAATTAATGTCAAATAGCATAAGTTAAGTACCTAATTAAGTAATAAATCCACAATGTCTATGATAATAAAAGTCATAATATAAATAAATTCATCTTACAATTATATAAAATAACATAGAAATAATTCAAACAGAATTTAACATACATAGTTAGAATTCGTCGTATATAGTGGGAAGTAGGTACAGTACTGTCATTATTTAATTACACACCCATTATGTATGGGCATTTTGTCGCTCGCTACATATGACAGATACTTCTCATAGCTGTAGAACGCTTGCTTGATAAGCCAGCGCTTTAACCTCAACTTAAATATGCAAATATTTGATGCACTGGTAATGTCCGTTGGAAGCCGATTGTACACCGTCGGTCCCAAGATGTGTGTCAACCTATTAGACTTCATAAGTGAACGTTTAACGGATACCAGCTTCCCTCGGCTTCGGGTTGGGTATTCGTGTGCTTCACCAACTTTAGAAAAAGAGTCTAAGTTATTTCTGGTGTAGACAGCGACTTGAAAAATTACAATGGAAGGAAGTGTCAATATTTTTAGTTATTCAAATTACTAAAAATATTGACACTTCCTTCAGTATGGTTTCGCAGAAGTGTCCTGTGATACTCGTGCTACCGCACGAACGGCTCTCTTTTGGAGTATCAGGGCGCGTTCTGACTCTGCACCGAGCCCCCATAGTTCAGCTCCATACTGCAACAGCGAGTGTACGGTAGCAAAGTAGCAAGACCTCACCGCATGTGTAGGCAGAAGTCTAGCTAAACGGCTATGTACAAAGCTAGCAGCACTCAGTTTTCCACACACTTTATTTATCTGATTCTCCCAGGTGAGGCCGCTGTCCAACTCAAATCCTAGAAAGGCGGTGCTGGTCACTTGTTTAATGGGTATCCCGCCCGCGAGAACCGACATCATATAGTATATAGGGAAACACTGATAATTTTAGAGGTCTTTAATGTGATGTCATGAGTACTCTCTGAAGAAAACATGTTTGTATTGTTTAATGTCAAAAAGCTGTGAACGTTGTATATAAAGACATTCTATAGTATATTTAGTATCAGCATTGCACACGTGCGAAGCCGAGGTGGGTCGCTAGTTATTTATATAATACGCACAAATTGTGTAATAATTATTAATAAAAAAAATATAACAAAATTTATCACTACATTCATGTTATTACTACATACAATTCCTTTTAAAATGTTACCTCAAAGTTAACGTACAGATGTTGAATTCTATATCGTAGTAATTGATCAAAATCAGTTCATAAATTATAGCATCTTCTAAAACCAAGTTAAAAATTTAAGGCGAAGCGCTCGTAGCGGAGTTTACTTAGCTGTTCGTAACCGATCAGCAAAGTTAAGCAACGTCGCCCGCGGTCAGGAGTCGGATGGGTGACCGCTAGTGACATTACTACTGAGCGCTTCCGTGCTTCGGAGGGCACGTTAAGCCGTCGGTCCCGGTTGTTGTCCTAGGATGGCAGTCGTTACAGCATGGTGGTAGGGCATTTTGCGAATGCCCGCCTGGCTAGCTACCACCCTCAAGTAGAAAACCTGTCGCCAAGCACCTAATGGTGTGTTCCGGCATGGACAAGATGAGAAAAATATGGAGGACCAGAAAAGTAACCAAGGCTACGAAAACTAGGCTCGTGAGGACACTTATATTTCCCATATTTTTATACGCAGCTGAAACGCGGACTCTGCGAGATGTGGAAAAGCAGAAAATAGACGCTCTGGAAATGTGGTGCTGGAGAAGAATGCTCGGGGTTTCGTGGACTGAGTTTCGAACGAACGTCTCGATACTTCGAGAACTCGGTATCAAGCAGCGTCTATTTTCAATAGTACAATCTCGCATCCTTACATTCTTCGGACATGTTTCCCGGCGTGACAATCAGTCCTTAGAACGCCTTGTCATCCAAGGAAAAGTGGAAGGCACTAGACCGCGCGGAAGGTCACCCACTCGTTGGACTGACCAGATTAAGTCTGCCATTGGAGGTTCACTAAACCAGTGCAGCAGAATGACCTCCAGCAGGCAAAGGTGGCGAACCATCGTGAAGAGCATCACATCTGCCCCTGCCAGTACTAATACTACATAGCGATCACGACCGCTCTGTCAAGAGCGTACCGGATAAGAAGAAGAAGACATTTATTCTTTTGAATAGAGAGTATCTGATAAAAAACTATAAAAAAAACAATTCCAAAAAGGCGCCAACACAACTATATATATTGAACTGAGTTCAAAAAAACATTTTCAGCCTGGTTAAATTTTTTTGAACACGTCTTTTATCTTGGAACCCCGTCATATACATTTTTTATCTTTTATTTCGTACAAAATATTTTATGTTTCATTTTAAGCAACCATCAACCTCTTACGATCCGGGACTCTTGATAGGAGGAGAATGTGTTTCCACAATTGCTGAATCTGTGCCATTTAAATTTCTTGGTAGGAAGATAATAATAATAATAATAATAATAACGAAGATAGATTACAAAGGACGAATACCATCTCTAGACGCAGTTGTCGATAGCTTTCTGAAAGATCTTAGTATGGTAGACCAACAACCAATAAGCAACGGTAAAAAAGCTTGGATATACGACAACTACTTAACATCACGTCTGACTTGGCCTTTTCTAGTATACAACATTACTAAATCCCTTTTAACAAAGCTGGATGTAAACGTCATTAGGACATTGAAGTCATGGTTGGGGCTCGCACTTTCGGCAGACCCATCTACTTTATTTAGGGACCAAAATAATTTTGGGATGAAATTAGAGAAACCATCGGAGCTCTATAAACACCTAAGAGTTACCAAAACGCACGTCTTACTAAAATCTCAAGACGATATAGTCGCATCTCTCCCAAAAGACAAAAGTGCCTCGGATCTTGATTCAAGGCTTCAATTCCATAAACGATTTATGATAGGTGCACAGTCCAGCAAAGCGGGTTTTGGGTCGAGGAAGAAAAGTGAGGATAAAGACGTTGTAAAATCTTTTCTACAACAAGACGAAAATGATAGCTATAAAGTGCATGCAATGAGCTTGGAAATGCAAAGTGGCTAACCATAGGTGAATTTTGTAACCCTCTGGCATTCAAGTGGCGCACCTTGATATACGATTGGTCACCTGCCTTATTAAAATTCTATCTTAACGCCTTTCAGATGACCCTCCCAGACCAAAGTAATTTAGTAACATGGGGGAAAGCCACCGAAAAGTCTTGCGGTATTTGTCGGGAGGCCATAGGTACAACTAGGCACTTATTGGTAGGATGCAAGGTGCTCCTTGACAGGGGTCATTATTCCCGTCGCCACGATAAGAGTACGAGTCCTCGCAATCATACGTGAAGCGGCGAGTCTCTCGGTAGCTAGAGCAAAAAAAGGTTTGACCACGAACAAACGACACGTCGCTTTTGTAAAAGAAGGGTCATCTACAAAATCTAAATCCAAGCCTTACTCCATCTTAGGCGCAGCTCCCGATTGGACTCTTTTGATGGACACGTACCTATGAAAAACATTACAAAATCCCTGAGGATGTTGGTGTTTCGTCATCCAGACCAGATATATTTCTATACTCAAAGCATCTAAAACGCATAGTACTTATAGAACTTATAGTGCCGTGGGAAACAAACATACCTAAAGACCACACAATAAAAACTAACAAATATTATGACCTAATGAAATGAATTAATCAAAAACGGTTATGTGGTTAATTTATATGCTGTAGAAGTTGGAGCAAGGGGTATACCAGCAAAATCCCTATACAACCTACTAAAAGACCTTGGCCTGTCAAGAACAACCGTAACTTCCATCCTAGAACGTGTATCCAAGGCGGCATTAGAGTAGGATCTTACCAAATTTGGTGGGGCAGGGGAGGAGGTTCGAGCGGTGAAAGGGAGCATTGATGCATCATAAAGGGGCCCCTTAACCTTACTCACTGGGTTGCAAGTCCCAGGCACCTTAACTGGAGCCTCTTCCTCTGCAACGCTATGGACCCGGCACCCGCACGGTGAATCCATGGAATGCTAAGTAAATTCGTCTCAGTTCTTTTTATATTGGTTGTTTATACATTTATTCTTTTGAATAGAGAGTATCTGATGATTTAAAATGTTTAAGTGAAATATTATGAGTACACCATATGTATACGAAACTTTTGTCTTCTAGCCATTGAGTCATGTAGTCGTTAAGTCTTGTACTTCTGCAGTTTCTCGTGAGTCCTTACACCAGCCTTCCCTGATGCGATCTTTATCTGATGGTACCAAGGGTCTTTTGCGCTTCAATTGAGTATTGTTGACAGGCACTTCGTATACGCTAGTAGCTTGTTAAGCGTAATAATTACAGCACAATTGTAAAAAGCTAATGAGCACCTTCGTCTTTTTTTATTTTTAGAAGGACAAACAATCAGTTTTACGATATTTTCTTAAAGTAAAAGTATTATTATGTTATCTTAGGTTTTCGCGATTATTACACATAGTAATTAAACAACTTTAAACCGTTTAAAGTTGATTAATTACTAAAAGTATTAGTATTTATAATAATTTTGAGACCAACATCGATCGTTTGTTTAGTTTGGATTATTCACTTGATAAACTAAGCAGATTTATACAGCCTTGAAATGAGTACTATAATACATATTTTTACTCAAGTCGACGAGAAGTAAGCGGCATGCGGCACCGCGGTGTGACAGCGGCGGGCGGCGCTGTCACACAATCTCAGTTACAGTAAAATAATTGAGATTGTGTGACTCGACTGCACGTCTCTCTGTAGTACCTATACATATATGTTTATAGGATTTGACGGAGGTGCGGGGCGCGGAGCGCGAGGCCTGCGTGTAGCGGCGAGACAGCATCACTTTGTTGAAATACCATTTTCTCTGTGGGTGCTTCTCTACCCATTCCTCTTAAGTGATTGGAAAAAGTCCCTTACACTCCATAACACCTGGTAACCCTACCACACCATTATAACCAACTCCTGTCTACAATTGATTTATGCGTCAACTAAATTGTGAGTAGAACAAGAACATACATAAATTAGTGGTAGACAACATTGTAACGGGGGTAAAGGAAATGGTGCGTAAAGGTCGGTGGTCTACGCTATGGCAACATTTGGAGGGGGGAAAGATAAAAGTGTCTAAACAATGTACGATTTTGTCTCATTTATGACACATTAAGGTTGAGCGAGAGAGTTGTTATAGATTTTATGGGACTTTAGTCTTCCGCCTCGTATTTTTTTTTTTATAGTTCTTCGCTATTCCTTATCCGACATAAGTAGTAATAAGAAGACTTATTATTTTGCATGATGTATACTTGTTGAAGTTATAAGAGACTTGCACCACCCTCCCAGCTCAATAAATTTATTACCTATCCATACAAAGATTGTCTGGAAGAGATCGCTTTTAGCGATAAGAGTGCCCTTTGTAAGAATAAGAATAATTTATTATCAAAAACATAATTAACGACAGTTACACCAAATAATGAAATGCATACAATAAAGGTATGTGAAGCGTTTGCAGTGGGTCCTAAACAAAGTTGTGCCTAACTATTGTTATTATGTCTTTGTAATTTCCTGTTTTAGGTGTCAATATAGAGTTGTGGTATCGTATCGATGGTAGGGCATTTTGGGAATATCCGCCTGACTAGCTACCACCTTCAAGTAGAAAATTAGTCGCCAAGCACCTAACGGTGTGTTCCGTCAGCAGTCCTTGAGAGCCAGTAATTCTAGGTTAGCTTGAACAATATCTTCGACCACATCATCAATTGCCGCCAGGTGAGATAGTGGTCAAAGCTTGACCTAATATCCATAAAAAAAATGGATTAGCATGTCTTTCCCAACACGCATCTGGAAACATACAGGGCACATACCTAAGTGTGATTTGTACTATATATCTGTGTGATATATAATTTTACTGTGTGATATATATCTTCTGTAACGGTACAGAGAACAAAGGTTTAAAAGATTTGGCCTGGGTTTTATGATTGGCCGTCTGTCGGTAAATGCTGTTAAAAGGAATTCTCTTAAGTCTTATAACATTTATGTTTTGGCTTGTAGGTGTATGTGGCAAATGGTACAGTCCCACCAACTTATCTGTTCAGGCGGCAGAAAAAAGAACTAAGTACAACATTCCTTCAAATTGTGACAGTTTGTAGTTGATTTCCTTGACCAGCAGCGCCCTCGCGAACTGCACAGTTAAGTTGGTGGTACTATAATGAGTTTAAAACCTTATCAGACTATTTTTTTTTCTTAATCTGCGTCTGCCTAAAAAAAGGATTAAATAATACGTGTTTTTTTGAGTTTACTGAAACTGCCCTTGATCTTTTAAGTACGTTTTTTTGAGTTTATTGAGACTTTACTAACTTTTTGAAATAATGGTAACCTTCTGAATGATTGATATATGTGTTTGCAATCCGAGATTCAGTTGAATGATTTTAGTTGATGAAATTTTTGCTGACCCAAGTGATCAAATAGGTCAGCAACAACCACAAGTAAAAAGTAGAAATAGCTTTCGCTTTTAGCGGCAAATTTTGTAGCGATTTCACATACCGTTATGTGGTTTCAATGTTTTCAACACATTTAATAGTGTTGCCCAAAATTGGTCTTAATCTTGCAGTCTTGGTCTCGTAGTTGTATTTTTGGTAGAGTAAAACTAAGACTGACCCTGTGTGATCGGACTAAGAACAAAGGTGCAGCAAGAAGAACAACATTGTCCACACTTAAAGTTATTGTTTGATAATTGATTCTTAAATTTAACTCAGGACCATAAAACATGTATGTAACACAAAATGAAATGTTCTTATAGCAAAGCTAGCGAATATACACATGAACGAACAACGAAAATCGAAAAGTAACGAGACGAGCACGGCACCTTTATATACTTATACTTTTATAATCGTCTGCAAAAAACATACAGTTACTTATAATAATAATAATCTTTTACACATAGGTATCTAATTCATAACATAAGAAATGTATTGTTATCTTGTGAATATATTCCCAGCCGATCCTTAGAAATTAAGCAGCCATATTGGATTCACCTTATCGCCATGAAAAGGTGGTACGGGCAGAATCATACTTAGTTTTGAATCACTTTGGTTAATAAACCCTACTTGTAAGTGCTTTAGTTATCGCGGGAATTATTCACCATGGAGGTTTCTCGGAGATATGGCAGTCGGAGCTCGGGTTTTGGCCTCGTTATCAACTTGGTAATACTCTAAGTCCAGTTTATAGGGGTTACTTACAATCTATAAGCATACAGCTTACTGCCTGCTCTCTGACCTATCCTTCACTTAAGAACTGAAATTTAAACACTGAAAATAATCACGGCTCCAGATAACCAAATGAAATTAATAGATTCAGGCGTTACTTTGCGGCAATCCATATTTAATGAAAATAAATATTATATGAAAACATTAAATTAATATTTGAATAAAACACTTAAAAAATATAAAAAAATATCTAGTGACCATTCCGCCAAATTGAGCGCACGAACGTGAAACATCGTGCGCTCGATGAGTCAAGACCTCCTGAGGATGCTTCTTGTAAAAGACCTATCAATCATAAAAAAAATGGTTCTATTAGTTCCCTAATTATGAGCTCGTTAACTCGCTAGTTGAAATTCAAACAAACTAGCTTTGAAATACGGTTCTTAATACCAGCATATGCTACGTAACGTGACGGTTGCATTATCGCACCGTTTTTTTGAAGCAATGATGGCCGAGCGGTAATAGCTATGGACTGCCGTGCCGCAGTACCTTGATTCGATCCCCACCGCCGGCTTGAGCTTCACCGCATGGTGAAAGGGCATTTTGCGATTGCCCGCCTGGCTAGCTACCACCCTCAAGAAGAAAGTCTGTCGCCAAGCACCGAAAGGTGTGTTCCGGCAGTAGTCCTTGAGAGCCAGTGAAATTACAAGCACAATGAGACGTAACAACTATGTCTCGATGTGACGGGCGCAGTGCAATTCATGACATGTGAATTGCAACTGTTATTGGCAGAGGTTAGTCTACTTAACATCAGGTGGGCCTCGAGCTTGTTCCATCACAGTAACATAAAAAATGTTCCTAATGCAACAATATAAGCAAAAAACAATATTCCTATCACATGGACGCCGTTATTCTATTTCAAAATCCTACCTACGGGGTTAGGATATTAAGTTTATCTATTAAATTAAATGGTTGAAGAAGTCAATGTCGCTGAGAAGAAGACAGTTTTTTGTTCAGGAACATCATTGCACCACGGACGATATGAATAATGTAAATTATATTAGAAAAGTAATCGAGAACCTGAACATTTTCAGTACCTATATTTAGAAACGCTTTTATCGAAGTATGCTTAGCCATTTTAACCCATCAGCTAAGTTAAGTAACGTCCGCTGCAGTCATGACTTGGATGGGTGACCGCTAGTGGAATTACTGTTCGGGGTTTCCGTGCTTCGGAGGACACGCGGTCCCGGTGGTTTTTATTTTTTATTCGTGATAGGTTAGCCTTTGACCACTATCTCACCTGATTGTAAGTGATGATGTGGTCGAAGATGTTGTTCAGACTAACCTAGAATTACTGGCTCTCAAGGACAGCTGCCGGAACACACCGTTAAGTGTTTGGCGACAGATTATCTACTTGAGGGTGGTAGCTAGCCAGGCGGGCATTCGCAAATTACCCTACCACCATGCTATAACGACTGCCTTCCTAAGATAACAACCGGGGCCGACGGCTTAACGTGCCTTCCGAAGCACGGAAGCGCTCAGTAGTAATGTCACTAGCGGTCACCCATCCAACTCAGGACCGCGCGCGACGTTGCTTAACTTTGCTGATCGGTTGAGAACAGCTAAGTAAACTTCGCTACGAGCGCTTCACAATTGTCTTAGGATGGCAGTAGTTACAGCATAGCGGTAGCATAGTGCGAATTCCCGCCTAGCTACCACCCTCAAGTAGAAAATCTGTTGCCAAGCACCTAACATTGTGTTACGGCAAGAGCCAGTAATGCTAGGTTTGCCTGAACAACATCTTCGACCACATCATTACTCACCATCAAGTGAGATAGTGGTCAAAGGCTATATAGCCTATATGCTATAAATAAAATAAATATATTTCAATACTTTTCTGTCAAAGTAGGTCGCTAGTAAAGTCAATTCCGATTTTAATATGAGAGCAGTATGGACTTTAAGCAAATAAGGGGGTTACCTTGAAATCGTTTCTGAACTAATAACTTTCTTGAACCCATTTGACACTAGCACGTGTAAACTGTAAACGTGAATAGTGAAACACGAGCTTCATGTTATAGCAAAATCATGATATCACTTCTTTTATGTAATAATAACAACCTAAAGTAACAATCAGTAGAAACCTATGATGTAATTTATTGGAAGAATTAAACAAAGAAAGGTTGCTAACCCTGCGAGTGAAATATGAATAAGAACCTGCGGAGATTTTCCAATACAGGGTTGTCACGCAGACAAATTTCACGCATCTTTAATTTTTTTTAAGTCTTTTCACAGTCTTCTCGTGTTTCAGGATGAACCATATTTCTTCTAGGTGCTGGTCAGTGTAAGAGTACGCTTCCAAGCTTGCGCCGTTGATAAGTACGAGTGTTTAAGTGAGCAGGTCTTAAAGTGCGTGATCAAGTAATTGGTGAGTAAGTAAGCCTATAATCAGTAAGTCATTAAATGAGTACGTAAGTGTACCAAGGTCATGGACATCATCTTCTTTCCCTTCAAAGTCAAAGTCAAATTCAAAATCATTTATTTAATTTAGGCGTCTACGATGCTCTTTTGAAGGTCAATTACCAATTTTAACATTGAAATATTATAGGTACATTGTACTGCAACGTTCAGCAAAGAAAACTATCTATATTTAGATAGTAGTTAGTATTCTAAAGTATCTAAACTATAATAATAATAATAATAATAATAATTGTTTATTTCTTGAAAAAGGCAATTTTACAAAATAAGTTTAATAGAAACTCCTGATTCCTAAACTAGGTTCTCGAGAACCCGTAAAATAGGTACCAGGGCCTCTTTCGTCCGAGTACTGATTTGTTGTTTGCCTTAGCAGTATTCATACAATTTATATAGTACATTTATAAGTAATAATTATAGAAAATACAAAAAACATTTTAGATTACAATTTCACAATACTTTACTGTGTGTGTGTGTTAGTGTGTGAGTGTGTGTGTGTGTGTGTGTGTGTGTGTGTGTGTGTGTGCGTGCGTGCGTGTGTGTGTGTTTCAATTCAAAGCACTGGTGTGATCAACTGTTCGGTTTGTTCATAATTCATTTTGATTAGTTTGTAAAACAAAAGTTTTTTGACTTCATACTCTGATTTTGAATATATTTTATCACTTTTGTGTGTCTCGTTATATAGGTAAGGTCCCAGAAAGGTAATAGATTTCTTAGCGAATGTAGTGCTCACTATTGGTACTGTAACAACGTTGTGGGAAGCACGTTTTATTGCAATTTTTTTGTTGAATTTGCTTGACCTGTGTTGACGTAGTACAGCTTGTTGCACAAATAGTTGCCGTACAGTAAGCACTTGACATTCTCTATGAAGGTCTGCAGTGGGATATCTATATGGTCGTTTCGTGCTACATTTCAGAAGTCCTCTTTGAGCTCGTTCAAGTGGCAGGAGGTGAGTCTTATAAGTTCCTCCCCATGACACTATACAATATGTTATGATAGATTGGCATAATGAGAAATAAAGAAGCTTTATTATATCCCAATCCGCACTATCACGAATTGATTTGAAAACGGCTGTTAACTTTCTAACTCTAGTTTTGATTTCAGTTATGTGAGGTACATAAGACAGTCTATGATCGATGATGACCCCGAGATATTTAATAGAAGTAACTCTTTCTAGATTAGGACATTGACATTTAGGTGGATAGATGTTAGCACAAGTGGCTGTTTTGTGGCCAATAAGTGACAAATTTTCGTCAGGAGTGCCTTTAAGTGAAAAATTTATGTATTTCGTTTTTTCAACATTTAATGATAATAAATTATTTCTAAGCCAAATCGATATTTCATTAAATGCTATTTGAGCAATTTTGTTAACATCCTTCCAACTCTCTCCCTGAAATATAATAGCTGTATCATCAGCATAAGTTATAATACTGCCTTGCTTTATTGTGAGTTCACAGAGATCGTTAATATAAATCAGGAAGAGAGTCGGTCCGAGAATGCTTCCTTGTGGAACTCCATTTTCAATTAAGGTTGGTCTACTAACATATTCACCTAGTTTGACACTCTGTGTCCGATCCTGCAAATAATCTTTTAAAAGTTGAAGTTGCTTTCCTCTTATACCTATCTTTTCAAGCTTACTAAGTAGCAGGGGTACGGACACACAATCAAAAGCCTTTGCCATATCAAGGAATATTGCCAGGCATTTCTTTTGTGAATCTAATTTCTTAACAATGTAATCAGTTAGTTTGAAAACAGCATCATCAGTTGATTTGTTTTTACGAAAGCCGTATTGGTTATTAGATAATAGTTTGTTTTTTTCTAAATAATCTACTACTCTCTTATTTATTACTTTTTCAAAAATTTTGGATAGCGATGGTAGAATGGATATAGGCCGGTAGTTTCCGGGAATTTTTTTATCTCCATTTTTATGTATGGGAACAATAATAGCATGTTTTAAAGCTCTAGGAAAAGATGCAGTATGAAGGCCAAGGTTAACTAAATGTGCTATGATTGGAGACAAACAATCCACATTTTGTCGAAGTATTTTTGATGATATACCGTCCCACCCTGCTGCCGAGTCTTGTTTAAGTGAGTAAGTTATATTTTTTATTTCATTTTCGTCAGTATCCAACATCACTAGAGATGATCCTGGGGATATTATAGAATTATTGGCAGAAGAATCGGAGTCAGGAGTAATATTTTGGGATATTAATTTACTGACGTTAGCAAAATAGTGGTTTATTTTATCCACAGCATTTTGTGGTGACATGTCAAATTTCAAAAGATCTTGCGATAACTTCGGCGTTGTTTTATAGTTAGTAATATCGTTAATTACCTTCCAAGTTTTTTTAATATCATTGGTTTTAGTAGCTGTCTTAAGTAAGTTTTTTTCGTAATTTATTTTAGCTTTCCTTAATATGCTCTTACAAAAATTTCTATAGCGTTTATAGGTTTTTTTTAATATATCGTTTCCTGGATCCTTACGCAGCTTCAAATGCATCATATCTCTATTTTTCATGCATCGAATCAAACCTACTGTTATCCATGGTTTTCGAGTGATTTTTCTTCTTGGTAATATAGAAGTAATAGTATTATTGCAAATTATTTGTGACACAAGTTTAATGAATAAGTCAGTAGCTATATTACAATCATCAGTGGAAAGAATTTTTGAGAAGTCTGCAGTATTCAAGCAGTTTGTTATTTGTGGATAATTAATTTTCATAACAGTTTTTGGCGTATGAACGGTAGTTTGCTTAAGATCAATACATAGAAACTGCGTCAGATGATCTGTAACTGTGTTTTGTATAACAAGTGTTTGACATTCAAACGATGATCTTATCATGAAGTGATCAATGCAGTTGTTTTCTCGTGTCGGCAGCATATGAGCCGGTAGGATGCCGTGCATAGATGTTAAATCTAGATAATATGAGACATTTTTATCAGTAGTTTCAGCCAGTATGTTTATGTTTAGGTCTCCAGTAATAATGACATTTTTATAGTTTCTGAGAGAATTTAGAAGTTCATCAAGCGAGTTTAAGAATGGAGTTGCATCATCATTTGATGGAGATCGGTAGATGGCTAATATGATTATGTATAAACTAATATAATAAAGAGGAAAGATTTGATTGTTTGTTTGCTCAAATCAAATAGACTCTGAAACTACTGGACCGATTAGGATGAAATTTGGTATGGATATAGTTTGAGACACGGGGAAGGAAAAACGATAGTTTTTATCCAACTGCGCAAAGAGAGGTTAATGGTTTTGGGCGATAACCGATCCTCTGGGCCGATTAGGATGAAATGAAGTATGGAAATATTTTGAGACACGGGGAAGGAAATAGAATAGTTTTCATCCAACTGCACAAAAAGATGTTAATGGTTTTGCGCGATAATCGATATACCCGCGGGCGGAGCCGCGGCCGGAAAGCTAGTCTTTCATAAACAGATAGGTACGGGGATCAGATAAAATTTCATAAATCTAGATTTGATTTATAACACCAATGTTAACATTGCTAAAATTATTGTAAACTGATTAAATAAACGTTTTTTTTAATAAACAATACTCAAATATAGAGCCACTGCGAGAAGAGTGGGCCATAAACTTGGGGCCATTCTTTTAAACATCTTTTAACAATCAATGTTACAATTATATGTTCTATGGTTACAATCTACATTATAAAATTATTACAATATTTGGTTACATTACGTAGGTGACAAGCGATGGCTTGGCAGAGTTGAAATTATCCAAGCATTTTTGTCGTAGTGAAGTAATCTAACCTTATCACATTCATGTGAGATTAGTACAATATAATATATATTATATGATATGATATTCAACAACACAAGAACATACAACAATATCATTTCGCGGTTTTGCCCGCGTAGTCTATACAGAAAAATATTGATGAAAAATGTATATTTTTCATCAATATTTTTCTGTGGGTATAAATATGCCTCATGGGTATCCATGAGGCATATTTTCACATGGTCGCCTTTGCCTATAGAAATATCCAGGATTTGGAACAGATCTTTTATTTTTAAACCGGGAGCAGTACGGCATAAGCCCACCATCAAGTAGAAAATCTGTCGTCAAGCACCTAACCGTGTGTTCCGGCAGCTGTCCTTGAGAGCCAGTAATTGTAGGTTAAGCCTATTAACACCTTCGACCAGAATCTCACTTGAGGGCATCACTTACCATCAGGTGAGATTCTTATAACAAAAAACTAAGCTAAGCTCACACAAAACACTATAGGTGCATTCCAGAACAGCTGTTCAACTTCTTAAAGGCAAGCTCCTAGTCTATAGTAATATGTAGGATATAGGCCAACAAGGAATACATACCTATGTATATATAATAAATACATACATATAGGTATATTATTGGTCCAAATACGCTTATTTCAAGCACTGTTTCCAATCGTAAATAAAATTGAATTTTGCCTTCAATGACCCTTTTCTTGAGACTGGTGTTAAGTTATGCAAATTGAACGACACGTGGTTCTATTTTACCCTTTTGTTCGTTCATCCATGACATTTGTATTTAGTTGGGCAAAAATTGTTTGTAATAGTCCTATAGCGCTATTACGCTATCAATTACGGCAATGTTGGTGTATAAGTAAAAGAATATATAAAGTTGCTGATTTCTGTACCTTTAGATGCAGTCGTAGGTGCCTATAAAACTTATTATAATTATTATGTTATTGTGACGGAACAAGCACGAGACCCACCTGATGTTGAGTGGTAACCAATGCCTATAACAGATACATTTTGTCACAAGTCACGAATTGCACAGCGCCCGTCACCTTGAGACATAGTTGTCAAGTCTCATGTGCCTATAATTTCACTGGCTCTCAAGGACTACTGCCGAAACACACTATTAGGTGCTTGGCGACAGATTTTCTACTTGAGGGTGGTAGCTAGCCAGGCGGGCGATCGCAAAATGCCCTTCCACCATGCGGTGAAGCTCAAGCCGGCGGTATGGATCGAACCAGGGACCTGCGGCACGGCAGTCTATAGCTATTACCGCTTGGCCTTCATTGCTTCATTATTGCGTTATGTACCACATCTGTCACTTACATTTTCAGCAATGCAATGATTTGTGTCATATTCGTTTAAATCAAACCCATACTGCCAAAAATAATTTAAAGTTTAAAAATATAGTGGCATCGTATCTGATGATAGCCTGCGTAGTGTGCAAACCCAGTTTGTGTCATTTTCGTCCAGTGCAAATAGCCATATGGACAGTAAGTATAAAAACAATACAAAAAAAAAATCTTTTATATACCTGATAAATATTAACAGATCACCAAAATATGGCCATTAAATAAATTTGTGCCATTTTAGGCCATGGGACATTTTAGATTAATATATTTTTATTTTTTTGTGTTAGTGTGACGGAACAAGCTTGAGGCCCACCTGATATTAAGCGGTCTAACCTCTGCCTATAACAGATACATTTCGTCACAAGTCACGAATTGCACTGCGCCCGTCGCCATGAGACATAGTTCTTAAGTCTCATGTGCCTTTAATTTGATTTTAAATTATAAAAACCCTTAAAAATACCCCACAATGACAGTCCGGGCTGAGTATATGTTCTATACCTGGGACCCGCATATTTTAGCTGAGCATGCGTAAATGCTGATTAAATACCCACATGATTAAACTCGAGAAAGCGTCTAAGATCCCCCTTCAAACTTCTAAATCTCTTCACAATATGATTCTTAGCATGTAAGCGAAGAATAAAACATTTTTAGAGTGTAAAACTAAACTTCTTATAGCGGTTGCCAATACCTTATAAAAGGAACAACTTTTTTTTTTACTTTTTTTTTATGCCTGATAAGTTAGCCTTTGACCACTATCTCACCTGATGGTAAGTGATGATGTGGTCGAAGATGTTGTTCAGGCTAACCTAGAAGTACTGGCTCTCAAGGACAGCTGCCGGAACACACCGTTAGGTGCTTGGCGACAGACTTTCTACTTGAGGGTGGTAGCTAGCCAGGCGGGCATTCGCAAAATGCCCTACCACCATGCTATAACGACTGCCATCCTAAGACGACAACCGGGACCGACGGCTTAACCTCTTGGAATTGGACTGGCCCAATATGGCCAATTTATGAATGAAATTCTATTGTTATAATTATCGCCGATATCAATGGGTTAACGTGCCCTCCGAAGCACGGAAACGCTCAGTAGTAATGTCACTAGCGGTCACCCATCCAACTCATGACCGCGGTGGACGTTGCTTAACTTTGCTGATCGGTTGAGAACAGCTAAGTAAACTTCGCTACGAGCGCTTCAAAACTTAATACCGAACTAATTGTTACTATCTATTACCATCACTTATAATCATCAGTGACTAATGTACTCATATATTAACAGTCTATTGTTATAATCTATTTCCTGTTATTTCCTGAGTGGTTGCGAAATCTTGTCGTTCATTAGCCTCAAGGATAAAGACATTGTCAAGGGAAGTATTACCGGAAGTAATTTTATATACGGGCTAGGTATGCATATTATCTGTTATTATTTAAGTATATTCCGACACTAATGTATGGTGGTGAAAGTTGGGTATGGCAGCAAAAAGCCTGAAAGTAGAATACATGCATTGGAGATGAGAGCATTGAGGAGCTAGAATGGAGTCAAACGGAGTGACACGATAAGGAAAGTGTGATAAGGGAACTTGCTGTGATGCGAATGAGGTTGTAGTGACAAAAATCGAGAAAGGTATATGTCATGGTGAATTGGACATGTACAGAGAATGAATGAAATGAGATTGACTAAACAGGTACCTAAACATGGGACGAGTGAACGGAAGTGTAGGAAGGGGAAGGCCTAGGCGAATGTTCCGAAATCAGATTGAAGATATTCTGAAAGAGGGCAAGGTTAGGAGTACCCTAAACCAACGCTTATGTATGAAAGGATTGATGAGTGTAGATGAAGCGAAAGAGGTATGTAAGGATCGTAGCAAGTGGAAATCTGTGGTCTCTGCCTACACCTATGGTAAAAGGCGTGATTTTATGTATGTATGTGTATTGTATATAGCTGTATCAGCCGGATAGTCCACTGCTGAACACAGCCTCCCCCAATATGGGAGGGTTTGCCATAATCCCCACGCTTGGCAGGCGGCTTGGAGATCGCAGTGTGAGATATCAGTTTCTCAGAAAGTGCTGCTGCCCACCTTCTGGTGAGTTACCCTTAGTCGCCTCTTACGACACCCACGGGTAGAGAAAGGAGGTTGACATTCTAGCCCGGCACCCCACGGGCATATAGCAACCGTTGATAATTTTCAATCTAATAAAAAAAAGTATATGTACCTTCCATCTATTTAAATAAAAAAAGAAGAAAGGGTAAGCGCTAACATCACGACTATATAATGTGAAGAAAATGAACACTAGCATATAATGCACACAGCTACACTTCCATTGTATATGATACGATGACAAAGAAAGGAAGATAAGTATGCAATATACGTACATATGCACACTATGCTCCCAATCAGGAGACGTCGCCTGATTCGACATTGCCATGTTCAAGGTACGGGTGCCTTTTCTCATGTTTTTTATAAGTTTAATTATTTTGTTATAAAAACTAACGTGGTTTTCACTCATGTATGTAGACACCGGGGACTCCCAATGGGTCTCTATCTTTGGGAGAGCGAAGCAGCTGTCTGAGTTGTCTTAGAGGGCGGAATATTGTCTTGATGCTGTACATTCGGCGTAACAAGTTACGACCAACAGCAACCCACCTCTCGCACCAACCTATGACGTCACGCGCGCTACCAGCTGCCGCCCGCAGTGCTCAGCGAGACGTCAACGCGGGCATCCCGAGCTCTCCTTGAAAAAGACCACCGGATGTGGTTGAAGCTATAGTAGGAGCTATCTGACTTATTTACGTGAGTTATCCCGTATTATTTACTAAAATGACTTTAATTATTGTTGCGGCAAAATTGTCTATTACCTATCATTAATAACACTTACCTTAAATAAACTTAACAGAGCGCTTGGTCGATGTGACGCGTGATCTAAATGCTGGCACATATTAGGCTCAACGAATAAGCATTGCAATTCAACGGGGCAATGCTGCCAGCATACTGGGCACGCTGCCAACTGGTATTGCTATAGCATTTGGACTGCCTATGAGTCTGCAATGACTTATAGGTTGTCTAAATGCTTTTATTGTAGTAGCTGTAGTGTTGTATATAGTTCGTAATATTTTACCATAATATAATGACATACAAAACGAAACAATCTAATTCAAAATTAATTTTCTCAAAGCATTCTCTTTTTCCCATCTCAATTTTACTGGATTTAAAAAACAAAACGCCAGGGCGTGAGGAATGGCCACAATTACTGGCCGATACAGTCTGATACAACCGAAGGTCAAAGGATAACATAGATTATGGGGATATAGAAGGTGTACAGAAAAACAATTAGCTAAAAGACAAATGCGAGTTGCTTCAGTACGAAAACATGGAATGAACGGAAGACGTGGCTTAGATGTTTTTTTTTTGTTATTTACACAATATTTATATGGTTGTTAACTGATGGTGCTGTCAAAGATGTTTTTAAGCTAACCTAGAATTACTAGCTCTCAAGTCAACTGCCGGAGTACATCGTAAGATACTTGGTAACAGGTTTTCTGTTATAGGTAGCTATCTAGGAAGAAATTCGCATTATGCTCAACTATTTCCGTCTAGACTTACTCTTGCAGGAAACTAGGGCAGTGGAAGAACATCTCGTCTGCACCAAGTAGGCTACAAGAAGACGTAACTGTCCACAATAACACGGAGCTTATGAACTGCCGCGTAGCAGGTTCATTGTTCGAATCCCACCGCGGGCTTGAGCTTCACCGAATGGTGGAAGGGCATTTTTCGATTGCCAGCCTGGCAAGCGACCACTGTCAAGTAGAAAATCTGTCGCCAAGCACCTAACGGTGTGTTCCGGCAGCCGTACTTGAGACCTAGTAATTCTAGGTTAAGTCTGTTAACATCTTCGACCACATCGTCACATACCATCAGACGAGATTGGGGTTAAAGGCTTACCTATCAGCAATAAAAAAATGCGATTAAAACTAACTTAACTATAGTACTTCAAGCACTTACCAACGGGTGCCCGGCGCCCTCAAGCAGGGGTCCCTGTTCGTCAAATTGTGTCTATAGGTCGTCATAATTATATCATGTCACGTTTTGGAGTCAAGTAGAGGAAATGGTGGGGCATTGGATGGTTAGTCACATGAAGAACTTCACGAACGGACGGCGAGTTGCTCGCCAGTAGGATCAAAACAAAACAAATCATAATTCAATAGAATTTTTCAGACAAATAATAACCGTTTAGCAACAAAATAATGTTCCAAAGTGAACAAAAGCACCATGTCAAGATATATTTTACAACTCAAGCAAGCAATACTACTATCCCAAACACTATCTACAAACTTATTTTGCGTTTATCAAAATGATCCTTATGCCGCTGGATATTCGTATATTACGTACAAGATGATTGGTTGTCATCCATACGACTAGGCAACCTCCACTACGAGCGCTATAAAAGTTAAAACACAGAATGATCGGAAATATTTAACCGACTTCCAAAAAAGGAGAAGGCTTTTAATTCGACACGTTTATTTTTTTTGTGTGACCACGCATACCTCTTCACATATTAGTCCGATTTGGATATTTTTTTTATTAAAAAGGGTATACCTCTGAGGTGGTCCTATATAAATTTCATCAAAATCGATCGAGTAGTTTCTAAATTACACTCAACTAACTGAAAAATGCTTAACATACCTAGATGATTTGATAGCTTGTCGAAGTCGGACCATGAATGTGATTTCAAACCGATATGAATCAGCATGGGGACGACTATAACAAATTATTTCTAACTCTTTTTATGTTATTGTGACGGAACAAGCCCGAAGCCCACCTGATGTGATGCGGACTAACCTCTGCCTATTACAGATGCATTTCATCACAAGTCACGAATTGCACTGCGCCCGTCACTTTTAGACATAGTTGTTAAGCATATTTAATTAAGTAATACATTTGTAAATGAACACTTGCATTTAACTCCCATTGCTTTATATTTTAATCATTGTTTTTGTAAATATATATATCATAATCTCCTCATTTTTCTTTTGTTGGCATGCAATAAAGAGTTATCGCATCGTATAAAGTAAGTACTCAAATGGGTTTTCTTGCTATGTTTTTGTAATTATCAATGCCAGTATACAATTAATTCTTATATTATTTGTAGTAAGATGTATGGCCGATCTAGATAAAAAAAAAGTACCAAGCCTACCTACGTAGGAGACAAAACCGCACAAACTTTGTCTGGACCGCGCACAACACTCTTTTTTTGTAAATTCTTCTGCGGCGTTTGGCACCCACACTAAAGTTTCACATCTGTAAGCCAGACATAAGTTTTTATTCTTTGTCTAGAATCGATAGCTAATTGTTATAAATATTGGGGATACAGCACGACCTTGCCTCCTACGACGACTGGACGATATCGATGTGTTTTAGTATCGTTTTCTTCGAAAGGGCAACACTTACTCGGAAACTAAATTAAATTGATTGCTTGACAATTATTGTTAGGTACAAAATATTAGGAAGAGATAATTATTGGCGAAATTGGAGACGTGTGAGCAATTTTTTATTTATTTATGTTAGTGTGACTGAACAAGCCCGAGGCCCACCTGATGTTAAGCGGACTAACCTCTGCCTATAACAGATGCATTACGTCAACGACGAATCGCACTGTGCCCGTCACACTGAGACGTACATTACCTTAAGAAACATAAAATAAACATACTCTCGGTTGCTAACACTGCTCTCTGGAAAAAGGATGACATGTGTGTGAATTGTCATATGACGTAAAATATAACATACCTAGCAACGGGGAAAGTCAATTACGATCTTCCGGGGAAAGGAGAGTTCAATACTCTGGAGTCTGGACTGCTAGTATACATTTCCTTGTAGAAAATTTCAATTACAGTCTGAACTGGGAAATTAAACCAGAATCTCAATATTCCAACACATGACCAACGACGCAGTGACGATAGGAGATCAATAACAATACCGATATATATACGTAAACGAGATCATAATATAGTTTTCATCACACTTATAGTACCACCAACTTAACTGTGCAGTTTTCGAGGGCGCTACTAGTCATCGAAATCAACTACAAACTGTCACAATTTGAAGGAATGTTGTAGTTCTTTTTTCTGCCGCCTGAACAGATAAGTTGGTGGGTCTGTACACGTAAACAGTATCTTTTTTTTCCCTATCTCGGGATTTGGACTCACACGTTTTGTGCATTTGCCAGTGTCATGTTATATAATACAGGTTAACTTGGCCGTAATGCCCCATATAAAATCCTCGAGCTTTCTTTTTGTCATGAAACACAAGTCAGTAAGTTTTTTTTTGTTTATTACGAGTACACAGCACACAATATGTCCTGCAAGTTCAAGCAAGAAGTTTACACACAATTGAAAAATTGATCTAAAATGTTATTTAAACAGGAATATTATTGCAATGTAGCTACATGTTACTTAATACTTAACTATGTCAATACTTAATAATGGATTTCAATAGTTTTTTGTATCAAAACGTCGAAGTTATTTTATATAGGCAATCCAGAAAATATATTATTTGGCTTAAAGACTGTACTGTGCTGTATATATCAACCAGATTGTCCACTGCTGAACACAGCCTCCCTCATTATGTAGGGGTTTGTCATAATCCCCACACCTGGCAGGCGTCTTGGGATCGCAGTATGAAATATCAGTTCCTCAGAAAGTGCTGCTGTCCACCTTCTTGTGTGTTACTTAGTCGCCTCTTAGAACACCCACGGGTAGAGATGGAAGGTGACATTATAGCCCAGCACCACACGGGTATCTCACGGCTAAAATTTCAGATCATACGGATAATGGGCAGCATTATCGCTCTGGTTACCCGCGGGTACCACAGATCTGTTCGCAAAGGCGTGCCCCGCTACAGTAAATTATATATTATACATCATTTGTATATTGTACGGGTATATGTGCCTCGTTTGCACACTACTTCTTAGTGTGTGTGTTAACATGATCGCTTTAGTTTTTTTAATGTTATTGGGACGGAACAAGCTTGAGGCCCACCTGATGTTAAGACGCTGTCAAATGCTGAATTTTCGTCACTATCGGATTGCGTTGTAGTGAAAGAGAGACAGCGATGGTAAAATCGTGATCAGTTTAGGTAAAATCCGAAAGATAGCTTGATAACACAAAACTAGAAACGTAAATCGAAAATGTAACTTTTCTTGTCTCTCTTGATAAAATTTTGCTATTTTATTATTATAGTTTCATACACATTCGTTTGTAAGTAATTAAGAAGCTTTATTTAGAGTCCACTCTGCTATTTTATTCTATTGAGAAAATTTTAAGAAAACGCGTTTCGGACTTTTCTTGGCCTTAGATAATAAGATCAAGATTAACATATAATTTTCTTACTGCTACAAACTAAATACATTTTGCTAAAAATCTGTTCAAGTAAAGCTATTTAGCACTTGTCAGCGCCTTAAATGAACTAACCTCTGCCTATAATAGACGCATTTCGTCAACGAAGAATTGCACTGTGCCCGTCACACTGAGACGTACAGTTGTGAGATCTCATGTGCCTGTAATTTTACTGGCTCTCAAGGACTGCTGACGGAACACACTGTTAGGTGCTTGGCGACAGATTTTCTACTTGAGGGTGGTCGCTAGCCAGGCGGGCTTTCGCAAAAAGCAAAAAGCCCTTCCAACATGCGGTGAAGCTCAAGCCCGCGGCGGGATTCGAGCCATGGACCTGCTTCACGGCAGCCAATGCCACTGAGCCATCACTGCTTCGAAAGGTAAGAAAGCAGGCAGTAGTAGTTGCAATTACACAAAAAAAATATGGATGTCTTCGTGAATGGATAGATGTTTAGCAGGACTAGCAGGTATACTATTCCGAGAGCATCGCAAGGAGGGTCAGCCTCAAACAGAAGCGCTCGTAGCGAATGTTTGATCAGCTAAGTTAAGCAACGTCGCGATCATGACTTGGATGGGTGACCGCTAGTGACATTAATACTGAGCGTGCACGCGCTTCGGAGGGCGCGTTAAGCCGTTGGTCCCGGTTGTTGTCTTAGGATGGCAGTTCTTATAGCATGGTGGTAGGGCATTTAGTCCTTGAGAGCCAGTAAAGGCGGGAATACATATTACTGTAGCTGGCACACTTGCATAAAAGCTCCTTGCACATGCCACCTACTTTCATGTGTATACGCTGACTGGTATGCCTGTATCTGCCACGCAAGTAGATAGCAGAACATTTGATTTACTAGCATGCAACGTGAGGGGGATCAAATCTATCCACATTGCTCCAGTAACTTCTATACTTGAAGCGCTCGTAGCGAAGTTTACTTAGCTTTCTCAACCGATCAGCAAAGTTAAGCAACGTCGCCCGCGGTCATGAGTTGGATGGGTGACCGATAGTGACATTAATACTGATTGTTTCCGTGCTTCGGAGGGCACATTAAGCCGTCGGTCCCGGTTGTTGTCTTAGGATGGCAGTCGTTATAGCATGGTGGTAGGGCATTATGCGAATGCCCGCCTGGCTAGCTACCACCCTCGAGTAGAAAATCTGTCGACAAGCACCTAACGGTGTGTTCCGGCAGCTGTCCTTGAGAGCCAGTTCTTCTAGGTTAGCCTGAACAACATCTTCGACCACATCATCACTTACCATCAGGTGAGATAGTGGTCAAAGGCTAACCTATCCGGCATAAATATATATACCGTTAAGAAGCATGCAAGCTACTGTTCTATCCTACAGGCATGTGTATCATCGGCTTTATTCTAGGTTAGCGTCACCAAATCAACACTTACCATCAGGTGAGATAGTGGTCAAAGGTTAGCTGTAGGTATAAATTACATTAGTATTGTTTCATTTCAATTTATAAGTATATATTGATTAAAGTAAGTGAGCGGTCAAAGTCAAAGTCAAAATCATTTATTCAATTTAGGCGTCTATGACGCTCTTATGAAGGTCAATTACAAATTTTAGTATTGAAATATTCTACATTGTACTGCCACGTTCAGCAAATAAATTGTATAGAGCCACTGCGAGAAGAACGGGCAAGAAACTCGGGGCCATTCTTTTAAACATCTTTTAACAATGTGTTACATACATACTATATAATAGAGTTATTACAATATTTGTTTAAATTATGTAGGTGACAGGCAATAGCTTGGCGGAGGCGGAATTGTCCAGGCATTTTTGTCGTTTATGTAATCAGAAACTGTGTAGTAGGATTTTTTATTCAATATGTTTTTCACATGCAACTTGAATTTCCCTTCTGTGAGCGTTGTAATATGCTTAGGAACTTTATTATAAAACCGCACACAATTACCTAAGAAGGACCTTTTATTTGTCTTTGCTAATCTAAAACCTGGCACCGCTATTTTATCTTTATTCCTAGTATTGTAATCGGTAATGATTATTTATTTATTTATTTATCAGTCACAATAATAGTATGCTAACAGTTAAAAAACCAAAACGCTAACTATCTTAAATATCTACTTAGAAATAAATTTAAATGGACAATAATCGTGTTCATGCTGTCGTTAAATATATCGACATGTTGAACCTCGTGTAAAAACATATTCAATATTGCCAGTAGTCTAGGTGTAGGTGCGTTACTGGCGTGCTTAGTTCTCAAGATGGGAGGTGAGAACAGCTGATGCCTTCGACGACTGCCGGCACAAGTGTACTTATTGGGTACAAATAATGCAAGAGTACCTAGCACAATCGGGTTGTTCACCTTATTACGTAATAATTGGCAGTAATGGATAATTAGCAGCAATTTACGCCTGAACTCCAACGTATCCACTCCAATCATTCCTGAGACAAATAGCGAAGGAAAGAGGTACGGGTAATATCCGTACATCCGTTTGTAAACAAATCTAGCAAATTTTCGCTGCACTCTTTCAATGAGCAAACTGTATTTAGCTTCACATGGATCCCAGACTATCGCACCATACTCCAACTTACTGCGAACGAACGCGTTATAGAGCATGATGGCAACACTAACATCTTGGAATTGCGAGGATGTTCTCATTATAAATCCTAGCATTCTATTTGCCTCTTTACAAATAGAAATGGTGTGCTCTCGGAAATCTAGACGGTTATCTAAATTCAGGCCTAGATCTCGAATTTGACTCACCCTCTCTAATGCAGATCCTTCTAATGCGTATTGGTGTATTAAAGGGATTGGAGATCTGGAGAAGGATATCACCTTACACTTGGACACGTTAAAGGACATCTTATTCAACCGACTCCATACTACCAACGACCCAACATCTTTCTGAAGCTCCATACAGTCATCCAGTTCGCTAACGGGCTGAAAAATTTTCAAATCGTCAGCGAACATTAAACATTGAGCTGTGTGAAGTGCTGCTGGTAGGTCGTTAATCATAGTAAGGAAGAGGGTTGGCCCAAGAGTGCTACCCTGACTTACTCCTGATCTGGTGAAAAATTCGTCAGATATGTACTTTTGCAGTTGTACATATTGCCGCCTATCACTGAGATAATGAGCTAAAAATTTCAAAAGCTTAGGTGAGGCGCCTAGAGAGGATAGTTTAACCAAAAGAATGTCATTATCTACCACATCGAACGCCCGCCTGAAATCAAGAAATACAGCGTCAACTTGACAACCAGCATCCATGTACTTAGTTACAAAATCAACAAACGTGATAAGATTCGTGTTTGTGGAGCGAGAGACCCGGAATCCGTGCTGCGAATTTTCATAGCTCGATTCAAGTTGACGAGTGAGATGGTGGTTGATAATAGACTCAAATATTTTAGCAAAAACAGATAGAACAGCGATGGGTCTATGGTTTGTAATGTCTGTTGATGATCTAGCTTTCGGCACAGGAGTCACCTTCGACAATTTCCACCTAGCAGGATAACAAGAAGAACTGAGCGAGAGATTAAAGAGATATAATAATGGAACTTCCAACGCCGATGAGCAATCCTTTACTAGATATGGTGGTATCGCATCTGGACCTGCTGCCGAGCCAGCCTTTAACCGACGAACAGCACGGCGAAGGTCGGTCATTGTGACGCTGTCCAAGGTAATGAGCCGTGAGTCAACACAGGTGGAGGATCGCGCTGCTGCCTCAGCGTCGAGAACTGGAACATTGCTGAGGAACACAGAGCTAAAGTATTCTGCGAACGCTAACACAGCCTCCCGACCCGCCACCGTAGTGCCATCTAAAATATACTCATTTAACAGAGGCCTGTTTTTCCGCCTATCTCTGACATGCTTCCACAATTGTGCGGGATCACTCTTAATAACATTACCGATAAGCTTTATATGTCTGGAATAAGCTTCATGTACAAGCACTTTAATATGTGTTCTGTAGTACTTATACACTTCATGGTTGAACTGCAGCCCCAATTGTTTATATTTACAAAAATGAAAATATTTTATCTTTAATTTATAAATAATTTCTGAAGTGTACCATGGTGGATACTGTCTCTTATTACAAAAACCATTAATCTTTCTAAGAGGCACATGATTGCTCACGGTATCATTTAATTTATCATAAAAAATATCTACTGCCGTATTAACATCCTGCTGTACAAGTACATCAGTCCAATCAATAGCTAATACATTGGAGTACAGTAAGTAAAAATCAGCCTTTCGAAAATTCCAATTAGGCGCATAAGCATTTGCGCAGGGCATAGGAGGTATATCAGAATCAGTATGGGAATAATCTGCACCACACGCTAGTAGCAACGTCAGCTCAAACGCTGGGTGGTAAGCATCAACGGGCACCAGCGGAACCACATCTTCGAACATACTAACACTATCAGATTCCAAGTTAGATAGCACGAGATCCAACATGCTGCCATAACAGTTTAAAATAGTATTATGTTGATTTAATTTACAAAATTCAATGAATAAATCAAATTGCATCTTTACATTGGCACTGCAAGAATTGAGATTAAAGTCACCAACAATCAGTACATCGAGATGTGACGAATATTTACACATAGCGTTTTCGACACAGGTGAGGACATCTAGGTATTGCTTATCGTTATAGCTAGGCGGTATATAAACAACACATATCAAAATGTTTTATTCTTACAAGAAACTTTTACAAATAATATTTCTTTGTCATCCGTTAAGCCATCGATATCTGTAATCAATTTGGGTGTGTATCGATCGCTTACAGCCAACAGGATTCCTCCCCAGCCGACGTCACCCACACGATCCTTACGCATTACAACGTACTCTGGAGGAAAGAGCTCACCATCTGACACCGAACTGTTCAAAAATGTTTCTGTGAGAGCGATAACGTCACAAGAATTCACCAAGAGGTTGTTACTGAAAGCTACAGTTTTACTCCTTAAGCCTCTAACGTTTTGGTAATACAGATGTATAGGTTTAACTCTGTTCTTGGCTTTTCCTGGCTTTCGGACGAAAGGACTGCTTCCACGGCTTGACACAAATATCTACGGCCCAGTTAGCAGGTGACATGATAGTATCGGCCAACCTGGATGGTACATCTAATTTGAAGGATGCATAACTACCTCTAGCCTTCAGGGCTTCTACTTTATAGGTATTATCTTCATGTATCGTTCGCAGATGGTCACGTACTTGACCCTCCGTAGTGCCGATTTTGACATAATAAAGATGGAGAAACCGTCGACGCTCAGCAGCCTCAAGCTTAGTCGTGCCAGGTGCAGCCTCTCCTCGCGTAACTCCAGTAGCAGCATTCGAGCGACGCGTCTTCGGCACTTCATTCCGTTGGGAAGATTCAATCTCATTCACGTGGCTATTGGTGGACTTATTTATTTCAGTATGACTTTGAGCCATCGGTTCCGCAGACCTAGGCGCAGAGGAAGCCAACTTCATCACCTGCGTGCTACTGGAAGTGGGTTGGACGTGAACGATGGAAGAAAGAGATGGAGAAATTTGTATATCCTTCGACACATTGGAGTTCTTTAGCAAGTCTTTCTGAGGTCTTAATTGGGTTTCAAGTACTGCTACTCTATTATTGAGTTCAGCAATAGTATTACGTAACGATAAGGTGGCTTGTTCGGTCTGTTCCGCGATCAGCTTAGGAATAACAAATGAAACATGGCATTCCATAATACGTTCAAGTTCTTCACGTATAATGATACGCATATTTTCCAAATAGTGGCTGTCATCCATGAACGAGCGGTCTGGAATTCTCATGCTGTCTTGGCATATCGTGCCTCTCACAATATTTATGTTATCAGTCTCACTATTACTACCACATGACTCCGGGCTTATCTGACACGAATTAACTTTCCTACGGGCCCCTGAGCTATGTGTGGCCCCAACGGGTGTGTTACTATTTGCAGCTTTAGGTTGCTTGCTTAAACACTCAGGACAATTCCAAAATGATCTCTTCTCGTTAGCTAACATATCAAAAAAATAAGCTTCAGAAATATTTGCACACTCAAGATCATAGGTTTGTGTACATGAAGAGCAGGTTACATAATTTCGAGACATTATAGTTGCACGGCATCCCGCGCAAGTGTTTTGTTTACTTGCCATCGCCGTAACAATTCCTTTCTAGCTTCGCGTCACAGAATACGCAATAGTACGGCAGGCGATCGCGTTCAATGTCACAGCTTACGCAAGAGTACTGCAGATATTTGCGTTCGAGACGTCACAGAGCGACACAGGACAGCGACACAGGACAGCGACGCTTTCCAACTAGAGACACAGTAAGCACAGTGCACGACCGTTAGATAAATTACCGTCAGAATCAATGTGATTATCTGATGATAACTTTTTTTGCAAGCTATATAATTGTTTGCAAACGTCACTACTGCATCACACACATACACTGTTAAACATTAAACACTTATTTCACACTTAAGACCAACTTTAACCCAATTTTAGCAATTTATTTGTTGCGAGCAAGAATAAAATCAACCGTTCAGATACAAGATCATAGACGATATCGCTATTCGATTCGCTATTAGAGGCGGTGCCACTGTCGTTAAACCTTCCGTTATGGGTGTTTTGAGAATTACCCCTTGCGTTCAGTACTTAACACGTGTACGGTATTCTTCTTAATCGCTACTTATGAAAGAGTACCGTTACACGTGTCTACCGTTCTACGAAAAGGGCTATTCCAAAGGTATTTTCCGATAACTGTTTTTCCTTCGTTTCCGAAATATGTTTGTTTACGTCCACGTGGATCCCTGTTATCTTTCAGAGAATTAGGTCTTATTTTCTTTAAATATCCAGAAAATTTTAAGAAAAAATCCATTTACGTCCTACTTTTTAAAAACATGCATTATACAACAGTACTACGCAAATAACATTTAGTGAGTGTTCATGAATTTTTTTTTTGGTAGGTACCGTAATATTTTGATACAGATAAGTCACGGATAGGGTGCAATTCTGTAATTGTTCTATTCTTATAATAGAATCGTGGTAATATTCTTCTGGTACCTGAATTTATAAACATCGTCAAATGTCTTTATTAGGGTGCCTAAATTGTAACAAGCCGTATTAAAAGAAAAAGAAATATTTTCACAGCTTAAAAACTACGTTATGAATCGTTATATTTACAGTCCCGCCAACTTATTTGTTCAGGCGGCAGAAAAAAGAACTACAACATTCCTTCAAATTGTGACAGTTTGTAGTTGATTTCCTTGACCAGCAGCGCCCTCGCGAGCAGCGCCCTCGCGAACTGCACAGTTAAGTTGGTGGCACTATAGTACTTTTTGTTTAAAAGGCGGATATAATGCTTGACAGGTGACCAAATTTAAATGTCAGTGATATCTGACGAGTAGTATTTGAGTTATCTCTAATAATGCGTATTTAATTGGCTTCGACTACATTGATGATGGTCTCATTTTCTCTAGTCGATGTAAAATGAACACAAAAAAACTGTTACTGTATACTGTTACTATATAAACTGTTTTAGCTACCTTTAGTGCATTTTAGTTTTACAATATTTCCAGATCGAAGTCGGTTTTTACAGACTTCAAAAAAGGTACTCAATTCGTCTTTATTTTTTTGTTACCTGTGAACTTTTGATTTGGTGAAACAAATTCGTTATTATTTTTTTATTTGAACGCTGATGCTTGCCGTTTAAATTTCACCAAAATCGGTCAAGCTGTTTTTGAGTTACACTCCAATAACTGAAAAGTATTTTCCTATCTTGATGATATAGTCATTGACAGTGAATGACAATCGATCCCATATATGGGTCACTAAAAAGGGTGAAATATTTTTTTTTAACAAACAATGGATCCGACTTTAAGACTCAAATGTGTGAAATAATTTGTCAAAGTCGGTGTCATGCGCACAAAATTGGGTTAAAAGGCACTTTTGAACCATCATGGTACCGACATCAACAAGTTATTTCACACTTTTGTGTCAGTTACAATTCATGGTAAAAAAATCCTTGTTTAAAAATTTTAACAAATCGATTATCCTTTTTTATAAGTTCAATGTAGATCTATTCGATGTCATTATGATGTAATTGTGACTTTATTGAGATAGCAGAATTAATCCATGATTCAGTTCGAAAACAAGACGTCTAATAGGATAGCTTCCAAGAAGTAGGTATGATAGGTTAACTCCTACACTTATTATAAGAGAAGTTAATAACTTCTTCGTAACGTGGGGTATACTATATTATTTCGAAGAATATAATCGTTTTGTCATGTTTGTTAACACGTGTAATGGTTCACCAGCTCCTTCTGAAGTCTATTAATGTTATTCAACTTCCTGGCAGAACTTCCCCGGACAAACTCGTATAAAGAATTATACTGCTACAAACTTAATGAACACTACATCGGCAAATTTAGTTACCCATCACAGAGTACATCAGTGGCATTGGCTATGGACTGCCGCGCAGCAGGTCCATGGTTCGAATTCCGCCGCGGGCTTGAGCTTCACCGCATGGTGGAAGGGCATTTTGCGAATGCCCGCCTGGCTAGCGACCACCCTCAAGTAGAAAATCTGCCGCCAAGCACCTAAAGTTGTGTTCCGGCAGCAGTCCTTGAGAGCCAGTGAAATTACAGGCACATGAGACTTAATAACTACGTCTCAAAGGTGACGGGCGCAGTGCAATTCGTAAATATTAGTTGTTCCGTAACATAAAAAAAAAAAACTAGAACTTGCGGATGTGGTATTCGCAAGAGAGACGCCTTGAAGGTAAATATAAATAATAGTTATGCCTGATAGGTTAGCCTTTGACCACTATCTCACCTGATTGTAAGTGATGGTGTAGTCGAAGGTGTTGTTCAGGCTAACCTAGAATTACTGACTTTCAAGGACAGCTGCCGAAACACACCGTTAGGTACTTGGCGACAGATTTTCTACTTGAGAGTGTCTAGCCAGCCCAGTCAAGCCAGTATTCGCTTAATTCTCTGCCAAAATGCAGTAAAGATTTTTGTAAACCAAACCAAGCACCTCATTACTCTAAGCTTACAAGTCATTGATTAGGAAAATGTGTTCCAGAGGGGAATTTTAAAGTCTCCCCTTTTCAATACCTACGCGACCCACTGACCTAGTATCCATGGACTGCCTCTCGACAATGTTGCTACTATACATCCGATATGTAAACAATGTCCATTTTATACCTTACATTACATCCTTCGTTAAACAACGATCAAATGGTAATAAAATCAATGGATATTTATGACTTAGGTTGTTGCGAATAATTATGGAAAAGTTCCTTGTTTTTACTTTTTGTCGATGTTCTTTGTTGCCAATGTTTGAATTATTTTAACGATTTCTTTATTTTATGTTGTATTTTATTTGAATTTGAGAAACAAGATTGAGTTTGTTGTGTTAAATATGAATTAAGAGGGAGAATTAAATATAAGCGAATGCTTACAAATAACCTTGTTATTTTTTTGTTTGAGTTTGTTCACATACTCCATTAGATGCTCGTAAACAAAAAAAACAACGACCATTTAAGTAATAATTCAATATCAATGCGGGATAGCGTGGATGATCTATAACGATACTGATTTTTTGTCAGAAATGCGCGAGCTCCCTTAACTATGAAGTGAAACTTCTAACAGCATTGTTCACTATTAATCAAAGTTTATATGGAAAGTGAAGACGATGGTTTTTGTACATCAGTGATGGAAGACGACATCAGTTCCTGGGGCAATATACTTTGAAGACGACATACGTGATACGTTAGGGCCGACTACTATGATAAAGAATTATGACTAGTAATATACAGAGTGAGATTGTGATGTGTTCGGCAGGACGAAGATTTACTATCGCGGGAGGATGGAGGCCATTACGGGGGTCACCCCCAATAAACTGTAGATTAAAAATAAACTAAGTGTTCTATTGATTTGTCTTCTCATTTGCACGATACCCACTCATACGCCCACATTATAAGAGCTCTGCCATTAAACCTGATGTCGAGAAGCTTTCAATCTCTCACTATTGTATTTTGAGTCGAGAAGCTTTCAATCTCCGAGTATTGTATTTTGAGTCATTCAATGTATGTGAAAATAAAACTTCTTGGAACTAAGGTATAACCTGCGCGGTTAGGTACGATCTATTTTATTTCGTGTGAATAATATTTTCCTTGAAAAAGACCACGTCTGGACGTGTTTGAAACTAGTTATATACTTAGTGGGAACTAATAACAAACACGTTTAAATGAAAGCCTGTTTTATTGATGTGGATCCCATATGTTAGTTTTGTTTTTGTCACGTTATTTATATTTTATTTATAGCAAAAGGCATTTCATTTATTTTTTTGGTATGTTTAACATTTGATCACCATCACGCCTGTTGATAAGTGACAGCTTCATGATGTGGTCGAATGTAGTATACAGGTTTAATCTTTAATTACTGGCTCTCAAGGGCAGCTGCGAGGACACAACTTAAGATGCTCGGCGACAGATTTCTCTACTTGAGGGTCGTAGGTAGACAGAAGGGCATTCGCCTTCAGCAGACCTTCAAATCAGACCACTTACAACGACGTCCATTGCCCCTGGGCCATTACTGCTGAAAATAATGATATTGAGAGTTTTTTTTTTTTATGGTGACGGTTATGTTAAGCGGACTAACCTCTGCCTATAACAGATGCATTTCGTCACAAGTCACGAATTGCGCTGCGCCCGTTACTTTGAAACATAGTTGTTATTTCTCATGTGCCTGTAATTTCACTGGCTCTCAAGGACTGCTGCCGAAACACACCGTTAGGTGCTTGATGACAGATTTTCTACTTGAGTTTTGTCGCCAGCCAGGCGGGCATTCGCAAAATGCCCTGCCACCATGCGGTGAAGCTCAAGCCCGCGGCGGTATTCGAACCATGGACATGCTGAGCGGCAGTCCATAGCCAATGCCACTGAGCCATCACTGCATCAAAAACAGAGAAAAAGTGGATCGATGGTAGACACTCGAATTGAAAATTATAGTCATTTTTAAAATGTTGACGGAGGTGGAATGTCCCAAGCATTTTAATCTTCCAAATAATTACCAAATTTATAATACACTTCTGTGATGATTTTTTTCAGATGTAGTTTTCCTGCTATGAGAACTGTTATATCTTTAAGAATTTTAATAAAATATTGCAATCAATTACGTAAGGATTTTTATTCCTCTGCTAATCTAAGTCTGGCACCACTATTTTATCTATATTCCTAATGCTGTAATTTTCATAAGTTCTTTTAAACATACAACGAAAAGAGAGAAAAGAATATAAAGAAAAGGTTAGGCTCGTCTTAAGCTTCTCTTCGTGGAATATATTATATATGGAAGAAAAGTCTTGTTCGTGGCTAAAGAGCATAAAATTATGTGTCACATTATGTAAAAAGCAATGGTATAGAGATTTTTAAAATGATAAAATTGTATGTAGGTGTACATAAAGTTATAAGTTCGCGTATTTCTGAATTTAAATTAATGAAAAAATTAAAAATAAAAATAAAAGCTAAAATATATCGAAAGTTAGGAGCAAAGAGAATGTAATACAGGTTTAGAGCATTCAGTTATATTGAAAATCGTTTCAGTTGCTTTTTTCTTCAGTTTTTGGCGTTAATATGTCATTATTATTATTTCATATTTTTTTAAATTGAGATTTTTTTTTCGATCTATTCACGATGTTATCGGTAATTTGCGCCAGTGTTATCTAAACAATGAATAATAGATACGACTTCGTGAAACATATTGTTCAATAAATATTTTAGTCCCCTGTATAAAATGTACTATGTTTTTTTAAAAGCTCTCAAAAAGGTCAAATCATAGAAAAATGGAAACAAAAATTTTGCACACTAAAAATTTGTTTAATCTACTGTCACAGAGAAAATGGATGCTCACATAGGGCATCCATTTTCTAAAGTAAAGCATGTGACAACACAACAAAAGTGTGTCAGTAAATTCATAATGAACCCATCAAATTAATATGTTGGCATAAAGAGAGCCACCCACAATATAATAATGAATACAAAATTGAGTCATCCGTACGGTCGATCACCTCGCAGTTTTGGTAATTTATGGATGCACAGTTAATGGAGGCTTCTGGAAAGTTTTTGTTCTTTGACATCAAATAATTTACGACTTATGTGATGACGAAGGTTTGAATATTATTTAATCAATGCTCCGGCATGTTGCAGGGAATGGATAAACATTTTGGAAAGGTACAGACATTACAGTGTTGCCATTGTGTTGTTAAAAAAAACTCCAAGCACCGGCAAGAAAAGAGGCAACTTAATTGAGGTCCAACCACAAGGTTTGTATAAACACGATTAATTTACAAGTGATTTTGCTTCCGAAATAAAAAGTTCTGAAACTGACGAGCCGTACATTTTTACATTACTTTTCCTTGATGTTTTTTTTTTTTTTAGTTTCCAATTCTATGTCAATTTATTAAGATAATACTAAATGGATAGTTAATAATGGTGACGTCTATATATGCGAACAAGCGGGGGTCCCGCTAGGTATACAGACACCAAGGATAAAAGGGCCCCGCTAGCCATATCAATTTTTTAATACCAGTTTATTCAATTATCTGATCCCTCATATAATTGAATAAAATCATACCAAATCTGGTATTTCTAAATAAGATAATACTAAATGGATAGTAAATAATGGTGACGTCTTTATATGCGAACAAGCGGGGATCCCGCTAGGTATACAGACACCAAGGATAAAAGTGCCCCGCTAGCCATATCAATTTTTTAATACCAGTTTATTCAATGATATGATGCCTCATATAATTGAATAAACTCATACCAAATCTGGTATTTCTAAATAAGAGAATACTAAATGGATAGTAAATAATGGTGACGTCTATGCGAACAAGCGGGGGTTCCGCTAGGTATACGGACACCAATTTCAATAACTTTGCAGTTAAACTCCAGTATTTGCCAATATGTATATATATACCTCAATAATTGCAATTCTTGCCAATAGCCGTTACCGTTGTTGAATGATTTAATCAATCCTGTACGTTTGATGCATCATCGATAAGAATAAGATTAACAAACAACGCTCAGTACTGCATTCCACTAAAAACAACATCTAACTTGTAGAAGCCTCAGACCATGAATGTGTGAGCTCGGAGAGCTTAAGGCTAGTCTTTGTAGCTCTTCCATACAAACGTAGTTTCGTCATAATTACTTTTTTTTTCTGGCGGTATGCCTTTATTAAACAAATACTAAAAACTATATACAACACTACAGCTACTACAATACTACAGCTACTACAGTAAAAGCATTTGGACTCATAGGGAGTCCAAATGCTAAAGTATAAGTATATAATATATATGTATATATATATATATATCCAATGCATAAGTCATTAAAATTGATTTTATGTGTGCATATCCTTGAGCTTAAAATCTATGCTTCTAGATTGTCGTAAATATTTTGGGGTTAGGTATGAAAACGGAGATTTGTACTGTTTTTTTTTTTTAATTGGTTTAGTTTAGTTAAAAATAAACTAAATCATTTAAAGTTGTTTAATTACTATGTGTAATAATCGCGAAAACCTATGACAACACTAAACTAACTATTTATGAAGATGGGTAAAATTAATTAGAAAATTGATTTACCTAATTTAATATTATCAGGTTTGCAATTACGCGTGCGAAAAATTTAAGTCATGTGCGGGATTCAAACCCGCATCCATCCATTGAGCTTTGTAACTTTATCTATAATGAAAGAAAATCTGAACATACACTTGGACGCTATGGGGAGCAATCAGAGATATGTGGGGCGGGGCTATCATTTCACCCATTAAAACCATATCTTCGTGACGTTTCTCGGTCCTTTGCAAAACCCCCAAGATCTCACCACCAAAGAGAAACGCACCGATTGTTGTAAGGCTCATCTCTAGAGGATTCAACTTGTACTTATCTTTTGGAACCACAAGCTCGTTAGTGGGTAAACTTGAGGGCCATCCTCATTTATCCTCATGTCTAACTCACTGAACGGTGGTATCGATGATGATCTTTATTCTAGCGTAGATTAATTATTTTCTAGTGGTCACGCTAGCTTTGTACATTAAATTACAAAAAAAAATTATGATATTGTGACGGATCAAGATCGAGGTCACCTGATGTTAAGGGGACTAGCCTCTGGCTATAACAGATGCATTTCATCATAAGTCAAGAATTGCACTGCACCCGTAATTTTGAGACATAGTTGTTTGGTCTCATGTGCCTGTAATTTCACTGGCTCTCAAGGACTGTCGCCGGAACACATCGTTAGGTGCTTTTCGACAGATTTTCTACTTGAGGGTGGTTGCTTGCCAAGTGGGGAATGGCAAAATTCCCATCCACCGTGCGGTGAAGCTCAAGCCGGTGGTAGGGATCGAACCAGGGATCTGCGGCACGGCAGTCCATAGCTATTACCGCTCGGTCAAAATAAAATATCTGCAAAAATATACCCGTTCTTATCAACGATTTATTTTCAGTTAAAAATAATTGTGAAAGTAAAATTATTATAAATATTTTCCGGCAGTAATCAGGATTCATACACCTGACAAGGCCTCATTGGTGCATCCTTAAGTTTTGTGGGCTAAGAGCTAGTGGACATTTTGTAGCATTTGTTTGTAACTGTTATTGTTGACATTATAGGATTAAACAAATCAACCGGAACGTTTACCTTTGAACGTAGCCGGTTGTCATAATCCCTAAGTCTGGCAGGTGTCTTGGAGATCGCAGTATAAGATGGCAATTCTTCAGAAAGCTCACCTATTGGTATTTTGTTTCTCGTCTCGTCTTACAAGTTTCGCAAGAAAATATTGGGGGATGTCATTCTAGCCACGCACACCTATAAAATTAATGTTAATGTGGAATTTTTATTTTATTTTAATCGTTGCTACCATTCTATAGAGAAAACGCCGTTTTAGAATCTGTTCTGAATAAATATACACAATAGGTAGTTGGCTCAGACGAAACTAATATGTTCGATCGAATTTATTAAATGTATGGCTACAAGGGCGTATATAAACCAATTTAAAGTTATTATAACTCAATCAAAATAGTAAAAACAAAAATAAAATTTGACTAGATCAGTTTTTATTACCAAAAACTGAGCACCTATTTTTTTACTCCTTCTTTAGTTAGGGCATGTCGAGTATATATAACGTCAATGGACAACTAGAAACCTCTTGTTTAAAACCAAATAGACTTCACAAGAAATACAGAAAAAAACATGATCAGATTTGATTTCAAGTTGAAGCGCTCGTAGCGAAGTTTACTTTTCTGTTCTCAACCGATCAGCAAAGTTAAGCAACGTCGCCCGCGGTCATGAGTTAGATGGGTGACCGCTAGTGACATTACTACTGAGCGTTTCCGTGCTTTGGAGGGCACGTTAAGCCGTCGGTCCCGGTTGTTGTCTTAGGATGGCAGTCGTTATAGCATGGTGGTAGGACATTTTGCGAATGCCCGCCTGGCTAGCAACCACCCTCAAGTAGAAAACCTGTCGCCAAGCACCTAACGGTGTGTTCCGGCAGCTGTCCTTGAGAGCCAGTACATCTAGGTTAGCCTGAACAACATCTTCGACCACATCATCACTTACCATCAGGTGAGATAGTGGTCAAAGGCTAACCTATTAGGCATAAAAAAAAAAAAAAAAACGATTGTGAAGTAGACGTTTGCCAGGTACCAAACATATAGCGCCGTCTGCACAATTGTTTTTAGTTCCTCATCAACTTCATTATTTATCAAGTTTGACGTTATGTTACCACTTTGCAATAGAGCAAACACAAAAAAGGTTAAATATAAACACGTTTCTTGTAATAAAGATAATAAAAACTGCCTTCTAATTTGGTTTTGTGACGTTATAAAACTTAATAATGGTAGTAAAAACGAAATGGAATGTGACTACCAATAATGGTCAAGGATGAAATATATAATTTATGTGATGTATTAGGATTACAGTTGTTTACCAACATAAAGGTTCTGAAGCAGGAAAAAAAATTAGTAAAAAATTAAAATAACAGTAACAGTCACTTATAAGAAAATATTCCCCTAGATATAACGGTACTTATGGGATAATCGTATATATTGTCTAATAAGGTATAAAATACAAATGTTTGATCCCTTCGATAAGGAGACAAAACTTATTAAACTATAGTCTAAAACTATTGTAGTAAAATAGGCGGCCTTACCACTTATAACGATTTCTTCCATGCAACCTTGGATATACAGTACTGGGCAAATAAAATTAACAATAAGTTATTTAATTTATCTGCAGAAACTTATGTACAAAAAATTTAAAAATTATTTCCATGATACTATATACATATCTCGATAGACTAATACATTTAATATTATCCATTGTAGAATAGAGGTATCTATTATAGAAAAGATAAATGAATTATATGCAGTACATAACTGTACGGAGTGATTAGTGTTTATTTTTTAAAATTAAAAGGGATTTGTTTCGTCTTAAATCGGCTGGTAATTCCATAGCTGTGCAGCCTGCACTGTGAACAACTTGCTAAATTACTGGGAAGGATGAGGAGGCACTTGAAATTGGAGAGTATTGAAATTGAATATTGAAACAGTACAAAAATTCGCATTTGCAAATTTGAAGATGAATATTCACCTTAGTCTTTAAGGAAGTAGTCTCCCAGACTAAAAGCAGTAAATGTCTAGAGATACCTATCATGAATTAATCATCGTGGGTGGCAAGGATTCCTTGTTTAATAAATTGTACAGGATTATTACGGAGGTAATTTATTTAAATGACAACATACTTGTAGCTTGTGTTTAACGCACTGTAAATTAAAACAATTAAGTCTCAAGACAAATGGGTACAGGATTAACATGATTTGAAGAGATAAGTATTTTATGGTGTCTTTTATGCAGAATGTAAGATAAAAATGCGGTAAAAAATATGTTTATTAAATCTAAAATTATTCTTTTCGCTCTCACATCGCCCGCTCGGATCGCCAGCAAATTTATCAATTTTATACAATATAACATCTACGAATACTTGTGAAAAAGACAATAAAGTACCTCGCGGACTGCACGTTCTGCAAATGGGCAAGAGCCAATGGTGGGCTGCCAGCTCCTGTTTCATCGTGACTATCCCTATAAAACATAATATATAAAACATATAACGACAAAGACCGTAAAACGTGGACACTTTACCAAATAATTAGTTTTTTTCATAAAATTTGGGGTCCTTACATCCATTTGGTTTTTGTTATTTGATTTTTACCCTAATTTGCAGTTAGAATATAGATTCCACGTGCGTGCCGGTATATAATTGCATATTAAGTTAATATAGGTATCAAATAAAGTAAGAACTAGTATTCAAACCACTTATCATGCCCGTACGCTACTAAAGTGATAAAGATGTAAAATAACTTTTTATAAAACAGGAAAAGTAACAGGAAAATCTAGATAACTCAGAAATTATGTAATGACTGTCGGTATTTTAAATTAGGAGTAGGCATTTAAATAGGCACACCTAACTCCTGGAATTAATAAAACCTACGTAATGCGTAAGCCCGTGGGGTGCGGGGCTAGAATGTCACCCCCCCCCATCTTTACCTGTGGGTGTCGTAAGAGGCGACTAAGGGCCACCAGAAAGTGGGCAGCAGTGCTTTTTGAGGAACTGATATCTCACATTGCTATCTCCAAGACGCCTGCCAAGCGTGTGGATCATGGCAAACACGCCCATAATAGGGAGGCTGTGTTCAGCAGTGGACTATTGGGCTCATACAGTATAGTAATGCGTAAAACCTACTTTGAAGTTTGAAGTATAAGACGAAATAAATACGTAATAGTAGATGATGATACAAGTGAGCTAAATTGATCATTATACACGAGGCTGTGTGTTGCAGCCCGAGCCGTAGGCGAGGGCGTAAATCAGCCGAGTGTATAATGAGCAAGTTGCTCACGAGTTTCATACGCACTTTAACAACATCCTTGCGAGGAAAAACAATATATATTGCACAAATGCGATACAAACAACATACGAAAATTATGGAAAATAACGCGCAAGTTTTTTTTTTTGCGCGCAGCATATGTATTGTTGTTCATTACATATAAACCTCTTTGATGTTACACATGTGTATTACCCTGTTAAATTGAAAATGCTCTGTTTACTCGCATATAATTTGCAGTTAGGTACTAACTTAACTTTGTAGGTATAATTCTATTACGCACTAGTGTATAATATTATTATGCACGAGGCTGTTATAGTTCGGTTTATGGCCTTAAGGGTGAACTGGCCGGCCCGTTCTCCATACAAACGCCGTTGGGTGATCACTCCCTTATTTGAGGATTTAGGTCCAAAATAAAGCATAATACCGATTGATCTTGTCATTATCTAGGCTTGTATGATGCCGAAATATTAAAAAGATAATTAAGTTGTAAGTTATGAGCCTCGAAAACTTTATATGAAAATGTTTCGAGGCCCATAATTCTCAGGTTAGTTATTTTATAAGCACCGAAAGGTGTGTTCCGGCAGTAGCCGGAACACACCTTTTGGTGCTTGGCGACAGACTTTCTACTTGAGGGTGGTAGCTAGCAAGGCGGGCAAACGCAAAATGCCCTTCCACCATGCGGTGAAGCTCAAGCCGGCGGTGAGGATCGAACCAGGGTATACTGCGGCACGGCAGTCCATAGCTATTACCGCTCGGCCATCATTGCTTCATAATACCTCAACATATACCTCATATCTTTTACCTTACTAACCCAATAGTTCCTATCCCCGCATCCATCGTTGATATCACTGCATACCTATCTGCTATTACTCAAGTCCAATATTATGCGTCCTTACTATTTACAATACTGTTATCGGCTTGGGTTGAATGGAGTGACGTGCAGCCGTGCCCCTGTGTTATCAAAACAGCTGTTTTTAGAATTTATTGTGTTGAAATCATCTCTATAAATACGTAGATGCGTGATTTAGCAGTTAAGTGACCGAGTTGTAAGATACTCTTTCCTTAATTGTGTATGATATTTATCTGGTATGGTTTTCGTCATAGGTTAGTACGAGTAAATATTTATTATTATTGTATCAAGGTTCTTATTTGGTAATAATGTCATTCTAGCTTCCTACCATCTTCAGTACCTTGGTTTACGTATCAGTCATTATTTATATACAGGGTTATTGGTAAAATGCTAACAACCTGTTAGGGTTGGCTTCTGCTAGTCCTGACAAACATTTTTAGATGTTTTTTTTCTTGTTTTTTTTTCTTTTTATGTTTATTTGACGGAATAAGCACGTGAACCACCTGATGTTAAATGTCAACCGCCCGCCGCGGCAACTATGGACCGCGCCGGACTCCCTTTGAATAGATATTTGAATATTTACATCGAGCTAGGTAATAAAAATTATGAAATATGAAACTACAGGCACAAGAGAGTTTTAATTTCAGGTGGTCCTCGTACCTTCTTGTTCTGTCAAATACACATAAAGAAAAACAAAAAAAAAAATAAAAAAATTTCATCTCTAAATGTTTTTTAGGACTAGCTAGAAATCAACCCTAACAGGTTGTTTGCATTTTACCAATAACCCTATATAAGTTACTAAGATGTTGTGTACTTTTTAATGTGCTTGTGACGGAGCATACACGAGGCCTACGGTACTTGACCGTGGAACACCTCGTAGAACACCTAGGTGTTCCACTTACTGTGTATACCGGTAGCTGTCCTTGAGAGTCAAAAATTTTAGGTTAATCAGAACAGCATCTTCAACCACATCATTACTTACCATTAGGTGAGATAGTGGTCAAAGACTAACCTATCAGATATAAAAAACTAGTTAGTAATAAGTGTATTAGTCATTCTTAATATATCTATTACCTGTGAGGTAAAGGGTAGGTAACAACGCCTTTCGAGGCTGCCTTGCCTTTCCAACTTATAATGTGAACTCAAAAATACCTGCCAGCCCAGCATCTCGACTACTCTTGGTCCCTGACACTTTTTAGAAGCGCTCGTAGCGAAGTTTACTTAGCTGTTCTCAACCGATCAGCAAAGTTAAGCAACGTCGCGCGCGGTCATGAGTTGGATGGGTGACCGCTGGTGACATTACTACTGAGCGCTTCCGTGCTTCGGAGGGCACGTTAAGCCGTCGGTCCCGGTTGTTGTCTTAGGATGGCAGTCGTTATAGCATGGTGGTAGGGCAATTTGCGAATGCCCGCCTGGCTAGCTACCACCCTCAAGTAGAAAATCTGTCGCCAAGCACCGAACGGTGTGTTCCGGCAGCTGTCCTTGAGAGCCAGTACTTCTAGGTTAGCCTGAACAACATCTTCGACCACATCATCACTTACCATCAGGTGAGATAGTGGTCAAAGGCTAACCTGTCAGGCATAAAAAAAAAGCTCGTAGAGATCCTTTAGTTTCTGTGATCTGTGATCGAGCTAGATCAAAATGTGGGCAAATTGTCATGTGACTATCGAAGATTCAAAGAATACGACAGTACACAATTAGTCTGGACTCCGGTAACGTATTTTACTATCGGAAGAGATATAGTAACCCCATAGCGGTTTACGGTTTCACGACCGCAAATATCTTTGTAAAAATCTTAAGTTTATCGAGCAGGGTAGAGTACCATACACTCAGTGTCACCAAAATGTTTTTGCTGAAGGTCACAATGATTAACGCAATGAACTCATCAGGGCCGTTACTATTTTGAGTCTTTCTTTGAGGATGTATGAGGACATATGCCAGGGACTAGCGGCTGGTCAACTTTAAGGACATGGAGAGACTATATGCAATGAACTCTTCTTTCAGAAGCGACCATCTAAGAAGTGAACGTATATAATCTACGATGGAAAGACCAGGAGGAAAAATTTGATTACATCTCAGTTATAAACAGACCGAAAACGGGTAGCTCAATATTTTCAGATCTCATTGTTAACTTGCGATGACAATAGAATTGGGATTATTTTGACAATAGAATTGAGATTATAAGTTTGAAGCATTTGTTTGTGTGTCTCTCTCTCTCTCTCTTGGTACGTATGTGTGCGTTATCTGACTCATGTCATCGTAGCTACCATATATCTGAAACTATTTTAATGTAATTTTTATGCGGCTATTCTAAACCACCTTGGAAGAAAATAATACCAGCTATTATTTTATTATTCAAGTTTAGGCATGGCGTGTAGAACTAGATCTCGCTTTGTGAATATCAAAGCTAAGTGCTTTGGGAATGAACTGAATACTTAATAAACTAAAGCAATGACCCCCGGAGGGTGTCAGAATAGAACTGTACTCCTCATATCTTTCTCTGGGAATCGAAACAAGATACCAGGGGAAAAATACCAGATGGAGGGCAGAAGAACTGCATCTTACATTTATATCTCCAAGACCCAAAGAAGTCCGCAAACGATAGGATTATCCCAAACCCTAGTGGGATAGGTGAGGCGTTTGTTCCTCGCTGGAAGTCACGGATGTATTATTGGCAATATGTAGTAATGAATTGTTTGAATTCTCTTTGTCGAGGTAATATATATATATATATATATTAATAGTATATATATATTATAAGATTAAAATGAAGAAGAAAATTTTAATCTATTGATAATATTAATGGATTTTAAATGATTTTTAATCATTATACCTATACTTTTAAATATGAATTTGCTTACCCCGGTAGTGGTTACATATTTGAGCCGTTTGGTGTAGAGACGTTGGGTCCGCGAGGACCGGTACCTTATTGTATTTTCCAAAACTTATCAGGGCTAAGCTCTTGGTAGATGCGACGCGTGATCAAAATGCTGGCACCTATTTGGCTCAACGGACAAGCATTGCAATTCAACGGGGCAATGCTGCACGCATGCTGGACACGCTGCCAACTGGTAGTGGGCTGGAGTATTTGGACTGCCTATGAGTCTGCAATGACTTATAGGTTGTCTAAATGCTTTTATTATAGTAGCTCTAGTATTTTACTCGTATATAGTTCTTAGTATTTTTTTTAGTAAAAACATTTTTCAATTACGAGTATGTCTTCGTGTTGACTTATTAGCAACAACATATTTTTAATATGCTCAAGGTTATCCTATATATATATATATGTTGTTAGGGAAGATATATTATACCAACCCCACACGAGTGGCTTATGTGTAGGGCTCAGATATATTCTGATGGGTAAGATGGTGTCGTTGAATAAACATAATTCACAGTACACTAAAATTAATGGTTTTGCTCGAGTGTGAATGTTGTAGTACCATTTCCACATAAATTATTTAAACAAGTGAAGGTCATACGTTCACCTTTTGATTTACAAACCGCGAGTCTGCAGAAATATTTCCTCTTTGTTTGCGGTTTTTAACATGATCTTAATTATATTATTATTAAATTATATTACAATCTTTATTAGCAATTCGAGCCATATATTAAATAGGTCCTAGGGAATCTCTGAGGGAACTTTTTAAAGAAATTGATATTTTAACTTTACCAAGTCTGTATATATTTGAAAATATTATGTATGTTCGTAAAAAATTGAGTAAATTGAAGTTAAACAGTGACAAACGCTCACAGAAGGGAAATTCAAGTTGCACGTGAAAAACATATTGATTAAAAAATCCTACTACACAGTTTCTGATTACATAAACGACAAACATGCCTGGACAATTCCGCCTCTGCCAAGCTATTGCCTGTCACCTACATAAATTGTAATAACTCTATTATATAGTAAGTATGTAATGTAAATATGTTTAAAAGAATGGCCCCGAGTTTCTTGCCCGTTCTTCTCGCAGTGGCTCTATACAATTTATTTGCTGAACGTGGCAGTACAATGTAGAATATTTCAATACTAAATTTGTAATTGACCTTCATAAGAGCGTCGTAGATGCCTAAATTGAATAAATGATTTTGACTTTAAAACAGACCAAGTACGAGACGGCCGCATCGAAGAACCCATGACAGATGAATGTTTTATTGTTTTATCACAAGTCAAAAACGACGGATGTTCGAATGTAAGTTAAAGCTGTAGTATTAGTTTAGGGGGATAAGCGTGGAGGCGTGCTCGCCGCATCCCCTGCAGGCCCTGACAGCATACAAGCTTTGCCTGTGTGCTGTCAGAGCCTCAACTCCACTTGAAACCATTCATGGTGGTAGGGTATCCTAGGATGTCCGCCTGGTTTATTACCACCCTCCCGTGTAAGCGTGTCGCCAAATGTTGACATTGTTGACGCCACTGTTGCGGGAGAACCAGCCCCCCCCCCCCCCCCCAGAGGATGTACTATACCGGCGAATAAATAGTTCGGGACCGAGTGTTTTTAGGGAGCGACTGAAGGGTGGGCGCGGGGTCCAGGGAGACCCGGTGAAACGGTTGACCGTTGGCCGCCCGCGGGATAGTTGAGGACCTGAACCCGGGTCCTCCAGTTGCTTCTTGTAACACTATTATTTTTCTTCTGAAGTAATTAATTGGAAGTACATCATCTAATCTTAAGTACACTAATTTTACTATCTCATGGCAAATATATATAATAATAAAAGGAAATTGGTTTCATCAGCGGCCCCAAACTCCACATTTAAAGTGGACTTCTGTAATATCCGTGGTATCCACTCTAACCTTAACGATGTGCATCACCACCTAGAAACGGCCAAGCCATCCCTTTTCTTCCTGACGGAGACACAAATTTATCGCCCGGCGGACGATTCATATCTGCACTACCCTGGATATAAGCTAGAGCACGCGTTTGTTCCTCGCGCCAGGGTGTGCATGTACGTCCGGGACGATATTTGCTGTCGCCGCCTAAGCGGTTTTGAAGCGCTAGATTTTTCGACCCTATGGGCAAGTGTTGACTATGGTGGTCAATCTCGTGTGTACGTGTGTGTGTACAGGTCGCATTCTGGCGACGCGGAGACTACTCGTCTTTATGAGAATATCTCAAACGGCTTAGACAGAGTGCTTGAAAAGTTCCCCACTGCTGAAATTGTGGTTCTGGGTGATTTTAACGGTCATCATGCCGATTGGTTGGGTTTTTTTTTTTTTTTTTTTTTTTTATGTTATTGTGACGGAACAAGGCCGAGGCCCACCTGATGTTAAGTGGACTAACCTCTGCCTATAACAGACGCATTTCGTCAGCGACGAATTGCACTGTGCCCGTCACACTGAGACGTCCAGTTGTTAGGTCTCATTAGCCTGTAATTTTTCTGGCTCTCAAGGACTGCTGCCGGAACACACTGTTAGGTGCTTGGCGACAGATTTTCTACTTGAGGGTGGTCGCTAGCCAGGCGGGCATTCTCAAAATGCCCTTCCACCATGCGGTGAAGCTCAAGCTCTGGGCGGGATTCGAACCATGGACCTGCTGCACGGCAGTCCATAGCTAATGCCACTGAGCCATCACTGCTTGGTTCCCGTAAAACCGATCACGCAGGGAGAGCTGCTCACGAACTCGCACTCACCTATGGTCTTTCTCAGCTGGTCACTGGAATTACTAGATTGCCGGATGTTCACAACCACGAGCCCTCCTTACTTGACCTGATGCTGACTACACGTCCAGCCAATTACCAGGTAGCGGTGCATGCTCCACTTGGATCATCAGACCACTGCCTGGTACGAACAACTGTGCTGACTACTCTGCCTGACGCTGTACCTCTCAGAACGCGTCAGGTGTGGCATTATCAATCTGCCGACTGGGATGGGTTGCGTGAGTTTTTTTCTTCATATCCTTGGCTTCAGTTATGTTTTGCATCAGTTGATCCTTCTATCTGTGCTGACTCTATTGCTGACGTCGTACTCCAAGGAATGGAATGTTTCATTCCAAATTCCAGAGTGCGCGTAGGCGGTCGTAGTCAGCCGTGGTTCAACAGATCTTGCGCCGACGCTGCAAAAGCCAAGCATGCAGCCTATAAAACCTGGGCTGCGGCGTCGATGGGTAAAGATCCAAAAACTGATGAGTTAAAGAAAAGACTGAATGCCGCTTCCAGATTGGCTAAGAAAACTGCTACTCGAGCAAGGTGCGCCCACATAAGCCGGATTGGTGATCAGTTAGCAAGTTAACCCTCTGGCAGTCGTACTTTCTGGTCACTAGCGAAGGCTGCGGAGGGTAATTTTTGCCGATCTGCGCTACCACCTTTACGCAAACCGGATGACTCCTTGGCCCATAGCGCAAAAGAGAAAGCCGATATTTTTTGTTCTCTTTTTGCCTCAAACTCGACCCTCGATGACGGGGGCGCAGTGCCTCCCTCACTGTCTAATTGCGCATGTTCGATGCAGGAGATTCGCATCACGCAGGCGGCTGTGCGGAAGGTATTGTGGACTCTTGACGAAAGGAAGTCGAGTGGGCCAGATGGCATTCCGGCCATCGTATTGAAGAAATGTGCACCGGAATTGTCTCCCGTCCTAACGCGTCTGTTCTCTCTTTCCTATAATTCTGGTATCGTGCCGTCTAGCTGGAAAGTTGCCCATGTCCACCCTATACCAAAGAAGGGTGACCGTTCCGACCCAACAAATTACAGGCCTATAGCGATTACCTCTTTGCTCTCGAAAGTGATGGAGTGTGTTATCAATTCCCAGCTCCTGAGGTACCTTGAGGAGCATCAGCTGATTAGTGACCGCCAGTACGGCTTTCGTTACGGTCGATCTGCTGGTGATCTTCTTGTGTACCTCACTCACCGCTGGGGAGAGGCCATCGAGAGTAAAGGTGAAGCTCTTGCAGTCAGCCTTGATATCGCAAAAGCCTTTGATCGGGTTTGGCATAGGGCGCTTCTTGCAAAGTTACCTTCCTACGGCGTACCAGAGGGGCTTTGCACGTGGATTGGCAATTTTTTGCATGGTCGCTGCATAAGAGCCGTCGTTGATGGAGCTTGTTTAGGGACCATGTCAATTAATGCTGGAGTTCCACAAGGGTCTGTGCTATCGCCCACACTATTCATCTTGCATATCAATGACTTATTGCAAATAAGTAATATTCATTGCTATGCAGATGATAGCACTGGCGATGCCCATTATTTAGGCCGTGCAAATGCTCCTGTATCTGAGGTGATGAAGGGGAGAGCGGAACTTGTGTCTTCCGTTGAGTGCTCCTTAGAGCAAGCCACTAACTGGGGTAAGCGAAACCAGGTGCAATTTAACCCCTCGAAGACTCAAGCCATCGCGTTCACTGCCAAAAAAAGTGCATTTAATCTCACTCCACGTTTTCAGGGTATTCCCCTTACCTTAGCGACCAACATCGGCATTTTGGGAGTAGACATATCCAGCGAGGTCCAGTTTAGGAGTCATTTGGAGAACAAAGCAGGACTTACGTCTAAAAAACTCGGTGTACTTAATAGAGCCAAGCGGTACTTTACGCCTAACCAACGTCTAATGTTATACAAAGCGCAGGTAAGGCCACATATGGAGTACTGCTCTCATCTTTGGAGTGGTGCACCGAAGTATCAGTTAGACCCACTTGACTCCTTACAGAGAAGAGCCGTTAGACTTGTCGATGACCCAAAATTGTCTAACAGGCTGGAATCGCTGAGCGTACGTCGTGACGTAGGCTCTCTATGCCTGTTCTACAGATACTTTAACGGGGAATGCTCTGATGAGATTTTTAACCTCATACCTCCTTCACACTTTTATCACCGAACTGGCCGTTATCGCCAGAAGGGCCACCCGCACATTATAGATACGTGGAAGTCTCGCACTACTCGATTTAATCGTCTGTTTCTGCCACGTACCTGTAAATTGTGGAATGCTCTTCCACCTGTGGTTTTTCCTCAGGTCTACAATCTTAACCGCTTCAAAAGAGACGTGAATAGAGTCCTTTCTTTTAATGGTATAGGCAACGCACCAGTAATGCTGCGGATATTGCAGGTGTTCATAGGCGACGGTGACCACTTACCATCAGGCGGACCGTCTGCTTGTTTGTCACCTTTTGTATATATAAAAAAAAAAAAAAAGTATATTTCAGCAGTACTTGAGAGTAATAGGATATGAAATAAATATAAATAGGTACATACTTATTTTGTTTAAAGATTTAGCTACGTTTGAATCTATAACAAAAATATGTACGATAGCCGATCAAAAAATATATTATTGAAATTGAAAGGTGATAGAATCTTTGTGGCATATCGATTCACGCCATTTTGAAATTTATACAATGTTTCCGCGCTCGGTATAATATGTAGGTATTGTGTTTGGGTATAGGACACTTGCAAGTATACTTGTTGGTTAAGTTGCAATAGATGTACAAATATGTAATATATCCTGCTGAGTCCACGTAAAAGATGAGACATTTCCTTCGAGTACAAATGATCTGTTAAAATCAACTAAGTCCACAGCCCAAATGTGGGTTGGTACCACAGACCTAGGATTTTTTCGCTACGCTCAACAGACCTACGAAGTGTGGGAGTGAAAGGTCCTAAGCTGCTACAAACCGTCGCGAGAGAAAAAGAGATAGTGAAACAAGAAGACGGTATGTCATCTTTTACTCGAGTAAGAGGCCATAGCGTCCCGGCCTCTTCCAAGTCGGCGCGAATTTTGTGTATTTGCTCAAATATCTTACTATTAAAATATAAAATATGTTTTCTGCAAGCATGGGGTGTTGTTCAGTGAGTGAATGTGAGGTTACAAGACATAGTAAACCGAATATATACACGTTTCACAGGTAATTTATGTTTATTTGTACTGCTTTTTTGATAATCATTATTTCGTCATTTTGTTTTAAAATGAGTAAAAAGAACTATGGAAATATTAGATAATAGGTTTCTCTTCATACTTATCATCAAATTACATTGCTAAATGAATAATTCGTTGGTATTTTACGAAAAACTATAAAACATTTGTTTACGATAGGGCTTGACAAAGTCCTGACGTCACAAGTATCGACAAAGTCGATAGTTTATGTCTGATCTGTAGGTTCGACGTGACTGCTCGGGTACATATTCGAACCATAAAAAATACCGGTAGTTAGTTTAATCATTAATTAGTTTAAAAAATAATATAATTACATAATAATTAGCGAGAAGTTGACAGATTTAGTTGACAGTTTATAGCTTACGAATAAGGGAGTAAATAATTATCACAAGGTATATCATTCAAAATTTATTATGATGTTTTCTGTGAAAAGTTCCCCTAACACTCAATAAATAATTGGAAATATCTCTGACTTCTGTCATAAAATATTAGTATCTTTATACAAATGGCTATTTAACAGAATTTGAAATAACTATATTATGCACGCGTATAGTAATGTTTGTGTTCTTACAGATTACCAACAAATTTTCAGTATGTGATAAAAGGGTTCGGATTATTGACGCAATCTAAATAAAAACTCTACAGTTTGTAGTAAACTTTGAGTCAAAATGCTTTATACAAAGAAAACATCGATGTATACTAATGAAAGACTCAATACCAACTTTTAATGTCCCTGAATGCATAAAGCTGTGTAAATGGTAGTCAATAGCTTTAGGAAAAGATAATTTGTAGTAAAATACATGGTCAAATTTTTTTTTTTCTTTAAAGACTGTAGGGTATGTTGCGTCAATCTAGTAACCCTTCCCTTAGCGTCCCTGGTGCAATAAAATCTACAATACTCGCTTCATTGCAGCGCTGGATAGCTATGACTATCCTGACACAAAATAATTTTTATTTTTCCTTTCAGATCAAATTGAAAATAAGACGGCCCTGACCTTACTTAAATAGAGATATATTGCCACCGTTAGCCATTGCTGCTGCCCTTCAAATCAAGTACTGTCTCCAAGGAAAAATACTGTTCTAAATTGTGATAAAAATTACAGAAAAAATTTTGCTCTTAAGAAGTTTAAAAGCTGAAACAAAAATAATGATAAAACGGCTTTTAGACTTAAAAGCAGACTTTAAAGAATTATATGTTTTGTAGGCCAGTTAGTAAAGATCATCAAAATTATGTACACATCGTCATTTCTACAGCCCAATGAGCTATGTTTACACAAGGGACAAATTCGACCTTTGCTTACCACATGTGAATGCTTTACGCAAATGGTATTCAGATAAATGTAATTTAATAATTTACAGTACCTGTATATTTGCAGCTTAATGATCTTGTTAATGGTAATCATAATACTTAGTAATGGTAAGTTTTATTTCATCTTGTTACGATGAAGTTATAGTAGTTTACTTTTAAAAGTGCTGTACCATTTTAGACCTACAATAAATGCATTTGACTTTAACTTTGAATGAGTTTTATTTTAAACAGATCAAAAAGGGAGCAGGTTCTCAAGAAGGTTGTATTCATGTTATGATATTTGGTTTGATTTTCATTTGAAAACATCGTATTTTGTTTGAAAGGATATACTTTAAGATTCATCCCTTTGAAATTTCATAATAATCATTTAAGTAGTTTGGTTTTAAAATCATAATAACTTGAAAAATAAGTTGTTCAGGTTAATGAAATTGCATATATTGCATTTCTGTGATTTCAATATTGTTTACGATCATTACAATCGTCTCAATGAACTATATAGGGCATAATTTCAAACGAATGTGTCCTAAGATTCAACAAGTAAAACTGTCGATAGTATTACGCTCGCGTCATTACAACACTATATCACTCACACATTTATATTTCATTTTTTGTTACACTATTCATCCGTCACTGTTGGTCTTGTACATCCTAAGCCTATGGTTGGTACTATCATCCTGCAGCCCATATGTAGGCTGTGGACTGTGAATCCGTTAACTTAGCTGATCAGTGGAAAACGACGCACAAACTTTGCTACAATTGCTCAGATACGTTGTTTTTTTTATGCTATTGATCAAGCTCGAGGCCCACCCACCTGATGTTAAGCGGACTAACCTCTGCCTATAACAGATGCATCATCAAGTGACGAATTGCACTGCACCCTTGAGACATAGTTAAGTCCTGTAATTTCACTGACTCTCAAGGACTGCTGCCGGAACACACAGTTAGGTGCCTGGCGATAGGTTTTCTACTTGAGGGTGGTAGCTAGCAAGGCGGGCAATCGCAAAATGCCCTTCCGCTGCGGTGAAGCTCAAACCGGCAGTGGGGATCCAACCAGGGACCTGCGGCACGGCAGTCCATAGCATTAATACTATCAACTATCTACGAATAACTATCTATGTTAATTTATCTCGCTAAGCTAAATTCTGATCTTATTTCTTTTATTAAGTAGTGTAGTAGATTGTGCTTCGTAGCTGTAGACTCTTGTGTAACATTCATCACAAACCTTAGTGGTTTTCGAATGCTTATTACTTAAATCTAATTATGTATTGTTTATACGGTAATAAATTTAAAAAAAAACTATTATTGCTCGGCTATCATTGCTTCAAACTGTATGATACAATTATAATAAAGATGAATTAATATCGTAGTTTAATTCTCATCGCGTCACTCGTCGTCAAGTTACTCAGTAATCTCGCTTCGTGCCCTCGCAGATAAACATCTAATATAACATTATTACTTTATCTCGAGGTGATAACAAGATTCTTTTGAATGAAATCACACAATATATCACATGTTGTTCACCTAGTACACACTAAGGCGCGAGTTACACCGAAGTGCAGCGGCTGGCAATGCCTAGTTCGGCAAGCGGTGATGGGCAGCTTGTGGTCGGCCGCGCGACATAAGTTTATAAGCATTGTTTTTAGAAGGCTCTAATAATCCCGTTGGCTGCCGGGTTAGAATAACACCGCATGGTGGTAGGGCATTTTGCGAATGCCCGCTTGACTAACTACCAGCTTCAAGTAGAAAATCTGTCACCAAGCACCGGTCCTTGATAGCCAGTAATTCTAGGTTAGCCTGAACAACATCTATGACCACATCATCACTTACCTCAGGTGAGATAGTAGTCAAAGACATATAAGCCATAAAAAAAAACAATGATGTGCAAATGTGTACACAAGTTAATACAATACTTACAATATAAGTCGAAGGACATTTATTTATTAATTTCAATTGATAATAAATAATAAATATTATAACATTGACTATCTAAAGTTAAAGTTTGAAGTGCTCGTAGCGAAGTTTACTTAGCTGTTCTTAACCGATCAGCAAAGTTAAGCAACGTCGCGCGCGGTCATGAGTTGGATGGGTGACTGCTAGTGACATTACTACTGAGCGCTTCCGTGCTTCGGAGGGCACGTTAAGCCGTCGGTCCCGGTTGTTGTCTAAGGATGGCAGTCGTTATAGCATGGTGGTAGGGCATTTAGCGAATGCCCGCCTGGCTAGCTACCACCCTCAAGTAGAAAATCTGTCGCCAAGCACCTAACGGTGCGTTCCGGCAGCTGTCCTTGAGAGCCAGTACTTCTAGGTTAGCCTGAAGAACATCCTTGACCACATCGTCACTTACCATCAGGTGAGATAGTGGTCAAAGGCAAACCAATCATGCATTAAAAAAAAAAAAAACTATATACAATTTGCCAAAATATTAAGATTCAAATTAAAATAATATATTCTAATATCCAATTCAATTCTATAGTCTTTTAAAAATTGGCTGCAATCAAACTTAAGTTGCTTTGAGTCAAAGCAAAACTTTTTTGTATGTCCAGCTGATTTCTAATTGCTTGCGGAAACTTATCATGAAAAAATATTATTCATTATCTTGTACATTGAGTTCTATATATTTTAGCCATAGTTGCACCATTTCTTGTTGTCGTTTTTGCATGGTGGTAGAGCGTTTTGCGAATGCCTACCACCTACGAGTAAAAAATCTATCGCCAAGCACCTAACGGTACACACCGTAAGTTGTTCTTTAGTCATTCTAGGTTGATATATTTAACCAAATTAAAAAAGGAGTTTCTCAATTTGACTGTTTTTTTTGTGTGTTAGGTACATAATTTTTTACAGGGTGTACAGATTTTTTAATTCAAAAGCTGGTGCTTGTCTTCTGAGCCTATTTTAATGTCAGTGAGATCTGACAAGTAATATTTAAGCTATCTCAAAAAATGATGCTTTTTTAATTGGCTTCGACTACATTGATGCTGTTCTCAGTTTCACTTGTCAATGTAAAATTATTATATTCTGTTTGAAGTCGGTTTTTTTTTGTCAAATTTAATCTTTTTATTTTATAAGTATTTATCATATTAACTGAATTCAATTCACATAAGTCCGCATCAACTGCTTTCCTTTATTGATGTTTTAATCAAGACTTGACAATGACGCCTTAAACTGACTGATATCAAATGTTGTCTATTAAATTGGAGCTACTGTAAGATAGTGCCGAAGGCTATATAAAAACGTCAAATCGTTCGTCAATTTAATTATTTCGTGGTTTAATACGGAATGTTTTACGCCGTTTTAAACTATAGTAACATACGAAAAGCGCCGAGTCACTCGGTAGCTAGAACACAATAACGTTGGACCACGAACAAACGACACGTCAATTTTGTAATAGAAGCTTCATCTACAAAATCTAAATCCAAGCCTTACTCCATCTTAGGCGCAGCTCCCGATTGGACTATTTTGATGGACACGTATCTAAAACACTACAAAATTCCTGAGGATGTTGGTGTTTCGTCATCCAGACCAGACATATTTCTATACTCAAAAATCTAAAACGCATAGTACCTAGAACTTACTGTGCCGTGTGAAACAAACATACCTTAATACCACACAATAAAAGATTTACCTATCCCCGAACATTGACCTATATATACTAGACGCGACATATCAAACAAGGATAGTCAACCAGTGCAGGTAAAAAGGCCGGCATACTCTCACCCATAAGCAGCTGGGCACTTTACTTTCGAAAATTGTGTATTCAAAATACATAATTCAAAACACATAATACCCAATTTTCGAACTTAATCTCTACGAGTTGATTCAATGTCCCCGAAAAGTCCATGGGCATGAGGTGTAGGGAAAGTATGCACTTCATATTTATGTCTTTCAATAACATTTCAGAACAAAATTCTTCTCTTCCACACTAAGTTTTAAAAATCCAGTCTCATTCATCAATCGATCAGTCAGTACATTGCACGATCAATCTGCAGTCAATCTGTTATCAATCATGGATTGAACTGATGCCAAACTTTCCGTGTAATATGCGCCTTAGAATGTTTAAATATAAATACTTAACTTATTTTCAATAATAAAATGCATGGGGGCTACACGATTAGTTGTATAGACCTTTTTATACATATATTACGGCTAAATGTAGGTGTGAATATAAACTTTAGATTAGCCGGCTACACTTAGGTTTATCTTCGACAAGATGTTTATGTTAGTTTCTTCTATCATTAGCCGGCTAAACATAAGTGTAACCACAGACCCTTGGCTAAAAATAAAGAAGCAAAAGAAAAATGAAACAATATAATTATGTTTAAAATTTAAACACATAAACTTTTATAGAAAACAATATTATTCCCATTATACTCATGTATGCAAAATTACTAAATAAAACTTTGGTAACACAAAATAAAACTTCCGTGTTAATTACTTAAAACAATTTTATTATTACTTAAATACTATTGTCTATTCATTAAAATAAAACAATTAGGAACAATATATTCATCACTGATACTTCTGTATTTAAAATTATAAAATAAAACTTCTGCTGTTTTAATTACTTTAACCTGCAATTATACTCGTAACAATCTAGTCATTAAAATAATGTAATTAGGAGCTATTTATTGAAACATGATAAACAAGAGTGGCATTTCAAATTTAAGAGAGGTTTTTTTTTTTATTTGACAAGCAATTTATAAACAAAAACATTGCCACGGGTGCGCAACGTCTACCCTCCGCCCCCTAAAGCGATATGTCTACCCCCGCGCGTCCATCGAATACATTTTTAGCCGTTTCTTTTCGGTTAATGTGCTTTTTACCCGGCTAAAGATGAAAAGTCACAACGCAAACTAACATGATATCGAACTTTAGCTGGTTCTCGAAGATAAACCTAAGTTTAGCCGTCTAATCTAAGTTTATATTCACACCTACCTTTAGCCGATACATAATATATATATATTCATAACTTTGTTTAGTGGTGGTATGCCTTTATAGCCCCGTGGGGTGCCGGGCTAGAATGTCACTTCCCCACTTTTATACCTGTGGGTGACGTAAGAGGCGACTAAAGGTAAAATACTGGAAGGTGTACAGCAACAGATATTTCCCGGCCTTAGAGGGCTTTCCCTCGCCCAAAACCCGGTGGAGCTGAACGTCCGTATAGCGGTAATCAGCATCTATGTCCACCCTAAAAAAAATGCAACAGATAGCACAGTTCCTTAGAAGGCAAACTGTCCTATCTTGGACTGCGATCTCCAAGTACCTACCAAGCGTAGGGATTATTGCAACCCCTCCCCATAATGGGGGAGGCTGTGTTCAGAAGTGGACAATACGGCTGATAAGGTATGCCTTTATTGCCAAAAAACAACAAATTTTATACAACACTACTGCTACTATAATAAAATTTAGACATTTAGACAACCTACAAGTCATTGCAGACTCACAGGCAGTCCAAGTGCTCCAGCCCACTGGCAACGTACCCAGCATGTTGGCAGGATTGCCCCATTGAATTCCAATGCTTAATCTTTGATAAATATAGTTTAATTTATTTATTAAAACATAACTAGGTTTAATAGAGAAACTATTTGAAATGAAAAAGGCACCAATATATTTTTTACGCGCACATTGTTTCTGTCTAAAGAACGCTGTGAGAGGTTTGTGGGCGCCATTTTCATTTCAATTCGTTTCTAATAAGCCGAGTTATACCACAATATTATTATCACAGGTGCGTGATAAACGAGTTATCAACCTATTAATATACATATCTATAGAATTATCATGAGTTACCGTGAACTTCATCAAGGTAATATTAAATTATGATACTTATTTAATATTGCGCAATATACTTATATACATTAGTTAGGTACCGTAGTACTTAATATCGACTATGGCCATTTTATATAAAAATATACCGTTGACTTGCCTGAATGAGTACAGTTAGATAAGGTCATATATTACTATATATACAGTTAGATAAGTATATTGTCAAGGCAACTAAGAGAAAAATCGCTTATGTATTGCATGCATGACACCATTCATGAAGATGTGTAGTGTGTTGCTGCTTTCTTTTTGCTTTTCATATTTTGATGATATTCAGTCTATATAGGTATCATCAAAATCTCTAAATATCGATATATTTAATGATTTTAATGATGCTGCTGTTAATCATGGTGTTAAGACTCCATAAAATAAGTAGCAAACATCAACTGGAACATCCTTATTGAACAAAGGCCTCTTCCATCGGCGGGGTTTGCTATAGGACCTATGCTTGGCAGGCATCTTGGGGATCGCAGTCAATGTTGACAATTCCTCAGAACGCGTTGCTGCCCATCTTCCGATATTTTTCCGTTCGTGGCCTCTTACGATACTCATGAGAAGATAGGGAAAGGGAGGGGAGTGCAATTCTAGCCCGGCACCTACCGGAGGAGCGAGTGACCCATCAGGTTTTTCAGGCGATTGAAGGATTTAATTGATTTCGGTAGAAATTAATGCTATGCTATCTGCGGAATAGGTACTTAGTGGACAGCGTAGTTGGCTACTGAGAAAAAAACGCGCGCATAAAGGCATGTAAATTGAAATGGCTGTGTTAAAAGCACTATACCAGAGAATATTTTGCTGGACTGCGGCTTATTCTAACGGGAATGAATGTTCAATTACAATATTAAAGTAATCACTAGATGAGAATCAAATGGATTGTCAAGGATAGGAATAAAAGAAAATCCCATTACATTCTAATCAGCTGACTTGGTGTATAAAGCACCGGCTGCTTTTGTTTTATGGCAGCGGTCAGACTGGGAAGATAGAGACAGAGACATCTAAAGGTCAAGTTCATTGACTCTACTCCATGGGTCCTTCGTTACAAAAATCTTTGGACGCGGGCAATTAGATCCCCTTAAAACTCTGCAACTTGAACTTTGATATTGTTATTTGTACGTGAATAAACCCGTTTGGGAGTGTTATAAAATCATGAATTACAGTAATTGGTTCAAAATTACACAGTAAGAAGTTCAGCTATAATTTTCACTTTATTCTACTGTTTAAACTTTCTAGAATTAAATTCATTTTAACGTTGTAACTTTTTCATTATCGCCTGCAAATAATCTTAAAAAAATGGGATTTTTTGACGAAAGATAAAATTCGAGTCACATGATGATTGAGCAGGGTTATCGGTTGGTCACATAAAAAGGTATTTTTCGTTGTTTTTACAAGGCACTAACGGGATATTATTCTTATTCATCTTATCTAAACCGCTTCTGTGGTTCAGTTGGCATTTGAGGTCTGAGCCAGAACCCTAAGTAAGACAGTAATGAGTCCAAACTGTGCCCGGTTCAATAGGCAATAGCCTCGCCCCACACGTGGGAGGTTATTGAGCGAATGCTTACCTGGTTAACTACCACCTTCATGAAAATCTGAAAGCACCAAACAGTGTATTCCGGCAGCAGTCCTTGAGAGCCAGTAAAATCACAGGCACATACCTAGTTAAATTAATGTAGATGGTCCTGAATTTACTGATAGGGTATTGAGATTTTGTACAACAAAGTCTCGCATAAGACATACAAAGTTGTTTGTTGTCTCGCACTCTTCTACGAATTACGCACAGTATTCTATAATAAATGTATTCCAAAAATGTCAATATCTCAAAATGTAACCCAGTTCAACACTCAAAACTGTGAAATAACTTGTTGAAATAGGTACCGTGATAGTTGAAAAGTACCTAGGTATTAGCACAATATTGTGCGCGTGGTACCGACTTCGACAAGTTATTTCACATTTTTGATTGATGAAGTCGGTTCTATTTTGTGGTAAAAAAAAATCACCCGTTTTAGTGACCCTTGCTACTGAGGGGATCAATTTTCATTCACTGTCAATGACTATAACATAAAAATAGGAAATAATATTTCAGATATTGCAGTGTAACTCAAAAATGGCTATAGACCAATTTTACGTCAAGTTTCACCAATTGTTGAAATTAACAATTCCTTAACTTAAACTTACACCAAAACCATGATTTCGGGGATTTTATAGGGTTCCGTAGTACCTACAAGGAACCCTTATAGTTTCGTCATGTCCGTCTGTCTGTCCGTCTGTCCGAGGTTTTGCTAAAAGACCGTTTGTACTAGAAAGCTGCAATTTTGTACGATTATATAAACTTTTTACGCCGACAAAGTGGTAAAATAAAATTTTGAAAAAATTTTTTTTTTGGGGTAGCTCCCATACAAGTGTTGTGGGTATGAATTTTTTTTTCGTCGTCTATCCCATCGTGTGTGGTATCATTGAGTAGATCTTTTAAAATGACTGAAGGGTTGCTAATACTATTTTTCGATTAAATGCTCCATTTACGAAATATTCAACTTTAAAGTGCAAATTTTTGTTCCAGTAGGGCGTCCCCCCCCCCCTCTAAAATCTAAACTGCTGGCTTGAAAAGTCTGATAAAATTCATGATGATAGTGCAGTTCATGAACTTTCAAGGAAAATTATAGTGGTTAAGATAACTTTATTACTTTAGCAGTAATAGTCGTTGAACTTGGGTATTAGATAATTTTGCACCAAATACAAAATACTTAGAATAAATCCTTTAAAGTTACTAAGATGAAGTACTGGAAGGACTAGAATCGGTATAGATAGTTATGTACTATAGGAAGGGGTGGAGGAGGGAGAGGGGGGGGGGGGGGTTGTCGCATCCCCTCCAGAGGGGTGGGGGATTACGGAAACTATTTTTTTTAAATAATAATAAAAAAAAAGTTATAATATTGTTAGGTTTGCAATAACGCCTGCTATGCGGATTCGATGGTTAATGAAGGATAGGAAAGATTCGAGTCATGACGTCATGTCATGTTAGCTCAATTGGTTAGAGCATTCTCCGGCTCAAGGAGTGGCTGGACGCGGGTTCGATCCCGCACATGACTTTCCTAACGTATATTTGTGATATTGTAAAAAAAAATGTGTATCTACATACATTAGAAGGACTTTAGGTATGGTATATATGTATATATTTTGTGCAATGGGGAGGGGGAGAGAGGGCGGAATATTACCCATTGATGGGAGGGGGTTACAGAAACTTATACCTTTTTTTTAATACTAATGAAATTTCTCAAAATTAACTTCTTCTTCAAGAAAATAATTAATCATAAATCACAAGCACGAAAGCACGAAAACGTCAACAAAAAAAGTTTAGGCTTAGAGACAAATGTCTTATTAGAAGTGAAGTAATTCTATGACAGCTCCGGCGCTGTGGGTACGCTACGGGTAGCTTTAGTCTTCTCGCAACCTTATCGCAGCGTACTCACTACACCTTCGCAGTATACTTGCGCCGCTCCCTCTCCGCGTCTCTGGCTTATAAAAAACACTCTAGGGGTAGGGCAAACAAGACTGCTTAGAAGATGGGTGCTCCAAAAACAGCAAATGACCCAGTAGATATTGGTAACATTTACTCGAATCAATTCCAATCAGGGTTACTGATGGTTATAACGCAGATAGTAAATTTTATATTTCTGAAGATAACCCCACGTCAGATTTAAGGATCTGGGCAGATTTTTAGTGTATTTTATTAAAAATAATTTGACTCCTTAGACAAAAACAAATAATTTTATACAAATACAAATTAATTTTATTCCTCCTTATTTTGATACATTTATGATGAGTCTATGACTCTAAAACTAAGCTGGTGGCCTGTATCTCAAGAGCCAGGTCTTTCCTGGCTTTAGAGAATCTGTAACACATCTATATTTTTTCTTTTATACATAATATTTAGTAACAATTCAAAATTGAACCAATACATTGAAACATATATACATATAGGAAAAATATTTAACGAAATTGTTTTTCTTCGTTTTAACGTCATTTTGTATATTTTTAATAATTAATATTTACGTGTTGTCATTGTTCTGCGGTGTAGTATTGGTGTACGAGTTTAAGTGAATGTTTGTGAGGAATTTGTAAGGTGTATGTGTCGGTGCGTGTTTCTGTATGTTTGAGTATACGTGCATGTGAAGGGTATGTGATTTATAATGTGTAATTTTACATATGTGTTATGGGATTCTAACTTTGATGAAGTTCAAGTCATAAAGGATTAAGGAATAATATTAGGTACCTAGTAAATTAATCGTTAAGTTAAATGTTCAAAATATAATAATAGCACGTGGTTTAAACATTTTTTTTGTCATAAGGTCCTCTAGGTACTTCAACGACGAATTAACGTATTTATTGCGTAATATTAAACCATTATGAAGAGCTGCTAAGCAAATATAAATTATTGCAATTAAACTCTAGGTGACAACAATTAGATATTATGCTTCTGTATGACCTATATCATAAGTCATAACAGATTTGAGTGTACAGAGTTGATCGATTAGCTTCGGTATAAGGTACTTTTTAGACCTCATCCTCGCCGTCTCATAATAATTATTATAAATAAGAGTATTTTTTCATTAGGAAAATATTGTGACAATGTTTGTTGGTTCTTGAATATATATATATATATATATATGCACAGTCCCTTCAGTGTCGTTATATAGTTTACACTATATATAGATATATATATGTATATACATATACAGTGTAAACTCAAGGGGCTGTGCATTTTATGGCGTTATAGAGAGGTGTCGTTAAATGGAGAGAAGAAAAAAGTTTGTGAGCAACTAAGAATCGTATAGATAATCCATGATTCCTACTTAATAGTCAGTCACGGTCAACAATAGTCTACACGTGCAAGCAATCACAATTTATAAACAAAAGAACAAATTGCCTAGAAAGTTATAGGTAGAGAGATAAAAATAAAAAGAACAACAGAATTATTCTATATTATGATAACGGGCTACTACGGAACCCTACATTGGGCGTGGCCAGACACGCGCTTGACCGTTTATTTATTAATACGAAACGTGGCTTAAAAATACTTGAATTCTTCAGTATTATATGTATCTAGTATCGTAAAGGGGTATTTTTACTGCCATATGTATATTTTTACTTTTTTTTTGTATTTTATTTTGACGTAAAATACTATTCTTCTCATAAAAAAGTTAAGTTTTTAATGTGACCATGTATTCAATGTTTCAAATTATTTTTTTGAGGTAAATGTAACTGATTGACTTCGTTTTTATCTCTATAAATAATAATTTTATTTAATTTACTGCCGATGATACCGTTTGACCACAACCTAGCATTTGACGGTAAGTGCTGTGGTTAAAGGTAGTACAGGCTTAACCTAGAATGGAAACTAGCTCTCAATGGCAGCTGCTGGTGGTGGTCGCCAAGCTCTCAAACACACGTTTGAGAGCTTGGCGACAGATTTTTCTACATGAGGGTTGTAGCTAGCCAGTTGGACTTTCCAAAAATAATTTTAAAACCGACTTTCAATTCAACAATGAAAAGTATGAAATAACTAGTTGAACTCGGTTCCGTGCTGATTCAAACCTCACATATCATGGTTCGACTTCAACAAGTTACTTTACTTTTTAGTGTTGGAAGTTGGTTACGTTAAGTTTTCACTGTTATTAGTGATACAGAATTATATAAACAATTTTGAAGCAGTGATGGCTCAGTGGCATTGCCTATATACAGGGCTGCCACGCAGCAGGTCCATCGAATCGCAGGTCGTTCGAATCCCGCCGTCGGCTTGAGCTTCACCACATGCCATGGTGGAAGGGCAATTTGCGAATGCCCGCCTGCAAGCAAGCTGTTGCAAGCACCTAACGGAGTGTTCCGGCAGTTGTCCTTGAGAGCCAGTAATTCTAGGCTAGCCTGAACAACATCTTCGACCACATCATCACTTACCATCAGGTGAGGTAGTGGTCAAAGGCTAGCCTATAAGCTATATAAAAAAAAAGATCATTAAATCTCCTTAAATACTGTTCTGCATCGATAAGTTGTAATTAATTACTTTTTTATAACTGATTTTAATTAATTTTGTGGACATTTTAATGAGACTAACTTAAAAGTATATACTACACCCATCAAAAAAAACATTATCAAAATCAATTTATTAATTATTATTAATCCGTAATATTATCAATTTACGGATTAATCGCGTAGCAAAAATAAAATAAAAACACACGGTCGAATTAAAAACCTGCTCTTTCTCAGTGTCACTTAAAGTGTAAGTAACCGCCTAATTCCGTGATGCTACATAGGTAATTATGCAATATTCTGTTTCCATATTGCACTAAACTATAGCAGTATGTGAAAATGGCAATAATTATGTTATTGCAAGAAAATATTGTACGAGTGTTACTCTTTCAAATGAAAGAAAAATATATTGGCGGAATGAATGAATGAACTAAAATAATAACACAGTTTCTTCATATATAATATTATAATAGCCTCTTCACTTTCGCATAATTTTGAACCTATGCACTTAGCTATCTTTGATTCTATATACTCGTAGATGTCTATAGATTCACTACGAATAGATAAGCTCCTCTACGAACGCCATCAAATCCGAAAGAAATACCAAGGTGTTATATATAATGAAGCGCTCGTAGCGAAGTTTACTTAGCTATTCTCAACCGATCAGCAAAGCCAAGCAACGTCGCGCGCGGTCATGTGTTGGATGGGTGACCGCTAGTGACATTACTACTAAGCGTTTTCGTGCTTCGGAGGGCACGTTAAGCCGTCGGTCCCGGTTGTCATCTTAGGATGGCAGTCGCTATAGCATGGTGGTAGGGCATTTTGCGAATGCCTGCCTGGCTAGCTACCACCCTCAAGTAGAAAACCGGTCGCCAAGCACCTAACGATGTGTTCCGGCAGCTGTCCTTGAGAGCCAGTACTTCTAGGTTAGCCTGAACAACATCTTCGACCACATCATCACTTGCCATCAGGTGAGATAGTGGTCGAAAGCTAACCTATCAGGAATAAAAATAAATACTAAACATTTTATGGTGGTCATTATATTCAATCCATAAAAAAACTGATTGTGGCGAATGTTTCAGATTAAAGAGCTTTATCTTAGCAAGCTTTCAAAACTAAATAAGGATGCCGGGATGCCCGTGGGGTGCTGAGATGTCCTGTGGGTGCCGGGCTGCTCGTGGGGTGCCAGGCAGCCCGTGGGGCGCCGGGCTCACTCGTCACTATTCTCACAAAAAAGAAGAATAGAAATCCGACTACGCGTTAATAAATTACAACTTAGTTTACATTTTGACTTTCATCCCCTTACCCGAGGGAACCGTGCTGAATTTCGAGATAAAAAGTATACAATAACCTTCTTCGTAGTATGAACTTCTGTCTTTCTGTCTGTATCCCGGCCGCGCAGGTAAATTTAAATTAATCGGTGAGCACTACAATTACAAAACTAGGAAAACAATAAACTATCGGTGCCAAGTTAGATTAGCAAAGACAAATAAAGTATTTCTTAGGTAATTAGTATTCGCATACTACTACTACTACCTACGAAAGACTTTATTTGTCTAAGCGATATTATAATAAAATTCCTAAATATTACAGTTCGCACAGAAGAAAAATTCAAGCTGTTTATAAAAAGGATTTTAATTGCAAAAGCATATTAAAGTGACTATTCCGAAGACAAAAATGCTTGTGGCATTCCACCGCCAATCACCATTGTACGAAATATTATAATAACTTTAAAATTGTAAAAGAGTTACAGTCATACTTATAAACGCTACTTAAATTTTAAGCATTACTTAGCCGCTGATTAGCATAATTTCTTACTCATAAACGCTACATAACTTTATCGAGTACCTGAGGACTGCTTAAATCAGCTGTCAATTTAAACACTGTGCCACCCTTGTTTAAATAACAAGATGGCGCCCATATTTCTGATCAGCTGATTTAGTTACTTAGCAACTACTTAGCGGATTTTTTATAAGTAAAGGGGTTAATACATAAAAAGAATGGCCCCGAGTTTCTTGCCCGTTCTTCTCGAAGTGGTTTTATACAATTTTTGCTGAACACAGCAGTAGAATATAATTGACGTTCATAAGAGCGTCGTAGACAAAATTTTATAAATTATTTTGACTTTGACTCTAGCTTTTCCGCTGGAAGCTTACAATGCGTCAATGCTATTTAAAAAATCCTGTCAAGAATATAGAATCGTCAGTTATACGACTTAGTGACTATTAATTTCACTGTGTACAGAGTCGTATATGTAACGAACCGGAGACGAAGTCTTGTGGTTATCAAGCAGTATATTATAATTTATTATGTAATAAGTAATATACGTAGGTATTCACTCCATTCAGGTTTATTCCACGACAGTGTAATGACTGTTTACTAACACCATTTACATGGCTCACAGAATAACAAGTAACAGTAGGTTATCAGAACTATTTACGTTTAAGTTTTTAAACAACGAAGTCCCTGTAGAAAAAAAAACAACCGATTTGAAAACCTTTTGCTTGTTTTGAGATCGATTGGCAATTTTTTTTAGTATATAGGAGGCCAAACGAGCAGTCGGCTCACCTGGTAGTAAGTGATCACCGTCGCCCACGAAAATCCGCAACACCAGAGGTCTCGAGGATGCGTTGCCGGCCTTTGAGGAAGGCATATGCTCTCTTCTTGAAGGCAGAATAAGCTGTGACTATATTCTAACTTTTTGATATTTGCTTTAACGTCTTATAAGCAAGCAATTCCGGTAAATACAAAAAATAATATTCCTCTCTTAGTTTTTACTTTCGTTGTCATTTTGTAAACTGTGTACCATATTCTCCTACTATAAAATTTTGAAATATTCAGTGGCCCTTCTCGTACCAAATACACTAGTAGCTTAAACTCGTATATTTTTTTCAATATCCTGATTTCTTCCCTAGAGTAATGAGTCCTCACCCATTCGCTTCTTTCAGACTTCCTCAGATTTTTAACTAAACGTAAACAATTGTATAGAGTGCATGTGTCAAGGCTAAAAAAAAATTAAAAGAATAAAAAAATATAGAACTAACAAAAATCTATTTCGTAATAAGGTAAATCTACGTAAGTGACGAACAGCACATCTGCAAAACCTTCAAACCGAAATACAGTAATGCTAACTGCTTGTCGGTAGAAATAGATAAGTATGGTGGCGATGGCGGTACTTCCCCGGCCGAAATGTTCTACTGGTACTGTGACGGGATTTTGAACCCGCCTAGCGCCTATGCCGGTTTTACGCACCAGTCGTCTTAGCTTAGCCCATTGACCACCAAGACGCTGTAATGAGATTTATACAAATATTTCAAAAGTTTTTAACCGTCATTACGAGACGATAAATCCTTTATCCATATTTACGACAGCAAAGATTTAAGGGTGTTAGTTCTCCATACAAACGTCGTAGGGTGATCACTCCCTTGTTTGAGGGTTTAGGTCCAAAACAAAGCATGATATCTAGTAATTAAAAAACTTTAAACGGTTTAAATCGCGTATATTTATCATTATTTTTGTCCCGACGTTTCAAACACTTTGCAGTGATCGTGGTCACGGGGTGACTAATTGGTTTTATTTGTCATATGAATTATTAAGAAAATTTAACGATTTTAACGATCACTGCAAAGTGTTTGAAATGTCGGGACAAAAATATTGATAAATATACGCGATTTAAACCGTTTAAAGATTTTTAATTACTACGTGTAATAATCGCGAAAATCTAGGACATTAAAGCATGATATCGATTGAACTCGTCATTATCTAGGTTTGTATCGTAACGAAATTTTGAAAAGATAATTAAGTTGAGAGTTATGGGCCTCTAAACATTTTCATATAAAGTTTTCAAGGCTCATAACTTTCTACTTAATTATCTTATTAAAATTTCGTTACGATACAAACCTATATAATAACGAGTTCAATCGTTATTATGCTTCATTCTAATACCTAAAATCTCAAATAAGGGAGTGATCACCCTACGTTGTTTGTGTGGAGAACTATACGGCCAGTTCAACCTTAACTGCTTTGTTTTTAGTTCTTACACCAATTATTATGTCCCTACTGCATGTGCAGTAGAGGCAAATGCAGTAGGAAAAGGAATCAAACAAGTTTTGTAAAGGAATGCTGACGTACCAGTCTAATAATAGCCGGTAAAAAGTAGAGTCGAGGCGTGGTCGGGGATACCGTTTACATAGTGTAAACAATCGGTTAGATAGGTATCGGACATATTGCGTTGAGAGAAATAAATTTACTTATCGATGCACTAGGAAGACTGCAGGTTTTAAAATCAATCGTATTTTACCTTATTGTATTGTTAAACTTCCCTATCAGACCTCATAGAAGTCGACAAAGCGAAAATATTGCACCATTTAAAAACCATGCTTGATTATAGAGCAGTAACCATGCTAAAATACTTCAGATAAAAGAACCCATTTTGGTATTTTAGAAGCAGTGATGGCTCAGTGGCATTTGGTATGGACTGCCGCCATGGAATCGAATCCCGCCGCGGGCTTGAGCTTCACATAGAAGAAGGCTATTTTGCGAATGCCCGCCTGGCTAGCTACCACCCTCAAGTAGAAAATCTGTCGTCAAGCAACTAACGGAGTGTTACGGCAGCTGTCCTTGAGAGCCAATAATTCTTGAGGCAGCCCAGCACTTTGCATCCAAAGTAAGCTAATACCGAGACGAAAAGCGAATGGGTCTATAGGTTGACGAAGAAAATGTATGTAAGCCAAAGATCAGATTCTCACACAGAAAAAAAACACAGAAACAAAGAGAATACGTGCTCAATATGACGCTAAAACACGCACCCAACATATATTTTCGTACTGATTGAGTGGGGACGCTCCCACTGTCTCTGAGGGAATTCAGTATTTGGACAATCCAATTGACATGCATTTTGGCTAAGTATGCTTTATCAATTCAAAAGCGTCAAAAGAAAGTGCGAGATTATTTTCCACTAATTTGTTTTTACTGTGAGCGGATGACAAAAAATTAGTAATGCCAGACTAGAAATGTTGTGTACCCTTATGCTCCAGAACCTTTCAGAAGAGGAGGCTACCAACAAAGCCCCATCACACTGATGTACATGCCACTTTATTTCTACAGCTAAGCTTTGAAGCAGTGATGGCTTAGTGGCATTGGCTATGGCCTACCGCGCAGCAGGTCCGTGGTTCGAATCCCGCCACGGGCTTGAGCTTCTTCACCGCATGGTGGAAGTGCATTTTGCACTTCCACCATGCGGCTTCCCTATAAGGGGGGCTTACAATCCCCACACATTGTAGGTAGATTGCGCTGGGAGAAGGAGGGGGGAGGGGGTTGCAATTCTAGCCGTAGGCTCCCATGGCACCCCACGGGGAGGCCGTCGCCTCGCGTCGATCCTACCTTCAGGCGAGATCGTGGTTAAAAAGGCCAGCCTAAAACTAGTATAAATTAATTATAAAAAACAACCGAATGCGTCTATTTTATTTTCTTTTATCGTTTTAACGTTCCATTGAATGGTGTCTAAAATCCGCCAGTTTTATTTTGTTATTTTATTTACTTAGTGTTACTTGCTCTATCAAGAGAAATAACATGTCAATATGACACATTAAAGTCGGTAAAGTGGTTTAGAAGTTATTGTGGAATAAAGAAACTCACAGACATACCATGAACCCTGAAAACATAACACTCTTTTTTGCCCAGATGTGTAAAAATGTTGCCCGTCCAAAGCGTCGCTTTGGAATTTTCAGATTCTGAGTTCGATCCCTGAATCAAACGGTTAGCGGCTTTAATTTTACCGACCAAACAAAACAATCAACATTAGCACCAACTGTGCCCAGTTGATGGCAATATATTCGCCCCTGTTACATGTCATAAACATGTCTAGTGAATAGTGGCTACAGTCTCACCAACTAATCTGTTCAGGTGGCAGAAAAAATAACAATAAAATTCCTTCAAATTGTGACAGTTTGTAGTTGATTTCCATGACCAGTAGCGCCCTCGAAAACTGCACAGTTAAGTTGGTGGTACTATGCTTTATACTTCTCTGCCTACCCTTTGGAGATATACAAACAAGCAATTTTTCTTTTTGTTTTATGATACAAGTATTTAAAAAAATCGGTGTATTCCGTTCCGATCCCACGAAGAGATACCACATGGTATCAGTTTTATTTTCTATTAAGTTTTTATTCCGTTCTGATCCCACTTATAATTTAGAGTGGGATCCGTTTATTTTTATTTATTTTACTATTCCGTTCTGATCCCACCTACTCTTTAATATATTTAGGCACTTAATCAAGTATGGTTTGCAAGATAAATTTACAATATCACAATATATAATATTTTGTAACTTATTTTCAAAGTACCAGGAGGGCAGAAGTTTTAAGAAGTCATATATACTACTGTGTATATATGCTAGAAAACAAATTTATAATAAAGCTTTTTCTCATGGTTCTTAACTAGTTACTTAGCTAACAAACCTATAAAAAAAAATATGCTCAAAGCAAATGTTCTAGAATGGCAGCCAGAAAAATATATAATCAGACTTTGAAATAGCAGCTAAGAATGCTATATCCAAGGTTTTACATCAGTTCAAGTAAGTGGATGTCACTTCAATATCTCTCAGAGTGTGTGGAAGAAAGAAATGTCACTAAATTTAACAAAAGAGAAAGACACAAGGAGGCATGTTGTACTGTCAGCTTTATTGCCATTACTACTGCTCATTATTTAGAAGAGATGCAAACTTAAACTTATTGCGTAATAACCAATGTAACCTAGTCCACAATTACTGAAGCGTAAGGTTTCAAAATCAATTTTCAGAAATAAACGGATTTGCCATGTTACACATCAACTGAAAATTGGTGAAATCACAGTAGGTTATATTTTGGAAATGTTAAGATAGTTTAAATTTTATTGTTAAGTTTTGTATATTATTATGATATTCATTACTTTTTGTTAAACTTAATAGTCGTTTGGTTTGTAAATTTTAATTATTTTTTTACTTATTGTTGACTTTTGGATTTTTTTATGGATGTACTATGTTTTTATTTATTTATATATAATATTTATGTCTTTGATTCCAAATGTTATTATAAATGTTTATTTATTATCTTAAACGTTATCGCGTAAGCCTTTAATTTTTTTTAATAATTATTAGTTGTTTAACATGATGTATAACTGACTTCTAATTCAACTACATTTTATAAAACTGTATGACATGTGATCATGATTTTTTATACAATAATGCTTACATATTTGATTCTGAAAGAAGAAAATATAATTGGCTACTAGTAAGACACCAACCCGCAACTATAGGTACCTGTAGTAGTGAGTTCGTATCCCACTCCTAGTAACTATTTCCCATCTAAGATATATTTTATATTCATGTTTAACATGCATAAATGTGCTCATACTGTTTTTTATACTTAATTCCTTTAATTATTACTCAATAGTTTCATTATCTTAGTTTAATGTGTAAAATAAAGAGTGACTTGGTCTTGAAGTAGATTATTAGATTATTTTATTTTTAGGTTAAATATTTAAAAATCAAAATTATTAAAAAAAATAGCAGAAAAAGTTAGTTTGCTTAATTAAGCTCAATGGAAAACTTAAGGTTTGTGCATTTTTTTGGTTTAATTTAAGCCAATATGTATAATTCATTTTGTAAATGTAGTTTTTCTATTACGAGATCTACAATATAAAGCTTCTATGAACTTCTGTTTTTCTGGTACTTTGAGTTTATTAAATAAATAAATCATACAACATTCGATATTCTCATTCAAAGATAGCTGAAGTATGAAACTCCCATGAACTTTTGCTATCCTTGTAGTTTGAGAATTCAGACATTGGTATTTATGCCATTGTATGTTGTAGCGTTACGAAAACTTAAAATAAATGTCTTCCTTTTTTGCTGACGTACTTAAGGACGTTAACTATTATTAAATCAGGGCCATAAAACAATGTGTGGGATCAGAACGGAACGAAAAATAAGGATGGGATCAGAGCGGAATTTTATTTTACAAATAAACAGTGTGGGATCCGTTTGTGGGATCAGAAAGGAATACACCAAAAAATCTGACTGAAAATAATTTATTTTTGATAAGCGTTTTATCGTTCTATTGAAATTAAAACTGCTAGTTTTATATATTTATAAAATCATTTTAAAGCCCTTTATCTTGATATGTCACTCGATGGATTTAGAAGATTTTTTTTTCTCACAATATGGCCTTCACCAATTTTTTATTCTTATTCTTTTTATGTACCTAGGGTCACTTGCACTAACAAGACGAAACTAATGATAATAACAAATACTTTTAAAATATTTTAAAACATCAAAATAATATTTAAAAAACACTTAAAAAATATAAAAATATATCTAGTGACAATTCTGCTTAATGTTCCTGCTAAGCCGACGCGACGTCACAAACGCCACGCAGCCAAGCCGGAAGAATGTTCGACGCGTTTCGCTTCTACACGAAGCATCCTCAGGAGGTCTTGACTCTACGAGCGTACTATCGAGAATTTTCTCGATCTTTGATCTTTGATTTTGGCTGCGTGGCGTTTGTGACGTCGCGTCGGCTTAGCAGGAAAATATATTTTTATATTTTTTAAGTGTTTTTTAAATATTATATTGATGTTTTCTTAAAATATTTTAAAAGTATTTGTTATTATTAAAAATGGATTTCCGCAAAGTAACGCCTGAACCTATTCATTATAGAAACTAATGATATTTAATGTAGTATTAATATAGTATTTACATTACACAGTGATAAAAAATTTGAAATAATACATTACAGGCACAAGAGACTTTTAACATCAGGTCGTCTTCGTGCTTATTCAATCAAAACATATAAAAAAACACAAAAGATATTAAAAAAAATATTTTATTTTTTTCAAAACAAAAAAAAACATCTCAAAATGTTTGTTAGGACTAGCAGAAGCCAATCCTAAGAGGTTGTTAGCATTTTACCAATAACCCTGTATAGTCATTTGTTGGTTATTGTCTACAATAAAACTGATTAGTTCTAAAAGTCAATAGATACCCAATAGTATAATGATAATAATATCTTTTATTAAATATTTAGTATTGAGTATGAGACGAATTTGCTTAGCATTCCATGGATTCACCGTGCGGGTGCCGGGTCCATAGCGTTGCAGAGGAAGAGGCTCCAGTCAAGGTGCCTGGGACTTGCAACCCAGTGAGTAAGGTTAAGGGGCCCCTTTATGATGCATCAATGCTCCCTGTCACCGCTCGAGCCTCCTCCCCTGCCCAACCAAATTTGGTAAGATCCTACTAATGCCGCCTTGGACACACGTTCTAGGATGGAAGTTAAGGTTGTTCTTGACAGGCCAAGGTCTTTTAGTTGGTTGCATAGGGATTTTGCTGGTATACCCCTTGCTCCGACTTCTACAGCATATAAATTAACCACTAACCGTGTAATATTCAATTCTCGTAGGTAAGTTTTATGATGATCACTGAATCCTAAAAATACACTAGAGTAGAGTGACCAGTGTCGGTGAGATTCGGTATCTCCCGTTTAATATTAATTCCAATATTTTTTCATGAATAATATATGCTTATGTAATAATTTTATTGAAATAGCTTAAACTGACTATGTTATAAAGAACTAATAAAAATATATAACTACTTACGAAATAATAGATCAATAAAATTTCTCAGGATCTTCTTTGAGTGTTGCTTTATATCAGTATTTTCATCTCAATATAATGAAAAAGTACATAATATTATTAATATTATAAAACTAATTTGTACGTATAAGAATAATGAATCGTGATTGATTGCAATTGAATTTAATTTAATTTAATCACATTTGATACAGTACGATCAAATAAATATTTATGTAACGTATATTTTTTTGTCTATACAGCCCGCGATATCGTGATAATTACAAATGCAATAAAATAGATTGTCACAAAAAAAGATAAGAAATTTAAAGAATAAAACTGTCATCATAATTATTTTTTAGTCTCGTACCTAGTTCTTAAGAATTACAAAAAATACAAAGGTGCGACTGATGAACTGTCTAGTCTTTTCAATCTTCCTCTACGGTGCTGAAACCTGGTCCTTAAGACTACTGGACCGCCGTAAAATTGATGCTCTGGAGATGTGGTATTGGAGGCACCTATTGAGGATCCCGTGGACTTCCTACCGCACAAACGTCTCTATCCTTAATGAACTTAAAAGGAAGACTAGGCTTTCGTCGATTGTTCAATTACGAATTTTAAAGTTCTTCGGGCACATTTCCAGAAATGAAGACTCGATGGAACGATTAGTGGTCCAGGGTCAGTTAGCAGGAAAAAGATCTAGAGGCAGATCTCCCACTCGCTGGACTGATCTGATCAAAACGGCCACACATTCATCAATATCAGAGTGCACGCGCAACGCTACCAACCGGCAAAAATGGAGAAGTATTGCCAGATCAGTGATCACCGACAAGAAGACTGATGACGTTGAAGACCCATCATGTACCAGCATCTTATCAACCACGACCACTCTGTCAAGAGTGCCCGACTGAGAAGTGAAGACCTAGTTCTTGTTTTTAGTCATTTTTTGCGTGATTCGCGCACTTTTTGGAAATATAAACGTAATTTCTGCTAAATTATTAAATATTAAGTGCGCGCTGAAATGATCCTTATTTCAATGTTGGTTTGTTTGATTTTCGTACTCGCTGACAGCAAGCTGCTAATTTACTAGCTGCTTAGCCCTTAAACTATTTCCATTTCTTTATTTTCTCGATGACAGCTCCTGTGAAAACTTGAATGAGCGTTCTTTTTTACATTATGTATGCATTATTTTATAAAAATATGACGTTTACGCACGTACAAGGTTATACCAGAGTTTCTCCGACGAGATAAAATAAAGAAATGGAAATAGTATAACACACAAGATTCAAATGAAATAGAACAAAACTGCACTTACCAATGACTTGCTGTTGGCACTATGCATAAAAAAGCGATAAAATAATATTATTAAACTTATTTCTAACATTGTATTTTTTTTCAACAAAGGACGAAATTATACATTTGGGCTATGACTCACACGCTACAAAAGCTCAGTTGAAAGAGCACGTCCTGGCTATAGGGCATATGGGTAGGAATACCGTTCAAAGTTCATTTTTTTTCCTTCGTTGTAATTTTGTAAGTTATTTTTTTTTTGTTATATCCATTCACTTCCTTGATTGCACGTTTATCCTTGCATTGTGCACTTTAGGCTTTTTCCACACTAAGCATTATCGCCCTCCAACCACATAACACGTACAGCTTCAAAAGTCAACCTTTTTTTTACTGTGTCTTTATTTTTTTTACCAGTCTGTACCAAACCAGTTGCCAGACGTTATTATTATATTTTAAAATTAGCAACTGAGTAGTTATATTCAAAGTTTGCTTGAAAATAGATGACAAATCGTAATTTCCTATAATATTCCTACAAGTATAATACTATGCAATTAAGTAAGTACCTATCTAATTATAACGAAGCCAGTTTCCGACAGCCGCACTAAAGCCGCTCTGAAATAGACCAAAACTCGCATTGCTGTAGATAGATATAGGATCTGGTTTAGTTTGAGAAAAAAGCACATTGTTTGAAGAACATATAACCTGAACATAAATATAGAATAATAACTAGTAAAGAAACTTATTAAACGATCTAATTATATAATCATCTCAAAGGTAAGTAATAAGTGCTGTTAATAATTTGTAAGACATTTTATAATGTATAATTATGGAATGATAAATAACAAAAAATTATGTCTTTTATTACGAGACACAGAACTTAAAAGTGTCAGACAGTACTAGAAAAACTTATTGTTGTAAGTTTTAAGTCTCTCCGAGCCAAGAGCGCCCGCCGCGGCAATACAAGACGGCGCGCGGCGCCGCGCTCCCTAGAATAGAGTTATGAATATTTACATCGAGCTAAGCAATAAAAATTATGAAATATTAAATTACAGGCACAAGAGACTTTTAACATCCTGGTGGTCCTCGTGCTTATTCCGTCAATAGTCCTGATATCGCCCCCTAGGGACCCCTCAGGGGAGGCATGTGATCTTCACCTAAAGAACAGCTCGCAGGTAGGGGGTTGCTATTTGCACTCTCTATCTGCACCAACCCGCAACTTTCTTCCCTTTGTCAGTCTAGGTCATACATGTCTATCTCTTTGAGGAAGAAAAGGGTTCAGTTGTATTTAACCTCGAAAGAGGTAAGAAAGAGATTAAAATCTTCTTCTATTTGTGTGACAAGTACTAAAACTTATGAAGCTTAGACTAAGCATTGTTCTGAGTTCTGATGCTTTGCGATATACAGGATAGCACAACCTATATTCGTTTCATGACGTTCAATTCATTCGTTCATCATTGCAAACAGGAAAATGTTTAGCTTTAGCGCCGTCACATCTTTCTGAAACCAACTTGAGGGCTGGCGCCGCGGCTACTTCGGCGGAGCAACTCAAGCGGCGCAAATATGCTAACCTCGGTATGGGTTACATATTTGAGCCATTTGGTGTAAAGACGCTGGGTACGTAGGGACCAGGAGCTTATCAAATTTTCCTTAAAGCGTTTAGTCGATGCGACGCGAGATCAAAATGTTTGCACCTATTTGGTTCGAATAAGCATTGCAATTCAACGGGAGAATGCTGCGAGCATGCTGGGTACGCTGCCAACTGGTAGTGGGTTGGAGCATTTGGACTGCCTGTGTGTCCGCATCTGCAATGATTTATAGGCTGTCTAAATGCTTTTATTGTAGTAGCTGCAGTACTGTATATAGTAAAAAAAGGAAAATGTTTAGGGTTGGTGCATCCCATAACGCAACCTTGGAAAATGCATTGACAGATGCGCCGGACCCTTTATGTGCCACAGATTAAATAGGGGCTTCATAGGAGTTAGGTTTCAATTTGAGATCTACAATTTTTTTTTTTTATGTCTGATTGATTAGCCTTTGACCACTATCTTACCTGATGGTAAGTGATGATGTGGTCGATGATGTTGTTCAGGCTAACCTAGAAGTACTGGCTCTCAAGGACAGCTGCCGGAACACACCGTTAGGTGCTTGGCGACAGATTTTCTACGTGAGGGTGGTAGCTAGCCATGCCGGCATTCGCAAAATGCCCTACCACCATGCTATAACGACTGCCATCCTAAGACAACAACCGGGACCGACGGCTTAACGTGCCCTCCGAAGCACGGAAACGCTCAGTAGTAATGTCACTAGCGGTCACCCATCCAACTCATGACCGCGCGCGACGCGACGGTCCAGTCCGATGCCAACTTATTAACTTTGCTGATCGGTTGAGAACAGCTAAGTAAACTTCGCTACGAGCGCTTCATATACTAGTATTAATAGTGCAGACGGGCGTTAGTCACCTTACGTCATCACATCACATTACACGAGCTTCATAACTCACCATTGTACCCTAATGGAGCGTGATATCATTACGCCTTAATATTAATGTAATTAATTATATCCATTTGATAAATCTTTTCTTTCAGCGGTGGGCCAAGGTCGGCAATTAGTCGGATCGGATGTTTCGCTTCAGACCAATAAATAAAGTCAAATTCTCTACTTATTCTGTAAAGGAATCATTTTGATAAAGCCATCGATGTAAATAAAAAGGATAGATAGGGCATGCTCTTATGTCACGATAATTTAATAAAGCGAACACTTTACACAGGCATATAATGCACAAAGTTACTCTTTCATTGTATATGATAAATTTTAATGAATGAAAAAGACAGGAAGACAAGCATGCAGTAGAGGCACTTAGGCACAATTCAATCAGGAGACGAATCGAGCTCGTCGGCGAGATCTAGGCAAAAATAAAGTCCCGTTTTTTTTTAATGCTGATAGTTAATCCTTTGACCACAATCTCACCTGATGGTAAGTGATGATGTGGTCATCAACAGGCTTAACCTAGAATTACTGGGTCTCAAGGACAGCTGCCGGAACACACCGTTAGGTGCATGGCGACAGATTTTCTACTGGGTGGTAGCTAGCCAGGCGCGCATTCGCAAAATGCCCTTCCACCATGCGGTGAAAGGGCATTTCCCGCGGCGGGATTCGAACCACGGACCTGCTGCGCAGCAGTCCATAGCCAACACCACCGAGCCATCACACATTCAATATTAGTGCCAAATAGTCACAGAGTAAATATCCGTAGGGTTTCTCTCAAGCAACGGCAAACGGTACAACACTGCAGTTGTACCGGGGCAATTAGTTCCGACCCTCCATCAATGTCTCTTGGCAACAACTCAAGCCGAGGCCGTATCACAATGGGGCCTCAAGCACATTGTCAACCCCTCCTTAGTAGCGGTGCATGTTCGGCGCCCGCAGGAGACCGAAGTTTTTATTATTTTTATTGCTGATAGGTAAGCCTTTGACCACAATCTCTCTGGTAAGTGATGATGTCGTCGAAGGTGTTAACAGGCTTAACCTAGAATTACTGGCTCTCGAATCAAGGACAGTTTCCGGAACACACCGTTAGGTGCTTGGCGATGGATTTTCTACCTGGCTACCTTACCCTCCTGAGGGTGAGGTAGCCAGGCGGGCATTTGGAATATGCCCTTCCACCACTATGCGCTGAAGCTCAACCCCCCGCGGGATTCGAACCATAGACTTGCTGCGCAGCAGTCCATAACCAATGCCACTGAGCCAATACAGCTTCAGTAGACGGCGCTATTCACCTTCTCCACCCGTTTTGGCCGCCCGTCATTGTAGCCCGAGGGACTATAAGAGGACCTTCCCTCGCCCAAGGACCGGTGCAATTGAACAGCAGACAGAGGCAGACAACATCTATGTTCTCCCTAATAAAAGGAGACGTCGCCTGATTTCACATTGCCATGTTCGAGGTAAGGGGGCCGCTTCTCCCGTTTTTATAAGTTCAATGGATAAAGCTATTAAATTTGACCTCAATTAGGAATATCAGAGGGATGGATTAAATAAGAGGCACATTTAAATGGAGACTTGTATATCATGTACTAAATAAATGGTAAATGAAAGCCGAGAAAGGATCATAATCACATTGTACCTAAATAAAAAAAAAACCAACCCCATTGCTACCTGTGGGTGTAGTAAGAGGCGATTAGCCAGGCGGGCATTCGCAAAATGCTCTTCCAACATGCAGTGAAGTTCTAGCTCCCGGGGCGGGATGTGACCATGGACTTGCTGAGTGGCAGTCCATAGCTAATGCCACTGATCCATCATTGCTTAGAAGTAAAGTGTGAACGAACCATCTTTTAAGATTCCCCATCTCAACAACCGTGAACAATTGTTTATTGGTTTTGATCGCATTGAAAAAGTAAATTATAAATCGATGTGTCGGTTTTATTGCGTAGATATATGGTTCATAACTTACTACCGAAATTTCATATTTCTAACTAGTTTAATTTTTGAAATAGACCCCTTTATTATTACCTCTAATTTTTAAATACAGTTATTCAAAAGTATATTTGAATTCTACACATTGAAAAGAGCAAAATAATATATTTTTCGTGAACCTAGGCCCTTATTATCTAACTAAAATGGTCATGGAGAAGAACGTAATATGACATAATTTTGACATTTTCTTTTGAAATCGATGCTCATTACTGAGTTCGAGTGATGATCATTTTCATTACAATTTGCATTAGACAATAACCAATAAGGCCCCAGGTCAGGAAGCCCTACTGACGATTAATTTATATTAAAATTCTAGTTCAATTTTCATACTGTGTTTAACATTTTACACGAAATAGCATAATTTTAGGTTTGTTACTCATCAGAAGGGATGGATAAGCGAATAGACAGAATCTCAATAACAGGGTTTCTTTTTGCCCTTTGTGTAAGGAATCCTTTACAGGGATACAATATATTTGTGGATACCATGCCAACTTGTTTTTTGCCTGATAGGTTGGCCTGTGACCACTATATCACCTGATGGTAAGTGATCATGTGGTCGACGATGTTGTTCAAGCTAACCTAGAATTACTGGCTCTCAAGGACAGCTGGCGGATCACACAGTTAGGTGCTTGGCGACAGATTTTTTATTTGAGAGCGTAAGCTAGCCAGGCGGGCGGGCAGCAAACTTTGCTACGACCGCTTTGTTGAAACAATACTGAAAACGACGATTCGTTATCTATGACCAAAACAACAGTTTTTCTTTCACGGATTGCTGCGATACGAAGCCTCTGATCCCATTGCTTAGATTCTGATAAGCTTACAAACCGCTTTTCTTCTGAATTTGATTATTCGTATTAGGGACGCGTAACGACTTCTTGAATCATGAGTAAGTAGTTCTTTTTTTAAATACTACGCACCTGCATCAACGATAGTGCACCGGTAGACAATGCGCATTGTTCCGAATTTGTAGTTTGTACCCTCATTTTGTTTTACGTAACGCTGTAGATGTTAGTAGGAATAGTGTATAAATTTACAAGACTGAATGGCATGTTTAAACCTTTGAGGGCCGATTGGGATATTTAGGTATACAGGGACAAAATTTAAGAGACCGATTGGGTCCGACACTATCAAAAGACAACCATGGGTTCCTTAAAATTTGGGACACGGTGAAAAAATTAGGTGATAAATGTTGGTATCTGTTTCGAAGACTCCATATCCTATCCTCCATTTTTGTTTTACTTACTACTAAAATGATATACTAGAGCCCAGGGTATTTGGTTAAAACACTTTAATTTGTTTAATATTCGTATATTATAACTTACAGTCCCACCAACTTATCTGTTCAGGCGGCAGAAAAAAGAACTACAACATTCCTTCAAATTGTGACAGTTTGTAGTTGATTTCCTTGACCAGTAGCGCCCTCGAGAACTGCACAGTTAAGTTGGGGGTACTATACCATCTTACACCGCAGCCATGACACAGAGAAGAAAAAAATAGTACATCTAAAGCCCGTAGGGCAGCACTGTGTAGATGAAGTGCGTTCATAAATTATCTTTAGTGACAGATCTTAACACTAACAAGAATTATTGGTAATTTTGGACGGTTAAAATGATATATTGGTACAACGCAAAACAGTATTTTAAAAAAAAAGAACTTTCTTAAGCCCGTATTATTTTCAATATGTAGAGGAAGGTGCCCATATTTCGGTTAACATTTATGAAGCGCTTGTAGCGAAGTTTACTTAGCTGTTCATAACCGATCAGCAAAGTTAAGCAACGTCGCCCGCGGTCATGAGTTGGATGGATGACCGCTAGTGACATTACTACAGAGCGCTTCCGTGCTTCGGAGGGCACGTTAAGCCGTCGGTCCCGGTTCTTGTCTTAGGATGGCAGTCGTTACAGTATGGTGGTAGGGCATTTTGCGAATGCCCGCCGGGCTACCCTCAAGTAGAAAAATCTGTCACCAAGCACCTAACGGTGTGTTCCGGCAGCTGTCCTTGAGAGCCAGTACATCTAGGTTAGCCTGTACAACATCTTCGACCACATCATCACTTACCATCAGGCGAGATAGTGGTCAAAGGCTAACCTATCAGGTATAAAAAAAAACATTTAAATTTCAGATACCCTTGTAAATCCTTCATACACCTCTCTGTGGTGCTACGCAGCAAAAGATTACGTAATTACGTAATCTTGACTACACGTAAATATTAATTATTAAAAATATACAAATAGACGTTAATTTCGAATTAAAACAATTTCGTTAAATATTTTTCCTATATGTATATATGTTTCAATGTGTGGGTTGAATTTGAATTGTTACTAAATAGTATATATAAAAGAAAAAAATATAGATGTGTTACAGATTCTCTAAAACCAGGAAGGACCTGGCTCTTGAGATACAGGCCACCAGCCTAGTTTTAGAGTCATAGACTCATCATAAATGTATCACAATAAGGAGGAATAAAATTAATTTGTATTTGCATAGAATTATTTGTTAAAGACGCATTAATACGTCTTTAAAACTGCTTCTATAGGGAGAAGGGAGGGACGCAATTAAAAAAAGCGAATGATAACAAAATCAGGGGATACAGTTTAGTGTAGCTATATATTTATCATCTCCATCCAAATTTCAATTACACAACTGGATAGCTAAAGAATCAAATAATTTATTACTATAATAAACGGACTATACCTAAACCATCGCGGGCAGCTGAGGGGAGCCCGCCATTTTGAGACGTATTCACGAACAGCAAACGGCCGTGTCCAATACAGCCACACCCAATTTTTTTCAGCTTTGTGGCAGAATATCTGCTACTAAACTGCGGTAATACCCACCACACCTAGGTACCTTCAACATGGACTCATGTTGAAGGTACCTATCACCTGGTAATACGTATTATTTGTTGTAGTTATACCTATATATAGAGGAAAGTTACCAAATATGGTATACCATTTTGTTTTAGGGATATAAAAAAATAAGTTCAAGGAAATGAAACAGTCATACATATATATGTTTTAATTAACGACTTCCTATTACGTTCAATATTAAATAACGTAGTAAAATCGGCCACAAAAAATAAAATCACATGAGTAACCATATATGGAATAGAAATTATAGATTTTTCTATAGTTAGGTACCAAAGACTGTCCATATTTGGATTTTTATACTGGTATAAACTCACAGAAAAAAAAGACTTCTTTAGCCAAGCATATATATTGTCTTAATAAATTCAAGACAATGCTGTATTACAACAAGAATATATTCTGAACTGAAAAATAATCGAGTCTTGATATTACACTCGCATATTCTTAGGAATATTGTTTTGACCCAAAAACTATTTCTTCACATAAAGAATTAAAATTATTATTTCAAGATAACGAAAATATTCTTCTAACAATAATATAGGAATTCTTCTGTTAACATTTTATAACTATATAAAAATTTTATATTCTTTCTTGAAATATTTTTAAATATTCTGGTTCGAATGTAATTAAAGTGCTTCACTTACGAATATTTATGGTAAGATTCTTGGATTCAAAACTAACCATATACCTATTTTAACACTTTAACGATTTCTCCAAAGAAGAATGCAATATATACTTTGATTCAAGATTATATTCCTGAGAATATTGTGTTCTGTTTTCAAGAATATATTGTTTTCAATATATATGAATCACAAATATTCTTGAATAAAAACACACTGCGTTGGCTCAAGTATTCCTTTTTTTCTGTGAGTAGCAGTATTTTTTCAAATCACAATATTTTAATAACAGAAGGTCACAAAATCTCTAAATAAAGATAATATCAATATATTCAATAATGAACACGTATATAGATGTACATAATAACCGATAATACTCATTTATTACATACCTTTAAAATATACTGAGCGACGACAAAGCAAAACATGCCTGCCACATGAGTAGTGTTCGCGCTACAGACACGGCGATGGTGTGAGTGCGATTGTAGAGAGAGCGAATGAAATAGAAGATGGTCTTGTGTTACGTTTTAAACTTATACTTTCGGAGAAAACGAGGTGTTCAATATCTGGCTACTATGCCATATTTGGTGACTTTTCACTATAAACAATAATAATTAATATATTATTAACATAACTTCTTCAAAATCTTTAGGCTACTTACCAATTAAAAGGTAAAAGTAAAGTTGCTATAATCCTGCACGTTTAAAGTAGGCGCAACCATAAAATGATAAAACGAATTGAATCAAAAATGGCGCCGTTAGACCTCTCATTCGCACATTAGGCCAATAGTGTGCGTTTGAGAAGTTAAGCGAGGTCATTTTAGATAAAAATTATTTTTAGGGTTCCGTACCCGTCCGTCCGTCCGTCCACAGCGTGGTGACAGACGTCACCACGCTGTATCTCAACAACGATGACACGAGACAGTTGACATTTTCACAGATGATGTATTTCTATTGCCGCTATAACATCAAATACTAAAAATAACATTAAATAAATAAATAAGGGGTCTCCCATACAATAAAAGAGGTTTTCGCCGTACCTACCCAGCTCAATCGGACACTGCGAAAAGTGTCGCTGTGCAATAAAGAGTTTTGTATTGTATTTGTATTGTATATATCTAATAGTTTTGTCCGGGACATGTTTGGCTGCTTTCTCCGCACTTTAGGTACAAAGCTACATATATCTATGTATATCTACAGTATCTACAGTATCTACAGTATCCGTCCGGAACTATAAGAGTATATTACTCCGTGCTTCGCGAGCTGAAGTGCACCTTATGGCTTCGGAGTTAGAGTCGCTTATTTATTGGACTGGCTTTGCGGAGTGATCCTTCTGAACCTTTTTATTGTGTCCGGGATTCAATTTTCCTTAAGTTTTTTAACAACAAAACCATCCGTTTCATACTGAAGTGTTGAAGTAACTATTTATCACAACACAAACCATAATTTTAATATTGTTAGGTTTGCAATAACGCCTGCTATGCGGATTACATTACAAAATCACAAATATACGATAGGAAAAATTTAAGTCATGTGCGGGATTCGAACCCGCGTCCCCTTGAGCCGGGGTATGCGAGCTAACATGACATGACGTCATAACTCGAATCTTTCCTATCGTTATTTTAACCATCGTATTGGGATGGAGCGACATCTATAGTACCACTTGCGTTGTACAACAAACAAGACCAATTTTGCAATTGGTTTTATACTTGTAAATGATGACGCAACCTTATAATTTTAATATTGTTAGGTTTGCAATAACGCCTGCTATGCGGATTACATTACAAAATTACGCAGAATCCCGCACATGACTTAAATTTTTCCTATCGTATATTTGGGATTTTGTAACAAACCATAATTTTGAGGAAAATGCCCCGATTGCGTTACGTTGTGTAAATAGTCATCGGTTTACACAAACACGCATATTATGGTTTTAAATAAATGTTATGTTGTAGGTATGCTGATATTATCTTATCGCCAACCACAGTATCACTTTCACTAGCAGGTAGGCGTAGCAAATACTGGAGATAAATTAATTAGGTGACACTAACGTGACAGTAAGTTATTGTAAAAAGTACCTATACCTATATTAGAGACGCCGACGAGCGCCACGCCCCAGCATCGCAGGGGTATTTATCAAAAAACAAGTTTGTTTTTTAATTATTCTAGAGCCTATATTCATCATGGATAATGAAGGATTCAAATGTTGAAAGAATTTTCCAAAACAGTCCAGTATTCTTTAAGTTAATTCGATACATACAAAAATACAATTTTTTCAACCTTTCCTAGGTACCTTGACTTGGGCCTCTTCCTCTGCAACGCTATGGACCTGGCACCCGCACGGTCAATCCATGGAATGCTAAGTAAATTCGTCTCAGTGTAGATGTATATGTAAAGATGATTTGGCTATAATTAATCTATCGCGTAATTAATGTTCTAGGATTATAAAAAGTTTTAATAATGTTGTATTGGGTTTTCGCGATTATTACACATAGTAATTAAAGAACTTTGAACGGTTTAAATCTCGTAAATTTATCATTATTTTTGTCCCGACGTTTAATGAATAATAAAACGTATAATAGTAAATATACGCAATTTAAACCGTTTAAAGTTGTTTAATTTCTAGGAGTTTTAATAATTTTTTTAAAATGTTTTACACCTATATGCATTTTTCACGTGTTTGTGACGGAACAAGCACGAGGTCCACTACCTCAGAATTACGCATTTCATCGTAAGTGACGACCTGCACTGCGCTCATCACCCTGAGACATATATGAATTAGTCTAATGTGTCTGTAATTTACCGGCTCTCAAGGACTGCTCTGAACACACTGATGGATTCTTGGCGACAGATTTTCTACTTGAGGGCAGTTGAGGTTGGTAACTAACGAGGCGAGCATTTGCAAAGTGCCCTTTCACCACACAGTGAAGATCAAACCGGCGCGGCGGTGAGAATCAAACCATGGACCTGCGGCATAGCAGTCAATAGTTATAACCACTCGGCTATTACTCTGTTTCAAACAGATCAGATAATGTATGCTTACATGCTTACATATGGTATTTAATTAACCCCATACAAGACTACGTCTAAAATCGACCATCTGATCGAGTAGTCTGTACCTAAGCTTTTTCAATCTGGCAATATGCTTTTATTAAACAAAATCCAGCTCACTACTAGTTGGTAGTTCCAGTATTCTGGCAGCGTAAGATTGCAATGCGTCGCATCTACTAAGGCTGTAAGTAGTTGTCAGGGATTTTTCAGTATCTTTACTGTATTTCATGTCTGTAATTGATCGTTAAAGCTGTGCTACACAATCGGCAACCAGCCTCCCACCATGGTTAACAACGATGGTTTACAACTGTGTAGATAGTTGTGTCCCACCGAATTTCATTTGACCTTCCAACGCCCTTGGCGGGCGAGCACATGTTGGCAACCGCGGTGAGCCACCACCGTTATTCCTCGCGGGCAATACTGTGCTCAGAAGCTAGTCTAATATATGTCAAGGGCACAGGTGCGTCTGTTTGTCTGCTGCAGTAATAAGATCCCTATCTAAAAGTTAATTATTACATTACTCATCTCATTGGGAGGTTCCTATACAAATGCTGTATGGAATTTATTGTCTAACAGCGGAATAAGATAAAAATATGGAACGGCCTTTTACAGTTTCTCGTTGGACCGGCTAGTTTTCTGTTATCTTTGGTACCATACAAACTGCGAGGCCTTGGATTGAATCCTCAGTTCGGCCAAGTGATATTGTTATAACCTATTAGAATTCTTCGATTGACCCCTCCCTCGCTCCTTTTACCTGTAGTCAAATAACTTGCAATCAGAATTTTTGAATTTGATTTTCTGCCCTCAACAGTTTTAATATGGTACATTAAATTACTATTCCCTAAAACACGGAATTGTTCAACGTCGATCTACCAAACAAACTTATGAGTGCATTTTACTGAAAAAATTTAAGACATTGAGTTTTTTGATGCTTGATAGGTTAGCCTTTGACCACTATCTCACCCGAGTAAGTGATGATGTAGTCGAAGATGTTTTTCAGACTAACCTAGAATTACCAAACAAATATGGTGCATACCGATTTTTGAGAGTGGATCAGAGGATTTTAATGGAAATTTTAAAATAACAACTATGTTCGAGGTAATTTGTGGTGTTAGTTCAAATTATTTTATTACTAACCGTCACCAGAAAGTGTTGATAAACTGGCTATGAAACAGATATAGTTCCACATAGTAATTAAACGCTTATAAACGGTTTAAATCGTATATATATATATATATGTACCTATATACACAAACAATATATATATATATATATATTGTTTTTGTCCCAACGTTTCGAACCCTGTCACCCCGTGACCACGATGTAAAGTGTTTAAAATTCCGTCGGGACTAAAATAATGATAAATATACAGGATTTAAACCGTTTAAAGTAGTTTAATTACTATATGTAATAATCGCGAAAGTCTAGGACAACATTAGATATAGTTACAATTAGTTCTGGAATCTTCCAAGGGTCAATATTCGGCATGTTATTTTTTATCTTATAGTATATCGATATTGGAAAATGTTTTACATTTGTCATTTTATATGCCAATGACTTGAAAAAAATACTCGATTATTACTTAACATTTTAACTGGATCTTGACAGATTTTCAGCGTAGTACTAAATGTAAATTTATTTTTTATTTATTTATTTATAAATATTTTTACCGTGTTTACTACAATTGCCGTGGCCAAGTGGCCGAGGGGGTATAGGCATCCGACGCGATATCGGAGGACGCGGGTTCGATTCCCGCCTTGGGCATAACATTTAGTACTCCAATAATTTGTTAAAAAAAAATATTTTTTACCTGTTAGATAAAAATAAATAATTTTACACATGTGCTATGTAAATTTATCTCCAATAAAGTTTGTTAAATACCATTAGATAGTAAATAAGGATTGATGTTTATGTTCGAAATATCTATTATAATTAGCGTATCTATTGTACTCAAGTCACTGGTTCGATCTCAGTTGGAATATGCTGTGTGGAACTCATATCGCAAATGTAATATTATAAATATTGAAATAGTTTTTTTTTAATTTTTTAATATGCCTATATTCAATTTTTTTTCTTACGATCACACTTTTGAACAGTTTGTTTTGTTTGATCAATGAGCTTTGGTATAAATTACCCTTTAGACTTCATCCTCGCCGTATACAAAAAGCTTATACTGTGCCCACCTGTCTAACTAAGGCTGTTCATTAATCGTCACTGTCTTATGTCTGAATCTTATAATACTCCATTTTATTCTATAGACATATTTAAAAATCGGCTGAGTTGCTATCGGAGGTGTGTGTTTTATCTGTTCGAAGGTAGCGGAAATGGACTTTTGGTAAATAAAATATGACTAAAGGACGATTGTATAGAAAGCGCTACAAAGACGAAATTATGGATTTACAGGGCCAGCTTAAATAACAGGGTCCCGTTTTGTAGTACGGTATTGTAACAAGTACATTATGGCCATTCTAAAATTGTATACTATTCTTCGTTGTTTCTTGCGAATGCCAATGCGTCTACGAAGCTGTGGAAAGCATTCTCAATTTTATGATTATTCATGTCCTTTAACATCATGATTTGCTTACGGAGTAATGGGCTTAATTCTGCTGCTATGACTGTAATGACTTTTTGTGATTTTGACACAGCAGACTCTCTTAGCTTAGTATATTGGTACACAAACGTCTGCGCCTGAGCCTGGCCACAAACAAGCCACTCTGGAGGACCTCAATGAGTCTGAAGTAATAGGGCTGCTGAATCACTGTTTGGGCATAATATTTAAATAAATATATAATGAGACGACTATATTAACGGTATGTTAAAAATCTGAATTTGTGTAACGGGTTTGATATCAAACCAGCTTCCATATCCGTTTGTGGGTTTTGAAGATTTGAAAGAAAAACGTATCAATTCAATGTAAATCAGAGATGACCCAGTAGCAACTAGGTTTTTTTTTATGCCTGATAGATTAGCCTTTGACCACTATCTCACCTGATGGTAAGTGATGATGTGGTCGAAGATGTTGTTCAGACTAACCTAGAATTACTGGCTCTCAAGGACAGCTGCCGGAAGGCACCGTTGGGTGCTTGGCGACAGATTTTCTACTTGAGGGTGGTAGCTAGCCAGGCGGGAATTCGTAAATTGCCATACCACCATGCTATAACGACTGCCATCCTAAGATAACAACCGGGACCGACGGCTTAACGTGCCCTCCGAAGCACGGAAGCGCTCAGTAGTAATGTCACTAGCGGTCACCCATCCAACTCATGACCGCGGGCGACGTTGCTTAACTTTGCTGATCGGTTAAGAACAGCTAATTAAACTACGCTACGAGCGCTTCAGGTCCTTCGCTTGCATCACACTGTGGTCTTAAAACTACCGCCCGGTGGTAGGAAAGTTTCTACTGATAACTGTCTAGGCGAAATTATTTAATAATTTCGCCTAGACAGTTATTAGTAGAAAATCTGTAGAAAAGCATCTTACGGTATTTTTTGGTAGTTGTTTCTGAAAACACAGTAATGCACGGACACATACGAGGGTAAGGATAATAAGATGTAGTTACTTCAAGATATACTCAAAGTCTGGTCGGTAGCTACTATAATAACGACATCGCTACTCTATTTAAACAGCAGAATTGAAGTCAATTGATTTTATCCCCTGATTTACATAACTACGCAGGTGGGCCATGATCTGAGAATTGTAAACATTACAGTTTCCTGTTTATTTTCCTCTTCTAGACTTTTCTTGATAAAGAATCGTAACAAACGTCTTTGTTTTTTTAACGGTCCAATGTTCGTCGGACTCGCACATGGGCGGTTATGGTTGGTTCACACAACATATTTGTTGATGTACGAAAAAAAAGTTTTTATTCATTTTCTGAGCTTGACCTACACTTATGCAGTTTTTATTTGTTGATATGCTGTAGAGTTTATTCACACGGTTTTATGTATTACCGTTTCACGATAGACATCATTGGGCGAACGAGACATTTTACGAAGTCAAAGTTAAAACCATCTATTCAATTTCGGCATCTACGACGCCCATATGAAAGTCAACTACAAATTTTAATATTGAAATATTATATATTATACTTGTCACGTTCAAAAAAATAATATCATAGATCCACTGCGAGAAGAACGTGCAAAGAACTTGGGGGCGTTATTTTTAAACGTCTTCTAACAATGTTTTATAAACTATGTTATGTATTAAATTATTACAATATTTTTTCTTATATTACGTAAGTGGCAGATGATAGTTTTGAATTTTCCGAACATTTTGGTCGTTTAAGTAATCACTAACTGTATAGTAATCACCTTAATCGGGATGTTTTTCACGTGTATGCATAGTATTTTCAAATATATAGACACCCGGTAACATTGGAATATCCATTGATTAAAATTCTTTTAAAAGATCCGTCAGACATTGCACCTACATCTGTTGTAGATCTGCTCTTTGTGAAACCAAACTGATTCACATTCAATATATTATGAATATTAAAATGGGATGGAAGTTGCTTAGGCATATTTTTTTCGATTACTTTACTCAGAACACAAATTAATTGATAGGGTCAGATTCACCTCCGCGTCTTAAAATTGGAGTGATTTAACCATGTTTAATTAAAACAGGTAGGTTTCCACTATGGACACAAATCAGACTAAATATCGTCATTAAAATCGGTTACACCGTTTAGAAGTTATGATGGAATAAAGAAACTCACAAACATATATACCTAAGTATATGTTAACGGAAAAGTGTGTAATCCGTCATTGTATACAATTCCTAGGAAATGTGTACAATTCCTAAAATAGAGAGGAAATGTATGATATATTTGGTAAAATATGCACTTTTCCTAGGGAATTTATACATTTCCTAATTAGCATTCGGAAATGTTTTACATTCTGGCGCATCGCCATAATGTAATACATTTCGTAGACATAATTGTGTCACTGAGAGCCTTTAAAAGTCTGATTTCAGTTTACAAACGTGTTTTATTTATTTTAGTCACAGAGAGCATTATTTTTTACATCCTATTTCCTAGTATCATCTCGGAATTGCATACAATTCCTAGGAAATATATACATTTCACAGGAAATGTAGTAATTTAAGGAATCTTTGAATTATTATTTTACACATTTCCTAAGTAGGCTCGGAAGGGTATTTATATATATGAGGTATGTATGATATATACACCTAATATTGACATTCAAACAACCTAAAAATCGAAATTGACAATTGTAAAATTATTGTAGGTATAAAAAATATTTTAACGTAAATATTGAATAATATATTCATATTTTTTTTATTTTATGCATTTTTAGCTTTATTGGAGACTTCAAATTATACGTGTGTGTAGCATTTTTTTAATTATCTGCCTAATATAATGAAATAACCAAATGAAAGTGCACTTTTTAGTTAATAATAAGCCACTATCAATAATAGCATATTTTGATTCCACTGCAAATGTATATCCCCATCTAATATGTAGCTTAAATGAGACCAATTTATATAAACCGATACAATGAAAAAAAAGATATATAAGATTTACTATATTTCCACAGACTTCAGGTTCCGTGCCATTTTTTATGTTAACTGAGGATTTTTTTATTAACTACATTACTTTGCGGAGCATTCTTACATACTTAAGGTAGGGACACAGTTATAAGGCATGCTAATTATATCTACTGTATACTATTACAAAAGAGTTACAAACAGGTTTGCACAGGCATTCCGAACGGACCAGTGTCCTCAAGCAGCACTCTTTCACGAGCTGACTCGCGTGCCAGCCATCGTCCTCCTCAACTATTTCTGAGGGAAGAGGGCGACCCGACACACGACGCCACCGCTTGCCTACACATTTTCGTGAGCATGACCGTTCCGAATGCCCGCTCCAATCCGCTTGCCAAAGGTTTGTGACCCTTCTGATATAGAAGGGGAACTCCAAGAACAATTTTTACTGATTAGCCATTTTCCTTCTTGTATGCAGAGCATAATAAAGATATAAACCGCTTGAGACTATGTACTTTAGACGTATCATGCTATTTAGGTACCTAAATGTTACCAACGGCAAAAAGACGTGCATTCAAACGGATGGAAAAATATTCCAATGTTTTATGTTATTGTGACGGGCAAGCCCAAGGCCCACTTGATGTTAAGTGGACTAACCTCTGCCTATAACAGGGGCATTTCGTCAACGACGAATTGCACTGCGTCCGTCACACTGAGACGTACAGTTATTAAGTCTCATGTTCCTGTAATTTAACTGGCTCCCAAGGACTGCTGCCGGAACACACTGTTAGGCGCTTGGCGACAGATTTTCTACTTGAGGGTGGTAGCTAGTCAGGCGGGCATTCCCAAAATGTCCTTCCACCATGCGGTGAAGCTCAAGCCCGCGGCGGGATTCGAACCATGGACCTGCTGTACGGTAGTCCATAGCCAACTGAGCCACTGAGCCATCATTGCTTCATACTACTGTCCGGCACTGTACATACTGCTGTCCGGCACACGCTTCCATAGCATAATTGGTAATGCACCAGGACGGTGTTCTGGGGTCGCGGGGTTAAAGTCCCGCTGGAAGTTATCTTTTTCCATCTAAATAATTTCGATATAATTTCTATGTTTTCGATAAGCATGCGAAATGCTCTTTGAAATAATATCGGATTGAATCATTTCGCAGGCTGGACGTGGATTGGATTGGTACATAAGCACTTTATCTCCATCACACGGCAGACAAATCAAGAATAAATATTCTCAGATATAGAGTAATGGCTCAGTGGCATTGGGTATGGACTGCCGCGCAGCTGGTCCATGGTTCGAATCCCGCCACGGGCTTGAGCTTCACCGCATGGTAGAAGGGCTTGCCTAGCGTTCACCCTTAAGTAGAAAATTTGTCGCCAAGCACCTAACGGTGTGTTCTGGCAGCTGAAGAGTCAGTGAAATTACAGGCACCTTAACAACTATGTCTCAAGGTGACAGGCGCAGTGCAATTCGTGACTTGTGACGAAATGCATCTGTTATAGGCAGAGGTAAGTAAGTCCGCTTAACATCAGGTGGGCCTCGAGCTAGTTCAGTCACAATAAAAAAACAAAAGAAACGTATGCCTAGTAAATTGAGAACTTGATATGTCGCGAGTGTGTTATTCCCCATCTATGACTAAATAATTTGTTATATTTTATTTAGGTACATAAGTAAGAAGTTTTATCTCATTAAATTTGTTTATTTGACCGAAGGTTAAGTATGATTGCCACATTTCTTCATAAGTTAGGTTTTTTAATATTTTCCTCAATCCTCCCATCTTGTTTTATAGATACACCGTGTATGGAACAATATTTTGCAATACCGCTTATAAGTGTTTATTTATTAGAAGAAATCTCATTCTTGCCAGTATTAATTGCTAAGATACGGGCCTAGAGCCTAGTGTGGAGCCGTTGTTCTTAAGTTATAGTAAATTGTATAATTTTAGTTCTAAGTAGTAATAGAATTTCTTAAGTATCTTTTGTACATTCTAACTTTGGCAAATATATATTATTATTATTAAAGTACTATTTATTTTCTAATTAAATATAAACATGTTACCTATTAGTTGATCACCAAGGTATGACTCAATAGAGGTGACCGAATTCTGTAAGATACAGGATCATATCCATAGATTTCATTATGCAGATCCAACTTTAGTTTCAGCCTCATCAGGTGGTCTTTTATTAGATTGATCAGTAATGGAATCTGAATAAATCTCATTTTTGCCAGCATTATATGCTAAGTACTTTTTATTTACTAATTATATTTAAGTGTTACCTATTACATAGTTGTACACCAAGGTACTTTTTTTTTTCATAATAGGTTCGCGTTTGCCCACACCCTGCCTGATGTTAAGCATTGACGTGGTCTACGATGGAGCACGCTTACCTAGAAGAAACGTATTTACTCTCGATTTGAAGACACCCATGTTGTATCCATCGGGGAAAACTGACGACGGTAAGGAGTTCCACTCCTTCGCAGTACGCACGAGAAAAGTGGAAGCGAAGCGCTTCGTACGAGTCCTGGGAATATCAACCATGTACGGATTACGCCTCTCCGTTTGGAAAAAGGACGTCCGATGGAAAAAGGGGGAGGGCGGAACCAAGTCATGCAGTTCTTGTGCGCACTCTCCGAAATGTATCCGGTAAAAGACCGATAGACAATCGACTTTACGGCGTTGCTCGAGGCTTTGCAGCCGAGACTCCCCTAAAAAGCGCTGCCTATTAACCTCTTGGCGCGTCTCTCAATCGACTCAAGCGCCTCAAGTTGGTATTTGGTAGAGCCATCCCAGAGGTGAGAGCAGTACGACTCAATAGAGGTGACTGAATTCAGTAAGATACATACAGCATCAAATCCATATCTAGTGTACTCGTATAATATGTTCTATGTCCATAGCTATCATTATGCAGATCCAACTCTAGTTTTAGCCACGTCAGTTGGTTTTTTGTTACATTGATCAGTAATGGAATCTAAAGACCAACACATTATGAAATCCAAGTTGTTGTAGTTCTAAATACAATAATAAATATAATAGAAAATAAGTATGAATAAGTTATAAAAGTAAAAACCCTGCTGCTAATTTGCTGACTGCTAATTATTTATTTTCGTTAGGTAAGTGTTTTATCGTTTCATTAAATTTAAATCTTCAAGTTACATATAGTTATGGAATCTTTTTTAAAAGACCTTTATTTTGAAACCCCAGTCGAAGCGTATGGAAGAAAAATCTTTTTTTTTCTGTCACAATAGGGGGAGGCGTATTACGCAATACGCAATGAAACGGACGCGTTGTGAAACGGACACTATAGATATCTTTTAATTTTTGAAAGACAATTTTCGTATGTTTTGTTAGTTGGCAGCACTAATGACCATAGACAAGCCCACAATGATGACAACTTCCGGGAGCCATATTTTTGTTTACCTCTAAGCACGTTCTTGAAGCACTTGATTTTTGTAAAAAATATTGTATATTTGCAAACTGGTATGAAATTCGATATTAACTTGGGCTACAGTTTTGGTGGTCGTATTTGTTGTGACATATTCTTAAATATACACGGAGCGGTGAGTCATAATCTTATCTATAAATATTGTTTCAAATTTGGTTAGAAATGTTTTGAGGTTAGATTTGCAATGAATCGGACAGTTGCCGCGGCACCTGTCCGATTCATTGCAAATCTACGCGACTCTCACTCCGTTTCAACGCGACGGCATGCCGTCGCGTTGAAACGGACGTCCGTTCAATACGTCAGTGTCTGTAAAGGTGCTTATATGTGCAACAGTGTTCACTGGCTACTGTGTGCTATTTGTAAGAAATGGGCACACGAGACATGTATGTGGCTTGAAGTGCATGAATAATTATTTTTGTAATAATTGTAATTAATACTCAAATAGGCAACCGGAAGGCTGATTATTTTGAATGTGTAATGTCACATGTGTAGTGATATAAGGAAATAGTTTGTGATTTTTTATTCCTCCTACTATTATTCAGGACTATTTGTTATACTTTCTTATAATGTGACCAAATTGAAGCCAAGCTCTTGTGTTTATTACAAGAGTAGGAAGTTCAATGTGTGATTATTTTGTTTTGTTTTTTTTTCAGTATAGTTTTTGATCTCAGTTTGTTAAGTACCAAAGTGTTTGACTTGTTAAAATAGGAGTTTTTGTATGAAACCAAAAAATTTGTGAAACCTTGCATATTTATGTGGCATAAAGTAGTGCGTTGATTCTTAGTCCGTTTCAAGACACCCACTGTCCTATTCATTGCTTCATGTGTCATGAAACGGACATTAGAGAGTTGACAAAAATATCGTAATATTTCTTGAAATAAATATAATTGTCATAAAATATGGCTTATTACTAATAGTATATTACCTCTGAATTCCCTAAGGACAGTTAGTGAGTTTCTAAGATCCAACTGCATTATGTAATAATACTCCAAACTAAAACGTCCGTTTTATAGCGTATCTCCCCTATGTAGTATGAAATCCTTTTATTTTTTTACAAATCTTAATACTTTTATAAATAGTTTTATTTTTAATCTAGTTTGAAAAAAATGTGTCAGTTGTGCTATCAAGACCAATTTAACGATATTTCATACATTAAAATTGATTGAGTCTAGAAGTTATCAACAACAAATAAAAATAGCTTATATGTGGATTGAGTTGCGTAAAACCATCATAAAGTTACGAAGCACTGATGATGTTTTAACGCATATGCACTTACACTTGGAAACAATTTAGTATCATATAATGGACTCAATACAAACACCTCACTAAGGGTGTATTCCATTCGGCGTCAATTTCGTTATTTTCGATAATTTTGACCACATTTGCGTCTATGGTTGTGATCAATGTGATCGTTTGTAATTACTGTTCTCCCCTGTTCCATTTATGATAAGAACGCTAAGAATGCCACTAAAATTTGACACTTTTGGCACTTTTGACATTAGATGTAGGTAATTCAATATGTTCCAGTAGCTTCATAGCGATTATGGCGAAAATAATGCCAAGACTCAAGTGAAAGAACTTTTTGGGAGTGTGATCGTTTTTATAATTTTTGTCGAATTTAACTCCAAATAGTACTCACCCCAAGATATACATAAGATGCTAACAAATTGGCAGTTCAGCTTGTCAAAGTTTTTATCGCAAAAACGATTGAACGTAGACTACTTGTTTATTTATATGAGTCATTGGAATTCTCATTTTGGATGACAACTGTCAAACTTTAATGGTTTATATCTCACAAACTATTGGACGCTAGACCACTTTTACAATAGTAATAAAACATTTAAACCTTTGTTTTGGATGACAGGTGTCAAACTTAACTGGGCATTATATTAGATTCTATATACTACATTTATAAATTGTGATCTTCATATCGAGTCACAGCTGTCAAAGTTAAAAGGTCTTCATCTCGAAACCTAATATTGAATGTAGATCAGTAGTTTAATTGCCCGTGGGGTGCCGGGCTAGAATGTCACCCTCCCATCTCTATCCGTGTGTGTCGTAAGAAGCGACTAAGAGTAAGACACCAGACGGTGCGCAGTAGCACTTTCTGAGGACCTGATATCTCTCAAACTGCGATCCCCAAGCTGCCTGCCAAGCATGGAGATTTTGCCAAATGCCCCCATATTGGGGGAGGCTGTGTTCAGCAGTGGCCTATCCGGCTGATATAGTAGGTACAGTTACAGTTTAATAGAAGAAGTTACAGGTCTGATTAGTTTGTTCATTGCAGACGAATATTATTTTGATATGAAACCTTCTTGGCATCAAATCACCACCAACCTCGTTGGACCAATTCAGAATTTTCTCCTATTAGGCCATGGCTAACGTTTACATTTGAGGAAAGATAATAGACAACAGCGCGTGGCCACTGGCCTGCCTACAAAACACCACATTTAGAAGAAAAAATAGTCCGAGGTCGATAGTAAGATAGTAAGGTAGAAATAAAAAAAATGGAATTGACTCACGACGATGATGTGACGAAAGTGAGCGTTGTAATTTAAAAAGGAACGAAATTTTCAGTAATCTCCCGACTTCATGGAAATAAGTAAAGAGTTATTAGGTTTATCTTTAGGTATATAATTATTCTTCGAGTTTACGACAAATCAACGGGACCCTCTTACTAAGACTCCAATGTCCGTCCGCCTGACCTTTGAAAAGGCTATATCTTTGGTACCGTAATAGGCCCGCTGAATCTTTCACAGAATATGTGTTGTTGTACTCCTTGGGGTGCCGGGTTAGAACGTCACCTCCCTATTTCTTCCCGTGGGTGTCATAAGAGAAGGCTTAGGGATAAAATACCAGAAGGTGGGAAGTAGCTTCTTCTGAAGTACTCACAACTCTACTGCGATCTCAAGACGCCTACCAACCGTGGGGATTATGGCAAATCCTCCAATGGGGGAGACCTTGTTCAACAGTGGATGTTCCGGTTTATGTGATGCGCCACAACAAAACATCTGGATTGCCTTCACATAACAACAAATAAAAGTAGGCTCCCCATACTAGAATAGTAGATTGTTATACAAGGGTCGAAAGGAATCAATTCCCATACGAGATTTTCAGACGCCCGAGCGTAGCGAGGGTGGCTATAGTCCGAGTAGGAATTGATGACTTTCACCCGTGTTAAGCACTCTACTTTTCATTTCGAATATAAGGAAAGTAAATATAGTAGTTTTTTAGGGTTCCGTAGTACCTACAAAGAACCCTTATAGTTTCGTCATGTCCGTCTGTCTGTCCGTCTGTCCGAGGTATTGCTAAGAGACCGTTTGTACTAGAAAGCTGCAATTTTGTACGAGTATGTAAACTTCCCACGCCGACAAAGAGGTAAAATAAAATTTTGAATAATTTTATTTTTTGGGGTAGCTCCCATACGAGTGTTGTAGGTATGAAATTTTTTTCGTCGTCTATCCCATCGTGTGGGATATCATTGAATAGGTCTTTTAAAATGATTTAGGGGTTGCTAATACTTTTTTCGATTTAATGCTCCATTTACGAAATATTCAACTTTAAAGTGCAAATTTCGTTCCAGTAAGGCGTCCCCCCCCCTCTAAAACCTAAACTGCTGTCTTGAAAAGTCTGAAAAAATTGATGATGATAGTGCAGTTCGTAAACTTTCAAGGAAAATTATAGCGGTTAAGATAACTTTATTACTTTAGCAGTAATTAAATAATAATTTAAAAAATAAGGTGTTTCTACATACATTAGAAGGACTTTAGGTATGGAATACATGTATATATTTTGTGCAATGGGGAGGGGGAGAGAGGGCGGAATATTCCCCATTGATGGGAGGGGGACACAGAAACCAATAGTTTTTTTTAATTCTTATGAAATTTCTCAAAATTAGTTTCTTCTTCATGAAAATAATTAATCATAAATCACAAGCACGAAAACGTCAACAAAAAATGGTTAGACTTGGAGACAAATGTCTTATTAGAAGTGAAGTAATTCTATGACAGCTCCGGCGCCGTGGGTACGCAGCTTTAGTCTTCTCGCAACCTTATCGCAGCGTACTCGCTACACCTTCGCAGTATACTTGCGCCGCTCCCTCTCCGCGTCTCTGGCTTATAAAAAACACTCTAGGGGTAGGGCAGACAAGACTGCTTGGAATATGGGTGCTCCAAAACAGCAAGTGACCCAGTCGATATTAGTAACATTTACTCGAATCACTTCCAATCAGTATTTAAACCCTCAACTGTTACCGACTGTTATAAGGCAGATAATAAATTTTATATTTCTGAAGATAACCACACGTCAGATTTAATTATCAGTGATGTTTTATTTTACTATAATCATATGTATATCAAATCGGAACTACGTAGGCTCGATTTAAGAGTGATTTATAGAATGGATCACAGGATTTAACTAGACAAAAGAGCTTATAACGCTATTTGATGTAATTTATGGCGCTGGGTCAAATCATATATCACGAAACATTGCCAGAAAACTTTGGCTTTGAATCAGATGGGGTTCCAATTAGTTCTGGGGTCCCCCCAAGGGTTAATATTATGCCCGTTACTTTTTATCGTCAAATAATATAAAAAAAAAAATTTGTTTTTGAAATTGCTATTACATGCTGATGACTTGAAAATGTATCATTCTATAAATACTTATCAAGACCACTTAAAATTCCAAAAGGATGTGGGCAGATTTTTAGTGTATTTTATTAAAAATAATTTTACTCCTAAGACAAAAACAAATTAATTTATACAAATTAATTTTATTCCTCCTTATTGTGATACATTTATGATGAGTCTATGACTCTAAAATTAGGCTGGTGGCCCGTATATCAAGAGCCAGGTCCTTCCTGGCTTTAGATAATCTGTAACACATCTATATATTTTTCTTTTATATATACTATTTAGTAACAATTCAAAATTGAACCAATACATTGAAACATATAAACATATAGGAAAAACATTTATCGACATTATTTTTATTCGAATTAACGTCATTTTGTATATGTTTAATAATTAATATTTACCTGTAGTCATTGTTCTGTGGTGTAGTATTGGTGTACGAGTATAAGTGAATGTTTGTGAGGAATTTGAAAGCTGTATGTGTCGGTGCGTGTTTCTGTATGTTTGAGTATACGTGCATGTGAAGGGTATGTGATTTGTAATGTGTAATTTTACATTTATGTGTTATGGGATTCTAACTTTGATGAAGTTCAAGTCAAAGGATTAAGGAATAATATTCGGTAGTAAATTAATCGTTAATGTAAATATTCAAAATATAATAATAGCACGTGGTTTAAAAATATTTAATTTTGTCATTAGGTCCTCTTAACAACGAAGTAACTTCAACAACGAATTAACGTATTTATTGCATAATATTAAACCATTATGAAGAGTTGCTAAATAAATATAAATTATTGCAATTAAACCCTAGGAGGCAACAATTAGATATTATGCTTCTGTATGACCTATATCATAAGTCATAACAGATATGAGTGTACAGAGTTGATCGATTAGCGGGCTACTACGGAACCCTACATTGCGCGTGAACCGACACGCGCTTGACCGTTTTTTCTAAATTATTCATTAATTATAATAACATGAATAAGCAACTATTTAAAATTAGTAATAGTGTAATTAGAAATATTTGTGAAATTAAAAGTTAAATTTTTCTTGCAATTTTTACAGACGGCTATCGTCCGAATAGGCATTTATAACTTTCACCCTTGTTAAGCACTCTACTTTTCACTACGAATCTGAGTAATATATAAAAATTGTTTTTCTATAATATTTATTGATAACAATATTATCTAATATTAATGCAGTTATAGTCCAAGTAAGATCTGGTAACTTACATCCGTGTTAAATAAAACTTTTCAATAAGGATATGAGAAAACTAAAAAATTGATGGTTTCTCTAAAATTCTATTCTAAAAAACATCAAAAATATTATAAACATAAATGGAAGAAACATATATAAAATTAATTGAGGGATTACAACAATTTGTGAAATTTAAGTATATTTTTTGTTAGATTTTTTAAAATTCCCTTTTAAATTTACTGACTATCCTGCCAACTTATATATCTAGTCTATTTTAAATTTTAAACATGGAACACAGCTCGTCTCCCCCGAGGTATAAAAGGTATTTATTTTAAGTTTTTTTTTTAATTTACCCTTATAAACATAGTTAGTGACTAAAATATTCATATAAGATATACTTACCATCTTGAGAGAGTCACATTAATTTTGTTAGAAACTAGTTCTTTTAGCCTTTACATAAACACAAATGTAGTCGTAATTAGTTCTTATAATGCAGCAAAGTATTTTAGAACGAAAACATATAGATGTCTAATTTTGTTTACAACCACGGTTGCCATGGTTATAGTTACAGCAGAGTACTTATAACTAAAAAACATAAACCTCTAATTTTGTTTACAACAATGGTTGCCAGTAAAACTAGGTTAGCCTGAATAACATCTTTGACCATATCATCACTTACCATCAGGTGAGATAGTGGTCAAAGGCTAACCTGTCAAGCATAAAAAAAATATTCATACGCTATTTTTATTTATACGCTATTTTTTCAATATCATATTATATATTGAAATAAATAGCGGTTTATTGGTACATTCTTTACTCTATAATTGGTACGCCGGGGATTCCGTGACAACGCACGGAACCCAGAATTACTGGCTCTCTTGAGCTTACCGCGTTATTAAAATCCGTTATTTTATTTTTTGTTACTTACTTATTTTTATTTCGGTGTATACCGAATAAGAATACTATAGTATATTCTGTAATATTTTTTTTACATATCTGATAGGCTAGCCTTTGACTATAATTTGACCTGATAGTAAGTGATGATGTGGTCGAAGATGTAAGATGTTAAAGCTATAGAATAAGTTTGAATATTGTTATGTCGGCAATAACGCCTGCTATGCGGATTACATTACAAAATTACAAATATACGATAGGAAAAATTTCAGTCTTCAGTCAGATTGAAGTTTTTCCTCTCGTATAATCTGTAATTTTATAGAATAAGTTGTTCTCAAGGACAGCTGCCGGGACACACTGTTAGGTGCCTGGCGACAGATTTTGAACTTGATGGTGGTAGGTAGCCACTTACAAATGCAACGATTACATTCGTTGTGCATTTATTCAAACTTTTGAATTTGAGTTAAAAAATTACAAATATACGATAGGAAAAATTTAAGTCATGTGCGGGATTCGAACCCGCGTCCATCCACTCCTTTAGCCGGTCTATGCTCTAACCAATTGAGCTAACATGACATGACGTCATAACTCAAATCTTTCCTATCGTTCTTTAACCATCATATTGGGATGGAGCGACATTTATAGTACAACTTGCGTTGTACTACAAACAAGACCAATTTTGCAATTGGTTTTATACTTGTAAATGATGACGCAACCTTATAATTTTAATATTGTTATGTTTGCAATAGCGCCTGCTATGCGGATAACATTAAAAAATTACAAATAGACAATAGGAAAAATTTAAGTCATGTGCGGGATTCGAACCCGCGTCCATCCCCCTAATGGCGGTCGAGTATAAGATACCCCGGCTGAAGCCGGGGTATGCTCTATCCAATTGAGCTAACATGACATGACGTCATAACTCAATTTTTTCCTATCGTAAGCATCGTATTGGGATGGAGCGACATCTATAGTACAACCTTCGTTATACTACAAACATTTAGAATTTGAGGTTTATTAGTTGTTGCCATCGAGAAACTAACCTCTCTCGAAGGTTGTTGCGCTGCCTAAAAGTCAAAACTGCCAAGTCACACTCAACTGGTGTTTTTTGTTCATATACTTTAGAAGCGCTCGTAGCGAAGTTTGCTTAGCTGTTATTAACCGTGCAGCAAAGTCAGCAACGTCCGCCGCGGTCATAAGTTGGTTGAGTGACCGGTATATATAGTGACATTACTAATGAGCGTGCACGTGCTTCGGAGGGCACGTTATATTAAGCCGTTGGTACTGGTTGTCGTCTTAGAATAGCAGTCGTTATAGCATGGTTGTAGGGCATTTTGCGAATGCCCCCCTGGCTAGCTACCACCCTCAAGTAGAAAATCTGTCGCCAAGCACCTAACGGCTTGTTCCAGCAGCTGTCCTTGAGAGCCAATAATTCTAGAAGAACCTGAAGTTGATTATCTTCGACCACATCATCACTTACCATCAGGTGAGATAGTGGTCAAAGGGTAGCCTGTAAGCAATAAAAAAAGACTCAATTTCTATATTAGACATGTATAATTGCTTCTTCCTACGACAATTCTCAGTAAGGGTCTAAGATATGCCCGTGCGGTGCCGGGCTATAGAATGTCACCCCCCATCTGTACCCTTGGGTGTCGTTAGAGGCGACTAAGGGTAACACACCAGATGGTGGGCAGCAGTGCTTTCTGAGGAACTGATATCTCACACTGGGATCCCCAAGACGCCTGCCAAGAGTGGGGATTATGGTTAAATCCTCCAGAATGGGGGAGGCTGTGTTCAGCAGTGGACAATCCGGCTGCTACAGTGCAGTACAGTCTAAGATATGGCACAGTTTTTTTTGTATGCTATCGTCATGGAACGAACATGAGGCCCATCTGGTGTCAAATGTTAACCTCTGCCTATGCCAAATACTTTTATTTTTTAATAACTGATAGGTAAGCCTTTGCCTAGAATTACGGTTCGAATCCAGCCGCGGGCTTGCTTCACCGCATGGTGGAATGGCATTTTCCAACTGCCCGCCTGGTTAACTACCACCATCAAGTAGAAAATCTGTCGCCAAGCACCTAACTGTATGTTCCGGCAGCAGTCTGAGAGCCAGTAAAATTACAGGCACATGAGACCTAACAACTGTACGTCTCAGTGTGACGGGCACTGTGCAATTCGTCGTTAACGAAATGTGTCTGTTATAGGCAGAGGTTAGTCCACTTAACATCAGGTGGGCTTCGGGCTTGTTCCGTCATAATAACATTTAAATATCCTCTTTATAACAGTAATTTTTCATTTTGTACCAAGTTGTCTAATAAAGTTAAGTACCCTAGTTTGTATAAACAACTCGACCTTGCGAAGTTTACAGAAGATTAAAAGCTTTTGACAGGGTTGTCAAAAACATTATCAAGTTTCGAAGCCGCCGCAGTACCACAGGTCCATGGTTCGATCCCGACCACTGGCTCAACAAACCTTCACTGCATGGTGGTCCATTTTGTGAATGCTCGCCTCGCCACCTATCGCCCTCAGGTAGGAAATCTGTAGCCAAGCACTTAACAGTATGTTCCGGCAGCAGTCCTTGAGAGCCAGTAAGTAATTATGACACTACAGGCACATGAGCCTTAATAACTGCGTCGCGTGTGATGGGAGCAGTGCCAAATGCATCTGATAAGGGTAGAGTTTACCGCTGAACAGTATCCTCAGAGCCATCCCATAAGTAATTTACAAAAAAATAGAAACATGTAGAGTTTATATTTCAAAGCCTATTCTAGCCGTTATTCGGAATTTATACCCCAAAATGCACCCTTCTTGAGTAGTAGTACTAAATTATGAAGCAATGATGGCCGAGCGGTAATAGCTATTGACTGCTGTGCCGCAGGTTCGATCCCCACCGCCGGCTTGAGCTTCACCGCATGGTGGAAGGGTCCCATTTTGCGATTGCCCGCTTGGCCAGCTACCTCCTAAAGTAGAAAATCTGTCGCCAAGCTCCAAACGGTGTGTTCCGGCAGCAGTCCTCGAAAGTCAGTGAAATTACAGGCACGTGAGATTTAACAACTACCTATGTCTCAAGAGACTTAGTTGTTAAGTCACCTTGGTGACGGGCGCAGTGCAATTCGTCACTTGTGATGAAATACACCTGTTCTAGGCAGAGGTTAGTCCGCTTAACATCAGGTGGGCCTCGTGCTTGTCCCGTCACAATAACATTAAAAAAAAAACTAGTCATGGTCTATGGTCAAGGACTTAAACAGCTGAAAAGTTTTACTTTATCTGGTTTAAATTTAATGATAAATATTAATAGTTTAGTTCACGAAAGTATAAAGGAAAATATAATTAATACTTATTTGATTTTTGAGTGTAAACATCGATTTTTCAGCTGCTTTTGTTGCTGAATGTTCCAACTTCGAATAACAGATTTGAATTTTGGTAGAGAGGATACTATCAACATAAGTAAGTTCTTATACATAGAACATTCGAACAGTCAACTAGCTGTCTAAGAAGTCTCCCTAGACTCGATAACCTTCACATCTCAGGTACTCATTGTGTTTATGATCAGTTGCGGTTGCATCCAAACCGCATAGTGTTGATTAGGGTCACGCTAACAGAACATTAAAACGACCATATAATTTCACTTCGATACGAATTTAATATCTTTTAATACACGTAGTTATCATATCAGGTAATAAAACTCGGTTCCGCTCAGCGGAAAGGTACATGGACACGTTAATAAATTAACTTAATACTAAATCAGTCTAACGGTCGCGCCGAGCGCGGTGCGGCTTAGCCTAGTATCACAGATGAGTAGAGCGGTGGGTCGCGGCGGCGAGAAACGAACGCGCGGGGGCGGCGCGCGGACAAGCGGCGGTCACTCGTCCGACGCCGACGACAGCTGTGTGCTGCCGCCCGAGCTGAAGGAGCTGCGGCACGCCGTCCCCTCACTCCCGTTTCCCGGTGGCGGTGCCTCCACCCCGCTGCCGGGCGTCAATGTGCGCAACAGCTCCAGGGCTGCACGGGCTCGCTGGCCATCCACCGCAGCTGACGTAGCCTGCCCTCGCTCCCATGCGCTCTTTTCAGGAAGCAGCAGTCTCCTTGCCTCCCGCTGCACGCGGCGCGAGCGCAACGCGAACAGGAACGGTGAAACTGCCGATGAAAGCAGCAGCAAAGCTAACGCAGGCGTGCGCGCGCACTCTGCCAGACCTGGCACCGCCGCCGACAACACCGCCGTCACCGCATGCGGCAAGTGAAGCATCACCAACGCCCCAGTCAATAATCCAACGCGAGCGGCACGAGATTCTTCCCTGTATCGGAATAGCGATGCGTTCGAAATTCTGCACCTTATCGATGTAATTCTCGATCCATTGTGCGAAGGTTGAGGTGAGGGCCTGTGCACGGCGAGAAGTGGCGCGGCGAGTAAGGGTGCCGAACTCACTGCAGGTAGACCTTTTCTTAGGTCTTCGTTCGATTTGTTATCTTTTTTAGAGTTGCGAAGACTGGCGACGGATGGACAGCGCATCGGCCTCTCAGGGGGAAGAAGGAACGGTCCGAATTTGCGATCGTTCTCCACGACAGCACTATCTGGCTCGTCTATTCTAAGTGTCAGTCCCTCACCCTCCTCGATGAGATCGGGTAGTGGCGGTGGCTCGTGTAGCTGCAGAGCGCTAGCGCCGTGCGCGCGTGCTCGCAGCCCAGACGAGCGAGCTGCACTGTAGATCCGAGCGTACATAAAGCACACAATAGCAGTTGGAGTGATGACTCCTAGTAATAAGTACACGATATAGTAAGCCAGCTCGACTCCTCTGATAATAGGCTCTTGAGGGTAAAAGTAGCGGACTACGGCGACAGCAGTGCGAACAGCAGCAATGGAAAGAGCTGCCACCCACGTTGCGGCGCAGAGCGCGGCAGGGCGGCGCTGCAGCAACCGCATATGGCAACGCAGCGGGTCCGTGACTGCGTGGTGCTGGTCCAGTGAGATCAGCATAACCGCTAGCAAAGCGGCCAAGCTGCACGCTGAAGCAGCGGCGTCACCGGCTTCCACCCACAAGTAAGTGTACTCCTCCCTCGCAGAGTGCTCGCCGAAAAGCGCGGGCGCGAGCAGGGAGGTCGTCAAAAGATTCGTCGCCAGCAAGTTTATGACGAACCTGAAACAACGGAGAACACACTTGAGTACACTCCTCATACGACAATATTTACACAGGGCGTGTTTGTTGAACAAACGTGGGCAACGCATTAATTCAAGGTTGTTTACCACCCCTACCTATACCTACAACGTATTGTTTGGGAAATGTCGCTTGATTTATTCCGCACTAATCTGATTTATTAGATGAAAACCAAAACAGTACCAATCTGTGATTCGTATTGTAATTCTATTAAGAAAACAATGAATCGGAAGGGCTGGATGTTTACAAATTACATTTTCCGCCTCACGTCTAAAATCAACAATTGGAATGAAAACTAGCTAGCACTGAGGTCGTGACTCGTGGCTAGAGAATATTCTCGGGCCTGTAAGTTCGAGGAGCCAATGCAAATAAAACGCGTCAGCATCTTCCTAACAAAATATTGACTGGAATCCCTCTCTTGAACTTGAGACGTTGCCGTTGTCTTGTCAAATTCAAGTTGTGTACGCAACGTAGATGTGTTCAAAGATAACTCTGAATATGAAACTGTGCAACGCTTTCGTAAGCCCTGAGCAATGCGCGACGTGACCAAGTTTCTTCACATGCTATTTGATACAATATCGTTTCTAATTACAAATGTTTTACCCTTACATTACTATGTTACTGTGTTGGAGAATGCACGATACTAAACTAGTTTTGTTTCCGATTCCAATGATAAAACATTGCTGAGTTACAACACGAATCGTGGTGGTAATGATTGGTTAGCAAATGATTTTGAAACTGTTGCATTCAATTTTATTGCATCTTTAAATAATGATAAAAACATTCACACTGAATGTCCAGCCTTTCAATTAAGTCTAAAGAGGGGTGACAAGGGGAAACTTAATATGTGTCGACTGGGTTTTTGGAATGTGTTTACTTCAAAAACACATTAAACTGTTTATCTTTCTTTAGTGGGTACAGTTCGCAGAATTATTTCGTTCTTGCGGTCACATTTGTGCGTGCCTAACTTTTACCGCATAATACATTTATCAGAGGTACGTTTTCATATTATAGTTTTAAAATCTTGATGAGCATTAGGAAGTTAAACCGGTTAAAAGGTCAAACAGTTCTTCAATTACTTATGCAAAATTTTGAATTCGTTTCCTTCATTTGCTTTCGATGAAGTATTTCCGTTAACTAATTATTTATGTAGCAATCTACTGACGATAAGATGTTTATATACTTCACGGTCAAATATGTTTTAAAATGTAATATACTTTATGGCATCCTTGTTTCATACGACCTTTTATATCATCGGACACCTATACTGATTTGCTTGTTATTTATATTATAGTTAGAATTACAACAGGTGATTTCTTTTTATTTCTCTCGTATATTAAAATTTCAAGGGAAGGCCGGAACATATAAACTCTTGGTGTGGATTGACAAAGACTTGTTTGTTCAAGCAATCACGTATTTTCGTTACAGTTAACTATCGTTTTACTACCTGCTAGGTATTAATGCGTTTTTTATTTGGTTTAGACACGCAGTAGGTATATGTCAACTATTTGTGTTTTCTTTCCGGATCAACTGTCTTTATTTGTTTTGATATTAAAGTCCTTATTGACTTCATTTTAATAAACATTCAGTATATTTATTACTTGTTTTATGCTAATTCATTACTGCCAATTTTGATGTGGTTACATTATTTTAAATTATTTGTATGCCTTTAGACACAACTCAAGACATAGAATGGAACTTTCTTGAACATGACTTACGCAACAACTTCGTTTATGTCTATCATAACCTTCGATATACCATGTATATTGATTAGATTAGTCCAGACTGTTCCTGCATCAGCATTTATGCACTTGGAAATAGGTAAGACCTTTATAAGTCGTGACCTTGGCTTTCTTATGACCTTCTGGAATAAAAGATAGGCATTTGAAAATCAAACGTATATCATGAACATTAATGCGTATGCATTTTTCTCTGAAGGCGGAATCGTTTCGCAAATCTTACAGTATTGATGTATAAACTGTGCGTTAAAATTCTTTGTATTAGTTTACATTTGAGTATCATGTTTATTTCATCATGTTACAAGGCTTTCGAAAGGCGAGCCTTATCAATTTACAATTTTGTTTCAGTAAAACCACGTAGGTACCTACGTATGTTCGTAAGGTTGCCTGGTAGAGATCACTTTTAGTGATAAGGCCGCCCATTGTAACACTATGTTATCATTATTTAATATGTAAACTTTAATATTTTAACAGTGGTGTAACAATAAAGAGTTTTCTATCTTCTTCTTCTTCTTCTTCTTCTTCTAAATTCAAACCCATAATTATGTTCAATTTTGTTGCTAAAACATTGATTCAATTAATTTTGTTGTATTGATAGTTAATTATTTTGCTTTTTAGAATGTTGTGCCTTTTGGTAGACATTTAATAAATTCGGGTATTCTACGGTTTGAGCACGATTTACAAAATTGAGACTAAGTGAATAAATAATCTGCTCCTTTATTAGGTACATGTTAGAAGTAACAATTAACAACCATTAAGTACTCTATACTCCCCGTGGGGTGCCGGGTTAGAATTGCACCTCCCCATATCATCCCGTGGGTGTCGTAAGAGGCGACTAAGGGAAAAATACTGGAAGGTGGGCAGCACAGCAGCGCCTTCTAAAGAAGTGTTAACTTACACTGCGATCCCCAAGCCGCCTGCCAAGCGTGGGGATTATGGCAAATACCCCCCTTAATAGGGGAGGCTGTGTTCAGCAGTGGACGATCCGGCTGATACAGTAAGTACTCTATACAAAATTGTATTAAAACTTTTTGAAATAAATGTCTGCTATATCTCCAACGTCTAATATCATTAATGCTATCACACGAAACCTAATTATTGTGAAGGAGCTACTTTATTCTGTTCGCCATTTTGACAAAGAAACAAAAATGGCTATATTACAAAACTATGTCATGGCTAATCACGTTCAAAGTCACTTATGATATGAGTAATGTGCTTTAGTATAAATAACAATGTATTTTTAAATTTTGGGCAGAGGAACATTTGCTTTATGATGGATGATACTTGTTTATCTCCAGGTTTTGTTCCCTCCTTTAATTAGAGGAATAGTTATTAAAGCCAAGTCTGCAATATAAGACAAATTGTGCCAAATTACTTTTATTTTAATATCTCATAGAATAACGGAAGGAAAATTATAAAATTATAATTTTTAATTTACTTGATATTGTTGTTTAGTTTTAACTGTTGTCAGATTGAGGAGCTCCTCTTATTTGGAAAGCGGTTAAAAATAATCTTAACAAGGCAAAAAGGTGGTATTTATAAATTCGGTATAACGTTAATTTAATTAAAGTACCTACTTAATTTTTGTTACCTAAACCTTATAAGTAATGTATGTGCGAAACAGACTCATTTCTTGAGTTCATAAAACTGTGAAATAATTTATTTGTACGAGAAATATTGTTCATGTTTCCTAATATATTATTGATCACCTTTTCTTTGTTTAAAAAGTAATCAAGTCGTGATTATATGAAAAATGATTTTTTTTTATGCCTGATAGGTTAGCCTTTGACCACTATCTCACCTGATGGTAAGTGATGATGTGGTCGAAGATGTTGTTCAGGCTAACCTAGAAGTACTGGCTCTCAAGGACAGCTGCCGGAACACACCGATAGGTGCTTGGCGACAGATTTTCTACTTGAGGGTGGTAGCTAGCCAGACGGGCATTCGCAAAATGCCTCATTAGGATGGCAGTCGTTATACCACAATGCTATAACGACTGCCATCCTAAGACGACAACCGGGACCGACGCGACGGCTTAACGTGCCCTCCGAAGCACGGAAACGCTCAGTTGTAATGTCACTAGCGGTCACCCATCCGACTCATGACCGCGGGCGACGTTGCTTAAGTTTGCTGATCGGTTGAAAACAGCTAAGTAAACTTCGCTACGAGCGAATGTTTATTTTAACGACAGCAAAAAGATTTTACTCAAAACATTTCTTGTCAATGATTACTCTTCCTGAACTCTATTTATAGGAATACAAAATGTTGTTTTTGTTAAACGTATTTTTTTTGTTGTCCATTGAACGTTGTGAATATTTGTGATCATCACATCTAAAGGTCAAGAAAGCAATTTGAATAAATATTTCAACTCGAAACAAATTGAAACGTACAAAATGAAATAATGAATCGTTTAACCGGAAATGTTTGCAGCAATAGTCCTTTCAGCACGAGTTTTGTTATGACTTCCGATTTTTGATAACATAATACCGATGTTGATCCACCCGCGACTTCGCCAGTGGGGTTTTGGTTCATTTGGGAACTAAGGAAAATAAATAATTTGCAGTCGGGTTTTTAAAAATATAGGCACACTTTCACGCAATCTATACACAAATGTTCAAAATGTCAGTAGGGAACTGGGCCAATTTGGTCTCAGTATTATTGGTCGTACGAACAACGAGTACATCCGGTCAAAGCCAAGATTCAATTACCAGTATTTGCACAAACTATTGTAATAAATTGGCCTGCCGAACAATGGCCAGGGTTGTGTTAAAGGCACTACCTCAATGCAATTTTGAATTATGTATAATATAACGGTACTACTTAGTTTGGGTCTAGACATTTTACGAGGCATAATGTGGCACCTAATAAAAACTGCCATTTACAGGCTTCCAATAAAATTAGAATAGAGACATTTTGGAAAATACCAGGTCTTGGATGTCTTGTAATACATCTGGCTGTTTCCAAATTGGTAAAGCTAAATTTGAGAAACAGTTTTTTACTTGGTAATAGATTTTCTACTTGAGTGTGGTGTAGTAGCTAGCCAGGTTAGGATTCATTGGATGCTTTTTCAAGTTATTACCGTATAATACAATCCCAAGCCCGCTATTCAACTCAAGTAACAGATCATTCTAAATATAATAATATTTTCAAAATTGCTTCAATTGTTTCTTTCTAAACGACGTGTTCAACAATAACTAATGATTTTTGTAAGCCAATAGGTCATATAAACGTACTTTCATAGACTCAACATCTTAACATAAAACAAGCAATTTCAAGCTCGGTAACCACCTCAAAAAGACACTAAAATATAATGTAAGTGTAAAAAAAACCTTCTGGAGCAACAGACAAACTAAAACTACAACTTGGACAGTAAACAGATTATGTTATTCTTTCATGTTTATGGCAATTAATCTTTTGTTCAATATATTTGAACTAGACAGGATAATATCTGTAAACCAGCGTTTGTGATATGCCTCGCTATAAGGAAGGCGTATTTTTGCACTGGGGCTGACAAAAGGATGAAACGCATTTGTCTACATCCTAGTCAATTCATGAAGAGCACGCTGTTTGGGAATGTTCTCTTTCGTAACAGATCATTACTACTTCAAGTTCCATGGAGTAATTCCATATCTGCTCCCTCAAAACTGTTCTACATACGTGATTGGATGTGTAAAAGTCGATTTTGCGTCAAATTATGTAGCTGATGAGGTAGCGACACAGAAAAACAGATATATACTACGAGCCATCAAGCATTAGCAAGGAGGATCAGTAGATAATTCGGTGCATTTTAATTAACAGTATGTCTAGTCATAACTGTCAGTCAAATCCACAGATCGGTCAGAACAAAAACTTGGCAAATATTTATTTAGTAAGTAGATGAGTAATTGCTTCTTTCGCTGAAAGTGTTTAATAGCACAATTATAATAGATTGCTAACCTCGATATTTCATCTGCGGTACAGCAGCTGTGATCATTGTGAACTATTTTCCTTGAGCAAATACTTATAGTAAACATAGAAAAGTGATAGGATACAGCTGATAGTTTCTATGCCAATAAACTGATCACTAATAATGGTATATAATGGTGAAGTCCAATATATTACGCACTAAAGCACATAGATAACGGAAGCAAGGACTGAACAGGGAATGAAGTATTGCCCCGTTGCTATGGGGTTGTTTGTAATGACAAAACTTATGATGAAACTAAAGCTAGTACTGACACAAGCTAAAAACATTATATCACGATACTCAATTGAGATAATGTTACAAACTTTTTAGCAATTTCCATTACTTTTTAGTATGATTAGCTAAATAATATATAAACCTTAGATGCAGCTTATAAGTTGTACAATATTTAAACATACTGCATTGTTTGCTCAACTCGGTTAGGCAAATACATTATGCAAACTGGTTTAGAATGTTTAACTATGACGGGGTTTCCCAGACCTTGCTCGAATTCATTTAGCAACATGCATTAACTTCATAGTAAATTACACATAAAAAATATTCTTCTAAAACAATCAATGTATAAGTACCAACTGTTTATTTTTGTTACTGATAAACAATGTGTGAAGTAATGAAAGTTTTCAACAGACGATGTTCTGCCTAAAGGTTAAGTTGCATCATAACAATTTGTTTAAATTAATGTTGGTCTTTTTATAGTAACAAATACTTGAGCATCGAATGATATGAGTCAGAAGCGTTAGATCGTCAATGACAGGGTCATAAAAATAAAGTGGCCAAGGGGATACCGTCGCTCATAAAAAGATTCACGTATATCAAAATATTTTGGTTTGACATACTTTCTGTTCATTTTCCCGGATATGACGCTTCAATCTTGAAAACATGAAATAAGATCGGTAAATTTATGTAAACGTCAAGGTTCAACAAATAGATCGAATTTAAAAATTACATCCTCATGGACTTTGCTGATGGTTTTTGGCAAATCACAGTAGTAAAATACATATCTTAATATACATAAACATTTTGTTTAAGTTTCTTGTCATATTTATTTCAGTATTCATTTACGATTTTTTTAAAAATCATTAACAGATTTTGTCATCATTTGTTAATTAACGTAGAACTTTTACCTCCACTGCCATAAGTTAGACTGGAAATAGAAAAAACAGACCCTTTACAGAAATATTTTGTACGTTTAACTTGTAATATATTGCTAAATTAGCAGTCTGTATTTTTCCTTCTTTACCTATATCTTCTTCATATTCGTTTTCGCTATAAACTTGCATACGATGCCGAACTAGGTCACCCCCAGACCTTCACACTTGACCGTGTGTTGACATAGCCGAGATACACGTGAATGGACAGTTTACTCATAAACTTAAGTGGTAATCCAGTAACTGCTCGTTAATCCATGAAACTAGGCAGTTAGGTATTAATCTGTGATACCCACCATATTATATACACAGAGAAGAAGACGATGGAATTTTAATACCTAGTCTCTTACAATTAGTAGTGCTATCATTCGCTTTCTCCGTAGTAGTGACTATGTTAATAGACACATTTTTGGTAAAGTTCTTATATATTTAACCGTCAAAGTCAAAAGTCAAAACAATGACAATTTAAATAACAATGCTATTCTAAATAATGATAATCTATTGCTATAATGGCACCTTAGACATTTTTAGATGCTTTTTTTAAACTATTAAAGAAAATTTTGACTTAGAAATATTTATAGAGTCGTCGAATACGATTCAACACAAAATCCTGATAATTGCAATTTATTTTTAGGCCTAATGATAGACTTTGCATCTCTAATTTTAATTAGCTAGTACCTATTGTTTTGTGGTACATTGCTATATTATACGGATGAAATTTGAAAACAAACGTAATTTAAAAATACGCAAAATACTTGTTATAATATCATTTCGTTCCTATAACAAAATGTAGTTGCTATGGAAGTACTTACCATATAATATTATGGATGCATGGCGTATAATACCGACACAACATCGGCACTAATGTGTCATAAGTATAAAATAGGTGTTTTAACATTCCAAAGATCCAACGATGCATTCCAATGTTTAGCCTCTTTGTTTGCTTATCTACTATTATTTCCTTTGTTCCAAATCACCTCATGTAGGCCATTCAAAATCAGAGCCGAAAACTTTCAAATCTACACTTTCCTAATCTGAATTCATTGTTAAGGTTTTCACACGAAGCCGCATTTGTCTGCGAGACCGCAAATGCTGCTAAATTCAGAAGCCAATTAAGTCAAATGTTATTATGTTACTAAATGAAAGTGGGTCAGTATTTCGAACTAATATATAACCAGGAAGTATGTCTAATGATGATATTCAAATGTGTTGATAAATATTAGTAACAGATTTATGAAAATTTTGCTTGTGAAAATAATTAAGAAACGTCACTTTAGCAATAATGTATTCAACATCGAAATAAATCTGAACTATTTTGTTGTGTATTGCCGCAAAACGACTCACTTTAAACTCATCAAACGTGTTGAACCTTGCTTTGAAGTTTTGTTACCCTGGCATGAAAATGAAACTGTTTATAGAGTTATTAAATATGATTTTATGTTTGCATGAATGTAGGCTTCTAACAGGAAGTGGTGGAGGACGGGTTGCCATAATCGTTAAAAGATCAATTAAGAAACAATAGGATTTACTGACATTGTAAACTGGTTAATTAAGTACTCAATTATACTATTTAATATCTGATGTTTACAGGCTGTAGACGGTGTTTTAGGGCTTCCCCGTTTGTCTATATCCGGTTAAGAGAGATTTAATTGGAATATTAATTTATAGGTAATATTCATAAGATGTTAATGCTCATGCTTTCGACCTAGACATAGATAGCGGAAAATGCCACAGTTGAAATAATCCTATAATTTAATTGGCTCAGTGAAAAGAATACGTATTTTATTGCTGACATAGTAGATAAGCAACCAAAGATCACAAAAATATTAGGGTAAAAAAAGTTTCTGTTAAATGCATACGAATTTTATTACGAATCAAATTGTGGGCTCTTTATTTGGAAAAGAGCCAAATAATGTAGTAATAATAATCAACCAGAGTAAAGGACACAACGCTATCAAATTCACATTAAATGAAGATTGTAGTGAGTGACACCATAATGAAATTAAATCACCGGAGCTTGACAGAACTCGCAAACAATTTAATCAACAAGACAATAGACACTGGTTGGAATGACACAGACGTCATATAAACCAAAAAAGGCGATCAAAAACCGCGCCAAAGATTCTTCCAGTAAGGCTAATAGGCCATCCAATTCTTTAATACGACACGTGCTTAGCTACCCAATATTTATTACAGCCACAATTGTTTACCGTTATGAGGGCCTTAGTGTCTTCCAATTCTTCTTGTATTAATAAAAATAACACTTCTACCACATAAAGTATACAACAAATGTAAAAAAACAACGGAATTACCTAGTCATCTTAATTTAGAAGCTGTAGAAACAAAACTTCTCGAGTAAAAAGGGGAGCAAAAATCGTTTCTCCTTCTAAACGACACTGACGAATCTTTAATTGTGGCTTATGATTTTGAAATAGAACAAAAGGCATCCACGTGAAAGCTATTAATATCTCAGATTCGGACAAAGCGATTACTGTAAACTTCGTTCTATCTGAAATTGTAACGTTCGCTGATATAAACCTTATTTTAACACTGGTATGCTTGATTTTCGTACTAGCTGGCCTGCTAATGTGGGAAATATACGTTCCTTATCTTGTTGTACAATTAATATTCTTGGGATCCGTAAGTTTATACATCCCCCTGTACACAAAAATAGTTTTGTGACCGGTGATAGAGTAAACGCAGAGTAGCAAGAAACCGGTTTGGAATCTTGCAACACAAGTCTGCATTGGTTAGAAACTGAACTCTCTCTGGCATTTGGATTGATGCATGGTTGTTTGCAAGCACAATGAAGTATCGCTGGTGAAAACTTCTATCATAGGAAAGTGTTTGATGGAATATTCCAGAGGTCAGTTTATGCCTGTCGCGTATTTATATTTTTTTTAATTAATTAATGTATTAAGTGTCTTTATTCTACCCTAAATCTAATTATATAGGGTTCTTCTCCTCAAAATTATTTAAAGTCCAAAACTGTGATTTGAAAATATAACTATAAAAGGCTTCGTACTTTCAAAATTTAATTACAATTAAGTCCAAAACCGTAGATTAAAATATATTTCTTGATTATATCAATCTTATACTATGCAGTATAGTATGCCGATACCTAGTACCTGCAATAAAATATAACTAAGTTCGTTGTTAAAGTGTTAATAATTGAATCTAAAAGTTGAGGTCGTCCTCTTCTCTCTCATCTTTTGAAGCAGTTTTGACGTTTAGGTAATCTATGGAACATAAACTGCATCAGGTACAGACTTCACCGAATCGTTTAGAAAGCTTGTATTATACTGACATTGACATTATATGTTTCTTAACTGTTAAACTTTGAGCTGCGTGTCGAAATAATCAACGAAAGGATATCAAGATATCAATTGATTAAGATTTAAAATATACCGACCAAATAGGAAAAGAATATAATCACTTTAGCCTTTTTTGTGTGTACATTTTGGCATTACACTTTACAATCTCAATGACATTGACATTTGAATATTATGCACTCACTTTTCATATTAGAACTCATTTAATGTATTATGCTTTTACTAAGTTATAGACAGAAATGAATTATTTTGCGTTGTCTTTAGCAATTCATCAACAGGAATAATAACAAGGGTAGTTCCCATTAAGATCACTCGTAAACTCAGACACACTTCAAACAGAGAAATAAAAATAATGTTATTACTATTAACAACTCGAAGACTGTTGAAAGAAGGTTGAATATAGTCAATGAAAGAGGATTTATTTATTTATAGGAAGAAGTTTACCACAACAATTTTTGGAATACAGTAACGTTATGTACCGTCAGACTTAATTGCATTGTTTGCCGATTCCTTGACGTAATTATTAGCACAGGAAATTTCCTTATTTCACTTTCATTTGGACTGTGGGCAATAATTAAATAAAACATTTATTCCGTTCAGTATGCGCTAAAGGTTGAGGAAAGTAGTTATTATTTCCGGAATTCCCTCAATTCTTTACGAAGTTGTAATCTTATATACATCCTTTTTCGATAAAATTAATTTGAAATAAAAAACTATGACGTGGGTCACGTTATTCCCTATAAAACTACTCGTTTAATACGTCATTCACGTCAATGTCCATGTTTACAACAGACCACAGTTGAATACAAATAATAAAAATCGACGCCACGTTCGATATGTGACCTTCTTAACGTTGGTCAAAGACTGTCGCTGTTACTTAACTTTGGACAAAGAACTACGTGCTTCTAATTCATTATCTACTATAATAACTGAAGCAGATGATTTGATTTGCAATAAATATAATAAACAATTGGAAAACGCATAAAATAATACATAATGTTAATATTGGTTCAGAAACTATGAATCTAATTAACTAAATCAACAATATAAAAATATATTTCATATTTCACTATTATCTATTTAGCTACACATTCCTTTTACTTTAACCCTATTTTTAAAATTGAAAGCAGACAACTTTCAACTTTTGATAAGATTGAAACAAAACGCATGTTCAACTGCGTTTTGTTTATTTATTTTGTTTAGAGATTTAGACTCGTCAATCCATAAATGCTCAAAAGTTATGCATTTCCATTCAAAGAGGCAATGCTGCTAGCATTTTGGAGACGCTGCCAACTAGCCATGTCTTAGTAGATTAATATTGATAACATTTTCTTTGTATATTTATTTAAAGATTGAGGTAAAGAAAAGTTTTAAAGTAACTTTAGTAATATCTTATATACTCAGATATGAGTTAGAAGTGTATACAGAGATTGCTAATAATAACACACATTTATTATTACATTTCTGTATTTGACGTGTACCTACATATTTTCAAGTATTAATTTTCGTAAGATACTGGTAAATCAATTTTCTTATTTCACACGCTTTCATTTAAAACTCAAAGGTCGTTTTTTATATCGCGCAACGTTATCGAGTGAAGGTAATTATTTTTGTATGAGTGTCTGCTTCAAGTCAAGTGTATATCTATAATATTGATTTTATCAGCATTGAAAACGATTTAACAAAAGCAATTGTGTCGGGGAACTCCAGTGGATTATTAGACATTTTCCTCCCATTGTTGATTTTCGGGTTAAGCAGTCTAATTTATGACCCAAGTAGCTCAAAGTTTATCAGTAGAGCAAAGCAAGATGGTAGACGCTAGAGACTGAAATAGATCCAAATATTATGTCTTGAATGTTATGAAAATAGAATGATCTCTTAGATTTTTATTGTGTTTATATTAATCTTTGTTTTATTATAAACAGTCTTTGTAGAGGAGTTTAAACAATTTCTCATATAGAATTTAGGAAATCTGTTTTGTTTTGTACTCAAAAAATACCAACGAATTCAAGTAAAGTACTGATATTTGGAGGTACAATATTGAAAAAATATAAAGAAACTATGTCCATAAATGGTAAAGAAACTACTTTTGAAACCCGGTAAAATCAAACGAAAATACACGTTTAACCTTAATGCGAATAACTAAAATGAATGGCGGAAGCTATGACTTCAGTTACGGCTATTATTAATAATAACTGTTTAATAACAACTGCACGAATAGTGAAAGGATATAACAGTTACTGCATAATAGCAAAGTAGCTGCAAAATATCAATTAAATTGTCAATGTGGAACATATTTTTTTATTGCTAGGTTATCAGGTGTCAAAATAGTATCGGTTTTTTTTAATAACATAAGTAAGTCAATGACAGGAAATGAAGACTGAACTATTATTATTCTTTTTGGAAAATAACCTCTTTTTTAGTTTGATCGGACAGTGGTCATTAACATGACTGAAAATCTGAAAATTTCTTTCTAAATAATATTTATAGAGATATCTTAAGAGATTTTAAAGACACTTTCAGACTACCTTTATATCCGAATCCTTTATTACATTTATTTACTTCTACAATAGAACTGGATACTCTTGATTATTTTAAAAAATGTAGTAAAAACTGAGTAGCCTAAACTTTATGGCAGTATCATAATTTATTTTTAGGTCTCTGTATAAAAGGTACTATTCCATCAGTTTTGTAAAGGAAGGCCGTAATTAGTTTGTCATGATTCTTCATTGTTCCTGGTAGGTATCACGTAACAGTATTGACATTCGTCATGACATGAGTTTTTTAATTAGTGTACGGTCAGATAACAAAAGTTGCCGGAGTCATTACTGAAAAGTACTTTTACTAAGAACCATCTAGGTAAGTACCATTACGGTTGGTACGAGTAGGTACCTACCATTATTAACCTAAGATTAGATAAAGTTTTATTTCAACTAAAATTACATCCATGATGGGAAAAGAGTTTTTATTTTTATTTATAATTGTTATATTTGCGCCTGCTCGGCGGATTACATAACAAAATTATGAGAAAAAAATATAGTCATGTGCGGGATTCGAACCCGCGTCCATCCACCTCTATAGCCGGGGTATGCTCTGACCGCTTGAGTTAACATGACAATGACTCGTAACTCCAATTTTTCCTCTCGTTCTTTATTTAACCATCGTATTGGGATGGAGCGACACCTATAGTTCAACTTACGTTGTACTACAACCAAGACCAATTTTGCAATTGGTTTTAAACTTGTAAATGATGACGCAATCTTTATGCCTGCTCGGCGGATTTCGAGATATTTTATTTCAATATAATGTAGTTAAAGTAGGCATTTATTATTGAAAAACTATTTACAGACAATTTCTAGTCAGACGAAGGAGATTTTAATCTTTTCATAATCTTAATTTGCAGGATTTTAAATTTTAGATTAGCCGTGGAAGATTCATTAATTACCATTATGTTTGAATTTGTAGACCGCTGGAAGACTAATCGATTTGAGTCTTGTAAGGATAAACATAATATGTAGATACTTGAACAGTAATCCCTGGAATATTTAGATATTATACTTCGTCGACAGACAACACAAGACACTATAGGTAGGTAACGGCTTAAACGTTACCTACAGTGTCATATTTTCTTACCTCTTATCAAATTTATCAACTATCAAGTATTATAAAGCCAGATTAGTCAAAGTACTACAGTAGCCACTTCATTTGATGACGTCAATTAAATATCATCAACTGAACATTCCTTCAGTGAATGCTTCGTAAATTCAAAACACTCGACTTACCTGTAGTCACAATGGTTGGTACTTTACATTGTTACAAGGAAGTCTCATTGTTATACCAACCACAAAATGGCGGCTGCTAAAAAAAGTTCGCGCCGAAATGTCATTTTGAAAATAGAATAGGTCAACTAGTTGACATGGCGCTCGGGCGTGAGTTATAGTGAGATGAAAACGTGTGTCTGTTTTGCGATAGTTCAGTGATCTAATCATTGTTGAATATCAAGCTATTGGCTGTTTCAATTTTTTAATTGGGTACATTTTATGTTAGAACAATTATTTAAAATCTTCTGGCAGTCTAGTGCAGAATTTTAGCCCCATATCATTGATGACCTAACCAGTAAAAATACACAAAGATATCTCAGACACAAAGTGTTCTCAGAATTTGAATTTAAAATATTTTGTAAATTAACCTGTCACATTAGCTTATCAAATTATTATTATATATTATTGAAATGTTGTGTGACATGAAATCTTAATTTATTTTCTTGTACAGTCAAAAGATTATCCCCCGTGTTAAATATCCTAGAAGCAGTTAAATACAAGTCCATTTCAAGTCTATTGCATCGGCCTTAACCTGAAAGCATGAATACCTGGGTTGGTCAGAGGCATAGTGACCTAAATTTTTGAAGGCTTAAAGCTTAGCTAAGATAAAAAGTATAGAAAGGAAATAGAGCAAAGTGAGTGAAGCAGCTCTGGTGGACGTGCAACTCTCGAAAGAGAAGGCAGGTTATGAACATTTTCATTACTTTTTTTTTATATGGTTATGATTGCAATAACGCCTGCTATGCGGATTACATTACAAAATTACAAATATACGATAGGAAAAATTTAAGTTGTAGTACAACGGAAGTGGTACTATAGATGTCGCTCCATCCCAATACGATGGTTAAAGAACTATAGGAAAGATTCGAGTTATGACGTCATGTCATGTTAGCTCAATTGGTTAGAGCATGCCCCGGCTAAAGGGGCGGATGGACGCGGGTTCGTATCCCGCACATGACTTAAATTTCTCCTATCGTATATTTGTAATATTTTCATTACTTTCTCACTAACTAACAACGACGAGTCACTATACCTATCACTTTAATATCAAGATTGCGAAGAGTAATCATTCTGATATCGCATATACTCCTCATATTATAGACTTATCATAATATAATCTAAATATTATTTTTTAATAGTCGAATTGTATATAGGATACGAGCAAATGATTTTAAAAAAAAACATCGCTATTGCTTGCAAAATTTAATACCATTTCATTTACTTGAGTAATTTTAATTGAAATTTTATAGTCCCTATAAAGGTCGTTTCAAACTTGGAGAACCATCCTGTCCCGCTTTGATCTATTTTCCATACTTGTTTGAAGAACTCTGTTTACGACATCAAATTAAAAACGTGGATCTTAAACATAATATGCTCTTGACCTAATTTAAAGCGCTCATTAATTAACTATGTGGTCTGCAAAACGCGGTAAAGTAAATAAATATATCTGGCAAACGTCTCCGTTTATTATTTGATATGCAATAAAACGCCCAAATTGGAATGCAGGTTTTCCTAAAATATACATATTATATTGCAATATATATAATAATAGGATATATGTGATAGGATAACTCATTACGAAGATGGACATACGAAACTATTGCGAATAAAACATCAGGATCAGATTAAGACAATATATTTTAGGGAAATGTTTATAATGAAGAATGTTTTAGTGAGATTATAATATTTGATTTAGGTAGAATCTGGCTTTAGCGATATCCTTATCTCAAATTTATTACATATCGGAATTCAGATAATTATATACTACTTATATTTTGCATTCAATAGAATAAATACGATTTGCATTTTGACGATGATCTGTTAATTTAAAAACCTACCGAGTATTTGAAAAACTATAAAAATTGGGTATTGGCTCCCGTAGGAATTCTGATCTATTAAATACGACCAGCATTTGCCTGTTTGTTAGGTTGTGAGACGTTTTACTTCCCAAACCTTCAACCTTTTCGTCTACAATATATATAAAGCTTATCGGAGTAGACAAGCTCTTTCACGGTTGGCATACCTGGCTAATGCACTAATACTCTAACAGCTAAATAGGTCAATGGTAGTACTAACCTGCCACCAAGGCTTACGAACTCACCTGCCGAGGCCGATTATCAAATATTGTAAATATTGTTGATGGATTTATGTAAGATAATGTAAAGGAAAAAAATAGATAGATATTTTACTGTGAAGGAATTGGGATACAAGAAGATGGATTTATTTTAGATACTACGAATTCAATTCACATCTTACACCTATTTATAATATAGGTAAGTATGCACTTGCAAATACTAATCATACGAGTGAAAAATACCTCTCTCATTATGATCGATACTCCATGGAGTATCTATATAATAATTTAAAAACAATATTGTTCGCTATGTGCCTGATAATTGTATACAACAATATTATTTTTATCTTTTTAATTACTTCTTAACACTTCTTATGTTTAGAACAACATTCGGTCGAAACATACATAATATTTATCATTCATTATGTATTCCAAAAACCTCACAATGTGCCTATTTTTACGGTCATTTAAAAAATACATATTGTAATTTTGGACATGAACAGCATGATTAAATATACTAAAATATGTTATCTTAATTGATTAAATATCTTTATTTAACAAAAAACATATCAGTGGCTGAATGCGCAGCACTGATCAAAGACAATGAAAGTATTATGATGCGTTTTTGGTCGGTTATAAACGTCAAATTTAATCACATTGTCAATGTCATTAGTGTCAATTGCAACTGACCTTATCTTGGGCTGGGCACAAAGTCACACAAGTTAGACATATACGCCTTTATGGAAACAAACACAGTTAATTTGTACCTATATGTAAAGTTGGCTTTGATTGCCGCGGCCTTTGGTATAATTGTTTTGACTATCGCTTTCGTTAGTGGTCAGTGGCCTTACTTACTGTACTTCACTAACCTACCATTACGTGTACCCTGCATTTGTGTTCTATGACTTTGCTACTGGTAATTAAACCAATTTTGTGTAATTCAATGTTCTATATGTGTAATGTATGTGTAATGCACGAGGACCACTTGATGTCAAAAGTCTCTTGTGCCTGTAATGTATTAATACATATGTTTTATTACTTTGATCGATGTAAATATTCAAAACTCTATTCAAAGGGACCACGGCGCGGTCCAGAGTTGCCACGGCGGGCTAAATGACAAAAAATAGACACAAAAATAGATAAAAGCATTTAGATCCCTATAAGTCATTGCGGACTCATAGGCAGTCCAAATGCTCTAGCCCACTACGAGGTAATTATTGACATTTCTTAATTGACATGACGAGATTGGCTTGTAAAGTAGTAAAGTTACAGAAAGCGAAATATAAGACGAAGGTTTTTGTCTCAAATGGTCTAGAACACAGGTATTACAATTCCAGTAATATTACAATAAAAAAAGGGTAAAAACCTTAGGTATTTAGCTCGCTAACCTATTCAACGATGCCATTTTTATAGGAAAATACTCGGCCATTTTTTATCGTGCAATCGTGAGACTTGAAAACAAAAGGATGACAGCAGAGAATCCTGTTTAATGATTGTTAACAACAACGTCATTAGTGTCATCACAGCTACAACTGTAATCAATGACGCGATTAAAATAATTTAAAGCATGTAGATAATTATATAAATTAAAATTCCCTTGATGGCGTGTTCAATTTCACATTGCTTGTGTCACGGACGTAGGTACAAATAGATTTAATTTGTACCTGGTGCCTCAGGATTGTCATACAATGCCGTGGGGTGCCGGGCTTGAATGTCACCGCGCCATCCCTACCTGTGGGTGTCGTAAGAGGCGACTAAAGATAAAATACCGGAAGCAGCGCCTTCTGAGGAACTGTGATACCCAAGACGCCTGTCAAGCGTGAGGATTATGGCAAACCAACCTTAAAGGGGGAGGCTGTGTTCAGCAGTGGACAATCCGGCTGATACAGCATGGATCAATGCATTTATGACTTATTTGTGAGATTTAAATGTATTTACTAACACACAATACATAATGTGCTAAATTGGTTTCGTGTTTTTGATGTTTCAATAACTGTGACTATTAAACTGGATAATGTCATATTACTGGAAATAGCTCGAGGGCCACCTGATGTTAAGCGGACTAACCTTTGCCTATAACAGATGCATTTCGTCACAATTCACGAATTGCACTGCGCCCGTCACCTTGAGACAGTTGTTAAGTCTCGTGTGCCTGTAATTTCACTGGCTCTCAAGGACTGCTGCCGGAACACACCGTTAGGTGCTTGGCAACAAATTTTCCACTTGAGGGTAGTCGCTAGCCAGGCGGTCATTCGCAAAATGCTCTTCCATTATGCGGTGAAGCTCAAGCCCGTGAGATTCGAACCATGTACCTGCAGCGCGGCAGTCCATAGCTAATGCCACTGAGCCATCACTGCTTTTGATGTATAATTAATAATAGCTTCTCATTATATACTTAATTGCTGTTATTACCTTTTACTATCCATATTTATTGCTACATCAGTGACGTCTTAAGCATAATCAAATGCATACATAGTAGACCTATTGGTTTATGTCAGCGAAATGTATGGAAAATTGTATCCAAGAATAACCAAGTTTATTGTCAAGTTGAGGATATCAATGATTTACTAACATAAAATCTAATGGTCGTGTAGCATGCCAGCTTTTATGTTCCGTCTAAAAATACTCACCAATATTGGTATCTCCACCGTTTTACGATGAAGAAAAATTTTGCATTCCAGCAATATATATACTAATATTCTTCTTCTTCTTCGTATCGACGACTCATTTAATTAAATACTTTAAATACATTGTTGATTTAATATAGATCTATATGGCCCTCTAAAGCATATGATTGAAATGAATATTTTTGAAGATATTACAGATTTAAAAATTGCGGGACGTAGCGTTTGCGGCGGTTCCGGCCAGCCCGGGCGGCAGGAGTGTGTAGTAGTGTAAAAATGTAAAAAGTAAATAAGTAAAAATGTAGTGTATGAATTTAGATATTCCAAAAATAGCAGGAAATCTTCATGGTTTAGGGAATGAAGAATTGTTTTACTCTAAATTTAACGCGTGCGGGCCACGGGCAGTTATGAATAAATCAAAACTACTGGATCGATTTTAATAATTTTTTCAGTGAATGACATAGGCTATATATTTTAAACCCGTGCGAAGCCGGAGCGGGCTGCTAGTATTCTAATATAATATTCAGGGTTCAAAGCAATAATATATTCATAGCAACAATATTAAGCTCTGATATTGTAGAGGTTACACAATAATTCATAATTTAATATAAACTCTGAACAAGGAGGATTAGTTCTATAACATTGGTTTTCTGAATGGCACTTTTAGTTACGCGCTGTGAATTATTTTTGAATATAAATTAGTAAGTGTACTTAAACATCGATTTTGATAACAGTTTAGTAATTCTAACAGACTGGTAACAAAGATTACAGTTTTGACTGTAGATTTAATAACAATTTATCATAATATTTCAGGATAATATAACTAATTACCAGATTTGGTTGGGCAGGGGATTAGGCTCGAGCGGTGAAAGGGAGCATTGATGCATCATAAAGGTGCCTCTTAACTTTACTCACTGGGTTGCAAGTCCCAGGCACCTTGACTTGGGCCTCTTCCTCTGCAACGCGATGGACCCGGCACCCGCACGGTGATTCCATGGAATGCTAAGTAATTCGTCTCATATGTATACGTTGGTACTTATTGGTTTCATATTTGTACTGAAGGTACTGCATACTTAAATGATTTAGTGAATGTGCTAATATATATGATATGAATATTATTATTGCATTTAGGTAGGTATTAATAGTATATGCAGTATAAATAGTAATCTCTAGAATTGTGACTCTTATATAATTTAATATTAGACTAAGTTTTCGGTAAACCTATGTATGGTCAAATGTTTCCGTAGGACGTTTCACCGAATTAGTTTAAATATTCAATAATTTATTAAACGAGTTTAAAACACTCTTAATAATTATTGATGTAAAATTTACCAAACAAGTTTCCGAAATAGTAGAGTGAGTCATGTTCAACTGTTCGATATCACGAGATCTTTGGCTGATTGCCTAGTAAGCCAAGATCTTAGCACAATAACATAATGACCAGGCAAGTGGAATTACACTAAAAAGGTTCCGCACCAACACTGCATGAAGTATGAGACGGACGGTCAGCGAGGGTTAGTGTAGAGTCCCGCGAAATTTGATCATCCAAATCCATCCTTCTTGGTCTACCATAAGAATGAAAACTTAGGAATTGGGAGGTCATTAAATAATATAGTGATATATATGAAATACTATCACTAATCATTTACGTAAACAATATTCTATATCCACATCTTTGATTTTGGTATAACTAACATAATAATATTATGCTATAACTAACATAATAATATTATGCACAGTTAACAGAGTTCTATGTTATACTAACTTAAAAATAACATATTTTTACACTCTCTTTCCTTCTTACTCAAGTTATAATAATTTGCACGTTCTTGAAAGAACTTTAAGCAATGCAAGTTATATATAAATACTATAAGAATTAGCTTCTCACTTCAACGTTTCTACGTCTTCTCGTTCAATATGTAAAATATACTTCTCAGAACACGAAATAAAATTGTTTCTTTGATAGTTGAATTCTTTTTATTTTTAAAATAATAAACATAATATTAATGTCTTTTTGCTTTTAGTTTTACTGTGACATTAATTTATAGATATCTTTTGAATGGCATAATTATCGTGGTTTATTTTTAAGGCTAAGAAGTTTGTGTTACTATTACCAACCGTATAGTTGCGATTCGTTATAAGGTTGTTTATAGTTATATATCCCAAATAAAATACCAGTAACAATTATGAATATAAGAAACTTTCATTTTGTAGCTTGAGAAGTACTTCTCGTATAAACAGACATACAAATGATATAAGAAGGGGTCATATAGAAATTTAAAATTACTGAGGATACCAGAAAATACCAAAAATTCACTAAGCCTTTGCTTATATACAGGCACTTTAAATATAATAAATCATTAAACTTTACCCACGCAAACTTAACTTTATCAAGGACGAGATCGTTCTCAATCACTACCGAGGCTTACTAGCTAAACTTGTTGGTTATAATATTATGCAACAGTTTTTATGATAAAATAAAAATAGACTAGAAGCATGAAAAAGGATTTAATATGCCTGTTAAATTCGTTAAAGGTTTGTACTTGGCGTGACGTCTAATTTGAATCAATATAGATTCGATAATATTAGGTCCTTACATATGAAATTGGCGTTTTGTATGGGAGGAACAAAAAGTCGAATATTTTTTAATATAATATATTTAATTAATCAAAGTATGAACCATTATTTTCTATGCACTTTTGCCATCTCATAGGTAGTTCATTGATCCCTTTACTAAAAAAACCAGTCGGACGGGAATCAATAAAATCTTTGAAGGCGATTTGGACTGCCCCATCGGAGTTGAATTTTTTCCCTTGCAAGAAGTTATCCAAATTTCGAAAAAAATGGTAATCTGTTGGAGCAAGGTCCGGGGAGTACGGAGGATGTCTTAGACTTTCCAATTGAAGCTCTTCTAATTTAGTAGCCGTCTGTAGCGCAGTGTGTGGTCTAGCGTTGTCGTGAAGCAGCAGTGGCGTGGAGCGATTGACCAGCCTAGGTTGTTTAGCCGCTAGCTTTTCCATCATGGTTTGCAATTCCTGACAATAGACATCAGCCGTAATAGTCTGGCCAGATTTGAAAAAACTGTAATGAACAATACCGGCACTAGTCCACCAAACGCTTACAAGTAACTTTTTTGGGGTTAATTTTCGCTTGGGGCAGGATTTGGCTGGCTGGCCAGGATCTAACCATTGCGCTGAGCGCTTCCGATTATCGTAAAGAACCCATTTTTCATCACAGGTAATGATTCGGTTTAAAATACCTTCATTATTGTGCCGGTTTAGTAATGTAACGCAGCAGTCGACGCGCGTTTGCCGGTTTGTTTCAGTCAATTCGTGAGGTACCCACCTTTCAAGCTTTTTAATCTTCCCAATTTGCTTCAAGTGAATTAAAACAGTTTTATCACTAACATTGCAGCCTGCAGCTAACTCGGACGTGGTTTGCGATGGATCCGCTTCCACAATAGCCTTCAACTCTTCATTATCAACTTGAGTCTCAGGCCGTCCACGGGGCTTGTTCTGCAGGTCGAAATTTCCAGAACGAAAACGTTGGAACCAAAAACGAACTGTGTTTTCTTTTGCAACACGACCGCCATACACATCATTCACCCTTCGAGTTGTTTCCGCAGCACTAGTGCCACGGCGGAACTCGTACCTACTCGTAAATAATGCGATATTTAAGGTTTTCCATTTTGTAAAATGAGTGACGCAAACAGAAAAAAACAGAAGAAAAAAAACAAATGAATGACGATCATCGAAGCACAAATACATGAGTCTATAGCTGTACAAATTTGAATTTGGAATTCCTTACCAAAGAGGAGAAATTCGTGATTAAAGTGGCCAGTACGAAAAACGCCAATTTCATATGTAAGGACCTAATATTTACTTGATTTAAGAGAGTCAATACAAATCCTGTTTAATTTTTTGGTAAAGTGGTTCACCGTAAAATTAGAACATTAAGATTGTTAATAATAACTTAAATTATTAATGTGTGATGATACATAATTTTGTATGTTATTAATTGATTAAGAAAATATGGTAAAAAACAAGACGTCATTAACGACGCACATTGGCAAAGGAAGTCAGTTCAACAACTCGTTATCCATTTTCAATCATGCTAAGAGTCCCTTTTCATTTGACAGGAAGTGTATTATCTGTCATGTTCTGTCAGTTGTCGTGCCAAAAAGTAAATCATACCTTAAAAAATAATCTAAATGTGAACAATGTAGTTGTAGATATTTACCTTGTTAAACATATTGGTTTTACTTCAACGACAAAAAAAATATAGAAGTCAGTCAAAAAAGTAAGCATTTCTTAAATCGCGCTGAGCTCAAATTCGTCTGTTTTGCTCCTATCTCTATCTTGAACAGTATCAATAAACCATGAACATTGCCATAAGTATAAAGTATAAAAGTACATTTCAACGTTTTTTTTTTAATTTTATTATTCTTATACAAGAAGAAATACTTATGCTCGCTCTACCAAACACCACTCAATTCCGACTCAACCTAGTCACAGGATGCTTTATACGTCAGCACTATAAGTCATGTGTATCATAATATCTCCAACAATTTACAAACAATTAAGTAACGATATCCTGGTGGAAACACAGCTCTAGTTTCTTAATTTTTAAATAAGTAGTCAAGAACTTATAACAAAGAGGTGTCAAGGAGTCTACTCGTAGCTCATTAAGGATAGTTGAGCAACGCGACCCGAGTCACGGACCTTGATGCGTCGTTTGTTTTTGGTCATTAACAAAACAGGTGCATTATCTATAAACGCTATTTTATTTAAACTCTTTTAGATATAAAATTTTTATTTTGTAGTTTGTAAGCGTAACCGTAGATGTTAGCTTGCGGGTATACCCTTAGTTGTAGATGGCGTAGAAGTAAAGTAGAGTTAGTATAGATGTAAGAGTAAAAATACAGAAAATTTTGTTAAGATATTTTTTTTTTAAACCGTACATTGGCCACACTCTGACACTGGCAGAAAAACGTCAAGCAGCGTTTAAAAGCCATCTAAAGAAGAAGAAGAAGAAGAAGAAAAAACATAAAAATATACACGGAGTGAACGCACTGATGGTACATTTATTCCGGAAAGAAGAGATTCTAAGTACCTGCTGAAAAAGCAGGCAAATTTAAGGTCAAATTTAACTCATATTTTTACGTAATAGGAATTCCCCCGTGGGGTGCTGGGTTAGCGTGGGGATTATGGAAAACCCCTCCTAAATAGGCGAGGCTGTGTTCTGCAGTGGACATTGGACAATCCGGCTGATAGACTTCTAGGAATTACTAATTCTAATCAAGTTTATATTTAATAAATTCTAATCGACTCTTGAAAATAACAGGAAATTGTGAATATATTGGCTTTATTGGACTATATTACAAAAAAAAAAAAAATTATATCATTTAAATGTTTAGTTTGATAATTTCATATAAATATCCCTCAAATGTGTGAACTAGTTCTTATGATAGAGAAAAAACTTTTATAGCGTGAGATATGCAAAATTACCTACACTTAGATAAACTTTTCATTACTACTACGAACTCAGTAGGTTTCGATTCTATACAAAGACAATAGAAGCAGGTAATTATAAAAAAATCATGCGTAATTTTATTCTACAATATATTATTGCCTTTTCACACCTGGAAACATGCCATAGCGGTTAGTAAAAAAAGTAATTACAAATTTTAATTTTAGAACTTCTATTTTATAGCTGTTCGGTGAATAATAATCTCAGAAGACTTATGGATAACAATATGCCGTCAAAACCGGTAGGTATTGTATTCATAACTCAATATTAATAGGTATTTCACAAATTTAATAAGAAAATGAATAATAAATAGCATGTGTATTTAAATTAATGATAGAAATATCTCGAAACTTCTTTGAACTTTTTGGAAAATCTGTCGCCAAGCACCTAATTGTGTGTTCCGGCAGCTGTCCTTGAGAGCCAGTACTTCTAGGTTAGTTTGAACAACATCTTCGACCACATCATCACTTACCATCAGGTGAGATAGTGGTCAAAGAATAACCAATCATGCATAAAAAAAAAAAACTTGCACATGTATTACAAGGAAATGCTTAAAAATATAATCACTAATTTTACCAAACTAAGTACGAAATATATATTGTATTGTAGTGTATATATATATTTATTATGTAAGTATATCAATGTATTCATTATATGTTTATACATATTTCAATATGTATTTTATGTATATTTTTAGTTAGTTTTCTTTTCTTGTTTATAATCTATTATTAATTTGATTTAGTCATGTATTATTGTCTTGATTTGATTATACCTTTATCTTTTTATTACACCCCGTCTTGTTATTCCTGTATTTCCTCTCCATCCTAAGGTTGCCTGGAAGAGATCACTATTAGTGATAAGGCCGCCTATTGTAACACTTAATTGTAAGTTTAAATAATTATTCTATTACTTTCATGTTATTTTTGTATATTAAGTGGTGTAACAATAAAGAATTATCTATCTATCTACGAGAACTGGAACGCGTGCTCTGATTTTAGCCGGTTCGAGTCATTTAAGGGCATCGGGATATATATTAGATTACTGTGGGATGATTAACGACGACATGCCACGCCATGACGTGTTACTTTAAATAGATCATGAAGCTGGAATCGACGTAGGTGGTTTAATCGATCGACTTAACAAAGGCGGAATGGATAATTATCATAAGAATAATTTGCTTATGTAATTTCAGCTATAACACTAGATCCGGTAGGAGACAAGTTGTTTTGACAAATTGAATGATGCCAAAGCTTTCTTTGGATACAATCACTGCAACTTTCCAACGTAGCATTCCATAACGCATCTAGTTTGCGATTGATCAAAGTCGAATGATAGCGTTCTTTTACAGTTTGAAAATCGAATGTCTTTTGTTTCTGTCAAGCACACGTGTGGTTTAGCGTTCTACTTTTTAAATAGAAATCCATTAACATATCGTTTCCAGCCAGTATATCACTTGCGTTCCGTTTCACGCTATACTCATTTAGATAGAGTGAAATGTCTTAGAAAGTTACTTAGATTGTGTCGTTAGGTTGCACAACGTAACGGCTGCACTTAAGTTGTTTACATAGGTTTTACGGGTTCTTGACACGTTATTTGCATTTTAGTTTTTACGTATTATCAATATTATCGAGTAGATTTCCATTGCTAATAGTTTGAGACATTTTAAATCCATAATCATTAGTAGATGGAATGGGGTTTTAGAAACACCGCGCTTATATAATTCACTCAATTCACTCTTTACCAATACTTTTATAGGATCTTTATACACATCAATATACCTATATAGCTATAGGTAAGTTAACTTTGCTTTATTAATGTTTTGAATCAAATCAACTTATATTGTTTGTACCTATAGTAGATGCTTATTATTATGATAAAAACTGAATTACGAATATTTTTCCTGCTGCTTCTCTAACTCTCTATCTGAATTTCAAATACTGACATGTTTACGTCTTCAATTGAGGCAAATCAGAGATATTTTGCATTAAAATGTTAATGGGTTCTATAAGTAGTCTTCATCATAATGTTTTTTTTTGGAATAAGAATCAGATGTTGATCCAAGTTGCAATGATAAATAAAAAGTCCCTCTCGCAGAAGGAAAATACAAGCTGCTTGTAAAAAAGGTTTTAATTGAAAAATATTGAAGACGACATTCTTGAGATATTCCTTCCCCTGCCAAGCTACCGTCAGTTAGTTAATTATAAATATACTTATGTTAGGAATTGTAAAAGAGTATTGTAAGACATAAAAAAGGCCCCCAGTATCTTGTCCGTTCTTCTTGAAGCGTATCTCTAAAATTTTTGGTGAACGCGGCTGTAGAATATTTTTATAGATCATTTTTGTAATTGGCCGTTACAAGAGATTCGTAATCGCCGAAATTAATTTGTCTTTGACTTTTCACATTGATAAAATAGTATAGAAACAATGTTGTGATTTATCAAGCTATACATATATTCTTCTCGTATTAATTTGTATGGCTAGTTCTGTCAGTGTGCAGGTATTTAATAAAAATGAATATTTATTACAATAATAACAAGTGGTTCGTTCCATTGACTTGACACAGATGTTCAATATCAATCGACAAGGGCTGTGCAATGTCAAGGAATTAGGATAAACACTGTTATCTTTGCGTTATGTTTGACTATTAGTTATTTGTGGATCTGATGCCCTCATTTTGAAGATATATGAATGCAATACATCATTATAGTAATTTATTCAAGCACCCAGTCATATGGGTATATCATCTATGCATTACTTTACATTTTCAGATTCTCTATGACAAAAACGGGACCCTACTACGTCTGTCTGTCGTTATTAGCTTTATGGGAAAGTGTCATTTGAAGCGTGACTAACCTTTTAAAATTTACATAAAAAGCGGTATATCTGCAGGTCATCTTGAAAAATATTTATAAAAACTAAAGCACTATATTCTAAAGTAGTATACATGGCCCCCTGGGGTACCGGTTTAGATTGACAGCCTCCCATCTCTTCCCGTGGTAAAATATATGAAATGTATGAAGCGAGTAAGGGTTAAATACCGGATGTTGGCCAGCAGCGCCTTCTGAGGAACAACTATCGCAAGACGCCTGCCAAGCGTGAGAATTATGGCAAATACCACGTTAAACGGGCTGTGTTCAAAAGTGGACAATCCGGTTGGATTGTCCACATTTGAAAACAGCAATGCGGTACAGTATACATACACACTAGATGCGTGTATTTTCAGTGTTTTGTTTTGGTCTATTTCAAAAACGGTACTATATTTATTTAAACAATGTAAATGAGACTAGCAAAAATCCTCGGCATGTTTGCTTGCGCAAGAAATGTAATTTAATCTTGAGAAGACAACATCTAATTTAATGATATTTCATTGTAAACTTACAATTGTAGTGTATGTAATGAAAAATACTGTTATGTAAAAAAATATAAAACCTTTAGCTGTTACAAATAATGCATATTCAAGTGAGCAGACCGGTACCAAGTCTGAAGGTACTATTTATAAACTTAACTAATCTAATACATTGATAAGGTAAAGTACCGAATCCCATAAGACTGTGTCGACAGTCTAGACACTAAAAGGTCTGTTACAAATTGTCCTCATCAAGTTGGTGCGTCTTTAAGCCGCATTAAGAATACCGATTTAAAATGCGAACGTAAATCCTTTCTCGAATGGTAAATCCCAACGGTTTCCATGTTCCATGTTTAAAAATAAACGGAATTTCGTCATGATGTCACCCACACACCTGGCCAAAAACGTTTTCAAGTCAATAGACTTGCTTAGAAAGCAGCTATTTGGACGACACAACTGAATTAATAGTTAAAATGGTGTAATTATCACAAAAACATCCACGCCTACACTTGTTAGTTACAAACTATTTGAAAATAATTTATACAAAACGACTTTTGGTAAAGTTACTTTTTAACTTTACATATTAAATATATGTTAAGTTATTGCCGTAACTAGGTACCTATTCTCCATTTTTATCTTAAGGATTAGCAGACTGCTTGACGACAATTTTTTTATAATCGGTAGAAAAAATCCTATCACTACACTTTTATCACCCAATAAAATTACCATTTTATTACCTTACGTTATTAAAGTTACAACAATTGCTTTATTATACAGCTAAGCAAATCATTTAGCTTCGGATTATATGGTTTATATTAATATATAATAAATGTGAATATTGTTTGACAATAGATATTTGTTTCCCCGCCGTTTCCTTTTATAACATTTGTTTAAGAAATGCCAACAGTTGTGATGAGTATATTATTAGTCATCACTTACCATATGTGGTGAACGGCTATTCTATCCCGATAGAAAAACTAACGGTACTTGGTCTCCTATAAAAAAAACTTGCATTATTGTCAAATTAATATAAAACTGTAAAAATATCATTGTTTCTTAAAGACACATAATTCATGTAGAAACATCTTGTATAAAATATTTCCTAGAAGCATAATATAGTTTTATATTTTATATTTGCAATTCAAGGGGCAATGCTGCCAGCTGCTGGGCACGCTGCCAACTGGTAGTGGGCTAGAGCATTTGGACTGCCTATGACTTATAGGGATCTAAATGCTTTTATTGTAGTAGCTGTAGTGTTGTATATAGTTCGTAGTATTTTGTTAATAAAGACAAGCCGTTTAATATCAAAATTTGCTCTATAGAAAAAAAACGTAACTAGTGCAATGAGTTCATTAGAATACTTTATGTATAGCAACGGAATCTATAAAAATGTTATAAAACGACTAATTAACGTTAACTTAAAGATTTTCTCACGTAAGTAATAAAATTTATAATTACAACTCTGTCAGCTATTTTATCTATATATAGAATAAATTATTGCATTTTTATTACAGCAATATTTTATAGTTATTGCTTTTTTGAAACATTGCATATGCTTTGATTTTAACAGTCTTTGTTTTGCGTTGGTATAATTATAGCTTCCATAAATTAAAATGTAAAATTGTGACTAGCAGGATACACAAAAACTACATGCATCAGCATGAGGTTTTTTCTTCTCGCTCTATTTTGAAACAATTTGCAATGTGGAGTGATTTTCAAGACGATATGTTTTAAATAACTACATATTATGTTTTAAATAACTACATATTATGTTTTAAATAACTACATATATGTTTGGTATTTCCATTTATGTATGACCACCCAAAACTTCAGCTGTATCTGGTTTGGATGATTCGTTATTCTTAGGTAACTATATAGAATACATTTGCATGAAATAAAAATCGACATATGTAATAGCTACTGGAAGGTAATCCAAGCAAGGAGATTTTAATCAGGTTTTTATTTTGTTTTATTAGTGCTTACCCTTAGGTACTTATATTATTTATACTTGATTAAAACTGCAGGAATCAGATTAAAGGTATAACTTTTAAACTTATAACCTTTAATTGAAGAACCTTTAATTTGATTGCTGTAGTTTTAAGCAATAATGATTATTATAAGTAAGCATAAGCATTAATTAAATATAAAAAAAACTGATTAGAAACTCCTTGCTTGTATAGTACATTCTAGGAGGAGTAATTATTACCGGTGTCGATTTTAATTTCTTGCAAATGGATTCCATATGCAGTATGCATCAGTTAATAAACTGTTTTTATTAAATAAATACTTTTCGGAATTCCATATTGAGTATTCTGTCAGAGACTAGAATCATCAGTGACAGTACCGGACCAATACTGACTTTGACAAGTTGTTTCATTTTTTTTTCTTTCTTCTTGGCCATGACGCGGTTTGCGTATTGTGCCAGTTTCAATTTTTCAATAACTTTTTCTTTTAAATATTTTTACCTTGTTTATGTAAAAAGTCAGAGAATAATCTCAACAGTGTGTTCCGGCAGCAGTCCTTGAGAGCCAGAAAAATTACAGGCTAATGAGACCTAACAACTGGATGTCTCAGTGTGACGGGCACAGTGCAATTCGTCGCTGACGAAATGCGTCTGTTATAGGCAGAGGTTAGTCCACTTAACATCAGGTGGGCCTAGGGATTGTTCAGTCACAATCATAAAAAAAAATAAAAAAAACTTTATAGTTTTGTTAGGCAGCCACGTTAACTCAACAATGTTATTATCTTAATGTGCGTAATTTTTCCCAAGATATTGCCTACAATAAAAATAAAAAATCTCATTTAATTTTATTCCCGACCCTGTTTTATTATTGCCGTCAATCAAAAACATACTTGACTGCGAGCTGACCTGCTGGTTTCTTCCACTTGATAAAGCGAGGGTTATCCTTTGATAAATCATATTTTGTATAAACATATGTATAGTACCACCAACTTAACTGTGCAGTTTTCGAGGGCGCTACTGGTCATGGAAATCAACTACAAACTGTCACAATTTGAAGGAATGTTGTAGTTCTCTTTTCTGCCACCTGAACAGATAAGTTGGTGGGTCTGTAAGTATATATTATCAAATACGTTCAAATATATCTGCAGTAGTGACTCATATTAAAACCAGAATGAACGGTTGAATGGGTTATTTATAAATTGTAGATTTTGTTGTAGTTTATTTATATAATGAAATATTTGAGTAGTACGTTTTACTTACAAAGTAAGTTTGTACGCGTTTGTGTTGTTGGCAGGATTTAATAATATTCGGAGATGAGAAATGAGAATGGTATGAGATAAAGGTTTTGATAACAACTTTATTTAGTATTTTTACTTTATACATATATATATGTATCTTTTATCTCTCTTTTATCTTTTATATATATATATATATATATATATATATATATATCAGACATAAAGTCGAAACAATGACAATAAAAATAAAATATTATTCGAACACCAGGTCCAATTTAATTTTTCTTAGAGATATTATTATAAATTATTTGTTTCATTTACTCGCAGTTGAAGTGAAAATCCGAGTGTATAACTTGCATAAAACCCATTATATCAGCCCCTGCCTTTGGCTCGGGCTATTAAACGTATCGGCTAAAATTAATTGTTTTATGTACACATTGTACAATCCTCTGTTTGTTACAATATGATTTTAAGTGTTTTTACAGTTGTAAATTTATTTTGATTGTAATTTCCTTAAAAGTGCCTTATTTTCGGATATAATAAGTATATATTTTAAAACCATAATCATATTTCGAGTTATTTATCTTATTATAACAAAATAAACATAAGATATTAGCGACTTACAAATATTTTTACAATCGCTTAATTGATAACGACAAATAGATATTAGAAATGTAATGAATCACTTTTCGTAAATTTCCGCGGCACAAATAGAAAGCCTTGAAGCAACAGATCGGCGATTATTTATTTAATTGTGGGTAGGTACAAAGTATTTATTATTAAAACCGGAATGATGGTATCAAATAGAGATAACAATCATAATTGTTATTATATTATATAATTTAAGCAGTGATGGCTCAGTGGCATTGGCAATGGACTGCCGCACAGCAGGTCCATGGTTCGAATCCCGCCGCGGGCTTGAGCTTCACCGCATGGTGGAAGGGCATTTTTGTGAATGCCCATGCCCACCTTCAAGCAGCAGTCCTTGAGAGCCAGTGAAATTACAGGCACATGAGGTCTCAGAGTGACGGGCGCAGTGCAATTCGTAACTTGTGACGCAATGCATCTGTTATAGGCAGAGGTTAGACCGCTTAACATGGGCCTCAAGCTTGTTCCGTAAATAAATAAAAAAAATGGCACATCGCAAATTGACGTATTGTTGTTTAAAATTGGGTAACGTTATCATACCGTTATATTATTTATATTGTTACCCGTTGTTAATCTTTTACGCTGTGAGTAATGTCAATGACTTAAGTTAGGTATTTGTTACACTTATACTAAAAATGATGAAATTATTACAACATTCTAATCATAACACTGGCCAACAAAAAAAATGTTTTGGTGCAGCTCTGTTTGCATCTGTAGTCGGTAAAGTAGGTAGTATGAACTACATTGCTGCTACTAGATGTCAGCTGGCAGCTCTGGTTTACCTACAGTTCTTATTTTAACTTTTTAACGGTTTTATTCAAAATCAATACATGGCAAAATTATTGTCTAACCAAACCATCTTCTGATGAAACCTTGTTACGGAGTAAGTTTAATGAGTAAAATATCATTCGACTGAAAATACTAATGAAATAAACGTTAAGAACATTCTCGAAAAGTCGTGCTGCAACAATAAACATCCTATACAAACGTGACCGACGACGATACAGCTAAAAGGTTTGGTTTTTCAAATTAATATTGCTTTAGGTTCATAAGGGGCTGCAGATTGGTTCAACGAATTAAAACCTAAGATGTTCAAAGGAGAAGTCGTTGAATTTATCGTAAACACTAATGAAATATTTTGGTAATACTCAAATATTGTCCTGTCAGAAGATATAATCATTTTTTGAGTATAGTAATTGATTTATCATGCTAGATCACCGTGTTTACCTGTCATTTGTAGTCGTAGGAAAGCTGCCGCCTATGTGATTGAGACCTTAGTAGTTTCTCACATCACCTGCCATAGAAGGAATATTCTCATTATTGAGGAGCAACACGGAAACTATATATGTGCGAGGCATACCACAGGGTAACGTACTAGGACCCCTATTTGTTGCTACACCTTTAATACTGTCTTCTAAGATTTTCAATTCTCTATCTTGCGATTTGTAACATTGAATACAATTGCAAACTTTATTAATATTTGCGAAAATATTAATATGACTGAGTTTGTATGGTGCGAAAGCTAAGTGATAAAGATGTATGATTTGCAAATAGCAGCGATTTGATGGTTGAGTATGAGTGCACCCATTTTCAATATAAATCAAATCATAGCTTATCCTAAGTGCCTTATCGGTTAGGTTCGCAAGCCACCAATCTGTGGTGATAACGGGAAGTACTGTGTAGTCATTATCCCAGAGTTTATTATTTTCTATAACAATATTACATCATTATTATTAGCTTGTTATCGTCCTTCTAATATCTATATGCTCAGAAAATGAAAAAATATGAATATGGATGAGTCAGCAATAACAGCATTAAAAGAGAGACTGTTTTTTCATTGTTATTATTCTGGGATCTCTAAGCTGCGAACTGAATTGCAAGATTCTGTCCAAACTTATTATAAAGCGGCTTCGCTTTATGATAAGGCTTTACAAGTAGTGATTAAGATGTTGATATATAAAAATATTTTAACATTGTGTTGTCCTCAGTATAACTTCAAATATGTATTATAAATCAAGATATTTCATGATAAGAAGGTATATACAACGGCAACGTAAGTAAAAGCGTTATCAGAAAAGTTAATAACCTCTCCTTAGTAACAGCGCCAATTTAAACCTATAATTGTAATTGCAGATTGCTTACAGTAGAATAGTTTCATTACAACATGCGGACATCCACATTTGCACCGCAGGGGTCAGGATTGGATGATTCATGACATGAGAAACGTTATCGAACGGAGAATGCCGCTGGAGAAGTAAAAATAAACACTTATAGGTCAGGAACCTTTACTGACATAGATATGGACCATTATAGACCTGACACGCCTTTCATATTTATGTCATGTGGAGATGGAGATTAAACACTTAAGAATATTGTAACTGTGTCAACTGTGAATTGATATAATTGATATACTTGGCTTTGAATAAAGTCCTTCATTACGCCTTTGTATTCCCGAAGGGATAGGCACTAGGAAGAGGTGTCTAAATACCTACGTCTCATCAGAGAGATTTTGGTTTAGTATAATAGTGGGCGAACTTACCGTGCACAGTTCCAGACTCAACATTTCTAGGTCAAAAAATTCAATAGCTCTCTGGATCTAGGTGCAGGTCTGGATTGGACCTAGGACCTCGTGATTACAAAGCGACGTGGAAGCTGTACACAACGTAGTGTACTATTATGTCATTGACATTATAGGTCAACCAGGAAATAAGTTTGCTTAATTTAAGAAATATCGTCACATGCGCTGCGAACCTTTTTTGTCTTGTTACTTTGTGTATGTTCCATGATGTCGGTTGTTTAATTAAGTTCACATTAAAGGCAAACGTGCTTCATCCTCATCCGCACTATCGCTGACAATTACATGAGATAGAAGTAAATTCCTCTTCATAACAAAAATCTTTTGTTAAATATCTATAATGGATTTGTAAGCGGTAACATTTGGTACTAACTCTAAATCTTCATCTAATATGAATTGAATGCAAATTTCTGTTTAAATTGTACAAACCTTTTAGAAGAAGTTAATTTGGTATATTCGAATGGAAACGTAGCGAGAGTTTAATTTTGTCCTCGTAGAAAGCTACCAGAAATTTATTCAAAATAACTCTCATAAATTAAAGCTCGATTTGTTGTTGTGAATCATGTTCAAAGTTTACAACATTAAGACTTGATATAATTTGATGGAAAATCCCTTGTGTAGTGTAGGTATAGAGAGATTGGAAAGGGTGAGACGTAACAAATACTTATATGGACATAATATTGATATTTATTTCATTGAACTTTAGATGTTAGGTATTTAAAGCTTTGTGTTGCATGTAAATAACGTAATAACTGTAGGAGACTACAACAGACTATTGATACGGCGAAGTGCAACCCGACTAGCTGTTGAATCTCTGAAAGTGATAAAAAGCTAGTGATATTTATTTTAATTACAGGAAAAATACTCTTGCTTCTACTTTTCCGAAATATTGAATTGTGACCTTTATTTGTATTGTTGTGATTTTAGCAGATTCTGTAGTAACTAGTGCCCATTTCTTAGGCTGATCTAAACCTATATATTTGACTTTGAAATTAGAATATAGTCGAGAATATATAATTAACGTTAATTCATGAGATGGTAGGTTTTTTTTACGGTGAATCATTTTCAAAGCTTTTAATAATAACACTTGAGAAAACACTTGGGAAATCCCTTGTGTATTTGTGTATGAGCTTCTCGTAATGTTATCGAGCTTGTATTTTGAATCCAAAAAAACAAATCGTAAACAATTTGCAAAAACTGTTGAAATATTCCACTTCATTGAGTACCAAAGCAATTAATGATCGGCAAACTTAAAGAATATATATAATGGTTTGTTTAGGTACTAAAAACTGGTCATTCGTAATGGTTTCTCTGGAAACGTCCGAGTTCATTTGTTCTTTAATTGCTCCAAGTGATTTAGTTCGAAGAGTTAGTTGTGCCTTGCAATTGGAAGTCAGTTGGCAGTTGGTTTCATCATGGTTTATTTCTATAGATTGAACAATCAACGTGAGATTGTACTTAAGCAATTTTGTGTACTTGAGTATTAATATGAATGCCAATGTGGCATTTAGATGTGAAATAGAATGGTTTAAAGGAACGACAAACTACTTCAACAAAATTTAAACATGATTAAGCAAATGTTTCGATAACAGACATTACCCTAACGATGTTACCATTTAAACTGAAGTAAGTGACATTTATTTGGAAATATACAAACTGTAGTTTCACCAAATTACTACAACGAATATTTTCACATCACGATGACTCAGTAGATATTGCTAATCGATCATAATTGACGGGCGATTCTAAACGATTTATTGTTTTCGTTTATAATTTGCAAATATGTATTGCGTAATTTAGTGTCTCTTTTGAAGTCCTGCACTTTGAGCTTGTGCTGCTAATGAGGTTAGGAAAACAACCCGAATTTCAAATGGGTTCAAATAAACAAAGTTTGAATCGATTGACAGAGTTGTTTCTAAGCACTTTGATCTATCATATATTATAGTCCTAGACTGCTATTTTAAATGTAGTTTTTGATAAATCAAAGGCTCTTCCTAATTTTAATTTAATGAGTTTCTTGATTCTAACAAATAACATGATGTATATGTAGTACCCAAGATAATTAGATTTCGTAGATACTTACTACAAACTATTGGAAATTATATTAGGGATATCAATCGGTGGCTGCTTTTGCTAAAACAATGTAAAGATGTAATCTTTAAAAAGCGATTTGTTGATGGATCGTACCATAACGATTCAAAAATATATCGATTGATTTTTCAATCGTTAATTTATTATATTACCTAGGCTTCAGAGAGCAGAAGAAAAAAGAGCACATACACCTAGACTTTTTTTGTTTATCGTTAACTATTTCTATATGAAATTCAATTAAAATCTCGTTCGTCAGCTACAAATATTTGCAAACAGACATACAAAAGCAATTAGAATGTAGTAAATTGAAGCTTGAACATAATGACTTCAACCGGAACAAGTAAGGTCAACTGGAAAAAAATCTACGGTTGAAGCAATTTGGGCTTCGAGACGCTCTAATAAATTAGTTGATTTCGATTTAATTATCTAAGCAATATAAATAATATTAAGACAAATGGAAGATTTATTGACGAAGTCAATTTTGTCAATTGGAATATTCAAATCAGTGTTAATTTAAATTGTTAGTAGATTGCCAAGCGTTCTATTTTCAAAATCATAAAACTAAAATGCATCATTTTGTAATTGTCTATGTTTATTGTATGTCATTTTAGTTTTGTTAGATGCATTTGATATTGTTGTTTCGTAAAGGTGCGCTGCACTGGTTTAAATTCTGACTGTTCTGTTTTTCTTTAGACGTGTTGAAAAAATGAAGGTGTGCAAATAATATCCATTTTTTAGTGCCTCCTTGACAAGATTACGGGTTCGTTATACCGGTATATTCCAGGCTGCTATAATTATGATTTACGCTTGCAAACTTTGGCATCACGACTGAGTTAAATCAGTTTTCGAGGAAATACACGTTATATCTTATACTTTATTCCTCATAAAATTAATTTGCGTCAGATTGTCAACCAACCGTCCAAGTAGGTTAACAATAATTTAATAGTAGGTACCTATATTGTTTAATAGATTTTCTTATTTTTGCATTTTACCGCGAAGAGAGTAATTTATCATATCTTTAATTTTATTCTTTTCATAGTATATACGTGTCAGCTATTTTAGAATCTAAGCTTCTTGGAAAGTGGTGACTTATGATAAATGTTTGAACTCAAATTATATTAATGGAAAACTCTTACAATTATAGGAATGACTGAATTCATGTCTTATTGTTTTGTTATGATAAAAGAACCGTTAAAAAGATCGGCATTTTTTTATGTCGTGTTCTAAAAAAGGTTATTGAGCGCGACCTCCAACTGGCAAAACGACTCCTGTGATCGTGGGAACTTTTTACAACGTAAAACTTATAAAGCATCGTTTACTGGGCACATAAACTATAGAAAATATGTTAAATATTAACAGCTATCAATCTTTCTAAAATTAGTTAATAATTTCACAATAAACTTTGGAACGGGTAGTGGAAATAATAAATCAATGCAGATGCACAAAACATTGAAACAGACTTACGATCTCAGGTAGACGGACAGGGCGCTACTAATTTTGTCTAATAATACTGTATGTTTTGGCGTCCAGCCCAACTTAGGGATGCTTCACGCCAACAAAAGTTAAAATACTTTAGTCATCGGAATACATTTGAACCGGTCTTTTTACATTCCTGACATTCGATTCTTGGTTCATTATTTTTAATATTTACTTAGTCTGTGCGCTCATTAAACAGTATTGTAACAAGTGCTTAAAATTTTTGTTCGAGCATCAACCCTGTATTTTTAAGCCACATCATTATTCTCCACGTGTTAGTTCTCGAAAGTTATGTTTTATTACTCTCACTTTTATTAGTAAGTAGCTCATGTTTGAGTTAATTTCAAAAACATAGAGCGTTACCACTCTCACCGCAAATTCGTCAATTCGTTTCGAAACATCTTCCAAATTATTTCACGACGGGTTTGCATTAATTTCGAAACAAGTTAGCCTTGAAGTTTCATACAATCGCATCCCGGAGTCGAAGTATTTAAAGTTAGAAGTACCAGGCGATAATGAAAGTGTGGAAACTTACCGGTTGGAGATAGTTCTAAGTCCGGGTCGTCGGCAAAACACCAGCAACGCTAGGGAGTTGGCTGCGGTTGACACGAGGAACAGAGCTAGGAGTACGATCTCCTCCACGAGACGGTCTCTCGGTTCCATCCCCTCTGACATTAACGATTGTCCAGGAGGTGCGAGAGACGAACGTTCCATTTGTATATCATCACTAACACCAGACACAACTAGACACTCTCAGTTTGTTTTGTTTCACTGCAGTTGTTAGTCGCGTAAAGTTTTGAGAACACGCAGGTCGAATCGGCCGCGTCTTTCTCGTATCGCTGTCGGATGACAACTGAACTGACTGGCGCGAGCAAAGCAAACCGAGCCGAGCGTTCGCGTAGCGTTCCCTCGCAGACTGTGTATGTATACATAGGTAGGTATTATACTACTCTATACCTATCGCTGCGACATAAATCAAACCTTAATCTCGGTCAACATCCCGTAGGTTTTAACGCTTTGAATTTGCACCTATGGTCTTTGGATTAACGACAGCTATGAATTAGCTGATATATATACCTATGTATATATTTTTCATTTGATTGTGATGGAACCATTCGACCCACCTGATGTTAAGCGGTAACTTCTGCCAATAACAGATATATTTCGTCACAAGTGGCGAACTGCAGTGCGCCCATCACCCGGAGACATACAGTTCTTGAGTCTCGTGTGCCTGTAATTTTGCTGGCTCTCAAGGATTGCTGTCGGAACACACTGTTAGGTGCTTGGCGAATGTTCTTCCATGCGGTGAAGCTCCAGCCTGCGCGATGGAATCGAACCTGCGGCATAGCTATAACTGGACATCATTGCTTCAACAAATTTTAACAGTATTTCTGTTATACTTTTACGAGCCTTTATGAATATTTTTCATGGCGTTTTTAACTCAAAGTACCAACAGTAATATCTTCAAAACGATTTTATTTGGTAGGTAGGTACTTACCACATCTACTTGATCAAAGACAATTGGGTAATCTTAAAAAAAACTGAGGAATCGATAACTACGGGTTAGTACGTAATACAGATAGAGGCTTATATTATACCTAATACATGGATTGTAACATGGCTGAATAATAGTGGGTTTAGGTATAATTTTATAATTTTAATTATTTTTAGTGCTGATTGGTAAGCATTTGACCACAATCTCAACTGATGATAAGTGATGATGTGGTCGAAGGTGTTAACAGGCTTAACCTAGAATTACTGGCTCTCAAGGACAGCTGCCGGAACACACCGTTAGGCGCTTGGTGACAGATAAAATATAAATAGTACATAGTTTTCTTTATTTGTATCACAGGGGTACAAATAAAGAAAACTATGGAAAAAAAGTAATCATGCGAATAATGACACCTTTATAGGTTGGATTATGGTGGGCTTGGGTAAGATAGAAATGAAAATAAAAAGAACTATGAAACAAATTATAAAAATTAATCATGCAAATAATGAAAATTATCTGGCTGGGTTATGGTGGGTTTGAGTATTATAGGGATACGAATACAGAGAAGTATGGAAAAAATAATTAAGAAAGGAATTATGTGAATAATGAAAGTTGTACAGGCTAGATTATTGTGGGTTTGGAAATGATAGAATGGAAACACAGAGAAGAGAGAACATACAGAGAGAACTATGAAAAAAAAACTTCTAATAAAAATAATCATACGAATTCCTAATGAAACTTTTACCTATAGGTTGGATTATGGTGGGCTAAGGTATAATAGGAATTGGAATTAGAATCGATGATCGATGAAGCACCACAAAAACTCAGTTGATGAGTTTTTGCTGTTCATACATTATAAACAGCGGAAAACTCATCAGCTGATGCAATATGTGTTATCTCACAAATCTTATCAGAAGTCTTCTTTGAACCCTCTTTGAATTATGTATTTTTACTTCAACCGGTATGAAATTATTTGGTGGGTAAATGGAATTTTCAGATTGTCATTGACAGAGGTTTTTCATATGATATCGCTCTCAGGAGCAACGCCTCAATACGTGATTTGAGAGCATGGAACTACTTATTCTCTCTAACTAGATTCTGTCATTGTTTTGCGCATCATCATATTCTAACAATACCACTTTTACAAAAAAATCCGTTTTTCAGCCATACAGTTCTTGATTTAATAAAACAAATATTTTAAAAGTAAAAAGAATAAACTAAATCGATATTTTAATAGAACACCTACAATATATATCTAGCGACAATTTCGCCTAATTTTCCTGTTAAGTCACAAACGCCGCGCAAACCGGATCAATTTTCGACCCGTTTCGCAGTGTGAGATATCAGTTCCTCAGAAAGTGCTACTGCCCACCTTCTGGTGTGTTACCCTTAGTCGCCTCTTACTACACCCACGGGTAGAGTGACATTCTAGCCCGGCACCCCACGGGCAACTATGACTATACTATGAAGATATATATTTTTTCGGTATTATATAAGCATAATTTGACATTCTGTTTATGAATAGTCTCTTACTTATTTTGCAAAGTTTGAGATAAACAATGTCTACTGAAAAATGTGACTTTTTTTCCTCATAAACCTTTTGTTTGTGCAGTTATTGGAGTTCTCTGAAACATTTTCAGAAGTAGTCCAGTCTGAAACTGAGTCCAGCAAATGGCAGTAGATCGTCCCTATCACATGTCTGACGAAATGTAGATGTTTAGACATCTTTGCTCGCTCATTCTTGGAATACAACGTTTTATGTATATAAACCTAAATGTAGTACGTCATGTACATTTTGAAGCAATGATGGCCGAGCGGTAGGTAATAACTATGGACTGCCGTGCTACAGGTCCCTGGTTCGATCCCCACCGCCGGCTTGAGCTTCACCGCATGGTGGATGGCATTTTGCAATTGCCCGCCTGGTTAGCTACCATCCTCAAGTAGAAATTCTGTCGCTAAGCACCTAAAGGTATGTTCCGGCAGCTGATCTTGAGAGCCAATGAAATTACAGGCTCATGAGAATTTAACAACTATCAGCCTTACTTATAAACGCTACTTAAAACATTACTTAGCCGCTGATTAGCAAAATTTCTTACTCATAAACGCTACATAACTTTATCCAGTACCTAAGTACTGCTTAAATCAGCTGTCAATTTAAACACCGTCCCACCCTTGTTTAAATTTTAAGTAACAAGATGGCGCCCATATTTCTGATCAGCTGATTTAGTTACAGACCCACCAACTTATCTGTTCAGGTGGCAGAAAAAAGAACTACAACATTCCTTCAAATTGTGACAGTTTGTAGTTGATTTCCTTGACCAGTAGCGCCCTCGAAAACTGCACAGTAAGTTGGTATATAAAAGATATAAAAATAAGAAAGTAATAATACTATATAATACTATACAAAGAAAAATATTATATTTACTTTTTAATTTCAAGATATTTAGCACTAGATACATGCTATTTGGCCATTTAGGTCATTCATAATACTTTTTAGTACAATGATGTCAGTTTAAAATACGTTCGGCCTCATTATCCATTTCTTAGCTAAACAGGTGCTATGTAGCGTTTATAAGTAAGAAATATTTAAGCATTACTTAAACACTGTTTAGTTATCCATTACTTAGCAACTATATAGCGATGTTTTTATAAGTAAGGGGGTATGTCTCTAAGTGACGGGCGCAGTACAATTCGTCACTTGTGATGAAATGCATCTGTTATAGACAGAGGTTAGTCCGCATAACATCAGGTGGGATTCGAGCTTGTTCCGGCACAATAAAAAAAAGTTGAATACGATATTATTCATAGATTTTGTTAACGGCTTTAAAATCAAGCTGAGATTTTAAATTGATTTAGATCTATTTGCCGGCGGTATGTCTTTATTTACAAAACACTATAATTATGTACCTATTATACAAAACTATTGCGTCTCCAACGTTAGCGCTTAGGCAACCTAACCGCCATTGCAGGCCCACATGCATTCTGGATGCTGCAGGCCACTACCAGTTAGCACCGTGCTTGCTGAGCAATGTGCCGTTCAATATATAGGGGTTAAAGTATGAAACACCGATTTGTAAGTGTTTTTATTTTTATTTTATGATACATACCTATTTATTTAATCAAAGTAATTACCACTATTATCTATATTCTATACAGTGCTGCCATCTAATAGGAAGGTCATTTATGTCATTTATATTCTGTGAAAGCATATTGTACTGTCTCCAGGGAAGAAATTTTTTATCATGTAGAAAATTGTCCAATTAACGAAATATTGGCAGTTTACATACTTTAATCCCTATTATTTGTAATTGCAGTTGAACGGTCTAGGTATTGACTGCGATCTAGAACCATAGTATTCATAGTAAATCCATATAGGACACTAAAAATACGGAACATGTTCTGAGAGCGGAAAACAAGATAGGTACAACTTCGGCGAACTTACGGACAGGGAACTGACGTCAAAGTACAAACATTCGGAACTCTTAGCGCAAGAGTGACCAAACATGGAATCCGCCTTCGCGTCATTCATGCACATAAATATGCCAAATCTTTAACAACAATTCGTTTGATAAGATTAGTAAAAACCATTGACGTGTACTTTGTCTTGGCTACATTTTCATGTGAAGAGTTGGATGTATTTATATTAATTTATTTAATAGAACGAGTTTCGATAAAGCAGGTGGTAATGCTTAGTATACATGCCTTAACATTCTGATGACGGTTTTAAGATATTTTATTGAATAATATGTATTAAACATATTATTGTAATATAATTTACTTTAATTACTTATATAGGGATCTAAATGCTTTTATTGTAGTGGCTATAGTGTTGTATATCGTTCGTAGTATTTAGTTAATAAAGGCACAATGCCGGTTAAAAAAAAACTATTTTAATCTGAAATGTCACATTGTTCAATTTATTAATAACTAGCTACCCGCCCCGGCTTCGCACCGGTGCAATGCCGATACTAAATAATCTGTAATATCTAGGAAAATATTCATTTAAATGATATACTGTAACTGTAGGGCCATATTGATCGATATTAAACGCACAATGTATTCAAGGTACTTAATTGGATAAGGATTAATGATGCTTAAAATAGCTTCGTATATAAGCCATTATTTCTCGTAAAAAGTAAGGGATAAAAAATGGTTATTCTGGGTTATCCCTAAGAGACAGACATATACCTATACCTACCATCGTGAGTTTTTTTGTAGACCTTTTTACGGTGTACAATACTGTAGTACATTATTTTGTTATATCTCGTAGGGTTTAAGCCAGTGTTTGCAATGTAAGCGCAAAAAATGTGTTTATTTATAAGTGCCTTAAGAGCGCACCGAGCTTTTTAGGAATTCGCGTATGTATGCGTGAGTATGGCACGCCGACAGCATAGTAGAAAGAGAGGAAGTAGGCCATCTCCGGCCCAATCCGCGATATAATTACCTACCACACTTGTCTGTCACAGGGTTGTCACTTTTAGGAAAATTTTAATTCAGTGCCTAGAAATTGGCAATGGCCGGGAAGTTGTGTTTTTTACTTATGTTGTGTGGGTTCAGGGTAAGTGAGGTCGGTTTTACCTAAACCATGATGAAGCCTTTCACGATGATAGAAAGAGCGACAGAAGATACCTATGTGGTTGCGGGTCCAGAGACGGGCGACGCGGGGCGGTGATGTGTACGAGTACTTACGGTAGTTAACGTGAGTTTACTGAAAATACTGTCAACCAATTCACTAGTTTAAAGCCCAGCCCTTGCCAAAGATGACACATCTCTGAATAGCTAATTCAGTGATTCAATAAAGTTCAACAATAGTTTTCCTAACAAATACAGAAATGTATTCAAGATTAATAACAGTACCTACTATTTATAAAAAAAGCGCCGTTTCGGACACGCCCATATGTAAGGTTTCGTAGTTCATGTTTAGTTATTGCGTTAGTTTTTTATTGTTTAGTTATTGAAAAGTTTTGTTTGTTTTCGCATACATTTTATATGAAAAAACCAAAATAACTTTGCTTCTGTAATTTGATGCTAAATACCTTTATATTTCGAAAACTATAACTTACATTTTTAAAAGTTGTACTATGGGAGTTATTGGTGGAACTAAAAATATGTCAAAAATGGGGCTTTCATAGTATCTCGAGACAGACTCATTCAATTAACTTTGTTTCAATCTTACTACTTACTACTACCTACCTACAATACTGAGAAATCGGCATGACTAAATGTAAACAAAGCAATAGCGGCATATCAATTGACAGATCAAATATACCTAGGTAATACATTGTAGTGGGAAAGTAGGCCTGCCTACTTCGTCTGCCTGATATAAAACTACGAAATAAAATCGATAGGTATCTCACTCATTATCAATTAAAAATTATAGGTATGCTAGAATAAATGACTTGGTTACCTTTCCTGTTCAGTAGGTAATCTGAACAGAGACAACTCTGGAATAGATGAACTGTTTAAACAGCCAAACACACAGCAATAAGTTCTCCTGCGATTATCACACATTTTTAATTTATTTAGAGGTGCCGAAAAGCCGTGACGCTCAAACTTTGTGCGATGTTAGCCCCGACTGGCATAGCGCACTGAGAAACGGGTCGAGATTTTGTTAGAGTGTGCGTGCGGGACGCATAGAAATTATGGCGCACACATACAAGCCGCGCGCGGTGCGTTTGTATGAAGATAACTTACTTCTCACTCTTTCTACTATGCCGACAGCATCCGTCCCCGTCCGACGGCCGAAGCTGTACTAAAAGGGGATAGGGACAAAACATCGCGGCTCTGGCCAAAATGGGCGGAACGTGCGTGAATTTAGCTATTTCCTTTGTATAAAAAACAAATACCTATTTGAAAAACGTAATGTGTATACGTTTTAGAAAACACGTTGTTTTTTATAATTCAAAAACTGATGACTTTCCGTGAAGTATTTACGCCGTACGGTTTATTTAATTGTTTAGATATCTTTGGTTTTTTTTTTCTAGCGAGGAAACTTTAAGTAATCGTGTTTCTAAAGTGTATGATTTATGGAATGAATCCTTAAATATCATATATATTAATTGTATAACTCAAAATTAAGAACTAAAGTTACAGCAAGGGATCAAACCTAGAATTACCAAGATTTTTCTTAGTTCTGAGGGTAGTGTTTCTTTACAGCGTTTGGTGCGGCCTGCGTCCTGGTGCATATCTGTGCCCTTAGTAACATACTTACATTGTACCTACACATGTTTCTTTGTTTCTTTTTTTTTTTTCTTATTACATAAAAGTTCTACATATATGTATTCCTTACTGCGACATCATGTAAAATGTATATCTTGAAATAAAAAAATATTATTATATTATTATTATAAACGAACCTAAGTATTTCACGGTTGCCTCGGTGCAGGCTTAAGCATTTGTGCGTAGAAGTTGATGTGATAGGTAAGTATAAAAATTATAAAGTAGGTAAGTCGCTATTAAAATGTGAAATTCTAACTATTGGACCCTTTTATTCAGTGCTGTTGCGTCCATCTTTATCTTAAAGTTTCGTAATTTCGTTAAAAATGCCTACAATATTTATTTTCAAAATGCTTTATACTTTCGCATTTGCCCCCTCAGGTTTATTCACAAATTGCAAATACTTAAGTACATATTATTTATGCAATATAGGGATCACAATGCAATAGCCATAAAAGTATTTAGTTAATTACCGGATGACATAATAAATTATCAAAATGAACATAGCCTTAATAAGAAACTAAAAACCATAGTTGAAAAACTGCAAAACATTACCTATGTGACATTTGAAGCGCTCGTAGCTTTGTTTAACCTATCAGCTATCAACAAAGTTAAGCAACGTCCGCCGCGGTCATGACTTGGATGGGTGACCGCTAGTGACATTACTACTGAGCGCTTCCGTGCTTCGGAGGGCACATGAAGTTGTCGACCCCGGTTGTTGTCATAGTATGACAGTCGTGATAGCATGGTGGTAGGGTATTTTGCGAATCTGGCTAGCCTACCACACTCAAGTAGAAAATCTGTCGCCAAGCAACTAACGGTTTGTTCCGGCAGCTGTCCTTGAGAGCCAGTAATTCTAGGTTAGTCTGAACAACATCTTTGACCACATCATCACTTACCATCAGGTGAGATAGTGGTCAAACGCTGGCCTATCAGCAATAAATAAACAAACATTCGTTTTAAAAACAAAGTGGGCCGCTTCACACAAAATTGACATAGATACCCAAACCTACGTCATTATGTAATAATATGTCAATATTTATTAAATATTATAAGCTGGAGCATTTGGACTTCATGTGAGTCATCAATGACTTATAGTTTGTCTAAATGCTTTTATCGTAGTAGCTGTAGTGTTGTATATAGCTCGTAGTATTCTTTTAATATTGTTATGTTGGCAATAACGCCTGCTCCGTGAATAACATTACTAAATTACAAATTTACGAGAAAAAATATAGTCATGTGCGGGATTCGAACCCGCGTCCACCCACCCCTTTAGCCGGAGTACGCTTTGACCGCTTGAGCTAACATGACAATGACTCATAACTCCAATTTTCATGTTTGCTCAAGCGGTCAGGGGCCAACTCCCATCTCTTAATTCAGTCTTATTTTAACCTTAATTCGCACTACCACACCTCACTAGAGTAAACTTACATTAGAACTTCAACGTGAGAGCGGGCTGCATGTATTGGATCAAGTTATAATGTGCGATAGAGATAGCGAATGAACATTATTGTTTCGTGACGACCACGGTACGAATCTTAGTATCAATATTTTAAACATGAAATAATGACGTTCGTATTCTATTATAGTTTTTAAAAAGTTTGGCCCCAGAGCATACCCCGGCTATAGGGGTGGATGGACGCGGGTTCGAATCCCACATATGACGGAATACCACCAGTAAAAAAAAGATACCAATTACAAAATCACAAATATACGATAGGAAAAATTTAAGTCATGTGCGGGATTCGAACCCGCGTCCATCCACCACTTGAGCCGTGGTATGCTCTAACCAATTGAGCTAACACGACATGACGTCATAACTCAAATCTTTCCTATCGTTCTTTAACCATCGTATTGGGATGGAGCGACATCTATAGTACCACTTGCTACAAACAAGACCAATTTTGCAATTGGTTTTATACATGTAAATTTTTGGTTGTTTCCTATCGTATATTTGTGATTTTGTAATTTAATCCGCATAGCAGGCGTTATTGCAAACCTAACCATATTTAAAAAAAAAAGATACCAACATAATGTGACCTAAATTAGTAGCATGGTGGAAGGGCATTTTGCGATTGCCCGCCTGATTAGCTACCACCCTCAAGTAGAAAGTCTGTCGCCAAGCACCTAACGGTGTGTTCCGGCAGTAGTCCTTGAGAGCCAGTGAAATTACAGGCACATGAGACTTAACAACTATGTCTCAAGGTGACGGGCGCAGTGCAATTCATGAATGAAATGCATCTGTTATAGGCAGAGGTTAGTCCGCTTAACATCAGGTGGGCCTCGAGCTTGTTCCGTCACAATAACATAAAAAAAATAGATTTGATATTTGTATTTTTACTTAGGTAGTTAGTTACTATTTGAATCACAAACACAAAGAGCGCGATCTTCATGTCCATATAGTAGGTAAAGTTTCCGAGACCTAGTTAGGTAATGTTCAGATAGACCGTGTTAGACAACTCTTCACTCCTTAGTCATCAGCGATAAGAGGATTAACGATAATTTCTAGAATATATTATTATAGTATTAGTGTGGAATTATGGTGACCACTTTTCTGAAGTATGCTTACATCATTATGAAACAACTTACCTACTCACTTTAAACTATTGAATGTCGCACAGTTTGCACCTTATGTATGTAGTTACCCTACCCATATATTACTACGAATGTGTATAATATATCAATCGCAATGTACTTATGTTGAAGCGCTCGTAGCGAAGTTTAGTTAGCTGTTCTTAACCAATCAGCAAAGTTAAGCAACGTCGCCCGCGGTCATGAGTTGGATGGGTGACCGCTAGTGACATTACTACTGAGCGCTTCCGTGCTTCGGAGGGCACGTTAAGCCGTCGGTCCCGGTTGTTGTCTTAGGATGGCAGTCGTTACAGCATGGTGGTAAGGCATTTTGCGAATGCCCGCCTGGCTAGCTACCACCCTCAAGTTGAAAATCTGTCGCCAAACACCTAACGGTGAGTTCCGGCAGCTCTCCTTCAGAGCCAGTAATTCTAGGTTAGTCTGAACAACATCTTCGACCACATCATCACTTACCATCAGGTGAGATAGCGGTTAAAGGCTAACCGATCAGATATTAAAAAAAAAAGAAAAAAAAACTAGGTGTGTATGTCGCACAGTTTGCAGCTTATGTACATACATAAGTAATATAAGGGTAGGGTAACTACATAGTTACCCTACCCTTATATTACTACGAATGTGTATAATATATCAATTGCAATGTACTTAGGTATGCAAAAAATTAAACATGAGTGGAACACATTTAGTATTCGATTCCACACCACCCTCCGCGTTATTGTTATTATGTTAATGTCCACCTTCTATAGGACAGTTACATATTCTCATGTTGAATATAGTACCACCAACTTAACTGTGCAGTTCTCGAGGGCGCTACTGGTCAAGGAAATCAACTACAAACTGTCACAATTTGAAGGAAAGTTGTACTTCTTTTTTTTGCCGCCTGAACAGATAAGTTGGTGGGACTATACCTATCGTAAGAGTCCACTGTCTGTCTGTCTGTCTGTCACCAGACAATGTCATCATCACTACAAAATTAATTCCTTATAATAAACTTAATTATTTACATAAACTCTTAATGTCTTGGAATAATATATACATAGGACAATGAACCTTAAACAAATACAGACACCGCACCTTTTACAACAAAACCAAAGTTGGTACCTACTTACAAGCTCGCCTGACGTACTTACTAACTTTGACAATAATACCTGCTTCTAATGAAGGATGTAAAATCAAAGGCGCCTATGTCAAAATCTCAGGAATGAATATTTTCGATAATGCTTAATTTACTGAAATCTATGGTAAAGAAATACTACCTAGTTGCCTGAGGTTGCATTAAGAAAATATAATGAATAGTGTGTAAGAAATTCTAGGTGTTATTGTTTTATTTTTCTAAGTGTTTGATGGACAATGGTGATTATGTTTATGTTCAATCGATTATGTTGATTTTGCATATCACTAGGACAATGGTAGCTTAGCATCTAACAGCTTCGCCTTATTTCGTATCATGATTTTACGGTAATACACAATTTTATAAGGTGCCAAATGAATCAGCGTGCAAATAGTAATCTGATTTCTAGCATATAATTATGTGTCTCTAAATAATTATGTGTCTTAAAATATTGAAGAATCAACGATTGTGTGTGCAGTGTTATTTATTAAAAAAATAAGTTTAATTTGTTTAGTTCAATAATCAGTCGACAATGTTGGAAGTATATGTCTTAAGTTATATAGATACTTATTATTATTAGATTTATAAGCAATGTAACAGTCACTTTAAATAACAAAAAAAAATACGCAAAAGGAAAAATGACCTCCCGTTATATTCTTACCAATACACAAGGTTACATTAGAAATATACTAATATAACTAATACATATAAGTCATGTGCGGGATTCGAACCCGCCATCCACCCGTTCAGCCGGGCTATACGCCAACCAATTGAGCCAACATGTCATGTTGGCTCAACACGTTGAACGTTGGACGCGGGTTCGAATCCCACACATGACTTAATTTTTTTCTATCGTATATTTGTAATGTAATCCGCAGGCGTTATTGCAAAAATAACAATATTAAAAAAACACAAGGTTAAATTCATGGAAACACTGATTTTGTTGAATACGTTGAAAACGCTCTGAACATATTGAAATACGGGAATGTGCACCATAGATCAGACAAACTAGACAAGAATTTGAACTAATGTCTGGCCGCGCTTACGACAACTGTCAACTGTCAATTTGCTTCCAAATTAATGACATCGTCCACAACGGGCGTTGTACAATCTTCTTCACAAAGTATAAAATCTTTGTGAAGAAGATTTCTTTACGTAAAATTCTGTGGTGTATTTTTTTTTATTGCTGATAGGTCAGCCTTTGATCACAACCTCACCTGATGGTAAGTGATGATTAGGTCGAAGGTCACATAGAATTACTGGCTCTCAAGGACAACTGCCGGAACACACCGTTAGGTGCTTGGTGACAGATTTTAGATACTTGAGGGTGGTTGCCAGCCAGGCATTCGCAAAATGCCCTTCAACCATGCGGTGAAGCACAAGCCCGGGGCAACCTTTTTTTTATGGTATTGTGACAGGACAATTTCGAAGCTCACCTGATTTTAAGCGGACTAACCTCTGCCTATAACAAATGCATTTCGTCACAAGTCACGAATTGCACTGCGCCCGTCACCTTGAGACATAGTCTCATATGCCTGTAATTTCACTGGCTCTCAAGGACTGCTGCCGGAACCGTTAGGTGCTTGTCTAAGCTTGTCGCTAGCCAGGCAGGTATTCGCAAAATGCCCTTCAACCATGCGGTAAAGCTCAAGCCCGCGACGACCTGCTGCGCGGCAGTCCATAGCCAATGCCACTGAGCCATCACTGCTTCATAACTGTCAACACTTCAAGTATGGACGTATGTAGAATTAAATCTTTGTAAACAAGATTGCTTTGTATAAAGTTATGTGGTTAGAATTGTATACAACAAAAATCTTCACATGTATCTGTCAAAATTTAAGTTTGACGTTTGTGTACATCGATGCTGTACCAATTTTCTGTGAGCGTTAGGGTAAAACCAGGATAGATACCCCACTTTTTGAAAGGGCCTCATAGTTTTAAAACTATTTATTAATCTTGAAAAATCCCTATGAGTATAGATGCCTACCTATATGGATAGATGCCCTACAGTGAAAATGCTAAGGAGGATAGATGCCTGTCAGGGAGGATGGGTGTCAAACAGAATAAAATAAATAATATTAAAAATATAAATAATAGTAAATAATATGTCTTTATCGTGTTCTGCGACCTTTAAACAATTTAAAAAAAAAAAAAAAACTTTATAACCAAAATTAGATCCGCCATTATTTTCTTCCTCGGTAAATTAATGTATATTTATTGGTTTAACTTTCTTAGCTTTCTTATCTAGTGCTTTGTTTTTGGTTCCTTAATTTATTTTCTCCACTTTTTTATTTGTTTAGTAGTTTCTATGTCTTGTTTCTGTGGTCTAATTTATATTTTTCTTGTTTTTTTTTTATTTTCAACGGTATCCCTCTTTTATTTCATGTTTTCACATAAATTTAGAATATCTGCTGATTGCTTGGCCCTCTTAGCTATAGTCAAAGGAATTTGTGGTACCGGTGATGCTTGAATAATAATTTTAGACGGTGTTTCTTTTTCTACTGAGCTATCTAAAAACAGTGCAAGTGTATCATCACCAATATCAACTACGTTAGGGTAAGGTTGCGATCATTACCTAATATCAGCTAAAACCTCAGAGTCGATCAAAAGACGACTGACACTCTGTCCAATGAAGTTCTTACCGGATAAGGGCATGTTTGTTTATTTGGTTGGCGATGTATCGAATAAAAAGTCCGAAGCGGGGGCGTTTGTGGTTCAACTTCTACAGGTTCACAAGGTTCTCTAATTTCTATTCCATTGACGAGCTCTGGTAGGCAATCCAACGAAGAAGATGTCTGAGGTCAACACCCCTAGGTGTTGATGTTAGTCGTTTAGCTCCATTACACTCACAATATTCGCCAGGATTTTGTCTGCCTAGTGCAATATTTGATATCATGAATACGGTGTCTGACTGAGTGGATAAATTCCGCTATCTCTAAAGTCACCAAGAGTAACGGCAGGGGTGCACGAATCAAAGCATTGCGTATTAGAGTATTATAACGGTTGATCAAAAATAACACACCAGAAAATTATTTAAAAATACGTTTAAATGTGTCTGAAAGTATGGGAGATACATGCCGCCTCTAAGGGCACCTATACCGCCAAAAATTGGGGCGGCTATCCTTTTTAATATGGATAGATGCCCCATTTTTTTTAAACCGAACTAAATACAAATGAGCTATTATAGACACTTAACTGTGTAGTCAATGAACCAGTTTATTATTATAATGAAAATAGAACTGAATTTGTAGCTACTTATAAAGTTATGCAAAAGTAAAAACTAGCGTTTGAAAATTTAACAAACTCTTCGCGTTTGCCGCGGAGATGATTGCACGCCCGAGCTAAACAGGTATGTTCCGCACGATGGCCTGAGGGGACTTCGGTGTGTGGTGCCCAAGCTCCTTATTTAACCTATTAATTCTGTGTTAGGATTTTTGGAAGTTAGGTATTTTGAAAACCAGGCACCTATCCCACTGCGGCACCTATCCGGGTTTTATCCTATATGCAGACGGAGGTGACGTCTAGATGACGTCATATTGCTAGCGTGCTGTCTGTTTAGCATAATATGAATTGACAATTGGCGTGGATACAGTTCAAATAACGCATATAATTTGCATGACATGAATCAAGTTAGCTTTACAAACATTACTACTGTAAACTGTGATTCGCGCTTTCACATCTTAAAGTTGATAAAACTCTATGAATATTTCTGATTACGACGACGTGCATGTAACAGTAATAGTAGTAATAAACTGTTTGATGTACCACGCTGTAGAACAGTGGCGCATGCGGCCTCCCCGATACCCCGATCCCTTGCTGCACTTAATGCTTTACTTGACGTTCAACTCGATTATGATGTGCTAGCGGGCGAGTGGAACGTTGTAATGAGAGCTACGAATATTTATTCGTAGAATGAGAGATTGTTTACATTACTGTGAGTCTGTCGCATCACAGAAACAATCTAGTATATTTAGGTAGGTCGTGACATATTAATTATATATTGTTTTATTACTATTATTTTTCTTTATAATGGACATTTGTATATATTACTATTATTTTTGTGATTCCTTGTTCTTCATTTTGATACTATCATTTTTGACATATTTATATTTTTGACATTAATTTTATATAATTCTTTAATAATTATCATTGCCATCAGTGTAATTCGTGTCAGCGGTACTAATTGAATAATAAATAATAAATAAACTAGTAAGTAATACCCAACAAAATGTAACAAAAAAAAACAATTTATAAACATAAAACACGCATTATTGTGGATAACTCAATACCACTAGTCAGATCTCACTGAAATTTAAATGGGACCATATGATAAGAACCAGCTTTCAGATGTAAAAGATATCATCAAAATCGGTACACCAAAAAAAACAGTCTGATTGTGAACCTCTTCCTTTTTTTAAGTTGGTTAAAACACTCAAATCATTCAATATGTTGGACTTACTTTTCTGCTTTTTCTGTGTACCAGATACTTGGAGAAGACCAATTATCTGGTTCCCTGTACTCTTCCTGTAAGCTACAAACTGGATTATGGCAACCCATACTATTTTTTATTTATTTATAAACTACATATTATCATTAATATAGTAGGTATATTATGATTTGGTTAACAATGTCTTAATACTTGAATGGACTTTTAATTGATCTCTGTTTGTCTAGACACGCAGAGCTGCACGTGATTAAGGTAAACTAATTGTTTTTTGACAGTTCGAAGAGTTTTTGTAATAAAATCGTCAGCTTGATTGCATTGTATGTCATTTTTTATGTGGCACCACAGGATAAAAAATACCAGTATGATCACTCCGCCAGAGCCATTCCAACAAATAACGGACTCTAGCTACGAAGCAATAAAGTGCACTTCAGCTCGAAAAGAACGGAATACCTAATAGAGAGACGCCTTTTCTATCTCTTAGCTCTGATCTCTGTTCACGCGGCCAGCACCGTAGAATAATCTCTTTCGGACGCATACGCCGATGTATCTGTAGCTTTGTGCGGGAAGTTTTTAAGATAAATTGAGGAAAGCCTATTTCATGGCGTGGGTGTCGTAAGAGGCGACTGAGGGAAAAATACCAGAAGGTGGGAAGCAGTGCATTCTAAAGAACTGACAACTGTTACGATCCCCTGGGGATTATGTTTAATCCCCCGATGGGGGAAAAATAAGTTGAATAACTGATTATAACCTCAGTTACAAGTTACCATTTCAGGTACACGAAGGACTTCAAAACAGTCCGAAACTGTGACTTTATTGTCTAATTTAATGGTAGGTAATGAAAAAGGTTTTCATTTTAAAATTAGAATTCCTTAATAGACATGGTTAAAAAAGGAAAATGCCAAAATCGAAATGAAGTTCATAACTAAAATACTACATGGTCAGATAATACCTTCTCAGTGTATTTCGTTTAAGAAAAGGGCCACTGAGGCTTTTACCCCTACGCAGGGTAGTTTTTAAGTTTCTCTATGTTTTTACTTTATTTTTAAGCTGTGTGTACTTATTAATTACTAAGTTCAAAGCGTAGTGGTAGACTAAACCATATTATATAGGTATACTATTCATGCTGTGTTTACCTTTAATTGGATTGTTACATATGTTTCTTAACCACAACACTATGACAAATAAGTTATTTATAAACTGTATCAATCTGTTGGTAGACGAATAAAAAAAAAAAGCATCTGTTCTGTAAATATCACGCCACTTCTCGCTTCCTAATTTTAGTTGTTCGGTCCTGGACACATTGTTATCTCCACGGCGCGGTGCCGCACAGCATTATGACATAGTAGAAGGATAGGTTAGCCCTTGACCGCTATCTCACCTGATGTTAGTGATGATGTGATCGAAGATGTTCTTCAGGCTAACCTAGAATAACTGGCTCTCAAGGACAGCTGCCGGAACACACCGTTAGGTGCTTGGCGACAGATTTTCTACTTGAGGGTGGAAGCTACCACCATGCTATGACTGCCATCCTAAGACAAAAACCGGGACCGACAGCTCAACATGCCCTCCGAAACACGGAAGCACTCAGTAGTAATGTCACTAGCGTCACCCATCCAACTCATGACCATTGCCGACGTTGCTTAACTTTGCTGATCTGTTAAGAACAGCTAAGCAAGCTTCGCTACGAGTGCTGCAGATAAAACTGCATGGGCTCGTGCTATACGGCGAGATACCCCGCACCGGTATCGCTGTGCACGCGAATCACGCACGTATGCACGGCGAGCCTAAGCTGAGATTAGCGTGCGCGGCGATTTTAGCGTGGCGATGTGACACCGTATATTTAGGACCGTCAAATTTCACGGCACGGCAAGCGGCACGGCATCGTCGAGATGTGTCCAGGCTCTTTTATAGATTTTCAGGTCCATGGTTCGAATCCCGCCCAGAGCTTGAGCTTCACCGCATGGTGGAAGAGCATTTTGCGATTGCCCGCCTGGCTAGCTCAAGTGGAAAACCTGTCGCCAAGCACCTAACGGTGTGTTCCGGCAGCAGTCCTTGAGAGCCAGTGAAATAACAGGCAAAATGAGACTTTACAGGTATGTCTCAAGGTGATGGGCGCTGTACAGTTCGTCACTTATGATGAAATGCTTCTGTTATAGGCTGAGGATACCGCTTAACATCAGGTGGGCCTCGCGCTTGTTCCTTCACAATAACATAAAAAAAGGCTCTTAGATATAAAACTCGCGATAGTTTTTCAGTGTTATCGCTTTCTATTTTTGGTGTATATAATTGCAATGCCTACATAGATAATATCACTGAAACTGAAAGGCGATCAGAGCATATATTAGGGGAAACCCTGTTATCAGATGTTTGCGTTCCCACTGATTACTGATATTACGATACGAATTGAATGAGCACTTGATAAGGAATTATTTAATCAAAAGTTTATGCATGAAGTGATTGTCATGCACTGAATATTCTTGGTGACTTCCTTGTATTGTCATGGAAACTGGTTAATGCAAATCAATAAAGCTTTTTATAAGCGTACAGTTGAAGCAACGTTTTGTTGATTCTTTGGAGTATTATTTTCAATAATTATTATTATTTGCAATGCTGCCAGCATGCTGGGCACGCTGCCAACTGGTAGAGGGCTAGAGCATTTGGACTGCCTATGAGTCTGCAATGACTTATAGGGATCTAAATGCTTTTATTGTAGTAGCTGCAGTGTTGTATATAGTTCGTAGTATTTTGTTAATAAAGGCATACTTTTCAATATACAATAATTCTACGTCTAAAAGATGTGATTAATAATATCATTTTCTATTTTTTTTTAATGGTATTAGCTAAAAATGTACAAAAATGTTAAATGCACCTCATATAACGCAATTGGAGCCATGCGCAAGACTATCAATGTAGCAACTTCTTGACAAATTAATATCACCGTAATTCAGTTTTGTTGACTTTAAAAAAAATGTTTTATAAACAAGTATATATGAATAAAAAAAAAAATTTAAACCCGACTGCCAATTATTTATTTTCGTTAAACGTTTTATCGTTCCATTGAAATAAAAACTGCCAAGTTATATTAGGTCCTTACATATGAAATTGGCGTTTTGTATGGGAGGAACAAAAAGTCGAATATTTTTTAATATAATATATTTAATTAATCAAAGTATGAACCATTATTTTCTATGCACTTTTGCCATCTCATAGGTAGTTCATTGATCCCTTTACTAAAAAAACCAGTCGGACGGGAATCAATAAAATCTTTGAAGGCGATTTGGACTGCCCCATCGGAGTTGAATTTTTTCCCTTGCAAGAAGTTATCCAAATTTCGAAAAAAATGGTAATCTGTTGGAGCAAGGTCCGGGGAGTACGGAGGATGTCTTAGACTTTCCAATTGAAGCTCTTCTAATTTAGTAGCCGTCTGTAGCGCAGTGTGTGGTCTAGCGTTGTCGTGAAGCAGCAGTGGCGTGGAGCGATTGACCAGCCTAGGTTGTTTAGCCGCTAGCTTTTCCATCATGGTTTGCAATTCCTGACAATAGACATCAGCCGTAATAGTCTGGCCAGATTTGAAAAAACTGTAATGAACAATACCGGCACTAGTCCACCAAACGCTTACAAGTAACTTTTTTGGGGTTAATTTTCGCTTGGGGCAGGATTTGGCTGGCTGGCCAGGATCTAACCATTGCGCTGAGCGCTTCCGATTATCGTAAAGAACCCATTTTTCATCACAGGTAATGATTCGGTTTAAAATACCTTCATTATTGTGCCGGTTTAGTAATGTAACGCAGCAGTCGACGCGCGTTTGCCGGTTTGTTTCAGTCAATTCGTGAGGTACCCACCTTTCAAGCTTTTTAATCTTCCCAATTTGCTTCAAGTGAATTAAAACAGTTTTATCACTAACATTGCAGCCTGCAGCTAACTCGGACGTGGTTTGCGATGGATCCGCTTCCACAATAGCCTTCAACTCTTCATTATCAACTTGAGTCTCAGGCCGTCCACGGGGCTTGTTCTGCAGGTCGAAATTTCCAGAACGAAAACGTTGGAACCAAAAACGAACTGTGTTTTCTTTTGCAACACGACCGCCATACACATCATTCACCCTTCGAGTTGTTTCCGCAGCACTAGTGCCACGGCGGAACTCGTACTCGTAAATAATGCGATATTTAAGGTTTTCCATTTTGTAAAATGAGTGACGCAAACAGAAAAAAACAGAAGAAAAAAAACAAATGAATGACGATCATCGAAGCACAAATACATGAGTCTATAGCTGTACAAATTTGAATTTGGAATTCCTTACCAAAGAGGAGAAATTCGTGATTAAAGTGGCCAGTACGAAAAACGCCAATTTCATATGTAAGGACCTAATATATATTTATGTAATAGTTTTTTAAAACTCTTCATTTTGATATCCCACTCAACAGGTTAGGAAGAAAAATATTTATTTAACTTACAATATGGCGTCTAAAATCCACCAGTTTGTTTTTCTTTTTTTTTACGTCCCCAGAGTCACTTGCGCTACTAAGAAGAATCTAACTATATATCTTACATCAAAATCGGTTAAGCTGTTTAGAAATTATGGTGAAATAAGGAAACTCACAAACCCTGAATGAACCCTGAAAACATTATCTCCTGTTTTGTGCAGTCGTGTTATAAGTAAATAATAATAATGTCATATATTTCAGATCACACGAGTCCATAATGCAAAATAATTAATTGATGTCATAGATACATTATTTTTTAGAGTAAATAAATAACACACATAGACAACGTTTCAAAAATAGACTATAGACACATTTTACAAAACTATAACTTCTGTCCGCTGTCTGTGTGCTCAGCACAGACATCCATACACTATCAAACACCGAAATCGCCGGCGAATTCGAGGCAAAAATAAGGTCCCGATTAGTGTCTCTCCAAATAGTCACAGAGCAATATTCAGTAGGGCCCATTCTCAACGGTACAACACTGCAGTTGTGCCGGGGCATTCGATCCCCCCAATGTTTCCCGGCAGCGAGACAAGCCGAGGTCCGAACCACAGTGGTGTCCTTGAACTAGCTGTCATCCCTCCCGATAGTAGTGTTTTTGGCGCCCGCAGGAGAGGGAGGTATAAGGCGCTTTTCGCCTTCTATGGCCGTCTCGGGACGGCCTCCTAGGCTATAAGAGGGCTTTCTCTCGCCCAAAATCTGGTGGAGCTGTACGATCGAAAGCGGTAGACAGCATCTATATCCTCCCTATTAAAACAGACATCCATTTGTGTTGGATGGGCCAGTCAAAACGGGCAGCAAACATCTGCAGGATACCATTGCGGCTGGCTGGTATTCACTGCCGTAAGGACGCGACTTTATTGCGAATATTCGCATGTATATCATCGTTCAGCAAACATCTGAGATGCTGCAGAAGCGAAGCAGCCGCAGTTGCACGCTGAAGATGTCGTTATATTGTATGCGTAGATCACTGGCAGCCCGGTGGGTGTGGTTAATCCATAGGGCGCTCGAGTAGTAGGATTGGCAGTACGCCTTATACAGAGTAATCTTGACTTCCCTCGAGTATCGAGCAAACCTGCGTGGGATCATATTTCCACGGACTGCCTGTGCTCTACGCTCTACTCTATGTCAAATAATAAATACTTACGTCTGATTTTTAAATCATTATGTAAAGCATATTATCCTGTGCTCGCGCTTTGGCATCAGTACCTCAAGTTTATTGGAGTGGTAACAAGACATTTAGGTGAAGTCAGTCCTAAAAAGGCAAATACTGAACATGTTTTATTTGGAAGAGTGTACGCCTTACACCTAAAAGTTATATAGTATTCTTTCACATAATTCATTCTTTTATAGTAATATATTTTAACATCTACGACAACATCATCACTTACCATCAGGTGAGATAGTGGCCAAAGCCTAATCTATCAAGCTAAAAAATTTAGTAAATATTATCAATAGAAATTTTATTTCAAATTATTATGCAGCAACCATCAGTACCTGAATAATGTTTTAGTTTTCAAATAGTTCGCTTATACATGACTTTATTTGCAAAATTCGCTCATGATATTTAAATATTGCGTAGTTTTGTTTCGCTCACTCGCATGCGAGTGGAGGTCAATCCCATAGTACAAAGAATGGGGAAGTAAGTCATCTTCATACAAACGCACCGCCCGCGGCTTGTTTGTGTGCGCCATAGTATCTATGCGTCGCCGCACGCACACTCACACGCACGCACGCACCGCTAAATTAATGAAAAATTTTTGATAATCGCAGAACTCATTGCTATAGGTATGTTCGGCTGTCTAACAGGAAAAGTAAGCAAGTCACTTATTCTAGCATACCTATAATTTTTACTTGATGGTGAGTGAGATAGCTACTTATTTTTTTGTTGTATTAGGTAGGTATGGCCCGCGTTTTTAGGTCCGCAAGGTTTCATTATTGTTTAGGTAATACCGACCTCACTAACCCTGAACGCTGACAACACAAGTAAAAAATATAACTTTCCGGCCCTTGCCTATTTCTAGGTACTGAATTAAAATTTTGCTATAAGTGACAACCCTGAGACAGGCAGGTATGGTAGGTAATTATTTCGTGGATTGGGCCGAAGATAGCCTACTTCCCCACTCTTTCTACTATGTCTATCCTTCCTACGCATGTAGGTACTCACTGTCACTGTATGAAGCCCTCAGTCTGAGATTTTAGACCACATTCTCACAATACATAAGTGACTTCCAACTACCTACTAATAAATTATTCATCACATCGCAAATCTTATCTCTGAATTTTCTCCTACAAAGTTTGGCGATTTTTTCGGGGATTACCTACGTATATCTAAATTGATATATATCGCTACCTATACATATCGAAATACCTATCTCATCAAAGCCATCATATATTAGGTAATATAACAATATGTATCTATTTCCCAGCTTTGCCAGAACCGTCTGTGGGGTGCCGGGCTAGATTTGCACCCTCCATATCTTCCTCTGGGAGAGGGGAAAACACCAAAAAGTGAGCAGCAGCGCTTTCTGAAGAAACGCCTTTTTATGGTGCGATCCCCAAGACACCGCCAAGCGCGGGGATTTTGACAAACTCAGAATAGGGGAAGTTTTTTTGCAAGGTGGATGTATTCCGCCTTTTGATGTGATGTCGCACATCTGCCACAACAGAGGTGCAAGTGAAAAATACATTATTTCGGTAAAACGCGTTAGACGTTTTATAGTTTACTTAAAGTAGAACAGCTACCTAACTAGATAAACTTAACATTTTAGTATTATAAATTTAATGAGGACAAACTGTGCATAGACAAACGGCCTACCTACTTTTATTTTATGTGAATTAGTTCTTCTAGAGCTCTTCAAATTATGAGACGCTCGTAGGAAAGTTTACTTAGCTGTTGTATTTTTGCATGCCAAGTGGCCAAATATGGCAGAACTATCCTATGTACTAAACAGCTTTAACAACTATATTTGCAATAAACAATTTGATTTGATTTGTTCTCAACCGATCAGCAAAGTTAAGCAACGTCGCGCGCGGTCATAAGTTGGATGACTGCAGCTAGTGACATTACTGCTGAGCAATTCCGTGCTTCGGAGGGCACGTTAAGCCGTCGCGTCGGTCCCGGTTGTTGTCTTAGGATGGCAGTCGTTATAGCATGGTGGTAGGGCATGGTGGTAGGGCATTTTGCGAATGCCCGCCTGGCTAGCTACCACCATCAAGTAGAAAATCTGTCGCCAAGCACCTAACGGTATGTTCCGGCAGCTGTCCTTGAGAGCCAGTATTTCTAGATTAACCTGAACAACATCTTCGACCACATCATCACTTACAATCAGGTGAGATAGTGGTACAATACAAAAAAAAATACAGATATTGTAAGTACAAGGTGGACTTACTGATTACATGTGCAGGGAAGATATCAAGAAGAGCCAAAATAAGAAACGAAGTGGTGCTGGAAGGAATATGTAATAAAGTAAAGATACTACAGACAGTAGAAGTCAGAAAGTTGGAATATCTCGGACACATTATGAGAAATCCTACGTATGAATTGTTATAGAAAATAGTTCAAGACAAAATACAACGTAAACGCAGTGTTTGTAGGAGAAGAACATCATAGCAGAAGAACCTACGCCACCGGTATAACATGCACCCGTTCTCTATTCAGATCTGTTGTGTCAAGGGTTCTCGTTATCTCGGATGCCAAAGGAATAAGTTGCCCTGATTATCGCCGCATTTTTCACTTCAAGCAGATAAGCATATGAGTCCAAGAACAATAAAAATGTGATATATTACGGATGTGGAAATACCTAATCGCCACAATTGAAAACAATGTTGAAAATCATCGATGAAGTATTTTATCACTAGCTGGAAACTCGTACTCATGTTACTGAGTCACTTTTACATTTTATAGTATTTTTATCTGTACGAGCAATTGAAACATAAAACTATTTTACAAAATCACAATTATACTATAGGAAAAATGTAAGTCATGTGAGGGATTCGAACCCGCCTCCATCCACCCCTTGAGCCGGGGTATGCTCTAACCAATTGAGCTAACATGACATGACGTCATAACTCAAATCTTTCCTGTTGTTCTTTAACCATCATATTGGGATGACTCATGACTTTCTATCATATCTTCTATCATTTATATCTTTCTATCATATATAATTTTTCCTATCGTATATTTGTGATTTTGTAATGTAATCCGCATAGCAGGCGTTATTGCAAATCTAACAATATTAAAATTGTACGGTTGCGTCATCATTTACAAGTATAAAACCAATGGCAAAATTGGTCTTGTTTGTAGTACAACGCAAGTGGTACTATAGATGTGGCTCTATCCCAATACGATGGTTAAAGAACGATAGGAAAGATTTGAGTTATGACGTCATGTCATGTTAGCTCAACTGGTTAGAGCATACCCCGGCTCAAGAGGTGGATGGACGCGAGTTCGAATCCCGCACATGACTTAAATTTTTCCTATCTTAAATTTGTGATTTTGTAATGTAATCCGCATAGCAGGTGTTATTGCAAACCTAACAATATTTAAAAAAATAAACTGTTTGTTTAAAAACAAATTAGGTAAGTAAATAAAACTTATTAATGCGCGATTTAGAGAGATTATTAATTAACTAGGTTATAGTGAATATTGGCGGGAAAATCGGAAGTGTCATTGTTACTGTTTTCCTTGTGATTCTTTGATTGTTTATATGTAATGATGGTGAATTATTACCAGTTTTGAGTGTTTGTGAACGCACATGATTGGATGTGGTAGCAGTTCGTCCAATACTTAATTCGTCCAAGTTGTAATATAAGTCTCATTTTATAGTATACGCATTTCGTCAAGTACGCATTATTAATTGTATAGGGGGGAATTCGTCTGGCACGCATTTCGTATAAAACTCATTTTGTCTAGTACGCATTATATCGGCCATGAATTTAGTTTATTGCAAATTTCATTTTCCGCTCGCTCTTCAGCGCCTTTTTGTCTTATTAAAACCAAGCATTTAGTTAAAACAAGTTTTTTGAGTGCCTTGTTGTAAGTGTGTATGCATGTGTGTGAGAGGGTATATATTTGTATGTAAACGTATTGCTTTGAAGTATTATTGAACCCCTTGTTCTCAAATTATTACATAGGTAGTAAAAATATTGTGCTCGCTTGTTTGATTATTCTTTGTTTTTTAACCGACTTCAAAAAAAGGAGGAGATTCTCAACTCGTCTGTTTTTTTAATGCTTGTTACCTCATAACTTTTTACTGGGTAAACCAATTTGGTTTTTCTTTTTTTATTTGAAAGTGTATGCTTGCCGTGTAGTCCCGTTTAAATTTCGTCAGTATCGGTTCATCCGTTTTTGAGTTACACTACAATAACTGTTTTTTTTCCTATATTGATGATATAGTCATTGCCAGTGAAGGACAATCTATCACGTAAGTAGCAATGGACACTAAAAAGGGTGAAAAACATTTGTTTACCTAAAAATGTTACGGACTTCAACATTGAGTGTAAAAGTTAGTTCCATTTTTAGGTACACAATTTTTGTTACATAGGTTTTTTTAATGTAAATATGAGATAAGACTCATTTTTGCAGTGGTAGTTAAACATTAATATACATTGTGATACAGATTGGGATTAAACGCTTTGCAAAGAGAGCGAAGTCATTTCGTCTCATAAATGCTTTGCACGAGATGAGAATATATACCCACACTTACATACATGGTAATACGCTTTTTGAAGCAATGATGGCCGAACGGTAATAACTATGGACTGCCGCGCCGCAGTACCCTGGTTCGATCCCCGCCGCCGGCTTGAGCTTCACCGCATGGTGGAAGGGCTTTTTGCGATTGCCCGCCTGGCTAGCTACCACCCTCAAGTAGAAAATCTGTCGCCAAGCACCTAACTGTGTGTTCCGGAAATAGTCCTTGAGAGCCAGTGAAATTCCAGGCACATGAGACTTAACAACTAACTATGTCTCAAGGTGAAGGGCGCAGTGCAATTCGTGACTTGTGACGAAATGCATCAATATAGGCAGAGGTTAGTCCGCTTAACATCAGGTGGGCCTCGAGCTTGTTCCGTCACAATAACATAAAAAAAAATACGCTTTGCATCGCATTAATAATTCAGCTACAATCACTATATTGTAGAGTACATAATTATAAACATTGAGATTTGGTTGATGTTCTCATGTCATTATAATTTTAACTCCTAGATAATAGGCATTTTCAAAACAGGTAGAACAAAAAGTCTCGATGGGCCGACTTCTATAAAAGTCATCGAGTAACATTGTTACTTGATATAGGAAAAAAAAGAAGCAACCGTTCAAAGTCTAGTAAAGTTGTACCTAACTGTTATTACGTAATTGTCCACTAAATATTTATAAACACTATCCCCCTTACTTATAAAAACATCGCTATGTAGTTGCTAAGTAATGGATAACTAAACATTGTTTAAGTAATGCTTAAATATTTCTTACTTATAAACGCTACATAGCACCTGTTTAGCTAAGCAATGGATAATGAGGTCGAACGTATTTTAAACTGACAACATTGTACTAAAAAGTATTATGAATGACCTAAATGGCCAAATAGCATGTATCTAGTGGTAAATATCTTGAAATTAAAAAGTAAATATAATACTTTTCTTTGTATATTACCACCAACTTAACTGTGCAATTTTCGAGGGCGCTACTGGTCAAGGAAATCAACTACGAACTGTCACAATTTGAAGGAATGTTGTTGTTCTTTTTTCTGCCACCTGAACAGATAAGTTGGTGGGTCTGTAACTAAATCAGCTGATCAGAAATATGGGCGCCATCGTGTTACTTAAAATTTAAACAAGGGTGGGACGGTGTTTAAATTGACAGCTGATTTAAGCAGTACATAGGTACTGGATAAAGTTATGTAGCGTTTATGAGTAAGGAATTTTGCTAATCAGCGGCTAAGTAATGTTTAAAATTTAAGTAGCGTTTATAAGTAAGGCTGTATAATTATAAAAGCATTTATTTTTCCTTTCATGCAGTTAAACCAGCCATTTACTTTTTGTTAGATTTTTTCACTGTTTGTAAATAGTTACGTATGACACAGTAACGTACGCACATTGTGACGGTAATATTGATGAATGTAGGTATAGAATGTAATATGTCAATTCCCATTCATTTCACCGGAAATATTATGAGTTTCGTAAAACAGTGAGATAACACTTTATTTTTAAATAGTTTGAAATATATTAAATTACAAGGGCCTTAGCCTATAAGTTGGCATCGTCAGGACCACTATGCCCCAGTTATGAATGAATAATTATCATTATCGCCGATGCCAATTGGTTAACATACCTATGGTTACTGTAGTAACATACCTATGGACTATAACATACCATACCTATATATATATATATATACTAGTAACACTCACTACGGTCAGGTAGAGGCAGCTGTAGGACAGCCGCCTACGACTCACGGTTCAGCGTCTAGTGCTTCTAGGGACCCAGCGTAATCGTTGTGAACACCCTTTTCGGTGCATACTGGAGTTCAGCGATAAATTAACTCGACTAAAGTAAACTTCTAGGTTCTAGGTTAGCCTGAACAACATCTTTGACCACATCATCACTTACCATCAGGTGAGATAGTGGTCAAATGCTAAACTATCAGGCATAAAAAAAAAGAAAAAACAATGGATAAATTTGAGCCATCGCAGTGAGTGAATTATGACTCACTCACTAATAGCTCAGTTAGAAGAACATGTTCCGGCTGGAGGAGTGGATGGCCGCGGGTTCAAATCCTTTTCCTGGCGTTGTAATGTGGTACTACAAAGAGAGAAAGATATAACACCAAAAGAAATGACCTTTTGCTTCAAGTGGGGCGTGAATTATATTCGGCGCAAGAAAGTCGTAATGATTATTTACGTATATTTTGTTCACTTCTCTGATCGGTATTAGCAACTTACTCGTACATTTTTCTGCGTCTAGGTTTTTGAATCAAAACGGTCGTTTTAACCTTTATGATTAGTTTCTTGAATTAGAATTTAATCCAAAACTATCTTAATTCTTGTTGCTATAGTAAAATTTATTAAAGTATATATAATAATTAAAGTAAATATATAATTAATTTAGTAAAGTAAAATTTGGGAACGAATAGTAGATCATACTGAGTTTGTGTACAAAATATTTTCCATGGAATGAAGACATACACGTGTTTATTCTTAACAAAATGTTTAGCAAATAATCTGATAAATAACTGTTATAGAACATCACCTAAGGATATAGATAGATAAACTCTTTATTGTCACACCATAATCTATACAACTAATACAAACAAATAATAAAACTTAGTGCTACAATGGGCGGTCTTATCGCTCAAAGCGATCTCTTCCAGACAACCCATTTCTAAGAGAGATTACATAAGATAAGGCAACTCGGTGGTTCCACAATATTAAACATCTAACAAACTTTAACTAACTAAACTTAACTTAAAATAAAATAAAAATAAAAATCCTGGCAAGAAAGTATATGTAGATGCGTTATATAAATAAATAAATACATACAACTATATATTTAGATATACATTAATATACTTATATATAAATATATATGTATATATATATATATATATATATATATATATATATATATAAATAAGACATAAATAAATAAAATATATAATAAATAAAAAATATTGAATATACTGAAAGGATGTTAAACAGCTATTTAATAAATTACTAATGTATCATGTACAGTAATGTTCACAATCATATGAACAGCTAAAGTGACAGATAATGGGTTTTAAGTTGCTCCTTGAATGATTGTAAGGATGGGGCACTTTTTACTTTTAACGGTAATAGATTCCATAATCTAACTGCTTCAGCAGCAAAAGAGTGGTGGAAAAAGGTTGTTTTAGTTACAGGGGAGTGCAGCATTAAGTTCTCTGATGACCGTAACGACAAACAATGGGTACTATGAAGAAAGTTGAAACGTTCCTTGAGGTAGTGCGGGGTAGAACGAGAGAACAGAATATTGTAAAGGACATATAATATATGAGCATTCCGACGAAAACGAATTGGGAGCCACTTGAGCTTAGTACGAAATTCGGAGATGTGATCATATTTACGCAAACCATAAATGAATCTGATACAGAAGTTTTGAAGACGCTCAAGTTTATTCAGCTGCTCCTCGGTGAGGTCTAGGTAGCAGACGTCAGCATAATCAAGGATTGGGAGTAATAGAGATTGCGCAAGCGCAATTTTAGTGGTAGTAGGCAGAAAGTTGCGAAGTCTACGTAACGCTCCAGCAGATGCAAACAGTTTTCGACTAGTTATTGCTAACTGAGGATCCCAAGTTAAGCTTTTGTCAATGGTAATTCCAAGATCTTTTACAGTTTCACTAAAAGGAATAGTTACTCCATCAAATTTAATACGTGGCAGTAAATCCCAATTTACCTTGGAAATTAAACGAGAACTTCCAACAATTATGGCTTGCGTTTTTTGAGGATTGACTACCAGCCCGTGGGCCTTGCTCCATACCGATATTTTAGATAAATCTTTATTTATTGTTTCCACTGCATCAGATAAATTAGGTAGAGGAGCTTGGTAGTACAATTGAAGATCATCTGCATAGAGGTGGTAGGCCGAAGAAAGATTATGAGATATTGAATTTATAAAAATAGTAAAAAGAAGAGGAGATAAGACGCCACCCTGAGGCACACCGGCAGAGGTGTCGCACCAAGATGAAAACCGCTCATCAAGGCGAATCCGCTGCCGACGACCGAACAGGTAAGAATGAAACCAGTCAATCACCGTTGGAGATATGTTGTTTGAGCGAAGAATTGCGAGAAGAATATCGAAGTCAACGGTGTTAAAGGCACTGCTGAAATCTAGTAGTGTCAGCACAGTTAACTGACCATTGTCCATACCTAAACGTATATCGTCAGTTATTTTGACAAGTGCTGTTACTGTGCTGTGTCCCGGACGGAAGCCAGACTGAAAGGAGTTCAAAAGATTATTACGGGTAAGGAAACTGTTGATTTGATTATGAACTAAACGTTCTAGAACTTTGGACAGAAAAGGAAGAATTGATATGGGTCGGTATTCAGAATAACATTTGGGATTAGTTTTTTTTGGTAATGGAATTATTTGAGCTGCTTTCCATATGGAAGGAAAAGCAGCATTTGAAATTGAGAAATTTAAAATGTAACACAAAACTGGAAGAATGGGATCTAAAATAGGAACTAGCATATTACGGCTAATTCCATCAAAACCAACAGCATTTGAAGTTATGGAAAGAATGCTCTTCTTAACATCATAAGCGGTGAGTTGACTGAAGACAAATGGTGAAAAGTCAGGGGTTTTAATGTTAGAAATAATATTTAAAGTATGAGCTTTAGTTAAGTCATCTATATTAGACGAAAGTGCAAAATGTAGATTTAGAGAATTAATGTCAAGATTATTTGGAATAGTTTCTTGATGAGACTTACCAACCCCTAAAGACCTCAGGAACTTCCAAACTTTCGTTGGATCCTTATCTTGAAACGAGTCGTGAACATGGCGTCGTTGGGCATCTCTACACACCACATTGCAGTGATTCCTTATCCGGGTATATCGGTTTTTATTTGTATCGGTTGGCTGACATTTGTATTTGGTTTTAGCAAGCACTTTTTTGTGTCTGAGCGTCTTAATATCCTCGGTAAGCCAAGGAGCAGGAGTATGCTTTATTTTAATTAACCTTAATGGGGCATGGACGTCATAAAGCTGTGTGATAACCGAATTAAAAATAGAAAGTTTGTCGTCAATGGAATTAGCATTTATAACTGGAGACCAGTCAATCATTTTGGCGTCATTTAGAAAAGCGTCTTGGTTCATACCACTAAAATTACGTTGCAGAATAATAGTAGGTCTAGATTTTGGAGGGCGAATCTTGTAAGATAAGAAGATTAAGTCATGATAAGAGAAAGCATCCGCCGAACATTGACCATGCTTAGCAACAAGCTCTAATGAGGACACCAAAATAAGGTCGAGAAAAGAAGGGGTAGAATTTGGAAAATGATGAGTAGCACCGAGAGGTAGTAAATGCATGTTGCTAGCTTTGATAAGTTTTTCTAATAAAGAGGTACGATTGTCATTTTTTAAAATGCAAGTATTAAAATCACCCATTATTATGGTTTGGCTGTATGTCGGCATATGATCTGTTATGAGCCTTTCAAAAGAAGAGAAATAGTTATTACTGTCTGAGTTGCTGTAAAATACTCCGAGTAGTATTTTAGTGTGAGCCAGAAGAACTTCAATCAAAAGGTGCTCGCCAACGTTAAGGGGCGGTGGTTGAAGAGATGTGCTAATTACAGAAAAAGGAATATGTGAGCGGAGATAAATAGCTACACCCCCACCACGACCACCTGTTCGATCATTGCGAATGAGGTTAAAGCCAGGTAAAGAATAGATAACTGAGGGAAGTGAGGGCTTAAGCCAAGATTCAGAAACTAGTACGGCATGGATGTTCTTATTATTAAATGACGTCTGCATATCAAGGAAATGTGCCGGAATGCTCTGCGCATTAATGTGAACAATGTTTAAATTTTTAGGTACATCAGAGAAATGACAATCCAAGGTTTCTGACAAAGAGGGAATGCTTACAAAACTTTCATCACTGTCAGACGATGTAGTAGATAAATTACTGTCATGATCACTGTTATTTAGTATATTTACCATTAAATATTATAAATGAAATATATATATATTAAACAAATAAGTAAAATATAAAATAAATAATAAAAAATAAAAACAAAAATAAAACTACTTGTACCTTCTACCTGCCGGATTGAAACAAAATATAAAATTAAAAATTAGAGTACAAACAACATATCATCACATACACAATGTATGTTTAAAGTAACACAGCATACTAATATTAGTTTATTTAATCACGATGTAGCAAGTACATCGTGTAAACATATGGAAGAAGTTATATGATATAATATATATGTATATTATACATAAGTAATATAAAGAAGTCATAACTGTGGCTTCTTACCAATTAATCTAACTACAGTAAAATAATATTTATTATAAACGAATGGCAAGTGTACAAATCATCCGATTCTAATATAGTGACAGATTGTTGACAGTGACAGTAACGAAAGAAGACTTGATTGATAAAAATTGCTAGACAAACAATTTCGAATTCTTCGGAAATCGGAATTGTATTTGTAATTACCTACCTGTTTTATTGTTTGTAATATTCACATGGAGTACCTCTTTAGTTCACCAATATTTTACAAAAATGAAGGGTATCTTCGTGTACCAAACGTACCTATACGTAAAATTACCACAGCCACGACACGCAAAGAAAAAGTTCAAATATTACTTTCTGGCTGTTCGTCTTGGTTTGGATGCCGATGGTTCCTTGATAGTAATGGTCGTCGGCTCCTTTGAAGCAGCTACGGCGACGCTCTGCACTTTGATTTTGTCGAGATCCGTGACACAAGAGACTCGATGCTTCATACCGTCGTCCCCTAACACGAATATGAAGCCCTCATGTGACCAACAATTGGATATACCAAACTGCTGCCGAGCCAACATGAATGTCTCATGTCGTGGCTTTGTTAGAAATTCGGACAGAGTGACACCCGAACCCTTGAGATGCTTTTTGGCGGCCCAGATCTTGCTACGCATGTGGTGATCTCGGAGTTGAAACAGTATAGGTCTAGGCTTACCAGCATCTGACGACCGGCCCATCCTATGACAGCGAGTTATATCTTCTAACCTGAAGTCTGTAACTTTGACCTTTTGCATGATTGTCTCTGCAATAACTGCAGAGATGTCTGCTTTCTTGTCCTCTGGAATACCATGCAGAAGAAGCACATTCTTGCGGGTTTGCATCTCCAAATTGTCAATATTTTGTGCATTCATTTCCACTTGTGATTGCAGTGCCCGCAGAGCACTAAGGACAAAAACCTTGAAAAGAGAAAACTCTGCAGCAAGACTTGTTGCATCTGAAGATGATGGGGAGGATAGCTTGAGCTGCTTCTCTTCGAATTCTGCTAGCTTCGCATGGAACATTTGATTCATTTGGGAAAGTGACTCCTTTATGGCCTCCATTTTGTGCAGTGTAAAAGTGTTAAATCAAAGATCTGTGATATTCCTGTTATTTGATATGTGTTTGTTAGGATAACACAACCCGGCAGGTATTGTACTTTAAACTTTAATTATACATATAAATTATAAATTATATATAAAAAAAAAAAAAAAAAAAAAAAAAAAAAAAAAAAAAATATAAAACATAAGAAAACAATAAAACAGTCGTAATAGTGCTTTATGACTTTGTTCCCCGGAGCAAGCGAATTGTATCACACACTAAAGATGAAAAGGGTAACAATATAAGTTTTTTTTTTATTTTTTTTTATTTATGTAATGGGTTGGCAAACAAGCAGACGGCCCACCTGATGGTAAGCGGTTACCGTCGCCTATGGAAATTTGCAACACCATGGGCGTCACCAATGCGTTGCTGACCCTGTAAGACTCTTTTAACACCTTTTTTGAAGAAATCCATACTGTAGCGCTGCGGAAATACGCTAGATGGAAGATCATTCCACATTTTGCAAGTATGCGGTAAGAAGGAGCGCATAAATCGAGCTGTGTGAGACTTCCAGGACTCGATTATGTCTGGATGAGCTTTTAACCGGTGACGCGAGGAACGATGATAGAATCGCGATGCCGGTATAAGCTCAAACAGCTCTTGGTATTAAGTAGTAGTAAAGTAGTCGTTATATATGTTGAAAATTTTGATTATTTCAAGGTAGCTATACCTACTTAGAAACTATAATTAATGATACACTAACGTCACTAACCATTTACGTCACTATTTACTCATCAGGATTTGGTTAAAATTATGTGTAACGGAGTAAAAACAGTTACCTAAATAGAATTGCCTCACTAATTGCGTACTTTCCAAACAATAAACGGCCTAGTACCTACATGTCGTCACCACCGTACCTACATGTCCAGCCACGTGGGCTAGGCTTCCGTAGTAGCCCGTTATCACAAGGGTTATTGGTAAAATGCTAACAATATCTTAGGGTTGACTTCTGCTAGTCCTAACAAAAGAGCTAAGAGCGCCCGCCGCGGCGACACTGGACCGCGCCGCGCTCCCTTTGAATAGAGTTTTATATATTTACATCGAGCTAAGTCATACAAAATATGAAATAATTAATTACAGGCACAAGAGACTTTTAACATCAGGTAGTCCTCATGCTTATTCCGCCAAATACACAAAAATACAAAATAAAATATAAAAAAGTTCATCTCAAAATGTTTGTTAGGACTGGCAGAAGTCAATCTTAAGAGGTTGTTAACATTTTACCAATTTTACCCTGTAGAAAGATTGTGTTGTTCTTGATTCTCTTCCACTTTCTTCCTGATAAAACAAATAAGAGTACGATTGCATGAAGGTCATTTAGGTATAGTCAAAATGAAAAGCATTGTCAGAAGTCATATTTAGTTGCCAAATGTGGATGAGCACGTAGAACGCTTAGGCGGAGAGATGTTCTGCGTGCCAACTATAGTGCCACCAACTTAACTGTGCACTTTTCGAGGGCGCTACTGGTCATGGAAATCAACTACAAACTGTCACAATTTGAAGGAATGTTGTAGTTCTTTTTTCTGCCACCTGAACAGATAAGTTGGTGGGTCTGTACGATGCGACGAGCGGCCAACCGCGCTCGTTTTTGAATCTGTGGTGTTCCCAGCGCGCCCATGGCAACGCGTTCACAAAGATTTCGGCCAATATCAAGTCACTGTAGATTCTCACAGTAATTGGATAGAATTGCAAAAAATTACGGGCACCACTGCTAGCGCTACTTTATTTAAATTGGGCTATTTATTTGCTCGTTTCGGGCTACCATCACGGCGATTGCAATTGAATTTAAGGAGACATTTTACGACTTATTTGTTCCAAACTCTAACTGACAAGACAAAAACTGATCATGAGTATCTCAAGATTATTTGCTTCTTTAAAACTGGAATCGTTATACCGTCAAATATTATAGGAGGAAGATTATTCCAGCCTTTATTATCTAGTAGATTATTACCCTGAGACAGGAGACCTAGGTGGGTTGACACAAAGGTGAGTTGAAACAATGTCAATATCTCAGAAACTATAACCGTTAGAAAATTGGCAACACCACACATTGAGACGCCACAAAATCCAAATAAACTCGCCAGTACACGCCGACAGCGTCCGACGAGCGGTTGCGTCACTATAAAATATGTGCCCAAAATCCGAACCAAAGTAAGTTTTCATTTGTTTTATTGATGTTGATTAATACTGGGCTATTTTAAATATTTCGAGATATGTGATTGATATTAACATTTATTAACTATTGAACTTTTACAAAGTCATATCATCAATAGTATTTTTTTTGTTTTTCTTGGTTATTTTTATGATCAAGTGCAGCGAGTCATAAAAATGTTAACCGAGGTAAGTTGACACAGCTTGTGTCAACTCACCTTGTTTGTTTCAACTCTCCTCGGTAGCACATTTATATATCACTAAATTAAATTCCTAACATTTGTTATTCTGAATGCCTAACAAGTATACCCCAAAAAGCAATAGAAAAGAAGCTAGTATAGAAATATATGAGTTAGCACTGGGTGAGGTAAATCTAAGAAGAAATATAACATCTGGATTTTTAATTTCTGGGATTTGGCCTTTCAACACCGATATGTTCCAGGAACAAGATTTTTAAGCATCTCAAGTTACAGACCGGCCCATAAATGTGCAACGAATAGAATCAACAGAGGCAGTTGCAAATGACAATCTCAGAAATACCACCACAAATTCTTCTGATGCTACAACTGCTTTTGTTGACATTTCAGTGGAGAATAAACCCAATGCTTCAAGCTGTCCACGAAAAGACCCCGTAGATTCGACTTCTCATGCATTTATACAAGAAGTGACTTCGTTAGCAGATACAGACAATACATTTTTGCCAGAACTGCTTAGACCTTTGCCTAAAGCTTTTCCAAGAAGTAAAGTATAATCAGCTGAATTGACCGATACACCTGATAAAGAAACTCTTGAGGCAATAGAAGCTGGCAGAAAATTAAAACAACTAAAAAGCATATTTTTGATACAACAGTAAAACAAAAAAAAGAAACAAATGATAATAATTTATTTACTATAGTTGTCACCCCTGCATCTCTACCCGTGGGTGTCATAAGAGGTGACTAAGGGTAACACACCAGAAAGTGGGCAGCAGCGCTTTCTGAGGAACTGATATCTCACAGTGCGATCTCCAAGATGCTTGCCAAGCGTGGGGATTACGGAAAAGTCCCCCAAAATAAAATGGGGGTTCACCAGTGGACAATCCGGCTGATACAGTACAGTACTATAGTTGATTTATTAAATAAGGGTGATACAATCTTAAGGTAATAATAAGACATGTGCTTTAGTAATAATATAGCTATTTTTTTTTATGCCTGATAGGTTAGCCTTTGACCACTATCTCACCTGATGGTAAGTGATGATGTAGTCGAACATGTTGTTCAGGCTAACCTAGAAGATATTAAGAAAAATATTGTTTGATTTCAGAAAGCACCTCATTATTTTGTAACTTATCATGTAACATATTTTTTTAACTAAAATGCTTTTTATTGTGCATAAAATTAACATTTTAATAAGCGTTTCAATTCACCTCAGACGCTGTTTCAACTTACCTTGGTACTAGGAGAGTTGAAACACTGAGAGTTGGTGTGGTTTTAACGAAATATCTCCCAGATTAGTTTCACTCGTGGTAATTTTGTGCTAGGATCAATTAGTTATTAGAACTAGTTAACTAAAAACACAAGTTTCATACGTGTACGTGTATGTTGAGCTGAGATATGCTTGATAACGTAAAAATTGTGTCAACCCACCTAGGTCTCCCCTACAGTAATTCAGTCTCATGTGCCTGAAATTTTATTTGTACTTATTGGCTCTCAAGGACTGTTGCATGTAACAGATTTTCTTCTTGAGGGTGGCACCTAGCCAGGCGAGCATCCGCAAAATGCCCTTCCATCATGCGGTGAAGCTCAAGCCGGTGGTGAGGATCAAACCATGGCCATGCGGCACGGCAGTCCATAGGTATTACCGTTCGGTTAACATTGCTTCTATGCCGCATCCCCCGATATCCAAAGCATACCCCGGCTCAAGGGGTGGATGGACGCGGGTTCGAATCCCGCACATGACTTAAATTTTTCCTATCGTATATTTGTGATTTTGTAATGTAATCCGCATAGCAGGCGTTATTGCAAACCTAACAATATTAAAATTATGCCACGTTTTATCGACAATAATCATGGTTGTGCTTCTTGATGAACAGTTGGAACAGCATACTTTGAGACGATGATGAGTTTAGATCATTAGTGGAGAGTGTGGGATCAGTTCTGCAAGACAAGGGTTGGAATGGCTATCAGTAGGGTTGCCATACGTCCTGTTTATACGGGACTGTCACCGTATTTGACCATCCCGTCCTGTAGACGACGAGACGAATTTACTTAGCATTCCATGGATTCACCGTGCGGGTACCGGGTCCATAGCGTTGGCGAGGAAGAGGCCCAAGTCATGGTGCCTGGGACTTGCAACCCAGTGAGTAAGGTCAAGGGGCCCCTTGATGCATCAATGCCCTTTCACCGCTCGAGCCTCCTCCCCTGCCCAACCAAATTTGGTAAGATCCTACAAATGCCGCCTTGGATACACGTTCTAGGATGGAACTTACGGTTGTTCTTGACAGGCCAACTAGATGTCATGTCATAGGCTACATGTTTCATATTTTTCCCGTATTTCGAAAAAATACAGAAATAGTGGAGAGTGGCGCGGGCACACATCCGGCTGAGTGTGGGGGTGCGCGCATAAGAAGAGGCTCACACACTCATTCAGTGCTCGCTGAACGCTAATCTGAGACGGAAAAGAAAGAAAAAGAAGTCATTGCAAAAGATTAAAACTTTCGTAAGTACACATATTTAAACAGTTTTGAATCCGATTTCACTACGTCAAATCAGTCGAGCATTTCGATTTAATCCAGTGTCGCGACTTTTATAGTCGAAAACTTTGATATTATGATGTATGATCTATTTAATTTATTTTGTACTTTTGAAAGGCACTGTTGAAATCAGAGGGAGACCACGTAGTTTGTCTCTCAATATGTACATATGCATGCTAAGTGCTGCACGGTTTAGTTGAAAAGCTGCGTGTCGGCGTTGAACGTGTTGATCTTTGGGCATCGGAGAAGAAAACGTTCCGTATTAGTTCATAGAAGTTATGTCAATCCTAGCTATTAGGAGAGGACATAGCCTATGTTAGGGGATAACCCCTCACAGATTAAGAATAAACAAAGAGTTTTAATGATGTTATAGCTTCCCATTTGCACGATATCCACATGTTCGCCCAAATTATGAGAACGCTGTCCGAAACCGATGACGAATGCCTTTTTGAATATTATTAAAATTGTTACTCATTTCCACTTTGTTGAATTCTTCAGGCAAATAAATTCGCTTTTTCAATCATATTAACTTAGTGATCAAAATGCTGGCACCTATTTGGTTCAACAAATAACCATTGCTATTCAAAGAGGCAATGCTGCCAGCATGCTGGGCATGCTGCCAACTGGTAGTGGCTGGAGCATTTGGACTGGCTGTGAGTCTGCAATGACTTGTAGGTGGTCGAAATGCTTCCATTGTAGTAGATGTAGTGTTGTATAAAGTTCGTAGTATATTTAGATCTGTAAGCCGTGAAAAAATCCTGATTCATAGGCCGGGCACTGTATGACTCTACATTTAACATTGACAAAATCAAAATGAACAACTGTCAATGACACTAATATAACAATACAAAGACCAACTAAACAGTAGAAACGTGCCTCGAATGCAATAATTAGTACTTATTAACTCCAATAAATATGCGAGGCCGCGATGCCTGATTGCATTTTATTTATTTACAATCGAGGTTCAATAAATCATCAGTAATATTGGAGTGGAAAAGTTAGCGGGTTTGTTTGTTGACCTAGGGGTGATTGGTTTTGGGGTACTTGGCCTGGTAACCTCCAGGTGTACGTGAACTGCAGGTCCTTTCAGGATACGTTTAATCCGAGGGGACCAAAAGTATGATGGGTAGGTGCACTCTGGAAATCACTAACAACTTTTATATGAGGTCTTGTAAGAAGATAGCAACCTAATAACCCGGTGGAATGGGCTCCTCCACGTATTTATTTGATGAGCAGACGGCATACTGGATGTGTTTGGGTAATCGCTGGTATTGGTGTGGCCTGTTGCCGGTTGGATAACATTCTCTGGTGGAAAACCTGTCGTCGCCAAGCACCTAACTGTGTTTTCCTGCAGCAGCCCTTAAGAGCTAGTAGTAGTGACTTAGCCATTTACCATCCTCGACCACTTAGTAACAGGTGAGATAGTAGATAGTGGGCTAGCCTATCAGTTATATATAAAAAATAAACATATAGACAGGGTTATTGGAAAAATGCTAACAACCTCTTAGGGTTGACTTCTGCTAGACCTTCTTGATGAAATTTATCATTTTAACATAAAAAAGACATATTTATTTATGCGTATTTGACGGAATAAACACTAGGACCACCTGATGTTAAAAGTCTTGAAAAATATATGAAATAATAAATTACAGGCACAAGAGACTTTTAACATCAGGTGGTCCTCGTGCTTATTTCGTCGAATACACACACAGATAATACACATAAACAAATACATAAAAAAGAAAACAAAACAAGCAGAATATTAGGTGGAAAAAGTCAACTTCCTTCATTTCCAATCTAGATTCTAGCGAAGAAGTTACATCTAACAAGAATGGAAGCCAATATATCACAGACGAGTGGGGATTTTTGGACAAATACCTTAAAACTCCCCACTGATGGAGATTCTCAGTGAGTATCTATTAGATATGACACTTTGATCAATCAATCGTCCAGAGCACGAAATTTATGTTTTTCATCCCCTATTTTATTTCATAATGAAGCGCTCGTAGCGAAGTTTGCTTAGCCATTCTTAATCGATCAGTTACATAAAGTAACGTGCGCCGCGATCGTAACTTGGATGGGTGACCGCTAGAGACATTACTACATGATTCGAAGGGCAAGTTAGTTAAGCCGTCGGTACCGGTTATTATCTAAGGATGGCAGTCATTCTAGCATGGCGGTAGGGCAATTTGCGAATGCCCGCCTGGCTATCTACCACCCTCAAGTAGAAAATCAGTCGCCAAGCACCAAACGGTGTATTCTGGCAGCTGTCCTTGAGAGCCCGTAATTCTAGGTTAGCCTGAACAACATCTTCGACAATATCGCCACTTACCATCAGCATGTAATGGGCTTGTTTATTCCTCTGTTTATACGTTTTCCTTTAACAGTGCTTGGCGACTGGGCGGTATCCATCCAGACATTCTGCTTACTAGAAATCTTACTAGCATGCGTTGTAATCTGTGGTAGTGCTATCACAGTACTAATAGGGACAAAGTGTGTGAATCAGGTAGGATATCTGTACAGATAAATAATAGAAAAAATAATAAACTGTCCATTCATGCACGTGCTCAGGCAAGTGTAGGTGTGTGGAAGAGTTGAGGGCAATTATTCATATATCAACAATTTCTATGATAGACATAATCTCTATATTCGACTTTATGTTTTACGAGCTTCTGCTGTTAGTTTTAGTGTTTTTGTCTATGTATGTTTAATAGAAAACATATTATACCTACCTATTATTATAGACATTTTATATCAAAAGAATGGAAATTATCTACACTGAGAAAAATCTAAAGTCAAAAGCGCCCTAATGACGGCCAATTTATATGGTATAAGGCAAAAAACCGACCAAACGTAAATACGTACAAAAACGCCTTCCAACTAGAAGGCGTTAAACGAGGTCAGTGAAGGCGAATGTTTCTTTTCGTCTTCATATAAGGTGTATTTTGTGGTCTTTCTTAAAATATTGACCTTTCGATGAGGCTGATTAAGCCGTACGTTATAGTGATAATCACCGTATATAAACCGCCGTAAAAGTAAGGTATATTTTATGGTCAATACTGCAAATAATATCGTATTAAAAAGTTCAATTCTGAAAATACTTTACGGAAGGTGTTTTTGACGGTTTTGTTTATTATAAAACATGGTTCATTTTTATTGATTGGTGAAAATCATCTTAAGACTTGTGAATTCACCTTGCGTAGTTACAATTCAACGGTAAAAGGTAAAATTTGCTTTAAGCTCCAAAGTCGTTTTTCTCAGTGTATTATTAAAAAATCATTTGACCATCTTTCGCCTTACACCTATCGAAGTATTCTGGCAGAAGTCTTGAGGAGCAGTAGCCGCCGTTCCTGTTATAGCTAGGTAGCAATGATAATCATTTATTCCCTAAACTATTTATCGAATGTGTACATCGAAACAAAATTGCAGATCTAACAGGATGACGATCTGATCACCTATAAACTGGCGAAATAGTTGTCAAGAACAAAACAAATAACGATATCATATCACAGAATAGATGTATCACTTATATGCGAATAGAAATAATATCGAGTCGTCTAGAATAGTTCCATTATATTCATCAAGAGTGAGGCGCCTCTATTTCACAATCTGTCATGCGCCGGCGCACGCGCACAATTAGTAATTCATATTATTAATCTTTATGAAGTATTTATTATGTATTATTCAACTTTATTTATTTACATACAGTAAATTCATTGTTAACATATTGTTGTTCAATCAGTGACTACATGAACATAAACCAGGCCAAATAAACTGTTCAACACTGGGTCGCAACAAGTGAAGAAATAATGAATAGATTAATACATATTTTAACTAGCTGACCCGGCAAACGTTGCTTTGCCATATAAATAATTTTGGCTATTAAAAAATAAGGGTTGATCGTAGAAGGGTGAAAATTGAGGATTTTTGTATGTTGAATCATAAAAAAATTGAAATTAAAAATTTTGTCTAAAAAATAAAAAATAAAAATTTAGGGGTGGACTACCCCTAACATTTAGGGGGATGAAAAATAGATGTTGGCCGATTCTCATAGATACCGGATAAGCACAAAAAATTTCATCAAAATCGGTCAAGCCGTTTCGGAGGAGTATGGCAACGAAAACTGTGACACGAGAATTTTATATATAAGATACTTTGCGGAAATCCGTATTTAATAATCACAAAAAAAAAATGATTTTGATTGAGAATGATCGTGCGCTTGATGGGAAACTTACTGAGGATGCTTCCTGTAGAAGCGGAAAAATTTTCCGGTTTGGCTACGTGGCGTTTATCATATGTCGGCTTAACAGGAAAATTAGGCGGAATTGTCACTAGATATCTAGTATACCGTATTATGTTGTGAAGCGCTCTGAGCGAAGTTTACTTAGCTGTTCTTAACGGATCAGCTAAGTTAAGCAACGTCCGCCGCGGTTATGAGTTGGATGGGTAACCGCTGGTGACGTTACTACTGAGCGCTTACGTGCTTCGGAATGCACGTAAAGCTGTTGGTCCCGGTATGGCAGTCGTTATAGCAAGGCATTATTCGAAGGCCCGCCTGGCTAGCTACTATCATAGAAAATCTGTCGCTAAGCCCATAACGGTCTTTACCGGCAGCTGTCTTTGAAAGTCGGTAAATCTAGGTTAGCCTGAAGAAAATCTTACACCTCATCATCAGTTGTCATCAGGTGAGATAGGAATCAAAGTAATAGCTAAGTAATTAGCTGAATAGTTTGTGAGCGAGTGTGTATGTTTGTTGCTCCGTCATTCTAATACGGTTACACCAATTTGAATGAAATTAAGAACAAGGATAGATAAGATCTTGCATATAGGATACCATTCGTCATTTTATCATCACCTTCTTAATCATCACTCCTGAATCACTCGTTTTGCGCAGTTGGATAAAAACTATCCTATGTCCTTTCCTGGATCTTGAACTTTTCCGGGTTTCGAAGCAATGATGGCCGAGCGGTAATAGCTATGGACTGCCGTGCCGTAGTACCCTGGTTCGATCCCCACCGCCGGCCTGAGCTTCACCGCATGGTGGAAGGGCATTTTGCCATTGCCCGTCTGGCTAGTTACCACCCTCAAGTAGAAAGTTTGTCGCCAAGCACCGAAAGGTATGTTCCGGCAGTAGTCCTTGAGAGCCAGTGAAATTACAGGCACAATGAGACTTAGCAACTATGTCTCAATGTGACGGGCGCAGTGCTATTCGTGAGTTGTCATGAATTGCAACTGTCTTAGGCAGATGTTAGTCCACTTAACATCAGGTGGGCCTCAAACTTGGTCCGTCACAATAACATAAAAAAAAACAACTATTTCCATATCATATTTCATCCAACTCGGTCCAGTAGTTTTTATGTTAATTCGTTGCATACAAAAATACAAATCTTTCCTTTTTATAATAAGAGTTAGTGTACAACTGACAAAATACCGTAAATATATCAAAATAAATATAACAAAATATATGAGGTGTTATATTTTTTTAATCCTGATCATACAAGCTTTGTGACAGTACAAAGAAAAAAGCACCTTACAAGGCATTGTGTTTTTTTCTTTGTCAACACCTTAGAAGCAAGGTGATTTTGCTTTGTTAAAACACTTACTGAAAAAGCTTTGAAAATAACCTGAAGAGTTATTACTAACAACGCAAAGGACAACACAAGGACACTTGTTTAAAAACTTAAGGCTTAACTTTTATGGCCTGACGCATGGCTGATGTAAACTAGCCATTCTGAAGCGCTCGTAGCGAAGTTTACTTAGCTGTTCTTAACCGATCAGAGTTAAGCAACGTCCGCCGCGGTCATGACTTGGATGGGTGACCGCTAGTGACATTACTACTGAGCGCTTCCATGTTTCGGAGGGCACGTTAAGCCTCGCTCCTGGTTGTTGTCTTAGTATGGCAGTCGTTAAAGAATGGTGGTAGGGCATTTTGCGAATGCCCGCCTGGCTAGCTACCACCCTCAAGTAGAAAATCTGTCACCAAGCGTCTAACAGTGTGTTCCGGCAGCTGTCCTTGAGAGCCAGTAATACTAGGTTAGCCTGTACAACATCTTCGACCACATCATAACTACCTTCAGGTGAGATAGTGTTCAAAGGTTGAACTATCAAGCATAAAAATAAAAAAAACCCTCCTTGATCCTTTTTTGGGCAATAACCCTGTTGTGAGCTCTTTGTACAGCAACACACCAGTTAAAAGACGTGAATGGTATAGCAGGCTGCTCATTAGGTGAACTTTCCCGTAGTCACATTTTACGACATCCGACAGGAAGATAAATAACAGTCCTAATATGCTTAAGCCGGGAACTGTATGCCTTGTACTTAACCATCCAACAAATATATTCCTGTGCCGATATTTAATTAATGATTGTTGGACTTGAGCCAATTAACGACATCTGCCTTAGTTAGCCGAGTAGCCAATTGGTTGACCTTTGAAAACACGTTCATTGTGCTAACTAACCTAAACGTACAGTCGCCTGCAATAAGAAGTATACACTGCGTAATTTTCAAAATAATGTGATGTCGCTAAGTTATCAATAATCTAAGTTAACATTAACATAAGTAAAACTATTCAAATTATTCTTTGATTTTAAGATACTTCTGTGCACATAGAAAGAGACTTTGCCACAATTTTGAAAATTACAATGTGTATACTTCTTATTGCAGGCGACTGTACATGCTACATGGATTGGGCACGATTTGAAAATATGTGCTGTGTGTATTTATTCTTAACGACACGTATGCATGTTCAGCTATAGAAAAACGTCTTTAAACTTTGTACCTCTTTACGAACGTAATTTATCATCAAAAGTGCGTTGAAAAAAAAATCCAAATTGATAATAAAATATTTTTCGGTTTCGTAGTATTAGCTAAATTTCTTTTATTTACCTAGAATATTACTTACTATAATTACAAGACACTGTCAAGTACTTATTTCAACCATTTTACAATGGCTTGGCAGGTTAACACCCCCTTTTTATAGCCTTTTGACAAAATAAATACCAATATATGTAAAATTTACCATTTTTAATTAATGTTATATTCTTCAGATTATTTTATTCACAAAACTTACGATGAATGAATTCATGTGTTCCTTTGTCCCAGTACACATTTATAACAATATGGGCTCAAACACAATTACACTCGACCAGACAAAATACTTAGGTAGGTAGGTATGTACTATTGAACTATATAAACTATTAAACAATACATAGCAAGTTAAGTATAGCAGCCACCGCGTTACAGACCCACCAACTTATCTGTTCAGGTGGCAGAAAAAAGAACTACAACATTCCTTCAAATTGTGACAGTTTGTGGTTGATTTCCTTGATCAGCAGCGCCCTCGCCAACTGCACAGTTAAGTTGGTGGTACTATAAGAGAACGTGTCACACATTCACACCACAGTATATCTTCCTTATACCATGTTCTCACGATGGAGCCGGCGCGGGCGCAACGAAGTCATGTGTTTGTACACGCGGCGGTACTCTTCAGTACAATTGTTTGTAATTAGTCTAAATTAACGACAACTGAAATAAAATGGATTGTAGATTGACATTACAATTGAAAAACGTTTTTTTGGTGGGTTCACGTGGCTCACGTTGTGTGGGTGAGCTTTTGATTAGATAAATAGAGTACTCAGATAGCCATAGGCATATATTTTAAACTAACTGTACCTGCGACTTCGTTCGCGATTGCCGTACCTGCAAACTAATTATTCACATTTGAGCAGTGTTTATCTCATATTAAGCAACGCTATGGTATGTGGTGAAGCACTCTTAGTAAAGCATAGCTCAGAAAGGAGCTTTTTACTTTGGGTTTGATAACTCCCAGCTTGTTTTTCCAGAAGACACTAGTTAAGTAACTGAGAGAGTTCCTTCGCGGTTCGCACAATAAATGTTGAAGCAAAGTAGGTACTCGGTGCGTTCTTTGGAATTTCGATTATAAAACGGTATCTTTTTGCCGAGGTTCTCCTTGTTTCGCGGTAGAACAAAAATATATTAGATTGTACACTTCCATTGCGCAGTCTCTAAATGTATCCGGCAAAAGATAGATATTTTTGAATTGAAATTCTCGTGAGTTTCACACATATTTAAATATTATAAATTAAAACCAGCAAAAAACACTCACGTTGAGTCAAATACGTCGACCCGGGTTTCGAGCATATCAGATGCTCATCATCAGGGCGAGTGCGCAGCTGCGTCTGCGAGCTGAGAGCACGGTTTTAATTTATAATATTTAAAAAGATAGATAGTTAAAAAATTTATTGTGGCGAATGTTCCAGAATTTAGAGTTTTATCTTAGCAAACTGGCAAATCTAAATAAGGATGCCGAGATGCCCGTGAGGCGCCGAGCTGCCTATGGGGTGCTGGGCTGTCCGTGGGGTGCCGGGCTGTCCATGGGGTTCCGGGCTGCCCTTGGGGTGCCGGGCTGCCCGTGGGGTTCCAAGCTCGTCACTATTCTAACAAAAAAATAATAATTGAAATCGGACTACGCGTTCATAAAGTACAACTAAGTAACATTTTGACTTTCATCCCCTTTCCCGAGGGAACCGTGCTGAATTTCGGGATAAAAACTATACAGTAACGTTCTTCGTGGTATGAACTCAAATCGTGTTAAGTTTCATTGAATTCCATTCAGTAGCCCATGGGGTGCTGGGCTGCCCGTGGGGTGCCGGGCTGCCCATGGGGTTCCGGGCTCACTCATCACTATTCTAACAAAAAAGGATAATTGAAATCGGACTACGCGTTCATAAAGTACAACTAAGTAACATTTTGACTTTCATCCCCTTGCCCGAAGGAACCGTGCTGAATTTCTTTTTCTTTCTTTTTCTTTTCGGGATAAAAAGTATGCAATAACGTTCTTCGTGGTATGAACTCAAATCGTGTTAAGTTTCATTGAATTCCATTCAGTAGCCCATGGGGTGCTGGGCTGCCCGTGGGGTGCCGGGCTGCCCATGGGGTTCCGGGCTCACTCATCACTGTTCTAAAAAAGAATAATTGAAATCGGACTACGCGTTCATAAATAACAAATAAGTAACATTTTGACTTTCATCCCCTTTCCCGAGGGAACCGTGCTGAATTTCGGGATAAAAAGTGTACAATAACCTTCTTCGTAGTATGAACTGAAATCGTATTAAGTTTCATTGAATTCCATACAGTAGGTTTGGAGTGAGAATTGGACCTGTTACAGTTTTATTATAAGTATAGATTGTTTTGGAGCAAATGCCTGAAACCGTCCAATATTATTTGTTATTATCAACAGGGCTTTATACCATCCTAGTGCCCTGCCAGGGTTTCATACAATATGTTCTTGTGTTCGTGTCTAATATGTTGTGAGCGTAAACATATTATTTGTAATATGTGTTTGTGTTTCGTCCAGTGTGTTAGAGAAAACATTTTGTGTGACCCTGGAACTGTGCCCGGCGAATGGCAATATTCTCGCCCCCTATTACATGGTTACAAAACCCCATTGGCGACACGTGGGTGTTAACACACCTCTGCCTACGATTTCGGGGAATACAGGCGTGGTTATTATGTATGCTTTTTTTATTGTTTATAGGTAAGCATTTGTCCACAACCTCGCCTGATGGTAAGTGATGATGTGGTAGAAGGTGTTACCAGGCTTAACCTAGAATTACTAGCATTCAAGGATAACTGCAGGAACACACTGTTAGGTGCTTGGCGACAGATTTTCTACTTGAGGGTAGTCGCCAGCCAGGCGCGCATTCGCAAAATGCCCTTCCACCATGCGGTGAAGCTCAAATCCGCGGTGGGATTCGAACCATGAACCTGCTTCCATGGCGTCCATTAGCCAATGCCACTGAGCCATCACTGCTTCAAATATAATTTATATTTTGAAGCAGTGATGGCTCAGTAATACTTTTGTATTATTTGTTAGGTAATCCGCCAAAATCATACTCTGAAAATTTCAACTGGCTACCTGCTATGGGTCCAAAAACAAAGTTATCGCCTTCCGATAGCCGCGGCTTAGTAATAGGGTATTTTCGTCCTTCTTTTTTAAACCTGCGCCACTCATATCACATCTAAACTTTCGCGTTTGGTCAACCCTGGCTCCGCACTTTAGGTACAAAGCTACAGGTACATCTGCGTATCCGTCCGGACGGGCTTATTGTACGGTGCGTGCCGCGTTAGAAAAGATCAGAGCTATGTGTGTCTATGCGATAGAAAGAGAGACCTCTTGTAGGTGAATATAATATTTGGTACTCCGTGCTTTGCGATCGAAAGTGCACTTTATTGCTTCGAAACTAGAGTCGCTTATTTATTAGAATGGCTGTGCGGAGTGATCCTTCTGGTCTTTATGAAATTTTGTTATGAAAGCCAGGGACCAAAAATAAAAGAGTCAATTAATAAAAATAATATCCATCAAGAAAAATGTCCAATACTAAAAATGACCAACAAGAACAATGTCCAACAATAAAAATGTACACAAATAAATCTTTCAATGATAAGAACGACCAAATCAAATAGTACAATTAGGCAATTTTATACTTCAACATCTAATATTTACGAAATATTAGGGGTTAAATTAAGGTATTGCCGATTTGTACTGAAAAAATCTGTGCTTTGGGTACAAACGGATCTTGCGCTTTGTTGACGTGTGTGGAACGTTGTTCCCCATTTTATTGGTTCTTGGGAGCATGTAAGCATTTACTATTAGGCTGGAATATGGTTTTATGCCTAAATTAGTTCGTGAAGGGCGGAAATACGCCTTGGTATTTCATGGTCAATATTTTTGACGACTCGAGTGGCTAATAGAGAAATTCTATGGGGCTTGTACCGTGTAGAACTGTAGTAAGTGTTTTATTGCTATGACATGACCGAGACTTCTTATACCTTCATACGTATAATATTATCTATGGACCATATGGTATATATTATCAGGTTTTTTTATGCCTGACAGGTTAGCCTTTGACCGCTATCTCACCTGATGGTAAATGATGATGTGGTCGAAGATGTTCAGGCTAACCTGGAATTACTGGCTCTCAAGGGCAGCTGCCGGAACACACCTTTAGGTGTTTAGCGTCAGATTTTCTACTTGAGGGTGGTAGCTAGCCAGGCGGGCATTCGCAAAATGACCTACCACCGTGCTATAACTACTGCCATCCTAAGACAACAACCAAGACCGACGGCTTAACGTGCCCTCCGAATCACGAAAGCGTTCAGTAGTAATGTCACTAGCGGTCACCTATCCAACTCATGACCGCGGCAGACGTTGCTTAACATTTACTGATCGGTTAAGAACAGCTCATCAAACTTCGCTACGAGCGCTTCAAAAAAGGTTTATCAGAAAGTCTTGTTGGGCATCACTACAATGTCAGAATTGCTGCCTCAAAGCTGTAGTGGGAACAATACTGTGTTTAGTTGTGAAAGGTAGCAGTAAAATTACTTATAATGCCATAAGTAACTTATGGCAAGTAATGTTAAAAATAAAAATATATTTTTTATGTTATTGTGACCATAGACCATATTGCTCTATCATTTCTGTGATTGTGACGGAACAAGCTTGAGGCCCACCTGATGGTAAGCGGTATCTTCTGGCTATAACAGATGCTATTATCACAAGTCAAGAATTGCACTGCGCCCGTCACTCTGAGACATAGTTGTTAAGTCTCATATGCCTGTAATTGGACTGGCTCTCAAAGACTGCTGCCAAAACACACTGTTAGGTGCTTGGTGACAGATTTTCTACTTGACGATGGTAGCTAGCCATGCGGGCAATCGCAAAATAGGTACTCTTCCACCACGCGGTGAAGTTCAAGCCGGCGCCGCGGCGCGGCGGTGGGAATCGGATCAGGATACTGCGGTGCGCAGTATGCTGATCCGATTCCCTCGCCCCTTATGTGCTCGCCTATAACAAATACAGTACCAAATTTATTAAAAAATAAATAAATGGTACCGGTAAATAAGTTGTTGAAGTCGGTACAATGCTGATTCAAAACATTGACCTCACATTATCATGGTCCGAGTTCCGAAAGTTATTTCATACATTAGTGTTTTCAGAAAAAATATTTTTTCGTTCTTTTTTGTGATGCAGACTGCATGCTTACAAGGACATTCACTCGCCTAAAATACTGTTTATCATCGACAATAGCTACTATTAAATCATCAATGCATTCCAAATATATTTTTCAGTTATTGACTGTAACTTAAAAAAGCTCAACCGATTTTGATGAAATTTATATGGGACCACCTCGTAGATATACACTATTCAACCAAGAAAGAAACAACAAAATCATTTCATAATTTTCGGAGATCACTTTTTTACACACAAAAAATAAAAAATCGACTTGAGAACCTCCTTATTTTTTGAAAGTAGGTTAAAAAGTAGCCTGCGGGATGTAACATTGCGAAATATTTAGTGCCTGCAGTTTATTTGTGCAGTGCAGAGGTCTTTTGGATAAGAAACAGGTGAACTGGCCGGTCACTTCTCCATCAACATTCTGATAAGTGATCACTTCCTTGATTGAGGCTTTGGTAAAAAACTAAGAATTATATTGATTTATCTCTTCGTTATCTGTACTTGCAAAAAATAATGTAATAAAAAAAAAAGTTATCACCTTAAACCTTAAGTAATATGACTCTTATTTGTATACATGTGAATTAGCTAGAGGACTACCGCGTGTTTGATAACCTGATATTACGGTTTCGGTTTCACAGGGAAGTCTCTTTTCTCTCTCCTGTCTTGAGTGCGACACAAAAGAACGTATTTGCCATTAGTTATTTTAATGTCTCTATTGTGCAAGTGAACTTTTCTTCATAGGATTATTGTGTGATTCGGGGTAAAATATACCGACATAAACATATCCATGTTGAAGGTTTTTTTCTTATACGTTGGATCAATAGGTAATTAATTTTATTTAAATTAGGGGCCGGCCCCGGTTTGGCAATGTTATTTACCAAAAACTTAAAAAGGAACAATTTTTTTAAAATATTCTATAGCCTTTGTTTATCAGGAATAATGTAGTATTCTAATGGTGAAAGAATTTTTCAAATCGGACCCGATAGTTTTTATATTTATTCGTTACATACAACACAGAAGTAAATCTTACCTCTTTATAATATTTGTATACAAATATACTATATATGTAAATATATAAGTAGATATAGTTTTAAAAATATTTTTGCAACCCCTCCTTAACGATTGTGAAGTTTTCATACACATCTCACGCCAATATGTAACCAATTACATCCTTAACAAATCATAGCATGATAATTTTTCGTCCAACCGTGTACATGTGTAAAGTATAATTTACTCTAATCTACACGGTTTTTTGTTTTTTTTATTGCCTGATAGGTTATCCTTTGAACACTATCTCACCTGATGGTAAATGATGATGTGGTCGAAGATTTTCTTCAGGCTTACCTGAAATTACTGGCTCTCAAGGACAGCTGCCGGAACACACCGTTAGGTGTTTGGCGACAGATTTTTTACTTGAGGGTGGTTGCTAGCCAGGCGGGCATTCGCAAAATGCCCTACCACCACGCTATAACGACTGCCATAAACAACAACCGAGACCGACGGCTTAACGTGCCCTCCGAAGCACGGAAGCGCTCAGTAGTAATGTCACTAGCGGTCACCCATCCAACTCATGACCGCGGCGGACGTTGCTTAACTTTACGAACAGATCATCAAACTTCGCTACGAGCGCTTCAAAAAAAGGTTCATCAGAAAGTCTTGTTGGGCATCACTGCAAAAAGATCGTAGCTGCCGTACTTTCTTTAATTCATTCCATTGTGTTTTATTTTTCGTTACAAGTTCCTCATCAATCTGCATCTCCCCTTTAAAATGTCTATCACACACGCAGTTGATAGTTACCTAATCCGTCAGCAAATACAGAATAAATACGGTGTACTAAAGATATTACATTTCGTGAGAATATACATCTTACTGTTTACTTTGCTTGCAATCGACTCCATAGCATACGCAATCGAGCAGTAGGGCAACTGTGACATAATCGCAAAGATAACTGCTGCCCTGCTTTTGTTACCGCCTCATGTTTGCAATTACTATAAGTAACTAGATACATTAGTAACGTATCATGATATAAAACTTAGCAGTAAATCTACTGAGTTATTGTAAAAAAACATAAATATTTCAGCACGTTTGTAGTGTAAGTGACTCATTCTGCATCGCTTTAAAATTCACAATGCAGATTGTAAGCTTTTTAATTTGTTATTTTTCAATCTCGTTGGAAAGTTCATGAATTGTTTTTATGTTTTTCGTTGCAAGTGTGTAGAAGAAAATCGTTATTCATTCACTCTCGACTCCATCCAATCTCTAATGTATATATCAAACAACAAATAACTTTAAGCGTCGATTTGTAATAATGTTACCAAAAAACAATAATTTAATTCATGCGGAACTCTAGAGCGCGGCCCAACTCACGCTTCGGTTTTTAGGGTTCCGTACCCAAAGGGTAAAATCGGGACCCTATTACTGAGACTTCGCTGTCCGTCCGTCCATCTGTCACCAGGCTGTATCTCAAGAACGGTGATAGTTAGACAGTTGAATTTCCACAGATGATGTATTTCTATTGTCGCTATACCAACTAATATTAAAAATAAAATAAAATACAACAAACTTGTTTTTTTACCGTTTATTACTCGATACTAATAACGGTGACAGGCAGACGCTTTAACTATTCACAGAATATTTAGTTTTATATTCTTTTTAAATATAATTAATTAAAATAAAATACATAATAAAGGGGGATCCCATAGAATAAAAGAGGTTTTCGCCATTTATTTGATAAAAATAATAATAATGATAATGAATACGGAACCCTTCGTGCGCGAGTCCCACTCGCACTTGCCCGGTTTTTGAAGGTAATGATGTGATGATCGATGGTTTAATTCTACGATGGTTTCAAGAGTAGGGAAAGGTTATAAAAGACAGCTTTTTATAGCTGATAGGCTAGCCTTTGACCACTTTCTCACCTAATGGTAAGTAATGATGTGATCAAAGATGTTGATCAGGCTAGCCTAGAAATACTGGCTCTCAAGGATAGCTGCCCGAACACACCGTTAAGTGCTTGGCGACAGATTTTCTACTTCAGGGTCACAGAAATCTAAATTAATTATTTAAATTTCTGTGTAGAGGGTGGTAGCTAGCTAGGTGGGCATTCGCAAAATGCCCTACCTCCATGCTGTAACGACTGCCATCGTTAGAAAACAACCGGGACCGACGGCTTGTGGCGGACGTTGCTCAACTTAGCTGATCGATTAAGAACGGCTAAGCAAACTTCGCTACGAACGCGTCAAAGATGCATACAGCTGCCGGAAACTACATTTCTTTCATACACTGCACCGTTTTGCGGAAGTTGCGTTACTGTTGTTTCTGTACTAATATAAACTGCTAAGTAAAGCATACATTACCGCGGTATTTGCGGAAGAGAAGCTAGAAATAGCGTGCGTTCTTCCAATTGTTATATCAAGAATGCCTTTAATAGGGCAATGTGTTGCAAGAGTGCAGGGGCCTGCAGCTTACAGTATGCAACTATAATTGTCACCTTCCTTATCCCACCCATTATTTTATTTTTATTATATATAGGGTAAGCCTTTGACCACAATCTCACCTGATGGTCAGTGATGATGTGATCAAAGATGTTACCAGGCTTAACCTATAATTACTGGCCCTCAAGGACAGCTGACGGAAAACACCGTTAGGTGCTTGGCGACTTTCTACTTGAGGGTCGCTAGCCAGGCGGGTATTCGTAAAATGCCTTCCACCATGCGGTGTCCATAGCCAATGCCACTGAGCCATCATTGCTTCAAAATGAAATATATAATTGCTTATGTAAATTGCAAATGTATATTTATGATGGTAGTTAAGACTGTGGATAGTAAACAAAACTATAACGAGCACGTTAACGGAAGAAGACGCTTTTCCTGTATAATAATCCTTTATTGCCGTAAGTGTGTGTTTTCCTCTTAAGTTAATTACATAAGTACCTATATGTAATAAGAGATACAATAATGTCAATAACATAAACGTATATTATCTCGCCCGTTTATTCCCTTAGGGATGGGCAGTACACAGAAAAAAAGGAATACTTGAGCCAACGCAGTGTGTTTTTATTCAGGAATATTTGTGACTCATATATATTGAAAACAATATATTCTTGAAAACAGAACACAATATGCTCAGGAATATATTCTTGAATCAAAGTATATATTGCATTCTTCTTTGGAGAAATCGTTAAAGTGTTTAAATACGAATATGGTTAGTTTTGAATCCAAGAATCTTACCATAAATATTTGTAAGTGAAGCACCTTAATTACATTCGAACAAGAATATTTAAAAATATTTCAAGTAGGAATATAGAAATTTTATTTAGAGAATAAAATGTTAACAGAAGAATTCCTATTTTATTGTTGGAAGAATATTTTCGTAATCTTGAAATAATAATTTGAATACTTTATGTGAAGAAATATTTTTTGGGTCAAAACAATATTCCTAAGAATATTCAAATGTAATATCAAGACTCGATTATTTTTCAGTTCAGAATATATTCTTGTTGTAATACAGCATTGTCTTGAATTTATTAAGACAATTTATATTCTTGGCTAAAGAAGTCTTCTTTTTCTGTGTACTGTATATAAGTTTAGGTGATCCACCGACAAGAAAAAGTGCCAGTGGTACACCCAGGTCAACTAAGCAGGTGGACCATATGGACCGAATCCCGATAATAGACTAAATAAGTCTATAAGGTAATAGAGCAGTAGAACTCTTTGTGCGAAAGTATAGGTACTGCCGCGATACCAACTTCTAACCGCCAAATAGTAGTGTTCACAATACTGTGTTCCGGTTTGGAGTATGACTTTACCTACAACTTTATATCTACATGATGTGCGCAGTGCAGGTGATGTGCGCAGTGCAGTTCGCCAAAAGTGACAAACTGCATCTGTTATTAGCAGAGGTTACCGCTTAACATCAGGTGGGCTTCGTGCCCGTTCCGTTACAATAGCATATAATGTTAATTTTAACAAAATGAAAAAAAAAAGCTTCAAACACAACATATGCATTCTATAACTCTAATACTACTTGTCGATCTCACTCATATTTAAATAGGACAACATGAAAAGCAGCCGCTTTTTTTTAATACATCTTTATCGGTCTACCCTGTCAAAATGAGAACATTCTCCTATTAAAAGTCGGTTAAAAACACCTACGTTTTGCCAAATATGTTTAGGCTATAGGGGGCGAACCCATTTCCAGGATATGCAGCAGTCCTTATATTCTTAAGCCTGGAACTATATGAAATCAGAAGATCAACGAAGACAAATAGGAAACGAAAATAATAACGGTCTGTCGGTAAAGCCTGGTCGTTATATTTTTTACCTGGTTTTTATTGGTATTTTATCTCAGGTAGCATTTGGCAAGGAATCGACGTCTTTTCACGGTCATTATCAACGTATCTAACGTCGATACGATGTATGAAAAAACGTCTTAAGGGTGTTTTGAAGCAGTGATGGCTCAGTGGCATTGGCTATGGACTACCACGCAGCAGGTCCATGGTTCGAATCCCGCCGCGGGCTTGAGCTTCACCGCATGATGGAAGGGCATTTTGCCCGCCTGGCTAGCGACCAAGTATAAAATCTGTCGCCAAGCACCTAACAGTGTGTTCCGGCAGCAGTCCTTGAGAGCCAGTGAAATTACAAGCACATGAGACGTAACAACTATGTCTCAAGGACGGGTGCAGTGCAATTCGTGACTTGTGACGAAATGCATCTGTCATAGGCAGAGTTTTTTGTTCAGTTATAATAACATTTAAAATATATATACAGGGTTGCTGGTTAAGTCGACCTAGATCTATTCAGAGGTTATAGTTCCCATCATTTCTGACTAATTTGACTATGAAACGCCCCAACCAAATATTTTTTTCACCTACATAATCACGATCTTAATATCTAGGTTTGTGGTGCATCTGATTTTCATTAAAATGTACAGTTTTGAAAGAGTGAAATGAAAGTACAATTTAATTAAAATCTGATGCACCACAAACTACGTTTATATGGGGCGCGTTCGTCTAATAAAATTGCTGCATTTGGGCTTCTGAAAATCCAAGAGCAACTATTGAGAAGCCTTCGATCATTGGCATCGGCGATAATAATAACAATAGAATTTCATTCATAACTAGTACGTAGTGCATGGTCCTAACGATGCTAACTTATTAAAACTTTAAAATCCGTCATGTGATTAACGAAATAGACCCGCCATTTTGCAGTAACTTTTACTGAATAAGTGTAAAAGACTAAAATGTTAATTTTTGCGGTAATGGCTTCCAATAATCATCCTATCTTAATAACTAATATTATTACTTACGGGATTTGTACCGTGGTCATTTTTATTTTTGAGCTCCCGATATTTCGACGCAGTAGCATGCATCATGATCGCGGGGTGACTGGAGTAACGAGCGGTTGACAAAAATCAAGAGCAGACGAAACGGTCTACCCTCTTTCTTTGTCTTTTGCTACGCGTACCACTGGAACTCGCACTCGACTGAAAGTTTCGACAAAATACACTCACAGTATCACTGCACATGTTATTAGTGTCACTTTTATGAGAACGTGTAACATAAAAGTGACACTAATAACATGTGCAGTGATACTGTGAGTGTATTTTGTCGCGGGAGTCTATCGGGAGCTCAAAAATAAAAATGACCACGGTACAAATCCCGTAAGTAATAATATTAGTTATCGAGTGAACCGTGATAGTTTAAAAAAGTGTTCATCCTATCTTTTTGCATGGTGGAAAGGTATTTTATTTTACTTGCTATAACTACGAGAGGATTCGAATCCTATGCGGTATAATTTTTTTTCCTTGTAATTTTGTAAGCGTTAGTATATGTTAAGCACGCGTTAATTCAATAAAGACAATGTTAGAACTAAAATAAAAGAGTCTAAAATATTTTTTCCACGTGGTTCAGCCTTGCAATGAGGAACACGGGGCTGGGCGCGTGCCGTGTTCCTTATTGGATTCGTGAGACTAAAATTAGGCCGGAAAAAATATGGCATCATTGAATGTAACTTTTTTAGACATTTTGTACGGAATCTCCCCAGCTCATTGCGTAGAACTTTTTGTTTGGTAAACAAAGCACTTGGTAAACGAAAATAAGGAAAATTGAAACGCGGAATCCGTATTGGATGACTGATTTTAATCTATTCTTTTGGACGAAAAAATCTAAACTGTCCTTCAAAGTAATTATAGCTTTAATGATATATCGCTTTGAGTTCTGGTAGAACGGAACTTTTTTCGATCACACGGGAATACACATGACTGTAGTGCACTTGCATAAAAGCTCCTTGCACATGCCGCCTACTTTAATGTGTATACGCTAACTGGCCTGTATCTGCCACGCAAGTAGATAGCACAACATTTGATTTACTGCCATGCAACGTGAGAGAGGGGTCGCGGGGGACTGTCTCGTGAACTGGTGTATGTAAGTATACGTCTTGCAAGGACGCAAATGATATACAAATTTAACTTGCAAATCTATCCACATAGCGCCAGTAACTTCTATATGCCGTTAACAAGCATGCAAGCTACTGTTCCATTCCACAGGCATGTGTATCCTCCGCTTTGTATACAACACAAGTTTCAAAATTGTATAACGAAATGGAGTGATGTTGTGTCTTTCTTCTTCTAGTTTACAAGAAGGGGTCTTTGAAAAATGTCAGACTGAGGAGATAGGATGGAAATACCTCGTTTCGCATGCGAGTGATAGAAACCGCACTACGCGAATAAAAAAAACATAGCTATTAAAACGGAAAAAAAATCAGGTACAATATCACATGGTTGCTACATAATAATTAGCAATGAAATTTGCATTGATACAATTTACTATATAGACACAAAACTTGATGAAGCTAAATTAGAGATGAGATTAGAGATAGAACTAGAGCTGTATCCATGTTTTTATTTCTATCGAGAAAAATATATGGAATCTTGTTTTCGGATCAGGCATAGTATCTGATATATCCTTTGGAACATTATCTATATTAATTATGTCCATCTCTATAAGGTGTACACTCTTTCTAAAACCATGTTTAAAATATACCTTTTAAAAACTCGTTTCATCTAGAAAACTGTTGCTAAGAGGAACTGGCGCACGATTATATACTTTGCCAACACGCCCGCTGGCGACAGGTTTCAATGCTCCCGCCCACGGTCAAGGGCACCGTACCGCTGGAAAGACCAGATCTAATTTCATACTAATGTCGTACTGCCAGCTGGACTTGTAGTGATGGCTCAGTGGCATTGGCTATGTAGTTTGGGCTTGAGCTTCATCGCATGGTGGAAGGGCATACTGCGAATGCCTACCTGGATAACCACCCTCAAGTAGAAAATCTATCACCAAGCACTTAACAATGTGTTCCGGCAGCTGTCCTTGAGAGCCAGTAATTCTAGGTTAAGCCGGTAAAATACCTACTCCGAGCCAACCTTTGGGCACAGCCTGGACACTCGCCTCATTCTCTATACAAAAGCCGCGTTCTAACTACCTATTACAAAGACACTACACAAGTGATGTTTTTGTACACACGTAAATGTGTGCGTGAAGTCTAAGTATGTCATCGTATGAATAATTATTGTTGTACTTACCTACCTAACAATCTTTTGATGCAGTTAATATGACTTATTAGATTTCGTAGGTTACCTAGTCAAGTTGGGGGCGAGCGGGAGGAGCTTTTAAAAATACAATTATTTTATTTAAGACGTTTAATGTCTTCAAAAGTTAAAATAAGACTGCCTTAATTCTAAATTAAATCTAGTGTCTGGACATCAGACAACCGTGGGAGCGCATGGGCTTATCAGCTAAGTCTGCCGAGTCAGCTTATCAGTTGTTAGAAAATAGAACGCTGACACGTGTGATTCGTTGAGTCTACAGACTTAACTCTTCCCTCCTTAAGTTCGATGTTCTCTTCTTTAGGGGAACTTCGAACACATGCAAATAACTTTAAGTGATATTTATATAATAAGAAACACAGGATTACAAAAATAAGAATGTAGACTCCAAGAGTCCAAACGCTTATGCTACGCACTTCAATAATTGCCCTTTCACTTTCACTGTTTTCACTATCACTGTAACTTTTCTTTAGCGCCAATGACAGGAGCTTCAAATCCGCTAGGTCGACGCCTTCCAGGTTTACAGGTGTAGAAGATGTGGTTTTCTCGGGTGAGTACAGCAAAGGTAAGTTTACAATAGGTAAATTTGAGTATGTTACATTTTCAATATACGTTTGGTGCCTTTTGAGGGTAATGTTTCGAATTTTCACTTCGCAGAGGTCGTCTAAAGTAAGTATGTAGGTGCCTTTTACATTATAACGAAACATTTCGTTATTGCAGGTACTTGTAAGTAGCTCTTCATCTCTACTATAGAGTATCCATCTATTTCTCGTCAGGAACTGAACTCGAACCCTTTCAATAGTTATAGGAATTTGAGTGCATGACGTCACGTTCTCAGCATACGTCATCAAGTCGGTTACGCAGGGATCGTTAATGAACTGAGACATTTCATCATCAGTGCAGAGGAAGCTGGCCTCTTCGATTTCTTGACATGGGTGACTGAGCAATCTGATCTTCAACCCTTTCGCTATTAAGTAAGGATACTTGGGCAATATGACAACAGTGGAGTCGAGGGATATCACAGGTAAGGGTGTTAATTTATAATAGATATAAGTATCTTTTTCGGTAACAGGTATTTCCAAAAGGTAAGTTATTTGGTTTCCTTTCAAGTAAGCTTTCAATGTAATGGTCTGTTCTATCTTAACTAAGTTTTCTAAGCTAGGCGTAAAAACTAATTCTTCTAATTTATTAATACGTTCAAGTAGAGGCAACAGCTTATTTGACTCTATTATGGATTGGTGTAGAACTCCCAATCTACTAAATGATAAACTGGTTTCTATCTCATCTAATTGTGTGTAGATTACTTGAAAGTTATGGATTAGTAGATTATATGTGCTTATAAACTGAATGCCTAAATGCTCTAACTCATCGAGATTTTTCGATATTACACCTATTTTATTATTAAGTTGAATCAGATTACTATTTAACACAAATGTAGAGTTCGTCAAAAGTTGAACCATTTCAGTGATTACCGTTAGCTTTTCATTATTGTAGTTATCTCTGATTTTAATATTATTAATTAATCTGTCGTATTTAATGGCATCGTCATTATCAAGATTTCCAGTTATCATTTTTATAAGTGACCCTAGTGGGTTAATAAGGCCTCTTTTAATTCGTACTGTTGGAATTATTTGGTTAAACTTAATTATGGTTATATTTTTAAAGTACTCTACTTGACTTCTTACATCTATCAAATTATCGGCAAATTTCTTATAAAAGTTAACCTTAACTAAATTATCTAAATCGGAGAGTCGTTGAACGTTAAACGTCAAATCTTCTTTTAAAGGGTTAATATCCAACACTCTTGCGATTGTCCATTTGTCTCTACTGATTACGGCAATTCCATTTTTCACGGGCAGGATTCCCGGGTTTTTATCAAGCACCTGAAGTTGAAGTGCCTGCAGTTGGGTCACCATGGCTACTGCCAGAGTGATGTGCCTGTGGAGGGCGTTTAACATTCTTTAGTGGAACCTTAGTGTTACGATTCTTTACTTGAATAGGAACTATGTTTCTAACAATTTCATCAGAAACTATGGCCTTTTGATAGCGTGGTTTGTCTTTACTGCTTCTTTTATTTACTTCTTTTGCAAAAATTGTATCGCCTATATTTACTTTAAATTCTGTTTCTCCACCTCTTTTCTCTATTATTTTCTCTTTCTCTTTAATGGCTTGTTCTGATAAATATTTGTATAGAAATTTAGTTCTGTTCGCATGTTCTTTAATTAATTGTTGCATGTATTGTTTCTCAAAGTCCAAATTAAATACATTTTTTGAATCAGTATGTCCTAGCAAAACTTCAAAAGGGGTAAAACCAGTAGATGAGTGTATGGAGTGGTTATAAGCCATTATAGCATAACTCATTACAGTTGCGGCATCGCTGTATTTGTGTTCGTATTTGGCCAGTCGATAAATTTCTATGATAGTAGAATGGAATCTTTCTATAAGACCCATAGAGTTAGGGTTGTTAGGGGTTGCAATATGTAGCTCTACTTTATATAGAGTTAGAAGTTCTTTTAAGAGAGCATTATTAAATTCTGAACCTGAGTCCGAACTAATTTTGAGCGGTACGCCATAAAATGAGAAATATTTAATGAGGGCTCTGACTACCTCAGGGGTTGATCTGTTAGGTATTTCCAACGCCTGTCCCAGTTTACTGAAAGCATCTATTACTGTTAAATAATAGCGTCCTTCAATAGAAAATAGGTCCATAAAAACTTCTTCTAAGGGTTTTGATTGAGTATGCGTCATTTGAAGTTTAGGTTTTAAGGGTTTTCTATCGTATTTCATGCGTTTGCATGTTTCGCATGAATTTATAAAGCTAGAAATAGTCTGCTCCATTTTATGCCAAAAGTAAGTGCGCTTGATGTGAAGAAGAGTTTCTTTAATGCCGCGGTGGCAAGTTTTACCAGTATGATATTTACTAACGATTTCCTTTTGTTCCGATTCGTCTTCAATAAATACTACTCTTTTAGTACATTCGAAAAATTGTACTGATTCCTTTTTAAACAAGTATATAACCATTTGTGCAAACTGTCGCTTGTGTTCTTCTTCTTCAAAGTAAATGAAATATTTCGTATTATTTTTAATGTATTCTTTCAGGAATTGTTTCACGAGATCGGTTCTATTCAAAGGTAAGTGCACTTCTAAGATTCTTTGTTTAGGTCGAGATAGATTTTTAACAGATAGTCTGTCTATAGACCAAGAATGAACTAGTATTTGATTAGGTTTGGTGTCAACGGCTTCCTGCAAAATTGGAATACCTTTTGATTCAGTCTCCTGCCCTGAATGAGCAGTTTCTGTGCTAGAAGAGTTTCTAGAAGCTGTCAAAGTTGAACTACCAGATGAGCATGGTATTGAATAAGGGGATCGACATTTTATTGATCTTTCAGAACCTGATACCGTTATTGTGTCTTCGTCGCCTGAATCTACGCATTTAATTTCATTATTTTGACCTAGAGTTTTCTTTTGTACCTTTCCTAGTTCTTCTATTTCTTTCGTTAATCGACTAATTTCTCTGTTTCTAATTTCATCTTTATCAATATTAACTTGTGTGGACATATTATCTTCGTTTCCCAAAGCATTTGTTCGAATACGTGATAGTGCATCTGCATTGCAGTTAAGTTTACCACTTTTATGGATAATTTCAAAGTTATATTCAGATAATCGTAGTCTCCATCGGGTTAATCTACTATTTGTTTCTTTTAGGGAGTTTAACCAGGCTAAAGGTTTATGGTCGGTTACTATTATGAATTTCTTACCGTAGAGATAGGGGCGAAAGTGTTTCACTGCCCATACTATGGCAAGTAATTCCTTTTCAGTGACACTGTAGCGCGTTTCAGCGTCGTTTAATGTTCTGCTGGCATATGCAACGGGTTTATCGTTGCCAACAGAGCCTTGTGAAAGGACTGCTCCTAGAGCGAATTCTGAAGCGTCCGTTGTAAGTATGTATGGCTTTTCGGGGTCTGGGTATTGTAATATCGGTGCATTTACAAGTAACTCTTTACATTTTTGAAAGGCTGTTATGTACTTTTCGTCATCAACAGACATTGCACGTTTTTGTCTCAATCTAGCTGTCATTGGTTGCGTAATTTTCGCAAAGTCCTTAACAAATTTTCGGTAATAACCGATTAGGCCCAAAAAGCTTTTGATCTCTGTGGTTGTTCGGGGTAAAGGGTAATCTAAGATTGCTTTAATTTTATCGTTGTTAGGCTTTAAACCGTCGCTTGTAATTGTGTGTCCAAGGTATAAAACCTCTTTTCTGAGAAATTCAGATTTATCTAACTGTACTTTTAAATTAGTTTTTCTGAGTCTGTCAAAAACGGTACGTAACTTAGCTATGTGTTCTTGTAGACTAGACGAATAGATTATTATATCATCTAGGTATACTAGGCAGTGTATTCCTTGTAAGCCACGTAACACATTATCAATGGTTCTCTGAAAAGTTGCTGGTGCCGTTTTTAGCCCAAAAGGCATACGAGAAAATTCATAATGTCCTGAATTTGAGCTAAATGCTGTTTTTTGTCTATCCTCTTCAGCTACTTCTATCTGATGGTAGCCACTAGCCAGGTCAAGGGTACTAAAGTAAGTGCTGCGTCCCAGTTTGTCAAATAGTTCTGTTATGTTTGGTAGTGGGTATTTGTCGTCGACAGTAATTTCGTTTAGTTTTCTGTAGTCTATTACAAGTCGGTATTTCTTTTCATTAGTCGCGTCTAACTTCTTAGGTACAAGGTGCACGGGTGCACTCCAGGGAGAGTGTGATGGTTGTACTATTTTATCTTCTAACATTTTGTTTATTTGTCTATTAATTTCGTCGTTGATTACTTGAGGCTGTCGGTAAGGTCGCACAAAAATTGGGTCTTCGTTACGTGTTCGGATGTGGTGTTTAACGTCGTTAGTGAAAGTCAATGGTAACTTTTCAGTATAAAAAATGTCTTTATATTGTAGGCAAAGTTTTTGGATAGAGTCTTTTTCTTCAGGGTTCATGTGGTCTAAACGTAATTTGCTTATGTTTTCAGTTAAGATTTGGTCAATTTCAAAGTCATTTCTGTCATCAAGTTTATTTAAGTCACATTTTTCTATGTCACAATATTTTGTTACTGTTAGTGGTCTGTCAATTTTTAATGTCATTTCTTCTTCTCGAGTATTTTGTATAATTGTTGTCGCATAACCATCTTCACATTTTACTAAAGCAGTAGGCATTCTGACGCCATCACAGAATAGTTTGTAGTTAAGAATCGCTTCACCGTTTTTCAAATTAATCGGTAACTTTACTCGTTGTTCGGTACGTGGGGCAAGTTTAATTATGTTATTGGGATTGTATATTATAGGTATAGCTGTAGTTTGAGTGTAAAGAATTTCATTTTTCATATCTATTTTTGCATGCAGTTGTTTCAGGAGGTCGCTACCTATAAGTCCGTCGTAACAGCCATCTACGTCAAAAATATAAAATTTATGCGTTTCAGGACTGTTAAGGGTTGGAAATAAGGGTATGACAATTACTTCATTATGCCGGCTTGAAGCATGTGTGCTTCTAACTTCAAATGGTTCGTGGTATTTAAAATCTTCAAATAATTCATTTGCCTTTTTGGGGCTAATGAAAGATCTTGAACTTCCGGTATCTATCATTAGTTTAGCATTTATTTCCGGTATCACTATATATGGCAAGTTTAGTGTATTACAATTTAGTTGTATTATTTCAGGGGCTGGTTGGAGGCATTGATTTGAAAATTTTCATCATTTTGCAAAGCTGAATCTTGATCGTATTGTTCGTTATTTGCCTCATAAGTTTCAACGTTATACGTAGAGTCAATATCGTTATATTCATAGTAACATTCATTTTCGGGATTCTCATATACGTCGTCAGTATCAGATTCGTTAAGGTTATATAATGCGTTCATTTTAAACCCTTGTGGTTTTGTTGGAAGTGCTGTACGCATGCTCACGTCAGTGGACAGCTGAGGTGCTAACCTCTGTGCGGGACGGTAACCGAATTGTTGCTGTCCTTGATTTAGTTGGGGTCGGTAGCCAAATTGCTGCTGACCTTGGTTGAACTGAGGACGATAACCAAATTGTTGTTGAGTTTGATTGAATGAAGGTTTATAACCGAATTGCTGTTGATTTTGATTGAGTTGAGGTCGGTAACCAAACTGCTGTGGAGTTTGATTAAATGATGGTTTGTACCCGAATTGCTGTTGACCTTGGTTGAGTTGAGGTCGGTAGCCTAACTGTTGGTTGGGTGTTATACCAAATTTAAATTTCGGTTGCGTTTGCTGCAAGTTTGATGTATTGGGACCACTTTGGGGAATGCCAAACTTAAAATTATTTTGAGGCTGCGGGTTTGAAGTGAAGAAAGGCTTCATTCCAAATTTTTCTATAAAGGGATTATGGTTCATTGTTTGAGGCTTTGGCTGCATTGAATTCTGAGATCGTAACATTTTATTTTTTGAATTATATTGGTACATAAAGTTTACCTCTTCGAGAACAATACTTAAAGCATTTTCTAATGTTGTAGAGCCTTTAAGGCGCACTATGCGGAGTAATTCTTCGGGTAAGTTGTACAAAAATACGTTTTTCGCCATGTTATTGTATATGATGATTTTACTTTGACGTAAGTTTACGTCATCAATTAGATTGACTTTGGCAAATAACGTACTTTTGACGTGCTGAATCCTGTTACAGAAATCAAGATAAGATTCGCCATTATTTATTTTTAATGTTTCTAGCTCTATTGCTATGCATTCCTCTGAACGGGGATCATCAAAATGTTGCTCAAAAGCTACTTTTAAATCAGTCCAGGTATCTAAGTCTTGTCGTTCGCTAACAAGAGCGGCTGCTCTACCTATTAATCGTGATGTTATAATGTTAAATATGTACAGGTCCTGATGCGGATTATTTTCGACCCTACAACAGCTTATTAAGTATTCGCATTTTCTTACGAATAAACTCAATAATTTTTCATCTCCGTCGAACTTCGGGACAACATTCGTAAATTCACGTGGAATGTGAACTATCTCCATCTTACTATAACTATTTATAAACTGTTATATACTTAAAGGTGAAATATATAAAAGCACTATTTTATTTATTTATATCTATCTAACCTATTATACACTTTAAGTTGAAGTATATAAAGTAACTATTTTAATTTAAGTATGTATGCGATGAATTTATTAATCTATGCATTTATTTAACTATTTTTCTTGTACTCACTTAAATCTATTTAAAAGAAACCACAAAACACCTTTCAATTGTTGGAAATAGCGTTCGGATAATCTAGATACTTATAAATAAAATATGGAATAGGATTGGACTACGACTGGAAATAGCGATTAAGGTCTACTCACAGAATGCCCATGTCCCTCGTTGTTTGAGCCTTATTTGTCTCCTCCGGATCGTGTTAGCACCAGTTAGCACTCACTCACTCGATATTATAGTTCTTGACTTATTTATTTGGTTCGTTGATTCCCGTAAAACGTGTGAAAACGTAAGTCGCGGGGCACTGAAGTTAAGTATTCGCGACGCGGAAATCCTACCGGCTGCGCCAGTCAAGTTGGGGGCGAGCGGGAGGAGCTTTTAAAAATACAATTATTTTATTTAAGACGTTTAATGTCTTCAAAAGTTAAAATAAGACTGCCTTAATTCTAAATTAAATCTAGTGTCTGGACATCAGACAACCGTGGGAGCGCATGGGCTTATCAGCTAAGTCTGCCGAGTCAGCTTATCAGTTGTTAGAAAATAGAACGCTGACACGTGTGATTCGTTGAGTCTACAGACTTAACTACCTACCTTCAGAAACATACAAGCACAACAATCCAACTCCATGTACGATGTAGGAATATGCAACACACAACCGAGTACTTACACAAACATTATTTCACATTTCACTCCCATTACTTATACAACAATAGATACCTACACAATACAAAAATTATCATTCCAAGTTCACATATTATACAAGTAATGATAATAATAACAATCACAATAATAATTTATGTTCTTCTCGTATAATAAACAATCATGAATTGTGCCGCGTGTCAACCGTGGTGAAAGTCGGTATGTGTATTGCTCCTCTCTGTGGTAGGTATAGGTCTGGGTATAGGTTACAAATACCCTTGTTTCGCTGCAAACGAAGTCGCTTTCCACAGATATTTTTTGCAAACGAAAATCTAAAATAATCATTATTTGAATAAAATACAAAGATAAGGTATTATGTTATTTTTTCAATACCTACTGTAAATTACCAGTTTTTATAAGTGACCTACCGTATAACTGAAGAACGTCAAATAGGTAGGTACTTAGTGTAGGTTACCAAGAATGACTTACCTCATTTTAAAAATCTCCTATCCTTTTCTCGTTTAGTTGATAAGCAACCGTAAACAGCACAAGAATACCCCATTCTCAACTCTTAAAATACTCGTACAATCGTCACGCTCCATCATCACGTCATCGTCCGCGAGTTGCGCGTCCAGTACTCAAGTCAGCTCAGCGACAGCTCAGAATCGGTGGCGGGGTGAGGAAGGCTCGTTTTGGTGGGGGGTGAGGAGAGTCCATTCTATACGTAGTATTATTATATGTTCTATGCTTTGGGTGTAACTAGTTATACATAATATCTGACCTATTTTGTTATCACTAAAATATATGATTAAAAGCACTATCGCAAGGAAAAATATATTTTAGAAATTATTGGAGCACAAAACTTAATGCCCCGTGCGGGAATCGAACCCGCGTCCGATTTCCATATTCCATATATCCGATTTGTAAATTCATAGAATAAAAGTAGTCTCCAGCAAAGTAAAAGTTAATAAACAAAAAAAGCAAAATACAAAAAAAAACTTATCGTAGGGTTTTTAATTCCCGAAAAATATAGGCTGAGATATCTAAGGACGTGTTTCTTCCCATCTGCTGCTAGCATTCTTAGACTAATCCAAAAATCAGAGTTGTATTGTCTGCGAATAAAATAATACCGCTGAGATCTTTGACCATAAGGCAAATTGTTGGTATACGCTAGAAACATAAATGGTCCTAATATTGATCCTTGTGAAACTCCCATTTTTATTAAACACCATTTCTATTTTATCATCATTTATTTTAACAACATCTATAGACTTTACGTGAACTAAAATTCAGCATGTATGCATGTACCTAAGAAGGAATGTTGGAAAGTTTTGAACCTAGAGTATTAAAACATAAGACAAAAATCTATATAGCATCTATTTTTGAATAAAATATCCCTCACTACTGCATTTCTCACATCATCAGGGGTCTATCACTATATCTTTATCCCGCTAAAGATATATGTGGCGTCTTTGTGTTATGTTACTATTATGGAGTTTTTTTTATATCTTTCTGATGCTATAAAATAGTGCTCATCAGACGAGAAAACTCTGCCCATATTGTTTCTACTGACAACAGCCAGTGGCCTAATGTGCTTTCCGAAGCACGGAAGTGGTCAGTAGAATACCTACGTCACTAAAGCGGTCACCAATATAAATTGTGACCGCAGAGAACATTGCCCTAGTTGATCAGGTATGAACGAGAAACGAACAAAATCTCTTACGAGTGCTTCAAAGTACCCAACCTAACGACCTGAGTAACAAACAAAACGACTTTCTCATTAATTAAAATAGTAAATAGGGCTAAGCATGAATAAATCTGTCATTGTATGTACTTAATTCGGTACTTTATAAGAATAATAATGACATACAGGTCATTAGCGCACGACCTACAGTAATAGTTATTGTTCTTCTATTTAGTTCGATAAATGCACGATTCAAAGTTAAATTTTGACCTAACTTAGTTCATAGGTTATTAACATTAATTAATGGTAGCCATGGACTAAGTTCCAGCAAGCTATAATAAGCATTTTTCATTGTATTGTGACGGAACTAGCGCGAGGCCCACCTGGTGTTCAACGGACTAACCTCTGCCTATTACAGATGCATTTCATTACAAGTGACGTATTGCACTACACCCTGAGACAAACAGGAGTTAAGTCTCATGTGCCTGTAATTTTACTGGCTCTCAAGAACTGCAGCTGGAACACATTTGTAGGTGATTGGCGACATATTTTCTACGTGAGGGTGGTAACCCAGCCTGCCACGAGTGTGATGCGCCGAAGGGTACGGCGCTCCATGCGTTGGAGGTGATTGCTGCATTGGGTCTGCAGCGGCACACGCTTTTAGCCCTCATTGGAGGGAATCTCTCTCTGCGGAGCGTGTTAAGCGCAATGCTCGACGGGGAGAGATCGCGACAGGCAGTGGTGTCCTTCTGCAAAGTAGTGATATCCTTCTTCGAAGCAGCGACGTGGTAAGAGGTTGCGAAGCGGGCCACAAAATATAGCAGTGTGAAGGTATTTCCTCCCCACATGAATGAAATAACAGTAGAGAGATGATGCCTACCATTAATTGGGCGATGCCCCGTCTACCCACTGAACTTTCCCACTGGTGGGTGGACGGGGAATTCAAGTGGCCCCCTCCACCCACTGCACTAGAGTTGGAACCAAATCAACTGCTTCATCGATATTACAAATAACATTTTGCTATTGGATTAACTCTGAAGATAATATTAGGCTTTCAGCAACACTGATCATATTTAAATCCCACCTTACAAAAAGGGAATTAGTCCATGAGTAAAATTTCTTAGTTTGTTAAGAGGTAATTTGCCGATTGGGTTGCTGAAACGTAATCCATCTAAATTATTTTGTCTACGGTTACTAGACACAAAGTGCTCGTTCCATCTATTCCTACTAACGCCTTTTATGTGAAACCCATCAAAATAGAACAAAAGCTGTATTTGTTTTCAAAATAAACCATTGTGGTGATGACTTTCATTCATTAATACAGCAGGCTGAATTTATTACTCCTATTGTACTGGGAATAGTAATAATACATACATAATATAGCTCGTTCGCTCTAAACTGAAAGATTGCGATGCACTTCATTTAGTGCGATCTTACAAATTATTTTATTAGTCGGTCAAATAATTTTAAAGAAAATATATAAGAGTAATGTTTATAATATGTGCCTGTTTATAATAAATTACCTGACGAAATAAAGAAGTTAGAGGGTCATGTTTATATTAGGAATAGGCTAAGTCAGTGGTTATTAGAAAACTGTTATTATAGCATTAAAGAATATATGGAGGTTTAGTAAGATATAGATGTAATTAATATGAGCTAAAAAACTTTCGCGAGTTTTGTCCATAATTATTATTTAGTAACCGGCTAGGACTCGCGTAATATTTACCGGATATTGCTCCGACCAGTGTCACAGTGATAGTGACCGAAGTGACAGTTCGTATGGAGGAATTCTGACTTTGACAGCTGCGGCGCAACAATCTTAACGCCAGTTACGTGCTGAGGCCCGCGCTCGCCGCTGTTCACAATCGTGACTCCCAGACGAAGAACTTCAAATAAGTTCGGAGCAATATCCGGTAAATATTACGTAAGTCCTAGCCGGTTACTAAATAAAAATTATGTAATTAAATTGTTAATATTATAAGTGTATTAGCATTAGCTTTAAATATTTGCACGTCTGCTTGCAGGCAGAATACAGAGACCGCACGCATTTTACACAATAACTCAAAATATACATATAAGTATGATTATATTCTTGCAAATAAATTATTTGATTTGATTTGATAAAAAATTAAATTGATTTCGTTCTTTTTATTAAATAAAATAATTTGACTGACTAATAAAATAAATTCCATGTTCGGTCAAAATCAAGTGCATCGCAATTATAAAGATAAGGAATATGTCAAGGAATAGTGTGAAAAGGGCACGATGTGGTGTGAATGAGGATGTAGTGACAAAAATCGAGAAAGGTATGTTAAGATGGTTTGGACATGTGGAGAAAATGAATGAAATGAGAATGACTAAACAGGTATACATGGGAAAAGTGAACGGAAGCGTTTGAACTTTGAAGGGAAGAGGGGCGAACATACAGAAATCAGATTGAAGACGTTCTGAATATAGGTCAGATCAGGAGTACCCTAAACCGACGCTTATGTATGAAAGTAATAAGTGTATAGAAAGCGAAAGAGATATGTAAGGATCATAAAGAGGAAATCTGTGGTCTCTGCCTACCACTACGGGTAAGAGGCGTGATTTTATGTATGTATGTATAATTATTTCAGGACCTCTATGCCAAATTTCATGGAGTGAGGAAACAATGATGCAAAATGATGTTTATATGATGATAAAATGTGTTAATTAAGGACCCAAACTATGTAAGTTCCAAGTTTGATCCAACTTTGTTCAGCCGTTCAAGTATTGCCATTGGCCATCCTTAGCACCAGGAACGAGCTGGTGCAGGAGTCACCAGTTTTTTCCCAGGCTATTAAAAAATATTATTAATAAAGTTTAGTGTTTTAGTCGTCCACAGACTCAATATAGGTATTGATGGTTGCGGGTTCGTACCCCGCTTGTTAGAAGAGGAAGAAAATCAAAAAACAACAAACACACTGAAGGAGTTCCAACTATGAATGTAAACAGATCTGGGACGGATATAGGAAAGTCTAAGGAAAGCATGCATAGACGGCACTTCGATGAAGCAAATGATTTTGTTCCTACTTTTGTGCAGAGTGTGGAGGGGAAACTTGAATTCCACTTCCTACCACTGGACTTTCCCACTGGTGGGTGGACGGGGAATTCAAGTTTTCCCTTCGCCTTTAAAACAGATTCATTCATAAGGTGTTGGTGAGATGTCAGAACATAATGGAAGAAAATAAATGTTGAAGGGCACGGGGTCAGCCTACTTAGCGTGGTATAAGGAAAGACAGGATGCAGAAGACCACTCTACATGTTATCGTAGTAATAGTAACTTTATGGCAATACCTACAATAAATATGGTTTACAGCCAATGTAAAAATAAAACATTCATAATTCATATCATCTTTCAGACATAATACTTTTACGGCAAACAAGTCTGAGCACGCCATTAAATCTGGCAGCTGTCATATGCCGTATTTTTAGATGGACGATGACGATGTATTTTATGTTTCAAAAGCATACTCGTATATTAGGTAAAACTACAACCGACTTCAAGGAGCTAACATTGGCTTCTTATCATCAAAAAAATTCCTCCGTGGGGTGCCGGGTTAGAATTGCACCTCCCCATATCATCCCGTGGGTGTCGTAAAAGGTGACTAAGGGAAAAATACTGGAAGGTGGGCAGCAGCGCCTTCTAAAGAACTGACATCTTACACTGCGATCCCCAAGCCGCCTGCCAAGTTCGGGGATTATGGCAAATGCCCCCTTACTAGGGGAGGCTGTGTTCAGCAGTAGACGATACGGCTGATACAGTATCATCAAAAAGTATCAAAAGGTATCGATTATACTAGGCACCAACGAGAGCATTCTTAAACCAAGGAAGGTATGATATCAGGAAGGCGGGCGGCTATTAATTCAAAGCCACTACTTTTGCGTCCTGGTAGGATATTTTGCGAATGCCCGCCTCAAGCTACCAGCCTCAAGTAGAAAATCTGTCTGCAAGCGCCTAACGGTGTATTCCGGCAGCTGTCATACTATAAAAAATATATTTACTCGTACTAAGTATTAAGTACTAACTATTTATTTTATTACGAGTATCTTGTGTTGAGAGACAGTTGAGACATAATAGTGTACCAATCCTAAATGTACGATACGTAAATAACAATCTGTTTGTTATTTTTAATTAAAATATCTGCCATTATGTTATTTTTACGTAAACAGTTTCATCTGTTACATAGACAGCTGTCAGATATAAGACATATTTTAGTGTCAATTGTAACCCGAATAGGCACTATAATATAAATATATATACATATATATAATCATAAACAAAACCAAAATACTACATAATCACTCAACTGCATTAAGCTTTATTTTCGCCGTCCAACTGCACTTGCAGCTGCAAAGTTGTTCACCATCCAACTGTACGTGCAGCTGCAAAGGTTACCAACGTAAAGCTTTCTAAAGAGATTTAGTCAAATCTTTGTGGTGGAATTCACTCTGCATTGAGAGTTCTGAAGAGGTTTTAAAACCAAGTCGGTACGGATATCACGCTGTGCAAGTCGACTTGGCCACCGTCACATGAGCAGTCAGAAAAGGTCAGGTAGAAATGGAGCTCGAAGAAATGGCGGTGGTCCAGTAGGATGGCCAGGAGCACCAGGTTTTACTCCTGTTTTTGAGTATCTGCGGAATAAGACTTTTGCTATAAACTGATTAAACGAGCAAGTTACCTAACTGGCATGCTACCTTTGCTATACAAGTACAGACCGTTCAGAAGTTTCAGAACACAGATATGCACTGTAATATCTGATCTTTTGTCTCATGTTGCTATCTTGTCTCCTTTTATTCAGAACAAGGTAAGCAAACAGCTGCTTGGCATTTCATATATCGAGCCCTGACAGCCTACTTATCGTAAGCGACAAAAATGAAATTTTACAGGAGAAGGTTTTTTTTAGATATTATTATCATTTTTTGTACTACTAGTCTGAAACTTAGTACTGATTTGTTATTTTCTGTGATGTAACTATGGCAATGACAAATAATGAAAAAAAATATATTTTTGAGCCTTTTGTGGCGGTTGCAATACTTTTGCTGTCACAAATAAGCGGTTTATTTAGTGTTAAGTGGCGATTACAATGAAAGTTTTTGTATCGTAACCGCCTAGAACTGATTATTTATGGCATTTGCTATAATACATTTTATTTATACTGGGAACAAAAAGACACAGAACAAGCAATAAAAAATAGGTATTCTCTTTAATTTCCACATTGGTAGGTACATATGAAATCAACAACTAGTTTTAACCCGTTACGGTTAAATATAAGTATTGAAGGAGGTATGCAAAATACCAAAGCATAAAAAAGAAAGAATAACCGCAACAAAATTACTTACCGTGTCTGTTAAAAAACTTTCTGCCCTTAATCTAACACTTAGAGAAACACATATAGAAATTTCAATTCTCCCTGTCTGAATCATGTTCATCTGTTTCAGTCAACACATCCGGAACTGCTCTGTCATGCTTCATATTTAAATATTCTTCATGATACTTGACTGGAATGTTTTTTTTTGCATAGGTTAACCAGATCTTTGTACTTAGGAGCCGAGGTATTAAATTCCTCGTTTTAAAGTTGAATTGGCCCAGCAACGATACTTGTAGTATTGGCTCTTGATCTCACTATAAAGTCCAAATTCAATTCTTTTTTTTCGCTATCTTGGAAAAACCCTTGCTGAAACGTCATTATTAGATTGTGTTTTCGAAATGCGCGATCCTTAAGGAATTAAAGGTGATTTTAAATTTAGCTGCTAACAACAAAGCTAGTGAGAAAGACTTCCAGTACATAAAATCTGCGTGTTTCAAAACAACCAAGGTGTAACCTGTAGGATTCGTTCTAGCGTTTTTAATAATAGTTGGCCACTCAGATGGAGCCTAAACTGTTTTGTTACGGATAAAACTTTCAATTGTACTATGGATGGAGTCTATAGGCATCATCGTGTGTCCAAGTAACAAATTAGGTACGTAGTTTGATTTTAGTAATTGTGGTTGTATTAAAAATAATGAACTACCGTGGATATCAGAGCTCGATTTCTATTTTGTCCAGCACAACTATCAGCATTTATTTCAGTCGGTATGTGTACCTTTAGTGTCTGACAAAATCAAATATTGAAAGAAGTAACATTTTCGTTACAGCCTCTCCTTCCATGACATTCACCTCACTAGAAACAATATCAACTTAGGTGCCAGTTTCGGAGTTATTTTCGTTATAGAATGAGTGTTTTCTGGAGTAGTATAAAGTAACGCTTGTACCATAATATTATAAGCGTGTTAAGGACTTTTTGTAAGTCAAAAGCCAATAAGGAAAAAGAATTAGCATAGAGAGGATGAAGAATTAGCATAGAGAGGAAGAAGAATTAGCAGAGAGAGGAAGAAGAATTAGCATAGAGAGAAGAAAACCATGCTCCTTATTTTGAAGTTGGTTTAAAAGTAGAATATAACGTGCTGAAGTCGGTGCCATGAACACAATATCGAGCCCTGTCTTTTTAATGAGGAAAATAACTCGTCCTGAATTTTATTTCAATATTTTTTTTTTACTTTTTTTCGCAATTTCAACTTCAATATACGTGCCAACTGTATTAAATCAGGTACATTAATATTAATACCTATGTTTTAAAGCACTTCAGTAATGTACGTTAATTGTATGTGTGACAATCTTCGATCTTCCGTCAATCAGATAACCAAAAGTGACTTGATTTTGATTTAATTTGGTTTAATAATTTAACTTTGTGCCTGCTTACAAGTTTTTACATTAATACTATTCAATCTCTTTTACGACTTGAAACAGAAGTTATATAATTTTCAGTTCATTCGCATCTCAGAGCTCCAAATTTTAGTAATTAGGAACTCTCTGATACGTGCAGATGATAAGCACGAAGCAGTGATGACTCGTTGGCATTGGCTATGGACTGCCGCGCAGCAGGTCCGTGGTTCGAATACCGCCGTGGGCTTGAGCTTCACCGCACGGTGGAAGGGACGCCTGGCCGACCACCCTTAAGGAGAAAATCTGTGGCCAAGCACGTAACGGTGTGCCGGCAGCTGTCCTTGAGTGCTCGTAGTTCTAGGTAAAGCCTGTTAACACCTTCGACCACATCATACCTTAACATCAAGTGAGATTGTGGTCGAAGGCTTATATGCAATAAAAATAATGAGCATACTCACATCAATAGCCAAATGGAGGTCGCAAACATAGCGGTTACAATAACTCCTACCACTATCCATGCACCTAACTGAGTCATTGTGGTTGGTTCCGCTTGGATGTATCGCACAAAGTTAGGTAAACTAAAAAAATATTTTTAGTAAAATTTTAACAATTTCTTTATTAACCTTTACTATATCTTTACTGACCTTGGGCATAACCGTAATTTTTCTGACATTGACAATTATAGCGCACCGCACGCATAGACAACATAGATCGATGAACACCACAGAGACCTAAGAACCGATGCAGTTGATCAAGAGCAGTTGATTATTACCATGGAAGTAATAAGTACTACGTACAACTTATTACTTCCATGATTTTTACACGATAATAACGATGATAAACGTGATTTTTCATCGATCATTTTTTTTTCTTCCGGAAGTCCACCTCCAACGGCTACCGCCATCGACTTCTAGAGTCATTGATGACGAGTCTTCCGTCTGTCAAAGATACTAATATGGTTACCAGTATATAAATTTTAAATAATTAGTTATTGCAACCAAATAATAATCGTTGAATTTGAATAAAATTACAAACCCTAACATTACATTATAAAGATTTGTCAAAGCGGCTGATAGAAAAGACTAACGGAGTGGCGCTTACCTGGGTCAGAGAATTAGTATTGCCGTACAACGGGGTATACTGCTGCCCATAGATCAAATAGAATATAATCTGCTGCCAGCCTTCCTAGCTGGGTTCCTATCCGTGGACAGTGACCTCATCTCTGTTTTCTATACTTATGATTGCCTCCTGGTAGGAAACGGAGCTCACAAACTATAACAATTTTAGCTCATAGATTGAAATATTTACATTATTTAATTATTATTGTGTTGCATTATTTTTATATACTTATTGGATAAATGTACCATAGATCAGCATCTTAAAATGTCTCTTATTACAGCATACCCAAAGCTGATATGTATTGGTTTATTAATACGGACCTTAGACAGTTACAAGTGACAGTTGATGTCATACCTATATTTCTGTTTTGATCTGATATTTGGGTAACATTCGTCTCAAATAAATATCTTGGAACATGTATATGAATATTTGATGTGACAGCCGTCAAAGTGATAGGCTTACATTAATAAATGTCAAAGTTGAGATCAAATACAGTTTTTGACAGATGTTCCATACAATCTTAAGATCGATCTCAACTTTGAGATGCATTTAGTAATACGAGCCATATTGTTATAATGTTTGGCGTTGATTACTTATTTATGCAGCGCCGTTAAGGTATCTGCAAATCAATCGAATTAAATAAAAAATAAGGTTTATACGGTATTGTTGTCTTAGGTTTTCGCGATTATTACACATTGTAATTAAACAACTTTAAACGTGGGGGTGACTGCCAGTCACCCCGTGACCACGATCACTGCAAAGTGTTTGAAACGTCCGCGTCGGGACAAAAATAATGATAAATATATGCGATTAAAACCGTTATCAAGTTGTTTAATTACTATTATAAGGTATGCTCTAATATCATGACAATATAATGTGAACAAACTTTAACACAAACACAACTACACTTGCAGTAGGTATATATGATATGTTTTGATGAATGACAGAGACTCAATCAGGAGACGTCGCCTAATTTAATATTGCCATGTTCATTTTTTTATAAATTCAATGACAAAACCTGAACGCATTTTCGATTCTTAACGACATTTAGATATGTGTCGCCACTTTCTTACACTTTCTTACATATTTGAGAATGCCCGCCTGGCTAGCTACCACCCTCAAGTAGAAAATCTGTCGCCAAGCACCTAACGGTGTGTTCCGGCAGCTGTCCTTGAGAGCCAGTACTTCTAGGTTAGCCTCATCGAGAAAGCTCGTTGGTTAGCCTGAACAACACCTTCGACCACATCATCACTTACCATCAGGTGAGATAGTGGTCAAAGGGTAACTTATCAGGCATAAAAGAAAAAAAAAGATGTAAATGTATCTAGTAACCGTACCTACCAATCAGTCTTATAAATAAACTCATAAATATAAAAGGTTCTTCAAAAACAGATGATTGAAAGATCAACGGACTGCGTATTGTTTCTGATTCATAAATGGTCAAACAGAATAGAACGGTACAGTGGGTGTGTTATCAGATATCTATTTAAGATAAGCCTTTCAAAGAATAGTATTGTTGTACGGTAACATGATCGGCGGACGCCCCCTGTGACGCCCTACCAGATAATAGTTACAAGTATTTTGCGTCTAAATTTATTAGGAAACTTGTGTCTGTTGGTATTACCGAAGTGGTATTTCTATGTATAAAAAATACCAGGTATTTTAATATTGTTAGGTTTGCAATAACGCCTGCTATGCGGATTACATTACAAAATCACAAATATACGATAGGAAAATCCCGCACATGACTTAAATTTTTCCTATCGTATATTTGTGATTTTGTAAAATAACAGGTATTTTCAACCTCGGAAAAAATATACATAGGTTTCAAAGAGAACTTTGTTTTCGAAAGCAAAATAAAACCACCAATTAATGTCCACCACGAGCACGCTGACAGATGTCGATCCTTTCATCAAAGTTTTTAATATTTTTTTGGCAAAATGGCGGGTCTCTTTCGTTAATCACATGACGGATTTTGAGTGTTAAGGCTGTTATCGATTCGATTGGCTCCGTATAGAATCTTGGTGGATGTTTGCGAGATATAATTTTTCATTCATAATTCCCAAACTTTTCTCCTCGTAATACAATAAAAATTAGAATCTACTTCTTCCAAATTCTTTGTTTTAGAAAACAAAATCCTTGTTGAAAAATTATTTATAACAATTTACCCAGAGATCTTCTGACAATATTTTCATTAAAATAATGAAACAGCTTCTTATTAAAAAGCATATTACTCAATTGACGAATTCTTATATGAAAAATGACTAATTACTAACTAATTGATCATGCTATCGCGAGTTGTTATCAACTCATTATTGGCCTATTATTGATGACGTAGATATCACTGAAATGTGGTATCAACGGGATGGTGCCACATGTCACACAGCCAATGAAACGAACAATTTATAAAAAACGAAATTTCCCGATCGCATAATTCAACATGTGGCCAGCCATCGTGTGATTTAACACAATACTGGATGTTTTTTGTGAGGCTATGTTATACATTCATAATTGTGAAACTTTTCTCTTCGTAATACAATAAAAATTTGAATCATCTTCATCTAAATTCTTTGTTTTATTTTGTTTTAGAAAACAAAGTTCTTGTCGTAAACCATATTATTTTCCTTTGTCTTCCTTTGGTTATTGTCCACGTATTGCCAGTAAAGATAACTGTTGGACTTTTATAATCATATTTTTTTTATTCCTGATAGTTTAGCTTTTGACCACTATCTCACCTGATGGTAAGTGATGATGTGGTCGAAGATGTTTCAGGCTAACCTAGAAGTACTGACTCTCAAGGACAGCTGCCGTAATATACCGTTGGGTGCTTGGCGACAGATTTTCTACTTGAGGTTAGTAGCTAGACAGACGGGCATTTGCAAAATGCCCTACCACCATGCTATCGACTGCCATTCTAAGACAACAACCGGGACCGACGGCTTAACGTGCTCTCCGAAGGAAGCGCTCAGTAGTAATGTCACTAGCGGTCACCCATCCGGCTCATGATCGCGGGCGACGTTGCTTAACTTTGCTGATCGGTTAAGAACAGCTAAGCAAACTTTGCTACGAGCGCTTCAAAATTGATAATGCGTTGGACGCTTTAGCACCGTGACACTTTTCTGAAACCAACGAGAAGACTGGCGCCGTGGTTACTTAATAAACCGTCGCAAGTAATACTGGTCTTCGGCAGTTGTTACTAAATTAAGCCGTTCGGTGTGGAGACGTTGGGTCTGCGAAGGCTGTGAGCTCATCGTATTTTCCAAAACTACGTCAAGGTCAATTATTTTAAATATCAATGTCCATTTTACACAATCGTTGAAGCAATGATGGCCGAGCGGTAATAGCTATGGACTGCCGCCCCGCAGTACCCTGGTTCGATCCCCACCGCCGGCTTGAGCTTCACCGCATGGTGGAAGGGCATTTTGCGATTGCCCGCCTGGCTAGCTACCACCCTCAAGTATAAAATCTGTCGCCAAGCACCTAACGGTGTGTTCCGGCAGTAGTCCTTGAAAGCCAGTGCAATTACAGGCACATGAGACTTAACAACTATGTCTCAAGGTGATGGGCGCAGTGCAATTCGTGACTTGTGATGAAATGCATCTGTTATAGACAGAGGTTAGTCCGCTTAACATCAGGTGGGCCTCGAGCTTGTTCCGTCACAATAACATAAATATATATATATATATATATATATATATATATATATATATATATATATATATACATTGTTGTAATCTAAACCATAGACAAATAATATTAATAATTTTAGCGTGCGCGCGGACGATGTCTTCCTTATATGAATTAAATTCTATTGTTCTCATTATCTACGATGCGCATGGATATTATTATATCAAATCCGACCAATCGCGAGTTGATACAAAGTTATACATGTTCGGAACTCACTGTGGCCGACTCGCAAATCGCAATTGGCCTCTTTTAATTTAATAAACATATATCCAAATAATATATGTTCAATAAATATTTGAAGCGCTCGTAGCGACGTTTACTTAGCTGTTCTTAACCGATCAGCACAGTTAAGCAGCGTCGCACGCGGTCATGAGTTGGATGGGTTGACCGCTAGTGATATTGCTACTGAGCGCTTCCGTGCTTCGGTGGGCACGTTAAGCTATCGGTCCCGGTTGTTGTCTAAGGATGGCAGCCGTTATGGCATGGTGGTAGGGCATTTTGCTAATGCCCGCCTGGCTAGCTACCACCGTCAAGTAGAAAATCTGTCGTCAAGCATCTAAAGGTGTGTTCCGGCATCTGTCCTTGAGAGCCAGTACTTCTAGGTTAGCCTGAACACCATATTCGACAACATCATCGCTTACCATTAGGTGAGATAGTCTGATTAGTCTAAGGCAAAAAATCTATCAGGAATAAAAAAAAGAATACATATACAAAAGAATTGCTTACACACTGAGAAAAACGACTTAAAGGCTTAAATCGAATTTGACCTTTTACCGTTGAATTGTAAATACGTATGATGAATTCACAACTCTTAAGATGATTTTCACCAATCAATAAAAATTTACCATGTTTTATAATAAACAAAACCGTCAAAAACACCTTCCGTAAAGTATTTTCAGAAATGAACTTTTTAAAACGATAATAATTGCAGTATTGACCATAAAATATACCTTACTTTTACGGCGGTTTATATACGGTGATTATCACTATAACGTACGACTTAATCAGCCTCATCGAAAGTCAATATTTAAGACAGACCACAAAATACACCTTAAATGAAGACGAAAAGAAACATTCGCCTTCACTGACCTCGTTTAACGCCCTCTAGCTGGAAGGCGTTTTTGTACGTATTTACGTTTGGTCGGTTTTTCGCCTTATACCATATAAATTGGCCGTCATTAGGGCGCTTTTGACTTTAGATTTTTCTCAGTGCATATGTACTGAAAACTCGGGCTTACCATGTTACAGCTACTATATTCCATACTTATAGATGGATAGATAGAATTACTTAACTTATCTAAACTTATATTCCATAACTTGGGTAAGTTTACTGTCAAACACTTTATAGCTGTAGTACTGTCCTATATTATACATGGCACTTTGCGTATTAAGTACAGTAAAGTCCTTACACTACAAGACTCTATTCCAGACCGACTCGAATTCTTCCTGCAACTGACCATGTTTACTCTCCCCTTTAAGTATTACGTCACAAGTCAAATCAATGTCTAATGGACTACGAAATTATCAATTATCGTACTCAAGGAGTCAATTCAACTTTAAAGAACACATCACAAGAACAGCAAAGATAGTAAGAAAACTAATCCACATAATGAAACTGTTACGATGCGGATCAAGTTTATCGGTTCGTAGGGTTGTCTACATTGCTCTGTGCCAAAGTATTATACAAAACTGCATTGGTATATGGGGTGGAGCTCTAAAATCTAACATGATTGAATTAGAAAGAGCTCAGAGAGCGATCCTTAAAGTAATGACAGGTAAACCTAGGAGGTACTCTACTGAGCTCCTCTACATAGACGTGTCAGTTCTCACCGTTTCGTCAGATATTCGTTCTACACTCATGCCTAAGAACCCACAAGCCAAAAAGCTACTGCACTAACAAACGTAAGCGACCTATCAAACTACCTCTTCCCAATAATAATACTGGACTTGCTCGCAGGATGCCCATGTACCTATATCCATATATTTATAATAGAGTTCTCAACTACTGTGACATCACCACATATTCGTTAAACGAAGCTAAGACAAAACTCCGTGCATGGCTCTACTCACCCTCATATGATGAGACTGAAAGATTATTAGTTCCAGTATCATAATATAAAGTAAAGTCTCTGTAATTAATAAAAAAAAACAGTTATAATTTTTTTTTATTTTTTCCCGATTAGTCATGAGTAGGTCCATGCACCGATGCCGGCTTATCGTTGAATTTTGGGACACGGTGTATATGCGAATTTTTGTGAATGAACATATCGTGTGTGTACATGTTTGTTACCCCTTCACGCTGAAACAGCTAAACCAATCTGAATAAAACTTGGAACATACATATAGTATTCCTGCATCAATATACGTTTCATTATTATTATTTCCCCTCATCATTCCCTAAAATATTTTAAGAAAACATTACAAATATATTTTAATAAAAAATAATTTCGCTTAATTTTTGTGTTAAACCGATTTGAATACTAAAAGGTCATATATATATATAGATACAATTTGATATAACCAATAATAATGTCACGACGTCTTTCTCACTCTATATAAATAGCAGAAAAAAAAACAATGCCGATATTGACCATTTTACTCTTATTTTTAATCATTCATCTATACAAGAAAATATTCAGTACAAGTTGAAACATCTCAAAAATCCCAAGAAACTAAATCCATTTCGTTGTTTCTAATCCAATAACAGAAATAGTAGATAACCTTGCAAAAGTGAATTTCCTTCCATTTCAAACGACATCCGACTACGTAGGTCACGTGTATTGAAAATTGACGCGTCTCGTAATCTTACACTTTTCCCTTTGGCACTACGACAACTACGATGCTTTTGGATTTGGTGTCGATTTCGAGGACGCTTTCGGATGGCATTGAAGTGAAAAGGTAAAGGTTTTGTCTCTCTATTTTTAACTGAAAACAGGCGGATGGTTTTATTACTGCACGTTTTTTATCATTCTGAATTAAAATGGTAAGGCATTATACATTGTTTATATTATATTTTTAAAGCGCTCGTAGCGAAGTTTGCTTAGCCGTTCATAACAGATCAGCAAAGTTAAGCAGCGCTGCAGTCACCCATCCAACGGGTGACCGCTAGTGACATTACTACTGAGCCCGTCCGTGCTTCGGAGGGCACGTAAAGCCGTTGGTCCCGGTTGTTGTCTTAGGATGACAGTCGTTATAGCGTGGTGGTAGGGCATTTTGTGAATGACCGCCTGGCTAGCTACCATCCTCAAGTAGAAAATCTGTCGCCAAATACCTAACGGTGTGTTACGGCAACTGTCCTTGAGAGCCAGTAATTCTAGGTTAGCCTGAAGAAAATCTTCGAACACATTATCACTTACCATCTGGTGAGATAGTGGTTAATTACGCTAACCTATTAGGCATAAAAAAACGATTTAGGGGTTGTATTTATTGTTGAATCGTACTTACTTACATTGTTACAATGTTTGAAAGTACGATCGGAAAGAGGATGCAGTTCTTTTATGCATTCATATTTTTCAAGTTACGCAACCCAAGTAATTAAAACCTAACAAAACTATAATAGAACCCAAAATAAACAAGCATATACAAAAATAAATACGTAATAATTAAGAAACCCCACAATGTAGACACAGCCAATCTCGGAACATGAGGCTCTCCCATCGATCAGCTGTTTGGATAAATTTATTTACGCCCTCGAGATAACGTACGTAAATGATTTACGCTGACGCCAATTTATGCGGTTTATTTTTGATCGATAGAGAGTCTTGGACAGGTGTCTTTTTTAATTAGCTTTGGTACCATTGTTTTGAGGGTTCCGTACCCAAAGGGTAAAAATGGGACCCTATTACTGAGACTTATCGATGTCCGTCCGTCTGTCACCAGTCTGTATCTCAAGAACGGTGATAGCTAGACAGTTGAAATTTTCACAGAGGATGTATTCCTATTGCCGCTATACCAACAAATACTAAAAATAAAAATAAAAAATATTTAAGGGGGGCTCCCATACAACTTGTTTTTTTTTACCACTAATAAATAACGGTGACTGGTAGACGCTTTAACTATTCTTACTTATTTATTATATTTAAAGCTAACATAAAACTAAATATTCTGTATTTAGTTTTATGTTAGCCTTAAATATAATTTATTAAAATAAAATAAATATTTAAGGGGGGCTCCCATACAATAAAAGAGGTTTTCGCCGTACCTACCCAGCTCAATCGGACACTGCGAAAAGTGTCTATAACTTGCAAGATTAGGTTAAGTACAGATAATGGTACCATTGACGCGCACGAAGGGTTCCCTAAATCATCAGCGCGAATTCCTTTCTCATTACATTTCTTTTTAATTACAATATTTTTTTTTATTATTGATGTAGAAATTGCTTAAATTTTCCCAATTATTAAAATTAGTAAATCTTATATTTTGAACAAAAATTAGTTTTTTTTTATTATTTGTTTTTATATTTGAATAAATTATGGTGTTTCATTAAAGAGTTTACCTATCTAAAGTCGAGTGGAAGCCATACAGGTGTAGATAAGGGTTTGGCCATAGCGGGCAATGCCCTGAAGAGTCTCGAATGCGCGTCATGAGATCTTCTAGCTACCTCTGTGCAACTGGGTAATGTAGGTACAATACCGCATGGTTTAAATGGGTATGCATGCTGCCCTTTTGGTTATGAATCCCACATAACCATCCGTCTCCCGGAGGCTGGTACCTGTAAAAGGTTTCACTGTGTTCAAAAGAAAAAGTTATTGACAAACTGCATGGACATCAATGATGTTTTTTTTTAAAATTGTTCGGTTTGCAATAACGCCTGCTATGCGGATTACATTACAAAATCACAAATATACGATAGGAAAAATCCCGCACATGACTTAAATTTTTCCTATCGTATATTTGTGATTTTGTAACAATAATGTTTATAATTTGTACAAAATTTAACTTTGTCACAGTCAAATCCCAAATTCGCTGCCAAACTTGAAGCAAAGAATAAAGTCCCGATTAGTGTCAGCCTACCTAAATAGTCACAGTGCAAATATCCGTGGAGCACGTGGTCGACTCGACAACTCTGTTGTACTAGGGTGATTAGTTCTAGGCCCTTACTCCAATTAGTCGAAGTATCGAACTTTGTGTCCGAAAGAAAGATATCCGCAAAACAAGTACTGGCTTACTTTTGTTTTACTTCGTTCGTAGCATAGACTTGCAAGACGATTCAAAATGAGGTCCTTAACACTATGGTGCCCTTGAGCACGTAGTCAACTCCTCTATTTATATCAGTGAGTTTTTGTCGCAGATATGAGAGACATAGAAGTCGATACACGCCTCCTGCGCCAGTCTCGGGTAGAGCGCTTATCACCAGGAATGTTGAGGGCCTTTCCTCGCCCAACGTTCAGTGGGGCAGTAAATTGCCGCAGTGGCAGACAGCATCCAAGACCATTCTAAGCTATACCAGGCCTAGCTCACTCCGCTCTTTAGGTACAAAGCTACAGGTCAGAAGAGATCAGAGCTATGAGTGGCTATGCGATAGAAAGAGAGATGCCTTGTAAGTGAATATAAATATTAGGTACTCCGTGCTTTGCGAGCTGAAGTGCACTTTATTGCTTGATAGATAGAGTCGCTTATTTATTGGAATGACTTTGCAGAGTGATACTTCTGTTCCTTTTTTATTCTCTGGCTGAACTAAACCGCTTATGTCGAAGTTTCAAAAGGTGTGATTCGGCAGGTAAGGTAACGAGAGTGGAAAAACGCACCTTTATTCCGACACCACTAAGCGCGGGATAAGAAAAGGAAAAGTAAGTAGAAATTTAATTATTAAACAATGAATACTAAGTATCCGTTTAAATAATTCAGGTATAGCTACGTGTATTATAACTTATAAAGGTATTCTTGTGCGACAACAATTGGTGTTAAAAATAAGCATAAATTAAAAGATAATGAATTGAAATGGACGTAAGAAAGTTAACGAATCAATAATACAATACTTGATTTGGTTATTTATAACTTGAAAAAGGCTTGGTATCATCGCAAATGACGTTGCAAGTACGCACCTGTTTGACGTGTAGGCATAAGATGACACGTCATATACTGACGTAAGAAGGCATGCAATATGGTTTCAATCTTATTGGTACTTAATTTGATGCCTTACATTTTACTTGAAAGTATTTAATTGCTAAATTGTTTATTGTTTATTATTCTTCAAAACGGTGTTAACAAATACATACATAATTACAATATACCTAGTTTCTAATCTTTATATATATATATACACCGTGTCCCAAAATTCAACGATAAGCCGGCATCGGTGCATGGACCTACTCATGACTCCTCGGAAAAAAAAAAAATTATAACTGTTTTTTTTTATTAATTACAGAGACTTTTATAAATTTCATCGATATTCGATACCCATTATGCTATTTTCAACTACCATGACCACAATTTTTGACATATTTTTGATATTTTTTGTGCATTAGCAACCTAAGAAGGACGGCTATCTACCACAATCCTTTAAAATTACAGAAAGTCTGTAGTTATTTTACAAAAATCAGTAAAAAAAAATTTTTTTCTTATAATTTTCATAGATTTTAACATTCTATGCACTTTCTATAGTCTGGGTTAAAAAAAAAAGTATGGACACTACCATGGCAAGTTTTATTAAAAGTTGGCGCAACTTTATAAAAGTCTCTGTAATTAAAAAAAAAAAGAGTTATAATTTTTTTTTTTTTTTTTCCGAGGAGTCATGAGTAGGTCCATGCACCGATGCCGGCTTATCGTTGAATTTTGGGACACGGTGTACATTGCGATGTGATTTTTTTGGGTTTCCATGATTATAACATGATAAGACGAGGGAAAATCATGTATGTCGTATTCATGTGTCATGAAGTAACTTCTGCCAAATATTGATACATTTATTTGATATTTTCATTAATTGGGGATTCCCTATATAAAGAAGCAATGATGGCTGAGCGGTTACAGCTATAGACTGCGGTCCCGCATGTCCATGGTTCGATCCCCACCGCCGGCTTGAGCTTCACCGCATGGTGGAAGGGCATTTTGCGAATGCTCGCCTGTCTAGCTACCACCCTCAAGTAGAAAATCTGTCGCCAAGCACCTAACAGTGTGTTCCAGCAGCAGTCTTTGAGAGCCAGTAAAATTACAGGCACATAAGACTCAGCAACTATGTCTCAGTGGGACGGGCGTAGTGAAGTTCGTTAAATGGATAATTTCTACTTGTAACAAAATGTACTACTTTAGTACCTTTAAATTGCTGTCCTCCTAGATAATTTTGCAACCTTGAAAATATGTGTATTCCCGCTATCCCCGGACTCAGTGCCCCGTCCAACGGGGACAGCGGTAATTTAATTAAACATTTAAAATGACTTCCTGTTGTCCCCTTACCTTGTCCCCGTTAAGTAGATATAAATCGCTAGAGCCAAGGTCTATTGAATAAAGAGGAAATTCAAGTATTTCAATGCCAGTTACGGCAGACTTGTTCTGGCGTACCGTAATGAAACATGACAATCTTTGCGAGGTTTTACGGGTATTGCATGGGTTAAAACAGTCTACGTCTTCCACCGTCCACGTTCACATTCAAAACCATCTTGATATATGACATCCACTGAATGCTATAGTGCCAATCTGTTGTTTATAGATTTTAGTTACTTACTGGTTTTATTTTTAAACTTTTCTTAACACATATATATTCTAAATCTTATTCATTATTTCCCATATGACCATCGTACATTCCCATCTTAGCTGCGTGCTATACAGGGTTATTGGTAAAATGCTAACAACTTCTTAGGGTTGACTTCTGCTAGACCTTAGAAACATTATGATTTTTTTAAATGTTATAATATACTTTTTTAATTTTTCTATTTTTATTTGTGTTATAATGCCTACTCCGAGCTAAGAGCGCCCGGCCGCGGCAACACTGGACCGCGCCGAGGTCCCTTTGAATAGAGTTTTGAATATTTACATCGAGCAAAGTGATAAAACATATGAAAAAATACATTATAGGCACAAGAGACTTTTGACATCAGGTTGTCCTTGTGCTTATTCAGTCAATAACACATAAAAAAACAAAAAAAATATATATTTTTAAATTATTTAAAACAAAAAAAACTTCTCAAAATGTTTCTTAGGATTAGCAAAATTTAACCCTAAGAGGTTGTTAGCATATTACCAATAACCCAGTTTATTTAGGGTTTCGCTGCTGACACCGCTATCTTTTCGTCTGTCTGTCTGGCCGTCAATCTCACGGGCTTCTAGCTCGTAAACGAGATCGGTCACAAAACAGATTTCCTATAGTAAATAAGTATCGATATGATTATTAGGCAAAGGCAGCTTCGTACACTGAGAAAAACGACTTTGGAGCTCATATCAAATTTGACCTTTTACTGTTGAATTGTACGCGCAAGGTTAATTCACAAGTCTTAAGATGATTTTCACCAGTCAATAAAAATGTACCATGTTTTACAATAAACAAAACCGTCAAAAAACGCCTTCCGTATATTGAACTTGTTATACGATAATAATTGCAGTATTGATCATAAAATATACCTTACTTTTACGGCGGTTTATAGACGGTGATTATCACTATAACGTACGACTTAATCAGCCTCATCGAAAAGTCAATATTTAAGAAAGACCACAAAATACACCTTAAATGAAGACGAAAAGAAACATTCGCCTTCATTGACCTCGTTTAACGCCTTCTAGTTGGAAGGCGTTTTTGTACGTATTTACGTTTGGCCGGTTTTTTGCCTTCATACCATATAAATTGGCCATCATTAGGGCGCTTTTGACTTTAGATTTTTCTCAGTGTACGTAGTAACTATTATATAATCTGGATTTGCTCTCGCAGACTTGTGCATTATGACTAGTGATCTATTCCTAAAGTAACCCTCGCTGACTCATCGCAAAACAAACCATAATATTTTTAATGTGAACAGTAACACATACCTCTGTAACATTATTCTGCGACTTTATGATACACCAGAACACCGCAGTCTGGCTTCGAGACCGATTAGTTTATTTATTTGAAAGCATATTTGAAACTGGTATTTAGCCAAAAGTGAAACATCCCTATCAATATTTACCATATAAATCAGGCTAGTCAATCCCAGAGAGCACGTTCTTAAATTAAAAATACCCAATATTGATGTTTATATAAATTAATGTACTAAATCGAATTATCTGGATTCAACTAGGTAGGTACTATATGATACAAATTTATACACGCGTAGAAAAAAAAAGTTTAAGAAAGCATTACATTCATTTTTATAATAACACTAAAAATGTAAAAACAAAATCGTGTTGTTACAATATATTGCTGACCTAGGCTCGAATCCCTCACAAACCTATTTACGCGTTGTTAGCAGTATATTTCTCTATATAAACAGTGACTTCCAAAATTAAGGGCTCAGTATTATTGTGATCAGTCCAGGAGTCACCAGACTCAGTACTAGTATATCCTTCAGGTGGAACCTCTGCCCAAATGAATAGTCGTGAGTTGCGGGAACTAGTAAGTCATCGTGTAAATATAATAATTATATTTTTTAAATAATATAAATGTGTGGTGTCCAAAATATAAGTTGTTTTTTTAAGACAACTGAATAAATCCACTCAACAGTGCGTTCGAAGAGTCAAGACCTCCTGAGGATGCTTCGTGGAGATGTGAAAAGCGTCGAAAATCCTTCTGGTTTGGCTACGTGCGTTTATGACATCACGTAGGCTTAACAGTAAAATTAGGTGGAATAGTCACTTGATACTTTTTTAATTTTTAAGTGGTTTTTTATAATATTAATTTCAAGTTTTTTTCAAATATTTTAAAGATATTTTGTTATTATTATATATGGATTTCCGCAAATTAACTGATTCTATACACGCATATAAATAAAAAGCCTCAATATTAAATTGAGTCACTTCTCACCCTTCTCTACGGGTCAGGGTCACACTTCTTACAGTCAGAAAAGCATGGTCTATTGAGAAAACTCTTCATAATATGCAGCATTCCAAAAATCTTTCAGTAAACGGAAAATTGGTTCAATCATGGTATTGGAATTCAAATGGAAATAAATCGAAAGCTATCATTCAAACCAAAATGTTTATTGCTTCTGAGTCTATAGGTAATCTGTGGTCTATCGCGTGAGATAACACGTTTGCATCTCTGCCCACAAGAGTGAAGGTCTAGGATTTATATATGAGATTTAATGATATGATATCTATGGAGTGGTCGTACCGTGGGCACTTGGGAATCCTTGCATACAGATCATAATGTAACGCTTATATTCCACGAAGGGTTAGCCAGACGTATATAAAATGACCGATGTTTCGCTAAACATGCTTGGTACCTTGGGACCATGTCCACCTGCCGGGCACGGTTTCCGGACATGTAATTGAAATTTCTTCGTACGCCAAGGAGGCAGCCTAACTTTGAGGACGTCATTTGTCTTCCACACAAATATAATAAACATTCGCGAGTGCCATAATTATATAAAACTTTGTACGAAATGCAGACCACCAGCAGATTTGAGAGAAAATCGCCTACGGAAGTAAGGAAGCACTTCCAATAATCGAAGGATATTAACTGTCAAAGCTAAACCTTTTTTTTTTCTTTTCCAAGCCAGGACACCTACTGTGACTCCATCACCATCTTTTTCCCATACCGCTCAAGATCTTTTGATATAATACAAAATTAAATTAAGAAATTCATGGGGTTCTCTTCTCAAACACTCTGTGTGTCTGGGGAAATAGCTTCAGGGCGGTTTGTCCTCTTGCTATGGCTCTTCTTACCTCATTACGATGAGGCAGTCTGTAGGGGTTGGTGTTATACCATCAGGTGTCTGCAGTCCTACCGCCCAGTGAGCAGTAGGAGCCTGGGCGATCAGGCCGCGCCAGGTTGATTCCGCTGGTGGAAAGCCCAGCGGACCGATCGGCGACCACGGCGTTGCCCACTGGGGGTATCGCCATCGGTATCGGTGAATTAAGAAATTCGTTCGACGTTTGATAGTTATCCAAAAGGTGCCAAAAAACCGCCAGTGGTAATATAATATGAGGCAGTGTTTTTTTTTTAATTTTTTTATTGACCTCTTGGAATCGGACTGGCCCAATATGGCCAATTTATGAATGAAATTCTATTGTTATAAATATCGCCGATATCAATGGGTTAATAAAAGATAAAGAACTGGTTGACTTTCCCGAATTAGACTTATCCAACTCAAAAACTGAAGAGTTAAAGCCCCTTCTTTCTAACTTTTGGTTTGAGGGTCAATCACTATAATATTTCTCCATGACTATTGTATGTTAGTTTGTAATTAAAAAAAAAATCCTACATAATATGTAATAATAATATTTATTTATAAGGAATTAAGACAAGTAGTAATATTTGAATTCATATATGCGAAAGCATGTAAATGGTTACTATTGTTTAATGTTGTTATTTGTTGGATAAATAAAACTGTTTGTTTTACGAGTAATAAAAAAATAATAAAAAAAGTTATCGAAACAGTTTTTTTTTTCTTTTAATATCTTGTCTTTTGTTATAAGAATCGATTATTAGCATTTGTTGTTATCACGATATTGCTGCCAATATAGATAAAATAGACGTTAAAAAAATATATCGTAATGTAGCAATAGTAATAAAATTCAGTTCAATTGCAATAAATCATGATCTTATATTATAAATATTATCTTTGTAATGTTGATAGAGTACGTCCTTTTTCAGTATTTTGAGTTGAAAATACTGATCTAGCAACACTTAGCCCCATAAGATAATTGCGAAATAAGTATTGTTGACATTATTATGTCACTTCGTCCCCTTTTAAAACAGCTAGAATCTGTAGTTACAGTTGGTAGCAGATAAAGGAACGATAAACAAATTGGAAATTTGACTCATTATCAAGGTAGCTCAGATTAGAAGAGTTTGTCCTAGTACAAGGAACGGGTCGTTGCTGTTTTGGCCCGGCATAATTTTCCTTTCATTGTGAGTTTGGGAGCTTATTAAACGATAATTTGAGAGTTACCATGCTGTTATCGACACCGCAGTACATCGTCAGAACTCTAATTGTAAAGATATAAAAAAAAATTTGGTACATCTATATTTCAGAAGTGCCAAAAAATACGTACCGATTAATAAAGTATGTTTGTACACGTCCTAACAAATTCCAGGACATTCTCGATTATTCTTTGTAGCGGAAACAAAAGCGAAAACATTACAGATCAAGATCGCATAAATATTGATAAATATGAAGATAAAAGGAATTTCGCAATGGAATTGAAATGTTGTTATACAGACGTGATAATTCGTAACGTGGAGAAAACACCACGGTGCCGAATCACAGCATGTGTTTTTTATTTTGACGGAACAAGCCTGAGTCCCGCCTGATATTAAGTGGACTAACCTCTGCCTATAACAGACGCATTTCGTCGTCGAAGAATTGCACTGTGCCCGTCACACTGAGACGTACGATTATTAGGTCTCATTAGTAGTCTCCTGTAATTTTTTTGGCTCTCAAGGACTGCTGCCGGACAACACTGTTAGGTGCTTGGCAGACAGATTTTATACTTGAGGATGGTTGCTAGCCAGCCGAGCATTCGCAAAATTCCCTTCCACCATGCGGTGAAGCTCAAGCCCGCGGCGGGATTTGAACCATGGACCTGCTGCGCGGCAGTCCAAAGCCAATGCCACTGAGCCATCATTGCTTCGCTGTGTTCGAAAATTTGAAAGGATAACGTTCTGGAATTTCTTCAAATATATCTTATCCACAAAAGGCGCGACTAAAATCGGAATTTGCAAGCTTGTAAAGGTAAATACGGGCTGTTATTTTACTTTATTGTCATTTTCCCAAAATGTTACGACTACGAGTGCAATTCTAAATTTTCCTAACGGATACCTAAGTCACAAACGCTTAGACTTGGTAACCTAATAATTTGTAATTCAAACCACGATCGACAATGGCGATCGAATTGATAAATATTTAATCGCATTAAAGTAAATATTTGACTTAATACGTGTGTGTGTTCAGGTGAAAATGTAATACCTACTTCGTTGAGTTTAATAACGTCTTTTGTCTAGGTAAATTCGCTTTTGCAATATAACCTGTGGAGCAAAATGGCGCTATAATTTTTTTTTTGTTATTGTGACGGAACAAGCTCGAGGCCCACCTGATGTTAAGTGGACTAACCTCTGCCTATAACAGTTGCAATTCATGACAACTCACGAATTGCACTGCGCCCGTCACATTGAGACATAGTTGTTAAGTCTCAAGGTGCCTGTAATTTATCTTTGATACGATAATTAATACTTATACCTTTGTAGAAAGAAAATGAAGCTATATTTATATAACCTCTGAGGGGCGCCTGCTGCGACGTGTTTTACGAAATATCCGACTAAACTGTTAGATATCCAAAACTGTTCGCGGTCGTCCGAGCAATGGACGAACACAGACATAACATTGTGTCCAATCACAGAATAAAATGACCAGAATGATCACAAGCCATTCGAATAGATAAGCGACTCTAGCTATCAAGCAATAAAGTGCACTTCAGCTCGCAAAGCACGGAGCACCTAATATTCACCTACAAGGCGTCTCTCTTTCTATCGCATAGCTCTGATCTCTTCGGACGCGGCATGTACCGTAGAAAAACCCCGTCCGGACGGATACTCTGATGTACCTGTAGCTTTTTACCAAAAGTGCAGAGTGAGGAGGTACTGACATTTGACCATTTGACCAGGTTTGAGCCTGGATAAGTAGATGAACTACTCTTCAACCCGTATGGGGTAAACATACAGATACTTTCCATTAATAATATACTAATAATAATAATAATTTATTTATTGAATCCATTATAAAAGTAATAAATAATAAAATCATGCATGCTTCAAATTCATTCACCAGTAATGATTATTAGCGTCGTGCTAATAAAGTTACCATTAGCAACGGAAAGCATGTCATTTTGTTTTTGTTTCAACCAAAGACGAAAGGTTTCATGTTTTTGAGTAGTGTTTCGGAAAATACACTTCTGGACTCATCTATTGGCCCACCTTGTATTTTCAGTTTCGTTTGGTCCTAGCTAAAATTTTATATTAGGTCGAGCAAAAAGTTTTTATGCAGTTTTGAACCTGGCACATTTTACCATCTTTTTCGATCGTATTGTTTTAAATTTGAATTCAGAATACCATACGACATGGAGCTACGCCTAACAAGTCGGATATGCGCCTTGTTAAAGGCAATTGATTTTTGAATAAAAAACATGTTTTATCAAATAAAGGTTTAATTTAATAACGCGTGTTGCCTCCATGGGCATCTACCACAGCTCTCATACGATTAGGCATAGAGTTTATCAACCGCTCTATGAAATTTTGAGGGATCATCTCCCATTCCTCTTCTATGGCAGTTTTCAACTCCTGCATCGTCTGGGCAACTGGCTGACGAGCTCTAACACGTCTTTTTAGCTCGTCCCACATGTGCTCAATAGGGTTCATGTCTGGGCTTCTGGCTGGCCAGTCCATAACTGTGATGTTCACATCCCGAAGATATTCCCTGACGATGCCGGCCGCATGGGCTCTTGCATTATCATGCATAAAAAGGAAATTTGGGCCCACATAGTCCGCGTATGGTATCACGTGAGGTTCTAAGCACTCACGAATGTACCTTTCAGCATTTAATGTTGGCAGCCGTGGTCCTGTAACAACCTCAAGTTGAGTTTTGCCGCTCGCGGATATACCGCCCCATGAGCCACCGCCATAAGCAACCCTCTCTTCAAAGCAGCATTGTGCGAAACGCTCTCCCTTACGTCGGTAGACCTTCTTCCTTCCATCATTGCCATGTAACACAATTTTAGACTCATCAGAAAAGAGTACACGGCTCCAATCTTGCTGTGTCCAATTTAAATGACTGCGTGCGAAATGAAGGCGCGCTGTTCGGTGGGCTCGCGTTAGTTTGGGCCCATTAGCTGGCTTGTGTGGTACCATATCGCGTTCTTTTAACCTTCTCCGAACAGTTCGAGCGCTCACAGATACTCCGTGGAAGTCGCGAAGTTGGTTTTGTATCTCAATGGAGGTAAGGTGACGATTTCTCAAGCTGGTCGTCACGATGAATCGATCCTGCCTTTCAGTTGTGACCCGAGATCGTGGCCTTCCTTGGCGACGAACAAAGCCGCCAGTCTCTAGGTACCTCCGATAAACATTTCGGACCGCAGATCGACTTAAATTAAGTTGAGCACTAACGTTTCTTTGGCTGTGTCCGGCCTGAATAAGTGCCACAGCTTGGGCGGCGACTTCAGGTGAAGTATCCATAGATTATTGATAGAACCTCACCTTAATGTTAAGAATAAGTAATGTTTGTTGCAAAACCAAAGATATCAATCACTTTTTCAAGAATTAAATCCAAGTAAACCAATAAAACCAAGTTTTCTTAGTATTCGATTGTTTGATATCAACAAACAGGCTCCAGATTGTCTTTTGTTTCTTTAAATTCTGTGTTCGAAATTCAAAAAAAGACTATTGAATGAAATTGTGAATGTGCCAGGTTCAAAACTGCATAAAAACTTTTTGCTCGACCTAATATAAAATTTTAGCTAGGACCAAACGAAACTGAAAATACAAGGTGGGCCAATAGATGAGTCCAGAAGTGTATATTCGCAGAGAGATATTCGCACGACCATGTCCAATTAGCATCAAATCTTTTCGAAGCGTCAACTCTTTCATCAATTTAATTATTCCGAATGGATAAGACTGATTTAGGAACGGTTTTCGCAGTCTGAACCATGGATAATTGGTGCAACCCACCAGTTTTATTTTTGTAAATCAGGATCAAGGATGTCTAATTAGTTCGCTAATCACCTCTCCACCGTAGTAGTTGCATCTTCAAAGGAGGTCATAGTAGAAAGAGTGGGAAGTAGGCCATCTCCGGCCTTTTCGCGTTATAATTACCTACCATACTTGCCTGTCTCAGGGTTGTTACTTATTTATAATGTATGTACTCGTATATGCTAAATTTTAATTCAGTACCTAGAAATAGGCAAGGGTCGGGAAGTTGTATTTTTACTTGTGTTGTCTGGGTTCAGGGTTAGTGAGGTCGGTTTTATACCTAAACGATGATAACACCTTTCACGATGAAAAAAATACCGACTGGCGATACCTATGTGGGTGCGGGGCCAGAGACGTGCGTTGCGGGGCATACCTAATGCAACAAAAAAATAAGTAGGCATCACTCATCATCAAGTAAAAATCATAGGTATGCTAGAATAAGTGACTTGCTTACCTTTCCTGTTCAGTAGGTAATCTGAACAAAGACAACTCTGGAATCTATGAATCATTAAGACAGCCGAACACACAGCAATAAGTTCTCATGCGATTATCAAACATTTTTCATTTATTTAGTGGTGCCAAAAAGCCGTGACGCGCGATCCTTGTTCGGTGTTAGCTCCGGCCGGCGCACTGAGAAACGGGTCGAGATTGTGTTAGAGTGTGCGTGCGGGACGCATAGATACTATGGCGCACACAAATAAGCCGCGCGCGGTGCGTTAAGTTTGTATGAAGATAACTTACTTCCTCACTCCTTCTACTATGTCATTGTGCCGGACGACCGGCGCATTGTCATTCCAGCGGATGTGAGGAGATTAGTGACGAAGAGTAAAGCAAAGACTGGACATTACGGCTCCCATCCTATATGGATATAAAGGACGTTTTGACATTTTCATTTGAAAACAAAGCACAATAATGAGTCCGCTGCGATCATGAGTTGGATGGGTGACCGCTGGTGACAATACTACAATATAGTAATATACTGAGCATTTCCGTGCTTCGGAAGGCACGATAAGCCGTCGGTCCCGGTTGTTGTCTTAGGATGGCAGTCATTATAGTTAGGATGGCAGTGGTAGGGCATTTTGCCAATTCCCGCCTGGCTAGCTACCACCCTCAAGTAGAAAATCTGTCTCCTGCACCTAACGGTGTATTACGGCAGCTGTCCCTGAGAGCCAGTAATTCTAGGTTGGCCAGAACAAAATCTTCGACCACATCATCACGTACCATCAGTTGAGATAGTGGTTAAAGGATAGCCTATCAGACATATAAAAAAAACAATCTAATGCCCCAGGTCTAATATACCAGAGTACATTTCAAAAAGAGCTATGGAGAGGGCTAGGCTCGGTGTTTCTCTACGAGATTGAATCAGGAATGAGGAGATCCATAGACGAAAGAAAGTTGCCGACCGATGGAGGCCACAAACAAGCAAGCACAGCGTCGGAAAACCACCTACCAGGTGGACGGATCACGTTATTAAGGTCGCAGGAAGACGCTGGATACAGGCCGCTTCCAACCGTTCTATTTGGAAATATATGGGGGAGGCCGATATCCAGCGGTGGACTTTTTGCGGCTGAAATGATGATGAATGATGACATTTCAAAATACTTTGGAAGTGCCTACAAATTGTATTTCTCTATGTATTTTCTTACTCCTGCTCTTATCCCACATTAAGTTGAGTCGGCACACACTTCCTCCATATTGTATATTACTATTGCTCCATGTTTGGATTTTTGTGAGAGGGATTAATGATTTAAATTGAACTATAGTATCTAGACGCGTGAACTCACCTGATGAAGGGCATCGGACATGCCCGAAACCTAGGTCGACAAGCTCGATCAATACGCGTGAGTACAGCCAGGTATTGAAAACATTAATATAGTATGTAGGTTTCTAATTAGGTAAATCGTTTTGTTAATAACAATGTTTATTTTTAATTATTATAATTATTAATAAATTCTTAATTAGAATTATATTTAAATATCGTAAGTATACACCTACGATATTTAAATATAATTCATGTTTTAATGTATAATTATAAGTTATGTGTGTGTTATCTGACATTTGTTTTTTTTTTCACTTTTTTTTTGTCATTTCAATGTGTTGGTATAAGTATTAATTTAATTTGTGTAAACCGTTTTAATTTTACATAAATAAATAAATTAATCATCCGGTAGTCATTGTCCATTACGGTTGCAGTGTCACTCTCCTCATTCTGCTTGACACTGCACTGCGTTCGTCACTCCAAGACGTTAATTTTATGTCTTGTTCGCCCAGAAATTTCACTTGCTATAGTACTCCCTGCGTCTACACCAGTATTTGCACACTACTGCTTCAAGGTATAATATTCCAGACTATAAACTGCAACAATAATTATGTCCTAGGAAGAGACTAGTCCACCCACAACACAGGGTATCCTCCACTAGTCCACCCACAACACACACAGGGTATCCTGTGTTGTGGGTGGACTAGTCTCTTCCTAGCAGTGTGGGGGCTAGAGTGACATGTAGGAAACTTTGTCTAATAAGTAAGTATAGTATTTAGTAGTTATTATGCTTTTCTTTGAGTATAATTTTAGGCAATCTTCTCATATTTATGCTTATATTTGTAACTTATATAGTAGGAAAATTGTCTATTATAGATGCTTAGTTATAAAGATACTTAAATAATAGTCTATGTATGTTTAATATTCACTTTTTTGAACAATAAAAAATATTTGTATTTGTATAATACCTGACACTGTGGTGGTACCCACCAAAACAGAGACTTGTCTCTTGTTGTGTGAGACATACCACCTAGTAACTCAATTATCATAAAAATTATATATTATTACGAGTAGGTATTAATATCAATAAAATTTATCGAAATCGATTATTGATGTGCTGATAAATATTCAAAGATTTGAAGATAAGGGGACGGCCCAATATCTTCGTTATATTGTATAGCAAATCACGCCATGGTGATATATTTTTTAAAGCTGATAGGCTAGCCTTTGACCACTATCCCATCTGATGAAAGTGATGATGTGATCGAAGATGTTGTTCAGGCTAACCTACAATTGTATCTCATCAATTTCATAATGAACTACGCGGGTGCGACCACGGGGAGCAGCACGGGGATATTTTAATATTATTAATAGGTGTTTGTTATTATTTTGAAGCAATGATGGCCGAGAGGTAATAACTATGGACTGCCGTGCCACAGGTTCGGAATTCGATCTCCATCGCCGGCTTGAGCTTCACCGTATGGTGGAAGGGCACTTTGCTACCGCCTCAAGTAGAAAAGCTGTCGCCAAACACCTAACGGTGTGTTCCGGCAGCAGTCCTTGAGAGCCAGTGAAATTACAGGCACATGAGAATTAACAACTATGTCTCAAGGTGACGGGCGCAATTCGTGACTTGTGATGAAATGCATCTGTTATAGGCAGAGGTTAGACTTATTCCGACATTTCCGACACAATAACACAAAAAAAAAATTTTGAATAAATATTCTCGAAACAGACACCATGTCTAAAGATATTCCTAAATACGGACACTGGTACAGCAAAAAAGTCATACATTTCAGAACCTTACGGTCAAGGACAATCGATTGTCGTTATCGTTCGATGTAGGTAATCGAATATAAAACATGCTTAAATATTAATATTTACGTCTTTTCCCAACTCGGGTATTACGCTTTATGATAAATTCGAGTTTTTTGTGATATCCGCTTGGAATTCATTGGAATAGTATGTTATTGGGAATAAACAACGTTATAATATACCTACCTACTAATACATATCGACGCAATTGATACTATTGGCATAATTTGATATAACGATGACTAATTATTTAGAACATCAAACTGTAGAATACCATTTTTTTTTTTTTTTTTTTATGCCTGATATCTTAGATATGATTAGCTTTTGACCACTATCTCACCTGATGGTAAGTGATGATGTGGTCGATGATATTGTTCAGGCTAACCTAGAAGTACTGGCTCTCAAGGACAGCTGCCGGAACACACCGTTAGGTGCTTGGCGACAGATTTTCTACTTGAGGGTGGTAGCTAGCGAGGCGGGCATTCGCAAAATGCCATACCACCATGCTATTACGACTGCCATCCTAAGACAACAACCGGGACCGGGATCATGACGGCTTAACGTGCCCTCCGAAGCACGGAAACGCTCAGTAGTAATGTCACTAGCGGTCACCCATCCAACTCATGACCGCGCGCGACGTTGCTTAACTTTGCTGATCGGTTGAGAACAGCTAAGTAAACTTCGCTACGGCTTAACGTGCCCTCCGAAGCACGGAAACGCTCAGTAGTAATGTCACTAGCGGTCACCCATCCAACTCATGACCGCGCGCGACGTTGCTTAACTTTGCTGATCGGTTGAGAACAGCTAAGTAAACTTCGCTACGAGCGCTTCAAAAAATTTTATACTAGACGCGCATTTATACCAGACGCGACATTTCAAACTAGGATAGTCGACCAGTGTAGGTAAGCCGGCTGGCATACTCTCCCCCACACGCGGCTGGGCACTCTTAGCGATCGCTCGTTCCACTACGATTTCCTATTTCAGTCCCCCAGGCGAATGTGCAACACTCACTATTCCACCACAGTACCCTATTCAGGGGACTCAACTAGTACTAAAAAATGCAATTCCACTTCGAATTACACGCGCTTTAAGTTCGAAAATTGGGTACTTACCTATTATTCGAAGCAGTGATGGCTCAGTGGCATGAGTTGCATGCCAACTATGGACTGCCGCGCAGCAGGTCCATGGTTCGAATCCCGCCCAGAGCTTGAGCTTCACCGCATGGTGGAAGGGCATTTTGCGAATGCCCGCCTGGCTAGCGACCACCCTCAAGTAGAAAATCTGTCGCCAAGCACCTAACGGTGTGTTCCGGCAGCAGTCCTTGAGAGCCAGTGAAATAACAGGCAAAAATGAGACTTAACAGGTATGTCTCAAGGTGATGGGCGCAGTGCAGTTCGCCACTTGTGATGAAATGTATCTGTTATAGGCAGAGGATACCGCTTAACATCAGGTGGGCCTCGCGCTTGTTCCATCACAATAACATTAAAAAAAATATATATATATCAATTGTGTATTTTGAACATCGAGAACGTCAATGATTTTGAATACAGAATTTTCGAACGTAAAGCGCGTGTAATCTCTACGAGTGCCCAGCTGCGTGTGCGTGAGTGTATGCCGACCGGCTTACCTGCACTGGTCGACTATCCTCGTTTGAGATGTCGCGTCTAGTATATAAAGGTCAATGAGAATAACCACAAAATATGGTATCTAGTTTGTGGAATTCGAGCTGTGAGTCAAGCATTTGAATCATTTGCTGCTCAGGGCTGAAAATAAAATAGATAAAAATATAAGTAGTATACCTACTTACCTACATAAGTATACTTAGGTACATACTTCTCACAATGTTCATCTACTTACTTATCCAACGTATCATTGAGAACAAAACTTCTACTATTTGTTAGTAATTACTACAAGTTTTTAGATTATTCCTTTTTATAAGTATTTATATTGACTTTGCCTAGTCACTTCACCTCACATAAACTACAAAAGAGCGGTAAGGACGAGGCGTCGTGGAAGTGGTTCTCCCTCCCGGGCTATAAGAAGGCCTTCATTCGCCCCAAATCCGGTGGAGCTGAAAAACCGGCAGTGGTAGTCAGCATCTAAGTCCTCCCGAAAAAAAAGGAGTCGTGGTAGTGCAAGTTAAAGTTACATCTTAATCTTAAAGGCAGCTTGCCCTGAAAGTCATGTCGAACTGACGACAAGTTGTCCTGATTGACCTCAGAGAAATGAATAAGAAAGTGGGAGTCTAATGAAAATCAAAAATGAAGCATTTCTTCGGTCCTCAGTTATAGGTTGATTATGTGGAGAAGCTCAGTAGACTCCGAAAAGGCGTTTAAAGTGCAGAAACGGTGCATTCGTGTAATTAACAAATCGTGGTACTTAGATACATATAAACCTTTATTTCAACGAAATAACATCTTACCGCTTCCATGCTTATACATTAGAGAAGTGTGTATTTTTGTATAACGTTATCCATCATATTTCAAGTGAAGTTTACCCAAGACAAAAACGTAATCAATATAAAAACTTATTATATAAACCTCGGTGCTATAAGGACATTTACTTATAGAAGAAATGTGTATAATATGTGTATTTTAGTATTTCATAAGTTACCTGATGCGTTGAAACAACTAGATGGACAAATCTTTAGAAAGAGGCTTAGTAAGTGGCTATTAGATAATTGCTTTTATAGTGTAAAAGAGTATTTAGAATTTCAAGGGATTTACAAATGTTAACTGACTATATTTAATTTTAGTAATAATTATTGCGACTTGATATTTGCACGTCTGCTTGCAGACTGAATACTAATGCGGCACATTTGTACAACAACTCAAAATGTAATATGTAATGTTTGTATTCTGGCAAATAAATTATTTGAATTTGAATTTGAATTTGAATCAAATTCAGCCAATTTTATGTAAGGCACAACTAACCCACACAAACGTATCCAAATTCGGCCAATTTTGTCCTCATTCACGATAGACCGTCGCACATTACACACGTCACACATAACGGAATTAATACATATAAACCGACTTGAGTATTAAAACACACGTAAGTATTAAATATAATTTACTTTCTTTAGGTTATAATTTCGAATAAAAATGTAAACAATTGTGTTGCCAGACATACATTTTAGGTTGTTTCCAAAAGTGTGCAGTTTTTAATGGTCGGTTCGTGTAGCTGTAACATTATATACTTTATATCTAAACAAGCGTATGTTTCTTAGGAAAAACTAGGGATTATCTTATCTTATAGTGGAAATAACCAGTAAAGAGTTTTGCACCTAATCATGTTTTAGTTAAATTTAATTTATTATAGTTATAGTGCAATATCTTTGTTATCACTCCAACTGTAGTAGTTAGATGTTCGACCAAGAAATTTGATACTTCTTATAAAAGTTTGCAGATTAAAAGTTTTTGCAAAATTGTCCCACAGTTGGGCAAAAGCCTACATTTTGATGACTAACGAAGACAATAATCGACCAAGAGCGTGCCAGGACACGCAAAATATGATATGCTCCCGTCGCAGATGCCGTAGAAAAATAGAAAACTATTTAACGAGTATTGTTGGTATTTATTTTATTTACAATTTCTCAAAATTTAACAGTTATAAACCAAAAATATTTTGGGAAAAAGTCCTTCAAATGACAGGAACGGTTATTTTATTATCACGGAATGCTCAAACCATATTTCGTTTAATATTTTTAGTATAATCTATCTATGGTAAATAATGAAATTCTAGGTTTAAAAGTTAGAAATATCGATTAGGCTACCAAAACTTTCACACGAAAATAGTTAATTAGCAGTATTTTTTAAAACACTTCCGTGATACTTGTTGTGTTATTGTTGTTTATCAAGCTCGAAGCACTTGATGTTAAGTGGACTAACCTCTGCCTATAACAGATGCACTTCATCACAAGTTACGAAATGCACTGCGCCCGTCACTTTGAGACATAGTTGTTAAGTCTCCATGTGCCCGTTATTTCACTGGCTCTCAAGGACAGCTGCCGGAACACACCCTTAGGTGTTTGGCGACAGATTTTCTACTTGAGGGAAGTAGCTAGCCAGGCTGGAAGGTGAAGCTCAAGCCGGCGGTGGGGATGGAACCAGGGTACTGCGGTACGGCAGTCCATACCTATTACCGCTCGGCCATCATTGCTTCGATATAATCTCACAATGTTAAATTATATCCAGAGATATCCAGATGGATACTGATTATATACAAAATAGGACCTTATAGCAGAGGACAACAAACTATATCGTTGTTTTGTTATAAGACATTTTACAAGTGGTCTGGATTTTGAGGGCATGGATATTGTTTGCGTAAGGCGTTTTCCATACAGGCGTAGTGTCGATATATTTTAATATATAATCTATGCATGACGCAGGATTGTCTCGGATCGTTTACGACATTGTGGCAGGTGACGAATCTAGGATTTATTAATTCCATCCGGATACGACGCACCTGTTGACAGTTTTCTTGTTACGAAACGTAACACCGCCTACCAAACAGTGTTGCCAACTTTATACCACAGATGGGTGCTATTTTTTTTTTTTCGGCGGTAGGTGTGAAAAAAGTGTCAACAACTTTAAAGAGCTCAAGCTTTTATTTAATATTTAAAATAAGTTAGAAGTTACACTAACATGATATAGTATAATACTCAGACACCTCACCTGCTAGTTTGTGAAATTCCTGCATCAGTGACAAAAATAGCATTGGATTCATCATTTTAACATAACTTCAATTACATAACCTCAAAATGGACAACATGCCAACTGAACTATCACTCAGTGAACTTACTGCTACTTTTCTGCAAAGAATGGAGAGTTTTGAGGGAAAGCTAGCCAAGACTCCAAGCACCACTCTTAGCCAGGATGAATTGGCTGCTGAGTTTGCTTCGTTCAAATCTTTCATCCTGAAATCTCTGAAAGCAATTCAGACTCAAGTGCAATGTCTTGCATATAGCATCGATCAGCAGGAAATGCGAAGTCGGCGCAAGTTTTTGCTGATACACGGTCTACCCGAAGACGCCCAGGAAAACACAACCGCAGTGGTAGTGAAGTCTTTGACGGCGCGCCTTAAGCAGACCCCGCTTGTAGTCGGTGATATTAGCCGGTGTCACAGGATGGGTCGCGCACTGATTCCCGGCAAACCGCGACCAGTCCTGTGCAAATTCCGAGACATCACTGTGCGTGACAAGGTTTGGTCTGCTAAATCTGGTTTGAAGGGTTGTGGCATAACCATTTCAGAGTTCCTGACAAAAGCGCGACACGACGTCTTCATGGCGGCTCGTCAACGCTTTGGTATTACTAAGTGTTGGACACGGCAGGGCTTCGTTTTCGTCCTTGGACCTAGTGCAGTTCGCCACCGTGTAGGCTGCCTTGGAGACCTTGACGCAATTCAGCAAAATGAGGCTCCCTTAGTGGCAGTAGTCACCAAAGAGCCAACCACTGCGAGGACGCGGCGAGCAGCTACTTTGAAGAAGTAGCTGCTCGCCGCGTTCACTCGTCTGGCAACACTGCCACAGTAAACACTACTCTCATTATATTTTCTCGTGTTTCTTACTTGTTGCATTTTTAAGCCGTTTTCCTATAGTTTGAACAGTTTAATGGTGTTAAGCAGTGCATTTTTCGCATGGTGTATTCGTCTGCGATCGTTTTGTAGCGTGAAATACCAATACAGATAAGTTGGAATTATTTACCCTCATTTTTTCGGCGTGTATACATCTGCCAAACTCACTTGACAAGCGCTCATTTGATTTTGACAAGTGCTTCCTTTTCTGTCAAAGTCAAATGATAGTGACATATTTTCGTTCAGAGTTGCCATCAACAGAAAATTTACCGAGTTTTCGGCAATCCATCAATATGAGCGTATGTAGTAAATGCTGCAAGCAAATCAAGACCAGCGACGTTAAAGCTTGCTCGAAGTGCAAAGCTGCCTTTCACTATCAATGTTTAGGAGTGTCGAGCGAAAATTTCGCTAAAGAGTCGAAGTCATATAAATCTACCTGGAAATGTGCAGAGTGTAAGCCTGGCGACAAAGGTGAAGATAGTTCCTTGTCACAACCGAAAACCCCTGTTCTGGGATATCCTTCATCTGCTTTCAACACTGAGGACTTTAAACGGTACTTTGATAAAAAACTTCAAGAATCCCTATCACAGCTCCACAAGGACATAAGGAGGGACTTCACAGTGGACAGCACAGATACTCGCACTAAAATTCAGGAGCTCACGGAAAGTGTGAAGTATATGTCTGAAAAATACGACCAGCTGAAAGAAGAAATTGAGAGTAAAAATCTGGCTATAATTAATTTGCAGGAAGAAAACAACGTACTTCGTACCCACGTGAGCGATTTGCGCTCTCAGGTTGGCGACTTGAGTAACAGGGTCAACATATTCGAGCAGCAATCACGCGACTGCAACCTTGAGATACAGTGTGTTCCTGAACACACGTCAGAAAATTTAAAGACAGTGATACGTCAACTTGCAACCACAGTGGGCTACGGACTGCAGGACCACGAATTGCTCAATTACCACCGAGTTGCCAAATTAAACAAGGAGTCAAATAGACCCCGTTCCATAGTAGTGAAACTCTCTAGCTCATTTGTAAGAGACTCCCTGATTGCTGCGACAAAATCATACAACCGAACCCACCCGAGTGAAAAATTGAACTCATCTCACTTGGGCATTGCGGACGAAGATAAAAAGCCAGTTTACGTGTGTGAACACCTTAGCCCAGCCGGCAAGCAGCTGCACGCCGCCGCTCGTAAAGTAGCCAAAGAAAAGAAGTTTGATTTTGTGTGGGTAAGGAACGGCAGAATATTTATGCGTAAGGACGTGAACGCTAAAAGCATCGTTATCAAGGACTTGGATTTCTTAAATTCCCTATAAATATTGTTTATTTATGGTTACGCACTCTAATACTCAACTTTTGAGCAATTTTAATATAGTGTATCAAAATGTTAGGGGCCTTAGAACTAAGACTGATGTTATGTTGACCAATGTTTTGAAGCAAAACGCTGACGTTATAATATTGACAGAGACGTGGCTGAACGATTCTGTATTCGATCATGAGGTCATTGACCGTAGATATTCAATCTTTAGGCGCGACCGTGCTTCCACCGGTAGTAATAAAAGAGAAGGTGGAGGCGCACTGATAGCAGTTTTGAAGAAATATGAACCAATTCGCAAGGTAGAATGGGAGTCTGTTGACGAAGACCTCTGGGTTGTATTCAAGTATAAAGTCAAAAACACAACCAAATTCGTGAGCATCTGTACCGTATACAACCCGTCCCCCAGTAACTGCGATCGTCTTGACCGCATTTGCTCTAATATATCGGCTATTGTTCATCATAAAATGCCTCAAAACTCGCTTCTCCTCCTGACTGGGGATTTTAATCTACCCTATTTGCAGTGGAAGCCGGATGTCAACTTGAATTCATTCCTTCCACACAATCCTGTCACTCCATCAGAACATGTTTTTGTTAATATGCTGACATTCAATAACATCCATCAAATCAACTCAATCACAAACTTTCAAGGTCGTATACTTGATTTAATAGTCACCAACGATACTAGTCTTTTCTCAGTTAATGTTCTCACTTCCCCATTTGTTAATTTGGACATTTATCATCCTGCATTATCGATCTCAATGAAATCGAAACCTCACAAAAAAGTGAAGTTTCATACGTCTCCTCGTCTCAATTACTCGAAGGCTGATTATTCTAACATCAAGGAAGATTTAAGCCAGATTCATTGGACTGAACTTCTAAAACCTGCCTACTCAGTAGATGAAATAGTGGACATTTTCTACAATCTCATTACCCAAGTTATTCAAAAACATACTCCATCTGCCACGAAAATTGATAGTAACTTCCCATGTTGGTTTAGTCGTCCCTTAATAAGAACTCTCAAAGAAAAAGCCAAATATCACAAACGTTATAAAAAGTATTGCAATCCCAGAGATCAGACAACATACCAAATGTTACGTTCCCGCTGTGACACTATGATCATTGATTGTTTAGGTAAATTCAAATTGAATGCTAAAAAATATATAAAAAACAATCCCAAATTCTTTTGGTCTTTTGTAAAATCTTTTAGAGGCAACAGCAACGATATACCTGATGAAATGTTTCTCGAGGGCAAGTATGCTGAAGGTGGCCAGCAAATCAGCAACTTGTTCTCGGAGTACTTTCATTCCATCTATAAAAACATTTCATCAAATTCCAATACTCAAATTGAAAATGTGTCTAATCATGTTTCTTTAAGCTCATGTTTTCTTTCCGAAACTGACATTTTGAAATCGCTTCAACTAATCAATATTAAGAAAGGGCCTGGGCCTGATTCGATCCCACCTATTTTTCTCAAACACTGTGCTTTTCAACTAGTAAAACCATTATTTATCATATTTAATAAATCTTTAACATGTGGCATGTTTCCAACAAAATGGAAAACTGCTCACGTGACACCAATACACAAAAAAGGCGATCGAGCAGACGTGACTAATTATCGACCCATCTCAATTTTATCTTCTTTAGGGAAGCTATTTGAATGCTTGGTGCAAAAAGTTTTATGTTTCCACGTCAAACCTTTGATTAATCTCCATCAACACGGTTTTCTACCTGGTAGATCAACTGCATCAAATCTTTTTGGTTTTGTACAGGATATACACGAAGCATTCGAGAGCGAACATGAAGTACACGCCCTATATACTGACTTTTCCAAGGCCTTTGACGTTGTAGATCATGCCACTCTTATTTACAAGCTTGGACATGCCGGTATATGTGGTTCCTTATTGCGGTGGTGTGTGTCCTACCTCAAAAACCGCTCTCAGCTCGTTGTTGTCCGCGGGTTCAAATCTTCAGTTAAGGTTGTGCCGTCGGGGGTTCCACAAGGATCACATTTAGGACCACTGTTTTTCCTCGTTTTCATTGACGACCTCTGCTCCACAATAACTTCCAAATTCAAAATGTTTGCAGATGACTTAAAAATTTACAGAACTATTAAATCCGATCAAGATGTTATATACTTACAACGTGATCTTAATGCAATATACGCATGGTGCCTGAAAAACCAAATGGTTCTGAACGTATCGAAATGCTATCATATCAAATTTTCTCGGAAACATTCAATAGAGTTCAATTCAAATTATTTCATTAACAATGTTCTGGTCACTGAAGTATCTAGTTTGCGTGATCTGGGTGTCATTGTGGATCAGAAGATGGACTTCAAGCAACATTTTGAACACATTGGCAAGAAAGCAGCCAAGTTGGCTGGATTCGTTATTAGACAAACCAAAACTTTCAAGGACCCAGAAGTACCTATTATAATTTTTAACTGCTACGTCCGTCCTATAATAGAATATTGCAGCCAAATTTGGAATCCGTCTTACGCAGTACACAGCACCAAAATTGAGAAACTGCAGAAACAGTTTTTATACCACCTCGCTTGCGCTGACAACCGCTGTCGAACCTTAACATCGTACCAATCTCGACTCACGCATTATAAGATGTCCACACTTGAGCATAGACGTAAAATTGCAGATGTCTTGTTCCTTTATAAAATTGTTAACGGTCTTATAGATTGTCCTGACATGGTCGCAAATATCTTTATATGTATTCCAAGAATTAGTAGCCGGCTTATTAATCGCAAAACGTTCTTTATACCCACACATCGCACGAACTATGGTCGAAATTCACCACTATCTCGCATGTGTTCTTACTATAACGATATTTGCCATGAAGCAGACATATTCAATTCATCGGTCAACAGATTTAAGAGAATTCTTTGCAATTTGTAACTTTGTTTAATTTTATTTATTTTACAAGTTTTTATTTATTTTACAAGATTACAAGTTTTAACTTTATATTGAGTGTAAACTATTCGTACGCAGGCTGTGTTCGCTCATAGAAGGCCGTTCAACTTGCTGTATTCGTGTTTATGTTATGTTTATGCTATTTTGTTGTAACGTCCAGTTTGCGAACCTAAATAAAAAAAAAAAAAAAAAAAAAAAAGTAGCATAGGTAGTTTTAATCAGCCTTAAACGTTTCATTTCTTTAAAATACTTTAAATTTTCTTACGAATTTACTTATTTGTAAACAAAACAATGTAAACATCATGAGTAATGTTTTTTTTTTTTTTCTTTTATGATTACTTTGTTCATAGATTAATAATTTTTGTAGTGTTGTGTTAACATCACAATACAGATTACAGCACAGCCATAGTCTGCCATAGACAATTTTTTCTTATTATACTTTTTTTTTTTTTTTTTTTTCACTTAATTGTGCATGGAGGCTTTGTCGTGTGATGTCATTAGTAATTTTAACTATCCGATTTTTGCTAAATACCACATGAATTGCGTTTTTGCAAGCATTTTTGTTAAATACTACATAAATTGCGAAATATGTATTACATACATACGTCATTTTTGTCTCTTTTTGTGTATAATTCGTACTGCATAGCACAACTGGCAGGTGGATATTTCACCTGTGGTCCTAGTCTTATTTTTATTAGTTAGGTTTAATAGTATTTTTTTTGTTTTCTATATTTTAAACTTATATATATATATATATATATATATATATATATTTATAATTAATAGTTTAATATATATATTTATTATATAATAATATAATGTCTGTTAGTAATAGTGACATTGAATACTTATCCTTGTCTTCTTCAGATGATAGTTTTAGCAGTATTCCTAATATTTCGACTACAATAGACTCATTATTCAGTACAGTACCGAAAAATTTTAACGTATTACATATAAATACACAAAGTGTTCCGGCACATTACTCCGATATGTTAGCGTCATTTGAGCATAAAAACATACACGCTATTCTGGTATCAGAATCATGGCTAAAACCATGTCTCCCAACAACATCGTATTCATTACCTGGCTTCCGATTAATCCGTAACGATCGCATTGGCAGTAGGGGTGGTGGTGTGGCAATTTATCTTCGTGCTCATTTTCCCTTCACTATTGTAGATATTTCAGCGCAACCACCCACAGCTGATGCTGGTGAACACCTTGCTGGATATGGGGACAGGAAAAAGAAAAACGAGTGTGCTCGGTTCGACGGTAGTTTAATGAATTACTTAATATATTTTCACCAAGAGTAAACGAACAGCGAACGAAAAGTATGAACGATTGAAATGTCAGAGTGATTGAGTGAAGTTTCATTTGAGTATTGCAAGGATTGAATATTTGCCATATACCAATAGTCCCCCTCAAATATGCAAGTATACATAAAACTTATATAAATATAGCAACGGGGTTTGCAACACAAGAATTATTCAAGTAATTACAATTACTAAATCAATCTTATATTAAGTTCAATTTTGTTCTTAATTCCAGGAACTTTGTTGTTGTTACCATTTTCGTAAATATGTCAGCCAGTTGATTTCCTGTGGAAACATACTCTAGCTTTATAACATTATTAGCAATTTGTTCTCGTGTAAAATGGTATTTAATATCGATATGTTTCGACCTTTTGTGATTTGTGGGGTTATTGGCAATGCTTATACAACTGTTATTTTCTTCAAAAATAATTATTGGTTGCTGTATTGGAATTGAAATACTTGATAATAATGATCTTATCCAGATGGCTTCCCTAGCCGGCCTCAAATAAAGCCATATATTCTGCCTCTGTTGAGGAAGCTGCAACTGTGGTTTGTTTTCTAGTATTCCACGAAATTGTACAATTATCGAACACTTTGAAAACGTGCACTGTTGTACTTTTTCTTTGAACTAAGTCTCCTCCCCAGTCGGAGCCAGCATAGCCAGTAATCAGTTGTTTATAATCACATTTTTCATAGTCAATTTCAAATTAATTGTTCCTTTTATATATATACCTTAAAAGATGTTTCAAGCATTTCCATAACTCTTCATTATTTTTACTTTGATACCTGCTCAAAATACCTATCGCGGAACATATATCGGGTCGCGTGCAAAGCATTGCGTACATAAGACATCCAATGACGTTTTTACAAGGAGCATCGTAATGACCATCAGATTCTAAACTCAGATAATTTAATTTGGACGGAAAAGGTGACTTCGCAGGATTGCAATTGTTCATTGAAAATTTGCTTAAAACATTTTGAAGGTATTGTGACTGATCTAAAGTCAATTTATTCTTACTTCGCTCAACTTTTATACCTAGGAACAACTTTATCTCTTTTAAATCAGTCATTTGAAATTCTTACATTAATCTACTTTTATATAATTGTAATTTTTGCAAATCTTTTGCACACACAATTAAATCATCTACATATAACACTATATATGCATTTTCATCTATACAACCTTTGTCCAAAACATATAAACATGGGTCGACTTGTGAGTTCTTATAACCAATTTCCTTAAGAGCACGATCGAAACGTTCAAACCAACATCTAGACGATTGCTTTAAACCATACAGTGTTTTGTTTAATTTACAAACTTGATTTGCCTCAGCTGATACGCCCTCTGGTACTTCCATATATATGTCTTCTTTAAGAACGCCATTCAAAAGAGCAGTTTTCAAGTCCATATGATGTGCATGTAGATCATATTGATTCGCTAGCGCTAAGATAAGACGTAAGGTTGATATTCGCGTAACTGGTGCAAACGTTTCGTCGTGGTCTTGTAGGTATTGTTGTGTGAAGCCTCGTGCGACTAGTTAGTCGCGCTTTATAACGCGTAGGCTCACCTAATTCATTATTTTTAATCGTAAAAATCCATTTTGATGAAACTATATTCACATTATCAGGTTTTTTAACAAGGCTCCAAGTTTGATTGCTATGAAGTGACTTAATCTCACTGTCTATGGCTTTTAACCATTTATCAGTATCGCTTCTATTGAAAATTTCATTGTAAGAATTTGGTAAAGATTGAAATGTAATAAGTGATAAATAATAATCAGGATCACTCATTGTTTGGTAATCCATTGCGGGCTTATTTAGAATTCTTTCACTACGCCTCAGTTTGCTAGATGAAGGTCCAGCTTCTGAGTTATCGTTAGGAAGAGGTTTGTGTTTGGTGCCTATTAATTTTGTCAATTTATCATCGAGCTTATTAATTTCGGCGGGAACTTCGACGGGATTATTTATATAATTTTCAACTGGCCTAGAAAATTCAAAATTTAACTCGTCGAAAATAATGTCTCGAGCGATGAAAAACTGTTTATTTTCTACGTTAAACAATTTATAACCATTTTGATCATATCCGACTAGTATGGCTTTTAATGATTTTTCGTCAAATTTTGAACTTTTAGTTTTATCATGGACATAAGCCGTTGAACCAAATACCTTTAAATGGCTTATTTTCGGTTTTTTGTTATGCCACATTTCATATGGTGTTTTATCATTTGCGAGTGCTTTTGTGGGTAGTCTATTTGTTAAGTACGTAGCCGTTAAGATAGCTTCACCCCAAAAAGATTTGTCTAACTTCGCACTTGTAACCAATGTTCTAGTCATTTCGGCTAACGTACGATTCATGCGCTCGGCAACACCATTTTGTTGAGGCGTATAAGGTACCGTCAGATGGTAGGTTATTCCCTTACAAACACAAAACTCTTTGAATTCGTTAGAGAGATATTCTCGCCCGTTATCGCAGTACAGATTGGTCACTTTTGTGTTAAACAGATTTTCACTTTTAGCTACAAAATCTTGAAAACCTTTTAATACTTCAGATTTGGAATTCATTAGATATGTAACCGTGTAGTGTGTAAAATCGTCAATGAAATTAACAAAATAATTTTTATCATCAATAGTTGTAGGTTTTATCGGGCCGCATACATCAGAATGAACAATAAATAGGGGTCGGTTATTTTTGTTCATTTGTCTTTTGATTTTTGAAATGGCAATCGTGATTGTTTACCGAGAATACAAGGTTCACATAAATCGTCGGTAGGTACAACATTATCGATGATTTTACTGTCAGAAGAGTCAATAAAATTTTTGAGCACATTAAATTTTTGTTTATTTAAGTGACCAAGTCGATCATGCCATAAACATTTGTTATTTTTATATACTTGAACACCATTATTACCAAAAATAACCGGCATACCTGTCTGTTGTATGCGATTTACCGATAATAAATTATACCGAACCTCTGGCGAATATAATACATCGTCAATTGATCCCTGAATACCCAAGTTTGTCGTTACATCAATCCTTCCTTTACCAAATGCAAGGATGGAGGTCCCATTCTTTGCAACGCCGATCTTTAGAGGTGTCGGTAGTTCAATATATGTAGTAAAAACCTCCCGATCGTTAAGAATGTGGTCAGTCGCCCCGGAATCTAAAAGAAAACAAATTTCATTGTTAGCTAACTTTATTATCATCGGCATTAGGTAACTTACATTTTGAGAACATAAAAGCAAAACCGTCCTCGTCATTGTTGCTGGCTTGAACGTTGTTGGCTACCCTCTTGTAATTTGATGATTGTTCGCCTTGCTGTTGATTTTTGTAGAAACGGCAGTCTCTTTTAATATGATTTCGTCGTCCACAACGGTCGCAATACATTTTTGAAAACTTGTAGGTCGAATTTCCAGTTTGATCTTTTCCTTTATTCTGTGGGTAGACTTTTTTTTTATTAGATACTGGCGAATCTTGGGTATTGAAACGTTTGATACCAGTATGTAGGGCCTTAAGTTCCTTCGTAGTTTCAACCTTTAACTTTATTTCGTGATCTAATAAACGTGTTTCCACGAAAACTAAATTCAAGTGATCTTCACCGAGCGTTTCTAATGCAGTTATGACGCCATTATAAGATGTGGGTAGCGTGAGCAGAAGATGAGCAATTTTATCCATTTCGTCTAGTTTTGCGCCTGCAGAAATCAGTTCTGTGACTAAGTTATCAAACTTCGTAAAAAGTTGCAGTAATATCTCATCGGGCTGTAATTTGAGATTTAACAGCTGTTTTCGTAACGTCAATTGTGATGCCAGACTTCGTCGCTCGTATATTTTGTCAAGATTTTCTATAATGGATTTGGCGGTAGCGGAATCTTTAGCGAAATTTAAAAACGAGTCGCTCAAATATTCAACAATCGTACCTTTGGCAATTATGTTTTTCTTCTGCCATTCAGCGTCAGGGTCCTCTGGTGTGGCATCTTCAACAACACTGAGTACTTGAAGTTCTTCTAACAGTGATTTTATTCGTAACTTCCACGTGCTATACCTCTCACCATTAAACTGTTGGATATTTCTTTTGCTCCGTGAATCCATCTTGAGAATATGGTAATTACTCGAACTAGACTTTATATACTTTATTTTGTGCAGTAGAAAACGCGGCCTGAGCCCATAACCTGCTGGATATGGGGACAGGAAAAAGAAAAACGAGTGTGCTCGGTTCGACGGTAGTTTAATGAATTAATATATTTTCACCAAGAGTAAACGAACAGCGAACGAAAAGTATGAACGATTGAAATGTCAGAGTGATTGAGTGAAGTTTCATTTGAGTATTGCAAGGATTGAATATTTGCCATATACCAATACACCTCTTCTTAGAAGTTTCCCTCTCTCATTCTAAATTACTACTCGGAGCTTACTATTCCTATTCTTCGCGTGTTGATTTCTTTGCTTCCTTTGAAAAGCTTCTTGAAGATAACTGCCCTTCTTATGATCACACCATTATTATGGGCGATTTTAACACATGTCTGCTGAAGAAAGACTCTCGTGCGTCTAAATTAGAATCAGTCATCAGGGCTAGCAATTTGACCATTCTCCCAACCAATGCAACCCATTACTGTCCTAATTCAACTCCCTCGCTGCTTGACTTGATTATTGTCTCTTCTGCGGGTCATGTAAGCAAGCATGGTCATTGTAGTGCGGATGCTTTTTCTTATCATGATATGTTATACCTCTCTTACAAAATCCGTCCACCCAAGGGTAAGCCCAAAACTCTTCTACAGCGCAGTTTCGGTAATATTGACCTAAATAGTTTACGTAACGAGGCTCTTAACATTGATTGGTCAGATGTTATCAACGCATCTACAATAGACGACAAAGTCAATATTTTTAATAATATTTTATTAAAACTTTATGATATCCATGCTCCCCTTCGACCGGTCAAAATCAAGCATCTTCCGGCACCCTGGCTTACGAAAGATATTAAATCGTTGATGCAAAAAAAGGTTCTGGCGAAGTCAAAGTACAAAATGAGGGCTACTGATCTCAATAAAGAAAGGTACGTAAATGTCCGTAATCTCTGCAATAGGTCGTGTAGGAACGCACTACGCCAGCACATTCAAAAGTCAGTTGAAAACGAAGATCCATCTAAAGTATGGAAATTTCTTAAAACATTGGGAGTTGGAAAAGAACGCCAAGATATTAGCTCTCACAATATTGATATTAATTCACTCAATCAACATTTTTCAAAGTCATCACCATTAGATGCAGTTATAAAAGCATCTACATTAAGCCGTCTTTCCGCTATTCCAACTCCCATTTATTCATCATTTGTCTTTCGTCAATTTACTGATAGTGATATTAAGAAGAGTATTTCATCCATCTCATCGAATGCAGTTGGTAGCGATAGCATCAGTCGCAATATGATTGTACTCATACTTGACGAAATCCTTCCCATAATTCAGCATATCCTTAATGAGTCCATCAGTAGCTGTATCTTTCCTTCCATATGGAAAGATGCAGAAATTATTCCTCTTCCTAAAAAGTCTGTGGCATCTTCTTATTTTGATTATCGACCAATTTCAATTTTACCATTTCTTTCCAAAGTTTTAGAGCGCCTCATACACCAGCAACTTAATTCCTTTCTTAACAAAAACAATCTTCTTAACCCCTATCAATCTGGTTTTCGTCCTGGCCACAGCACAGTAACAGCTCTAATAAAAATAACAGATGACATCCGATTCAGCATGAATGATAGACATGTGACTGTGCTATCGCTACTTGACTTCAGCAATGCCTTCAATAATGTTGACTTCGATTTGCTGCTAGGAATTCTTCACTCTCTTAATATATCTCCTACAGTAATTGAATGGTTTCATAGTTACCTGTACGGACGCCAGCAGCGTGTTCGAATTGAAAATACTTTCTCATCATGGGAGACTACTACTGCTGGTGTTCCGCAGGGCGGCGTTCTATCCCCTCTTCTGTTTGCAATTTTTATAAACTCCATTTCTGATCAACTTACTTCGTCCTACCACCTATATGCAGATGACCTTCAAATTTACAGACATTCACATATTGATCAATTACATGAGGCAATTCGTTCAACCAACTCAGACTTGCATCATATTTTAGAGTGGAGTAAATCCTATGGACTTAGCGTAAACCCTACAAAGACTCAGGTCATAGTTATTGGAAGCTCTCGGATGATATCAAAAATCGATTGGTTCTGCCTGCCACAAGTTTTATTCAATGGTGTACACCTAAAAATTAATGAATGTGTTAAAAATCTGGGGATACTGATTGACAGAGAACTGTCATGGGAACCCCAAGTGGCTGAAACCAGTCGAAAACTCTTTGCCTCAGCAGGTTCCCTCCGTAGATTACGTAATTTTCTTCCTATTACCACAAAAACTGCGCTTGTACAATCACTTTTACTCCCGATACTCGATTATGCCGACGCTAGCTATCTGGATCTTACCGAAGTACAGCTTAATAAATTAGAACGTTTACAAAACTTCTGTATACGTTTCATTTTTGGGTTACGAAAGTATGACCATGTGTCTGAATTCCGTAATAAGCTTAAGTGGTTACCTATTCGCCTTCGCCGGAACATGCATATACTTTCCATATTATACACCATACTTTTCTTTCCAAACACCCCTTTGTACCTCAAAAATCGTTTTCAATTTATAGCTGATGCCTCTAATAGACCCTTGCGCTCCACCCAAACCCTTATTTTGAAGTTTTCTTTAATGTCTGAACAGTTTTCGGAAAAATCTTTTACTGTACAAGCTACTCGTTTATGGAATGCTTTGCCTTTAGAAGTTAGGCAAGCGAAATCCTTAGATATATTCAAAAAAAATTAAAAGATCATTACATGTCCAGCTTATCCTTAAACTGCTGAAACTGCTTATTTATGCTAATACTTGATATATTTATCATATATATATTATATTATGTATGAGAATATAGTTTTATGTATATAATATTGTATATTATAACATGTATTATGTGTAACACTATTTTAAATTTATAGTTTATCTAGTATATGTATGTCTATCTATTGTAATACAAAACTAAATATGAATTTGATTTTGATTGTTTTTTTTTTCTTGTTGCACAGCACCGTCTGCACATTTTCGCATTAATCCTGTCCATCGAAAGGTAGTCTGTAAGAGATTGCATTAGCGATAAGACCGCCGATTGTGTTGCCATTGTTTAATTATTATTTTTAAGTTAGCGCACTTGTGTGCTTTTATCTGTAATTTTATGGGTATGCAATAAAGAGTTATCGTATCGTATCGTATCGTATATGACTTCTCAAATAGTGCTAAATGTAATGAAAAAATATAACAATATCATATATTACGATCTTCTCGATGCAAAGTAGTCATTTTTTTTAACTCTATCCAGTCATCCTCACTTTTATATGTTATTGTGAAGGAACAAGCCCGAGGCCCACCGGATGTTAAGTGGACTAAACTCTGCCTATAACAAACGCATTTCGTCAGCGACGAATTGCACTGTGCCCGTCACACTGAGACGTCCAGTTGTTAGGTCTCATTAGCCTGTAATTTTTCTGGCTCTCAAGGACTGCTGCCGGAACACACTGTTAGGTGCTTGGCGACAGATTTCCTACTTTGGTCGTCAGTTTCTTCTGCTGTATTTATTTCTCCCTGTACCGTTGAAGTGGATGGCTGATCACTTGCAGACAGTTTTTTTCAATATAAATGAGTACATATCTTTCTTTCCTACTTTACTATACTATAGACGAACACATCCCTGCTAATTTGTCTTTTTCCTTATTCGTGTCGGGAAATACCCAGCGAAAGTATAGCATTAACGCGTGGCTGCGTTTTGAACTACGGTTACCAGTGCTGCGCGGCAGTCCATGGCCAATGCCACTGAGCCATCACTGCTTCAGTTTTATACTTGTAAATGATGACGCAACCTTATAATTTAAATTTTTTGTGTTTGCAATAACGCCTGCTATGCGGATTACAATACAAAATTACAAATATACGATAGGAAAAATTTAAGTCATGTGCGGGATTCGAACCCTCGTCCATCCACCCCTTAAGCCTTTTCATTTTTTCGATCGTATATTTGTAATTTTGTAACGCCTGGAATATTAATTTTCGCCTATCAATTCACCACAGACCAATCTGTGCAATCAACCAAAAAATTGGTTTTGTATTTTTAATGTTACATTAAAAATTCACATGGATCCCATTCCATTCAATATCATTTTACGAAACACAAAATAACTTATGACAATTTCAGCGAAAAAATCGCGAATATTTGACGTAGTTTTTCATGTTGTTTTCCAAAATAGGTTTGTATTCTTTTAGATGTTTATTTGTAATGGAGGTGGACACAGTTATGTAATCGTGAATTTCCAAGCGCGGAGGCAAAAAGCAAGCTGAATCCTGAGCGTACCGATTTCAAAGGTACAAGATGCAATATATAACATTGCTTCCGAGGGCAAAACACAATCTTTCACCTTATATTAGCGAGGAATATCCTAGGTGCAAGGAAAATAATGTAAGTAAATTTGCCTAAATTTATAGTAAAAATTAATAATGTATGTACTTAACTTTGTAATATTTCAATTAAATTAACCTTGGTAATTTTACAGAGGTTCGAAGTTAGAACACGCTAGCGGTTAAAAAGCACATTTCCATACAGATTTCGATGCGGCAGAATGAAAACAACGCCTTGCTTCAAACGAACTTATGGGATGAAAATGTAATTTTTCGTTGTACCGTATATGCATGGTGGCAGTAAGTACCTTCCAGACGAAGTAGTTCAAAAAATAAAACTACTACTACTAAAAAGACTCTCATGGAAAATTATTTATGTGATAAAATGGCAAATATACTAAGTTTAAAACGTACAAGTCCAATTTAAAATTATATCACCAAACAAACGGTATAAAATGTTGTCTTAGGTTTTCGCGATTATTACACATAGTAATTAAACAACTTTAAACGGTTTAAATCGCGTATATTTATCATTATTTTTGTCCCGACGTTTCAAACACTTTGCAGTGATCGTGGTCACTGGGTGACTAACATAATAAACATAAGAGCAGAAGAGCATTTTGCGAATGCCCGCCTGGCTAGCTACCACCCTCAAGTAGAAAATCTGTCGCCAAGCACCTAACGACATGTTCCGGTAGTAGTCCTTGAGAGCCAGTGAAATAACAGGCACATGGAGACTTAACAACTATATCTCAAAGTGACGGGCGCAGTGCATTTCGTAACTTGTGATGAAGTGCATCTGTTATAAGCAGAGGTTAGGCCACTTAACATCAGGTTGGCCGAACTTGTTCCGTCACGATACCATAAAAAAAGTATATAAGTATATAACAGAAGTCGTGGCATACAGTATGTTCACAAGAGGGTGGAATTGGGATTTATAAATCAAATTTAAGTAAACTATTATTATAGCTAATCGTAGTCATATATTAACTATGTATTCGTATATAATTTGATGTAAATTATTACCTATCATTTATCATTATTATCAATGTAGCACATTCTCAAAGTGAAATCCCAAGTCCCCGCTTATTCTGAACGTATTCTACACTTTGTTTTTCGGTGTTAGCGTTCGCCTTGCAAGAAGCTAATTTTTTTTTACTTGTCGAGCAGGTGAATGATTCCCGCGATGGATTTACGTTATGGTTTCGTCATTATGAAGCAGTGATGGCCGAGCGGCAAAAGCTATGGACTGCCGTGCCGCAGGTCCCTGGTTCGATCCCCACCGGTTCAGATCAGATACAAACTCGGGGCCATTCTTTTTAAACGTCTTCTAACAATGTGTTACTTAAATAAACGATAACTCTGTACGAGATACATTTATTAAATCATAACACATTTTCAGTTATGTACACTTTTATCACATTCTATTCATTCAATAAGTTACAACTTGTCGTTAGTTCGACAAGACTTTCACGGCAAGCTACCGGCAAGTAAGATTACACAGAAATAAATCTGCCTATTTATTTAGATTTCTGTGTAAGATTAAGATGTAACTTTAAGAGTGCGCCCAAAGCCAGGAAAAAATCAGTTTTTACCCCCACTTCTTCCATCGCCCACTCGAGTGCGAAATACAACCACAGCCAGGCGGCAGCGTCACGATCGCAAACAGCCCTGCGCCGCGCTCACTCAGCCCTGACGTTGAGCGCAGTATATGCGTTACAGTCAGATAAATTAAATCTATACCACTAAAACTAGGACTGGGTTTATTCATGAACACTTAAAAAACGACGGCTTCTATTGCTGAAAAGTACTTTATTTGCATGACATAGGTATTGTTCCAGTTGTGTGGATTTTAAAAAACCATACTAGCGGAACTATTTTGATAAATATTATAAGAAAGAATCATCAAAATCAATTCGTATATGGTGGAATAATCACGTAAAATACATAAAAAGTACTGTCATTAAAACACTTCCTACTTTTTTGAAATTGGTTAAAAATATTATTTAATTTGTTTTTTACTATTAAAATAGCTTAACGGATATTAACGATATTTAGAATAGAGATGAATCAAAATTAACATTAAATTTAATTGCAAAAATAAGGTTAGATTGGGAGACAATCAGATAATATTAAAGGATTATTGAATAAACATACTTCCAAAAAGACATAGAATTTATTTCTAAATCAGTATTCAACAATCGACAAAATATGTTTTTCATTTGTGTAATGTAATAATCCAGGAAAAGCTGAACCTGTAGATATATCGGGACAGAATTACACGCATGGTAATTTTTAGGATCCAGGTTCAGATGGTTCTGGAAGGTGATGTTTTCAATTTTTTTCCAACCGCAGCTGCCAAAATCTCGCGTTCATCGTATTTATGATATCTCCTGTTTTGATTGAAAAGGTTCGCCAGTATCGTCTCTAATAAGATCTGTGAAGTCAATATTAGATACATTACATTTTCCTTTTTGTTGGGTTATCACATTCCATATAGATTTTGAGGTATTTCTACTACTTTCTATCAGTCTGGTGTAGAATTTAGATCTTTCTTGATTGATCATAGTATCATATTTGTTATTTAAACTGTGCAACACATTGTTTATTAAATCATGGTCAGAATACTTATTACTAATATCAGTAACGTCAATTAACAGTTTTCTTAAATGTTCTATGTCATTAGATACCCACGACTGGTATATATATTCTTTTCTGGTAAAATTTCTTGAGAATTCTCTTACTATGGTCTGATGGATACTTCGAATCTTTACTGACGGAGACCAATTTATTGCACATATTGCGTAGTATGTGATTTTTGGACTCACCTTTCCCACACAATTATGTCTTTGTAATGACTTACTTCCAAAATTCTTGCATATGTACTTGAATCGCCATCCGCTATGAAGCGTCCATATATGACATACATATCAATAGAATATCCTTTTAACTCGAAATTTATAGGATATTCGTAGAAATTCGAGCTATTGAGATTACACAGCTGTTATACGTAACGTTACGTAACGTTCCTTTCTTGAGCTACTAATTGAGCTTGAGTTGCAACATTGTCCAAAACTGTCAACAATTTTCTGAAAGTAATTGAAGTAAATAAAATGTTTGAAATAATGAATAGATTCAGGCGTTACTTTGCGGAAATCCATTTTTAATAATAACAAACACTTTTAAAATATTTTAAGAAAACATCAAATTAATATTTTAATACAACACTTAAAAAATATAAAAATATATCTAGTGACAATTCCGCTTAATTTTCCTGCTAAGCCGACGCGACGTCACAAACGCCACGCAGCCAAACAACTTTAAACGGTTTAAATCGCGTATGTTTATTATGTTAGTCACCCAGTGACCACGATCACTGCAAAGTGTTTGAAACGTCGGGACAATAATAATGATAAATATACGCGATTTAAACTGTTTAAAGTTGTTTAATTACTGAAAGGTATAAAATTTAAGATTGGAGATTATTTGGCTCGAAATCCGGTAATTAGAACATATATACAAGATTTAGATGGTAAATTTAGCCACGGTATATGTTTTATTCGGGAAATTCTCCAGGAAGTAAATCAGTTCGCGAATTTATCTCAGTCAGTAAATCAGAGCCGAGTGCCAAATGTTGCAGGGGAGCTACTACTGGTGGCCGCATGTTGGTTTGTTTGATTTTCGTACTGGTTGCCAACGACTGTTAAATTGGGCTAATTTAGGGACTTTTGGCATGGTGGAAGGGCATTTTGGGAATGCCCACCTGGCTAGCGACCATTCTCAAGTAGAAAATCTGTCACCAAGCACCTAACGGTGTGTTCCGGCAGCAGTCCTTGAGAGGCAGTGAAATCACATGCACATGAGACTTAATAATAATAACTATGTCTCAAGGTGACGGGCGCAGTGGAATTCGTGTCTTGTGAAGAAATGCATCTGTTATAGGCAGAGGTCCGCATAACATCAGGTGGGCCCCGAGCTTGTTCCGTCACAATAACATAAAAAAAAAACAAATAATCGAGGCAAGCCTATCTAGCTACCCTGTACCTATCTCATCGTTTCGAAATCGATATAGTGAGGATAGAGGTAAATGTATTTTAATTAGGAACACTCTTAAAGAGTTACCCTTAACACATACAAAGAAAATAGTCTGATTGTGAACAACCTCCTTTTTTTGAAGTCGGTCAAGAATACAATTCTGGATTACCTCGCCTACTCGGTGTTTACACATAGATTTATAATCGGCGCTCTCACCAAAATACATCTTTGTTTCTTTGTTCAACAAATAACTGTTTTTGTAGGTGTAGAACGGGGACACGCTAGTTTATTTAGGTAATTTCCGGATGAGAAGAAAAACTCTTGAAATAAAACACTGGTCGAAACCACGGAGCAACTATATTATGCTCCTGAACTTTTGTAATCTGTGACCCAGACCTAAAGATATCAAATGATTTTCAGGATCTAAACGTACTTACGTACTTAATTATATTTTCTTTGGGTCGTGACAACTACTTGATCTGCTTAGATGTCTGCTGATATATTTGGTGTATTTCTATATATGTCTATTAATTTTTCTCAAATGCTGGAAAGTGGTCCGGTTCGAAAAATCTTATCTCGAACGCAGGAGAGAGGGGCGCAACTATCAAGTTTCTGCCCGGTTCGAAAACATCATAGATACGGAGCTGATGTCACTAATTTTCAAAGTACTTATCAGGAGAGCAGAAGTTAAGTCATACCTAGTTACTTCTCAGTATTGATGGTAGGAACAAAACTCTTTTTTTTATTCATGATTGGTTTTCCTTGACACTATCTCACGTGATGGTAAGTGATGATGTGGTCGAAGATGTTGTTCAGACTAACCTAGTATTACTGGCTCTCAAGGACAGCTGCTGGAACCCACCGTTATGAGCTTGGCGACAGATTTTCTACTTGAGGGTAGTAGCTAGCCAGGCGGGCATTCGCAAAATGCCCTACCACCATGCTTTAACGGCTGCCATCATGAGACAACAACCGGGACGGACGGCTTAACATGCACTTCGAAACACGGAAGCACTCAGTAGTAATGTCACTAGTGGTCACCCATCCAACTCATGACCGCGGGCGACGTTGCTTAACTTTGCTGATCGGTTAAGAACGGCTAAGTAATCTTCGCTACGAGCACTTCAAAAATTATCTTAGATTTATACGTAATTAACGTTCAATTTTATTGTTAGAGTCTGAAGTAGGTAGTATCTGCCAGTAGTTAACCCTGGCTACTTTGATGTACACTGCGCATCAGCTATGATAAATTGGCCATACACGTGGAAGAGTAGAGGATTATTTTGGAATCTTTTATGCTTTTAACAATGTTGCTCTCAATGATAGCTTATGTAATTTTAGTATCGGATTGTGGTTCTGGAGTTCAAGCTTACAGATGAAGTAGGTTTTATTACGAGTATATAGATCAAGTAAGTAAATACAAAACGTATAATTTATATGAGTTTACTTATAAATTAAAAAAATTAACCACGTGGGGTACCTATTATACATCCCGCGACTATATCCGTCAATCGTCGGGCTGGGAGTTTGGACATGTCCTGCCAATTAGAGAAACCGGTGAATGTAAGGCATAGTTAAAAAAATATCCATTCCTTCTTGTTCTTTAAGTATTATCATGGATAAATGAATAGGACTATTTCTCTATGGTATTGTCTAATCTAGGCTCCTATCGCGTTGAATTTCAAAGCCAATATACCTACCACCATAAAATATAAAAATGATGTAGGTAGGTAGGTAAGTATACCTAATCAGCTACCTTGCACAGCAGTGCTCTTAACTATCTAAATGCTCTCTTAACCCCAAAGTTTACTAGGTACCAACAAGACTATTCCTGAGGAAGGTCGATTCGCTGATTATGGCCACTTTGAAGGTTCAAATCCTCTTCAGAGGTTCAATGTTTATAGGCTCAGAAAATATATAGATACTGTGTGGACATTTTGGCAACAAATTTGTGCTAAAGGTTTTTTATTAACTGCTTTTAAATATGAAAAAAGAAATGCAGCTTTTACTAAAATATTAATTGCAGGTTTCTTAAAATATTATTATGACTCTCGGCCAAGCATCTAATGGTATGTTCCTGCGACTATCCTTGAGAACCAAATACTTTTCTAGAACCAACCTTTTTCCACCACACTCCCGCTAACCACATTATTACAAACAAGTGTGGTATAGCGCTCAGTCAGTCATAAAAGAAACGTTCCACGTGCTCGAAACCTACTTAAGCCGCACCCACCCATATATTGCAGTTGTCCAAGAGTCAACAATGGCTTGCAGTAAAGCGGTCATAGTTACAAATGCCACAGATAAATGCTAGTTACTTCAAACCTCTGCGTCATTCCCAGGTAGCAATTTGATGTGGTATCAACATCTTTACTATATATTATAGGTGTTTCTTTTTCTTGACGCGTCCGACGACGACACGACGTACGAAAAGACGTCGATATGTCACAGCCATACGAGAAGATACGACGTCTTCTAGAGACGTCTATACGTCGTCTTTTTATTACGTTTTGTGTGATTGTGATGGAACAAGCCCTAGGCCCACCTAATGTTAAGTGGACTAGCCTCTCCTTTAACAGATGTATTCACAGTGACGAATTGTATTGCGCCCCACACTCTAAGACATACAGTACTTACGTCTCATTTGTCTGTAATTTAAAGTGCAGGTGGCTCACCTGTTGGTAAGTTATCAGCGTCGACCATGAACATCCACAAAACCAGAGGCAACGCTTTTCATGGAGATTATACCTATCCTAGCGGTCCGGAAATACTTCAGATGGCAGCTGGCTACCGTTAATAAAAGTATGTTAACTCATTTCCATCCAAAGGTTGTCTGGAAGAGATCGCTTCAAAGCGATAAGACCGCCCATTGCACAACATTATATTTAAGCTAATATTAAGCCTATGTTTTTCTTACATATGGTGTACAATAAAGTGTTATCTATCTATCTATCTGGTTCCACATAGTGGAGGCAGAAAATGTTCGTCCTGTGACAACATTCAGCCTTCGGTTTAATACATAATTATTATATAATCTCTCTGATAAAGATGCGTCAAAAGATGAAAGATACAACATCTAAACGTAGTGCTAAAGAACCTGTTGGTGAGAGCTTGATTGTCCACGATTCCAGTTGAATGCGATGAAGTGGAAGGAGCTGGTACACTGAGGAGCCCTCGCCCTGAGGCGAGTATTGTTAGTGTTATTAAGAATTTTTGATACGATGTATTTGTCATATTTCGGAAATGTGTGACATAGTTATACATACATATCCACTTCTCCAGGTGTCATCGATTCTCATCAGTTGATAGTACAATATTGTTATGGTCCCAAATAAATAATTTATTATTATTATTATAACGATGCGTGTGAGGATATAAAAGATTGTTTTTCTATCAATTCCTATAACTGTTAAAGTTATTACCTGTTCTATTATTTTAAACTCTCAAATAAAATAAAGGAGTATGGTAGCGAAACCATTTTTGTTTCAATATGTGTGGGGAATCACACGTCATCGTCTTACATAAGAAATAAAATCTGCAGCTTCTACACGACATTAGCGTACCATTACCATTTTGCATGGTGGTAGGGCATTTTGCGAATGCCCGCCTGGCTAGCTACCACCCTCAAGTAGAAAATCTGTCGCCAAGCACCTAACGGTGTGTTCCGGCAACTGTCCTTGAGAGCCAGTACTTCTAGGTTAGCCTGAACAACATCTTCGACCACATCATCACTTACCATCAGGTGAGATAGTGGTCAAAGGCTAACGTATCAGGCATAAAAAAAAAAAAAACGACTTTCTTAAAAATCACTTACGATATAAAAATGAACGGTTCCCGTATATTATTTTACACAATTATCATGCATCTACGAGGTATTTTGATGATAGCTAGACAATTGAAACTACGAAGTGATAGCTAGACAATTGAAATTTTCACAGATAATGTATTTCTGTTGCCATTATAACAATAAATACAAAAAACCGGCTAAGTGCGATTAGGAAATGAACACGTGATAATAAAAAAAATGGTTACTATATAGCGTCTAATGTTGTATAGAGAATGGTAGGTACGGAAATGTCTCGCATTTTGTAATAATTATTATTTTTGACAGATTTAGAGATTAATTATGGAATCATATACATTCGTGCAAGAAAAAATTAATTCATATCTTTCATTGAATGTTCAGGAACAAGACATCGTAAAAGCATATAGAATTGGCATCTTCAAAACCAACGGCACTAGACCGATCCTTATTAGCTTTACAACTAATTGGAGAAAAAATGAAATTTTACTAAACAAGAAAAAAAATCCGAAAGCAATATATGTAAAAGAGGACTTCACCAAAGAAATTATAGAAACAAGAAAAGGGCTCCAGCCTAAATTGGAAGAAGAAAGGAATAAAGGTAACATTGCCTACTTAAGAGGCGATAAACTCATAATTAAAAAACAAAATGATATGAACCGCGAAAAGAGGAAAAGAGAGCCTTCTTCGTCTCCCAACTTGGAACCTAACACACAGACCATTTCATCCTCTTCTACAGCTCCCAAGAAAATTTCGATAAATGCGTTTGATTACTTGGGTCGTGCGAGAAGCAACTCGCTAAATTTACCCAAAGAAAAGAACAGTAGCTAGCAACTAAAGAAGAACGAAAACCGGAAGAACAAAAACAACACCAAAAACGATAATACTCAAATAAATTTTAAAAACCCTTCCCCAAGCCGACTGGTCACCGTGGGGAAGCATGACCACAACCCTCCAGTAAATACAAAAGATAACAACAAACCTCTCAAGATAGGAACATTTAACGTAAGATCTCTCTCCTCAACAGAAAAATACTTAGAACTGATATACTCACTACGAAAGATTGAAATTGATATACTAGGACTGGCAGAAGTTCGAAGAATGGGCTGTAACATAGAAGAACACGTTGATTACATATTTTGTTACAAAGGTGAAACACCAGGCCTATACGGAGTGGGCTTTTTGATAAAAAAGAAGCATAAAAATAGGATACTACATTTCTCAGGCCTTTCTGAAAGAGTCGCACTACTGCAAATTGAAATAAACAATAAAACACTATCCATTATACAAGTATACGCCCCAACCGAGAGAGCTTCACAAAAAGAAATGGATATTTTCTACAAAACTTTACAGCTAGCACAAGATCAGGCAGGAGAAAATGTACTTGTTATTGGCGATTTCAACGCGAAAATAGGCCAAACCAAAGAAAAAGACAACTTGATACTTGGGAAATTTGGATACGGAAATAGAAATGACAGAGGTGAATTACTAATACAATATGCTTTAGAAAATAAACTATCAGTCATGAACACATATTTCAAAAAGAGAAAAAATCGTAAGTGGACATGGCTTTCTCCTGACGAAAAAACGAAAAACGAAGTAAATTTCATCTTGTCAGATACACCAAAAAATATAAAAAACGTTGAAGTTCTACACGGATTAGGATTTAGATCTGATCACCGCTTAGTAAGAGCAACATATATAACAATAAAAGAAAAAAAGAGTCGGATATCATTCCAATCGCAACCAAACTCACTTAAAACAGCAGAAGACATTACCCGATACCTCAAAAACTTGGAACTAAACATAGAAGACCTGAAAATACAAGACGAAGAAGAAGATATCCAAACATTCTACGACAAATTAGAAAATATCATTAAAAGAAGTATGACACCAAGACGAAACAATGAAAAAATAAATACTACAGAAAAAATCCTCAGCAAATCTACACAAGATCTTATAACGAAACGCACAGAAATTTTGAGAGAGAAACAAAAAACGAAAGCAATGAAAAAAGAACTGAGTACATTGTACAAACTAACTAACAAGGCTATCAAACAAGACTATAAAAACTACAGAAATAAGATAATAGAAACTAACTTACATAAATATAAAAGTACAAAAAAAGCATACAAGCAACTGACTACACACAAAAAGTGGATCCAAAATCTAAAAACAAATTCAAAAGAAACTAAAACCAGACAAGATGTCATGAACTGTGCTACTAAATTCTATAGACAACTGTATGAAAAAGAAACAAACAAACAACTAAATCTAAATTCTCTGCCCCTCAAAAAATCACGAGAAAGCCAGGAAATTACTAACTATAACGACTTAACAACAATTACTGCCGCAGAAGTTATAAAACATATACAAAAAATAAAAACAGATAAAAGTCCTGGGCCTGATGATATTCACAACGAAGCTTTAAAAACTGGCGTCACTCTTCTAGCACACCCACTCTCCTGCTTGTTTAATAAAGTTTTAGCTTCCGGCCAGGCACCTATACAATGGAAGAAGTCTGATATTATCCTACTATACAAGAAAGGAGATCCACAAGACTTAAGTAATTACCGTCCAATTAGCCTCCTCCCAAGCGTGTACAAATTATTTACATCGATCCTACAAACCAGAATGAGCCCAATGATTGATAGCCACCAGCCGATTGAACAGGCGGGATTTCGTCCTGGCTTTTCTACAACAGATCACATACATGTCGTACAACAGGTTATAGAAAAATTCAAAGAGTTCAATAAGCCCCTATATATTGCATATATAGATTACGCCAAAGCTTTTGACACCATTTCCCAAGACTCTATATGGGAAGCCCTACAAAAATGCGACATAGACGAAAATTATATACGGGTGCTGAAAAATATTTATGAAGGCAGCTCCAGCAAAGTCAAATTGGAGAAACGCGGTCCAGACATACCAATCTGCAGAGGAGTAAGACAGGGAGACCCTCTATCGCCTAAGTTATTTTTAGCAGTGCTACAAGGCATCTTTGATAATATTCAATGGCAGACAGAAGGCATAGATGTAAAAGGTAAAAGACTGACACACCTAAGATTCGCTGATGATATTGTCCTCTTCGCAGAAACGAGTAAAAAACTAGAGAAGATGATCCAATCATTAAGCAACGAAAGTGAGAAAGTAGGTCTCAAAATGAATGAGGAAAAAACTAAAGTAATGACAAACAGCATCAAAACCGCAATAAATCTGAAAGGGAGACCGCTAGAGTATGTAAACAACTATATATACTTGGGAAAACTAATATCATTTGGAGATAAATGTGGAGAGGAAGAGATCGAACGAAGAATAAACCTGAGCTGGAAAAAATTCTGGTCCTTAAAAGAAATACTAAAAGGCAATGCCCCACTGCACCTCAAAAAGACAGTTCTAGACACTTGCATTCTACCAACCCTCACTTATGGGTGCCAAACATGGGTATACAACACTAAAATAAAATCCAAACTTGTGATGTGTCAAAAATCGATGGAACGAAGTATTTTAAAAATCAGAAAAATTCACAAAATAAGAAGTACACACATAAGAAGAAAAACAAATTTAGTAGACGCTTTACATTACGCTCTGAAGCTAAAGTGGCGATGGGCAGGGCATTTAGCAAGATACAAAGACAAGAGATGGACTTCAGAGACAACTAAATGGAAAGGACCACTGGGAAAAAGAAGAAAAGGTCGCCCAATAAAAAGGTGGATTGACGACATCATAAACATAGCGGGAAACGATTGGATGACCAAAGCCAAAGACAGAGATACTTGGACTAAGCTGGAGGAGGCCTATACCCTGACAGGGGTTCCAATACTTGAAAAAGCGTAAATTCAGATTTATAAAAAGTTAATATTAAATGTTATTCAATACCCTAATTAAAACTTTGTAATATTTAAGATGTATTGGAAATAAACAGGCTTATTATTATATTATTATTATTATATACATTCGTGCCCCAAATAACTGTTAAATATAAAGTCTACGTGTTATACGATTTTATTGCCCGTGGGGTGCCGGGCTAGAATGTCACCCCCCATCTCTACTCGTGGCTGTCGTAAGAGTCGACTAAGGGAAACACACCAGAAGGTGGGCAGCAGCGCTTTCTGAAGAACTGATATCTCACACTGCGGGTCCCCAAGACACCTGCAAAGCGTGGGGATTATATCAAACCCACCATTATGAGGGAGGCTGTGTTCAGCAGTGGACCAACCGGCTGATACAATACAGTACAGATATGATTTTGAAGTCGCAAATACCAACAAAATAAGAACAAAAATAATGATAAAATTATACATTTTCCGTCCTAGACGTCAATTTCCGCCTTAAGTCGAATAATATTGCAAGTGGCTTGACACCACAGCTAAAAGCTTCTCATAAACTCAACAGTTTTGCACTGAGTTATTCCACGTGAAAAACCCCATAGGGTGTGCGGCAATGAGGTTGTTCACCTCATCAATCGCTAACTATATCTGTCCCGTGCCGCACCGCGAGTGGAAAACTTTAGATTGCCATCGGAAATAATGGTATCAAGATAAACTTTGTTTTTATGACCCCTAGCGATTCATAGCGACAACATTGCAATGTTTGTCTCGTTTATTTGAACTGATTGGTAATGTAGTGTAGGTGTGTTTTGTTTTGTTTGGGCCGGTAATGAGGATACTGAACTTATTGCGTCTCGGTTGGTCATTTCGTGGGCGTATTTTTGGGCGAATGTTTTAGGAAAATTTTCGCTAAGACTAACTGAAGCGCTGGTAGCGAAATTTGCTTAGCTGACTTAAGACGCTGTCAAATGCTGAATTTTTGTCACTATCGGACTATGTTGGAATGAAAGAGAGACAGCGATGGTGAAATCGCGATCTGTATAGGTAAAATCCGAAAGAAAGCTTGATAACTCAAAATTGCTAACGTAAATCGAAAATGTAACTTTTCTTGTCACTCTAAATAAAGTTTTGCTATTTTAATAATATAGTTTCATACACATTCATTCGCAAATAATTAAGATATTTACGTTAGAAGCTTTATTTAGAGTCAACTTTGCAATTTTATTCTATCGAGAAAATTTTAAGGAAACATGTTTCGGACTTTTCTTGGCCTTAGATAATGTGATCAAGATTAATATATAATTTTCTCACTGCTACAAACTAAATATATTTTGCTAAAAATCTGTTCAAGTAAAGCTATTTAGCACTTGACAGCGCCTTAACCGATCAGCGAAGTTAAGCAACGTTCGCCGCGGTCATGACTTGGATGGGTGACCACTAGTGACATTACTACTGAGCGCTTCCGTGCTTCGGAGAGCACGTTAAGCCGTCGGTCCCGGTTGTAGTCTTTATGATGGCAGTCGTTATACCATGGTGGTAGTGTATATATTTTGCGAAACCCAGCCTGGTTATTACCACCCTCAAGTAAAAAATCTGTGGCCAAGCACCTAACAGTGTGTTCTGGCTGTTCTTGAGAGCTAGTAATTCTAGTTTAGCCTGAACAATATCTTCGACCACATCACTTACATCAGGTGGGATAGTAGTCAAAGGCTAACCTATCAAGCATAAAGAAAAACAAAAGCAAAAGTATTGTTTCCGTTGTGGTAAATTGTGTTGAAACTAATGTTGTTAATTGGTGATAGAAGTAGACTAAAGCAGGCCTGGCTCACTCCGCACTTTAGGTAAAAAGCTAAAGGTTTATTGGCTTATCCGGCATGTCCGGACGGGATTATTCTACGGTGCATGCAACGTCAGAAGAGATCAGAGCCATGTGATAGAAAGAGAGACTTGTAGTCCGGGATTCTAACATTAAGTTTACTCACGTTCGCTTTTGATGATACTAAATTATAAATCTGGTTATGTACGATGCCTCGCTCATTATGATAGCCCGTAAAACAAAATACACTATAATCAGTTTATCAAAATGACTTTGGGGAATGGCCGCCCACGTTCTTTGTAACAAATCCAAAAGCTGTTGTAGGGTATGCACGGCAGCCTTACTAGGCAGAGCTTTTCTTTGTAGCATATCCCATGCATGTTCAATGGGATTGAGGTCTGCTGATTGAGCAGGCCACGGTAGAACGTTGATGCGAGCATCGGCAAGAGTGCGAGTTACGACTCTAGCCGTGTGTGACCGTATAAATCTGAGCATTGATGTTGCCCCTGATCCTGAATCCTGTCGCATAGCGAAACGAGACTGGTCAGAAAAGCATACCAATAAAATCCCCTATTGCGACAATACTCGAAAACGTACTTGATCCCTAAGGCACTTTTGATGTGTGTTTGTTCGATGGTTATGACAACAGCTTAAAAGCTTTTAAATCGGTGTGTTCAGTATTTAGATATGAAAATATATTCGCACTCTACACAGTGAGCTCGAAATAGTGACAAACCATATAATAGAAGGGGCAAACAAAATTTATCCACCGCAGTGATGACTCAGTGGCATTGGCTATGGTCTGCCGCGCAGCAGGTCCATGGTTCGAATCCCGCCCAGAGCTTGAGCTTCACCGCATGGTGGAAGGGCATTTTGCGAATGCCCGCCTGGCTAGCGACCACCCTCAAGTAGAAAATCTGTCGCCAAGCACCTAACGGTGTGTTCCGGCAGCAGTCGTTGAGAGCCAGTGAAATAACAGGCAAAATGAGAATGAACAGGTATGTCTCAAGGTGATGGGCCCAGTGTAGTTCGTCACTTGTGATGAAATGCATCTGTTATAGTCAGAGGATACCGCTTAACATCAGGTGGGCCTTGCGCTTGTTCCATCACAATAACATAAAAAAAACCCTCTTTTATAATGGAGCAGATCTAAATCTTAGTACTTTCTTGTAGACTGTAGTGGGGATTCAATCAAGCCGCATTGTATCTCTTGGCCTTTTCCCTTCGAATTGCCAGTAAATACTTAAGAACTCGTTGCAGGCATGAGCGATTCTTTGAGGTTTTTAGAGAGGACAACGATGTTGTTTGCCGCTGTTGGTTTCACAACTCCACCGGACTTTGGGCAAAGGAAGGCCCTCTTATAACCCTGGAGGAGTTACACACGCACCACTACTAAAAGAAAGTTCTTTGACTGCCGACACATTAGTTTTTATGGCTACATTTCTGCTTGCTGCCTGCTCGGTGCCAGTCTCTCAAAGGTATTATATTTTTGAAGCGCTCGTAGCGAAGTTTACTTAGCTGTTCTCAACCGATCAGCCGCCTGGCTAGCTACCACCCTCAAGTAAAAAATCTGTCGCCAAGCACCTAACGGTGTGTTCCGGCAGCTGTCCCTGAGAGCCAGTACTTCTAGGTTAGCCTGAACAACATATTCGACCACATCATCACTTAGCATCAGGTGAGATAGTGATCAAAGGCTATCAGGCATTAAAAAAAGGTATTAACATGCTTTTGGCCATCAAAGCTTACAGATCTCTGCAGCGTCGTAGAAGTGAATACAGTAAACCAGTTATTTATATCATCTTTAGGATATTTCTTTCCTTTTTCATTGCAGATGACTCATTTTTTTCCGTCACATTTGGTAGTACCTACACAACACTGTTTATTTAAGGAACTTAGACGCACGTTACAATACGACACACGGCCGATCATCGATGAGACGAGTAAATATTACAAATTACAGAAAAAACAACATTCTTTGCCAAGAACTTGAACTACGTGAATACGAGCGTAGAAACACTCATTATTCATAATTAGATATGACATCTTTCTCTTAAAAGCTTTCAACAGTTCAGACATGTGAGTCGATGGGTTTGCTATTATGGTGTCACAAACATAAGAGTTCATAGAGTGCTTTCAAACGTAATTTCGTCACATTTTAGATAAATACCAAGTGCTCTAACACTGTAAAATTTTGTGTGCATATTGCTGAGTCTAATATCTATGGTTCTAGTTTGCCAGTTTTTCAATTTTTATTTATTATATCCCTAAATGTCAAAATAATAATTACCATACAAAACAATTTTTTGGTTTATTTTTGAAAATACTTACTTTTACGGAAATCTGGTAAACCAGAAGCATAGATTAGGCTCAAGCATATATTTTTTAATATTGTTAGGTTTGCAATAACGCCTGCTATGCGGATTACATTACAAAAATACAAATATGCGATAGGTTTTTTTTTTTTCCGCACATGACTTAAATTTTTTCATATTGTATATTTGTATTTATGTAATATATTTTTTCGCCCCGTGGGGTGCCGGGCTAGAATGTCATCCCCCCATCTCTTCCCGTGGGTGTCGTAAAAGGCGACTAAGGGAAAAATACCGGAAGGTGGGCAGCAGCGCCTTCTGAGAAATGCACACCAATAACTGCGATCCCCAAGACGCCTGCCAAGCGTGGGGATTATGGCAAACCCCCCCTTATGAATAGCACAAAAATAACTCGGCCCCCAGTCCCCGGCAGCTCTATTATTCCTGGCCCTGGTAGCAGGCCAGGTAACGGTGGAGCAGGGGGTGCGAAGAATCCCCGGCAGATACACGGCTACCAACATCAAAAACGACGACCCTTGGCCCTGGCAACACACAACATACGTACGCTCAGGGAGGACCACAAGATTGTCGAGCTGGAGGAAGAATTGAACAAGTTACGCTGGGATGTCATGGGGTTATCGGAAGTCCGAAGACAGGGACAGGACACCGTTATCCTTGACTCCGGTAACTTGTTCTTCTACCGGGAAGGTCACCAAAAGTCTCAGGGTGGTGTTGGGTTTCTCGTCCGGAAGTCCCTTGTTAACAATGTTGTAAAAGTCGAAAGTGTGTCGAGCAGGGTAGCGTACCTTATACTCAGAATCACCAAACGGTATTCGCTGAAGGTCATACAGGTTTACGCACCGACCTCGACACGCTCAGACGATGAAGTAGAGGCTATGTATGAGGAGATATCTGAAGCCATACATTCCTCCGAAACATACTTCACCGTTGTGATGGGGGACTTCAACGCTAAGTTGGGCACACGAAATGGCGATGAGTTGAGAGTGGGGCCATTTGGATATGGGCAGCGGAACCAGAGGGGCCAGCGGCTGGTCGACTTCATGGAGAAGGAGGGACTCTTTGCAATGAACTCCTTCTTCGAGAAGCGACCATCCCGGAAGTCGTGGATAAGCCCCGATGGTTCAACAAATAATGAGATCGAGTTTATCATGACGACCAGGAAGCAAATATTCAATGATGTCTCTGTGATCCACAAGGTGAAAACCGGTAGCGATCACCGTATCGTTAGAGGCACATTGAATATCAATGTAAAGCTTGAGAGGTCGCGTCTGATAAACTCCACGCTCCGGCCTAGCGTTGCCCAAATCCAAAACCCCGAGAGCTTTCAACTCGAACTACATAACCGCTTCCAGTGCCTAGCTGAATGCGAAACAGTGGACGAGATAAACAACGGGTTGGTGGAAGCTGTCCAAGCGGTGGGGTCTCAGTTCTTTAAGACCCCCCGCCGAAATAAACCAAAGAAACTCTCAGAAGTAACCATCAAGCTGATGGAGGATCGGAATGAGATGAGACTGCAATCTTCAGCTGACATGTCAAACTACGGCAAGCTCAATAGACGAATTTCGAAGGCACTGCGACACGACTTGCGCGCCTTCAATACAAATCGTATAAAGGCCGCAATCGAGCGTAATCATGGCTCCAAAGTGTTCGCTAAAAATTCGTCTATAGGTCAAAGCCAAATGACTAAGCTGAAGATCGACGATGGCAGAATCATCTCATCAAAACCGGAGATTCTGAGAGAACTTGAGAGGTTTTATGGACAGCTATACACCTCGACACAAGAACCCGTTGTCAGTACAGCTCAGGACACGAGAGCTAAACTGACCCGACACTACACCGAAGACATCCCGGACATCAGCCTATACGAGATTAGAATGGCTCTCAAACAGCTTAAGAACAACAAGGCGCCAGGTGATGACGGAATCACGACAGAACTTCTGAGAGCGGGTGGAAAACCGGTACTCTCAGTCCTCCAGAAGTTATTTAATTCCGTCATCCTTGAAGGTAAAACGCCAGAAGCATGGAGCAGAAGTGTAGTGGTACTGTTCTTCAAAAAAGGCGACAAGACCTTGTTGAAGAACTACAGGCCCATTTCACTTCTGAGCCATGTTTATAAGCTGTTCTCGAGAGTCATTACGAATCGTCTTGCTCGTAGGTTTGATGACTTCCAGCCTCCCGAACAAGCCGGGTTCCGAAAAGGCTTTAGCACCATAGACCACATTCATACGCTCCGCCAGATTATACAGAAGACTGAGGAGTATAATCGGCCATTATGTTTAGCGTTTGTGGACTATGAAAAAGCCTTCGATTCAATCGAAACCTGGGCCGTACTGCAGTCTCTTCAGCGATGCCAAATCGACTATAGGTATATCGAAGCGCTGAAGTGTTTGTATAGAAACGCCACCATGTCGATTCGATTACAGGACAAGAGCACGGAACCAATCCAACTGCAACGAGGCGTGAGACAGGGAGACGTTATTTCTCCGAAACTGTTCACGAATGCGTTGGAGGACGTTTTTAAGCTCTTGAAGTGGAAAGAATTCGGCATCAACATCTATGGCGAATACATCACTCACCTTCGTTTCGCCGACGACATAGTCATATTGGCAGAATCGCTTGAAGAACTCAGTACAATGCTCAGCGACCTCAGTAGAGTTTCCCAGCAGGTGGGTCTTAAAATGAACATGGACAAGACGAAAATTATGTCTAATGTCCATGTTGCACCCGTACCAGTAGTTGTTGGGAACGATACACTCGAAGTTGTTGACCATTACATTTACCTGGGACAGACTGTCCAGTTAGGTAGGTCCAACTTCGACAAAGAGGTCGCCCGAAGAATCCAACTCGGATGGGCAGCGTTCGGGAAGTTACGCGACATCTTCTCGTCGAAGATCCCGCAGAGCCTGAAGACCAAAGTCTTCAACCAGTGTGTGTTGCCAGTGATGACTTATGGCACTGAGACGTGGTCCCTAACTGTGGCCCTTATGGACAAGCTCAAAGTCACTCAACGAGCTATGGAGAGAGCTATGCTCGGAGTTTCTTTGCGCGATAAAATCCGGAACGTGGATATTCGGCAAAGAACCAAAGTCACCGACATAGCTCTCAGAATTTGCAAGTTGAAGTGGCAATGGGCGGGCCACATTGCTCGAAGAACTGATAACCGATGGGGAAGAAAGGTTCTCGAGTGGTTACCACACTACACCGGAAGACGTAGAGTTGGTAGGCCCCCCACTAGGTGGACTGACGACATCGTGAAAGTCGCGGGTAGCCAATGGTTACAAGCGGCTAATAGCCGTTCCTTGTGGCGCTCTATGGGGGAGGCCTTTGTTCAACAGTGGACGTCTTCCGGCTGATGATGATGATGATGATGAATATATTTTTTACATGCAAATTTCACCGAGTTTGAACACTTAGGTAGTATTTAAAATAAGACAAAACTACCTTTTTATGAAAAGCGCTCCGTGAACTCTACTCTTAACTTGTACAGTTGAGCCGCTGTCGGTAAATAAATGTTGAAAAATAGTAAGTACATATAATTATGATAAAAGTTATTATAATTATATGTACTATCTATACATATAATAATAAAATCATATTCAATTATAATGGAAAGCTTATAATTATGAAATGCCAACTTCTCTTAATGATGGGTAAGGGCAGGAGGGAGAAAAATAGAAAAGGAGATGTTTCCTTAATTGTTTATATACAAGCTTGAGACTTGTTATATAACATAAATTTAGGAGAAAAGCGCTGTATGCGCTGAAACACCAGCTATGACATGATATTTTTTTTTATTGCTGATAGTTATGCCTGCGACCACTATCTCACCTGATAGTAAGTGATGATGTGGTCGAAGGTGATACAGGCTTTACCTAGAATTACTGGCTCTATAGCCAGTGTTGTACACCTAGTTTTATGCGGCAGTGTTGACCAGGCATAAATTAGCCTTTAGGCGTTACCGCACTAGGTCTATCATTCATCATCAACTTCATCACATCATCTGGGATGTCAGCCGTTGAACAAGGTCTTCCCGACGTCTTGGCTCATTCGCATTCTTCATGAGGCGCTGCTTCTGGTATCTTTCCCTTTGTGGTCACTTACGATATCCACGGAAAGAATTGAGAGGGTGGCATTCTAACTCGTCACCCCACGGGGTACTATGGCTATTAGCCGTAACATAATATATGTAAATTAGTAATGAAACAGCAGAACCCGTAAATTCTCGTTATATTTACTACTCACTCCCTACTTTTTGCTGTGTCAGATAATCTTTCCTTTATAGTATACACGAGTGCCAAAAAATGGAGTGTTATATTTTCAAGGTTCATGTATGTATGTTTGTGAGTTTCTTTATTCCACCATAACTTCTAAACGGCTTAACCGATTTAAATGTATGATTTATCATTAGATTCGTCTTGATTGCGCAAGTGACACCAGGGTTCATAAAAAGAAAATAACTGGAGGATTTTAGACGCCATATTGTGAGTATAATTCTTTTTTCTCCCAATCCCCTATCCAAATAAAGGGTTTTAAGTAAAGTTTCCATATAAATATACATATAACTTGCAGTTTTAATTTCAAAAATTTTTTTTTGAAAAGTAAGTCATCATCGAGTTATATTTGATTTTTATACAATAAATTTCTATAATAAAATGTGTTAATTTAAGATAAAATAAAAAGAAGTCCTAATCTTGAGGGTGTACCTAATTAAAAAAAAACTCGTGGTGGAACTTGCCTAGTTATTCTTAATCAAACAACTATATAGGTTGAATAATGTTCGCTACGCCTTGATTAGGCTAGGCGACCTCTAGTGGTGTTGGGACCGCTCCTGTGGAACGTGGGCTACGTTTGGGTGCTACGTGGCACGCTCCCCGCAAGTATGCGGGTCGCGTGCATCCGTGTGCTACGCGGATGATACCCTAGTTGTAGCCAAGGGGACGGACCTTAGCGAGGCAGTGCGGTTGGCCACGGTTGGTACAAGTCTCGTGGTAAGTCGCATACGCGCCCTGGGTCTGGAGGTCACCTTCTCCAAAACCGAGGCTCTTTTGTTTCATGGGCCTCAGGGGAGGCCCCCTCCTGAAACACGAGTTTTACTGAAGGGGGTCTGAGTCCCGGTTGGGAACGAGATGAAGTATCTGTGTCTCATCCTGGACGGGAGGTGGTCGTTTGGAGCCCACTTTTCCCGGATTGCCCCAAAAGTTTTGGGAGCCGCGGCTGCCTTGGGGAGACTCTTGCCTAACGTGGGTGGCCCTAACGCCAACTGCCGACGTCTATACTCCGGACTAGTCCGGAGTATGGCCCTGTACGGGGCACCTGTCTGGGTGGACGCCCTCAATCGCGACAACAAGACCCTGCTGCGACGTCCGCAGCGGGTTGTCGTGACGAGGGCGATACGCGGATACCGGACGGCTGCCTGCGTGTTAGCCATGGGGGATCACCCCCATGGGAGCTTCAAGCGGAAATCCTCGCTGAAGTGTACCACTTCGTGGCAGCGAGGAGATTCCGCGGTGAGCCCCCTTCGTGGGAGGAGGTAACACGCATGCGACGTCAGGCAGGGGCCGCCCTGTTGCGGCGTTGGACTGAGGACCTGGCTCCACCGGTTCCTGGGCAGTGGACGGTGGAGGCCATCCGCCCGGTCCTTCAGAGGTGGGTGAGGCGGCCGTTTGGGTCGCTGACCTTCCGACTGGTGCAGGTTATTTCCGGACGTGGATGTTTCGGTACCTGCACCAGATCGCCAGACGGGAGGTTACCCCCGCCTGCCATGAGTGTGGGGCGCCGGAGGATACGGCACTCCATACGTTGGAGGAGTGTGCCGCATGGGGCCCGCAGCGGCACACACTTTCAGCCCTGATAGGAAGGGATCTCTCTTTGGCGAGAGTGGTTAACGCCATGCTCAGCGGGGAGAGATCGTGGCAGGCGGTGGTCTCCTTCTGTGAAGCGGTGATGGCGCAGAAGGAGGCCGCGGAGCGGATCAGAGAGAATGATGTCCGAGCTGATCCGCTCCGGCGCAGACGAATAGGGGCGAGGAGCGGTAATTCGCCCGCCTCCTGCCTTCTCCGTAGTGGGGACACTTGTGGAGAGTCGGGGGACTCTCCACTGGATTACACGGCCCCACACGTCTGGGGGGCGGCCTTGGTGAGCAAGGTCGCCCCTCCACAGGCGCAGAGGCCCGATTAAGTTCGGGCCTACCGCCGGGGCAAGATGGTGACTGCTAACGCGACCCTATCTTGCCCCAGCTCACGGGGGGTTTTAGTGACTTCAAGTCCCACACATCCCCCTCCACTACCCCCATAGTGGAGGGGCAGTGCAAAGGCATTTCCCCACTCAAAAAAAAAAAGGCGACCTCTAGTGGCATTTTCCGTCGCTTCCATGCTTTGGAGGGCACGTTCGGCCGTCGTCGGTCTCGGTTATGTCTGACAGTCTTTATGGCATGGTGCCCAAAAAACCTACCTCACAGGAAGTGAAGCTTGCACCCTACCATACATTCAAAACCGATGCTATATGGCACCATATTACTGAAATTGCTGGTTTATCATTTAGTTTTCGCGCTGTTAGTATAATGTTTTTTTTTCTTTATAATATAGATTGAGGTCCGATTCGCACCTAACCAGATCTTTTAATCGTTTAACATTCTAAACCAAATTTAACAAATCAATTAAAAAAAAAGTTTACTAACTGGATCGCACTACAGTCCCACCAACTTATCAGTTCAGGCGGCAGAAAAAAGTACTACAACATTCCTTCAAATTGTGACAGTTTCTAGTTAATTTCCTTGACTAGCAGCGCCCTCGCGAACTGCACAGTTAAGTTGGTGGTACTTTACGTTTTTTTAGCTCAGCGAAACGCGGACACGTTACGGTTACGTCCGATTGCGAACCTGTTCTCTGGTCTGGTGGAAATACCTGCAGGAGTCAGGCTGGACGATAACATAATATGGTATACTTTAGTTTATAATTATATTTATCGTATGGGCTTGATCAGTTATTGGACACCAATGCACATGATTCCGTAAAGTACCTACCGCTAAAACCGTCAAACCTATTGAAAGTCAAGTTTACCCGTAACATAATATATAATAAATTCAATATGGCGAAAATATTTTGGATATTGTAAAAACTTTTCTCCCAATCTCGTGATGGACGTGTTCATGTACTCAAGTTGACGATTTGGCTACGAATAAATATATTTATTCGTAGCGATTTAGCAACAAAACTAATGTTATATTAACACCTAAATGTTTTTTCTAAATTTGTATCCCATCAAAGGCCAGCGTTTGCCTTAACTACATACGTAGTTACCAAGTAACTAAAAATACCATAGTGTATTTTAAATAAATTAATTGAGTTTAAAACTTCACAAGAGGATTTTTTTAATACTTACTAAAACTTATTTGACAATATATTTTGTGAATATTCATTATTTCGGCGAAAGTAAACGTGAAAAATAAATTATTATTACAACAGTACTGATATGTATATAATTTATGAGCTCCCCTGAAATTTACTGATCATAAATTGACTTCATAATGTTGGAACATCTTGCCGGACATGATCGTAAAATAATATTTATATTCTTACCTGTATACAAAGCAAACAAAAGAGCTGATGAAATGAAAGAATGTATACAATTTATTTTAAATATCATTGGGTAAATAAAAACGTAAGAAAGTAACGAGGCAGTGATGGCTCAGTGGCATTGGCTATGGACTGCCACGCAGCAGGTCCATGGTTCGAATCCCGCCGCGGGCTTGAGCTTCACCGCATGGTGGTAGGGCATATTGCGAATGCCCGCCTGGCTAGCTACCACCCTCAAGTAGAAAGTCTGTCGCCAAGCACCTAACGGTGTGTTCCGGCAGCTGTCCTTGAGAGCCAGTCATTCTAGGTTAAGCCTGCTTACACCTTCGACCACATCATCACTTACCAGGTGAGATTGTGGTCAAAAGCTACCAGAAAAAAAATAAAAACATGTCAAATCTACTTTTTTATTTGAAACTTAAACAACCAACTAGATGAAATAGATGGAATTCACAGCAAGAAGAAGCAGCAGTGGTTGTAAAATCTACTATAAAGCATCAGTTCAGTACTGAAGAAATCCAGGCAGCATTGACTTTTTGTCAAATAGTAGCTGAAAATAAAAAGGAGCGCCTCCATTTTTCAGCAGTAGGTAAACTTCCCACTTTCATAAACTGAAAAGATGTCCATGTTTGATAAATACTTCAACTCGCTAGGAAGCAGATTTATAGCCGGAGGCGACTGGAATGCAAAACATCTCCACTCGGGATAAGTGATAACTCAATTGAAGCGCTCGTAGCGAAGTTTGCTTAGCCGTTCTTAACCGATCAGCTAAGTTAAGCAACGTCCGCCGCGGTCATGACTTGGATGGGTGACCGCTAGTGACATTACTATACTGAGCGCTCCGTGCTTCGGGCCGTCGGTCCCGGTTGTTGTGTGGCAGTACAATGTAGAATATTTCAATACTAAAATTTGTAATTGACCTTCATAAGAGCGTCGTAGACGCCTAAATTGAATAAATGATTTTGACTTTGACTTTGTTGTCTTAGGATGGCAGTCGTTACAGCATGGTGGCAGGGCAATTTATGGATGCCCGCCTGGCTAGCTACCACCCTCTAGTAGATATCTGTCGCCAAGCACCTAACGGTGTGTTCCGGCAGCAGTCTTTAAGAGCCAGCAGTGAAATTACAGGCCCATGAGACTTAACAACTATGTCTCAAGGTGACGGGCGCAGTGCAATTCGTGACTTGAGGAAATGCATCTGTTATAGGCAGAGGTTAGTCCGCTTAAAATCAGGTGGGCCTCGAGCTTGTTCCGTCACAATAACATAAAAGAAAAAAAAGTATTCGATCATCCGACACTCGCAGCTATAAAACTGAATGGCTTGTTGACTAGATTATGTGTTAAGTTTGAATCACCAGTTTATAGTTCAACATTACCGCAGATTCCGCAGAACACAAAATAGAATCAATTTCTCGAAGAATGTCGTGAGTAAACTGCGAGTGTCGATCGATACGAATGATTTATCGATTCCACGTGCAGCATTCATGAGTGTCGATTTAGGGTAATAATATATCGTCACATCCTGAAACTCATGACGTCATAGGATTCGACACGTGAGTTTTTTATAGACTGTTGTCAATCCGTGATCTTTGAATTGAAATCATCAATTAAGCCGTTTTTTTATACTTTCTTAATGTTTTTTTATATTTTATTTTAAAAAAGGTGGTCTAAGGCTTACCAGCCATTCCCACAAACTCACCTTATGGTAAGTGATGATCATTTATGATCATGCTGCCTAGAAATCAAAACGTCTACGCAGCAAAATGCCTAAAATGAATGTCTACAAGGTATATTACTTAAACTGTAAATAGCCTAGAGAACAAAACGTCTACCAAGCAAAATGCCTAAAATTTTATAATGTCTAAGTAGTAAAACCCCTAGAGATCAAAATCTCTATCAAGAAAAATGCCTAAAAGGTAATAATGTCTAAGTAGTAAAATACCTAGAGATTAAAATCTCTGCCAAAAAAAATGCCTTAAAGGTGATAATGTATCATGCTGTCAAATAGCAATGAATAGAAAAAAAAACTTATAACATTTTCATGTGGTTGAAGGTATTAAACAGGCTTAACCTAGAATTACTGGCTCTCAAGGACTGCTTGGTGACATTCAATCGGCGATTTTCTACTTGAGGGTGTTCGCTATCCAGGCGGTGGACCTCAAACCCGCGGCGGAATTCGAACCATGAACCTGCTGCGCGGCAGTCCATAGCCAATGCCACTGAGCCATCACTGCTTCAAACATTGTGTATTAAGGGCGGTAAGTAAGGAATTACGATCGAGGCTCTAGCAGAAGCCCGAAGTCGAAGAGTGAGGGCTTTCTGAGTCGAGGTTCGTAATTCCGGTACCGCCCAGGAAACATACAATGTTTTCATCACATTTGCGAGTAAATAATTATGAATTATAGCTTTAAAACACAAGTCAGCATAACTATTATTACGAAATACGTGAACTTTTTAAGCAAAAGGCGGGCTTTATGCCCACAACACAGATTATACAAATGTTTCGTTCAGAAACGTTAAGGGCAAACTTACGTACGTATACAACCATGCCAGAGTAGAAAAATATATAATATCGACGTTTTGATACTAGAAGAAACTATTAAAATCGATTATTAAGAACATTAGTTGAGTATTTAAGGGTGAACTGGCCGGACGGTTCTCCATACAAACGCCGTTGGGTGATCACTCCCTTATTTGAGGATTCAGGTCCAAAATAAAGCATAAAACCGATTGATCTCGCCTTTATCTAGGCTTGTATGATGCCAAAATTTTAAAAAGATATTTATTAAGTTGTAAGTTATGAGCCTCGAAAACTTTATATGAAAATGTTTCGAGGCTCATAATTCTCAGGTTAATTATTTTATTAATATTTCGGCATCATACAAGCCTAGATAATGACGAGATCAATCTGTTTTATGCTTTATTTTGGACCTAAATCCTCAAATAAGGGAGTGATCACCCAACGGCGTTTGTATGGAGAACCGTCCGGCCAGTTCACCCTTAAGTAACATATTTTAGCGAGATTGCAATTAAATTCCTGTTAAGATCACATTTTAAAACAATTTTTCTATTGCGTGTAAACTCCTTGCTTGAACTTGCATGACCTGTCTCCTGTGCTATAAATAAATAAAATTACCTACTTACCGACCTTGGGTTTCATGACAAAAAGAAAGCTCGAGGGTTTTATATGGGGCATTATGGCTAAGTTAACTTGTATGTTTAGATACTGTTTACGTGCAAGTGTGATGAAAAGTAAATTGTTCAAAAAAAAAAAAAAAGTTTGACTTCAGTCTGGAATCTTTTAATAGTCTTTCTATTTATATTGACTTCCGAAACCTTCCAAGCTAACAAACCTTAACATAAATACGGCCGATTCAAATTTATTATGACATTATGTCGGGTATTTTTCTGAATGTAATTGTTGAAGTCTCGTGACAATAACGATATGTAATTACATTCATCATGGCACTATTAAATCATTATTCTCTCACAATGGCTAGATAGTACATATTAAATTGTTTTTCAGTATTATTAGTTGCTTAGAGTAAGTAGTACCTGCAGAAATTCCGGATTCCAAACTGGTTACTCCTTTTTTTAATAGATTCATTACACAAATGTTCGTTATCGCATAAATTTGACGCGTCTTGATTTTTCAGGTTCCGTACCCAACGGAAAGAACGGAAGGAGTAAAAACGGAACCCTAGTAATAAGACTCCACTGTCCGTCAGTTTTTTTTTTATGCTTGATTGGTTAGTCTGAGAACGCTATCTCACCTGATGGTAAGTGATGATGTGGTCGAAGATGTTGTTCAGACTAACCTAGAAGTACTGGCTCTCAAGGCAGCTGCCGGAACACACCGTTAGGTGCTTGGCGACAGATTTTCTACTTGAGGTTGGTAGCTAGCCAGGCAGGCATTCGCAAAATGCCCTACCACCATGCTATAACGACTGCCATTCTAAGACGACAACCGGGACCGACGGCTTAACGTGCCCTCCGAAGCACGGAAACGCTCAGTAGTAATGTCACTAGCGGTCACCCATCCAACTCATGACCGCGGGCGACGTTGCTTAACTTTGCTGATAAGTTGAGAACAGCTAAGTAAACTTCGCTAATTCGCTTCAATTCAAATTGATGAAAAGGCAAAGATGATGACGATAGATAGTATATACTGCGTGGATTTTTAAAGACGAATTGCCGAAGTAGACGTGAGCGACCTTTGGCCAGTATTTTTTTTCCTTAGAAAAAAAATACTGGTTCTCAGCGTAGTAACTGATTGATGACCACACCTGATTTCTTGAACTATTTCAAATATATTTTAATGGCTTATAGACTGGCTTTAAAACACGGCTTTAGGTGGTCACATTACTACTGAGCGCTTCCGTGCAAGTAGTCAAGGTACTAAAGTAGAATATCTATCGCCAAGCATCTATTTTTGAAGCAATGATGGCCGAGCGGTAATAGCTATGGACTGCCGTGCCGCAGGTCCCTGGTTTAATCCCCACCGCCGGCTTGAGCTTCATCGCATGGTGAAAGGGCATTTTACGAATGCCCGCCTGGCTAGCGACCACCCTCAAGTAGAAAATCTGTCGCCAAGCACCTAACGATGTGTTCCGGCAGCAGTCCTTGAGAGCCAGTGAAATTACAAGCAAAATGAGACTGAACAAGTATGTCTCAAGGTGATGGGCGCAGTGCAGTTCGTCACTCGTGATGAAATGCATCTGTTATAGGCAGAGGATACCGCTTAACATCAGGTGGGCGTCGTGCTTGTTCCGTCACGATAACATAAAAAAAATCTAACGGAGTGTTCTGGCAGGTGTCCTTGTGAGCCAGTAATTCTAGGTTAGCCTGAATGACATCTTAGACCACATCATCACATACCATCAGGTGAGGTAGTGGTCAAAGGCTATCCTACCAGCTATATATATAAACAAGGTATATCTGCAGTATTAACGAGTCATCGATCCATGACGTCAGAATGTGTTTACCAAATGCAAAGAATAACCGGCTTCCAGACGGCAGGTGACGAAAGGAGTTTAGTTAGCGGTGCCTGCAGCTGATGACAGTTTGTTTTGGCAAATAATCAAACAGTTTTCAAAGTGAACGTAAAAAGTAAATATTGGCAGGATCTGTATAATAAAGTTATTTAGAAAACTGTTGGTGATTGATAAGATAACCTAGACGTCTAAGTCGTTGAGAAAGATTGTAAAAAACATGCTTTTAGGAATGCAGTCCGAAATAACGCTTTTCAACCAAACTCATTAAAAAAATTAAGTTTTCGACGCTTGTGTATAGTTTTAGCATTCAATACCTAAAAGAATAAAACGGAATCGCATTCGGAATTCATTTCAGACATAAATTCAGTCAAAAAGGTAAGTATGGATGATTTCTTAATGGTTCCAATTTTTTTTTGTTATTGTTATATTGATAACGATTATTTGTCCGAAAACTCAACAAATACCATCGAGCAACCCCCTTATTCGCCAGATATGGCTCCAGCCGACTTCTTTCTTTTTCCTAATTAACTTCGTGGTACCCGTTTTCATTCGGTAGAAGACATAAAGAAGAATTCGCGGCGAGAACTGAATCTAATTCCGGAAAAAACGTTCCGAAACATTTTGGGATTATTCGTTGGCGCACACCTGATGTTAAGTGGACTAACCTCTGCCTATAACAGACGCATTTCGTCAACGACGAATTGCACTGTGCCCGTCACACTGAGACGTCCAGTTATTAGGTCTCATTAGCCTGTAATTTTTCTGGCTCTCAAGGACTGCTGCCGGAACACACTGTTAGGTGCTTGGCGACAGATTTTCTACTTGAGGGTGGTCGCTAGCCAGGCGGGCATTCACAAAATGCCCTTCCACCATGCGGTGAAGCTCAAGCTCTGGGCGGGATTCGAACCATGGACCTGCTGCACGGCAGTCCATACCCAATAGGTATTATTGATATTATTATATTGTAGGTATTATTGAGCTTTTCCCGGTACTTTCTTGACAGAATAGTGTATAGAGTATACAAACCAGTAGTGCCACTGAGCTGCAGCCGACTGCATGCTGCCGCGGTACCTGCAGTAAAGTAGTGCAATGGAACCTCAATGTTACATACAGTATAACAATAATACCTATGCATGCGTATAAATATAGAAAAAAGTGGGGTGCCGGGTTAAAATGTCACCCCCTATTGGGTAATTCGCCAAAAAAAATATTTTTTGCCTAATTTCCTTGGCATGTTTTTTTTTTGCTAATTACTTATCAGTTAGGTTGTTGATTATATAAATGAATAAAAGCAGTATTCATTTCTGTAAAAGGGGTATCACAAAACATTCCTGAAAAAAAGTTATAAGGTCATGAAGTTTTAAATAGTCATGGAAATTAGTAAGGTCCCAAGGAAATTAGAAAACTATTGCAAGGAAATTATAGGTTGCCACGGAAATCAGTATTATGTTATATTAATTACACTATTTATTTTCCTTAAAGAAATGTTAAGTATGAAACAAAATATGTACGTAATTCAGTTTTTATTTATATATTTAAAAACTACTCATAACTGATAAATTATCATATTAATACCTACGAACTGATAATTGTAAATATTAGCTCATGTTTTGGAGATAAAGATTTTAATTATAATTAAAATAATAATGAAGCGCAAATTTATTTATTTATAATATATAAAGCTCGATTACCACTGACTCACTGACTGACTCACTCATTGACATAAATGTTCTCCTAGAAAGAGACGAGTAGGAGCACAGTGATGTATGGCAAAAATGTTCGGGGGGTTTTGGTGAGTATGAGAAAAATCGAAAATCATTAAAAAGACGCCTGCCAAGTAAAGATGGATGACGTATTTCGAAAACGGTAATAGATAGGTAGGGGGTGTTTGAACAAATGTCATAGGGAATCGGGAGAGCAGTCGAATGACACCTGTCAAAAATCCAAAATGGCGGATTTCAAGATGGCCGCCATACAAAGTGATCCGAGCCTGCTGAAGCGAGGCCTTTAGGCCGAGCTTCAGTAGGGGCGGAGCAGTTTGTATGGTGGCCGTCTTGAAACCCGACATTTTGGATGTGACCCACGTGCTCCTATCATTCTTTATACTGCATTTGGAGTGTTTTACCTTATATTTTCGACTGTATTAGGAGTTTTTGTGGGATTTTCGACTGAATTTGGAGTCACTGTCCTACATTGGGGTATAGCTAGCCCAAAGGGCGAGCTCCTGGTGAGGCCGAAGGCCGAACTTTCAGCCCGCGAGGCCGAAGGCCGAGCGATTGGTGCGCGAGCCCGAAGGGCGAGCGCTTGGCGAGGCCGCAGGCCGAGCCGTCTTAGTAACTTGCGAGGCCAAAGGCCGAGCTCCGACTTGAGAGTATTTAACACGTCTCCGACTGGTTTCCATGGCAACTGCCCGCGATAACCAAAGCACCTACGAGTGGGGTTCCTTAACAAAAGTGACTCAGAACCTTGATCCCATTCTGCCCGTACCACCTTTTTATGGCAGTAGGGTGAATTTGCTTTAGTGGCTACAGTATGGTTCTTTATTGTATTGAGAGTTTATATGGGATTTCATTTCATACTTCTAATGGAGTTTTGAACACGCTTTTTTTAATGTATCAGGTGTTTTTTTTGACAGTTCCTACTGACTCAAGATAGATGCGGGCCGCATGCGGCCCGCACACTGCCCTAAATACTAGTTTATAATATATAAGGCTCGATTACCACTGACTCACTGACTGACTGATTGACATAAATGTTCTCCTAGAAGGAGCATAGTAGGGCTAAAATGATGTATGGCAGAAATGTTCGAGGGGTTTTGATGAGTATGAGAAAAATCGAAAATCATTAAAAAGACGCCTGCCAAGTGAAGATGGATGACGTATCTCAAAAACGGTAAGAGATAGGTAGGGGGTGTTTGAACAAATGTCATAGGGAATAAGGAGAGCAGTCGAATGACATCTGTCAAAAATCCAAAATGGCGGATTTCAAGATGGCCGCCATACAAATTGATCCGAGCCTGCTGAAGCGAGGCCGTTAGGCCGAGCTTCAGTAGGGGCGGAGCAGTTTGTATGGTGGCCGTCTTGAAATCCGACATTTTGGATGTGTCTTACATGCTCCTATCATTCTTTATACTGCATATGGAGTGTTTTACCTTTATTTTCAACTGTATTAGGAGTTTTTGTGGGAGTTTTGACTGAATTTGGAGTTACTGTCCTACGTTAGTGTAGTAGCGAGCCCGAAGGGCGAGCTCCTGGTAAGGCCGAAGGCCGAACTTTCGGTCCGCGAGGCCGAAGGCCAAGCGTATGATGCGTGAGCCCGAAGGGCGAGCGCTTGGCGAGGCCGTAGGCAAAGCCGTATTAGTAACTTGCGAGGCCGAAGGCCGAGCTCCGACTTGAGAGTATTTTCCACGTCACTGACTGGTCTCCATGGAAACTGCCTGCGGTAACCGAAGCACCTACGAGTGGGTATCCTTAACAAAAGTGACTCAGAACCTTGGTACTATTCTGCCCGTACCACCTTTTTATGGCAGTAGGGTGAATCTGGTTTGGTGGCTACAGTTTGGTTCCTTATTGCATTAAGAGTTTGTATGGGAAATCGTACATCTTTTGGTGTTTTGAAATATTTTTTTTTAATGTACAAGGTGTTTTGATATTGTTCAAACTTGCACAACGATAAATGCGGGCCGCATGCGGCCCGCACACTGCCCGAAAAACTAGTTTATAATATATAAAGCTCGATTACCACTGACTGACTGACTGACTCACTGACATAAATGTTCTCCTAGAAGGAGCAGAGTAGGGTAAAAATGAAGAATAGCAAAAATGTTCGGAGGGTTTTGGTGAGTATGAGAAAAATCGAAAATCATTAAAAAGACGCCTGCCAAGTAAAGATGGATGACGTATCTCAAAAACGGTACGAGATAGGTAGGGGGTGTTTGAACAAATGTCATAGGGAATCGGGAGAGCAGTCGAATGACACCTGTCAAAAATCCAAAATGGCGGATTTCAAGATGGCCGCCATACAAAGTGATCCGAGCCTGCTGAAGCGAGGCCTTTAGGCCGAGCTTCAGTAGGGGCGGAGCAGTTTGTATGGTGGCCGTCTTGAAATCCGACAATTTGGATGTGACCCACGTGCTCCTATCATTCTTTATACTGCATTTGGAGTGATTTACCCTATATTTTCGACTGTATTAGGAGTTTTTGTGGGATTTTCGACTGAATTTGGAGTAACTGTCCTACATTAGTGAAGTTGCGAGCCCGAAGGGCGAGCTTCTGGTGAGGCCGAAGGCCGAACTTTCGGTCCGCGAGGCCGAAGGCCGAGCGTATGATGCGCGAGCCCGAAGGGCGAGTGCTTTGCGAGGCCGCAGGCCGAGCCGTGTTAGTAACTTGCGAGGCCGAAGGCCGAGCTCCGACTTGAGATTATTTTCCACATCTCCGACTGGTCTCCATAGCAAATGCCCGCGGTAACCGAAGCACCTACGAGTGGGGTTCCTTCACAAAAGTGACTCAGAACCTTGGTCCCATTCTGCCCGTACCACCTTTTTGTGGCAGTAGGGTGAATTTGCTTTAGTGGCTGCAGTATGGTTCTTTATTGTATTGAGAGTTTTTATGGGATTTCATACTTCCATTGGAGTTTTGAACATTCTTTTTCTTAAAGTATTAGGGGTTTATGTGAAATTTCCAAATGACTCAAGATAGATGCGGGCCGCATGCGGCCCGCACACTGCCCGAAAAACTAGTATAATATATAAAGCTCGATTACCACTCACTCACTGACATAAATGTTCTCCTAGAAGGAGACGAGTAGGAGCAACGTGATGTATGGCAAAAATGTTCGGGGGGTTTGAGTGAGTATGAGAAAAATCGAAAATCATAAAAAAGACGCCTGCCAAGTAAAGATAGTTGACATATCTCAAAAACGGTACAAGATAGGTAGGGGGTGTTTGAACAAATGTCATAGGGAATCAGGAGAGCAGTCGAATGACACCTGTCAAAAATCCAAAATGGCGGATTTCAAGATGGCCGCCATACAAAATGCTCCGAGCCTGCTGAAGCGAGGCCTTTAGGCCGAGCTTCAGTAGGGGCGGAGCAGTTTGTATGGTGGCCGTCTTGAAATCCGACATTTTGGATGTGTCTTACGTGCTCCTATCATTCTTTATACTGCATTTGGAGTGTTTTTCCTTATATTTTCGACTGTATTAGGAGTTTTTGTGGGATTTTGGACTGAATTTGGAGTTACTGTCCTACATTAGTGTAGTAGCGAGCCCGAAGGCCGAGCTCCTGGTGAGGCCGAAGGCCAAACTTTCGGCTCGCGAGGCCGAAGGCCGAGCGTATGGTGCGTGAGCCCGAAGGGCGAGCGCTTGGCGAGGCCGGAGGCCGAGCCGTGTTAGTAACTTGCGAGGCCGAAGGCCGAGCTCCGACTTGAGAGTATTTTCCACGTCACCGACTGGTCTCCATGGCAACTGCCCGCGGTAACCGAAGCACCTACGAGTGGGGTTCCTTAACAAAAGTGATTAAGAACCTTGGTACCATTCTGCCCGTACCACCTTTTTAAGGCTGTAGGGTGAATCTGCTTTAGTGGCTTCAGTATGGTTCATTATTGTATTAAGAGTTTATATGGGATATCATACTTCTATTGGAGTTTTGAACACACTTTTTTTCACGAATTAGGTGTTTCTGTGAAATTTTCAAATGACTAAAGATAGATGCGGGCCGCATGCGGCCCGCACACTGCCCGAAAAACTAGTTATAATATACATTTTACATGTTATTTATAACTGATATTGCCTCCTCGGTCTCTGCTTACAGCTTCAACTCGATTTGGCATACTGAACACGAGGTTTAGGAACCGATGTTGGGAAATATTCTCCCATTCTTCTATCAGGGCCTGTTTTAGTGCCTTGAGGGTGGTAGGTGGTGGTCTGCAGCTTTTGACTAGCTTCCCTAGCTCATCCCAGGCGTATTCAATCGGGTTGAGATCAAGACTTCTTGATGGCCAAGCCATCACACTGATACCAACCTCCTGAATATACTCTTGCACGACCCGAGCCATGTGTGGCCTTACATGCATCAGCAACGATCCATCACCCATATTTACTAAATACGGCACTGCATACTCATTCAGAATCTCCTAGGCGTATCTTTCCCCAGTCAGAGTACAATTTCTATGGTCACTAACTCTGCGACCTTCTGAAGATATGCCAGCCCATACAAGTACACTGCCTCCACCGTACTGGACTATTTCTGAGAAGCAGGCTTGAAGTTATCACTCACCAGGTCACCTGTAGACACTTGGTCTTTTATCAGAAGTATAAAGTGAGAATCATCTGTAAACAAAATTCTTGAACATTCTTGTTGATCCCACTGTATGTTTTCATGGGTGTATCGCAGTCTCGCTACTCGATGCTCCCTCTCAAATCTGGGACCACTCGCTGGTCTTCGGGGTTTCAGGTTTGCTTCAGCCAGTCTTCTTCTCACTGAACTGTTACTAATGTAGTCCCTTCGGCTCTGAAGATGCTGGACTTCAACTGCATTTAGTTGGCGATTTCGCAACACAGTGGAAACAATATAACGGTCTTCTCGGGCACTAGTACACCTGGGTCTGCCATTACCAAATGGTTTCCAGTCTCTTCGTACCTTCGCTTCACCTTCTGGACCGTTCGTAACGTCACACCCACCATTCTTGCAGTATAGTTAAGTAGTCCTAGCACATTCTTCAGGTGGAAGAGGCATGATAAATAAGTTTATGTGCTGATTGTCTAACTTAGCTTTTGTAACAAGACACATCAATCAAGAATTACTTTTTAAAACAAAAATAGAAACAAGAAATGAAGTGTAAAATCGTTTTTCGAAAAGGATTATTTTTGATATAAAAGGTTTTTCAGCCGTTTCTTAAAAGAAGGTTACCGACTATGAAGTTTTTATGTACAAAATTAAACTTTTGTCTAGACCTTTTTGTTTCCAAAGTATATCTTGTGTATTTAAAAAGTTATTGCAATTTCAAAAGTGTTGTACTTATATTTGCAGGCCAGTGTAGCAGATCACTTTCATTTTTCTAATCTTTTTTTCGATTTTTTCAGCTCTTGTGTTTTTTTTGTTTTCCCCATGTTGAGTTTTCTATGTAAGAGAAAAATTAACGAATAAAATTTTTTGATTATATTGAAATATAGTAATATCCTTAAATATATTAGTTAAATGTTGTGAAACACGTTATATCTATCTTAATTTTTAAAGAAATATATAAATTTAATATAATTTATTTATGTAAAACCTAAAAAAAAGATATTATATCTTATAGTATAAACATAATTCTCTTCACCACTGGTACGACACTAAAATAAAGCGTAATTTTTATAATTTCCTTGGTAAACCATAATTTCCATGTCAAATCATGAGCCAAGGAAAACATGGAAATTAGAACCAAGGAAATTAGATTTAAGTCATTAAAAAATCGTAGACCTAAAACCATTAACTTATAATATTCATGTGTCAAACTGAGACTACCTGTGCCACAAACATTACCGTTAATTGAAACTATTAGTTAGACGTCCATCAAACTGTTGACAAATAACGACCATGGAAATTGAAAAATCTATAAACCAAAAGCCAAGGAGGGGTGTACTTATGTGAATGGTGCGAAACTAAACAACGGTGTGCACATCTTTCTCCGATGGGTTTCTCGCGGCAAAATGGTCGAGAGAAACGGTGTAACTCAATTTGTTTCAAACTTTTGTGTTTCGATATTACAACTGTTGAAATAACTGACCAAGGAAATTATATTTTACTCGCGGACACGGATGAAACTGAATGTAACTTTAAAACCATATCTTTTTTAATACACTAAACACTTTTTTTTGGTGAAGTGGGGCTTATTATACATTATGATAAAATTTATATAATGTTACGAATACAACTTTATGCAATATGGGTGATAATATAAAATAAAATACAAAACGGACATGACAAGGAAATTAGGATTTTAACATTTCGTTATTATTTTTTTATATATTTCATATAGATATTAATGTTTGATTAGCAAAAACAGGTGTATATAAGGATACATTATTTGAATAAAAATAAATAATAACTATAAACATCAATAATACAATTTTCGTCCATTCGGACATCAAAAAGTCATGATTTTGGCGAATCACCCTATTTCTACCTGTGGTTGTCGTAACGTAAGAGGCGAATAAAAGGTAAAATACCGTAAGGTTGGCAGCAGCGCCTGCTGATGAAATGATATCGTAAACTGCGATCCCAATACGCCTGCCAAGCGTGGGGATTATGGAAAACCCAAATCCCCCTAAATGGGGGAGGCTGTGTTCAGCAGTGGACAATCCAGGTGATACAGAAATATATTTACAGGGTTATTGGAAAAATGCTTACAACCTCTTAAAGGACGTAAGGTTAGATTTGAGTTTTGTTACTCCTTACAAACACTTATAGAATATTTTTTTTGTGTTTGTGACGAAGTAAGCACTAGGACCACCTGATGGTAAAAGTCACTTGTGGCTTAGATTTATTATTTCATATTTTTTATTACTTTGCTTGATGTAAATATTCCAAACTCTATTCAAAGGGAACGTGGCGGACGCTCATAGTTCGGAGTAGGCATTGTCTTTTACTACGAGACACAGAACTTAAAAGTGTCAGATAGTACTACAAATAGTATTTTTTTTATTTTTGATCTCGTAGTAAAAGGCATTGCCTACACCGAGCTAAGAAAACATATGAAATAATATATTACAGGCACAAGAGACTTTGAACAACAGGTGGAACTCGAGCTTATTCCGTCACAAAAAAATAATTTAGGACTAACAGAAGTCAAATCTACTACAAACTATTTGTTAGTATTTTTCCAATAACCCGTTATATATAGCGAAAATAAAACACTGTTAATTGCTTGGCGACAGATTTTCTTCTTAAGCGTGGTAGCGAGGCTAAATTTCGCAAAATTCTTTTCAGCTCGAGCCAGCGGTGGAGATCGAACCATGGACCTAATGCACGGCAGTCTATAGCTATTACCGCTAGGCTATCAGTGCTTCAAAAGGTCTGTACTACCTACCCTATTTAGAAAACAGCAGCGAGCAGAATGGCTAGACCTGGCTAGTCTGTTCGTGTGTGCAATCGATTCATTCATGTTTTCGCAACGCTCACTGCCGCTGAAATAGTGGGTTCGTGACACATCTGGCAAAGTGTCAAATATGCGGCGAGGTAGACAAGCGTGCACACTAAACTTTGGCTATATAGTGATTTATTGATAGCAAATATATGAAAATGATGATTTGAATGATGTCACCACAGACGGACCAAATTTATTTAACGAATAAACGAAACCGTCTTCTTATACAAAAAAATATGAAAGAACTGGAGGAAGTCGGTACCATTTTGCATGGTAGGGGTCGCCAACCACCAAGGTCTGGCAGCTGTTCTTGAGGGCTAGTAATTTTTGAGTTAGTCTGACATCTTTGACCACGCCTTCACTTACTATCAGGGGAGATGGTGGTTAAAGCCTTGCCTATCTGTTATGTAAAATAAACTTGCTGTTTCTAACACCCTAAGGCATCAACAAGTTATTTCGTATATTTCAGTGAAAGAAGCCGATTCCTTTTCAGTGGTATATACAACGTTTAGAAACAATTGTGTCACTCCGGAAATAATAACAATAATAATTTATTTCAGTTATTAAAACCAAATAAAATCAAAATATCTTCAAATTACACAATAACATTACAATGGTCAATAAAATATTAGTAAAAACGTAATCAAAGGTAAGTAAAAATATATTAAATTATTAGCAATATGGCAATAAAATAACATAACATATAAAATATGTTCACTCGTGGCAATAGATGCAAAGGGACCAGCAATGTATAGGCATATTGGCAAATCTAAATAAAATAGATGCGTTCGTAGCGAAGTTTGCTTAGGCCGGCCATACACTTGCAGCTTGAAGCAGCCAGTATCGACTGCTTCATGCTGCGACTTCATAGCGAACTTCAGACTTCTACGTACGTAAATACACGAACCGAACTACCGTCATCGACGTATGAACAAAAGCAGCAGAAGTGCTTCTTCAAAATCCATGATGCTACTGTTTTGAATTTAAATTGAAATTGCTAACTGCTCGAGCAAATAAACTAACTGCTCGAGCAGTTATCAATGGCAGTTTCAAGCTGTTGACTCTGACTGCAAGAGCGGTCCGTGTATGTTGATAACGGGGTAACTGCTCGAGCAGTCCGTGTATGGCGGGCCTTAGCCATTCTTGACCGATCAGCTAAGTTAAACAACGTCCGCCGCGGTCATGACATGGATGGGTGACCGCTAGTGACGTTACTGCTGAGCGCTTCCTGTGATTCTTCGATGTAAGCATGACTCATGCGCTTACTAATCTCTAGCTAGTCTAGCTAGCTACCACGAAAATCTGTCGTATGGATACAAAAATAGAACTAAGTTCGAAGCCAAGTGCGAAGTTGACTTGCACACGGAGAGTTCCGTAGCTATCAAGAAAGGATATACAAGAAGTTCGTTATTATTTCGAGATCATCAGTATGAGTTCAACCCGCTCATGGTGGTATGTGTTACTGTTACCGGTAAAGGGCAAAAATAAATAACTGTAAGCGCTCGTAGCGAAGTTTGCTTAGCCGTCCTTAATCTATCAGCAAAGTTAAGCAATGCCCGCCGCGGTCATGACTTGGATGCGTGAACGGTAGTGACATTACTACTGAGCGCTTCCGTCGGTCCCAGTTGTTGTCTTAGGATGGCAGTCGTTATAGCATGGTGGTGGCACGCAAGGCATTTTGCGAATGCCCGTCTGGCTAGCTTCCGCACCCTCAAGTAAAAAATCTGTCGCCAAGCGCCTAACGGTGTGTTCCAGCTGCTGTCCTTCACAGCCAGTAATTCTAGGTTAGCCTGAACAATATCTTCGACCACATTATCACTTATCGTCAGGTGAGATAGTGGCCTATCAGCTATAAAAAAACAAGCTGCGTTCAATCCCGAAAAATTCGTAACTTCAAAGGCATTAGAACGTTCATCAGCAATCAACCGCATCCCACGCGGCTATCTCTCGCAGACCGAGATATAGTTGCATAACATTACAATAACAACAATTTCTCAACGTGAGTAAGTACCCTCTTCATAATCATTTAACGGTCTCGTTTCCAGATTACAAAACTTTTGATTCTTGATAGGTTAGCCTTTGACCACTATCTCACCTGATGGTAAGTGATGATGTGGTCGAAGATGTTGTTCGGGCTAACCTAGAATTACTGGCTCTTAAGGACAGCTCCCGGAACACACCACCAGGTGCTTGGTGACAGATTTTCTACTTGAGGGTGGTAGCTAGCCAGGCCAACTGCCATCTTAAGACAACAACCGGGACCGACGGCTTAACGTGCCCTCCGAAGCACGGAAGTTCTCAGTAGTAGTGTCACTAGCGGTCATCCATCCTAGTCATGACCGCGGCGGACGTTGCTTTACTTTGCTGGTCGGTTAAGAACGGCTAAGAAAACTTCGCTACGAGCGCTTCTTGTAAAACTGACGCCTGTTTGACTGAGCGTACGTGTGTGCTATCACATTCTTTTGTGAATACATTTTTAATTTCTTTTTTAACAACGTACTACGAAGTATATACATGTATATACTACGAAGTATATACATGTATATACTTCGTAGTACTTTGTTAATAAAATGAATTTAAAATATTTATTCACACGTTGTCGTGTTCTACAGCTATGAAAAAAAATTATGAGTTAGAAAGTAGTAAGTAGTAGTTAGAGAGAATACTACTGGCCGTATATAATGTTATTTCACCGTTAATAATATTTACAACAACAAAATCATAGCTTTCAGAGTTCGTATTCAACGCGGTCTTTCCCCAAATAAAATAGGTCAACATAGTCAATTTTCGTCCTAAATGCTTACGTAATCAACTGAACACAGCTACAGACATTCAGAAGTTGTTTTGCAATATTAGTGACCCAAAAAAATTATGTTAATATCCCCGTTGTTTTTCCTCATCAGGTCTTTAGCCTACAGCTCTTTTACTTGGAACCTGAGGAATCCCAAATGGAACAGATTTTGAATATTTTTTGTTGTTTCCTTGTGATTTTTCTAGAAGCCATTCGGTTATAGTTTGTCAAAAGTACTTCCGCATCTATGGTATTTTATCTTAACACTGAACTATTTGTGTGTGTTTGTGAAAGGGTGTATGTGTGTGCTATGGCTAAGAGCCGTAGTTCTGTTACATCTAGTTTTAGCCGGCTTCACCTAGGTGTAATCAGCAGCCGATTATCAATTTACTTTCAACACTCTCGTAACGGGCCCTTAAATGCACCGATTTTAGTGTCATAATATAGTCTATTACGCACACGTGCTTTATTTTTACTTAACCGCACTTGTGTTTTAAATAGAAAAAAATAACAACGTTTCCACACTTCTCACAAAGGAGATTGTAGTTTGTTTCGTTCGATTTTCATATAAAAACAAACCAAAGAGTTTTTTACCTACTGAAGTAGAACTTTAGAAGATTTAATTATAAACCTTCTTAATCAGATTATTATCGCTATCAAAAAGATCAAGAAAATTTTTCGTATCGAAATGTTCGTATTCGTTCCTCGCAAGTGTGTTTAAAAACGTCGTATGAAACTCGTGCGCGTTGTTTATTACATTCTCTACTCCCTAAAACCTGTCTAGATTGTAATAAACAACTTCGCGCACTTGTTGCATAATGTACTATTACGGCTAATACTAGATGCAGCTGCTTGCATTCTTCATAGCCCGCTTTTCTGCGAACATCCGGCCGTTGCCGCGGTTCACTCGCTTCGCTCGCTCATCTCGTTGCTTATCGCTTCTTCTTGCTTCGCTCGTCACCGCACATAAGACTTTGCACAAGGTACACTTAACCACCTATTGCAATACCTAGTTGTAGCCGGCCAGGTGTAACACCTAGGTGTAACTGCACTTCGAGTTTAGCCATATTTTTAGGCTAGCCTTTTACCACTATCTCACCTAATAGTAAGTGATGATGTGGTCGAAGATGTTGTTTAGGCTAGCCTAGAATTATCATAAAATGAAAGAATAGTGTAATATTTTACTGTACCTACTATATCAGCCGGATCGTCCACTCCTGAACACAGCCTCCCCCATTAAGGGAAGAATTGCCATTATCTCTAAGCTTGGCAAGCGTGTTGGGGATTTTCAGGCATTGCTCTACTACACGAAGCAGTGTCGGGTGATGACTCTTCGAGCACACGATTGGGTAAAAAATATAAATTACCGCGTTTCAGCAACGTAATACATAATATATACGAATGTATGAGTTAATTATCTCGCGAATGAAAATCCCTGTATTAGAAATTTTACAAATTTTTCCATAGGTCCTAGTGATAGAGAGACACGATCAAAAACTAAAGTTCCTACTAATATTTTGTATACACAATTAGCTAAGCAGTTATCATTTTAAATATTGTAATATAAGTTTTGAAGCAGTGATAGCTCAGTGGCATTGGCTATGGACTGCCGCGCAGCAGGTCCATGGTTCGAATCCCGCCGCGGGCTTGAGGTTCACCGCATGGTGGAAGGGCATTTTGCGAATGCCCGCCTGGCTAGCGACCACCCTCAAGTAGAAAATCTGTCGCCAAGCACCTAACGGTGAGTTCCGGCAGCAGTCCTTGAGAGCCAGTGAAATTTCAGGCACATGAGACTTAACAACTATGTCTCATGGTGACGGGCGCAGTGCAATTCGTGATTTGTGACGAAACGCATCTGTTATAGGCAGAGGTTAGTCCGCTTAACATCAGGTGGGCCTCGAGCTTGTCCCGTCACAATTGTACATAATAAAACCAGCAGTAAGAAAATGGTAGGGAGAACCAATGAATGGTTTATAAAAACTATGAGAAAAAAACTCGCCCATTGTTCTTGTGTAGCCTAGAATCTCTATAACAATTCCGACAATCGTTTTACGAGCATCATTTGATTTATATTAACTGTTTAATTGTTTTTGTTCGACATACATAATACAGAAGCGCTCGTAGCGAAACTTGTGTAGTTATTTATAACTGATCAACCAAGTAACTCGTAAAGCAACATCATCTGCCGTCATGTCTTGGATGGGTGTCCAGTAGTGGCATTACTATACTGAGCGCTTCCGTGCTTCGGATGGCACGTTAAGCCGTCAGTCCCGGTTGTTGTCTTAGTATGGCAGTCGTCATATAGCATGGTGGTAGGACATTTTACGACTGCCCACCTGTCTAGTTACTACCCACGAGTAGAAAATCTGTCGCCAGGGACCTAACCGTGTGATGCAGTGGCTGTCGTGGAGAGCCAGTTATTCTAAGGTTAACCTGAAAATCATCTTCGATCACATCATTACTTACCATAAGATGAAATAGTGCTCATAGGTTCGCCTATGTGATTAGTTAATGTACTTGCATATTCCTAGCAGGATAGTTCATGAGTAGTTTATTTTTTTAACCGGCGGTATGCCTTTATTGACAAAATACTACGAACTATATACAACACTCAGCTACTACAATAAAAGCATTTAGATTCCTATAAGTCAAAGGCAGTCCAAATGCTCTAGCCCACTACCATTTGGCAGCGTGCCCAGCATGCTGGCAGCATGAGTAGTTGTTTACATGTATTTAGAATATTAATATTGATATGTTAGCAATAAGGCCTGCTTGGCGAATTACATTACAAATTTACGAGAGAAAATACTATTATATCCCGCAGATGACTATAATTTTTTCACTCGTTAATTTGTAATTTTGTAATGTATTTTTGTTTGAAAGTTCCCGTGAGTATGAGACATATTAATGTTTTCAATAACCGGCTGTACTCACGCGTATTGGTCGAGATTGTCGACCTAGGTTTCGGGCATGTCCGATGCCCTTCATCAGGTGAGTTCACGCATCTAAATCGCGGCGACGACTCCGCGCAACTGCTCGTTCTGCGCGGCGCGAGAGTGGAGGCGCGGGCGCGGGGGCGGCCAGTGGGCTGGGGGAACGCCCCGCGCACCGCTGTGCTGTGCGTAGTGCATCCTCTTCGTCACTGAGCTCGTCGAAATCTCCATCACAAACACTGCTGACTGTGTCACACTCTAGACTGCCTAGCACTTTTCGCTTTGAGGTAGCATTAAGAATAGGTGTCCAGGCTGGTGGGAGGTCCATCCACGATCTCTGTTGAAATTGGGGTGACGGGTGATCTCAATGGCCTCACATACTTTTCGAGGTACAAAGAATTTTTCTCTTGCTAGTACGGAGGCTTTGTCGAACCGTATAAAATGTTGCGTGTCCGAGAGATGTGCGTGCTCCGCAATTGCTGATGTAATTGTATCCATATTCTTAATGCTCCTAATGTGTTCGGCAAGTCTAGTTGCGATGTTGCGACGAGTTTCACCTACATAGCTCTTGCCACAGTCACACGGTATTTTGTAGATGCCCGGTACATTAAAATGGTCCCTGTCTTTCGGTGAACGTAGCCACTTACGAATTTGACCCGGGGGACGGAAAAACGTGCCGATGTTATACTTCCGTCGTAAGAGATATCCAATTTTGTCTGTCACTCCTCTTACGAATATGCCGGAGATCTTTCCACTCTCATTGGTCTCTTCTTTTCACTACGACTGACTATCCGACCACACTGTAGCCACCTATACCCATTCTCCTCTAATACTCACCTTACGTGCTCGAGCTCCATCTCTACATATTCTGGGTCACACAGTCTCAATGCTCGGCTTATGAGCGATCTGGGCACTGAGAATAAATGAACCGGATGGTGATGGGAGTCTGCCCTAAGGTATCTGTCCGTGTGGGTCGGTTTGCGGAACACCGTGTGCGCTAGGGTACCATCCCGTCTTCGAATGACCCGAACATCCAAAAATGGCAATACCCCATCTTCCTCTACGACGATATTCCGCTATCACTCGACGAAGTAATTTTTCACTCGCGATTTTAAAGAATGTTTCGTAATCCTGAATGCATTTCACTGACTTTATACGCATAAACTTCGGTATGAAATCACTATCACGACACTCCACTACATATTCTAAGCCGCACTCAAGTTTCTTACGTTTAATTCTCAAACGCGCGAATTCTTTGACTTTATTAAGCCATACCGTGCCGTATCGGTTAGCTATTTTTGTTTGTAAAAAGCTAAACTATTTGAGTTGCCTTTGTTTATTGGCATGAGGAAAACGCATTTAAGCATACACACCCGCCGAGGAGCAAGTGGTTATGTCGGACTCAGAGTCAATAGGGACTCCACTACCGACTACAAACCTCATGGTGTTCCGTCATCATCGACTAGCGGCAAGGGCCGCGGTTAGTACAACATCCAAAGTTATATGGTAAATAAATATATCCATTCTATTCTTTTAATTGTTGACAAACTTTTTTTTTATCACAGAATTTTTCAATTACTGATGCTATAGAGCAAGCCCGATTTGCACTTTGCTGTTTTTAATATATTTTTATTTTGTTGACCAATATCTCACATGTTGGTAAATTATGATATGGCGAAAATAGGATCAGGGTTGCAGGATATAGCTAGATGAGAGTTGTGTCTCAAGGACTTATTTGCTGTCACAACACAAGGCTTACGGACTGGGGACCTTTTTTTTAACTTTAGAATTTGACAATTTTATTATAAAAGCTAACGTGGTTTTCACTCATTTTAGTACCTAAATAATACGGGATAACTCACGTAAATAAGTCAGATAGCTCCGACTATAGTGTCGACGCGGGCGTCCCGAGCTCTCCTTGAAAAAGACAACCGAATGTGGTTGAAACTATAGTCGGAGCTCTGATCTCTCTTCTGATCATCTGACTTATTCACGTGAGTTATCCCGTATTATTTACTAAAAAAAAGAATTAGACAATATTTTTGTACGGAGGCCCCTTCTATTTTAAACTTGTTGCTATTATTATAATTTAAATTTCAATTGGCTTTCTATTACGATTCCAAAGATACAGCTCTCTAAATATCTAAACTCCTTGTTATTAAATCCTAAAACCATGAATGAATTTTATTCTAGGGATCACACAACTTTAGACAGGTTCATCGGAGTTCCGTCCGAACTCGAATATTATATGCTGCGTGCCGCGTCCGAAGAGATCAGAGCTATACGCTAGAAAGAGAGAGGTCATGTAGGTGAATATAAATATTAGGTACTGTCCTTTGCGACCTGAAGTGCACCTTATTGCTTCGTAGCTATAGAGTCGCTTTGTAATTGGAATGGTTTGCGGAGTGATCCTTCTGGTTAAAGCTTGGCACTGCTGCCCACCTCCTGATATTTTCCCATTTTCAGCTCTTTTGCCTTCTACAGGAAGATATAGAGGGTAGCAATTTTAACCTGACACCCCACGGAGAAGTGTGTTTTAGTAATTAGTTCGAAGAAGCAAAGAAGTTTTAAGAAAAATCCTGATAATTTAGATAAAAGCCCTATAATTATAGGTATCTTACTTTTCTCGTTCCCATGGCTCCATTCAATGTCATGACGTGATTGTATTCTTATAATTGCCGGATACAATAGTTTCCTTGAAAGATTCTATGTATCGATTAGTACTCTAGGAGTTGGTCGTAGTTACTCATCTTTGTTGCATGGATCTATCAATAGAATTGGTACTTATACATACTTAAAGTACTTCGTTGTATAGATCAAGGTGATATAACAAACGAGCCTATCGTATCAGCTCATCACGCACCCAATGCGGGGACCAGGGACTTCCTCGGCGGCTGACATATCATAGTACATAATTATTAAGGATTGGAATTCGGTTTCCTAACCGAAGTTACCATGCCTGACTAACCTTCATACTACTGTCACATGAATGTATCTTCGTACGTACTAGATACATAGTTTTATTGTTTCATAGTAAAAAGTACCAGGAGGTCAGAAATACTGAAGAGGGGATAGTTATAGGGTATGCGAAAAACTATACTGGTCTGGCAACTTATCACAAAGTTTTTACGCTTTACTTCTTCGTTATTTCTTATCTCTTGGTACTTCGACTTGATACTCTGGTAGAATCCCGTGGAGCCCGGGATCTTCTTTAAAATGTATTATATGATAACAAACAAGTTAAAATAACAATGGTGTAACGATAACAAAGACGACTCTATCTAAGTGAGATGGTTAGATAATAAATGTTCTTACCATCAGACTGCTTTACGAGCAGTACTAGAGTCAGAAATTTGGTCTTCTAGCCGTCATGTCAAGCTTAGTAGTAGTAGGTAGAACTCCTGCAGGAAAATATGGAAGGATGCAATTCTGCAATGGCTCCCTAAGGGCAAATGTTATTTGTCAAGGGGTTGTACCTATCATAAACTTTTTTATCATTTTACTGCACCACTCGACACGCAGACGTTTCTGGGCTTCCGTTAAATCAATACATATACAATTTAGTGCCTAATACAGTACGAATTTTTTGCAAGATTCAATCAATATCGGATTCTGTAACCGCAATCACCCGCGGACCTTCACGTACATCTTCATGGATATGTTCTCATTTGCTCAGTTATGCCACTAGCTACAGTACCCTTCACTCCTAAAATCCTTCGCCCTTCACTTCTCCCAAAGTAGTGTTTGCGTAGTACTGCTTCTAGGTAGAATATCTAACACATAGTAATTAAACAACTTTAAACGGTTTAAATCGCGTATATTTATAATTATTTTTGTCCCGACGTTTCAAACACTTTGCAGTGATCGTGGTCACGATCACTGCAAAGAATTAAACAGTTTGAAGAAAAAGATTTAAACCGTTTAAAGTTGTTTGATTACTATGTGTAATAATCGAGAAAACCTAAGACAACATTAGAATATCTGACAGCCTGCTTTAAGTCTGGCCTAAGGCCAGAGATAGAGCCCTATCATATGGCTTATTGAAAAGATGTTCTGCAGCTTTAGCGAATATATAAAATTATAAAAAAATGTGCGGGCTCTAATAATTTGTAAATGTGATTACTACATTTACAAATTTGAAACAGTGATGGCTCAGTGGCATTGGCTATGTACTGCCACGCAGCAGGTTCGTAACCCGCGACTGCGCTTGAGGTTAACCGCAAGGTGGAAGGGCATTTTGCGAATACCCGACTGGCTAGCGACCAACCTTAAGTAGAAAATCTGTCGCCAAACACCTCACGGTGTGTTGCCAGTAATTCTAGGTTGAGCCTGTTAACACCTTCGACCACATCATTACTTACTTCAGGTAAGATTGTGGTAAAAGGCTGAGCTATCAACGTTAAAAAAAAACAACATTGTAATAATATTTAAGAACCTTTGGTTACTAATAATGATAATTACTAAGATTTTTTAACTCTCTGGATAAGAATATTTTATGTCCTGAAATTAGATTTTAATCAAATTATCATAAATTTGAGATGTGTGCTTTATTTCATGCTACTATCTTCGCATGTTATTTACCTACAACTATGCCTAGTTAATAGTTATCAATAGTAAATGGTTAACGAATAGATTATTCGTTCGTAAAAGTCAAGCAGCTCTACATGTTTCATAATGAAGAGAAACACGTGTCTAAGCTAAGATGGTCCTAAGTACATTCTTCTAATATATAAAATTCTCGTGTCACAGTTTTCGTTGCCATACTCCTCCGAAACGGCTTGACCGATTTTGATGAAATTATTTGTGCTTATCCGGTATCTATGAGAATCGGCCAAAATCTATTTTTCATCCCCCTAAATGTTAGGGGTAGTCCACTCCTAAATTTTTATTTTTATTTTTTAGGCAAAATTTTTAATTTCTATTTTTTTATGTTACAACATACAAAAATACATACAAACCTCAATGTTCCTTCTACGATCAACCCTTATTTTTTAAATTATTTATATGGCAAAACAACGTTTGCCGGGTCAGCTAGTTCCAATATATGTTTACGAAGATGACGTAATCCTGCACGCTGCATAAAACTTTAATGGCGGGAGCATCAAATAGATATTAGTGTGGCGATAGGACATTTAACGAATGCTCGCCTGGCTTGCTACCTCAATTAGAAAATATGTCACATAGCGTCTGAAGGTGTACCAAATACACATATCTTAAAAACAGCGGCAGCAGAACTCTTTGTACTAGTTCGTTAGAAGTACTGCAACCATAACTACCGAAGAGCAGTAAAAACGCTTCAAGCACATCAGTGTACACACTGATGTATATATACATGTGGAGTGTATACACTCCACATCGAAATTACAGGCACATGAGACTTAAGAGTAGAGTGCACTGAGCTCTTTCCATACAAAAGTAGTTTCAACATAAAATATTATCGTGCGGTCGTAGAGTCAAGACCTCCTGAGGATGCTTCGTGTAGAAGTGAAACGCGTCGAAAATTCTTCCGGTTTGGCTGCGTGGCGTTTGTGACGTCACGTCGGCTTAACAGGAAAATTAGGCGGAATTGTCACTAGATATATTTTTGTATTTTTGAAGTGTTTTATTAAAATATTAATTTGATGTTTTCATAAAATATTTTTAAAATATTTGTTATTATTAAATATGGTTTTCCGCAAAGTAACGCCTAAATCTATTGATTTAAATATTATCTTAAATACCAAGTGCGTTCAAACCTGGTGAATTTTTGTAAGCATATTGTTGAGCCTAAAATCTATGCGTCTGGTTCTGCAGAGTTTCACCGAGTTTGAACATTAAGTATTTAAAATATGACGAAACTACGTTTGTATTGAAAGTGCTCCGTGAACTCTACCTTTAACAACTTTATGTGTCAGGGTGATAGGCACAGTGCAGATCGGCACAAATATAAAATTTATAACCTATGTTAGAAAAACACTAAATAAGTATAAAATAATATCTAGTGAAAATTCCGCCTTATTTTCCTGCCAAACCAATGTGACGTCAAAACGATTATGCGTTCGAGGAGTCGGGACTTCCTGATGGTCCTTCATGTAGACCCGAAACGATTCGAAAGTTCTACTGGTTAGGTTACGTGTGACACCACGTCAGCTTAGCAAGAAAATTACATCTTGTGGAATAGTTCCGAAACCCAGACGATAAAGAACCCAGAGAGATACAAACTTGAAAGAACTGTTTATATTTTGATTTTTCCGCCATTGACATCAATTTCCCCCTTCAAAAAGGGAATTTCGTTTTAAATTAGATTAAAAAGGTATATTTAATCCATCGGCAATACTGAGAAGAAGAACAATAGATTTCATTCATAACTAGGGCGCCGGGGTCTAATTTGATAACAACGAGTTAAAAAAGGAAATAATACATTTCCTTTTATGATATAACCGGACAAAGCCATACCAAATGTGATCAGAATTAATAACGAACTTCTCTAATTTTGAAAGTCGTTGAATCAGTGATGGCTCAGTGGCATTGGCTATGAACTGCCACGCAGCAGGTCCATGGCTCGAATCCCGCCGTGGGCTTGAGCTTCACCGCACGGTGGAAGGGCATTTTGCGAATGCCCTCCTGGCTAGCGACTACCCTCATGAAGAAAATCTGTCGCCAAACACCTTACGGTGTGTTCCGGCAGCTGTCCTTGAGAGCCAGTAATCCTAGGTTTAGCCTGTTAACACTTTCGACCATATCATCACTTAACATCAGTTGAGATTGTAATTTTGTAATGTAATAATATAACAGGCGTTATTGCAAACATGACAATATTAAAATTATAAAGTTGCGTCATCATTTACAAGTATAAAACCAATTGCAAAATTGGTATTGTGTAGTGCAACGTAACTTGTACTAAAGATGTCGCTCCATCTCAATACGATGGTTAAAGAACGATAGGAAAAAATTAGTTATTACTCATATGTTAGCTCAATTGGTTATAGCATACCCCGGCTAAACGGGTGGATGGACGCAGGTTCGAATCCCGCACATGACCTAAACTTTTCCTTTCGTATATTTGTAATTTTGTTTATATTATATATTACCTAAAGGAAAATATAAATAAAAATCTTTGGAAACATATTACATTAGGTTTCGACAAGTATTATTTGCCGGCCCATTTTCCCCGACCTAAATATTAACCCGGTCTATGACACGTCGATTGGGCAATGATTGAAGACTAACCACATGGCTGCCACTTTGCCTCTGGAATGCGACCTTTGCCAAATAATGGCACACAAAGCTTGATGAAACTGATGTTATTTGGTACCGATCTATGAAACTGACAGTTCTGCTAATGCATTGGAAATTCAGGGCACTTAGTGTATTGCACTCGGAAATAATAAAGCCACGCAACCAATATTTTTTTTTTGAAATGTTTTAATATATAATGATAACAAATATTTAAGAAAAAAAAAATATTATTTTATTGAAATACTTAAAAAAAAATCTAAGAATTTTCGTCACGTTTCGCTTCTACACAAAGCATGCTCTGGAGGTCTTGACTCATCGAGCTCACGAGAAATTTCTCGGTTTAACAGGAAATTGAGGCGGAACTGTCACTAGATATATTTTTTATATTTTTAAGTGTTTTATTAATATATTAGTTTAATGTATTTTTTAAATGTTTCTTAGTTATTGTTATCATTAAATATGTATTTCCGCAAAGTAAGGCCTGAATCTATTCATAATATTAATCTATATTGATTGTGTGTACAAAATGTTCACTTGAATGTTTATTTTTTGAAATCGAAGCCCATTTAGAATTAAAATGTTGTAAATATGGACGTCGGACCACTAATGGGAACAAATATACACAATTTCAAAAACTGAAACAATCATCTGAGTTGTTAACACCTAACACAGCTCACGGAGATATCGTAACAAACAAAAATGAAGAAGCTTATTTTTTCAGAAGTCTGTTATAAGTATTATTAAGACCGTCTGCATTAAACTTTGACAGTTCCTAAATCCACACATAAGGCGTTCACGCCAATTATTTTTTTTAGGAAGGTCATAGATGTGGCTACCAATGGGGACAACGGGAATAAAATTACCGACTTCTAGCTGTCCCTATTAATGAGGACAGACAATGGGGACAACGGGAAGACAAATAATGTCGTCTCGCTGTCCCCATCAATGGGCCAGGCCAATGGGGACAACGGGAAGGAAAAAAAGCTATCTTCTCGTTGTCCCCATCAATGGGGATAAGTCAATACGGACAGCGGGAACACACCCCACTGACGACCTTCCAACTCCACCGGACTTTGTGCGAGGGCAGGCCCTCTTATAGCCCGGGAGAGGGAAGTGCCGAAGGAACTTCTCCCGAGACGGGGGTAGAAAGTGAAAAACCTCCGTCTCCCCCGGGCGCCGAAAATGAAATCTTAAAAATGTCCTAAATACGCTCACTTACCTAAGTAATGTCATGACATGAGTCAGAAGAAATAAGCCGAAGAAGAGGATGTTTATTTACCTATAAGTTTGACATAGTTTATAATTTTTCGTTGTTAAAAATCGACTTTGTTCACTTTAATGCAGATTAGGCTTGTATCCTCCTTCACTATTCTTTTAGGCAATACAATAGATACAGTACGAGTATTAAGAGGCATTTTACATTTTAATGCGGTGTACGAAGATTTTAAGCGCTTAATTTACTATCATAGGAAATATCTACAAGTTGTTTAATAATTGATAAAAAAAGAATAATCTGTTCTCTTTTCAGTTAATGTACCAGATTTACAAACATAACATTAATTATTTTGTAGTGACCAATCTCCCGCACCTTGTTTTACGAATTAAAGTACACATAGCCAACTTCAGAGTTCTATCTCTTGTATAAATATTCATCAATATAACTAAAAAAAAAACTGTGCATCAGGCATATAGTCCTGTTGACACATAGTGTACTAGAATATCGATAATTAATCGTCATTGTAGAAAAAAAAATAAAGATCTTGCGCCAATTTCCACGAATTATATCAGCAGTTTACCACGATAAATTGTGTTTAATAAAGTGTAATTCCAAACAGATATTATATGAAAAGAAAGTCCATTCTATTATTAATCTGATCTTCAATAAATTGTGATATTAACTCTGTTTTGTTAGACAAGAAAAAATATTAAATATAACTCGAAATGCTTATAAATTGAAATGTACAAGCGCGAGGCGATCAGTACCGCGCGAGCGCCCATCGAGGTAGGACCTGTGTTCGTTTTGCCTTGCTCTGACGTTTCGTACGCGGAACGCTTAGACGCAAGTTTATAGTGCGACCACAGAGTTTTGATCATGTCTTTATTTTTTTAAGTAACAAACTATACTTTATATTTGTTGTCCATAATATAAGTATTGTTGTCTTGTTAAGTAACTACATCTTTAGTTTCTGTTCATCCATTGTGTTAAAAAAAGGAAACGTCACAATTATGCAGCCTTATACAGCGTTATTGGAAAAATGCTAACAACCTCAGAGGGTTGACTTCTTCTTTTTGGTCTGCTAGTTTTTATATTATTCTAGTTTAAATTAGTAACTCACTATAACTTTTGTTTTAGGAGGATAAGATGGCAGGCGAATAATTGATTTCCAATATTTTTGGATTCAGTTTATGTCTATAAGTGAACACAGCGATAACTTCAGCTGGAAATTAAACTACCTTCCTCATTTGTACAAACCGGGATACCAGTTAGCGGTCGATAGTCGTATTTACAAATTTACCATAAAATCTGCGTAAGTCCGACTTTCATAATCCAAATGGTTTTCAAAAGGATGTATCCTTGCCCATACAAGAAAAATCCATATTTTTCTGAGATAACGGAAGTATTTTGAATATTTTGATCAAATCTGAAACCAGCACAAATTACATTTTGGCCCCAAAATATTACGTCATTTCATATAAATCTCGTAACTACGTCAACAGTTATAAACCTAGAAAACCGCAATTTTGCATATGTATAAGTCATTTTTCACTCGATACATTTTGCAACGCAAACACTTACCGATGCAAATTTGCGTATTAAATAATCTCGTAACTAATTTTAAACTTCTAAACCAAAAAATCTGAAATAATACAGGTGTATAAATTACATGTAAATAATAATATCAAAGAAGGACCAAAGCCGTAGGTGGTATAGTTTTTCAGAAAAAAATATTGTTCTCCAATACAGTTTTCCCGCCAAAGTTCTTAAACAATTGGGTTGTTTTAATCTTGTTACTTTAAAATATTTGGCGTAAAAATCTGTAACAATTCATGGCTAAAGAACAATAGTAAGTTATGATATTAAAAGAAGAATCGAAGTTTTAGGTGAGTTAGTTACAAAAAAAAAAAAAAATTAAATTACTATTTCCCACCATTTTTGTCGTGGGTTCAAACCCCATTTCCAGTATTTTTTTTATAAAAAGGTGTATTATCACTTATTTTCCATAGAGGAAATAGTGAGCATAAGAGTATATAGTGAGGATTGCATTAGTATCAAGAAGTATATGCGTTGATTATAGATTGCATCAAAGATATTCGATTTAAAAACAAAAAAACCTCAAAATCTGTAAATATATATTCACATTTCGCTGTTTGGTCTACTCAAACTAAATGGATGAAAATGTTATTATTTTAATGGTATAAGTGATATATTGTGGTATGGGAATATGAGGGTGACATGTTTAAGTAATGGAAAACCAAAAACGTCATGGGACGTTTGTGGTTGGTACTAAGTTGTTTTCCGGATGCACAGAAAAATAAACCTCAATCCTATGCATGGTCATTATGGCAGACAGCGGACAGACAGACGACTGGATATAGATACTGAAGAGTGTGAACGAGGAAAATAGCAATTTTTGGAAAATTTAAAAGAAAGAGCTTTTAGTCCGCAGCTTTTAATCAATCCCGTTACGTCTAATATTTATATAATTTTAAGCTGTATATTTTTTTTATTATTTAAGTTAGTTGTTGCAATAAATGATTCAAACATATCTACTTTTTATTCATCAAAGATGAAATGTAAATATACGATTCACGATGTAGGTTGACTATTTAACCCATTGATATCTGCGATAATGATAACAATAGAATTTCATTCATAAATATGTACATGCCTACTTCTTTTCTATAACATTAGCAAGTAATCGACAAGAAATTGATTATTTACTCATGCCAATCACACAATTTTTAATTTCGCAACTTACATTTCTTTATTAATGAGTGCTAGTATCAAAATATTTTACTCACAGTCACGCTATTCCGTCGTCACTTCTTTCGCTTGTGTAAGCGATGCGCTGGCATTTACCTAAACTTCAGTAGCGTGATTTTGTGAAATGGCTCTTAAAAAGGTATGTACACAGTCATTAGGCATTCATTTGTTCCCGAACTAGCTTCAATCCGTTTCAGAAACCAGAGGCCCCTTTCTAAGACACTAAGAAATTGGTTCGTAACGTGTAAAATTTATTGCATCGTTTACATAAGTAGTTCTGATATCGTTATGAGGTACATTAAGTGATTATGTTGACGAAACAATTGGTTACCTATAGAACATAAACATTCTACCATTATGTTGGTTGCATACAAAATATATAACACTTATAAGAAAACAAATTATGACCTTATATAACTACTTGTATAATACTTTGTTTTTATTTTATTCGCATCCATATAAAGGCATTTATTTAGTTATGTTCGAAGCGCTCGTAGCGAAGTTTACTTAGCTGTTCTTAACCGATAAGCAAAGTTAAGCAGCGCAGCGTCGCGCGTGGTCATGAGTTGGATGGGTGATCGCTAGTGACATTACTACTGAGCGCTTCCGTGCTTCGAGGGCACGTTAAGGCGTCGGTCCCGGGTGTTGTCTAAGGATGGCAGTCGTTATAGCACGGTGGTAGGGCATTTTGCCTGGATAGTTACCACCCTCAAGTAGAAAATCTGTCGCCAAGCACCTAACGGTATGTTCCGGCAGCTAAGTTAACTATAGGTAAGCCTTTGACCACTATCTCATCTGATGGTAAGGGTTGATGTGGTTGAAGGTATTGTTTAGGCTATATAACCTAGAATTACTGGCTCTCAAGGACAGCTATCGGAACACAACTTGCCAGCCCAGGCATTCACAAAATGCCCTACCACCATGCTATAACGATTACCATCCTTAGACAACAACCGGGACCGACGGCTTAACGTGCCCTCCGAAGCACGGAAACGCTCAGTAGTAATGTCACTAGCGGTCACCCACCCAACTCACGAAGTTGTCCGCAAACCTGATGGATGCTCTGTAGGATGCAGGTTTGCCTCACGCGTCGCAGTCATTGAATCCATTCACAAATCGTTGAATCTGGTCATTCAGTGCCAGATATGAGGCGTGATAATTAGGCGTGGCATGAATAAGTTCGAGTACCTACTACAGCGCATACGCTCCTGAGGCGCGTCGAAGAAGAATAAAAACTCCGAAACGAAGATTGCAACTAGCATAAGACTATGTCCTATAGACATAGCATAACGGATGTCCATCAGGTAGGTACTTATAATCGCATTTATATCCGATACTAAAGAAACGTTTTTGAAAATTTATATTAAGGTAATTAACGATTCGAATCGAAACATTTTATTATATTCTGTTCTAGTAGACGGTGAATAGATAAACCCAGACCAAAAATAAATAAGAAATTAAAAAAAAAAAGGTGTAGGGTAGGTGATATAAGCCCCCATGGGGTGCCGAGCTAGAACGTCACCCCTCCATTTGGTACCAGTACCTATGCCGTAAGAGGCGACTAAAAGCGAAATACCGGAAGGTGGGCAGCAGCGCCTTCTGATGATCTGATATCTTAAACTGCGATCCCCAGACGCCAAGCGTGGGGATTATGGCAAACCTCTCTTTTAACGGGGGAGGCTGTGTTCAGCAGTAGACAATCCGGCTGATACAGTACAGGTGATACAAAAATGAGAACTTATTTTTTTTAAGTAGAATAATGGAATCGACTTTAATACTCATATGTGTGAAATAACTCGTTGAAGTCGGTTCCATGATGGTTCAAAAGTACTTATTATCACAATATTGTGCGCACCGACTTCGACAATTTATTTCACACATTTGAGTGTTCCATTTTTTGGTAAAAAAAATCACCCTTTTTTGTGACCCTTGCTACTTATGGGATTACTTGTCATTCACTGTCAATGACTATAATATCATCAAGATAGGAAAATACTTCTCAGTTATTGATGTGTAAATAAAAAACGGCTTTACCAATTTTTATGAAATCTGAATGTTACCACACGTCAAGCATCAGTTTTCAAATAACAAAGAATCATCAAAATCGGTTCACATGGTCAAAAGTTCTGCGGTAGCAAATATAAAAAAAAACTATGAATTGAGTATCTCCTCATATTTTTGAAGGTACACAAAATATATTTTATTATATACTTGTACTAAACCAATTGTTCTATTTATTATTGGTGCAGAATTACATACAACAATGCCGTGGGGAAATCCTTGACGCATCGCAGCACCGCCGCCGCCGCCAGTCCAAGAAGCTTTCAAGGATACTGCAGCTGTCGAGCGAGCTTGTTATTATTTTGGGAGCTTATTCTGAACACACCAAATAAATACCTACCAACTTATCATAATATTGATGCTTCCTTGTATATGTCATTGCCTCTGACCCGTATCTTGACTGGTGGTAAGTGCTGATGAACACAAAGATGATCCAAATGCTTAACCTGGAATGCTAACAGCTCTGAAGCATAGCTGCCGGGAACCCATATTAGGTGCTTGGCCACAGTTTTTCTACTTGAGGATGGTAGATAGCAAGGCGAGCGTTCACAAAAATACGATGCTCTACTACGATGTGGCTAAAGAAGAAAGCTTAAGCCCATGCCAAATTTCGAAACATGTACTCTTTAGGCAGCAGTCCATACTTAGCTAATGCTGAGCATTGTTGCTGTGTTGGAGTGCTGGGCTAGGATGCCACCCCACCCAACGCTTCCTGTGGTCGTCTGAAAAAGCGACTAGTGGTAAAATACCGGATAGTGAGCAACTTTGACTGAGGAGGCCATCCCCAAAACATCTGCTAAGCGTGGGGATTATGGCACCCTCCTCCCTTAATGGGGGATGCTGTATTCAGCAGTGGATCTCCAGCGGATACAGTAATGATTGCTTAAACATCTTTGGAAGAAAATATTACCATAAATGACTTGCTTTATAAATTTTAAGTTAAAACGGAGCAGCCAAAGTTTATTGTAAAAATATTTTACTGAAAACTTTATCCTATCCACCTTTTTAAAGCTTTCTGCCCAGGGATGATCGCACCCCTGACATTCCTTTAATCCTGACATGCGAGATTGATGGCATGGTCTGCTCAACAGCAGGGCAATGACCCTGCGATTTTTAGACTATTACAAAAGAACCGATAGGATTGTCCGAAGAGGGTTCATTCATGTGCAAATAAAAGATCCTCCCTTTGTGTTAAATACCGTCCTTTCAGTTTTTACTATTGTGATTTATTATAAACTTTCCTAGCTGCCTCGCAAATCTAGCAAACCCTTTTTTCTTCAACTTAAATTCAAGACTAAGTACTACATAATATAGTTAATACAGCATGTAAGTTATATATAACAGGCATTTGATGTGGAGGCGTTGGGTCCGTGGGAGCTCATCGTATTTTCCAAAACTTATCAGATCTCCCGCATATGACTTAATTTTTTTTTTCCTATCGTATATTAGTATTTTTTTAATAAAACTAATCAGATCGCTTGGTCGATGCGACTCGTGATCAAAATGATGGCACCTATTTGGCTCAACAAATAAGCTTTGCAATCCAACGGGACAATGCTGTCAGCATGCTGGGCACGCTGCCACCTGGTAGTGGTAAGATTTAGCTGCCTGTGAGCCTGCACTAACTTGTAGGTTGCCTGAGTGCTCTCATTGAAGTAGGTGTAAGGTTGTAGTATTTTATGAATAAATGCATACCGCTGGTAAAAAAAAAACTAAAACTTGAATTAATTTAAAACGCCCACAGAGAATACCATTGAGTAATTTTTAGGGCTCCGTACCTCAAAAGGAATTAACGGAACCCTTATAGGATCACTTTGTTGTCCGTCTGTCTGTCAATACCCTTTTTCTCATGAACCCGTGGAGGTATCAAGCTGAAATTCATATCAAATACTCAGGTCTACTGTCCCTTGGAGCTGTGATCAAAACAAACTTCTAAGTTTACGTGATCAAAAGATACCTACAGCCTTTTATGCCGTAAATTTCCTACACTCACAAGGGAATGAAACCTACAGGGTACTTCCCGTGAACTCAGAATCTTGAAATTTGGTACGAAGGAACGCCTTAAAGCACAGATAATGAAAATATTGCGAAAAGCATAAAATTTTGTTACATCATATAATAAAAATATTTTAAATAATTTTAAAATGTTGTGAATTTCATTTAGCAATATAAATACCATAACTTTTACTTATATAGCTACAGGATCGTACGGAATCCTTGGTGCGCGAGGCCAACTTGCACTTGACCGGTATTTTAAAAGAGGCAACTCACGTCTTTGTTAGGATATTCTAAATTTAAACAGCAGTTTTTTCCTATCGCACATTTGTAATTTTGTAAAGTGGTATAGCGCTTGTACAGGTTGATTTGGTAAACATTCTACCATGGTATTCGCGATTACAAAATAACATTACGCATATCAGCTTAAAAAATTGTTGAACACCATTATAATTCCATAACTTACCCCCTGACACCATCAAAAATGTTGAAGATAACTTTTATACCCCCAACAAATGGCATCAAATATGAAATAATCAAATCATCGAGTTATAAAATCGTTTGATACTTCCTCAAATTATGACATCTCTAGCTCGTGGGGTGCCGGGCTTGAATTGCACCCCTCTATATCTTCCCGAGGTTGTCGTAAGAGCGACTAAGCCAAAAATACCGGAAGGTGTTAGAGAAACAGACACCTTTAATTGCTATCTCCAAGACGCTTGTCAAGCGTGAGAATTATGGCAAACCCCATCAATGGGAGTGGCATTTGTTTCATAGTGATTTCAATCTCCAGCCGATGATCATGGCAATTTTATCGAAATTTGAATTCATTTCTTGCTGATATGGTGTTGCTTTTTTACGTATCTACTGCAGTTCTTCCATAGAGTTCGTTCTTTTAATATACTTTAAGATACACCGTTATTTTGAATATAACCGCTTAATATAGTTATTAAAATGCGATAAAAAACGCATATGGTATTCAGAATAAGACCGTTGAAAACGAGTGCAACATTGGATCGTTTCGGCATTGCCTTCGAAACCTAATGGAGCTTTATCGGTTTAGTGATGCCCATAACTAATTTTACAACGATATATCGATGACTCACGAGATCACGTTAAATTTAAACACATTGCTGCTTCTTTCCATTTGACTTAAATAAAGAAGTTTAGAGCATTTTGATTTATTATCTTCATAGTCAGGAGCAAAATCTGTCGCCAAGTGAAAAAATACCTACATCTTCATTGACTCTACCTACAGAGCTTTTTTATCTAATGTGAATAGTAGCAATATAACCCTTTATAAAGAGTAGAGTCAGAAGCGCTTGTAGCGAAGTTAGCTTAGCCATTCTTAACCAATCAGCTAAGTTAAGTAACATCCGCCGCGGCCAGGAGTTGGATGGGTGACCGCTAGTGACATTACTATTGAGCGCTTCCTTGCTACGGAGGGCACGTTAAGCCGTCGGTCCCGGTTGTTGTACGATGGCAGTTGTTACACCATGGTGGTAGGGCATTATGCGAATGCCCGCCTGGCTAGCTACCACCCTCAAGTAGAAAAATCTGTCGCCAAGCACCTAACGGTGTGTGCCGGCAGCTGTCCTTGAGAGCCAGTAATTTTAAGCTAGCCTGAACAACATCTTCGGCCACATCATCACTTAGCATCAGTTGAGATAGTGGTCAAAGGTTAGCCTAGCCTTGATAGGCTAGGCTAACCTTTGACCACTATCTATTACTATATACTATATATCGCTGATGCGATAAAAAAAAAAGAGTATACGGAGCGCTTTCCATACAAACGTACCTAGTTTCGTCATATTTTAAATACCAAGACGTTCAAACACGGCGAAATTTTGTATGCATATTGCTGATCCTAATATCTATGCTTCTGGTTTGCCAGTTTATCGATTTACCATTGATTTTATCCCTAAATAACAAAATAACAATTCTCATACACAATTATTTTAAGAATTATTTTGAAGATATTAATGTTACGGAAATTTGGAAAACTAGAATCATAGATATACCCATTGGCATCGGCGATAATGATAACAATAGAAATTCATTCATAACTAGGTCGTAGTGGTCCTGACGATGCCAACATATTAAGCTGAAGGACATAAATGCAAAGCTTCATCGAGTTCGGACACTTAGTGTTTAAAATGTGCATGACGAAACTGCGTTTGCATGGAAAGCGTCATGAGGACTTCAGCCTGAAAGGGTTCGTTCGGGGAAGTACTGCGTCCATTTATTTCCGTATTTATTACAGTATTTCTACCGCCAAGCAGTAATGTTCGCATTACGCATCAACTGACCCGTCGCATCATCGTCTGGTGCCCATTTGCGCTGCGCGCTTGGTCCCCGCTGGAAGCGACGTGTCATGTGTTCTGGTGCGTTGTGTGAGGTAGCACCCCAGGAGTGGTCCAGGAACGGACAACTTTCTCGGGCTCGCGGTTGCGTTCCCACCGAGAAGCGGTAGAGGTAAACCGTGTGTTATTTAGTCGTTAGGGGCTGTGGGAGTAGTTGGTGCCGATTCCGACATATAACATATGGAATGTGCAGAAACATTTTTCACAAGTAAATAAAGTAGGGTTCTGGTGTTCTTGTTCAGCTTATCAATCAATAGTTTTTGTGGTAGGAAATTGTCTGTACCTGCGTCCTGACGCGCGACTTTGAGGGCTTTTCAGCTTATTCTTAACCTTTTCATATGTTATGAATTTAAATATCCCTGCAGATAATAGTATTTAATTGAACTACATTTATGGAGTATTTCCATTAAAATGTACACATTATTTCCAGATTATAGCTTAAGTACATCGCAATGCAATGTGATATAACTGTTAATTATAAATCTATCCATTTGGAGAGTTTCAACAATTGATCCTAAACCTAGTTACTTCAGATATTCTATGGTTCGAATTCAGTTCCTATATCATCGCTTCAAAATATATCGAAAATTGGCAGTTCTCACCCCTATCGCACAACAAAATATACTGAGGGGCAACCCTAGCGACAACGCTCAAGAAAGCACTCAGACATAAGGTAGAGCGCAGACTTACACCAAGTAACCCAATACTCCTTTATCCATTGTTTACTTCCACGTTAGTCGTCTAGTCGACGGTACACAATGAGACATTTCATTAAGAGGTGTTTGACCTTCGGGAAAATTTTCTGTGTTGCCAAGGGATCTAGGGTTAAACTAAATACGTAGTGTACTAAGTGATATGAAATCATAGTCTGTAGGTGATCAGTCTGTACTCGTAGGTCATATGTTTAGAGGTCGGGCGACGGAAGTGTTAAGCTCTAGTTCTAAATTTAAAAGTGGAGCTTACACTACAATAGTAGATTAGGCGCAGAAGAAATTAGGGTAGTGTTTTAGGTACATTGAGAAAAATCTAAAGTCAAAAGCGCCCTAATGACGGCCAATTTATATGGTATAAGGCAATAAACCGACCAAACGTAAATACGTACAAAAACGCCTTCCAACTAGAAGGCGTTAAACGAGGTCAGTGAAGGCGAATGTTTCTTTTCGTCTTCATTTAAGGTGTATTTTGTGGTCTTTCTTAAATATTGACTTTTCGATGAGGCTGATTAAGTCGTACGTTATAGTGATAATCACCGTATGTAAACCACCGTAAAAGTAAGGTATATTTTATGGTCAATACAGCAATTATTATTGTATAACAAGTTCAATTCTGAAAATAGTTTACGGAAGGCGTTTTTGACGATTGTGTTTATTATAAAACATGGTACATTTTTATTCATTGGTGAAAATCATTTTAAGAGTTGTGAATTCATCTTACGTAGTTACAATTCAACGGTAAAAGGTCAAATTTGATTTAAGCCTTTAATTCGTTTTTCTCAGTGTACGGATGTCGGGTGTTATGACATGGAAGAAACATGGGCACCATAGACACAAGCAGCGGCGATGCGCTCTACTTTACGTGTTTATCTATAATAAAATGCCTTAATGGTCAGTGCAAGTCTTTTTTTTTATTGCTGACAGGTTAGCCTTTGACCATAATCTCACCCAATGGTAAGAGACGATTTGGTCGAAGGTGGTAACAGGCTTAACCTAGAATTACTGGCTCTCAAGGACAGCTGCCGGAACACATCGTTAGGTGCTTGGCGACAGATTTTCTTCTTGAGGGTGGTAGATAGCCGGGCATCCCCAGAATCCCCTTCCGCCATGCGGGTATATTTTAGACAACAACAAGTTATTTCACACTTTTTGAGTATTGAAGTCGGTTCCGGGTGGAGGTAATTTTTTTTGTTAAAATTGCATGTTCTATTATTAAACTGCTTTGTATAGAATGTGCCCTTAATTTCTTACTTAAGCAACTCACATATTGTTTTATGTGTACAAGATTTTACGAGTATCTCTAGCTGAAATGTAGCACCCTTAAATTAAACCTTTGTTAAATCATCCGTGAAATTTTCTTGTCCTGTTTAATTATGGTTAACTATGAACCAATGAACAGAAAACTTAATAAATAACAGTGTTGAAAAATCTTAGTAACGTATTTCATAATCGAAGATACATTTCTTTGGAGCCTGTGCTAACTTCAACATATTATTTATGTAAATAATAATTCAGGCGATTCCAATGGGGCAAGCCTTGATTTTGGTCACTTTGGAAGTGAACTGCTCTGAACTTAATCTTTCATCATTATATGAATCTGAGTTTTGATTCAGAATTAAAATATATATATAGTATGTACACATGTATTATAAAGCAATGATGGCCGAGCGGTAATAGCTATGGACTGCCGCGCCGCAGGTCCGATCCCCACCGCCAGCTTGACCTTCACCGCATGGTGGAAGGGCATTTTGCGATTGCCCGCCTGGCTAGCTACAACCCTCAAGTAGAAAATCTGTCGCTAAGCAGCTAATTGTGTGTTCCGGCAGTTGTTCCTGAGAGCCAATAATGCCTGATAATACCTTCGACCTCATCATTACTTACCATCATATTGATAAAATGCTAGCAACAGCAATAAAAAAACCGTCGATTAAAAACTTCAAGAAAATTTGTAGCAATCCCCGTCTAAAGAACTGTGTCAGTGACAATAGGCTCGACCAGCTCCAAGATGGGACCAAAACAAAGGGAATCTTGTTGTATACACTCATTTGTTTACTCATCGGAGATTTTAAGGTTCCATGTTATTGATTATGTATATGTTTTTGTGGTTTGAGCAAGTTAAAACGTCGTGGGTGGGTTGTGGGTAAGAACAATATATATTAAAAACAATGACATTCAATTAAATGTCACTGAGTATAAGGATAGTGCGTGGTGCGCTGATCTCGAGAAATTGGTCGCCTCGTTTTAGCTGAGACATAATGTCCCACGAAACTCCCCACTTAATATCACATCTACACGTAAACGCCAATTGTTACACAATTTGCACTTACACAGCCACACAAGTCACCTGTTCCTCAGCGTTCACACTTGAGTGCTTTCTTGAATGTTTGCTGGTAAATACTCACTACCACGTTCTCGAATGTATACACACAAGCGTGTTTATCCCGATGCACACTCCAATGTGAACGAATCACTTGAAACAATATTCATTGCGTGGTCGAAACGAAGTTAGCCTTAAGTTCTTATACAACTAAACGGCAATGTATGCGCGTCATGTTTTTTGTATAAGCTGAACTTTAGTAATTGTCTAACTAAAATAATCCAAGCTATAATTGCGATTATTACTCTAAATATCTGAAATTTTATTACATACAAGTGGTAGGTAACAACATGGGTCTTGTAGTTTACATGTTGGCTTTGATTTTTTCAGACAATCACTGAACAATACGGCATCTTAATAAATATCGTCTGCTCGCACGCTCACCTCGAACAGGTTACGACTGACGGGATTTTTGGTAATATTTGGGGTGTATGCCGTGGACGCTGCATATAGGTGTCTCGCGTGGCGCGTAAGAGAACCTCTCTATAGATATCTGTGGCTAAATAATATAACAATTACGTAACTTATCCAGATATATTTTAGCCTAAATATGCACGCTCCTCCAATGTTACCCCTACATGTATAAAATAGTGTATCTAGATACAATACACACAACCTCACCAATATCATTGGTTCTTCAGTCATCATAGTGTGCGTGCGATCTACGCGAACGTGTCCGAGTTCACACACGCACACACATTTAAATAAACACGTTTAGCAGAGGGTCGTGCATTTTTAGACTAAAAGATCTCTACAATTCAACGTGTGGCTCTTTTTTTCAGTTTCCCGAGAATCTTTTGAGAAATGCGACTTGAAGATAAACATCCAACCCTCCGCCTGAAAGACACATACGAAAGCATTTTTGCCCAAGCTGAAACAGAAAGTTTTCGCTCGTGCTTGATGGTCAATCCATTAATAAAAATAGTTCTTTTTAATATTGTTATGTTTGCAATAACGCCTGCTATGCGGATTACATTAAAAAAATACAAATATACGACAGGAAAAATTCATTCATGTGCGGGATTCGAACCCACGTCCATCCACCCCTTTAGCAAATAATTGTTCCTATCGTATATTTGTAATTTTGTAAAATAGTTATTTATTATATATGCAAGGTTACAAAGTTGTTATTTGGTGAGAGTACTTTTATTGAAGGAAGTGAAGCATTCTAGAATTAAAAATATAGAATCATGAGTATACTGTAGGTTTTTTTAAACACCATAACTCCGTAATTTTGAAAATTTTCTTAAGGTTGAATCGACTTAAACATTCTATATTTATCATCGAAGTTGCCTAGAAGTTGCTCACAAAATTTCACGAGAATCTGTTGAGAAATGCGATTAAAGATACGACACGCCAAATAACTTTGCGCAACACATAAATTCACCTCATTCCAGGAAGGAAAATGCTAGGTACAAGAAAACCAGCTTACATATTGTAGTAGATTTGCGTTCAGTTATAGTTAAAATAAGGATTTAAATCACAAATATTCGTAATACTTTTTTTTTTATACGTATACTTACTTAATAAGCATTAGGTACATATTACTGTCCCCGTGGGGTGCCGGGTTAGAATTGCACCTCCCCATCTCTTCCCGTGGGTATCGTAAGAGGCGACTAAGGGTAAAATTCTGGAAGGTGGGCAGCAGCGCCTTCTAAAGAACTGCTGTCTTATACTGCGATCCCCAAGCCGCCTGCCAAGCGTGGGGATTATGGTAAATACCCTCTAAATAGGGGAGGCTGTATTCAGCATTGGACTATACGGCTAATACAGTACAATACTTATTACTGATTCAACAAAAATATTTTATGGACTTATCGTAAAAAATTTCGTAATAATCGGTTGAGAAATGTGACCTGTACAGGAGAACAATCGGACATACCAAACCATTTTTGTCAAGTTGAAGCAGAGACGCTTCGCTCGAACTAAGTTCTAATGCTGCCAGCATGCTGGGCACGCTGCCAACTGGTAGTGGGCTAGAGCATTTGGACTGCCTATGAGTCCAAATGCTTTTATTGTAGTAGCTGTAGTGTTGTATATAGTTCGTAGTATTTTGTTAATAAAGGCAATTCTATGTACTGAATAATTAGATCTTGATGATTCTTCATTTGTTGCATAGAATGTACCTCCAAGTTAGCTCCATATTTAGATTAAGTAATTTTTAAGTTATACTCAACTTACTGAAAAAAGTATTATACTCAGTTATTGAATTACAAATGGTAACGACTAGTGATGTTCATCGTTTTCATTGTTAAATCTCAATGCATACGTGTCAAGGAGGATCTTCACGTGATAATTAATTTTACCGTGCACCCTTGATTCCGTTGAATGCCCTAGTCACTTGATATTCCCTGTAACCTCAGTGAATTGTAATAAAAACGTGCCACACAAACTATACAGCATTGACACCTTTCGATAATAAGGTTATATGTGCCTACTGCCCTATTTTGTGACTGTACTGTAGTCCTTGTAGATTATGCAACGTTTTGAAGTACTTATCTATTGGACAAGGTTTTAACAGGACCCATCACCTTGTATGCCCTATTTATACCCACCTATTGTTACGTTAGGTCGTAGGAATAGCGACTAAGGTATCTGTTGTTTATTAAAGAATATCGGTCACTTCTCCATACTAATCTAGGCCGGTGTGATGTTGGTGGTCCTGGCAGGGTCGCCATGTGATGTTGGTGGTTTGAGGGGTTCTAGGATGCACGTACGATGGAGTGAAACGTCCGGTCCGTATAATAATGTATTTTAATCTCTCTAAATAAATCAACGCACTCTGAACACGCTACATATTATTATGTCGCGAAACGCGATCCTACTCTATGCACAGGTAAGAAAATGAGTAAATAAATGTTTTGAGTACTGGCAACATTATAAATTTAAAACCAGATAGAGAATGTGGCGGTAGGGGAAAGAGGTTATGTAGTAGGTCTCAAGAGGAGGGAGAAATTGTGTGGTTTGAAAAAGGTAATGAAGGCTCCCAACATGGGGTAAGTCTCTTGATGTAATTACTATCGTTGTGTGAGAGTTATTGAAAGAAAAATAAAGAGGTTAAGAGAAAAGTTTCGCTTGGTGGAAAGGGAGGGTCGTATGGGGAAGGCTGGTGGACCCACCTTCGGGACCTTCGGGTCCTGAAGTATAATGAGAGGAGTAATTTCGGATTCAGTAAATATTTCATCCGTTGCGGGAGGATTCTACCACTAGAAGTGGCTCCCGGGTGACTTCATGGTACTGTGGCGGCTCTCATTTGTACAGAATGAAAGTTAATAGATAAATGGTGACCTCTATTCCTATCAGTAATTCTCAATTATTATATTTGTGGCGTGTCATATGATTTTAAATGTGAACCTAGGATAATATACTGAAATAAGATATTCTAAAATCGTAACTTCGCCACAACATATTTGCCATAGTGTTCATGTTGTGGCACGTGCGTTCGGGCGTGCACACGTACAAGCTTTTGGTATACCGCTCTATGAAATCAAACAACTTGCCTGGTTTTACTGTTTCAACCTTTGTTCAAGTTAGATATAGACTATCAAAATATTTGATCTAGGTTCTGTTTACGTATGCCTCTATAGAAATCTTACACGTGCTTCTTAGGTAATGCCGAAGGAACCAAGTTTATACCTACAGTAGGCTGTTGTGGGGGCTGAGTCACCCTCGTACGTGGGAAGGTACCCTTAATCTCGATACTCAATGGTCCCGGGGGGTGCCACTCAGGTGAAAAATTACACGTGTAAAATCAAATACAACAATCCTATGACAGAAAATATTTGGAAATCCACGGTGATGTACCTGATTATAGTTTTTTTTAATTGTATCCGAGACGTTCACACCCTGGACACTCGACTCATTCTCTATACAAAAGCCGCGTTCTAACTACCTATTACACAGACACTACACAAATGATGTTTTTGTACACGCGCAATAGTGTGCGTGAAGTCTAAGGTTGTCATCGTATGAATAATTATTGTACTTACATAGGTACCTAACGATATTTTGATACATTTATTAGTCGTACTAGATTTCGTAAATTATGCATATATGTACCTGCAGAAACATTTACAAGCACAAAAATCCAACTTGATGTACGACGTAGGAATATGCAACACAACCGATTAAGTAACATTACTTCACATTTCACTCTATTAATTATACTATAATAGATACACTACACGATTCAAAAATTATCATTCCAAGTTCACATTTCATATAAGTAATGATAATAATTACAATCACAATAATAATGTATGTTCTTCACGTATAATAAAATATCAATATTCACAACAAACAATCCTTTTCTCGTTTAGTTGATGAGCAACCGTAAACAGCACAAGAAGACCCCATTCTTAATTTTTAACATACTCGTACAATCGACACGTCATCGTGCGCGAGTTGCGCGTCCCGTACTCAAGTCAGCTCATAGACAGCTCAGAATCGGTGACGGGGAGAGGAAGGCTCATTTGGTCGGGGGAGCAGTGTCCATTCTATACGTAGTATTATTATTTGTTCTATGACATGTTTAAACACGTTTTTCCTGTACAATGCCATGGGTTACATACCTGCTTCCCTTTCAAGGAACCTAACCTTCTTCCCAGATTAGAAGCGGCTTTGACACATTTACTTCATTATCCAGGCTACGTGCAAGGTGAAGCCCTTTGGAGTAAGGGAGGAGTTGCACTAGGAACTGATCGTTAGATTGTACTGATTCCATTCAATCCAGATAAATATTTTCAAGAGAAGTAAGAAAAGCTTCAAAACCCAAAACCCAAAGCTTTGTGCTTGGTGGCAGATATTCAAACTAAAAAACTTATTGTTAATTCAAATGTATTTGTGGTTATGTTTAAATGTATTAGCTTTTTGTTACATCTATGTTGTTGACGTTATAATTTTAGTTAAGGTTAAACTGGCCGGACACTTTTCCATACAAACGTCGTAGGGTGATCACTCCCTTATTTGAGATTTTAGGTCCAGACTTAAACATAATACGGATTGATAACGTCAATGTCTAGGTTTGTATCGTAACAAAGTTTTAAAAAGATAATTAAGTTGTAAGTTATGAGCCTCGAAAACTTTATATGATAATGATTCGAGGCTCATAATTCACAAGTTAATTAATTTGTTACAATTTCGGCATCATACAAGCCTAGATAATGACGAGATCAATCGGTATTTTGCTTTATTTTGGACCTAAATCCTCAAATAAGAGAGTGATCACCCTACGACGTTTGTATGGAGAACGGGCCGGCCAGTTCACCCTCAAGTTACCATTTTAGTTCAAGTATATGAAGTGCCCAATGATAATAGTTTTAAATTGTTTCCCGACTCGTTATTAGCTTCAGCTTGAGACTCATTGCACCATCGTCTTCATACCCAAATCTTGCTGGGCATGTTAAGTCATTAAAATATATTTGCTCTAGCAACACTAATGACTAAATCAACATCAAGAAACAATGATGGCCGAGCGGTAACAGCTTATGGACTGCCGTGCCGCAGGTCCATGGTTGCATCTGCACCACCGCCCTGGCTTGAACTTTTCCTTCTTTAGGCACGGTTTGGTCGCGCGGTACTCAAGCGATTATGACTGGTTAGTATCGTGAAAACGCCCTGTAAAATCTGTAGTACCCGCATTAAATTTACTGCAATGTCACCTGCAAAAATTTCTTTGTATGTCCCAAACATAACTAATTTCAATTACCGAGCATTTCAATATGTCTAATAATAGCATAGCTCAGGATTACGTTCTGATTATTCGAGAGTCTGTGTTCTCCATGCAATGAGGTCGAGTGGCTGTATCAATTGGAACTATGTGGTATTCTGTTGCGACAGAGAATGGGCGTGCATGTTGGATTATACGATCACGTTGTTGGTAGCATGTGATTATTGGTAAACAAACCGGCATAGCATAATCTAATTAATACGCGGATGTAGGATTTCAAATGTACCTATGAATTGTTTTAGTTTCAGGATATATACTGTTATATATATTTTTTTTTATATATATAGTCCTAGAGCGCCCGCCTTGGCAACACTGGATCGCGCCGGTCCTTTTGAATAGAGTTTTGAATATTTACATCGAGCAAAGTAATAAAAATATTAAATAATGCATTACAGGCACAAGAGACTTTTGACATCAGGTGGTCCTCGTGCTTATTCAGTCAAAAATCTATAAAAAAAACACAAAAGAAAGTTTCAAAAAAATTAAAGTATTTTTTTAAACAAAAATATCTCTCAAAATGTTTGTTAGGACTAGCAGAAGTCAACCCTAAGACATTTTACCAATAACCCTGTATAAGAAGCATTTTTTTTTCTCTGCTAAAGGGATGAATGAAAAATTATTTAACAAGCATACATTAATTTAAAAAGTAAAAACCTGACTGCTAATTATTCATTTCTGTTAAACGTTTATTCGCTATATTGAAATTAAATCTGCAAGGTATATATATTTATGGAATCGTTTTATAAAGTCCTTCATTTTTATGTACCACTCGATGGGTTTGGAAAAAAAACATTCTTACTCACAGTTTACCGTCTTGAATCCAACTATTTGTTTTATGATTATTTTTTTATACACCGTATGTCACTTGCGCTATTAAGAATAACTTAATGATATCTCATACATTATTATCGGTTAAGCCGTTTAGAAGTTACGGTGGAATAAAGAAATTTTGAAGTAATGATGGCCAAGCGGTAATACTTATGGACTGTCAGTCGCAGTACCCTGGTTCGATCCCCACCGTCGGCTTGAGCTTCACCGCATGGTGGGAGGGCATTTTGCGATTGCCCGCCTCGCTAGCTACCACTCTCAAGTAGAAAATCTGTCGCCAAGCACTTAACGGTGTGTTCAGGCAGCTGTCCTTGAGGGCCAGTACTTCTAGGTTAGCCTGAACAACATCTTCGACCACATCATCACTTACCATCATGTGAGATAGGGGTCAAAGGCTAACGTACCATCAGGCATAAAAAAAGTAGGAATACCATGCATATTTAAAATACTGACCTCGCATTATCATTGTCCGACAAGTTATTTCATACTTTGTCGTTTTAAAAGTCAGTTAAGTATTTCTTAATAGATAAGATGTTTATAACTTTCTACCCAACAAACCGGAAAAAACTTCCGGTTTGGCTGCGTGGCGTTTGTGACGTCACGTCGGCTTAGCAGGAAAATTAGGCGGAATTGTCACTAGATATATTTTTGTATTTTTTAAGTGTTTTATTAAAATATTAATATGATGTTTTCATAAAATATTTTAATAATATTTGTTATTATTAAATATGGATTTCCGTAAAGTAACGCCTGAATCTATTTATTTATTTCGTTATGTCTTTTATAGTTTCATTGATATTAAATTGGAAGTTATATATGAATCGTTTCTTAAAGCCATTTATTTTGATACCCCAATCGACGGGTTTGGGATTTTTTTTCTTACAATATGGCCTCTAAAATCCACCAGTTTTTTTTTACTAAGTGTCACCTACGCTACCAAGACTAATTTAATGATATATTAAATTTTTAATTATTTTCGTGATCAAAATGCTGGCACCTATTTGGCTCAAGGAATAAGCATTGCGATTCAACGGGGCAATGCTACCAGCATGCTGGGCACGCTGCCAACTGGTAGTGGGCTAGAGCCTATGAGTCTGCAATGGCTTGTAGGGATCTATATGCTTATGATATATTGTAGCTGTTTAGAAGTTGTGGTGGAATAAAGAAACTCACAACGATACATACTTGAACCCCAAAAACGTAAGACTCCTATTTTGGGCAGTCGTGTAAAAAGAACAAAAAGAGACCTGAAATCGATCACAATCGAAATACGCAGAAGTTTTGAGCTCCAACAACACTTACCTCTTCCCGCAACAGTTCAGATTCATAAATCGGCATGTATATATACAGATGCAGTCTACATGCATTCGGGAAGTGGAGCGAGCCAAAACGGAATCGATATGGTTACTGTTACCTTGAATCCGTATAGAAGTGTATACTTTTTATCGTTTTTAGGGTTCCGTACTCAACGGATAAAAACAGGACCCTATTATTAAGACTCCAATATCCGTCTGTCTGTCACCAGGCATATCTCATGAACCGTGATAGCTAGACAGTAGGTGATGCCGCTACGAATATATAACAAAAAAACAGAATAATTAAAAAAATAATAAAAAAAAGGTTATATAGTGTATAATGTTGTATATATAATGGTACAGAACCATTCGTGCGCGAGTCCGATTCGCACTTTGCCGATTTTTGAAAACATTTTACCTACGTATACCAATTTGACTATGAATAATGACTTTATTAATACGAAGTACTAAGTTTATAAGTTTGAACGTTTTGCTCTGGCCGGTTTTAACATCATGAACAGTCTTTTAGAAAACACTTATGAACATGATAATTCATCATCATCTTCTTGCCTTTAGCCCGCTTTTAATAGGGGGTCACTACAATATATGTATACTCTAACAAAAAAAGAACAATGCACGTGACATTTTTTGACTGAATTGGATGAGAATAATGAATTTTTGAACATGAAACAAATGAAAATCAAAACGTTTCAAATTTGTTGTTCATATTATAAAAAAATCGTATTAAATATAATGTATACTGCACTGTATCAGCACTGCTGAACACAGCCTCCCACAATATTGTTTGCCATAATCCCCACGCTTGGCAGGCGGCTTGGAGATCGCAATGTGGGATATCAGTTCCTCAGAAAATGCTGCTGCCCACCTTCTAGTGTATTACCCTTAATCGCAACTTATGACCCCACAGGGTGATCATCATATTGTTTCATCGAGTTTTCAAACTCGGCACTGATTTCTTTCTTTTGATAGGTATATCTATTATATTTGTCGTAAAGTGTTATTATTGTACTTTACGAAAATTTATATGAAACGAAAGAAATCAGTCCCGAGTTTAAAAACTCGATGAAACAAACCATAGCTCACATCGCATGATAGAGACGACAGTAATTTTTTTTTCATACCTCTTATTTGCTAGAAAAATCTTCAAGTCATTTCCTTACATTTTATTTTGGGGTTGCTGTGGAGATGCTTTATTTGCATTTGTACGCAAGCTCAGCCTGGACACTCGACTCATTCTCTATACAAAAGGCGCGTTCTAACTACCTATAACACTTGTTTCGCTGCAAACGAAGTCGATATCCACGGATATTTTATGCAAACGAAAATCTTCTAAAATAATCATTATTTGGATAGCAGTTTGAATAAAATACAAAGATAAAGTATTATGTTTGTATTTTTTTCAATACCTGTTACCATAAATTACCGGTTTTTATAAGTTACCTACTGTATAACTGAAGAACGTCAATAGGTAGGTACTTAGTGTAGGTTACCAAGAATGGTGTATTCCGTTCTGGTCCCACAAAAGGATCCCACACTATTTATTTGTAAAATAAAATTCCGTTCTGATCCCTTCCTTATTTTCCGTTCCGTTCTGATCCCACAATTTTTTTATGGCCCTGATTTAATAATAGTTAACGTGCTTACGTACGTTAGCAAAAAAGGAAGAGATTTATTTTAAGTTTTCGCAACGCCACAGCACAAAATGTACGAAATCTCAAACTACGAAGATAGCAGAAGTTCATGGGAGTTTCATACTTCAGCTCTCTTTGAATGAGAATTGTTGACTTACCTCGTTTTATCCTTAGGGAATCTACAAAAACTCCTATCCTTTTCTCGTTTAGTTGATAAGCAACCGTAAACAGCTAAAAAACTTTCGCGAGTTTTGTCCATCATTATTATTTAGTAACCGGCTAGACCAGTTTAGAACTTCAAATAAGTTCGAAACTGGTCGGAGCAATATCCGGTAAATATAACGCGAGTCCTAGCCGGTTACTAAATAATAACCGTAAACAGCTCAATAGTACCCCATTCTCAACTTTTAAAATACTCGTACAATCGTTACGCTTCGTCGTCACGTCATCGTGCGCGAGTTGCGCGTCCCGTACTCAAGTCAACTCAGCAACAGCTCAGAATCGGTGGCGGGATGAGGGCGAATCGTTTTAGTGGGGGGAGAGGAGGGTCCATTCCATACGTAGTATTATTATATGCTCTATGACGCAAGGCCACAATTATGATAGGTCGATTAAATCACATAATTTCGCTGAATAACACACACAATTCACTGAAGAATACATGCCCGTATAGGGTGCCGGGCTAGAATGTGGAAGTTGGGCAGCAGCGCTTTCTGAAGAACTGAATCCTAAACTGCGATCCCCAAGAGGCCTGTGATGCGTGGGGATTATTACATAATCAGAGTTTTAAAAGCAGTGATTACATCTATTCATCAGTATGCAGATTCCTAAGTATAATTCCAAAAAACTACTGCTTTTTTCGACTAAATCAGTGAAAGAAATGTAATACAATTCTGTGATTGATCGTAACACTTTATACTATGACGCAGGTAGGTGTTTAATTATCTAATGAACACTAAAATTAAAAGCTTTACATATTAAATGCACTCAAGGCTTTAATTTAGGTTTAATGTATGTTTCAGGGTCAGTTTAGTAGTTTTGGCAATTCCTGACGATTGCGTAAATATAAATCTACGTCATTGTTACAGAATTCAAGGCATTTGTGATAATTAGCGTTATATTTAAAACAAAGATATTTTTTTGTCAATTTTGCCAACTTATAAATTGGCAAAATTGACAAAAAATTAATAATAATAATTTAAAATACGGGTGTGTAGTAATTTCGACTGCAAATCACTCCATTGGTGACATTCTATGTGAGCGGTTACATTATTATTGTTAGATTATTTTGAAGCAGTGATGGCTCAATTGCATTGGCTATGGACTGCCGCGCAGCAGGTCTATGGTTCGAATCCCGGCGCGGGCTTGAGCTTCACCGCATGGTGGAAGGGCATTTTGCGAATGCCGCCTGGCTAGCGACCACCCTCAAGTAGAAAATCTGTCACCAAGCACCTAACGGTGTGTTCCGGCAGCAGTCCTTGAGAGTACGTCTCAGTGTGACGGGCACAGTGCAATTCGTGTTATAGAAATGCATCTGTTATAGGCAGAGGTTAGTCCACTTCACATCAGGAGGGCCTCGGGATTGTTTCGTTACAATACCATAAAAAAATTGGGCAGCCAATTTACAAGTTAGTAAAATTGACAAAATGAAGTGTGTTGTAGAAATTTCGACAACAAATGCAATATTATCACTATTGACAGCAGCACCGTGCCGCATGCTTTCAGCTACCATTGTTTTTTCGTCTTACCTATAATGATCAACCTCCGCCCGCGCGTATGTCGGTTATCGCGCAAAACCATTAACCTCTTTTTGCGCAGTTGGATAAAAACTATCCTATGTCCTTATCCGTGTCTCAAACTATTTCCATACCAAATTTCATCCAAATCAGTCCAGTAGTCTTTAATAAAATGGCATCATCAGGACCACTATGTCCTAGTTATGAATGAAATTCTATTGTTATCATTATCACCGATGCCAATGGGTTAAGTTTATTCGTTGCATACAAAAATACAAATCTTTTCTCTTTATAATATTGGTGTAGATGTGGATTATGTAGCTTTCCTGGGTTAGTGACAGGCAGAGAAGGAAGAAAACATCCCAAGGCTGCCACGGTCCACAAATCCGATTATACAAGAAACAAAAGAAAACCATTATCTCTGACTTCAAAAAAATCAATTGATGCCTGAGGAAGCGACAAAAAAGGTCGATTGACAACTTTTTTGCAAGTCCCTTGAAATATTTAAAAAAGCTAATTGACACTAAAAAAGGTACAAAGGTAATAAACAAAGTTAAGGAAATGAACAGAAGATGTAAACAACTGTTTTTATATAAGTATAAAAGGCTGAAAGGACAAAAGTTCAAATTTATTTCGAGCACAAGATAAACACGTAAATAGTGGGTAAAAACACTGAGCGTGTTTCACAATTTTTCTTGTAACGTCACGTCTGTATATTCGCGAATGGGTAGGCAGGGATGTCTAAGCACCCAAATTTCACCTTAGAGCAACACAAATAAATTTAATTATTTTAAGGAATTAAATCACGTTCATTTTACACAAATTTTATGTCAAAGTTCCAAATAATTCGCAGCAATCGGGATCATCTCGTACTCTACTCTACAAGTATGTTTCCATGTCATACAAAGCGAGCTTGTTGCCATTTACCAGGCACATTACTAGTCTCCTAATTGCTATACATAAATAAATACTAAAAATTTCATTACAAAATCAATATGTCGGACACGAGGATCGTATTTGCAACTTCGAGAATCCGAGACGATGTTTTTCACCGCTCAACCAACAAGGCCAATTGTTAGTTTTTAGGGTTTAGTACACAAAGAGCAAAACGGAGCCCTATTAGTGTCAAACTGCTGATTATCTGCCTATTCAGTCCCGTCTAATATTTACAAAATAATTTCCCCCCCCCCCCCCATTTCTACCTGGGGTGTCGTAAGAGGGGACTAAAGGTAAAATAATACCGGGAGATGGGCAGCAGCGTCTTCTGAGGAACTGATATCTCAAACTGCCATCCCAAGACTCCTGCCAAGCGTGGGGATTATGCCAAACCCCCTCCCAAATGGGGGAAGCAGTGGACAGGAAGCGGTGTCCAGCAGTGGACAATCCGGCTGATACAACAACAGCAGTTTGCGAACAACGCGTTTGAGCCAAAACTAGAAAAATATTGAATAATAAAAAAGAAATTGTAATATGTTGGTTACATTATTCTCCAACACGTTTTGCGTTTTAGGATTTTAGAACTCCTGGCATTAAGCGTTTTAGACGTATTGCTACATAATTTATTTTGCATTTAATACATCGCGGTTATAATCGACATGAATGCAGAACTTCACAGAGCTTATTTCATATATGGCGAAAGTACGTTAAAATTTTTATGTTATTGTGACGGAACAAGCTTGAGGCCCACCTCATGTTAAGCGGACTCACCTCTGCCTATAACAGATGCATTTCATCACAAGTCACGAATTGCACTGAGCCCGTCACCTTGAGACATAGTTCTTAAGTCTCATGTGCCTGTAATTTCACTGGCTCTCAAGGACAACTGCCAGAACACACCGTTAGGTGCTTGGCGACAGATTTTCCAGTGGTAGCTAGCCAGGCGGGCAATCGCAAAATGCCCTTCCACCATGCGGTGAAGCTCAAGCTGGCGTGGGGATCGAACCAGGGTACTGCGGCGCGGCAGTCCATAGCTATTACCGCTCGGCCATCATTACTTCAAAATAGCATATCTACTATGTAGAGCAAATATTTTTTTTCGAGCTGGATTCGAAGCCGTTTCCCCTGATTTTACGCACTGTGTGTCTTAGCCGCTGGGCTATCGATACTGCCGCAACAGAGCCCATATTTTATGCTTCTATTTTACTAAGTATTTTAACCGTCATAGGGACGGTGCGCCCATAAACCAGACTTCATGAAATAATAGAAAACATTGGGATAACTGGATACTAACTGATATGTTTCACTGGTGAATACGTAGTCGTAAAACCGCCATTTTTCTTTGATTTCAATCAAATTCTGTTAGTAACAAAGTAGATTAATGATGAAAAGATGAAGCTGACATGAAAGACGTGCTTTTTTAAACTCTCTCTCTTAATGATGTGGTATATAGAAGGTAGGCGGTACCTTCTATCTTCTTAGATACATTTAGATTATATTTAATAATGAATAGTTGTTAATGAATATTCAGGCGTTACTTTGCGGAAAACGATATTTAATAACAACTAATATTTTAAAAGTATTCTAAGAAAAAACTAAATCAATATTTTAATAAAACACTTAAAAATTAAATATATTTAGTGACAATTCCGCTTAATTTTCCTGTTAAGCCAACGTGACGGCTTGACGTTTTTCCTAGAATACTTTTAAAATATTTGTTATTATTAGGGTTCCGTACCCAATGGGTAAAAACGGGACTTCGCCGTCCGTCCGTCCGTCTGTCACCAGGCTGTATCTCAAGAACGGTGATAGCTAGACAGTTGAAATTTTCACAGATGATGTATTTCTATTGCCGCTATAACAACAAATACTAAAATAAATATTTAAGGGGGACTCCCATACAATTTTTTTTTGCCGTTTGACGTTTTAACTATTCCCAGAATATTTAGTTTTATGTTCTCTTTAAATATAATTCATTAAAATAAAACAAAATAAATAATCAAGGGGGCTCCCATACAATAAAAGAGGTTTTTGCCGTACCTACCTAGCTCAATCGGACACTGCGAAAAGTGTCTGTAACTTGCACGATTAGGTAACAGATAATGGAACGGAACCCTTCGTGCGCGAGTCCCACTCGCACTTGGTCGGTTTTTTTTATTCTATCGTTATGCAACAAGCTCGAGGTCCATTTGGTGTCAAGTGGTAACTTCTACCTATGACAACTGCAGTTCGCCACAAGTAGCGAACTGCACTGCGATCATCACCCTAGACATAACATTGTTACGACTCATGTGCTTGTAATTTCACACAACATGCTTTTCAAAATCGAAACACAAACATGCTTGGCGGTAGAAATAAGTATGTTGGCAGTACTTCCCCGGACGAACTCGCAGAAACAGTTCTACTATTACTATACAGTGTTATTGCTAACAACCTCTTTGGGTTGACTTCTAGTGCTAAGAAAGATTATGAGATGATTTTTTTCTCGATCGTGGGCTCGTAGAGTCAAGACCTCCTGAGGATGCTTCGTGTAGAACCGAAACGAGTCGAAAATAGTGTATAAGTGTTTTATTAAAATATTTTATTTTGTTATGTTTTTGACTGAAGAAACACGAGGACCACCTGATGCCATAAGTCTATTGTGCCTGTATTGCATTATTTCATATTTTTTATTACCTTGCTCGATGTAAATATTCAAACTTCTATTCAAAGGACCATGGCGCGGTCCAGTGTTGCCGCGGCGGGCGTTCTTAGCTCGGAGTAGGCATTTGAACACAAAAAAATATATAAAATATATATCAAAAATCATCTCAAAAAGTTTCTTTGGACTAGCAGAAGTCAACCCTAAGAGGTTGTTAGCATATTACCAATAACCCTGTATGTACATATTTAACATATTATGTTTTTTTTTATGTTATTGTGATGGAACAAGCGCGAGGCCCACCTGATGTTAAGCGGTATCCTCTGCCTATAACAGATGCATTTCATCACAAGTGGCGAACTGCACTGCGCCCATCACCTTGAGACATACCTGTTAAGTCTCATTTTTGCCTGTTATTTCACTGGCTCTCAAGGACTGCTGCCGGAACACACCGTTAGGTGCTTGGCGACAGATTTTCTACTTGAGGGTGGTCGCTAGCTAGGCGGGCATTCGCAAAATGCCCTTCCACCATGCGGGGAAGCTCAAGCTCTGGGCGGGATTCGAACCATGGACCTGCTGCGCGGCAGTCCATAGCCAATGCCACTGAGCCATCACTGCTTCAAAACTATAATCTAGTTATAATCATACTACTATATCTAAAACGCGGAGTCAGAGACTGCGTGTCGGCAGTTTATTATACCAAATAACCATTACTCTACGCCCACACATACTATTTAAAACAGATGAGTGAATATACATATCTAAGCTCATAAAATTTCCGAACTACCGGACATATAAACAACATTAATATCTCGTCAATACTTAGTTAGATGTTTTCTTAAAATATTTGAAAAATATTTGGTATTATTAAATATTATATATTTTAAAGAGGTTCAGGTGGCTAGAAAAGTCGGGGTTATATTTTCTTAATTAATTTATATTTGTTTTATTTTTTATTAGATTGTGGCAGAACACACGAGGCCCACCTGATGTTATAAAAGTAGTAACCTCTGCCTGTAACAGACGCATTTCGCCACAAGTGACAAACTGCACTGCTTCCTGAGGAATACAGTAGTCTCATGTGCCTATAATTTACTGGCTCTTAAAGAATGCTGCCGGAACACGCTGTTAATATTTTTGCAATGATGCTCCTCGGATTACATAAAAAGTTACTACGAGAGGAAAAAATATAACATGTGCGCGAATGCGCAACCTCGCCTTGGCTAACCATTTCACTGAAACTGAACTGAATTTTTAACAATGGCATAATAGGAAGCCTTTAAAAGTTAACCTTTAAGGAAGACTCGTGGCCTAAAGAAATTATGTGTCATTGCGGTTAACCGAGTGGGTTATAGAACCATCTGGTTCACGATATACCCATACATCTAGGAAAGCCAAACTACCATCACGTTCTTCTTCAACCGTAAACTGGATTTTCGAGTGCAATGAATTCTATTTGGCGGTAAACAACGGCAATGCGTCTTTGGCGATTATGTCAAAGACATCATCCACATAACGGTACCAGTAACGTGGTTTTTCACTAGCGTTCTTCATGACCTCTTCCTCAAAATGTTCCATATAAATATTGGCCACAACCGGCGCTATAGGAGAACCCTTGGCGACTCCTTCCACTTGCATGTAATAATTAATACTCGAACGCGGTCGGGAGCGTACGTACTCCATGATGAAGCGACTCTGAAAGTCGCGAAACCGGTCGAGATCGAGCTACTCGACTGACTTAACGTCAGTGAAATCGGATTCAAAATTGTTTATATATGTGTACTACTTACAAAAGTTTATTAGTATGTTTTTATTATATTAATGTATAATTTTTATTTTAAATAAGAGCATCATACAGTAGAAGCATGCTGTGTTTACCTCAAGAAGGTCGTGTACTCGTTGATAAATTTATATAAACGCACTTTAATTTTAGTAGGTACCATAAGTCTTGTGCTATAACCAGTTTGGTAAACGAATAAAAGAAAAAAAAAACACTATGGTATAGGTAGGAAGTGTAAAACTTTTTACCCTTCCAGGAGAACTTCCGTTGATTACCCTCGATGTGATCCCATTTTTCAGTTTCCCGTGACAGTCACTATTCTTAGAACTCTAAAACTTATTCAACCACACCACTGATAACGCAAATCGCGCCCCTTTTCTTTGGCGCCATCGTGTTATATCATTCTTTATTGTGTCATGGCCGCCCACCAAACCATTGTCTTGTTTTGCAACCATTTATGTTACCATTTTTATTTATATATCGATTTTTCTATTATAAATTCTTCTTAAAATCAAGAATTATTTTCTCATTTGTAAAGTAAACATTCATATATCGATTTATTACATTCATAATTAATTAATGTCATGCCGGATGCTAATAGAAGGTAGCTACCACGGAGTTCCCTAGTTCCCTTTACACGCAATGGTAAATACTTATCGAACCAATCAAATAAACAGATTGAAATTTCAAAACGACATTAGTCTGAAGCCTGAAAAGCCTGTGCTTGAGATTTGCGTCATAATTTCCGTCAACAACAGATTATTATCGAAGTGCTCGTAAGTAACATTTCTAGATAATTCTGCTCACGTTTTACATAAGTACTTACTTACTTTTACTCTGTTTCTATGTTATCAGATCGGGACCAATTCTAGTTTTTTCTTTTCGTAACATGGCTTGGGTAGTCGTATTTTTTAAATATTTGTTATATTTAAAAAATACGACTATACGACATTTGACCACTATCTCACCTGATAGTAAGTGATTATGTGATCGAAGATGTTGTTCAGGCTAACCTAGAATTACTGGCTCTCAAGGACAGCTGCCGGAACACACCGCTGGTGCTCGGCGACAGATTTTCTACTTGAGGGTGGTAGCTCGCTCCACCGTATCTATGGACAAACTCATAAAAACACAGTAAGCACTACTATACGCACTACAACTGGGACCGACGGCTTAACGTGCCCTCCGAACTACGGAAGCGGCCAGTAGTGATGTCACTAGCGGTCACCCATCCAAGTCATGACCACGGCGGACGTTGCTTAATTTAGCTGATCGGTTAAGAACGCTTAAGCAAAATTCGCTACGAGCGCTTCAAATTTATTGATAAATAAACGGAATTAGGGGCTTTAACTTAGGTAACAACAATCAATTATTCGATGAAAGAAATGCACAAAATGGTGACAAGTGCAGTGTAGTGTCAATTATATCTTAGCTTTAGTCCCGGTTCGTGCTAGTATGAATGGCAACGGATAATTAAATGACGGATGTGTCTGTTATGATTCCCTGAATGCCTGAAATAAACCCTGTCCTCAGTAAAAGCTAACCTTGGTTGCACCTGTTGGGTGCAACGAACTATGATTGTTACATCTCCACATTAACCATTGGTATAGTGCGATAAATTAGCTATAACGGAACCTTTTAGAAGCAATGATGGCCGAGCGGTAATAGCTATGGACTGCCGTGCCGCAGTACCCTGGTTCGATCCTCTCCGCCGGCTTGAGTTTCACCGCATGGTGGAAGGGCATTTTGCTAATGCCCGCCTGGCTAGCTACCACCCTCAAGTAGAAAGTCTGTCGCCAAGCACCGAAAGGTGTTACAAAATCACAAATATATGCTCGCTCCATCCCAATACGATGGTTAAAGAACTATGGGAAAAATTTGAGTAATGACGTCATGCCATGTTAGCTCAATTTGTTAGAGCATACCCCGGCTCAAGAGGTGGATGGACGCGGGTTCGAATCCCGCACATGACTTAAATATTTCCTATCATATTATTTGTGATTTTGTAATGTAATCCGCATAGCAGGCGTTATTGCAAACCTAACAATATTAAAAAAATAACACCGAAAGGTGTGTTCCGGCAGTAGTCTTTGAGAGCCAGTGAAATTACAGGCACAATGAGACTTAACAACTATGTCTCAATGTGACGGGAGCAGTGCAATTCGTGACTTGTGATGAATTGCAACTGTTATAGGCAGAGGTTAGTCCACTTAACATCAGATGGGCCTCGAGGTAGATCCGCCAGAATAAATTAAAAAAAAAACTCTACAGAAGAATACGATGTGATGGCTCAGTGGCATTGGTTATGGACTGCCGTGCAGCAGGTCCATGGTTCGAATCACTTCACCGCATGGTGGAATTTTGCATTTTGCGAATGCCCGCCTGGCTAGCGACCACCCTCAAGTAAAAAATAATCTGTCGCCAAGCACCTAACGGTGTGTTCCGGCAGCAGTCCCTGGTGAGCCAGTAATTCTAGGTTGCCTGTTAACACCTTCGACCACATCATCACTTACCATCAGGTGAGATTGTAGTCAAAGGCTTACCTAGAGGTAACAAAACAAAATAAAAAAACCATCTTATAGTTAGACCTAAGACTTTTTTACCTGTAGATGAGCTGTAAACTTCCCATATTTACTAGATGCATGCCAGGTAATTGCCGCAGTCGCTACCAGTCTTGCACTTCCGAGCGTCTGGTGAATACGTTGCCGCTAATCGTGTTTCTTAGGAAAACGTTGTGGACAGTATGCCTTCCTGTGTCTTTAGACACTGCACTAATTATACAGGCACTGTGAGAGATAAGAAAAATGTTCCATTTCACGCGTAAGTATTGCTATTATTATTGAAATAGAACATATCGTCATTTTGTTTTATCTTAGGCCTTAAACGACTGATGTCACAACAAAATGGATCAGTGAGATGTGTGAGAGAATGAAAGAGATCGCAGCGTAATGGTGATCGGAACGTCTCTTGGCGGTGGTAACACAATTGCTTATTTATCTCTTTCTAACAACGGATATGACGCATGATATTTGAATATTCTTTCCATTTCATTACAAACTGCATATACATGTGCTTACGTAGATAGGTAAATTCTATATAATAGTTATAGTGTACTTAGGCCAAATAGTTATTGTGTACTTAGGCCAAAGTTTGGGTATTGACAGGAAACAGTTAATAGCAAGTATAACTTCACTGTTAAATCTTGATGCGTATCAAATCATGTTATGTGCATTTCCCTATTCAGATGCACTGACTCGAAGCCAGAATGAGCATATTCACTCATTAAATACAATTTTATATAATCTGACATGTCGTCTTGGAGACAAACTTTTATTTTTTGACTGTAATAAATTTATTACTCACTTTATGTTGTCTCAGGATAGGATGTACCTACCTAAGAAATATAAAAATTTAATTGCTACTTTGGTAGCTTATAATATTGAGTCGGTTATAGGAAATATAACTAAGTCTAGTTTTGACGCTACAGATTTTAGTACATGTACTAATGTTCAGTCAAACAGTTTAAACTTTTAAGAGAGACAACAGGGAAGTGTTCTGACATAGCACTATACTACCAAAATATAAATCGCTTCCCTGGCAAAATACTTGAAATTGAAATATTCTTAGATAAATATCCATTTGACATATTATGTTTCACTGAAACTTGGCTTAGAGCAGATAAAATGTTATTTAATGTTAAGAATTTTAGTGTGGGTAGTGCGTTTAACAGATCATCTGCAGAAGGAGGAGGGTATTATACTTGTAAAAAATAATTTAAAATTTAAAGAACGCCGTGACTTGGTCAGATGTTCTGTCGAACGTGTCTGTGAGGTTGCTTGTGTGGAGGTGGACAGGCATCTCGTGTTGTGCGTATATCGACCACCAACAGATGAAGGTCGTGCTCAAAATTTTACAGAATTTTTATCCACTTTGGAAAATATACTACAGAAAATTTCAAAATGCAAAAAACCCATATTTGTATGTGGTGATTTTAATATAGATATTTTATTGAATACTAAAAATAAGACTGAACTTATTTCATTGTTTAAGTCATTTAATTTGAAATTTCTATTCTGTGAGCCCACTAGGATATCAGACACTTCAGCTACCTGTATAGACAATATATACTCAAACTGTAAGACTAAAGAAAAGTCAATAATGAAGGGTGTTAGATCTGATCATGAGGGCCTAGCGATAAAATTTGATGGAATCAGAAAAACAGAGAGGTATGAAATTGAACATAGACCATTAACAACTAGTAGGCTGGAAATACTCAGTACCAACATAGAAGCTAAGTAAGCTAAAAACTTGTAATGCCAAGGCATTACAAGTTTTTCTCATAGTGACCCAAATTACATTTATAATAGCTTATTTTCTTTAGTAAACACTGAGTTTCAAAAAGTATGTCCAAAAATAAAAAAACAAATAGATGGAAAGTTGAAGTTCGGTGATTGGGCAACAACAGGTATTCGAAAAAGTAGAGATTATTTGTTTGATCTGTATCGTAGGAAAAATTTAACATCTTGCAAACAGTTTAATGATTATGTTAGAAAGTATTGAAAAATGTTCAAATCTGTTTGCTTGTGTGCTAAATCTCTTTTTATTAGAAACAAAATTAGCAAGTCTAAAAATAAAATAAAAACCATTTAGAAGACTATAAATAGTGAAACTGGTAAAAATAAATCTAGAGATTCAATATATGTCTTAACTATTGATAAAAATCAAATCTCTGATTCAATACAAGTGGCGAATATATTTGAATTTTTTTTTTCTACCTTGCCCCTAGAAGCCACTAAGTCATTGGATTCTTGTCTTATTTTAATTAAACACTTTAAAAATACTAAAATATATCTAGTGACAATTCCGCCTAATTTTCCTGTTAAGCCGACGTGACGTCACGAACACCACGCAGCCCAACGAAAGAATTTTCTTGGCGTTTCGCTTCTACACGAAGCATCCTCAGGAGGTCTTGACTCTACGAACGCACGATCGACAATGAGATGAGTATGTATATATATATATATATAGGACGTATATTTTTGTGTCTATAATTATAATTCATTTTTGGTTTCGTTAAAATAATTTATTAAGTATTTTATTTTTTAATGTATTTAGTAACATTTGCTAAAACCCTGTCCATGTACTTACATGGCATTATTGTTGGGTTGTCTGGAAGAGATCGCTTTAAGCGATAAGACCGCCCATTGTTTAACTTACTTATATTATATCTTCAGTCGTTAGTCTTAAATTTAAATTAAGCTATGTGTTACTTAGAGTTTACCTATCTTTATCTATCTATCTGGTACAGACCGCTTCAGTCACGCAGTCGCGCCCCTCCAAAGTAAATTATTGATCATCTTTTGTATGGGCTTAGATATTAGTTTTTTGACTATGGTATCCGTACCATAAACCTCTTAGTACAGGGCGTATTAGTATGGGTGTAAAATAGTAATGGTACGTACGTACAGTAAAACAATAAGCTATAAAATATGATCGCTTGGATGAGCAGTAGTAGTTGAGACTACGCTTAAAAAATTTGGAGGAGCACGCTTTCGTGAGTTGAAATATTTACTGGTTGGTGGTGCAAGTGGCCTGGCAACATTATTTTTAACTACCTGTCTGCAAAATAAATCTGGACGGCCTTTGCGGCAGTACATATGACTAATTAGAATAATAATGAACCGATGTGTTTGTTATGATTCCCTGCTATAAACCCCTGTCCTCACTAAACGCTGACCTTTGCTGCACCTGTCCGGTGCAATGAACCATTTTCGTAACATTTCAAAATGAGAAAATATTACATTTAGATTGTTGGAAGAACATTCAAAAGCTTTTTTTTTGGGATATGTTCTCAAAGGGAAAATTACCCCTTTTCATCTCTTTCTTTACTCTATCTTCTATCTGGGAGCTTATGTCGGGACTCACTCTTAGCTCATAAACAGTTGAGTTACAATTTGATGTACAGATGTTTATGTAGACTGTTGATTGAATTTTTTTTAAATCGAATAAAAATACCATCTTTTTTTTTCAGGGGGAGGACAGCTTAACCGGCCTTCTTAACGAGCGAGGCTCGACTTGCATGGAACACCAACGACATTATTTCTAGTTTTAAATATTAATACTAAGATTCGTACCTTGGCCGTCACTAAACAATGTTCATATAGCTATCTCTATCGCAAGAATAACTTGATGCAATGCATGCAGCCTGCTCACACGTTATAGTAATTGAAACTAAGAGATGGGCGTCGTCTCCCTGGGGACAAGTCTACTAATTACATGTTCATATTCAGCATAGATTCATTCAAGATTCATCCAAGACAGAATCGGTAGTCTGCTGATCCCATATGAATCTATGTTGAATCTAGGCTGGTTTGACGATATTGCCAACAAAAAATAAAAAGAGAAGAGTAAGGTAATTAAGAAAACTATTTCGTTATTATTTATTATTATTTTATTGTTTCGTTTCGTTTTCATATGAAACCGAGATTGAATCAATATTGACTCAATATGAACGACATGAAGTTAGTAGACTACCAAAACTGTAAAAATTTACCAGGCCGAGCCCATTATAGATTCATATTGATTAGCAGACTTGACGCCCTTTTTGGCTAGCCTTTGACCACTATACCTGTAGGTATGTTTTTTTTTTATGCCTGATAGGTTAGCCTTTGACCACTATCTCACCTGATGGTAAGTGATGATGTGGTCGAAGATGTTGTTCAGGCTAACCTAGAAGTGTCTAATGTTATGTATGATTCAGTCCATGATGGTACCAGTCTACCACCGAGATGGGAACCGGCTCCCACAGAGCAAATACAATAGACTATATATAAATAGAGTAGATACCTATATAGATAGGGTGTATCTCCTCTGTGCTGGCTCTCAAGGATCGACAGCTGCCGGAACATACCATTCGTTGTTTGTTGTTTGCAATTTATCATTCGACACCAGTTAAACTCGAAATAAATGCATAATGTACTGACTCACTCGCCATAAGGAAATTTAAAAATACTTCAAGTGTGCATAAAGATTTATGCAAACTCTTAAAACGCTCTTACCCATGTTACTTTTTGGTTTGAAGATAAACTTTTTGATGGAATTATTTCGTGCGCCTGTTTATTTTTCCTTTTATCCTTGCCTTGGTACATAATAAAAAATGTCTATTATATATTCTGGAGAAATAAGTGATAATAATAATAATAATATATAAGTGTAACTCATTTAAAACAAATTTAAGTCCTTGTTTATTTGCTTTAAAATTGTTTTGCACCTGCTAGATTAGGCTCCTTTTTAGGGTTCCGTACCCAAAGGAAAAAACGGGACCCTATTACTGAGACTTCGCTGTCCGTCCGTCCGTCCGTCTGTCACCAGGCTGTATCTCAAGAACGGTGATATCTAGACAGTTGAAATTTTCACAGATGATGTATTTCTATTGCCGCTATAACAACAAATACTAAAAATAAAATAAATAATTAAGGGAGCTCCCATACAACAAACTTGATTTTTTACCGTTTCTTGCTCGATACTAATAACGGTGACAGGTAGACGCTTTAACTATTGACAGAATATTTAGTTTTATGTTCTCTTTAAATATAATTAATTAAAGTAAAATAAATCATTAAGGTACCATACAATAAAAGAGATTTTCGCCGTTTATTTGCTAAAAATAACATAATGGTACGGAACCCTTCGTGCGTGAGTCCCACTCGCACTTGGCCGGCTTTTTTTATTTTGTGGCTCTGCCCACAGTATCTCACCAGGTAAGTGATGTGGTGAAGGATTGTAAACAATCAAGGACAGCTTTTAGAACACAGTGCTAAGTGTTTCGCGATAGATTTTCTACATGCTAGCCATTGCTAGCCGCAATCACACTCAGCTGCGTAAAATGTTCTAGCACCATGCATTATCAAAGATTTTATGCTACCCCTGAAGTCCTCCAACTTCCTCATACCTTCCTCCAAGAGGCTATGTTTAAAGTCTTTAGGGGTGGCACAACCGGTACGAAGACCTCTGGCATAGTCTGTCGAGTACAACGCTACCATTATGAATTATTTATGATACACTCAGAGCACTCTCTTCCTAAGGACGGGAGTGCTCAGTAAGATTTTTTTAAGATTAGCAACATTATTTAAAACATTTTGTAGACTAATTATACCATATAATATTCTTAACTAGTAAACTAAAGCAGCGCGCACGCACTTCAGTCTGATGATCTAAATAGAAACACTGGAAACCCAGTAATGTCTCGTCAATGAATATATTGCTCTTATCCATACGACACGCTGCCAGGGAGGTATCAAGGACAAGGGCAGTGGGCATCGAAAAGGCAGCAAGCAGTACTCTAGATGTTCCAGCCAAGAATGTTAGTTTGCATGGCACTACTTTGAAGGGCGACGAAGCGTTCTGTTGAACAACTAAGATTCGTTGTCTTAATATTGCTTGTGTATATATTATGTCATATAACAATCTGAATATTAAAAAACGTGGTCTGAGTGAAAAAATACAGTACCAAAACTGCTTACTGTTCTGATTTTGGTATCGGATTCATGCGGCCAAACCAAGTACTTTATGCTCCGTTACGCACTCTGACATCTCAAAATAAAAACACCGAACGAGTGTCTTAATACTCACGTTTCACCTGACCATTAATAGGGAGCAAGTCTTTTGATATCACCTATCAGATACGGCTCCAGAATCCGGGCCAGAATTCTGAGATTATCTTTTATCCGTCTCAAAGTGACGGGCGCAGGAAAAATGAAATTGCATTGTTATAGGCAGAGATTATTCCGTTTAACATCAGGTAGACCTCGAGCTTGTTCCGTCATAATAACAATATATATATAACATTTATTTTAGATATAGAATCTGTATTGACGGCAAATTTGATATCTGCAATGTGTTTAGCTGTATTTATCCGCAATGTACCTCATCTTCGAAGTAGGTGCATGCTAATGCCCCCGTTCTTGGCCCTGAGTAGGCCCACCAATGTAGCGGCACGTATCTGCGGAAAGCAATGAGTTCCGCCATAAATATAGCTCTTGGCGCAATAAACTCCTTGAAATAGGCATCAATCCACACTGACCGGACGTGGAAGATGTATGTTGTGTATAAAGTGTCGCAAAAAAAAAAAAAAAGATAACATTAGCGGTGACTTTTAAAAACGTTTGAAAGAAAATTTTATGTGCTTCCGATATTGATTGATATGAAGAGTTACCTAGCTATTATTGTTTTTTTTTTTTTTTTTTTTTTTTTTTTTTTGTTTATTACCTAGCCTATGACCTCTATCTCACCTGATGGTAGGCGATGATGCGGTTGACAACGATAAACAAGCTTTAACCTAGGTCTAAGAAGAGCTGCTCCTGTGGAACATTGGCTACGACTGGGTGCTCCGCGGCACGTTTCCCGCAAGTATGCGGGTTGCGTGCTACGCGGATGACACCCTAGTCGTGGTCAAGGGGAGGGACCTCGGGGAGACGGTGCGGCGGGCCACGGTGGCCACAACACTCGTGGTCGGCCGCATACGTGCCCTGGGGCTGGAGGTCGCCCTCTCCAAGACCGAGGCCCTAATGTTCCATGGGCCTCGGGGGGGACCCCCTCCAGGAACGAGGATAGACCTGGACGGGGTCCTGGTCCGGGTTGGGACCCAGATGAGGTACCTGGGTCTCATCCTGGACGGGCGGTGGACTTTTGGGGCCCACTTCACTCAACTGGCCCCAAAAGTCATAGGCGCCGCTGCCGCCCTTGGGAGGCTGCTGCCCAACGTGGGCGGCCCGAGCGCCACATGTCGTCGCCTGTACTCCGGAGTGATCCGGAGTATGGCCTTGTACGGGGCACCTGTCTGGGTGGACGCCCTCGGTCGCGCCAATAAGGCCCTGCTGCGTCGTCCGCAGCGGGTCATCGCGACGAGGGCGATACGCGGGTACCGGACGGTGTCCTGGACGGCGGGATGCGTGTTGGCCGGTGATCCCCCCTGGGAGCTCCAAGCGGAGATCCTCGCCGAAGTGTACCACTTCGTGGCGGCGAGGAGATCCCGCGGGGAGCCTCCAGCGTGGGAGGAGGTCACGCGCATGCGACGGCAGGCGCGGGCCGCCCTGTTGCGGCGGTGGACGGAGGACCTGGCTCCACCGGTCCCTGGACAGAGGACGGTGGATGCCATTCGCCCGGTCCTTCGGAGGTGGGTAGGGCGGCGATTCGGGTCGCTCACCTTCCGATTGGTGCAGGTGCTTTCCGGGCATGGATGTTTCGGAAAGTACCTGCATCACATCGCAAGACGTGAGGCGACCCCCGCCTGTCACGAGTGTGGAGCGCCAGAAGACACGGCGCTCCACACGCTGGAGGAGTGCGCCGCGTGGAGTCCCATGCGGCACACCCTCACAGCGGTCATAGGCGCAGATCTGTCGCTGCCGAGCGTGGTTAACGCTATGCTCGGCAGCGACGGATCGTGGCAGGCGGTGGTCTCTTTCTGCGAAGAGGTGATGGCGCAGAAAGAGGCTGCGGAGCGGGCGAGGGAGGACGACGTCCTCGCAGACCCGCTCCGGCGTAGACGAACTGGTGGAAGGAGAAGGCGATTCGGGCGCCTTCTCGCTCTATCCTAGTGCTGTGCGGATCATCGGTGGAGAGTCGGGGGATTCTCCACTGGCTTGCACGATCCCACACGTCTGGGGGATGGCCCTAATGAGCTGGGTCATCCCTCCATTGGCCGGGGCCCGTCACCGGTGACGGGCCAACCGCCGGGGCGAGATGGTGAATGCTAACGCTACCCCATCTCGCCCCGACTAGGCGGCAGACTGCTCATCCCGGGTTTTTAGTGGGTAACCTCACTTGCTACCCCCCCGTGGGGGTAGCAAGGCCCCTCAGGCGAGGACTCCCACATAACCACCCTGCTCCCCCCGGAGCCGGGTGGTATCCATAAAGGATTTTCCCGGGTCAAAAAAAAAAAAAAAAAAAAAGGTCTAAGAAGAGCTGCTTCGATTGCAGTCCATCCAGCCTGGTTGAAACGACGGGGTGGACGGTGGCACACTTGCCTCGAAGATACTCGTATACCCATTCAATGTGTAGGTGCTCGTAGCGTAGCTTGCTTAGTTGCTCTTAACCGATCAACTAAGTTAACCCGTTATGTAAAACCGATATCGGGCATTTATGAATAAAATTTAATTGTTAACATTATCTGCAGCGGACGCTGTTTTTTCATGCGCATGAAAAAAGCAACGTTCGCTGCGGTCATGGCTTGGGTGGCTGGCTGCGAGTAATACTACTGAGCGCTTTCGTGCTTCGGAGACCACGTAAATCCGTCGTTCGTCCCGGTTGTTGTCTTAGGGTTGCAGTCGCTAAAGCATGGTGGTAGGGTATTTGGCTCTGCCGGTCTCCCAGTCCTCCTCCACACAAACGATGCTGGAATACCGCTGGGTAGTTTAGTGGGTATATTGTTATTCTACCGGGGAGTCCCACATACCCCCTCCATCCCCTGATGGGGGGGGCATGAGTAATGCATTTTTCCCAGCGTCAAACAACCTCCGGGCCTTCGCAAAATGCCCTACCACCATGCTATAACGACTGCCATCCTAAGACGACAACCGGGACCGACGACTTAACGTGCCCTCCGAAGCACGAAAACGCTCAGTAGTAATGTCACTAGCGGTCACCCATCCAACTCATGACCGCGGGCGCCGTTGCTTAACCTTGCTGATCGGTTGAGAACAGCAAAGTAAACTTCGCTACGAGCGCTTCAAAAGCTGTCCTCAAGAGCCAGTTTTTCTAGATTAACCTGTACAATATCTTCGAATACGCCATCACTTACCTTCAGGTGAGATAGTAGTCAAAGGCTAGGCTATCGAATCAATAAAAAGGGAGAAGTTAAAAAGGTGACAACCCCAATGTAACTAACAGGAAACAGATGAAATTTTATATGTAAGTTACTTTATAGTTTTCTTTATACGAGTAGGAACTCGTACATACTACTACATACTCGTACTAATTTCACTGTATAACAATATAGTATTCCTAAAGTAAAACTGTACTAATCATTAGATCTAGTTCACCTCATCTTCGAAGTTCCATTCACAGTTTGGGCTACTCTAATTTTATAAAACGCGTGCAAGCTCTGAGTTAATAAACAATTAGTCAGTTTAGCAAACAATCACATTAAAAATAGGTGAGCTTTATTTCTGGTTGAATTAGTCATGTTGTTCTTGCCGCTTTTACTATATGTGGCAGGAGTTTGTGACCATTGAATTGTGTTGAATACTAATAAAACTTCATAATTTTGATGATTAAACTCGAATGCAAACTTTCTGAAGCGCTCGTAGTGAAACTTGTCAGGTCGTTTTTATTTTTCTTAACTGATTAAGTTTCGGTGCGGTTATTACTTGGATGCGTAACTCTCTCCCAGTGTTTTATTTTATTTATATCTGATAGGCTAGCCTTTGACCACAATCGCACCCAGGTAAGTGATGATATGGTCACATAAATTGTTTTAGGCTAATTTAGAATTACTGACTCTCAAGAACAGCTGCCGGAACACACCGTTAGGTTCTTGGCGACAGATTTTCTACTTGAGGGTAGCAAGCCAGGCGGGCATTGGCAAAACACCCTACCACCGTGCACCAAGCACCATGTAGTATTTACAACTGAGTGCTTCCGTGCTTCGGAGGGCATTTCAGAAACGGTTGATTCAGTGTCTAGTTTATTAGTTGTGCAATTATCTTATTAAGTTAGTGATATCTAGACAAGAATATAACCCTAGTTTCCTATTGTAATAATCTAACACAACTCAGATTTAAAATATCTTATTTCAATTAGAAGTATTATTATTAATTGATGATAGATTTGCATTCAGTTATTCATCTCAGTAATAATAATAGTAAGTGTGATGTATTTAAACAATATTGAATCCGATTTCACTTACGTTAAATCAGTCGAGTAGCTCGATTGACCGGTTACACGACTTTCAGGCTGAGATTCAGGCTGAGATTCAGAGACAAGTCTAAGCGTGAACTAATGCTTTAATCTTTCAAAATTTAGCACTTAGCCTCATAATTGTATTTAGAGACATCTGATACAGAGTCGCTTCATCATGGAGTACGTGCGTTCCAGACCGCGACCGCGCATGCACTGAATGCGCGGAAGTGTGTTGTGTTATGATGTAATTAAAACCATTGTTCAAGCTAAACCTAGACTGGAAGGTGAAGAATCCCGTATTCATAATATGTATAGATTCTTTACTTAGGGCGGTAGCTAACAAGGCGAGTAAAGCGCAAGGTCACATAAGAAAATCAAAATGGGTGGCTTTATTCCTTAACTATATTTGTATACTGACAATCTTTTTTTTTTTTGGCGGTCTGCCTTTATTAAACAAATACTACAAACTATATACAACACTACAGCTACTACAGTAAAAGCATTTGGACTCATAGGGAGTCCAAATGCTCTAGCCCACACTGACAATCTTTGTATTAAAGGGGATACCTATATATATTCATCTTCACGAGTGACCATTAGGCGATAGCATGTTGTTTGCGGATTGTAAGCTCTTCTTGAGCTTCAAGCTACACGACTCCCTTTCAACTTCCAGTCTTCTCACCACTAAAATTTTGCGGTGACCAGATCCGATATTAATATAAACATCGAAATAATTTTACGCCAGCGTGTATTCAGGTGTATCCCCATTAGAGTAAATTTTTCAAAACACTCCCATACGCCAGTTGTGTTCATGTTCCTGCGCTATTATTGTCGAAGTTCGGCGCTATGTTGCCAGCTATAGGCTTAATATCTTCATAAAGCTTCGGTGGATATGCACTGGAACACATAAGTTTATCCCTCCATCTCAGTTATCTATAAGGCATACATTAGATCACGACAGGAGGCAGGCATGTAAGTACCACAGTCAAATATATTTTCACTTTTCACCAGCGAGATATCTTTACAACACATTTCCATTTTACAATATTTTTTTTTACAAACTGTCTAATGCCTGAACATCTGTTATAAGAGTAAAAACAATAATATAATGTCACTGAAGGTATTTAAAACTAGATATTATATTGCTTGTGTCCGATCCGATGTAAAAATCTAATGTTTAGACATAACTTATCTGCTCAACTAGTATTTTTTCTACAGTTTTCAATCAAATTGGTGATTTATTCCATGTTCTGTAGAAGTAAATACCTGTATACTAATCCACAGTTGCTGTAAATCGCTACAACAAGTTAAAGACGCGAATAATTGAAAGCTAAATATAGGATTTTATTACGTCACAAGCATCCTTTTAGGCCAAATTTATGTTTCCTACAATGTTAGGTAAGAGTATAAATATTTGTAATAACATTTTATTCAAATGGAACGAATTCGGAGCAAGGTCGGGTATTCAAAGTGACATTTTCATTTATCAATCCGTCGTTTTTGGGGTAAGCACGCGCGCCCTAAATTGTAGGTCTTACGTAAATATTTCATTATTTTTGAATTAAAATCGGGACAGATACTTAAATATAGTATATCTTTTTGAAGCGCTCGTAGCGAAGTTTACTTAGCTGTTCTCAACCGATCAGCAAAGTTAAGCAACGTCGCCCGCGGTCATGAGTTGGATGGGTGACCGCTAGTGACATTACTACTGAGCGTTTCCGTGCTTCGGAGGGCACGTTAATCCGTCGGTCCCGGTTGTCGTCTAAGGATGGCAGTCGTTATAGCATGGTGGTAGGGCGAATGCCCGCCTGGCTAGCTACCACCCTCAAGTAGAAAATCTGTCGCCAAGCACCTAACGGTGTGTTCCGGCAGCTGTCCTTGAAAGCCAGTACTTCTAGGTTAGCCTGAACACCATCTTCGACCACATCATCACTTACCATCAGGTGAGATAGTGGTCAAAGGCTAATCTGTCAGGCATAAAAAAAAAAAAACTGTACATTTTGTCCTACCTTTGCTGGTACTAGGAAATACCTGTCTTTATTTGAGAATATTATTTATATAAGTACAATCTACGACTCGTCGTTTTACCCGCGTAGAAATGATGAAGTGTGACGATGATAATAATGATGAAAGTATCTTTGTTTTAAATACAGGAACTAAGCTATCTATATTCGAAGTTTCATTCAACTCGGTTCAGCCGTTCCAGTGTGAAGGAATACCGAACACACACATACTTTCACATAGGTATATAATATTAGTGTGATTCGCGCATGTCGAACGAGATGTCGAACATAAAAAATTGTATGTGCCAAAATAATAGCAGGATTTGAAACCTTAACTCCAGGTCACAAAATTGCACTGCACCCATAACCCTGAGACATACAGTTGTTAAGTCTCATGTGCCTGTAATGTTTATTTACTTATACAAGGACTGCTGTCTATGTACTTGGTGACTGATTTTCTACTTGACCTAGCCAGGGGAGCATTCAAGCCGGTGTAGTAGGAATCGAGCCATGGACCTGCAGCACGGCAGTCCATAGCTATTACCGCCCGGCTATCATTGGTTCAAATGCATTTGTGAATGATGGCACTCAAATCAGTAATAATGGTGAAACAAAATATTAAGTTATTACTATAGCTTAGCGTCTTAGGGGTTCTAGGGGGAAACGGTAATGGAGCAGAAAGAGGCTGCGGAGTGGATCAGGGAGGGTGATGTCCAGGCTGCCCCGCTCCGGTGCAGACGAACGGGCGTGAGGAGGAGGCAGTTCACCCGCCCTCCCTTCTCCATAGTGGGGTCACTGATGAAGAATCTTTATCAGGTTGCACGGCCCCACACGTTTGGGGGGTGACCTTAGTGAGCAAGATCGCCCTTCCATAGACGCAGAGGCCCGACGGAGTTCAAGTCTACCGCCGAGGCAAGATGGTGAATGCTAACGCTACCCTTTCTTGCACCACCATGGCGGAGCTGTTGCTCTGCTCACGGGGGGATTTTAGGGGGTTCAAGTCCCATACATCCCCTTTTATCACCACCGGGGTGGAGGTCAGTGCGAAGGCATTTCCACCCTAAAAAAAAGGCACCTTATAGGGGTAATAGTAAATTTAAGGCTTTCGCGACTTACACACAGTTTGACAGTAGTTGTTGATCAGTCCGCTAGTGACCACGACCAACTTGGTCGAAACGACGAGGTAAATAAATGATATACTTGTTTTTATCGCGATAAAGTCTCGTTAAATACTTATAACTATGAGTAAAGGGTAAAGCTACAGGACTGTATGCAGAATGGAGTCGCGGGTAGAAATCCCTCTAGTAGCCTATCATTTTCCAAGTAGTAGCAACGAGAACGTTGAAGTTTTTCTGCCTACTAGATATCTCTTCAAACAAATTTTATTTCTCATTGAATTTATGAAGACCTTTGATAACACAATCAATACTGGTTCCAACAAGACTAAAAATGTAACAGGAAAGCACTATAATAACTTCCACGCGGGAAATCCCAGCAATTTAGCTAAAAGCGGATACTCCAGACGTTTCTCGCGGACCATTTGTCTGAGCTCGTTGAAAAGCTCCGGCCAGTATTTGCTTTCATCCGAGATACTAGGTATAGGTACCACAAACAGACGTTTCCAATGCTTACACCACCAGCTATCTAGATAAGAGTAGATAAATACATTATTAAGAAAATAAAGACATAATGCAACATTACAAATACACTATATTTCGAAGCGCTCGTAGCGAATAGCTTAGCCGTTCTTAACCGATCAGCTACGTTAAACAACGTCCGCCGTGGTCATGACTAGGGTGGCTTGCTACCACCCTCAAGTAGAAAACCTGTCGCCAAGCACCTAACTGTGTGATCCGGCAGCTGTCCTTGAGAGCCAGTAATTCAAGGTTAACCTGAACAACATCTTCGACCACATCATCACTTACCATCAGGTGAGATAGTGGTTAAAGGCTAACCTATCAGGCATAAAATATATAGATATATATATATATATTAAGTATTTTGTGGTGGTCATTATATTTAATCCATAAAAAAAACTGATTGTGGCGAATGTTCCAGATTAAAGAGCTTTATCTTAGCAAGCTTGCAAAACCAAATAAGGGCGCCAGGGCTTATTCATCATTATTCTAACAAAAAAAGAATAATTGAAATCGGACTACGCGTTAATATATTACAACTAAGTGTACATTTTGACTTTCATCCCCTTTCCCGAGGGAACCCTGCTGAATTTCGGGATAAAAAGTATACAATAACCTTCTTCGTAGTATGAACTCAAATCGTGTTGAGTTTCATTGAATTTCATTCAGTACTTTTGGAGTGATGCGCGGCCGGGATACAGACAGACAAAAATAAAAAAAATACAGTTTTGGCATCGATGTCAGCTACAGATTGCACTCAATTTCAAATATAATACAAACGAAGAAAAAAATTACTATGAGTGGACATGCAAAATTCTATGACACTATTTTTGAAAATATATGCGACTTTCAAATGGAGACCGGAAGTCAGTGCCAGAGTGGTATAGCCTGCACTGAGAATGGTCCATGCAATATTCAGGCAACAGAGATAAAATAATCATTAGTAATAGATTCATCAACGATCCCCAAGAAGCCTGCCAAGCGTGGGTATTATGGCAAGCCCCGCCTTTATGGGGGAGGCTTTGTTCAGCAGTGGACAATCCGGCTAATACAGTAATATATACATAATGGTATTATAATTTATACGTAGGTATTATAGATAAGCCCCAGAGGGTGCCAAGCTAGAATTGCATCCCCCATGTCTTGTATGAGTGTCCTAAGAGGCGACTGTAGGTAATATACTGGAAGGTGAGCAGCAGCGCCTTCTGAGGAACTGCTACCTTACACTGCGATCCCCAAGACGCCTGCCAAGCGTAAACATGGTTAACGGGGAAAGCTATGTTCAGCAATGGACAAGCTGGCTGATACAAATTACAAAACAGTTTATATTATAGACTTTGGTTTGATTGCGGTTGATTTTTAGGGGTCCGTACTTAACATTATACAGGCTATGGTTAATGTTAAGAGGTTATAATTTACATTATACAGGCTCCGGGTTTATATTAAGAGATCCGCAATTTACAAATTACAGCTCCGGGTAGATTTTTGGGGTTCCGTATTTTACATTATACAGGCTCCGTTTTGATTTTTAAAGTTTCGTACTCTATATATTATACAGACTCCAATTGATTTTTAAGGTTCCGTATCGTTCCATTGTAGGCACAGACACTGGGATGATTTTTAGGTTTTCGTACTTTACATTATAAAGGCTCCGAGTTGATTTTTAAGGTTCCGTACTTTATATTATAAAGGTTTCGAGTTGATTTTTAGGGTTAATTATGAATCACTCGTTTTATTATTCCATGCAGTCGGTGCCTAACCTACCTATAATAGTGTTAGCATTAAGTTAGTCTGTTTAAAAATATGTATAAATGAACTAAATCAGTGGGCAATTGAGCTAAATAAACATTTTAGTGTATACCTTATCCATTGATTTTCATTACTATTTATGCAATCGATACAAAATTCAATATAAATTCAGTTGCTCCTTCCCTCGGCGCGTTGGCGACGCTCTATTTTGAAATTCGAATAGGACGACCGTTTTTTGTGCTAAATATGTAGTGGCCAGTGTTACAGATTCGAAACTTCACTTCTGATTTATTGAACAGATGTAAACATGTTGACCGTTTTGTTCAGTTATTCTGACTAGTGAATACACTACGATGCGGTTAGTCCTCCTTCACCTATTTTCATACTGAGGTTTTTAAAGTAGGTATTACACTGTACAATGAGTCTCTAATGGAATCTCGAAGGGGCGAATAAAAAGCTACTATATAGTAGTTTGTTGTATGAAATATATTGTAGGTACCTAACCTAAAAGAACAAAAATATTGCAGGATCATCGCCTAGGTATAGGTACCTACCATATCGAAAAAAAGTATGGGTGCCCCGCGCTAGAAATTGCAATCATCCATACTTTGAAAGTCGTAAGAGGCGAATAACGGAAAACGACATGGAAAAAAGGAGGTGTGCAGGAGCGCCTTTTGAAGGAGGCCTTTTGAGAGGCTTTTGTTCAACGTTGGAAGTTATTGCTTTTGAATTACCTAGTGAAAACTCTAAGTAGTGAAACTCATTTAAATCCTGCGTTGATTTAAACCTGGATATTTTCCCTGTCTTTTTTTATGTTTTCACTCGAGTTTGTTTCAGCTTTTCACCCAAAATTGTCACACGTCACCGTACAAAATTGCTACACTTACTTATACCTACATCTTTAAGCCCACTCGCCCACCTTTGCTACACGCCGCCATAATTCACTAAACCTCTCCGCCCAATCTTACTAAGCCCTTCCTATTTATTCGTCTGATCGCCTAAATTCATTTAACTCTACCTTAAATTTCAGCTCAATCTCGCTACACTGCGTCACTCACCTTTGCTATTACTTTTCGCTCAACCTCGCTATACTACATTGTAGTGTATACCGAATTTTCTACACCTTTCTGTTTAACTCCGCTTTAATTCTCAGCATTAGCTAAATACTTCTCGATACAACCTCGCTACCTTTATCTAACTAACCTTGTTACATGTTACCGCACCGTCTGAATTCGCTACACTTCACCGCCCAGTTTCGCTACACCTCACCACCCGGTCTCGCTACATCTATTCGCCCAAACTCGCTTCACTTCATCTCCAAAACTGGTAACAACTTTCCGTTCGAATTCACAATATTTCTTAGCAAACGATTCTTCACTTCGAGACACCTAAGAGAAAACAATCTCTATATATACACCTCATCTTGCCCAACCACTCTAAGTGACTAGTGCGCCAACGTTAATTCGAGAGTTAAAGCCGGGTTTACTTGGTTTTTGTATGACAATTTACGCTTTATTGGAGTTTAACTCGCGTTTCTTCGTTGGCGCAAGTGGGCCTAAGCCACTGTGTAATATAGCCAGATCAACCCGTCCTGTCTGGCTACGCGTCGGAAACCTCTTTACATCTACGCCCAACTTCGCCACACCTCTCCTTTACTATACGTGATGTATGTCGCCTTTCAGATCCAACCTATAAACATCTTAGCCCAACTTCGCTATAGGAACACCATTTATTTACCAATGACATTGCTACATTCCGCCACCACGGCGTGCCGCCCAGACTAGTAAGTATCACTTGGCAAGCATAAATAAAGAGATCCTACAAAAATAAAATGTTGTTTTTGTTGTTATTTGAAACGTCAGTTTATTTAGTATTCACATCTAAATGCATTCAGGACGTCAATTTGAGCTCGAAACTGTTCAGAGACCTTTTGAATATAGAACGTTCCACGATTCCATATTTGAATTTGAAATAGATGACCGTTACTGGTAAAAGTAGGTAGATTTAAGTAGGCTCTTGAGCTTATTGCATAATTTGGCAGATATACGTAGGCAAACATGGTGTTAAAATATATTTGTTTTCCAGTAAATATTAATCACCGCAGTATGGTAAACCTACGAGTATCTAGCAGATATTCAATTATTTTTAATAACAAATGAGGAACCGTGGTGTCGTAGGAGGCAACTAAGAGAAAAGTGCGCCAAATGTGCGGCATGCCACTTCTCACGTGGATGTAAGTGTGCATTAGACACACAACAAGGATGCATGCCACCTTAGTGCCCTGGCAGAGTTTCATAAAATATGTTCTTGTATTCCTGCCTTATATGTTGTTAGCGTAAACATATTATTCGTAATATGTTTTTGTGTTTCGTCCAGTGTGTTAGAGAAAACATTTGTATGACCCTGAAACTGTGCCCGGTAAGTGGCAATAGGCTCGCCCCCTATTGCATGTGACCAAACCCAACTCGCGTGGGTGTTTACACACCTCTTTCTACCCCTTCGGGGAATACAGGCATGATTATACGGATGTGACAAATGAGGTTACGATTAGTGAAGTCGCGTACGAGTACGCTTTACTGGTTTTTATAATTATAGTATTTTTTTTCTTCTTTTGCCTGTTAGGTTAGCCTAGTTTGACCACTATCTCACCTGATGGTAAGTGATGATGTGGTCGATGATGTTGTTCAGGCTAACCTAGAAGTACTGGCTCTCAAGGACAGCTGCCGGAACACACCGTTAGGTGCTTGGCGACAGATTTTCTGCTTGAGGGTGGTAGCTAGCCAGGCGGGCATTCGCAAAATGCCCTACCACCATGCTATAACGACTGCCATCCTAAGACAACAACCGGGACCGACGGCTTAACGTGCCCTCCGAAGTACGGAAACTCTCAGTAGTAATGTCAGTAGCGGTCACCCTTCCAACTCATGACCGCGCGCGACGTTGCTTAACTTTGCTGATCGGTTGAGAACAGCTAAGTAAACTTCGCTACGAGCGCTTCAGAACCCATAATACCCATATTATTTTGTATACTTAGTACTTATGTGTATCATTGTGTATGTTTATCCTCTTCTGGCTTGCTTTGGCTCTGGTGCTTGCGCTGGGTTATCTTGCCTGCACTTGCGATCAACTTAATGCAGCAACGAGCATCCTACCATGATCATTTCATCCATTGCGATAAAAAGGCAGGGTGCAAGTTCCTGTTAATAGTTGTTTTGGAGTCTTGATGTCCTGGTTTTTATCGCCGGGTCAGATCTGGAGTAATCAGGAGTCTGGTACTGTGCCCGGATAATGGCAAAAGACTTATCAGCTATTACGTGTATTTGGACTCATATTATCTATAGTGAAACGTGGTTGCTTAAATACCTCTGCCTGCTATTTTATATCACCTCAATAGCCATACCGTCTATCGTTGAATAAAGGCGTCCTATACCAGGCCTCAGAGTTTGTCATAATACCCACGCTTGACAGGCGACTCGGTGACTTCAGTATAAGGTTCTTCAGAAGGCGCTGTTGCCCAATACCTGGTATTTTTCCCTTCTTCGCCTTTTACTACTCCTGCAGGAAGATATGCGGGGCTGCAATTAAAACGAAAGGAAAAAATATATGCGGGACTCAAACCCGTGCCATCCACCCCTATAGCCCGGGTATGCTCTAACCGCTAAGCCAACATGACCTATGACGCATGGCTCTGATTTGTCCTCTCATTCTTAACCATATGGGGCTGGAGCGATACTATAGTTCAACTTACGTTGTACTACAAACAAGACAAATTTTTGCAATTAGCTTTAAACTTGTAACTATTTGACAGTAGTTGTTGATCAGTCCGCTAGTGACCACGACCAACTTGGTCGAAACGACGAGGTAAATAAATGATATACTTGTTTTTATCGCGATAAAGTCTCGTTAAATACTTATAACTATGAGTAAAGGGTAAAGCTACAGGACTGTATGCAGAATGGAGTCGCGGGTAGAAATCCCTCTAGTAGCCTATCATTTTCCAAGTAGTAGCAACGAGAACGTTGAAGTTTTTCTGCCTACTAGATATCTCTTCAAACAAATTTTATTTCTCATTGAATTTATGAAGACCTTTGATAACACAATCAATACTGGTTCCAACAAGACTAAAAATGTAACAGGAAAGCACTATAATAACTTCCACGCGGGAAATCCCAGCAATTTAGCTAAAAGCGGATACTCCAGACGTTTCTCGCGGACCATTTGTCTGAGCTCGTTGAAAAGCTCCGGCCAGTATTTGCTTTCATCCGAGATACTAGGTATAGGTACCACAAACAGACGTTTCCAATGCTTACACCACCAGCTATCTAGATAAGAGTAGATAAATACATTATTAAGAAAATAAAGACATAATGCAACATTACAAATACACTATATTTCGAAGCGCTCGTAGCGAATAGCTTAGCCGTTCTTAACCGATCAGCTACGTTAAACAACGTCCGCCGTGGTCATGACTAGGGTGGCTTGCTACCACCCTCAAGTAGAAAACCTGTCGCCAAGCACCTAACTGTGTGATCCGGCAGCTGTCCTTGAGAGCCAGTAATTCAAGGTTAACCTGAACAACATCTTCGACCACATCATCACTTACCATCAGGTGAGATAGTGGTTAAAGGCTAACCTATCAGGCATAAAATATATAGATATATATATATATATTAAGTATTTTGTGGTGGTCATTATATTTAATCCATAAAAAAAACTGATTGTGGCGAATGTTCCAGATTAAAGAGCTTTATCTTAGCAAGCTTGCAAAACCAAATAAGGGCGCCAGGGCTTATTCATCATTATTCTAACAAAAAAAGAATAATTGAAATCGGACTACGCGTTAATATATTACAACTAAGTGTACATTTTGACTTTCATCCCCTTTCCCGAGGGAACCCTGCTGAATTTCGGGATAAAAAGTATACAATAACCTTCTTCGTAGTATGAACTCAAATCGTGTTGAGTTTCATTGAATTTCATTCAGTACTTTTGGAGTGATGCGCGGCCGGGATACAGACAGACAAAAATAAAAAAAATACAGTTTTGGCATCGATGTCAGCTACAGATTGCACTCAATTTCAAATATAATACAAACGAAGAAAAAAATTACTATGAGTGGACATGCAAAATTCTATGACACTATTTTTGAAAATATATGCGACTTTCAAATGGAGACCGGAAGTCAGTGCCAGAGTGGTATAGCCTGCACTGAGAATGGTCCATGCAATATTCAGGCAACAGAGATAAAATAATCATTAGTAATAGATTCATCAACGATCCCCAAGAAGCCTGCCAAGCGTGGGTATTATGGCAAGCCCCGCCTTTATGGGGGAGGCTTTGTTCAGCAGTGGACAATCCGGCTAATACAGTAATATATACATAATGGTATTATAATTTATACGTAGGTATTATAGATAAGCCCCAGAGGGTGCCAAGCTAGAATTGCATCCCCCATGTCTTGTATGAGTGTCCTAAGAGGCGACTGTAGGTAATATACTGGAAGGTGAGCAGCAGCGCCTTCTGAGGAACTGCTACCTTACACTGCGATCCCCAAGACGCCTGCCAAGCGTAAACATGGTTAACGGGGAAAGCTATGTTCAGCAATGGACAAGCTGGCTGATACAAATTACAAAACAGTTTATATTATAGACTTTGGTTTGATTGCGGTTGATTTTTAGGGGTCCGTACTTAACATTATACAGGCTATGGTTAATGTTAAGAGGTTATAATTTACATTATACAGGCTCCGGGTTTATATTAAGAGATCCGCAATTTACAAATTACAGCTCCGGGTAGATTTTTGGGGTTCCGTATTTTACATTATACAGGCTCCGTTTTGATTTTTAAAGTTTCGTACTCTATATATTATACAGACTCCAATTGATTTTTAAGGTTCCGTATCGTTCCATTGTAGGCACAGACACTGGGATGATTTTTAGGTTTTCGTACTTTACATTATAAAGGCTCCGAGTTGATTTTTAAGGTTCCGTACTTTATATTATAAAGGTTTCGAGTTGATTTTTAGGGTTAATTATGAATCACTCGTTTTATTATTCCATGCAGTCGGTGCCTAACCTACCTATAATAGTGTTAGCATTAAGTTAGTCTGTTTAAAAATATGTATAAATGAACTAAATCAGTGGGCAATTGAGCTAAATAAACATTTTAGTGTATACCTTATCCATTGATTTTCATTACTATTTATGCAATCGATACAAAATTCAATATAAATTCAGTTGCTCCTTCCCTCGGCGCGTTGGCGACGCTCTATTTTGAAATTCGAATAGGACGACCGTTTTTTGTGCTAAATATGTAGTGGCCAGTGTTACAGATTCGAAACTTCACTTCTGATTTATTGAACAGATGTAAACATGTTGACCGTTTTGTTCAGTTATTCTGACTAGTGAATACACTACGATGCGGTTAGTCCTCCTTCACCTATTTTCATACTGAGGTTTTTAAAGTAGGTATTACACTGTACAATGAGTCTCTAATGGAATCTCGAAGGGGCGAATAAAAAGCTACTATATAGTAGTTTGTTGTATGAAATATATTGTAGGTACCTAACCTAAAAGAACAAAAATATTGCAGGATCATCGCCTAGGTATAGGTACCTACCATATCGAAAAAAAGTATGGGTGCCCCGCGCTAGAAATTGCAATCATCCATACTTTGAAAGTCGTAAGAGGCGAATAACGGAAAACGACATGGAAAAAAGGAGGTGTGCAGGAGCGCCTTTTGAAGGAGGCCTTTTGAGAGGCTTTTGTTCAACGTTGGAAGTTATTGCTTTTGAATTACCTAGTGAAAACTCTAAGTAGTGAAACTCATTTAAATCCTGCGTTGATTTAAACCTGGATATTTTCCCTGTCTTTTTTTATGTTTTCACTCGAGTTTGTTTCAGCTTTTCACCCAAAATTGTCACACGTCACCGTACAAAATTGCTACACTTACTTATACCTACATCTTTAAGCCCACTCGCCCACCTTTGCTACACGCCGCCATAATTCACTAAACCTCTCCGCCCAATCTTACTAAGCCCTTCCTATTTATTCGTCTGATCGCCTAAATTCATTTAACTCTACCTTAAATTTCAGCTCAATCTCGCTACACTGCGTCACTCACCTTTGCTATTACTTTTCGCTCAACCTCGCTATACTACATTGTAGTGTATACCGAATTTTCTACACCTTTCTGTTTAACTCCGCTTTAATTCTCAGCATTAGCTAAATACTTCTCGATACAACCTCGCTACCTTTATCTAACTAACCTTGTTACATGTTACCGCACCGTCTGAATTCGCTACACTTCACCGCCCAGTTTCGCTACACCTCACCACCCGGTCTCGCTACATCTATTCGCCCAAACTCGCTTCACTTCATCTCCAAAACTGGTAACAACTTTCCGTTCGAATTCACAATATTTCTTAGCAAACGATTCTTCACTTCGAGACACCTAAGAGAAAACAATCTCTATATATACACCTCATCTTGCCCAACCACTCTAAGTGACTAGTGCGCCAACGTTAATTCGAGAGTTAAAGCCGGGTTTACTTGGTTTTTGTATGACAATTTACGCTTTATTGGAGTTTAACTCGCGTTTCTTCGTTGGCGCAAGTGGGCCTAAGCCACTGTGTAATATAGCCAGATCAACCCGTCCTGTCTGGCTACGCGTCGGAAACCTCTTTACATCTACGCCCAACTTCGCCACACCTCTCCTTTACTATACGTGATGTATGTCGCCTTTCAGATCCAACCTATAAACATCTTAGCCCAACTTCGCTATAGGAACACCATTTATTTACCAATGACATTGCTACATTCCGCCACCACGGCGTGCCGCCCAGACTAGTAAGTATCACTTGGCAAGCATAAATAAAGAGATCCTACAAAAATAAAATGTTGTTTTTGTTGTTATTTGAAACGTCAGTTTATTTAGTATTCACATCTAAATGCATTCAGGACGTCAATTTGAGCTCGAAACTGTTCAGAGACCTTTTGAATATAGAACGTTCCACGATTCCATATTTGAATTTGAAATAGATGACCGTTACTGGTAAAAGTAGGTAGATTTAAGTAGGCTCTTGAGCTTATTGCATAATTTGGCAGATATACGTAGGCAAACATGGTGTTAAAATATATTTGTTTTCCAGTAAATATTAATCACCGCAGTATGGTAAACCTACGAGTATCTAGCAGATATTCAATTATTTTTAATAACAAATGAGGAACCGTGGTGTCGTAGGAGGCAACTAAGAGAAAAGTGCGCCAAATGTGCGGCATGCCACTTCTCACGTGGATGTAAGTGTGCATTAGACACACAACAAGGATGCATGCCACCTTAGTGCCCTGGCAGAGTTTCATAAAATATGTTCTTGTATTCCTGCCTTATATGTTGTTAGCGTTAACATATTATTCGTAATATGTTTTTGTGTTTCGTCCAGTGTGTTAGAGAAAACATTTGTATGACCCTGAAACTGTGCCCGGTAAGTGGCAATAGGCTCGCCCCCTATTGCATGTGACCAAACCCAACTCGCGTGGGTGTTTACACACCTCTTTCTACCCCTTCGGGGAATACAGGCATGATTATACGGATGTGACAAATGAGGTTACGATTAGTGAAGTCGCGTACGAGTACGCTTTACTGGTTTTTATAATTATAGTATTTTTTTTCTTCTTTTGCCTGTTAGGTTAGCCTAGTTTGACCACTATCTCACCTGATGGTAAGTGATGATGTGGTCGATGATGTTGTTCAGGCTAACCTAGAAGTACTGGCTCTCAAGGACAGCTGCCGGAACACACCGTTAGGTGCTTGGCGACAGATTTTCTGCTTGAGGGTGGTAGCTAGCCAGGCGGGCATTCGCAAAATGCCCTACCACCATGCTATAACGACTGCCATCCTAAGACAACAACCGGGACCGACGGCTTAACGTGCCCTCCGAAGTACGGAAACTCTCAGTAGTAATGTCAGTAGCGGTCACCCTTCCAACTCATGACCGCGCGCGACGTTGCTTAACTTTGCTGATCGGTTGAGAACAGCTAAGTAAACTTCGCTACGAGCGCTTCAGAACCCATAATACCCATATTATTTTGTATACTTAGTACTTATGTGTATCATTGTGTATGTTTATCCTCTTCTGGCTTGCTTTGGCTCTGGTGCTTGCGCTGGGTTATCTTGCCTGCACTTGCGATCAACTTAATGCAGCAACGAGCATCCTACCATGATCATTTCATCCATTGCGATAAAAAGGCAGGGTGCAAGTTCCTGTTAATAGTTGTTTTGGAGTCTTGATGTCCTGGTTTTTATCGCCGGGTCAGATCTGGAGTAATCAGGAGTCTGGTACTGTGCCCGGATAATGGCAAAAGACTTATCAGCTATTACGTGTATTTGGACTCATATTATCTATAGTGAAACGTGGTTGCTTAAATACCTCTGCCTGCTATTTTATATCACCTCAATAGCCATACCGTCTATCGTTGAATAAAGGCGTCCTATACCAGGCCTCAGAGTTTGTCATAATACCCACGCTTGACAGGCGACTCGGTGACTTCAGTATAAGGATCTTCAGAAGGCGCTGTTGGCCAATACCTGGTATTTTTCCCTTCTTCGCCTTTTACTACACCTGCAGGAAGATATGAGGGGCTGCAATTGAAACGAGAGGAAAAAATAGTTGCGGGATTTGAACCCGCGCCATCCACCCCTACAGCCCGGGTATGCTCTAACCGCTAAGCCAACATGACCTATGACGCATGGCTCTGATTTGTCCTCTCATTCTTAACCATATGGGGCTGGAGCGATACTATAGTTCAACTTACGTTGTACTACAAACAAGACAAATTTTTGCAATTAGCTTTAAACTTGTAACTAGTTCGCACCCCACGGGGAACCAATAACCCCTACATAATTATGTCCCATAAACTTTTCAGGTAAAATAACTATATAGTAAAGTAGTTCGGCGTGGACTTCCTAGGGCGTATACCACTTCACGCCAATTTCGTTATTTTCGATAATTTTGATCACAATTTGTATCTATGGTTCATATTAAACGTGGATCCATAGACGCAAAATGTGGTCAATATTATCGAAAAGAACGAAATTTGCGTAAAGTGGAATACGGCCCTAATAGGCTTACCTTACACGTGTAGCGTCAGAAGATACAACCCATAATTCACAACGATAAACTCAATCGACAAGTCGCCTGCGGAGAAAATTGACCGACGTTCCGATCCTTGAGACAAAAATGATTCTCGTGGTCCGCTCAGCGGGCGCTTTTTATTTTATGACATATTTTTATAGCTTATTTATTTAGTTGTCTCTGGCTGGATTGCTGGCTCGTGTACGCCTACACAATCCTTAATTTCAAAAATCTAGAGTAGCCTTAGAAACAGAATATAGTAAGCGCTAGGCTAGAGTGATATTCCAGTGTTTTAATATTGTTATGTTTGCAATAACGCCTGCTATGCGGATTACATTACAATACTTATACGATAGAAAAAAAATAAGTCATGTGCGGGATTCAAACCCGCGTATGACTTAATTTTTTCTATAGTAGGTATATTTGTTATTTTGTAATGAATAATGATATTCCAGTGGTTTCGGTCAGACCAAGATTTTGATACCAGCATATGTTTAAGGTTTGCATCGTGGTGGTAGGCATCAGCCTAGCCTCATATCTATTTTCTACCGACTTCAAAAAAGGAGAAGGTAGGTACTCAATTCGTCTGTTTGTTACCTTCTTCAATGTTTGATACCCCATAACTTTTGACTGGGTGAACCGATTCGAGATAGCGAGATGTTAAAACTTTGGTTATAAGTTTACATTAAAATGCGGGTTTAATTTTGGCAATAATTTACTTCTGCCTAATCTACATTTTCGTCTGTGATATGTTACTATATCTGGGGATAAGTTAAACATAAGCCCATAGCCCAGTAGCAAGGTACACTAAAAAGGGTGAATTTTTTTTTTACCAAAAAATATAACCTACTTCAACACTCAAATGTTTGAAATAACTTGTCGAAGTCGGTACCATGCGCACAATATTGTGATAATACATACTTTTGAACCGTCATGGTACAGACTTCAACAAGTTATTTCACACATTTGAGTGTTGAAGTCGGTTAAATTTTGTGGTAAAAAAAAATTAACTAGTTTGGTTGACCAGTTCAGTTGACTGGAATAGTAAGATTTATTTTCTCTTTTGTACAGTTTATTGATCTTGTAGTGGCACACATATCAGGTGTAAGTTGCAATTTAGCATTTTTGATGTAGAACGACTGTCGGGCCTCAGCAGTCATTCGTCTCCAGTACCTTGCCACAGCCACGAGGAACGGGAAGAGAAGCTCCTACAGAAAAATACTTATTTTAACAAAGTAATGCTGTCTCGCCGCTAAACGCCTGAACAGAATATGGCGATAAATACAATTGCAGCTTCTTCAACTTTTGACTTAGAATTTGCACATAATTTGCGTTCTGGGAGAAAACTTTTCTCCTATAGTAAACATTAATCAATTCTAAAAATTTTGTAACTTAACGTCTTATTTTATAACTGACAGAATAAACTAGGTTTATAGATTCTCCTTTTTCTTTATTTATCATTATTTTCCCTATGAATAGTTCACAAACTAGAGATACAAGTTTTGAGGAAATATGGGTATTTAAATACCCATTAATGCAAATTCCTTAAATATAATGATAAAAATCAAAACCTATAAACCTGGATATGGATAACATTTATAATATTTCCAAAAAATCATCAAAATCGGTGATTGTTTAGAGGGGTAGCAACGGTTTCTCTTTTTGTATGATAAATTCGAGACTTCCCTGGAGGGAAGGAATCTTAAGGAAATTGTACTAATTTTGAATAAGTGATCATGTGAAGTTTAGATTTTTAGTACCCACAACTCAGTTGGGACTTTGGACAGTATTTACCAACAGGTCCCACATTGGTTTATATAAATAAAATATCATCAATATAATAATACCAAATATATTAAAAATATTTTAATAAAACATTAAATTAATATTTTAGAAAAACGCTTATGAAACATATCTTTCTCAATCGTTCGCTCGAAGAGTCAAGACCTCCTGAGGATGCTTCGTATAGAAGCGAAACGTGTCGAAACTCGTCCGGTTTGACTACGTGATGTTTATAACGTCACTCCGTCGTCGGCTTAGGAGGAAAATGAGGCGGAATTGTCACTTGTTTTTCTGAAAATTTAATTTAATGTTATCTTAAAATATTTATTATTATTACATATTGAAAGTTCCGCTTTCCGCAAAGTAACGCCTGATACTATATTTATCATACTTCTCAAGTTATGGATGTACTCAATACTAATATTTCTCGATGGCATTGTTTTCACGCGCCAAAGTATAAAAAGTACAGTATGGTCACGCCCCAATTACTAACTGTGGGTACGACACCCACAGTTAGTAATTGGGGCGACTAAGGGAAAATACCGCAAAGTGAGCAGCAGTGCCCTCTAAGAAGCTACCTCCCTCCAGTAAAAAATCGGTCGCCAAGCACTTAACGGTATGTGCCGCTATGAGTCCTCCAGAACCAGTAATTTTGCATGGTGGTAGACCATTTTGCGATTACTAGCCTGGTTAGCTACCTCCCTCAAGTAAAAAATCTGTCGCCAAGCACTTAACGGTATGTGCCGCTATGAGTCCTCTAGAACTAGTAATTTGCATGGTGGTAGGGCATTTTGAGAAAACCCGCCTGGCTAGCTACCTCCCTCAAGTAAAAAATCTGTCGCCAAGCACTTAACGCTATGTGCCGCTATGTATCCTTGAGAACCAGTAATTTTTCATGGTGGTAGGGCATTTTATAAATACCCGCCTGGCTTGCTACCACGATGTGTCAAGTAGAAAATCTGTCGCCAAGCACTTAACGGTATGTGCCGCTATGAGTCCTCTAGAACCAGTAATTTTGCATGGTGGTAGAGCAATTTGCGATTACCAGCCTGGCTAGCTACCTCCCTCAAGTAAAAATCTGTCGCCAAGCACTTAACGGTATGTGCCGCTATGAGTTCTCCAGAACCAGTAATTTTGCATGGTGGTAGGGCAATTTGCGATTACCCGCCTGGCTAGCTACCTCCCTGAAGTAAAAAATCTGTCGCCAAGCACTTAACGCTATGTGCCGCTATGTATCCTTAAGAACTAGTAGTTATGCATGGTGGTAGGGCAATTTGCGATTACAAGCCTGGCTAGCTACCTCCCTCAAGTAAAAAATCTGTCGCCAAGCACTTAACGGTATGTGCCGCTATGAGTCCTCTAGAACCAGTAATTTTACATGGTGGTAGAGCAATTTGCGTTTACCAGCCTGGCTAGCTACCTCGTAAAAAAACTGTCGCCAAGCACTTAACGGTATGTGCCGCTATGAGTCCTCTAGAACTAGTAATTTGCATGGTGGTAGGGCATTTTGAGAAAACCCGCCTGGCTAGCTACCTCCCTCAAGTAAAAAATCTGTCGCCAAGCACTTAACGCTATGTGCCGCTATGTATCCTTGAGAACCAATAATTTTGCATGGTGGTAGGGCATTTTGCAAATACCCGCCTGGCTAACTACCACTATGTGTCAAGTAGAAAATCTGTCGCCAAGCACTTAACGGTATGTGCCGCTATGAGTCCTCCAGAACCAGTAATTTTGCATGGTGGTAGAGCAATTTGCGATTACCAGCCTGGCTAGCTACCTCCCTCAAGTAAAAAATCTGTCGCCAAGCACTTAACGGTATGTGCCGCTATGAGTCCTCTAGAACTAGTAATTTTGCATGGTGGTAGGGCATTTTATAAATACCCGCCTGGCTTGCTACCACCACTATGTGTCAAGTAGAAAATCTGTCGCCAAACACTTAACGGTATGTGCCGCTATGATTCCTCCAGAACCAGTAATTTTGCATGGTGGTAGAGCAATTTGCGATTACCAGCCTGGCTAGCTACCTCCCTCAAGTAAAAAATCTGTCGCCAAGCGCTTAACGCTATGTGCCGCTATGTATCCTTGAGAACCAGTAATTTTGCATGGTGGTAGGGCATTTTATAAATACCCGCCTGGCTTGCTACCACGATGTGTCAAGTAGAAAATTACTTCACACTTAACGGTATGTGTAGCTATGAGTCCTCCAGAATCAGTAATTTTGCATGGTAGTAGAGCAATTTGAGATTACCCGCCTGGCTAGCTACCTAACCCTCAAGTAGAAAATCTGTAGCCAAGCACTTAACGGTATGTGCCGCTATGTGTTCTCTAGATAGAACCAGTAATTTGGCATTTTGCGAATACCCGCCTGGCTAGCTACTACCCTCAAGTAGAAAATCTGTCGCCAAGCACTTCACGGTATGTATTTTAATAGTAATAGTTAAAGGTTATCAACTGTGTTAGTTGCACTATAAGGGAATAGTCACAAGAATATAATAATTGAGTACTGGATTTAGTAGCAGATACCTAAAGTAGATCAACTGTTTTAGTTACACTATGACGCTGATAGCGTACGGCTGAGGACATCGACCTGACGAGCGCTGTGCATCTAAAGCGCAGCGCCGCGTAGTGTCCATAGCCTGCAACTCTCGCACGCTAAATTTGCCTACTGTGCAAGTACAAGCCGGCCTTAAGTATATCAAGCATGATATTTTTATAATTTATTTAATTTTTTATCAATTTCTCTGCGAGAGATTTTCACTATTTCTCTTTATTTTTAACTTTTAGCCACCCGCTCCCGCTTCGTACGGGTGCAATGCTGAAACTAAATATACTACAGAATGTATTTATATACAACGTTCACAGCTTTTTTGTCATTAGACAATACAAACATGTTTTCTTCAGAGGTTACTATTGAAAGGTTTAAGGTTACTCTTGACATCACATTAGAGACTTCTAAAATTATCAGTGTTTCTCGAGTATATTATGCAAGTATTATACATAAACCTTCCTCTTCAATCACTCAATCTCTTCAACACTCTATCTATTAAAAAAACCGCATCAAAATCCGTTGCGTAGTTTTATATATCTAAGCATACATAGGGACAGACAGCGACTTTGTTCTATACTATGTAGTGTACTGTACTGTAGTGTATCACCCGGATTGTCCACTGCTGAACACAGCCTCCGCCATAAAGGGGGATTTGCCATAATCCCCCCGCTTGGCAGGCGTGTTGGGGATCGCAGTGTAAGATAACAGTTCCTCAGAAGGCGCTACGGCCCATTTTCCGGTAATTGTCCCTTAGTCGCCTCCTTCGACACTCACGGGAAGAGATGACATTTGATTAACATTCTATCCCAGCATCCCACGGGATTATACTATGTAGTGAACCTTTAAACCAAAAATCGGTGAGTAAAACATCCTAATTAAGCATATTGTGCTTATTACAATGTGCTTCTGTTATAGTAAAACAAGACAAGTATTTTAATTTCATAGAGTGCTACGAAAAAATATATTAATAAATATAAGTCGTTCTCAAAAACAGCAGAACGCAAACCTTACCGTATTATTATATGTTCTATGACCTTACCGCGGCGGGCGTGCTTTAAAAAGTGTAACGAAATTAATAATAAGAAAAGAAATGATTGTTTGTTTGCATTGATTAGGCTCCGAAACTACCGGACCGATTTGAAATATTCTCTCTTAATTAGAACCCTACATTACCGATACATTACTCCTATGAACATAGTCTATTGTTGTATTTTAAAAAGTTGCATTACTTTTTTTGAAATTTTAAGATACCCGTGCGACGCCGGCGGCCATAACGTCCTTTTTATTACGCGCTATAACATTACGGCATAGCATATAATATCATTATTCCAACATTTCCAACACAAATTTAAATTAGTATCACAAAATCCTTTCCTAACTGATAGGTACTTATCTAATGTTCCTCGTGTTCCACGCTTGGCACAAGGATTTCAAAGCTATTTATATAGCTTAGCACATAGGTACCTATATAGCGTTTACCTATACACCCGTAGACGAAATTCTTCGTAGAGAACATCACAAAATGGAAAATCCAAACGAATTCTAAGAAGTGATCATGATCAATTGTATAAAAAGTTCAATGGAATGGTATTCGCATTATACTTGTATTTTACTGCTGTCTATTAGGTATTATATTGAACTTGGTATTTTCCAGAGCAGTGTTATAGAAATATACATTTAAGTCTTTAAATTAAATGAATACATTTCGAAGAGGTTGTTATCGGAGCATATAATGACTTCTATACAGATATGATACTTTTAGGACATAATAGAACATAATATGGTAATATTGGCTACAAAGAAGTGAATATTATTTATGAAAAAAGGCATCCTGATTCAAAATGATAGATGAAGATACTTCTGATACTCATTTTCAGCGGACTGTACTGTAACAGCCGGATTGTCCACTGCTAAACACAGCCTCCCCTATTAAGGGGGTATTCGCCATAATCCCCACGCTTGGCAGGCGGCTTGCGGATCGCAGTGTAAGATGGCAGTTCTTTAGAAGGTGCTGCTGCTCACCTTCCAGTATTTTTCCCTTAGTCGCCTCTTACGACACCTACGGGATGATATGGAGAGGTGCAATTCTAGCCCGGCCCCCCACGGGGGACTAACCTCTGTCTATAACAGATGCATTTCGTCCATACGAATTGAACTGCTCCCGTCACACTGAGACATACAGTTGTTAAGTCTCATGTGCCTGTAATTTGTCTGGTTCTCAAGGAATGCTGTCGGAACACACTGTTAGTTGCTTGGTGACAAATATCAATAAATTAATTCGTAATAAACAAAACCTTATATATTTACTCAGTTTTATCTCTGACGTTTCTTAATATAAACAGATGATCAAGAAAATGGTTAATTAATACAATAACTTTAAAAAAAAAACGACTGCAAATTATGAAACGCAATTTTCTTTTATTTACTTGGATAACATAGGTGTATTGTTACAGTTATTTTAGTTTAAATCAAAACTAGGTACTGAACCGATGTTGATGAAATTTATATGAAGCTAATCTAAAAGTATATTCATACGAATAAAATGTTATTTTTAAGGCGGTTCAGATATTATGACGGAGATCAGAGGTAACAAAAAGAGAAAATAATTCAACCGAATGTAGAACCATTTTTTTAAACATAGTCACGTCTGTAAATTCTTGAAGTGGTAGGCAAAGGATTGTAAACATCTAATGTAATAGAGATCGAGCATATGGTCTTCCATAAGGTACAAAGTGCTAGACTCCATCCTGTTTCTGAAAAAATCTTGTAGGAAAACCACTAAATACTTTGCCAACGCAGGAATTGAACTCAAGATCTCTTGGTTTGGATGTGACGGGCCTCTGATGGTATTAAAATATCGAAACCACCAAATTTCGACTTGTGTGGTGTATAATATTAAATATATTACAATATAATTCAATATTTGGTTACATATTTGTACCGTTTGGTGTAGAGACGTTGGGTCCGTGGGAACCGTATTTTCTCTTCTCATCGTATTTTCCAAAATTTATTAGAACACTTGGTAGATGCGACGCGTGATCAAAATGCTAGCACCTATTTGGCTCAAAGAATAAGCATTGCAATTCAACGGGGTAATGCTGCCAGCATGCTGGGCACGCTGCCAACTGGTAGTGGGCTAGAGCATTTGTACTGCTTATGAGTCCAAATGCTTTTATTGTAGTAGCTGTAGTGTTGTATATAAATCGTAGTATTTTGTTAATAAAGGAATATTGCCGGTTATTAAAAAAAATCAATAACATTTAATTTATATTTTCTTTATATTTTTTTATATTCAATATAATTCCGACAATATTCAATCCCACTACGCTGTAACAACATAATGTCCACCCACTGAGTCCTTGATGAAGATAGAGACACAGATTATATAATAATATTGTTTTTACTAAGAATTGGTGACCTGATTCTTAGAAAAAATACCTATAAATACTTCCTGTGACCTGGATTGCCACGACCACGCAAATATAATAGGACCCTGACGTGGAGTCAACACCATAACTGCGTGGGAATATGAATGCTTAGGATCATATGATTTTTTCTTAATATCTCTTGAAACATACACAATACTCTTTTTTATGTTTTTGTGACGGAACAAGCTCGAGGCCCACCTGATGTTAAGCGGACTAACCTCTGCCTATAACAGATGCATTTTGTCATAAGTCACGAATTGCACTGCGCCCGTCACCTTGAGACATAGTTCTTAAGTCTAATGTGCCTGTAAATTCACTGGCTCTCAAGGACTGCTGCCGGAACACACCGTTAGGTGTTTGGCCACAGATTTTCTACTTGAGGTTGGTCGCTAGCCAGACGGGCATTCGCAAAATGCTCTTCCACCATGCGGTGAAGCTCAAGCCCGCGGCGGGTTTCGAACCATGGCCCTGCTGCGCGGCAGTCCATAGCCAATGCCACTGAGCCATCACTGCTTCACAACTCGTAGAAGATGAAATTGAAAATATATGTTTTTATTATTTCCAGCTAAATAATAGTCATCTCTATACTTGTCTGTATTATGTAGTTCTTACTTATTTACTTACAGCTACGTCACACACTATTACGATACTTAGTAAGCTACAGCCGAACCATCGTTTCTATCAATAAAATTATTATTATTTGAATCGCTATTATATCTTCTATTATCATAATCTTCATACTCCTCGCCGAATATTTCTTCCAAATCTAATGCACCGCCATTGTCACCTGGTTCTTCCACGAAAACAGTGCCTGAATTAACTGGAAGTACTGCTTTTTGGGAGTAACGTCCACCATTATACAAATTTTGTTGAAATGCTTGATATTCTTGATGTATATTACCATTACTTTGTTCCTGATTCCCATAATCAGACGCATAGTTTTGTTCATCATCCATAGAATAATAATCGTTATTAGTATACTGCACTTCTTTAGGTTGACTTTCGAATCCTTTTTCAACATTTTCATTGCTTATTTTATTTTCAAATTCTGCTGCAGAATCATCGTCTTCTTCAATTTTGTTTTGCTTATAAGATGTATGGATATCTTTTTCGTCAATATCATTTTCATACTCTTCGTCCCTATTATAATTACTCTGACTCTCACTGTTTTCATCTTCATCACTATCCCCGTAGTGAACGGTATTTCCATAGCCACTTAAAGCCTCATTCACGGCATATTTATAAACATTAGAACTCTCTTGGGTAAGTTCAGCATTTTCCTTCGAAACGCTAACTTGACTAGCCTCTTCAATCTCTCCACTATCACTTAAATCTTCTGCACTGTCGTTTGAATCGTTATTCTCAATAATTTGATTATCAGTATCACTGGATTCTACGTTTTGTTGATTTGGTTCATCATTTTGATTTGGCACTGTTTGTATAGTAATCACAGCATCAAAAGCCACTCCTGGGTTACCCATTAATACTAAAACAACGTATTTGTAACCAGGACCACCGTCAACTATATTTGCTTTCAAATCGGTGCCGAAATCTATACCACTTACCCTCACATGGGCTATATCTTCTCCGTTTCCGATAGCTGGGTATCGGAGGGCTAGTGAGCCTCCTTGTTTCGATATTCTGATTTGTTCAGTATTGACTTTTTCAAGTTCTTCATTGCCGACGTCTAGAAGAAATACGTAAGGGTATTTGTGGAATGGATTAGCAAATGCTAGAACCGTTAGCTGGAGTATAATGAGTGCGACTAGCATCTCGAATGCTCGTTTGATGTTAATGACAGGTCATAGCACAATAATCTGATTCTTATATAACTTGATTTCACGGTTGAAACCACTGCTTTTTACTCGACCGTGACTATGGGCGTGACGAATTCAATGTCAAATTGATCTTCATTACAGAGCGATCAGGAAAAGTGTTTCTTCTGATCTTTTCAGATGATAAACCTACTTGTATCCAATTACTTTAATGTAAATACATTTGATGAGCAATTTTGTGAGTTTCCAGCGTTTTCTCCGGCATCCTATACATATATCTAACTTCCGTCTCTATCTATTTATAAGGATTAAATTCTTAGTAAGTGGCAGTAAATCATTTAAAGATCCTACAACGCAAGAACACTATCAAAATGTAATATTTTGTAGTCTTTTAGATTATGACTAGAATTATATACCAATTACACTGGCCTACAACATTTTTTTTTGTTTTGGTGCAGCTCTGTTTGCATCTGTAGTCGGTAAAGTAGGTAGTATGAACTACATTGCTGCTACTAGATGTCAGCTGACAGCTCTGGTTTACCTACAATTCTTATTTTAACTTTTTTACGGTTTTATTCAAAATCAGGCCATGGTATAACTACTTTTATGACTTGATATACTTTTATGAAGCGCTCGTAGCGAAGTTTACTTAGCTGTTCTTAACCGATCAGCAAAGTTAAGCAACGTCGCGCGCGGTCATGAGTTGGATGGGTGACCGCTAGTGACATTACTACTGAGCGTTTCCGTGCTTCGGAGGGCACGTTAAGCCGTCGGTCCCGGTTGTTGTCTTAGGATGGCAATCGTTATAGCATGGTGGTAGGGCATTTTGCGAATGCCCGCCTGGCTAGCTACCACCCTCAAGTAGAAAATCTGTCGCCAAGCACCTAACGGTGTGTTCCGGCAGCTGTCCTTGAGAGCCAGTACATCTAGGTTAGCCTGAACAACATCTTCGACCACATCATCACTTACCATCAGGTGAGATAGTGGTCAAAAGCAAACCTATAAGGCATAAAAAAAAAAAAAAAAAAACTCGCGAGTTTCACACATATTTAAATGTTATAAATTAAATCGACAAAAAACACTCACGTTGAGGATCGAATACGTCGACCCGGGTTTCGAGCATATCAGATGCGCACTCGCCCTGATGATGAGCATCTGATATGCTCGAAACCCGGGTCGACGTATTCGATCCTCAACGTGAGTGTTTTTTGCCGATTTAATTTATAATATTTAAATACTTTTATGACATTAATCGTATAAATGTATGATGGCAAGTAAGTCAAGAAGTTGCATTAACGATCCTGATATGTTTTGTTACATATGCGATGAGTATTTAATGAAAGATCAACGGAAACCGATTAATGGCACGGTAATTCGCTTGTATATTCTGTATTGAAATTGGCAAGCTTCTTTCTCATCAACAAGAGCTGATATGAAAAATTTGACTAGTTTTCTCGTGTCGGCTCACAAAATGTACCCATAATCAGGTCTAAAATCTTAGGCACCAAAATGAGTGTAGGCCAGTGTTATGGTATAAATTTGCTATTTATTATGACTATAAAGAACTTGTTTAATTTAATATTTATTATAAGTAATTAACACTATACTTAAAAATAACTACTAAAATAACAACAACCCCCCCGTGAGGTGCCGGGTTAGAATTGCACCTCCCCATATCATCCCGTGGGTGTCGTAAGAGGTGACTAAGGGAAAAATACTGGAAGGTAGGCAGCAGCACCTTCTAAAGAACTGCCATCTTACACGGCGTTCTCCAAGCCGCCTGCTAAGCGTGGGGATTATGGCATTTCCCCCTTAATGGGGGAGGCTGTCTTCAGCAGTGAACGAGCCGGCTGTGACAAAAAATAACAACTAGATGGACTGACGACATCGTTAAAGTCGCGGGTAGCCAATGGTTACAAGCGGCTAATAGCCGTTCTTTGTGGCGTTCTATGGGAGAGGCATTTGTTCAACAGTGGACGTCTTCCGGCTGATGATGATGATGAATAAAGATTAAAAAATATTTTCATGTTAGATTGATGAAGTATGCTGGCACAATCATATTACCTTTATTGTACCATATTTCTTGCAAATAAATTACCATTATCAATTATCATTATTCATTAGTGAGCAAGTTCAAGAAAAAAAAAACAATTCTCTAGGTTAGTATTCGCATCGCATTGAAAATCTCATAAGTTAATATGAAGCTATGACCTAGAAATTTTGAAAAATGTTCTTTACGGAGTTCATAAAATATATGAATGCTATTGTGATGAAACAAGCACGAAGCCCACCAGGTGTTAAGCGGCAGCCTTTCCTATAATAGATGGTTTTCGTTCGTCAGTGACGAACTGCTCTGCGCCCATCACTCTTGAGACATAAAATTACTAAGTCTCTTATGATGTTTATGGCTTTCCAAAATACTCTCCTTTACATTTAAACGTTTTTTCATGCGATCAAACCATTTTTTAAAACAGGAGTACCACAGAAATCTGAAGGCATGTTTTCTACGTGCTGATTGATCGCTATCACTGCCTCTTCGGAGTTGGTAAAAGTGAAACCTCTCATCAAATCTTTGATTTTGGGGAAAATACAGAAATCACAGGGTGCTAGTTCGGGGCTAGTGTAGGATGGGTGGCGAGTTGTACTTTTTCGGAAGCTAAAAATGACTTTGTTTTGTTGGCCATGTGTAAAGAAACGTTGTCATGATGTAGAGAACGCGGCTTTTTGCTCATCTTTCGCGAACTTTTTCTAACACCCTGGGTAAACAAATGGTAGAATACGGCATTAACACTCTTTTGATCTTCAAGTGGAATTGTGCAGATAGGACCCGTAGCTGAGAAGAAAAAAACGCAGACGAAACGACAAATTCCGACTTATGTTTTGAAAATCTTGTAGATGGTGGCAACTCATTCATACCTGGGAACTCTTCTCGGTACTTAACAAATTCCATTTTCTGGTCATCAAGTGACACTGATAATATTTTTCCTCTCTTTTTGGCTGTGTTTTCCGTTTTATTGTATTTAAAATGCACTTTTTCAAATTCGTTACGCACAAATTGCACAATATATCACAAATGCGTGACAAAAACCAACATAATGTGGGTAGGTAGATTTCATGTCAAACGAAATAAAGATGAAATTATATCCAAAGGGTATTAAAACTCTTTTTAGTTGAATAATGCAATAAGTACGTCATTAATTTTACCCTATTGATTATTATATACCTCAACATGATATTAAATTTTGATAAAATTGGTAAGACAACCAGCGGTGCCTATAAAATAACACTAAAGTTACAGGTGACATTATTGCTATGACGTTTACATCAGGCGGCTCAATATAATAAAGGAATTAAAAAAAAAACATAGTTTGAAGCTTTTCATATATTAATGATTCATATATAGTGAAGTGCTTTGTACGTGCAATTACTTTAAACTCTTTATATAAGTGAGAATAAATAATTACGGTAATTTTTAGGGTGGCAGCGCTGGAACGTATACTCTGTAGCGCGGCCACCTAAAATATGGTATGTTTCGTAAACGAACAGGGTACTTATTTTTTCCCTTTAGGTACAGATAGTACAATCTCCGTACAATAAAATACTTAACTTTAACTACCATAAGTTATAGTGGCCGCGCCGCAACGCAAGACACTTCACAAGATTGCTGTTTTATTTCGGGTTCAAAACAATAAATCCATATTTTGTCTCCTATGACAATGTCATAAACAGCATAAGAATGTCCGTGGTCGTACTTCAGTAGCATCTGTGAGCACCATTCCACGCGAGCCCGCTTCTGCTCCGCTGTCAGTTGATGAGGGATCCAACGACAACAAAGCTTCTGAACTTTTAATTATTCGTGTATTTTTTTTTAATTTGGCTCATACCAATTCCCAATAGTCCTTGAATTGTCTCAGGTAATCCGCGGGTTTTCTTCAATTAGCCGCTTAACTGTAGCTACATTATTTTCGTTGACGGTAGTTGAAGGCCGGCCCTTCACGAAATTCGTCATGTATAGAAACCCGACCACTATCTAATTCAGCAAACCATCGCCTCACGGTGCTCAAACAAAGTGCTTCTCTCCCAAAAGTATTTTGAAGACGAGCGGCACAGCCTTGCGAAGTGAGAGAACTTTTAATATCATAAAAAAATCATCACTCTAAAATCTTTTCGACTTAATTTCCTTTTCGTCGCGTACGTAGAAATTTGATGTGTGAAAAAAAACAATTGACCAATGATTTCCCGCCTTTTTTTTTTTATTAATAAGAAGGTTGCAATTAGTTTCAATAAATATAACATTCGAAGTTCAAATAGTTCCGATTAGCAAGAAGTTCAAAACTTTTAGTGTGCCTCATGTACTTGGCTGGTATTATATTATATGGTTATATGTACATTAGATACTATATTATAATAATAATTTAAGAATTATACAAATATAAAAAATAATAATTAAGAAAATATTAAATAAATATTTAAGAAAAATACTTTAAAAAACAGCCAAGTGCTAGTCAGACTCGCCGTAGGTATTAAAGTAAAAAGTATGGTATTTTTATTGCTAAATGAAATCCGTACCATTTTAAAGTTATTAAAGATATTTTTATAATATGATGTAACTTTTACTTATATATGCTTTTGGCAATTTTTCATTTATCTGTGCTATAAGACGTTGCTTCGTTCCAAATTTCAAGATTTTGAGTTCACGGGAAGTACTTACCCTGTAGGTTTTGATTCCCTTGCGAGTGTCGAAATTGTGCGGCATAAACGGCTGTATCTTCGATTGCCTTGTCTTAGAAGTTTGATTTTTTCACAGCTCCAAGGGACAGTATCTAAGTATTTGATATGAATTTCAACTTGATACCTCCACGTGTTCCTGAGAAAAAGGGTCGGAAAATGCCCTACCTGTGGCAGTCCGCCATGCGACAACAACCGGGACCGACGGAAATTAATAAGCTTCATCTGTCCGTCCAAGCTATGTCTTTGAGCGCCTGTTTCACAGAATATGATTTTGTATAGCGAATCGAATTACCATATAAGGAACAATTTTGCTGACAAATAATAATGACAAAAATTAAAAATAAAGCGGACCAGGACTTGTGTTTTTTTTAATCTTTATTGTTTTTGCTCAATTACAACGTTACAATCGCCATGCAGCCCAACCGGAAGAATTTTCGACGCTTTTCTTTTATACATGAAGCATCCTCAGGAGGTTTTGACTCTTCTTGAGATAAAGAAACAAATACTTAATATTATTTGAGTGTTTATTCCTGACGTACCGTTATGTTAACAGAAATCTAAAATTGTACTCGACGTTCATCGATCATTCGGAAAATTAAAACGTCACCTACACGTAATTATAACTTCCCGGAAAATATATGAATCAGCATTTTTTTAACCTCTAACAAAAACACGTTGACACTTTGCCGCAAATTCAAATCAACACCAGATATAGGTTTTTTTATATATAGCTGATAGGCTTTGACCACTATCTCACCTGATGGTATGTGGTGATGTGGTCGAAGATGTTGTAACCTTGAGTGATTACTGGCTCCCTAGGACAGCTGCTGAAACACACTGTTAGGTGCTTGGCGACAGATTTTCTACTTGAGGGTGCTAGCTAACAAATGTCCTACCACCACAGCTATAACGTCTTCCATCAAGATAACAACCGGGATCGACAACTTAACATGTGAAGCACGGAAGCGCTCAGCTAATGTCACTAGCGGCACAGAATAAAAAGGCTAGCGGTCACCCAGGCAGCGGACGGTGCCTAACTTAGAACGGATAAATCAAACTACGCTGTATTATGTAGTGTTTAATTATAGTTTTCTTCCCCTTTGGCAAGCGGATTGGCTCGGGCATTCGGAACGGTCATGCCTACCAAAATGTGCTGGCAAGCAGCGGCGTCGTGTGTCGGGTCGCCCTCTTTCCTCAGAAATGGTTGAGGAGGACGATGGCTGGCACGCGAGTCAACTCGAACGAGTGCTTCTGGAGGACACTGGTCCGATCAGAATATCTGTGCAAACCTGTTTGTAACTCTTGTGTAATAGTATATACTTACTAGGTATCCCTTATAACTGTGTTCGCCCCTAAGTATGTAAGAATGTTTCCCATGGTAATGTAATTGCTTGCTTGCAGTATGTGGAAAATCTTCTAAACCTTATAAAATACGCTACGAACGCTTCAAAATATATGTATAAATATTTATTTTGATACTTAAGTTTACAGATATTATAAATAAAATATATCGTCATAATCACAGCTTTATTATATTAAATATTGCTATAAATCATAAAAATATAAGATTTGTCTAAGACACAGCATTTATATCACTTTAGGTTATTAAACATTAGCACATTGAAGAAATTATTTGAGAAAACATTTAGATAGGTAGGTACTAATTTATACATCCTTTGAATTAGATCTTAAAAACTAAACTTATACACTAAACTCTGGTGGGCGATAGGTGTGCCCCATATTACATGGGGTCAATACATAACATGCGAAACTTTCTGTTGGGCATACAGTCGTCACGTTAAGATATCTACTAAATGAAACAGAATTTAACAAAAAACATTATCTACTTAACAACTTCTAAATATGATTAAAAGCACTGTCACGTGCTGAGCGAAAATTACATTCATAAATTATTGGATCAGTTTTTTTTTTATTGGCGAGAGTCGAATCTGTTCTTTCCCCTGTGACGGTTAAAGTAATGCAAATGGAACACAAAGTTTCGAGTCGAAGGAGTGAGGTTGCGGTGGCCTAGCGTGGGGTCGATTGCAGTACGAAAAAATAATCATTGTGCTCCATTAGTTTATAAATGTGATTATTTAACAACGTTTTTAATAGGCAGTATGTAATCAAAACGATAAGGGGCGGAATGGCATAAAAATAATTAGGTACAAGCCCAATTTGTAGTACAGACATTTCCACTCACATATATCATAAAGATGATGGTCTCATGACTTTGATGATTAATAATATGGTAGGTAATGAATAATGAAGCTGTAATGAACAAAAAAAAACTGGCGACGGACGGGAACGTGCCCTCCAAAGCACGGAAGCGCACCGAGTATCTAATAAATGCCGCTAGCAGTCATCCATACAAAAAATGACCGCAGCACCTAGTTGATCAGTAAGAACGACTAGGCAAGCACATCTACCAGTGTTCCAAAAGTTTAATATAAGTATTATATGAAAAAATCTCAGATAGCCATATATGTGTAATAACATGATGGTAAACCTAGCCTAATAACTAGGCAGTACTTATATATATTATATTGTATGTAATTTCATTTAAAATGATGTGATACGTAAATGTTATAGGTATATGTATAGAATAAGGACTTATTAATAATTCATAAGTGTTATACATTTATTTTATATCAAACTAACTAACAACAGCGGAAAGTTAAATATTGTCAAGGGAAGAAGAAGGATTAAATAGATTATAATTATTATTGTGGTTATTAATATACAATTACTTAATTAATTTGTAAACGATTCTATTATAAAAGCTAGTTTTACCGATACTAATAATTATTTAATCATGCGTTTAAAGCCAATTTAAAAGACTTATACCTATTTTATTATAAACACGAAAAGCACCAATACTTGTTTTTGAAGCTACGTTTCGATAATTTAGTTAATTAAAAATTATGTTTTGTTAATTGAATAAGCTATCTACAATATTTAACATTTTGGACTTAACATCACACAAAAACAAACAGACGCTGAAAAATATATTAAGACCCAAGTTCAGCAAAGTAGAGTATAATTTTATTAATACGGATAACTTTATATTACAGTGGGTGCTTACCATTTGAAGTTAGATTCGCTAAAAACGCTAAAAACGATCACACTCCCAAAAAGTTGTTCCACATGGGTCTTGGCGTTATTTTCGCCATAAACGCTACATCTAATGTCAAAAGTGACAGAAGTGGCAAATTTTAGTGGCATTCTTATCGTTCACATAGATGTAACAGGGGAGAACAGTTACAAACGATCACAGTGATCACAACCATAAACGCAGAATGTGATCAAAATTATCGAAAATAACTTTAATCCTTCTACATTTACCACAAAAAATATGCATTTTAAAATTGTCATAACATTAATACTTGTTACAATATTAAACTAACTATATGTTGACATTAACTTTGAACAAATATGATAGGTATGTATTGGTTGGTTCTGTATTAATATTTAAAAATATAATGTACCCATAGACGCGCAAACAAAGACGAGAATTGTTTTTTTTATTCAGTTCGAGGAACAAAGAAAACTACTTGGATTGACTTTTATGACATGTGACAGCAGCTGTGAACATAGGAATAGTATGATTATATTCCAATATTCAATTTATTTCAATTATGATTTGTTTTTTCTTGCATTAGATTTTTTCCTTTACAACAGCTGTCTGCCTGACGTCACATTCCCTAAAAGTCCAATAGGTACTACTATGGCAAATTTAAAATACTCCAACATCCATGACATCTATAGTGACAAAAGCTATCACATTATGATGGTTTACCATAAAATACTAGGCATCCGCGTTTTAAATTAAACATTACGGTGAAATTGGGGCTTAAATAATTCAGAGTCTGTTTGTTCTTGTTGGACAGAAATTAGATCGATCGATGAACTCTATAATGAAACACCATATTTTAGACAACTGTAACAATTAGACAAATTACTTATATATGCAGGTAATTTACTAGTTTAACTGGTGTACTAACTTAAATATATCTAACAAATTTGCTTTTGCTGTAAGTACAGTTTATATTGGGTTAAACTTATTTAATTTTATTGGTATCAATCATTTTTATTTAATAATCACAACACATACCTATTATTATTAATTTTATGGAATAATTTCATACACAAAATGTATGTAATGTATTAAGTAAGTACTTAGGCACGATTAAGCTACAATATTATTACTCATTTCATGCACATTTCTTTACTCCATAATCCATAGAGTTGCTATCAATATTGTAGCAATAAATGTCGATATTAGATAAGACGGGCTAATAAATTATTTATGTATTAGGCACCACCAAGCGCAGCCATAGCATAGAATTGGCCATAGTATAACAAGGGAGTATAGGTAACTACTGTAATTTAAATATTGTAATAACATAGGACTATACGGCGTGGAGTATCATGTCGAGGACTTGACTATGTTACAAAATTACAAATTTTGAGGACTATGTACCTACTGTATAAACACACACTAAATCTCTGCGCATCATAGATAATGTTAACAATTGAATTTGATTCTTAAGTGAACGATATCGTCTCCACGTGACATCTCCAGATGTTTGTAGATTTTGCATGTGGGGACTTTGTGGGATCTTTCAAGTAGTAATGTCAGTATAACTGACACTGTTTTAAGTATTGATTTATTCTGCCGAAAATAATGTATAGAAACAAAAATTTTAAATATTTTTTTCACTACTCGACGCTAGATGGCGCACTTTGAAGTTGTTTTATTAGACATTCTAGTCTGTGGTACTTTTTTAGCATTATGGCATTACTGTCGATAGCAGGGCCACGTTCCAAGCCTCAGAGTGTAGCTATTTGGTTGTTTTAACATACTCCAAGGTTCGGAACGACTCGATTGTTTTATGACCTCAAATATCGATTTTTGACGGGGAACTAGAAAAATATATAGATGTTGCAAGATGTATGAAAATCAATAATTACTGTTACCTGCAAAATACAAAAGAGTGCCTATAATTCTCTCATCAAGAAATGTCAAGGTCATGTCAGTCAAAGATGCAACATTTTAACGACAGATTTTGATAGTTAAAAAGTTGCACTCTACTCTATTCCATTTTAGATATGTAAGTATTTTAAATATATATGGCCAGAAACCTAGGTAAATACTATCCGAACCTGAATAATATCATAGTATAGGATATATATGCTGGAGTTAGAAATAAATTATTACGTTTGTATGGAAAATCCAGCCTTCGCCGGTCTAATAAAGTAATCTCAGATCACAGTATCCTCTTTATTTGTTTCATAGGTTTATGCCGCCACTTGGTATTTTCTCCATGGTTATTGTGAATACATGTGATACGATCAAACTCCGTTTGAGCAGGGACTAGCCTTCATTTAAAAATTGTTAAATATAGGTACGTACACATGTCGAATTTCAATTAATCATTGAAAGTTTATTATTAATTGGTAAAATATAACAAAATACAAAATGTTTTTTCATGATCCGAATTAGTCTCCTAGACTTTTAATATCTTAGCAAAATTACTTGTCTACTGATGTTAAAGTTTATGGATAACAAAGACCACTTACTTCATAATTTAGGCCCACTATGTCCTAGTTATGAATGAAATTCTATTGTTATCATTATCGCCGATGACAATGAGTTTAGCTAGACGTATTAATAATCAACATTGTCGAATAAAAGCTCCAATATACAGGTTGTGGCGATGACCAACCTCGCTGTATATTATTTGTCCAAATTTTTTAAAATATTATTTGTCAGCCTGCAACTTTCATAATTGTCAAGTCTTATTGCTGTGAAATAAATACATCATTAACATACAATTTTCAGAATCTCAGGGTAGATCTTCAATGTTAGCAATTAAGGACCTCGATACAATAAAATAATAGGTAAGTTATAATAAAGTAAAATAAAATAATAAGTTTTACACTATGGAGATGTAAAAATGTACTTACATAAGTTTTAACTTATGTACATTTTTACATCTCGATACTATGTATACATTCTTGCAAAATTAAATAAGTAAGTAAGTACTTATTATATAATGACAACAACATGCTTAGATGGAACCCGTTAACAGTCGGTCTGTTATATAGACTGACCACTTCTTCAAATAATTAACCGTACGTACGATGTTTTCCTATTTCAAAAACGACCGTATCTGCTTATTTTGTTGGTTCAAAGAGGACTGTGCTTTATCTGCTTGGTGGATCATTCGATCCAACTTGCTCATTTGCGTATTAACTTGTTTGCTAATATCAATCACCGTAGCTTTACTCACCAGATTTGTACTTTCTAATTTCCCCATTTCGTCCAAATCGTTTAAGGCGGAGTTTATGTCTGCGCCATTTTGATTCAGAGCAGTCTTTTTGTGTCCAGCTATTTTTGAGTTTCCCGCGCGTGGCGTCATTTCATCGTCTTCAGGACCGCTTCCAAGACCCTCGTTCACGGAACTAAGCTCAGTACGTGATGGGACAAAATCTTTATCGTAGTTCGTTTGGCCAACGTAACTAGGGTCACTGGAATATGACAAGTTGTCTTTGGCTGTGAGTTTTATGCGAAAGAAGTTGGTAAGACTGCCACAGACGCCCTGAAATAACAAATTGATAATTACAATTATATAATTACTAGATTTCCGGCCGCGGCTCCGCCCGTGTTTATTTCGGTTATCACGCAAAACCATTAACCACTTTTCGCGCGGTAGGGTATAAAAAGTATTTTATGTATAGTATGTATTTTGAAGCAGTGATGGCTCAGCGGCATTGGCTATGGACTGCCGCGCAGAAGGTCCATGGTTTGAATCCCGCCCAGAGCTTGAGCTTCACTGCATGGTGGAAGGGCATTTTGCGAATGCCCGCCTGGATAGCGACCACCCTCAAGTCGAAAATCTGTCGCCAAGCACTTAACGGTGTGTTCCGGCAGCAGTCCTTGAGAGCCAGTGAAATTACAGGCACATGAGACTTAATAACTATGTCTCAAGGTGACGGGCGCAGTGCAATTCGTGACTTGTGATGAAATGCATCTGTTATAGGCAGAGGTTAGTCCACTTAACATCAGGTGGGCCTCGAGCTTGTTCCGTCACAATAACAAACAATAAAAAAAAAAAGTTCTTCCCCGGGTCTCCAACTATTTCCATACCAAATTTCATCCAAATTGGTCGAATAGTTTTGAAGTTTATTCGTGTCATATAAAAATACAAATATTTCCTTTTTATAAATTAGTGTAGATGTCCATGTAAGGTGTTACGTTTTTATATACTTTTTATTACTTACTTCATTATATTTATTAAGTACATAAATATTTCAAAAAATAGTGGACGTTAAATGCAAGTGTAGAGAAGGGTTCTTCCGGAACCATAAATTACTGCATTAATATTATTAAAAAAACTTACGTTTATTACGTTCGGGAGGGGTACTTAATTTATGTCTTTTTTTAGATGGGAAGAGGTGTCTATATCCAAGAATGGATATCGCACAGGCTATCATGATGATGATGATGATGATGATCTCATACAAATGTAACAGGATAGCCAAGCGGCAATAGTTATTAACTGTCGTGTCGCAGGTCCATGGTTCGATCCCCACCGCCGCGGCCGCTGGCTTGAACTTTACCGCATGGGGAAGGGCATTTAGGTATGTTCGCCTGGCTAGCAACTAGAACTAATAGAAAATCTGTCACCAAGCACCTAACAGTGTGACCCGGCAGCAGTCCTTGAGAGCCAGTAAAATTTTAGGCACAAGAGACTCAACAACTGCATGTCTCATGGTGACGGGCGCAGTGCAGTTTGTTACTTGAAGAAGTACATCTGTTATAGGTAGAGGTTACCGCTTAACATCAGGTGGGCCCCGGGCTTATTCCGTGACAAAATAAAAAAAAACGCTAGGTTTCGAGACGATCCTGCCTGAGTTCTACCAATTGTTGTAGGTGTGACCCTGTACTAGGTGGATTTAAAAAAGCTGCCTAAAAAGTTAAACTATAAAATATATGACAAAATTCAGGTCGGAAATTTAGTGAGACAAAGATTTTAAATTCAAGCTCATAGTAATCGCATTGCATGATAGTATTAATTGTAGCTCACCTTCAACTTATTAATTTTAGTTTGTGTCGAGTTCAAAATAGTGTTAAGTTCAGTCAAACCACTGCTACCCTCTCTGAGTTGATCATCCAGCATTGCAGTATTCTGTAAAAGTATATCTGTCAGTCAGTATCTGCACATAAATTTATACATAAGAAACTAAGTATGCCATTAAGATAAAATGTATATGTAGGCGAGTATAGGTTAGCCTGAATAACATCTTCAACCACATCATCACTTACCATCAGGAAAGATAGTGATCAAAGGTTAACCTATCATGAATAAAAAAGAAGTTAAATAATTATATAACAAAATTTTAGTTATTTTGATGTAGGGTATCTAATTCTTATGAAATTCTTATATGCTGCAATATCAATTCTAGCATTGTTTTAAATACCTATAGCCAAATTAGGTGACCTAAAAATAACTTCAGAACAAATTCCATGGGTTATACCCAGACTTCAAAAGCCCATAGTTGCTATCTAAAAATAAATAATCATACATTTTTTACCCAAAATATATATGAAATTTGAATTTAAAAAATAAATATTATTTTCATTCCCATGACTCCCATGCATATCTTTATAGTAAGCAAGAGAGCTAAAATATTTATTTTAAACTATCAATTTTTTAGGCTCACGTGATAAGCAAAAGTGTAAATGAAACTGATTCTAAGGCAGGTATTATCTTCGATATGCGATGGAAGGTAAGAAGATATTTGTAGCAAAATTAGATGTTTTATCTAACGAATTAATTACTAATAACTAATTAGGAATAGAGCTTTACATTTATTTTGGGTTAACTAATTTGGTAAATTGTTAGCCAAGTACGGTACTTAAAACTGATACAATTGTATAAGTAGACGCAATTAAAGCAGGACAGTTAGTTCTTACCTCAGCAGTTTTAATCTCCACTTCTTCAAATTCAGCTACATCCAGATGCTTATGTTTTGCTAAAAAATCTTCTTTGTCTGGAAGTGGTTGACCAAAAAGCTCAGCCCTCGCGCATGCATCATCATAAGCTTTAAGCGACATATCTCACACAAAAACTACCGTTTCGTCTCACTAGTACACTTAAAATACATTAGGTTAATGGTGTAGCAAAAAACCTTGACCCATATGAACACAGATGGGAAAAGTAGACAACGTAAAAAAATTGACGCAAGCTCCACTGGAATTGAATTTCATTGTAGAAAGTATTGATTTTACTCTTCCTGTACTTACCCATACTCGTATTTAGCTTCAACTGCTTCTTTTCTCTGACAGCTGACACAATACCGAAGTATTATAATATCAGAAACAAGACAATTCATGTTTATAGTTGAATATTTCACTTACTTATTTATATAATATTAATTAATCAGGTATGTTTAAATAATCCCGGGTATTATATATATTGGTCAATGTTGCCATACATAAAAATGATAAAGTTATATCATATATGCATAGATCAGTAAGATTATATCGTTATTATTTTATCGTTAAGGTACCTAACATTGTACAGGTGAAGAAGATTGTCACGGAATACAATTTTCTAGTTGAGTTACAAAAAACCTTATATAAAAATAAAATTAACATCACAGGCTCTTAGTAGGTACGTAGAAATAGAAACCCAAGTCTGTGTTCGATTATAACAGGATTGTGAACACAGACTACTGGGATGCTATCTACATAATAAGGTCGATGTTCTTAATTAATTTTAAACAGTAAAAGTGGTTGCAGGACAACGGACCAAAGTCACCACTAAATGAAGGAAAAAAAATATGATAAAAACACAATAGTATGCACGAGAAGGTTATTTGAACACTGGACGTTGTGCCTTGCACTTATTATAAAGTTAGGTTCATTAGTCCTCAGTTCTTTTTTTCTGTTGCTTCTACACTTGGAGTTTGAACTTAGAACCTTTTAATAAAATCTACTTAATTTACCCTTAGTCATGTTTTCTATGCCTATGACACATAAAGTAACGATCCTAAAATTACGAAAACCGTATGCACTCTACTGAGTGAGACAGGCATTACGGAATATGTGATCAAATTGGTATATCGAAAAGCAAAACCACAGCCTTAATAATAATATGTTTCTTTTCTAATTACTTATACTAACACAACACTATGTACTTATTGTCCTCATAATATCCTCCCTAACTCCTCTGACCCTATTTTATCCTTGAATTCCGATATGTAAATTATTGTATAAACTTATCGGTACCTACCTCATTTTTGTAATATAATTAACCATACAAAAAACATTAAAAAAAAAATATTTTAATATAATCAAGAAGTCTGAAGCTGAGAAGTCTTCCTAGCCTAGGCAGCTGAAACCAATAGAACAGAAGTCGTCTCAAAGAAGAAGTAATGAACATTAAAACATGACACTGGCAAATGCACAAGACGTGCGAGCCCATATCCCGACAAAGAGAAAAAAATAAATAAAAATATGTTTCTTGACACAACGTCAGCTGCTACAGTTCAATGAACTTAACAACTGTCATCTGTCTGAAAGAGAAAGGAATACGTAAAACGATCTTTCCCTGCTAAATAATTGTAAGCGGTATGTCCATTGAACTAGTTACCACATTCCCTTGGCATTTCAAATGTCAATGTCACCTTACAAACTGAACTCAGCAAGTCAGCAAAGCGAAAGAAAATTTATTGTTTGTGGTTGGTTCAATGATACTTTGCCTTTTGTTTCGTTAAAATTAAATGCTTGGAAAATCATTTTCCTTTGTGTTTCACAAGTGTAGGACGTACTCCTTTTGTCGAAAAATATCCGCTTGCGCGATGTCTCAATGTAAGTTAACCAAAATATATATAAGACGTGAAAATAACCTCTGCCATATTATTTTCAAATCATTTTACTACAATTTAATTTGAAAACACAATTACATTGTAGGTACACTTTAATACTCAAACTAAAAGGTTTGAGTGCTGTTATTGCACCGTCATGTTTCAAATACCTTTTTGTTATGTTTACTGTGCATCCATCATGGCAGTAAATATAAATCAAACATCTATATAATTATTCATTAAAAGTTGTATAGTCACAATTTTTAATTAAAACTATTTGTTATACATACATACATGTCACAATTGTCGTCATACAAATATATATAGATTAATGCAATATTAATTTTATTATGTAGGTACCTGCTAGCTCTGTTTGAGGCTCTTTGATATTATTACCCTAGAATTTAATTTAACCCATTGACATCGGCGATAATTATAACAATAGAATTTCATTCATAAATTGGCCATAGTGGTCGAGTCCGATGCCAACTTATAATCAAATTTCTAGTAATAGGTACTTATGTAGAAAAAACACAGTATAAGGTTTTTTAAACAGAAACCCAAAATAAGTATGTAGGTAAAGAGGTACATAACACATTCATTTAGTTTCAATGTATTAAAGAAAACAATTTCTTGACAGTCAGAAATATGACAGTTTTAGTTGAAAATTCATGTGAGATCTGACTTATTTAAAGCACTACTGAAAGCTTATTTACTTCTTCATCATGAAATGAACACAATAAGAAAGTTCTGTCCTCAAATTGTAAAATTAAAAAGGTTTATCTCAAATATTGAAAATACATGTGAGTGTGACTTGCTTGTCAAAGTACCTATCTACTCATCCAATTTAAGAACTGGAGGTTAAACCTAGTCCTAAGTATGGAGATCAAAATATACAAATGACTGGTTCGTATTTTCTACAAAATGACAACAAACAATATGCACTAGTGCTTTCTTCAACAGTTTTATTTTAAACTAGCGGTCTGCCCTGGGTTTGCAGGGGTATTTAACAAAAATATCAAAAAGTATAAATTTAAACACAAAAAAGTATTTATTGTGACATAATTGTAGTAGTTAGACTAATAGTATTCTGGACTTGATGTCTTCTATAAAATTGTAGTACATCACTTAAGCTCTATTTTAAATAATTTCCACAGCGCACGTGATATAGGTAACAATTTCGTGGCAATTTTTTTCGCACTTTTGGTTACATAATCGAAGTTTTCATACGGATCCCTAACATTTTTGAAAATCTTCTGTAGCATATGTTCATCAGGGATACGATTGGATACTCATGGTGAAAGAATTTTTCAAATCATTCCAGTAGTTTCAAAGCCTATTCAATGCAAACAAAAATACAATCAAATCTTTCCTCTTTATTATATTAGTTTAGATATACACAGTGGATTTGAAAAACCTCTAATTGTAGTGACATTTTGGCTATAGCAAAACTTAATACCTTGAACTTAAAGTTACTTTTAGAGGAAACTTATTTGACTTTTGTGACTTCGGATTAACAACAACTTTGTGTATAGGCACTAGATTTGATGAACCATTTGTAGCAAGTTCATAAAAATCCCTTGTAGATATTGCGACCAAGTATATACACTGATACCAAATCGAACAAAGGTTCATACATAGAATCATAAAGCTTTGTTAGCATATCTATCGATAATCACCAGCTCTAATGATATGCTTTTGTATATGAATGCTCATATATGTAAAGTTAAATTGCATAATCTGTTAATCAGTAATTTACATAGTAGTGATATTTTTAATGGCTACCTTAACCGTCGTAATCTCTTAACCTATTGGCATCGGTGATAATGATAACAATATAAGAATAACAATAGAATTTCATTCATAACTAAAACGTAGTGGTCCTGACAATGCCAACTTGTTAATATGTCTTGTAAAATTAGGAAACATAATAATGTCCCAGGACTGAGTGCTATTTAGCGATGGATTTATAGTGATCCCTTCATCGTCATTATAACTTAAATACACTGTACATAGGTATATATATGGCTATGCACACTGCCTGAACAAATTGTGCTATAGACATCATCATGAAATATTATGACATTCAGTTTAGTTTAGAGGGTTAGAGGGGACATGTTAGCTAAGTGCTCCCTTAGCGGTACAAATAACAACATTCCCTACTCTAATGGTTGTGACTTCTTGAGACTTTGTCCTGAGTTGAGTCCTGGTATGCGGATGCAGCATTGATCTAGTATATATTGTAATATTTAGGAGTTCCATATAAACAATACTGAATGGCTGGAGTTGAGACAATTTTGATAAAGTTATGGGTTGGTAAGATTTTCAACCTCAGATGTAAAGTAGCATCATGCCATGGCATATCTGCAAAATCATAACTTTATTCATAAAATATATACATTTTAATAATTTTTCTAATATCCGCTTAGGAATTTTTATTTTTATTTTATTGTGACGTAACAAGCCTGAGGCCCACATGATGTTGAGTAGACTAACCTCTGCCTATAACAGATGTAACAGACGTTGTCAACGACGAATTGCTCCTGTGCCCGTCACACTGAGACATACAGTTGCTAGGTCTCATGTGCCTGTAATTTTTCTGCCTCTCAAGGACTGCTGCCAGATCACACTGTTAGGTGCTAGGCGATAGATTTTCTATTTTAGGGTCGTCGCTAGCCAGGTGGGCATTCGCAAAATGCCCTTCCACCATGCGGTGAAGCTCAAGCCCATGGCGGAATTTGAACCATGGACCTGCTGCACGGCAGTCCATAGCCAATGCCAATGAGCCATCACTGCTTCAAAACCGCTAGGAAGTCTGATTTGCAATGCAACAGATTTCATTTAGGTCAATATTATATTGAGATAAAACATGTTGAAATCAAACAAGTGAAAACTTCAAAATCACAAATATATCATATATTTGTGATTTTTTAGTGTGATCCGCATAGCAGGCATTATTGCAAACTACAATATTAAAAAAAAAGTGAAAACTTGTTTCTAGGGTCAGACTATATTCTAAACCACAAATATACATTAAAAACCATAACTAATAAATAATAATCTAACTTAATAAGAATTATTGTATTAAATAAGTAATAAACATGCTAACATCTTCTTAATCTGTATCTGAATATTTACACTGCTTAAAATAAAAATATAGGTTTTTCAACTATTATAGTTACACAATGCATGTTATATATATATTTTATGTGTCAAATGTTATAATAATGGAGTGATAAATAACCATTAAATTCTTGTAACCCATCCAGTGGGCAGCAGTGTCTTCTGAACAACTGTCATCTTACACTGCAATCTCCAAGACTCCTGCCAAGCGTGGGAATAATTCCAAACCCTCCCTAATGGGTGAGGCATTTGTTCAACAGCGGACCTTATGACTGTTGGATCTTACCATCTCCAGTTACTGAAAGAAGATTCACAATGAAAATAAAGAGATAATACTATTTTTGCACATCGTTCATCAAATGAAACATAAATTGTAATACAAAATTAAATAAAGCACATTTTCTCTGTTTTTAGCACCATTGACTTTGGAAACCATTGCCAAGCTCCGAAGTAATTTCTATGGAGATCCCAAAAATGAGCTTGCACAGAATGTTTGCACACGGTTTGACCCTTTCGAGGTGGCAATAAGCAGAAAGAAGGCAGACAGCACACTCCATGTATATAACATAAAGGTAAGGACTAAGTTTAAAGAGGATAGAGAAGTTTCTTAGTCTACTCTCTGACTACAATATCACCACCTGATATTGATGAGGATGTAAACAGGCCTAACATAGGCGGTGCTGGCTCTAAGGTTGCTAGATGGGAAAAGTAAAAAGTTGGCGCAAATTTCAAAAGGTTGGTCACCCATCCACGTCTTTATCGCAGCGGACGTGCTTAACTTAGTTGATTGGTTAAAAAAGACTAAGTAGGCTCCGTTACGCGCGCTCACAAGATCTTATTTAGTTACTAGTTAAAAACCCAATTCGGAGGCCTCCGCTCTGTCAAGACAAAGTACTATATTCAGGCAACTTATTGTGGTGAGAAGTTGATGTACGGTCAATTGTATATCATACCAGCTGAGCCTGACTCCCGCCCCGCCTCGCCCACCTCTCCTATGGGACTCGCCTATGGGACATTCCCACATAAACTTGCCTGAAAGTTTAAACAAGTTTACACATATAAAATTTACGTTTTTTGCTTTTAGTTAGAGTCTGAAGGCAAGCCAGTGACAAACCAGGAGAATTCGGGTCGCTGCTGGCTGTTTGCTGCACTGAATGTGATGCGGTTGCCGTTCATGAAGAAATACGGAATTGAAGAGTTCGAATTCTCACAGAGGTATACCTTATTACATTAATCACGGTTTCGTACAAGAAAACCGACGCTATATTTACTAATCATCCGCCATATATTCATTTGTTCTACCTTATAAAGAGCTGTATCTTTTGAACCGAAAAAGGTGAATTGCAGCCATCATAGGGTACATGTGGGATCCATCCCAGAGATGGTACCTATATCTATAGGGTATGTGGGGGATCCAACCCAGAGATGGTCCCTATGTCTATAGTGTATGTGCGGGATCCATCCCAGAGATGGTCCCTACATCTATAGTGTACGTGGGGGATCCATCCCAGAGATGGTCCCTACATCTATAGGGTACAGGGGGGATCCATCCCAGAGATGGCCCCTATATCTATAATGGGGGATCCATACCAGAGATGGCAACAATTCACCATTTTCGGTTCCCAAGGTACTGAAGCTGATGCTCTCGATGGGATAGGTATTATTGGAGACATGGAAGTCACTCAACACCTAGAGCCCTACAAATGCTATAGTGTCTCTAAGCGTTTTGTACCGTTTGTTCTATGGTGAATGCTCGAAAGAGCTCATCTTATTCCTTCCTCAGCATTACCATCCCGAATAACTCATCATGAGAGTATAAATGAGAGATGAGAGTATAAACTCTTTAGAATGTCTAACCATGAACAAATAGTTTGTTTGCTAATCAGACTTGGCTGGTATAGTACCACCAGCTCAACTGTGCAGTTAGCGAGGGCGCTGCTGGTCAAGGAAATCAACTACAAACTGTCACAATTTGAAGGAATGTTGTAGTTCTTTTTTCTGCCGCCTGAACAGATAAGTTGGTGGGACTGTAAGCGTCAATGTAATGTGGTTGTTATTTCAACCTAACTTTACGCTAGCCGCGTTACCTACGCTGCTGTTCCTCCGTCCTTCCATTCCATTATTGAAATCTTTTCAACCATAATAGGCAGTTGAGATTTTTATTATATAAGTTGGGCTTCTGACTTGCCCAGATTTTTTGGTAATGATATTAGTAAAAAAAAATTGTGTTACAATGACGAAGCCAGCTAGCGGTCCACGGGATGTTAATCTACAGTAGGGAGAAACTACGTTACCAGATAGACTGACACTATTTTGAGCTCCTGACGTAACTGAACATTTTTCGTGGAGGTTTTTATTGCTTTAAAGCCATGGCACAAAATAGAAAGTACCAAAAATACCCGTTTCCCTCGGTTAATAACATTTTGAAATAAATCACCTCTATTGAAAGTCATATCCAGTTTATTTTACAAGTACCGCTGGCATAATTTATCTCATTGCATTTACAGTAATAAGTAAACATTTAATTGCACAACCAAGTCATTTATCGGTCGTTTGAGATAACTTATCCACATGAATAAACAACACGCTATCTGATCAAACAAACGAATGATTATTTTGCTTGCAATAAAGACTCTTTTTTTATAGTTATAATAGCGTATTATAATAAATAGATTCAGGCGTTACTTTGCGGAAATCCATATTTAATAATAACAAATATTTTATGAAAACATCAAATTTATATTTTAAAAAATATACAAAAATATATCTAGTGACAATTCCGCCTAATTTTCCTGTTAAGCCGACGTGACGTCACAAACGCCACGCAACCAAACCGGAAGAATTTTCGACGCGTATCGCTTCTACACGAAGCATCCTCAGGAGGTCTTGACTCTACGAGCGCACGATCGAGAATCGCACGATCATTCTCGATCGTGTGCTCGTAGAGTCAAGACCTCCTGAGGATGCTTCGTGTAGAAGTGAAACGCGTCGAAAATTCTTCCGGTTATTTTTAAGTGTTTTATTTAAATATTAATTTAATGTTTTCATAAAATATTTTTAAAATATTTGTTATTATTAAATAGCCTATTATATTATGACTAGCCTTTGCACACTATCTCACCTGATGTTTAGTGATGTCTCGGTGCCGCGATGGTGTTTTTCAGACTATCCTAGAATTACTAGCTTTCAAGACATGTTGGGACATATCGTTAGGTGCTTGGTAATAAATTTTCTACTTTAGGCTAGCGTTCGCTAAATGTCTTGCCACCGTGCTATAACGATTGCCATTTAACGAGGATCGATGGCTTAGGCTGGCTACCCACCAAAGACGTGTCCGGTACCAAATGAAGTTTCTCCTTCCTACGCCCTCAGACGGACATTTTTCAAACACCATTTCGTCTTAAATACAGGCTCTTCGTGGTTTTGTAACCATTGATAACCTTATTAATTTGAATAGGAAATAATGTTAGTCTTTTTAATTTTACGTTTTGTTTTGACAAAGAAGCAAACGGGCTGGCTGATGGAAAGCGATCACCGTCGCCTATAGATATCTGTAACACCAGAGGCATCACAAATACGTCGCTGACTTTTTAAGGACTGTTGACTTGCCTTTTCAAAAACCTAATGTTGTAGTTGCTCGGAAACACCGTGGGAGGAAGCTCATTCCACATACTGCGGGTGTAAGGCAGGGAAGATCGTGTGAATCGCACAGTATGCGATCTCCATGTGTCTATATTACGTGGATAAGCTTTCTGGCAATGGCGGCTTGTACTGTGATATAACTCCGACGCCGGCATAAAGTCAAATGAAACAGAACACTCCCCGTTATATATGGATTGTGTTTAGTTTGTACCGTATTAACCTTTAGGAATATATTCTCGTTTTTTTTATGTGATTGTGACGGAACAAGCACGAGGCCCACCTGATGTTAAGCAGAGTAACCTCTGTCTATAACAGATGCATTTCGTCACATTGGGATATACGGTTGTTAAGTTTCATGTGCCTGAAATTTTACTGGCTCTCAAGGACTGCTGCCGGAACACATTGTTAAATGCTTGTTGACAGATTTTCAACTTGAGGCTGGTAGCTAGCCAGGCGAGCATTCGCAAAATGCACTTCCACCATGCGGTGACGCAAACGCCGGCGGCCGGCGGTGGGGATCGAACCATGGGACCTGCGGCACGGCAGTCCATAGCGATTACCACTCGACCATTACTGCCTCAAATTATGTTGAATTATTATTATATATTATGTTCAATGTGTTCTTCTCTTATCCACAGCTACCTATTCTTCTGGGATAAAATAGAGCGCTCCCACTACTGGCTTAACAACATCGTGACCACAGCGAAGGCTGGTGAGGAGCTGGACGGAAGACTTGTTAACTTCTTACTCAAGGTATTGCAGCCTTAGTTACATCCATCTATTCTTCTTCAGTAGATACCCGTGGGGTGCCGGGCTCCCGTGGGGTGCCGGGCTCCTGTGGGGTGCCGGGCTCCTGTGGGGTGCCGGGCTCCTGTGGGGTGCCAGGCTCCTGTGGGGTGCCGAGCTAGAATGTCACCCCCCATTGCTACCTCTGAAAAGCAAATTATTAAACATAATGAAATTCGGGTTGTACCAAAAATCAGTTTAGCTAAAGTACAGAAACAAGGTCGTTATTCGAAAATACTAATGTATAATAAATTACCAAAAAGTTTGACAAACTTAAAATTTAGTTTGTTCAAACTAAAACTTAAGAACTTTTTTGAAAACAATCCCTTCTACACATTAAAAGAATTCATGTCAATGCAGCTTTTAGAATCCTTGTTCTTAGGACAAGTGCAAAAGTGATAACTGTAAATTTTATTTTCCTGTATTATGTATAAAAATATTATGATTATTACATGCCAATCAATTATTTACATAGACGTAATTAGAATTAATATATTTAAGTAGTATAAATATGTATTAAATGTACCTTGACTTGCCTGTAAAAAAATTACAAAAGGGCTAATAAAACTTCTTTATATCTTTATATCTGGGTGTCGTAAGAGGCGACTAAAGGTAAAATACCGGAAGGCGGGCCGCAGTGCCTTCTGAGGAACTGATATCTTAAACTGCGATCCCTAAGACGCCTGCCAAGCGTGGGGATTATGGCGAAACCCCCTAATGAGGGAGGCTGTGTTCAGCAGTGGACAATCCGACTGACACAGTGCAGTTTAGAACAGACACCATTGTCATAAAATTCATCCATTACCATTCTTATCATATACAGCTACTGGTCATCGAACAGCATTAGTTTGGATACTTTAGAAGCAATGGTGGCCGAGCGGTAATAGCTATGGACTGCCGTGCCGCAGTAGCCTGGTTCGATCCCCACCGCCGGCTTGAGCTTTACGCATGGTGGAAGGGCATTTTGCGATTGCCCGCCTGGCTAGCTACCACCCTCAAGTAGAAAGTCTGTCGCCAAGCACCAAAATGTGTGTTCCGGCAGTAGTCCTTGAGAGCCAGTGAAATTACAGGCACAATGAGACTTAACAACTATGTCTCAATGTGACGGGCGCAGTGCAATTCGTGACTTGTGATAAATTGCAACTGTTATAGGCAGAGGTTAGTCCACTTAACATCAGGTGGGCCTCGTGCTTGTTCCATCACAATAACATAAAAAATAAATAAATAAAAAACCTGTCTACTGTGATAAGGTCTATCTTATAGGTTAAGAAGGTATTCAAAATCACTAGGCATTCTAATGCGTAGGGTGGTTTTGAATGCCTTCTTAACCTCAGCCGGTCACGCCGCGGCGGACGTGAACGGCTAAGCAAACTTCCCTACGAGCGCTTCAAAATATTATGGTGATAGAATTTACTAGGAAATTGAACCTTCCGGACCGATGACACAACTACAATGCTCAACTGGTTGTGCCATGGGCACTTCTGATTCCCTTCTACACAATTGAGGTACCAACGACTCAACCCGGATCCATGGCACAACCATGGATTCGAACATTCGTCAGTTGTGCCATAGGTACGGTTTTTTCACCAACGGAGACCAATCAGTTGTGTAGAAGGGAATCAAAAGTACCCATGAAACCAGTTGAGCATTGTAGTTGTGTCATTGGTCCGGAAGGGAAATTGAACTTAGTTACCAACAGTCTATTATTTCTCATTAGACATAACAATTCCTAAGATTGTACAGAAAACTATAAAATCCGTCTAATTGCCACGTGTTCGGTGTAAACTTTCAACAATGCCGCTATTTCATCTAACAAAGATATTATTTTGTATATGTTAGTGTGTTACTCATAGTTGATGTTGTTCAGGCTAACCTAGAACTACTGGCTATTCTCAAGGACAGCTGCCGAAACACACCGTTTGGTTCTTGGCGACAGATTTGATATTAAAACTGCAAGTAATATATTTATGGAATCGTTTCTTAAAGCCCTGTATTTTGATTACCCACCCCATGGGCCTGGAAGAAAAAATCTCACAATATGGCGTCTAAAATCCGCTAGCTGTTTTTTTTACATTTTTGTGTACCTAGTTGTCATCTGCGCTATCATGACTAAACTAATGATATATCATAAATTAAAATCGGTTTCACCGTTTAGAAGTTGTGCTGGATTAAAGAAACTCACAAACATACGTACATACATGAACCCTGAAAACGTAACACTCCTTTTTTTGACCAGTCGTGTAAATATTAACATATTAGGACCCGCGTTATATTTAACATACATATAACCTATAACCAGTTACGCGCTGAGGCCCGTGCTCGTCGCTTCGCGCAATCGTGACTCCCAGACGAAGGACTTCAAAACAGTCCGAAACTGGTCGGAATCTTTCCGGTAATATAACAAGGTTCCTAGCCGATTCGGGATCCGAAACATGGACCTGCTGCGTGGCAGTCCATAGCGAATGCCACTGAGCCATCACTGCTGCTTCTAACCATGATTTTATTATTTATCAAGGTTCATTTATGGATGTTATCGAACTTAGTTACCAACAGACTATTATTTCTCATTAGACATAACAACTCCTAAGATTGTCCAAAAGGCTATAAAATCCGTTTAATTGCCACGTGTTCGGTGTAAACTTTCAATCAACAATGCCACCATTTCACCAAACAATAGCGGACTTATATAGCAACTGACAGATAGCAGTTGCCATGTCTTATCAGTAATCACTATCGTTTCACAGATATAATACATTTAGGTGCTACTTTGCGAAAATTCATACTTTAATAAAAAAAAAATTAATATTATCAGATGAATTTTTAATTTTTAATTTCGCATTTTTAGACAATTTACAATTACTCATTAGTCCGTTTTGTTGGCTAGATTGTAATATAATGAGGTAATAAGTAAATCATTAGAATAAAAAAAGAAAATATTTAATTTACATTTTATATCTAGTGACAATTCCGCTTAGTCTTCCTCCTAAGCAGACGTGATGTCATAAACGCCACGTAGCCAAACCGAAAGAATATTCGACTAGTTTAATTTCTACACGAAGCATTTTCAGGAGGTCTTGACTCTTCAAACCCATGGTCCTGAATAGATGAACATTTATATATATTTGATTTGTTGTTTGCTTGTGTAATTTCTAAAATAATTAAAATATTTGTTATTATTTTATAGGTAGCGAAGTATATAATATCTATAAGAATACTATAGCTAATCATTTCGTAGCTACCTACTGACACGATTTTTATGATTGACACATTGTCAATGTGTAAATAGAAATTCGAGTTAATTAACTCACAGATAAGCCAACGCTGATAAGAGTACAAAAGGAGTGATACTAACTAGAAGTGAATATGTATGAGGTACCACTAAATATCTAAATTAGCTTTCACAAGTAGTAATATGTGTATCCACATCGTATATATTATTTTTATCATCGGGGAGAATTCACCTCAAACGTTTAAAGATAAACTGATTTAAAAGTAAATTTCAACATTTGACCCGAAAAAACAAACAACCATTGCGTATTAAGTAAAAGCTTGTAGAATTATTTATATAATATCATTCGGTAATATTCTAATTATGAAATGAAAGACATACTTTTATTGGCATATTTTATTTACATACTTCTTTAAGAAAATTTAAAAGTAAAATTAAAGCTTTATTCTCCTAACAAAACAATGCTTTAAAACATTTTTTTAATTATTAAAGTACAATGTGTCCCGACCAAGGAGGTTTCAATTCAATTTAAGTACACATTATCTGTGGTAAGCGCCCTGCGCGCGCAACGCGCTGGTTCCGAGCCATAGACCACTAACAGACTTTTCCATTTTGGCGCTATTTCGTACATACGAATTTGAGTAATATTTTGTTGGATAAAAATGTTATTTAATGTAGCTACCTATAGCCATGAGATTAAATAAAGTAGTGCATGCAACTGCATATAATTAGGCATTAAAACACTCGTATAATCTTATTTCGAAACTCGCCTGCGGCTCGTTTTAAAAAACTACACTCATGTTTTAATACCCTCTATTATATGGCAGTTGCATAAACTACTATTAAGGTTGAACTGACCTGATTTAAGGTTGAACTGACACTGTGGGATACGAGTTAATCTCTTTTATTAACTAGTACCCGTGGGTGTCGTAAGGGTACACACCAGACCAGCTGGGCAGCAGCGCTTTCTGAGGAACATATATTTTACACTGCGATCCCAAAGACGCCTGCCAAGCGTGGGGATTTTCAAACCCCCTCATATTGGGGGAGGCTGTGTTTAGCAGTGGATAATCCGGCTGATACAGTACAGTACAATACTAACTAGCATGTCAGTTGATGATGCAGTAGATATTAAATGTTATTTTTATATATTTCAGGACCCAATCAACGACGGTGGACAATGGGATATGATTGTGAACTTGGTGAACAAATACGGAGTCATGCCGAAGAAATGCTTCCCAGAGTCGTTCAGTTCAAGGCGAAGCTTGCACATGAACGCTCTCATCAAAACTAAGGTAACTTCGTCATTTTTGAAGGAATCAGGAGACCATGCTCAGACGCTCTCAAGTGAATTTGAAGAATTGAAGCGCTCGTAGCGAAGTTTACTTAGCTGTTGTCAACCGATCAGCAAAGTTAAGCAACGTCGCCCGCGGTCATGAGTTGGATGGGTGACCGCTAGTGACATTACTACTGAGCGTTTCCGTGCTTCGGAGGGCACGTTAAGCCTTCGGTCCCGGTTGTTGTCTTAGGATGGCAGTCGTTATAGCATGGTGGTAGGGCATTTTGCAAATGCCCGCCTGGCTAGCTACCACCCTCAAGTAGAAAATCTGTCGCCAAGCTCCTAACGGTGTGTTCCGGCAGCTGTCCTTGAGAGCCACTTACTTCTTGGTTAGCCTGAACAACATCTTCAACCACATCATCACCACTCACCTGATGGTGGTGAGGTAGTGGTCAAAGGCTAACCTACCAGGCATAAAAAAAAGAAAGTAATCAACTAAGTTTAGCCATATCGGCTGCGGTCATGACTTGGATTGGTGACCGTTAGTGGCATTTGCTACTGAGTGCTTCCGTTCTTCGAAGGGCATTTGAAGCCGTCGGTGATGTTTGTTATCTTAATGTGGCAGTTGTTACATGGTGGTAAAGTATCTTGCGCAAATCCAGCTGGCTAGCAATTACTCTCTAAATGATAATGATAAATGATTTATTTTCTTGTGGTTCTAGATAGTACATAAAATGTGGTGTCAAATAAATTAATCATAATTCGCTAGATCCGCTTAATTAGCTTTATACATAAAATAAATTTGAAAAAGAAACAATACATAATGAGATGCAATTACAATTAATTGTCGTAACTTAATAGCATTATCAAAGAATCTCAATTAAAATGTCAGAATAATTATCATGCATTGAAAAATTTGATGTCAATATATGCAATAAAAAATAATTTGTAAGTATAATAATAAAATTGAATGTCAATTAAGATTCTTATCCTCTAAAAAATCTCTAATAGGATAGTAGGTTTTGTCTAACAGGAATTGATGTAGAGTTTTTTTTACATTTTTTTTTGTGCCTGATAGGCTGTACTTGCCTTTGACCACTATATCACCTGATGGTAAGTGATGATGTGGTCGAAGATGTTGTTCAGGGTAACCTAGAAGTATTGGCTCTCAAGGACAGCTGCCGGAACACACCGTTAGGTGCTTGGCGACAGATTTTCTACTTGAGGGTGGTTGCTAGCCAGGCGGGCATTCGCGAAATGCCCTACCACCATGCTATAACGACTGCCATCGTAAGACAACAACCGGGACCGACGGCTTAACGTGCCCTCCAAAGCACGGAAACGCTCAGTAGTAATGTCACTCGCGGTCACCCATCCAACTCATGCCGTGCGCGACGTTGCTTAACTTTGCTGATCGGTTGAGAACAGCTAAGTAAACTTCGCTACGAGCGCTTCAAAAATAATACAATCTACATAATACAATACAATCAATACGTCTGATTCGTTGCGGAATAGCATTGTATATTTTGTGTGCCATGCAGAACACACTCTTACGCATGAATAATTTACTTCCCAAGTGATGTAGTAGGTTTCCTGCCCGTCGAGTGCCAGCCGGTATAAATTCAAATAATTCAGGATTGCGTTTTACGAACAACGCAACCTCACTAATGTACATGGATGGCAATGTCAATAGGTTTTGATTTCTTGAAATAATGTTTACACGAGTGAGTTTGCTTAAGGCCGTACATTGCTCGAATACATCGTTTTTGTACCTTGAATATTTTTAAATAGTTAGCCGAGTTGCCCCAAAATCTAGTAGGAAATCTGTCATCAAGCACTTTATGATGTATTCCGGCAGCTGTCCCTAAGAGCAAGTAATCATAAGTCTGAACGACATCTTCGACCGCATTTTCATATTATCATCAGGTGAGATGATGGTAAAAGGCTAGACTTAGTGTCTACACAAGAAAATCTACCGCATTGTTGAAGGAAAATACGATACCAAACACAGTACCATTCGACCACAACGGACAATGAGACACAACTTGGTCAAAATTATGATATTTTTTTATGTATGTTAATCTATGACCACCTGATTGTAAGTGATGATGTGGTCGAAGATGTTGTTCAGGCTAACGTAGAATTACTGGCTCTCAAGGACAGCTGTCGGAACACACTGTTTTGTGCTTGGCGACAGTTTTTTTACTTGAGGGTGGTAACTAGCCTGGTGGGTATTCGCCCTACTATAACACCACCATATAACGACTGCCATCCTAAAATAACAACCAGGACCAACGCGATGGCTTAACGTGCCCTCCGAAGCACGGAAGCGCTCAGTAGTAATATCATTAGCGGCACCCATCCAACTCCTGACCGCGGCGGACGTTGCTTCACTTTGTTGATCGGTTGAGAACAGCCAAGTACCTATACTTCGCTACGAGCGCTTCGAAATGTTTCAGTCTTTCAATTCATGGTGAATATGAACTTCCTGATCAGAACTTAGATCCTAATGGTTCAACACCTCTCTTGGGCACCACGAAGTGTTTTGAAAATGCTAACATATATTTTTAATATATAATTTTTTGCAATAACGCATGCTATGCGGATTACATTACAAAATTAAAAATTTACAAGAGGAAAAGTTATAGTCCCGCACTGATTTTTTTACCTCTCGGAATATTTTTGTTTTACTAACTGATAATAAATGTAATTTTGATTTATTATCATTGTTGCAGCTCCGAGAATTCGCCAAAGAACTGAGAGACAAGGTGGCGGAAAAGGCGTCCGACGAATCTATACAGAACACAATCAACAAGCAGATTGGTGTTATCTACCACATTGTCGCCACTTGTTTAGGTTTGTGTCTACGTTTTTTGAGTTAAATACTAAATGCCCTAAGGACCTATGTGAGCATGGCAAAACAAGCCTTGCGCCGTCCGTATAACACTGACATTTCAAAACTATATCTACTCCTATATGGTTGATTGCATTATCTGCCATTTTTACCGACTTCAAAAAAAGGAGGAGGTAATCAATTCGTCTGTTATTTTTTATTTTTGTTACCTCAGAACTTTTGACTGGGTGAACCGATTTTGATGATTTTATTTGAAAACTGATGCTTGCCGTTCGGCCAAATATAAAATTTATCACAATCGGTCAAGACGGTTTTGAGTTACACTGCAATAACCGAAAAGTTTTTTCCTATGTTGATGTTATAGTCATTGACAGTGAATGACAATCGATCCCATAAGCAGCAAGGGTCACCAAAAAGAGTGTTTTTTTTACTTACCAAATAATGGCACCGACTCCATCACTCAAATGTGTGAAATAACTTGTCAAAGTCGGTACTATGTCCACAATATTGGGATAGTAGGCACCTTTTGAACCATCCTGGTACCGAGTTCAACAAGTTATTTCACACGTTTGAGTGTTGAATTCGGTTCTATTTTCGGGTATTTTTTTTTGTTAAATGTGGTTATTTGCTTAAGGCCGAACCAAATTGATTTGTTGTACACTACTAATAACAAAAATATAACTTTTATTATATACCCATTAACGACTTCAAATTTAGACTAACAAAATTAGTAATGACACTGTAAGTAACTATACCTAAATATTGAGTATACACATTTTTAACGTTCACATTATATTTCATGCTTTTTTTTAATACTAGCTATGTATCTATTGCTTAAAGTTGTTTTAAAGATTATTAATTTCTTTATTGAATTTTAAGGGTATAGAATAGGCCCCTATCTGGGTATAAACGTGCTAGGTAACCTACATACTAATATGTAACAAGGCTCAATTAAAAAGAAATCAATTTATTTGCTTACAGCATATTACATAATGCTGTCCATGTTCTATATCATGGACGGCGTTATACAATATGCCATATAGGTACAATACCTATTTTGTTGACTTTTTAATATATATTGCTGCGCTCAGCAGGGCTGGAAAAAAGTAACCTCTTACACTGCTCATCTTCCTTCTTTATCCAGTGGATACGGACAGACCGTCGAAGCTAAGTAATAGTGTCTCGCATTTGACGTCGGAACCCTAAAAACACGCAGCGCTAGTAAATCTTAATCTCAATATGATGTGATAATTGTTTATATTTTGGTCAGTAATTTAAACATAATACTATATTTTTCACCTTCAGGTACCCCACCAGAAAAGTTTAACTTCGAATACTACAACAAAGAGAAGGCGTACAAGAGTTTCGGATCTCTAACACCTCAAGAGTTCTACAATCAACACGTCCGTCCTATTTTCAATGTAGATGACAAGGTATGTTAGTTCGATCATAGAGAAATGGTTCGATGCAAAAGTTTGATTTCAAGTACTCGGGCCTGGCTCACTTCGATAAAGTGCACTTTATTGCTTAGTAGCTCGCTTATTAGAGTCGCTTATTTAATGAAATTTCTTTACGGGGTGATCCTAATATTTATATTTACCTACAAGGCGCCTCTCTTTCTATCGCGTATCTCATATCTCTTCTGACGCGGTACGTGGGTTAGGGTTGTGATCTTGTGCTCACATGCTATGTATGTACATATAGTACCTATTCATATTAAAGCAATTAAATACATTACAAATATAAGGTACCTAATCCTTTTGAAGCAGTGATGGCACAGTGGCATTGGCTATGGATTGCCGCGCAGCAGGTCTATGGTTCGAATCCCGCCGCGGCCTTGAGTTTCACTCCATGGTGGAAGGGCATTTTACAAGTGCCCGCATGGCTAGCGACCACCCTCAAGTAGAAAATCTGCCGCCAAGCACCTAACGGTGTGTTCCGGCAGCTGTCCTTGAGAGCCAGTGAAATTACAGGCACATGAGACTTAAGAACTATGTGTCAAAGTGACGGGCGCAGTGCAAATCCTGACTTGTGATGATATGCATTTGTTATAGGCAGAGGTACGCTTGTTCCGTACAATAACATTAAAAAAAAAACTAGTATTAGCAGAAAACTATTTTATTATCTACCTATGTACTCCTATATCTAAAAGGCGTATTTGTTACGTTTGTTTGCTCTTTGGTACAAGTTTATTTAATCTGGATTGACTTTTTATTTATTTATAGCTGATAGGCCAGGCTTAGAACACTATATCACCTGATGGTAAGTGTTGTTCAGGCTAAACTAGAATTACTTACTGGCTTCAAGGACAGCTGCTGGAACACACCGTTAGGTGCTTCTCCCCATTACCTAGGTATATATGGGAACCTGTAAACAGTATTTAAAGTTAACATTAAATACCTATAGGTAGGCGTACGTTTCCTTACCTTTCGATGTCCTTTGGAAGTGAAAAAAACGGGAAGTTCAGACCTTTGTTGTTTGTTATGCAGACACATGCAATGCATTATGATCTTGCCCTCATTTCAACCTACCTACTAGAATACTAGCCGTATTATTCTGCGCTTAAAGGTACGTAAACAGACTATCAAATACAAACACACGTGTACGACGCTTTGAAGTGAAAAGACGTGCGTTGCGGGCTGCCGCGGCAACCCACTGTAGAGTAAACCCGTCTTGTCGCAGCCGCCGATGTACTTGTAGCTTTGTACCTAAAGTGTGAAGTGCGCCAGGCCTGGTCTAGGGCACGGTAGCTAGTGCAATTACTGGCCGAACGAGACACAAGCACTAATGTCTTGGAGAGACGACCGAAGTGCAGTTCGTGTAATTATATCAAAAATGAAATGTCAAGCAGAACGAGAACTGCGACACTGCTACTGTAACAGACAGTCGTGTCGCTTACCATCAGTCCTTCAAAGTTGTCCGTCTCGTCAGGTTTATATTAAACTAGCAGCCCGCCCCTTTGCACGGCTGCTTAACATAAATTATAAATTGAAGCACATAAAAAGTAGTTATTGTGACATAACTGTAATAGTTAGACATATGGTATTGCAGACTTTTTTGTAGATATTGATGTTCTCTGTAAAATTGTAGTACATCACTTTGCTCTATTGTCAACAATTTCCGCAGCGTACGCGATGTAATGATATCTTCCCGGATCCCTAAGTTTTTAAAAATATTATATAGCCTATGTTGATCAGTGATAGTGTAGGTTTCTAATGGAGAAAGAATTTTTCAAATCGGTCCAGTAGTTTTTAAGTTTATTCGTTACGTACAAAAATACAAATCTTTCCGCTTTATAATATTAGTATAAAGTACTGTATCAGCCGGATCGACCACTGCTGAACACAGCCTCCCCTATAAAGGGGGTATTTGCCATAATCCCCACGCTTGACAGGCGACTTGGGGATCGCAGTGTAAGATGGCAGTTCTTTAAAAGGCGCTGCTGCCCACCTTCCAGTATAATTCCCTTAGTCGCCTCTTACGACACCCACGGAATTATATGGAGAGGTGCAATTCTAACCCGGCACCCCACGGAGTAATATTAGTATAGATAGAGGTAACTTGTTTCAGGTATGTTTAGTAAGCGACCCGCGCCCTTCGAACCCGTTCGGGCATCTGTACACGCTGCATTGTCTCGGGAACGTCGTAGGAGGCCGACAGACTGCATACAACAACCAGCCTATAGAGACTCTCATCAAGTATGTTTCATTATATCTTATAGTTAGAAGTCTGAACCTGGGCCCTTAGGCTGTATATCCAACGATATATGCGAGGATGATGCGGTGTAACAGGAAAAAAAACCACCAATATCCTAGGAGCTTAACGCTTCGGTTTGCACATATTCTTGAATCGCTCGTAGCGTAAACTACGCTTAGCTTAGCCATTCTTAACCGATCAGCTGAGTTAAGCAACTTCCGCGGCGGTCATGAGTTGGATGGGTGACTGCTAGTGGCACGTTAAGCTGTCCCGGTTGTGTTCTTTCAAAAAAGTTTGTTCTTTCGAAATTACAGGCTAATGAGACCTAACAACTGGACGTCTCAGTGTGACGGGCACAGTGCAATTCGTCGTTGACGAAATGCGTCTGTTATAGGCAGAGGTTAGTCCATTTAACATCAGGGGCTCGGGCTTGTTCCGTCACAATATATAAAAAAAAACTCCGTGATTGACAACTTCTGTTCCCGTCGCTTGCCAACTGAGCCACCCATGTAGGTGCAGTATGTGATTTTTATTGGTTTAACGTTGAAGCAGTGATCGCCCAGTCGCCTGGCTAGCTGCCACCCTCTAGTAGAAAATCTTTCGAGAAGCGCGTAACAATGTGTTCCGGCAGCTGTATTTGAAAGTCAATTCTCATTCTATAGTCTTTATTTTAATATTTTTATTTTTGCAATCACGCATGCTTTGCGGATTCCATAAAATCACAAATTTACGAGAGGAAAAATTATAGTTTCAACCCAAATTTGAGTTATGACTCATTGTCATGTTAGCTCAATTGGTTAGAGCATACCCCGGCAAAAGGGGTGGATGGACGCGGGTTTCAAATCCCGGGTTTCAAACGACTTAAATCTGTCGTATATATTTTGTAATAAAAGACTATAATTGTGGATTATTCCTGTTTACCATGTACGACCACATCGTCGCTTTCCATCAGGTGAGATTATGGTCAAAGAAATTATAGCCCGGTACCGATAATATTAATAGAATATTCTAGACTGATCTAAATTACCAAATGATTGTATTGCAGAGTTGTGAAGGATAGCATCCAAGGCGGCGAGGCGGTGTGGTTCGGGTGTGAAGTATCTAAGAGGTTCGAACGGAAGAACGGCCTGGAAGACTTAGACGCGTAAGTTGAACTATTTAATTTACAATTTATTTTTTCGAGTAGGCACAGAATTTTGCATCCTAAGTAGGAAACGAACCCGTGTGCCCTAGTTTTACGCACCGGGTGCCTTAACCTATCGAGAATGGGTCTACTCAGCCGAATTTAATCTTTTTTTTTGTTACTTTAAATTATAATTTTTCACTTTTTTCTTATTAAATTTTTCATTTAGGCGCGTAAAACGGTTCGATTCCAGTACGAGTTGAAATTTTTATAAATTGTTTCTTAAAATATAATTTTTACACCATAGCTCTAAGTGAGATAGTTTGAATATGACCCCGTGTCATAGTGTGTCTAATCCCACACTATGACACGGGGTATACATACCGTAACGGTTAAAAAGTACCACAAAAAATACTATAAATAATCACAATATTTTGCACATGGTACCGACTTTGACAAGGTATTTTACACATTTGAGTGTTGAAACCGTTTCCATTTTTTGTAAAAAAAACAATTCTCCCTTTTTAGTGACCGTGCTACTTATGGGATCGCTTGTCATTCATTGTACCATCAATATAGGAAAATACTTTTCAGTTACTGGAGTGTAACTAAAAGATGACTTGAAGGATTTTGATGAAATTTAAATGTTAAGCATCAGATTTCAAATAAAAAAAAAACATCAACTTCGATTTACCCAGTCGAAAGTGTTGAGGTAAGAAACATAAAAAAAAACAGAAGAATTGAGTATCTCCTCCTATTTTGAAGTCAGTAAAAAATGCAAAGCGGTAAGGAAATAGGCGTAAAGAGGATGTGTCTGCTATGAGATTAAATAAAATACAAAATGATGCATTATGCTTATATATTTATTATGGCAACGCGCGAGTCATACCTCCGGTGTGGCAAGCGTCCATAGGCTACGGTAACTGCTTACCATCAGGCGGGCTGTATGCTTGTTTGCCACCTCAGAGGTTAAAAAAAATGTTTTTGTTACAGACACGATTACAAGCTGGTGTTCAACACGGAAGTGCAGATTGGATTGACAAAAGCTAACAGACTTATGTACGGGGACTCCTGCATGACGCACGCCATGGTCTTCACAGCAGTCGGCACTGACGTAAGTTATGGACATATTCAAAATAGTACATCATGCATCGAGCGTGGAAAGTAATTAGAGGGTACGATGTTGAATTCTTGTTTAAAGCAGTGTTTCTCAGTGGCATTGGCTATGCACTGTCGCGCACCTGGTTCATGGTTCGAATATCTATCGCCAAGCACCTAACGGTGTGTTCCGGCAGCAATCCTTGATACATCTTTGGTTCCGAAAAGATAAATCTACCTACAGTACTGATACTCATAAGCCAATCGGAACGATTGTGATGTGCCACACGCGCGAATAAAACGTCTGTTCCTGTTTTTAATAAACTGACTTATGTATTTCGCAGGATTTTTCTTTACCAAAATAAATAACACTCCTTCTTTAATCCTCATAGAATAATTGACGATTTAAATTTCTAATAGCTACGAATGAATATGTAAAGAAATGTAGGTCAAGTTAAGTACCCTGGTTCGATCCCCACCGCCGGCTTGAGCTTCACCGCATGGTGGAAAGGCATCTTGCGATTGCCCGCCTGGCTAGCTACCACCCTCAAGTAGAAAGTCTGTCGCCAAGCACCGAAAGGTGTGTTCCGGCAGTAGTCCTTGAGAGCCAGTGAAATTACAGGCACAATGAGACTTAACAACTATGTCTCAATGTGACGGGCGCAGTGCAATTCGTGACTTGTGATGAATTGCAACTGTTATAGGCAGAGGTTACTTAACATCAGGTGGGCCTCAAGCTTGTTCCGTCACAATAACATGTCAGAACGCAAACCTTACCGCAGCGGGCGTGGTTTAAAAAGTGTATCATGCGGCGCAACAGCTTTACCTTGACGCGACCAATTGGATGCGATCATTACTAAACGCCAAATCAATTAACCAATCCAATTGAATTTGGAAGATTATGCGTGTTTTGTTAATTGTGAACTTGATGAGTCCGAAATCAACGCGGCAACTGTATGAGAGTTGCACTTATTTACATATATATTCTTATATTAACAGGCACATGGATCTTGTGAGTAGCTGTCAGTTCATGTAGGAACGATTTTGTACACGCTTACGCTGATCAAAGCGCAAACGGATCGGGTTTTGACCGACTTTAAAAAAGGAGGAAGTCTCAATAAGATTGGTTTTTTTTATGTTTGTTTCCTCGGGACTTTTGATTGGGGGAATCGATTTTAATGATTATTTTATCTATTTTTTATTTTGATTATTTATTTTTTAATTTGAAAGCTGATGCTTCCCGTGTGGTCCGATGTAAATTTCATGGAAATCGGTTCTGCCGTCATTGAGTTACGCTCCAATAACTGAAAAGCGTTCTATCTTCATGATATTATAGTCATTGCCAGTGAATGACAATCGGTCCCGTAAGTAGTAAAGTAGTCACTTAAAGGTGTTTTTTTACCTAAAAATACAACCGACTTTAGCACTAAAAACTGTGAACTTGTCGAAGTTGGTACCGTACGCACAATATTGTAATAATAAGCACTTTTGAACTATCATGGTACCGACTTCAACAAGTTTTTACACAATTTTGAGTGTTGAAGTCGGTTCCATTTTTAAATAAAAAAAAATGTATAGTGTTAAATTTGTATATTTCGCCTGTTACTGGACCTTTCACCTCAATGTGCTGTTTCCCATTTTCCAGGAACAAGGGAACCCAACAAAGTTCCGGGTGGAGAACTCGTACAGCGATAAGGAGTATGACAAAGGATACCTGCTGCTCAGCGAACCTTGGTTCAGGGAATTCGTGTTTGAGGTATGTCATATATACTTCCTAACACATAATAAAAAGGATCACTCCGCAAAGCCATTCCAATAAATAAGCAACTCTAGCTACGAAGCAATAAAGTGCACTTCAGCTCGCAAAGCATGGAGTACCTAATATTTATATTCACCTACAAGGGGTGTCTCTTTCTATCACATAGCCACGCATAGCTCTGATCTCTTCTGACGCGGCACGCACTGTATCCCGTCCGGACAGATATGCCGACGTACCAGGGGGCCAAGTCTGCTAATTACATGTTCATATTCAGCATAGATTCATTCAAGATTCATACAAGACAGAATCGGTAGTCTGCTGATCCCTTATGAATATATGAATCTATGATGAATCTAGGCTGGTTTGACGATATTTCCAACAAAAAAGTGTGTTCCGGCAGCTGTTCTTGAGAGCCAGTAATTCTAGGTTACCCTGAACGACATCTTCGACCACATCATCACCTACCATCGGGTGAGATTGTGGTCAAAGGCTAAACTATGAAACATAAAAAAACGGTTAGCTCCATTACCATCATAATGAGACAATAAAGACTCCATTCTGCTATAATTCTCAACCACATCGCTTACCACTAGGTGACATAACTGTCAAAGGTCAATAATCAATTAACATAACATAATATTGTTACGAGCTGAGGGTTCGGGATAAATAATGCAATACGTTTTCGGCAAACTGACACCTTTATTCCACAGTTCTACAGACACTTCACTGAACACAACACTAAAACACTGACTTTAAAGATCACTAATCACACACTTCACTGTATTTAACTATTCGCGCTTGGAGCACTTGGTCCAAAGGTAATCGCACTGTAGCTTGTTTCGAACTCAAAGTAAGACTGTCTCGTCGGCCCGCACCCGACCCTATTTATACCCAAAAGTCAAAGCTTCCAGAATATTCTATACTAGTCTTGATAGAAAAACAATAGGGGCCATAAATCACTCAACTCGTCTTCTTCTTCGCGCGGCAACTAGTGCCGGCACGGACGCGCCTTCGGGCACGGTTGGCCCCTTTGCGCGGCAATCCTTCGCCAGCAGTGCATCACTGCTGGGTCGCGGGGTGTGTGCCATGTGGGTGGCACCTTCGTCTTGTCCGGGGTATGTGGTCAGTCCAGTGAATCTTCTGTCTCCCTACTCGCCCTCAGCCCACCGGGTGAATCCCTCTGGTGGGAAGCCCAGTGAGCGAGTCGCTCGGGAGACAAGATGTTGTCGCGTCCAGGCCGGCCCTTCGGGGCCTGGGCGTCGCGGCAGCGTCGGGGGTCCAGAATGGTGCTTCCTAGCGGAAGGAAAGGAGCTTGCCCACCCCCGCTAGTACTAGCGGGATGGGGTCGGCTGGAGTAAGCGCCTGGAGCACGTCCTGGAGGATGCATAGGGCGGACTCGATGATTTCGAGTTCCGCCGCCGTCTTTGTCGTCTTCTGATAGGCTGTCTCGCTCTCGCGTGGGAGCGAGACAGTGGCAGTCGGCCTTCTTGGTCGCGCGAGGGGTGCGCGTGGCGCGCCCTCCGCGTGCTTTGTTTGGATGGGTTCGACTTGGGCAGGGGGTTGAACAATGCCCTGTCGTGCACCCTTCTTCTTGTTTTTCTTCTTCTTCTTTTTCTTTTTCTTCTTTGTTCCCTCAGGGCCGGCGCCGCGGACTGGCGGGTCGTTTGCGGCGGCCATGAGGGACTCATTGGCTGTCTTCAGTCCGGTGGCCTTTGGTAAGCGCACGGGTGCGCGCTTACTTGTGGTTGTCGTCGTCATCGTGGTGGTGGTTATAGCCGTGGTGCCCGCGTGCTTGTTCCGCGCCTCCTCGCGGAACACAGCGCAGCGGGGGTTATTGGCGGTGTGCGCTCCGCCACAGTTGGCACACGTCGCCGGCTCATCGAGGGGTCTGGGACAGTCGCGCGCAAAGTGCTCGCCCCCGCACCTTACGCACGCCTGCCGTCGGAAACAGTTGTGGGAGGAGTGCCTGAATGCCTGGCATCTGTGGCATTGAGCTGGGCCCCTCCTCCCACGCCAGTGTTCTAGTTTTACCCCGGGCATGCACAGAAGTTCGTCCACTTCGTATATGCCCGGGGTCAGGCTGTCCGTCCTCTTCATCTGCGCGAAGAAGATGCAGCCTGGTCTGCCTGGTTCCGGTTTGGTATCAACCGGAAGTCCTCGTATGGCTATCTTTAGGCTTCTCTCTTTGGGCAGGGAATACGAGAACCATGTCAGTTTGTCCCCCTCGGCCAGGTTAGAGAGGTAGGACTGAATGGCACGGTACTCGTCTCCATCGGTTGGCGTGAAACGTACGCCCTTATTATAAGGGCGGACGGACGGTGGTCTGCCGAGCTTCTCTTTCAGCGCGCGGAGGTGCCTGCTGCTGTTGGTGAAGCTCTCGATAATGATAGGTGGGTATCGTTCCTTCTTCTTTGTCTCGTCCGGTAGGTTGATGGCAGTGGTGGCCATCACTGGGGTGGCAGTCAGTGTATTGTCCGCCCACTCGTTTGATGCCTGAGCGGGTGGGCGGGGGTTTGTAGCCGTTGTGGTCATCGGTGCCGCGGCCGGGACACGGGACATAAATCACTCGTTTAACGTAAACAACTTTTGTATGCAATTCAATGGAAATTAACTATTACTTATACTGTGGTTGTTTACTTGTTGCCTGAGAACAAAAGGCGACCCTTTTTTTTTATAACATTTTTTGTGAAGAGTAGGTACATTCTTTGTTTTCTTATGCTTGTTTACCGACGTTGGATTATTCTGGATTGTTCAAGCTCTTGTGCCGTAACAATATCGTGTACAATGTTAACTTTGAAGCCTCTGCTCCTCGACATAGCTTAAAACTGTGTTTCGAAGACCAGTGACTATATTCTCCTATGTGACTATATAAAACAGAAATTATGCTTTTATAATTTTTCTTTACATAAATGCTACGAATAAATAATGTAAAGAAGTATAACTCTGATACAGTGAACGCTTCGATTTCGGCCTCATCAAATTCACAAGTAACAAAACACGCACTATTTTCCAAATTCAATTGGATTGGTTAATTGATTTGGCGCTTAGAAATGATCGCATCTGATTGGTCGCGTCAAGTTGATGTTGTCACCGCCGTCATTGCCTAAGGTCAAACCGCACTACTGCGCTACAGAGCGCGGCAGCGAAACGGCGCGGCTCGGGAAATATTAATTTGTATGGATTTATAAATGGCGTAAACCGCACTATAAGGAGAGACGCGGTGCAGTAAATTATCTAGTTATTTCACGTTCCAACTACGTTTCAACAATTCATAAGACCTTACTTTAGGTTCTAAAATCTGTGTGAAATCGATAATTACCTTTGAAGAGTCGTAAAAAAGAGTTTTTCGAACGAGAATTTTGTTATATCTTGCACCCAAATATAACACATATTAATTTTTCAGCTAAATCTGCTTCTTTGCAAGACACCACGATTATTTTACTTCGACGACTTCATACATTTCGAATTTTTGCCATTAGTTGGAAAAACCGTTCTGCTACGCCGTATTGATATTGTGAACGAAAAAATCGCGCCACTTAGCTGCAGCACTGCTCTGCACCTCTGTAAATGCATATTAGACAGTGACAGCCGCTTCGCGACGAAACTCTGTAGTGCGTTCCCAGCTTTAGATACGCGTGGATGGCGTTATGCTACAATATGTAAGCTTGTTTACGTATTCATTTTCTCAATAAAATATTTGGTTTTTTCAATAAAATATTTTAGGTTTTTCATGCAATTTATTTCAGTAGATTGGAATTACTATCTTGGAAATAATATTCTATAATTTAAAAGTCGGTATATACATATAATACGCTAAAAAAAAGAAATGTATTTCAAGAAAAAATGTTTTATTTAAGGCTATATTGATAGTAGGATATAACTCAGAATTAAATTGGATTTTAAAAATCTCTTATTGCGTGTATTAGGTGAATAAGTACATCAAGTTTTTTTTTGTATTTTAACAAAATTCTGTAAACTATAATAAATACTTTTAGCTACTACAACGAAAGCATTTAGTCAACCTAGCTGCCATTTCAGGCTTGCAGGCAGTCTAAGCACTCCAGCTGTCTACCAGTTGGCAGCGTGCCCAGCATATCCAGAACTATTATTCTAGTATTCCATTGTACCAAATTAATATTATGGATTATGGATTATACATACCTATTGGAAGTAAAAAACCGCAGCCATAGGTGTGACAACTGACAACTATCAACGTGGCAGTTAATGTCGTATTTATATGTTTTAGGTACAAATTACATTATAGTTATCTAGATATAGATCTCAAGCATGACAGCTGCCAAAATGACTGTTAATATCATATTTTTCCGTTTCTATTTCATATTTTGGATTAAAATGACATAAAAGTACCTAGAAATTACTCTTACGTATGACAGCTATAAGACCTAAAATCAATTTACTTGTAATTTTATGTCCTTTGTATCCCAAAAATTAAATACGACATAATCAACTGTCACTTTGACAGTTGTCAGATCTAAGCCCTACTTCTAGGATATTTTATGTCATTAAAAGCACAAATACTAAATTAGAATTGAGGACCTTTATCAAAGTTTTTTTATGACATTTGTAGTACATGTTTGACATAAAAAATTGAGCATACGAAAAAAAATTTTGTTTTACAAAAAAAAATCTCAGACTAACAATGTTCCGAAGTTATTTTTGACTTAATGTAAAATTCATGTTGCATAAAACTATTCAGGGTAGTCAAGTATGGGTTTCCAAAATATTGTTATTTACTCGTTTATACAAGTTATTCCCGATTTTTTTTTATCCGTATGGCTTCTCCACATTTTACTACATAGTATGGCATTTTTTCAGAATTAAACAACGTAGAAGAACATTGATAAATTCAGTTGAAAATTCCCGTGGTACAACCGCATGACTCGAACCCACACGGCGAACTGACAGCGCCACGCGGTACACTTTTTAAGCCACGCCCGCTGCGGTATAGTTTAAGTTGTGTAGTTTTTGAGCATGAATTACATTTCTTTTCATTATTATTCGTAGCATAAATGCATTTCTGGTTGTTTATGTGTTTTATACAATACATATATCATCTACCCTCTAATCCCTGAAGGCATTGTCTGTAGTATTTTATCGACAGATGTGTTTTGATAACATATATCTGTAATAGGGGGTACGTACGTTGCCATTTACCCGGTACATTATCAGATCCAGAGATATTTGCATTTTGCGAATGCCTGCCTAGCTAGCTTGGCTCAAGTAGAAAATCTGTCGCCAAGCACCTAACAGTGTGTTCCGACAGCAGCGGCCATTATTACGGCGGCCATTAACAGCTGTTAAGACGTAGTGTATTTTAAATATGTCGTACTGAGCTATTTAAAAACAGCTTTCAGGATCTATATCACATGGTTGTATCAGCGACTTTGTCCACTGCTGAACACAGCCTCCCTCATTAAGGACGAGTTTGCCATAATCCCCATGCTTGGCAGGCATCTCTTTTAAAGATACATAAACAATGTTCCGGCAGCAGTCCTTGAGAGCCAGTAAATTTACAGGCACATAAGACTTATGAATTATGTCTCAGTGTCGGGCGCAGTGCAATTCGTGACTTGTGATGAAATGTGTCTGTTATGGGAAGAGGCTAGTCCGCATAATATCAAATGGGCCTCGTGCTTGTTCCGTCACAACAAAATAAAAAAAAATAGATAAGGAGACTTAACAAATATATCTCAAAGTGTCGGGCGCAGTGCAATTCGTGACTTGTGATGAAATGCATGTGTTATAGGCAGAGGTTAGTCCGTTTAACATCAGGTGGGCCTCGAGCTTCGTCAAGTTCCGTCACGACAGCATAAAAAAACAGATAAAAAGGTGCTTACATTGTCATTAATATAATTTAATATTTTACAGGTGGTGGTAGATAAGAAATACGTGCCAGACAACGTGCTAGAAGTTTTCAAACAAGAGGCTGTAGTACTACCCGCTTGGGATCCGATGGGCACTCTCGCCTGCCCACTATGTTCTAAGGAATGATAGCTCAAATATACACACTATGTAAAAGCCGATACTATCTCGCATAACTCCACATTATCTATTAGATTTTTTTGAAGCGCTCGTAGCGAAGTTTGCTTAGCTGTTCTTCACCGATCAGCAAAGTTAAGCAACGTCCGTCGCGGTCATGAGTTGGATGGGTGACCGCTAGTGACATTACTACTGAGCGTGCACGTGCTTCCGAGGGCAGGTTAAGCCGATCCCGTTTGTTGTCTTAGGATGGCAGCCGTTATAGCATGGTGGTAGGGTATTTTGCGAATGCCCGCCTGGCTAGCTACCACCTTCAAGTAGAAAACCTGTCGCCAAGCACCTAACGGTGTGTTTCGGCAGCTGTCCTTGAGAGCCAGTAATTCTAGGTTAAGCCTGTTACTACCTTCCACTACATCGTAACTTACGATCAGGTGAGATTGTGGTCAAAGGCTTAACTACCAGCAATAAAAATAAATAAGAACCCTTACACTACATCGTAACTTACGATCAGGTGAGATTGTGGTCAAAGGCTTAACTACCAGCAATAAAAATAAATAAGAACCCTTACACTACATCGTAACTTACGATCAGGTGAGATTGTGGTCAAAGGCTTAACTACCAGCAATAAAAATAAATAAGAACAGATAAATAGTTGTATTTTTCATAATATTCTTCGTTAATATCAATCAAAGAATTAATTTCCTTTGTTAGAAAAAATACTGACATCAATGAAGATGTTCTTTGGAGGTAATATCGGCTTTTAATTTTAGTCTTGCGGTCTATTGTCTTTTTTATGCGGATTCCAATCTTGATCCGCATCTATTAACATTATGATTAACACAATCCGCTACACTAGACTTTCGAAGCAGTGACGGCTCAGTAGCATTGGCTATGGACTGCCGTGCCGCAGGTCCATGGTTCGAATCCCGCCGCGGGCTTGAGCTTCAAAGCATGGTGGAAGGGCATTTTGAATGCCCGCCTGGCTAGTGACCACCGTCAAGTAGAAAAGCTGTCGCCAAGCACCTAACAGTGTGTTCCGGCAGCAGTCCTTGAGAGCCAGTGAAATTACAGGCACATGAGACTTGACAACTATGTCTTAAGGTGACGGGCGCAGTGCAATTCGTGACTTGTGACGAATTCCATCTGTTATAGGCAGAGGTTAGTCCGCTTAACATCAGGTGGGCCTCGTGCTTGTTCCGTCACAATTACATTAAAAAAAACACTAAATCCGCATCGTATGACTTGTAGTTTCAAACCTAATTTGACAATAAAATCACTATACAATATGTCTCCTAGCAGTTTAAAGCAGCCTCGGATTACGCCTGCCTCAGCAAAGCGGATTATCGTTCTCAAAATGTATATTGCCTTTTCAAATCGTGTTCATTTTGATCTGTCAAATGATGCGAATTTAGATTGTTTCGCATCCGCACATTAAAGACAATCAGGCTGCAATGTAGGGATATTAAGTAAGCGTTAAATAGGTAACTTTTTTGTAGTAACAATAAATTGTAAAATTATTTAACAAAAATAACTGGTCGTGGGTAACAAAAACATACTATTTTTGTTTTGTAGCTAGTCCGGGTAACTATTCTTCTTGATTAAACAAACAATATTCGTTATATTAATATTAGGTCCTTACATATGAAATTGGCGTTTTGTATGGGAGGAACAAAAAGTCGAATATTTTTTAATATAATATATTTAATTAATCAAAGTATGAACCATTATTTTCTATGCACTTTTGCCATCTCATAGGTAGTTCATTGATCCCTTTACTAAAAAAACCAGTCGGACGGGAATCAATAAAATCTTTGAAGGCGATTTGGACTGCCCCATCGGAGTTGAATTTTTTCCCTTGCAAGAAGTTATCCAAATTTCGAAAAAAATGGTAATCTGTTGGAGCAAGGTCCGGGGAGTACGGAGGATGTCTTAGACTTTCCAATTGAAGCTCTTCTAATTTAGTAGCCGTCTGTAGCGCAGTGTGTGGTCTAGCGTTGTCGTGAAGCAGCAGTGGCGTGGAGCGATTGACCAGCCTAGGTTGTTTAGCCGCTAGCTTTTCCATCATGGTTTGCAATTCCTGACAATAGACATCAGCCGTAATAGTCTGGCCAGATTTGAAAAAACTGTAATGAACAATACCGGCACTAGTCCACCAAACGCTTACAAGTAACTTTTTTGGGGTTAATTTTCGCTTGGGGCAGGATTTGGCTGGCTGGCCAGGATCTAACCATTGCGCTGAGCGCTTCCGATTATCGTAAAGAACCCATTTTTCATCACAGGTAATGATTCGGTTTAAAATACCTTCATTATTGTGCCGGTTTAGTAATGTAACGCAGCAGTCGACGCGCGTTTGCCGGTTTGTTTCAGTCAATTCGTGAGGTACCCACCTTTCAAGCTTTTTAATCTTCCCAATTTGCTTCAAGTGAATTAAAACAGTTTTATCACTAACATTGCAGCCTGCAGCTAACTCGGACGTGGTTTGCGATGGATCCGCTTCCACAATAGCCTTCAACTCTTCATTATCAACTTGAGTCTCAGGCCGTCCACGGGGCTTGTTCTGCAGGTCGAAATTTCCAGAACGAAAACGTTGGAACCAAAAACGAACTGTGTTTTCTTTTGCAACACGACCGCCATACACATCATTCACCCTTCGAGTTGTTTCCGTAGCACTAGTGCCACGGCGGAACTCGTACTCGTAAATAATGCGATATTTAAGGTTTTCCATTTTGTAAAATGAGTGACGCAAACAGAAAAAAACAGAAGAAAAATAACAAATGAATGACGATCATCGAAGCACAAATACATGAGTCTATAGCTGTACAAATTTGAATTTGGAATTCCTTACCAAAGAGGAGAAAGTCCTGATTAAAGTGGCCAGTACGAAAAACGCCAATTTCATATGTAAGGACCTAATATTTTATTTCATTTTGAATAAAATTTTAATCGTTAACCGTAACAAAGTATTTTTTAAGGTAAAATCACATTATTAACAATTTATTAATTTTATTTATATTTATAACATAATTAAATTTATTACATGAATTTATTATACTTAGGGCCTGTTTCAGAATGTTCGAATAAGTTCCGGTTATACTACCCAGAACATATTTAATAATTAAAACACTATCTTTGCGTTTCACAGTCATCGATTTAGCCTATCCATCGGTTAAAGCTTGAAACGCGCTGCATGTTAACTGTCATTTTTATCATTCAGTTATTTTATGTTCCGGGTAGTATAACCGGAACTTACTCGAACATTCTGAAACAGGCCCTTAGACCGTTCTAGCAGTAATTGTGGATTTATTATATACTCATATTATGATCAATGTTCTTCTAGTGGCACGAATTTCAAGTTCTGGGTTGCCCAAACTAGCTACAAAAGCAAAACAGTGCTTAAATTTAAAATTTTCCGCGAACTTGCTTTATCACCCAACGAGTTCTGTACAAAAAGCCAAGGTCACAGTAAGAAAAAATACAGCTGTTTTAGCTGTCAGTAGAAATTTGTATGTATGAAATTGTAAGGGTGTTGAGAAAAATCTCAAAATGCACTGATTTTTAGGAAAACTTGTGATCTGTAAAATTATTTTATTTTAATATTTTTTGTGTATATTATTTTATGTTTAAATACAAACCAATTAACTGGTGCTAACTTTAGTATCATTTTCTAAATACTATTGCAATAACCATAAATATAAATGCAGTACCTAACACTAAATGTATTTTTTTTTGAAGCAATGATGGCTCAGTGGCATTAGCTATGGATTACCGCGCAGCAGGTCCATGGTTCGAATTCCGCCGCGGGCTTGAGCTTCACCGCATGGTGGAAGGGCATTTTGCGAATGCCAGCTTGGCTAGCTACACCCCTCAAGTAGAAAATCTGTCGCCAAGCACCTAACGGTGTGTTCCGGCAGTTGTCCTTGAGAGCCAGTAATTCTAGGTTAAGCCTGTTAACACCTTCGACCACATCATCAACAACCATTTAGTTGTTTTTATAATTTTAGGCGTCAGTTCTGTATAGCTTTCGGGTTCATTAATTACATATTTCAACTTGGAAATTTTCGCGACAATAGGTAGAGATAATTCAGTATAAAAATGCACGCCCCTCTACTAAACGTGGTTATTTAAATGTGTGTGCGATTATACTGTGAACACATTTGCTGCACTTTCACACACCACGATGACTGAAAAACCAATGATATTGTCGAGGTTGCATGTATTGCGTCTTTTATAGCTATATAAAATAGAACATGAATGAATAGATTCAGACGTTACTTTGCGGAAATCCATATTTAATAATAACAAATATTTTTAAAATATTTTATGAAAACATCAAATTAATATTTTAGTAAAACACTAAAAGTATATCTAGTGACAATTCCGCCCAATTTTGGCACGCACGATCGAGAACATTCTCGATCGTGCGCTTGTAGAGTCAAGACCTGTAGAATCGAAACGCGTCGAAAATTCTTCCGGTATGGCTGCGTGGCGTTTGTGACGTCACATCGGCTTAGCAGGAAAATTAGGCGGAATTGTCACTAGATATATTTTTATATTTTTTAAGTGTTTTATTAAAATATTAATTTGATATTTTCTTAAAATATTTTTAAAATATTTGTTATTATAAAATAGAACATCCTTCGTAGTGCGTAAGCGCACACAAATACAATTTCACTGATACACGTCACACAACTGGTTCGTATTTGTTCTATGCTCTTACTATGCAGCTTATATACTTACTATTATATAAGCTGCTTACTATACAATAAAATTATTTATTGAGCGCCTGAGATAACAGTTGTATCTGTGTGTGAGCAAAACTCATGCTTGACTGCTGTTTTGTTTAGTTTTGTTATTTTGTTCGATATTTGGCTGTGTAAGTTGTACGCAATGTACATAATTAAGATATAGTGTGGTAATATATTATTATACCTATATTTATCGAGAATTCAATGTCTAGACAAACCTAACGTAGGTTTTAAGACATTACTAACATAAACCATAATGAATATTTTAAATTTTTGGATAAATAAAGAAAAAAAAACAAATTCTCTATTTTAAATGTAGGGGTAACGACATTGGAGGGGCGTGCATTTTTAAACTGAAAGATATATGTCTACCTATATATTTAATTTTTACGTCGTGTTTATTGCGTTCATAATTCAATCTGTCTTGTTTTTATTCGATAATCGGTCAGCCTAGAAACTGTATTTTCTTTATTGTGATGTGTAATAACCGCATTTTATTTTTGCATTATAAAATAACAATAATTGTGTTCATATAGTTACCAATGTGTGCTATTAAAAAGCAATAATGTATTCTATAAATAGGTATGTTTTTTTAACATTTTGTACTGTCAGTAGAATCAGATAAAGAAATAAAAGGTTGTGTAAAATAAATTATTGTTTATTATTTAAACTTAAAAGATTGATCATATTACTTTTTGTTTGTTAATCCAAATACTTAAAGAAAAATAAATGACATCTACGAAGGTGCCTTCTTGAGATAATATTGGCCTTAAAGTTACCAGTTACCAATGTTGATCTGCATCTTTTGACATTGAATAAGTTGGCATCGTCAGGACCACTACGTCCTAGTTATGAATGAAATTCTATCGTTATCATTATCGCCGATTCTAATGGGTTAACCTAACTATAAACCCATTCGGGCGGCCAGAAAACAAGACAGACCGGTATTTTTGGTCCAAAATAATTTACCTAGCCTATTAGAAAAGGGCCTTTGGAGGTCCGACGCCGTATGTGGCTGCAAAGGGATGGATCCACAGTAGGTATATTACGGTACGCCTGTACGGAAGTACCGGAACGATCTGTCTCCCAACAGTTGGATCGGCCGTGTGAGACTTAATTGAAAAGTGTACAAACACCCAATGGCAACACCTTCGAAGACTAACATTTATTCGTTAGGCAGCACTTAAAAACTACGTCGGTATGTTTTGGGTGTGGCTCGAGAAATTAGCGCTCTGGTATTGAGGATTTGGGGCTATAGAAAACTCGACCTAAACGCGATATTTTTAACTATTCACATATTCCAAGCTAAGTGTTAGCAAAAATTAAAGTTGTCAAAAAAAATTTAAAGTTACCATCATGAACAAGTATTGCTATTTATAAACAGGAGTTTCTTATTATATGGACCAATCAGTATGCACAACTAGTTGTGTTGTGAGGAAAAACAAACTTATACTGCATGGGTTTCTTAGAAGTAAGTATAGACTACAACAAATCATGGCATTTATTGATTCTGTTACTACTAGCATGGATTCGGGTGACTAAGTTGTTAAAGGTGGCTGTCCGAACGGATTACAGCAAGGCTTTCGGTAGAATCGATTACATTATGGTTCTCGCAAATCTCAGGTGTTTTACTTCATACGGTCACTATCGATGCCAAACTGTAGTCTTGGATGGGTATGCGTCAACTCCGCCACACCTATTCGGTCTCGGATCCCGCAGGGTTCTCTTCTTGGCCCTCTTATTTTGGTAATTTTCAGCAATAAAATCCTCTCGTGGTCACTATTGTACTGTGTGTACTCTCATTATCTCCTGTTTGTCGATGATATGAAGATTTTTAAAGTGATAAAAACTAGTAGTGATCTAGAATCGTCGCAACTGCATCACAATTATTCTACATGCTTAGTGTTCCATAAACATGCTCGATCTTATTTACGTGAGTTATCCCGTATTATTTACTAAAATGAGTGAAAACCACGTTAGTTTTTATAACAAAATTGCAAACCTCTACGGGGAGGTACGGCTAAATGAAGTGAGACGGTTCGCAAAATTAAGAATCCAACGTAACAAACTTGAATGGTTTATCGTTAGTGAAAAGGTGTGGTGAATGCAGTGTAGTGCTAAAATGTATGCAACTTAAACCAGTGAAATGTTTTCAACAAAAGTTTCTTCGACAAAATAAACAATCAATTATTGGTGCGGGTAAAACGAGGGTACCATCGGAAAATATTTATTGTGTGTAGTGAATTATACCAATTACACCTGCAGTTATCTAAGGTTCTAAGCTCCGATTTGTGGGAAACTTTGGACTCAATGACGTACAGTAGGGCACTTATTATTCAAGACCAAGAATAAAATACAGGCAAGCAAACTGGAGCGCCTGACCAAAACCTCTCAGCAAAGTCATGTCATGCAAAATACGAATGCTGGTGATAGGACTGTAGTCAATGTATCTTCGCAGACAATTTCTGAAAAGATGACCACATCCTTATCTAAAGGCCTCAATTTCGCACCAACACCGAAGAAAATACCAGTGGAATCAATCATCAGCAGTATTGAACACACAATTATGTGTAACAAAATCAACTCACGAGACGCTGAGTGTTTGAGACAAGATGTCGCATTAACGCTGAGAAAGGGAAAGTTGCCCAAATCCAACATATCTAAATCGGAGATAGATGGTCTAAAGTGCCTACGCGAAAACCCTGATTTGCTAGTTTTACCGACAGATAAGGGTAACGTTACTGTTGTTGTTGATACTCTAGCATATGAACAAAAACTAAATCGCTTACTCGAGGACAGCAACACCTACAAAAAAGTTGGCTACAATCCCACCAACAGAGTTACTGCTAAGTTAAACAAGCTCTTAATGGTCTTGCCAGATGAACTGTATAATAGCTTGCGCCCCTTAAACCCGACCACACCAAAAATCTATGGCTTGCCAAAAATCCATAAACCAGACTGGCCTCTTCGTCCTATTGTTAGCCAAATAGACTCACCTATGTACAAGACTGCCCGATTCCTCTCAGACATGTTACTATACCATTCACGGGCAAAACTACTAGTTATGTGAAAGACTCCGCCCACTTCATACAACTACTGGAGGATGTACGGCTAGGTGAAGACGAAGTGATGGTAAGCTTCGATGTCGTATCGTTATTCACAAATATACCGATAGAGGACACTACTAACATTATATCGGAATTAATAATATGCATACCTATACCTATCGAGTATATGAACATAATACGATACACTCTGTCGAGTGGATACTTTGTGTGGAAAGGGGATTTTTACTTGCAAATCGACGGCATAGCGATGGGGTCTCCCCTAGCTCCGGTAGTCGCTAATATCTTTATGGAGTGGTTTGAAGTAATGGCGACAATAAATACTTCATATAAGCCAAGACACTTGTGGCGCTACGTTGACGAAGTGTTTGCCATTGTGCAAAGAAATAATGTGGATTCGCTGTTAGAACACCTGAACAGCATTCACCCAAAAATTGCTTTTACAGTAGAACGGGAAAGAGACGGAGCCCTGCCTGTTTTGGATGTGTTGGTAAGACGCGACTCGGTCGGCCATCTATCGTACTCAATATATCGCAAGCCAACACACACAAATAGGTATCTCAGAGCGGATTCTCACCACCACCCAGCGCATCTAGCCTCAGTACCACGGACGCTTATAAACAGAGCATTAAGAATATGCGATCCTGAGTACCTGGATACTGAGCTAGACCACATTAAAGGTGTTCTGCAAAGCAATGGATACAAGTTGAGGCACAGTTGGCGTATTACGAACGCGTCGTCCAAGACACGCCCGGCATCAGTGGAAAGAGCGGCAGTATACCTTCCATACACAAAGGGAATCACGGATAAAATTGGAAACGTGTTACGCCGAAGGTACAGCATCAAGACAATATTCCGCCCTATATGACAACTCAGACAGCTGCTTCGCTCTCCCAAAGATAGAGACCCATTGGGAGTCCCCGGTGTCTACATAATTCCCTGAGACTGTGGAAATGTTACGTCGGAGAAACACGCAGGAACGTTTCCACTAGACTCACGGAGCACATACGCTCCATGAAGAATCAGGACATCAACAGCTCAGCCGTGACAGAACATTCTCTGCTATCTAGTGCAGGACACTACATCCGCTTCGACAAAGCTCGGGTCTTGTCGAGAGAAAAGTTCTTCGTGCCTCGCAAGATCCGAGAATCTATATTGAAATTAGTAGGCGTCCAAATTTTAATAGAGACAGAGGTTGGTTCTTGTCACCTACTTGGAAGCCGTGTCTTCATGGAACTGATTTGGAGGCTAATGACGGGTCTAGTGGAGATATAGTGAGCTCCTTTTGCTTGGACGTGTCCCACGCCAGCCGGGATTCCAGCGATGAACAGGACTCGCCGACACGACCAACAGCAACCCACCCCTCGCACCAACCTATGACGTCACGCGCGCTACGAGCTGCCGCCTGCAGTGCTCAGCGAGACGTCAACGCGGGCGTCCCGAGCTCTCCTTGAAAAAGACCACCGGATGTGGTTGAAACTATAGTCGGAGCTATCTGACTTATTTACGTGAGTTATCCCGTATTATTTACTAAAATGAGTGAAAACCACGTTAGTTTTTATAACAAGATCTTATCTTAATGTGAATAAACTTTCGAACTTCTTTCTTAATTGATCGAAGGATAATTACTTTTGCATTATCAACTTTCAGTCGATCCAATAAGAGTTTATGTTAAGACATTTACAAATTTTTGGAGTGCACAAATTTCTCACCTCGATTGGGAATCGAACCCACGTCCACAGATTTTACGCACCGGGCACCTAATTGATCTGTTAGTCTAAGGAACTCTTAAAATGAGTGCTTCTCCCTGTGACACCAATTCAAATTCATAGATTTCGGACAACAATCCACTTTATTGTAAAAATATTAAAAATGACTTATAAATGTTAGTCCTCAAAATTAAATAAAAATACACTAATACGTAGGTCACACTAAAAATTTTGCGTACTTAACTTAAAAACACAACATGTTATAAACACAATATTATGTTTATTGCTTTTCAAAATACTCTTCTTAACAAATGTTAAATTTTTTCATGCGATCGAACCATTTTTTTAAACAGGAGGACCACATATCTTCATTCATGTTTTCTACGTGCTGATTCAACGTTATCACTGCCTCTTCGGAGTTGGTAAAAGTGATACCTCTCATCAAATCATTTTGGGGAAAATATAGAAATCACACGGTGCTAGGTCGGGGCTATATGCAGGATGGGTGACGAGCTGTACTTTTTCTGAAGCTAAAACTTACTTTGTTTTGTTGGCCGTGTCTGAAGAAGCGTTGTCGTGATGTTGGAGAACGCGGCATTTTGGTCGTCTTCCGCAAACTTTTTCTAACACCTTGGGTAAACAAATGGTAGAATACTACTCGGCATTAACACTCTTTTTATCTTCAAGTGGAATTGTGCAGATGGGACCCGTAGCTGCGAAAAAAACGCGATCATTTTTTTACCAAAGTTTTCTGCCTGCCTCACTTTTGTTGGCCTGATCTTATTTTCAAACACCCATTCACAAGATTGCCGTTTTTTTTCCGGGTTCAAAATAATAAATTCACGTTTCGTCTTTTTTTTTTTTTTATGTCTGATAGGTTAGCATTTGACCACTATCTCACCTGATGGTAAGTGATGATGTGGTCGAAGATGTTGTTCAGGCTAACCTAGAAGTACTGGCTCTCAAGGACAGCTGCCGGAACACACCGTTAGGTGCTTGGCGACAGATTTTCTACTTGAGGGTGGTAGCTAGCCAGGCGGGCAATCTCAAAATGCCCTACCACCATGCGGTGAAGCTCAAGCCGGCGGTGGGGATCGAACCAGTACTGCGGCACGGCAGTCCATAACTATTACCGCTCGGCCATCATTGCTTCAAAACCTAACCTAACGGTGTGTTCCAGCAGCAGTCGAGTCGTGTGGGCAGCAGCTTGAGATCAAGTGAAATTACAGGCACATGAGACTTAACAACTATGTCTCAAGGTGACGGGTGCAGTGCAATTCGTCACTTGTGATGAAATGCATCTGTTCTAGGCAGAGGTTAGTCCGCTTAACATCAGGTGGGCCTCAAGTTTGTTCCGTCACAATAACTAAAAAAAAACATGTTTTGTCCACGACCGTCCTCAGGGTGCTGCTGTTACTATCCCGCACTCGCCTCATTAATGATGCTACCTTTCTTCTCATAATTGCTTGAAATACATCAGTCTAAGTCTGAACAAACATTTCTGAGGCGCTACAAAAACGGGGTAGTCCCAAAATCATCCTAAAGACGTCATTGCACAGGACCCGTAAAACATCCAGCGACTTTTTCGTATAGACTCATAGACCAACCGTTTAAAAGACTTCACAATACTCCTTAAGGTTGAACTGGCCGGTCACTTCTCTATACAAACGTCGTAGGGTGATCACTCCCTTATTTGAGATTTTAGGTCCAGACTTAAGCATAATACCGATTGATATCGTCATTATCTAGGCTTGTATGATGCCAAAACTTTAAAAAGATACTTAAGTTGTAAGTTATGAGCCTCGAAAACTTTGTATGAAAATGTTTCGAGGCTCATAACTCTCAAATTATTATTTTATTAAAATTTCGGCATCATACAAGCCTAGATAATGACGAGATCAATCGGTATTATGCTTTGTTTTGGACCTAGATCCTCAAATAAGGGAGTGATCACCCTACGACGTTTGTATGGAGAACGGCCCGGCCAGTTCACCCTTAAAAGGGGTAATTTTAACTTAGTAGAACGGCCACATCTACGAGCCAACATGTTACCTCGAACCGCTAAAGCCCTACGCTCCCTCTCTACATCAACATTATACCTTGGGTCGCTGGTAAGGGAATGTCCCAAGTACTTAAACTTTGTAACTTGCTTGATGTTCAAGCCGTTTAAGGTAATTGGAAGTACAATTTCAGGGTACTTACCAGCGACCATATACTCACTTTTATTGACTTTGTATTGTTTTTCATTTAGGACTCAGAAACTTTCAACATCTTTCCAATAGCTCCTTCAGTCGGGCCAAGCAGCACCATGTCGTCCGCGTAGCCCCTCCCACCCGACATCTGACACGCATGCTGCTTAGCCCGACTATGAGGTCATTCACATACAGGTTGAATAGCTTATACATCGTCAATACAGTATCCATAAGCAAACCATAGAAAAAAAAAATTCAAATTCTGTAGACCTGTTCCAAAGAGGCACGTTTAAACATATAACCTGTTTAGCTGTTTACTAATTATTATTAATTATTCTTATCTTAAATGTGTTTTTTGGTATTTTTATTACAATGGTTATTTATGAATAATTTACGTATAGTATATACTTCGTTACTATTATGGGTACAATAATTATTCTGTCTGATGTTCTTAAGTCAGGATATTTACATATTAATGTTTCTCTATATGAAAATTATGAGGCACTTCTGTACATATACGTGCCTACTTGTATTCCTTGTAAAATAAAATAAAGAGGTGGTTCACAGACAGATGAAGAGTCCGTACTATTGCTCAACTGTTGCTGCGGTGGACGAAGGACCTGGCTCCACCAGTATCTGGGCAGCGGGCGGGTGAGGCCATCCACCCGAACTTTCAGCGGAGAAGGCGGTTAGGGTTACTGACCTTCCGTTCGTTGCAGGTGCTTTCCGAACCTGGGTGTTTTGGTAAGTAACTGCACCAGACCGCGATATAGGAGGTGAGCGGGGAAGCTTGCTTATAGTGTTTTGGGAGCCGGAAGATACGCCGCTTCACACTCTGGAGGTGTGTGCCGCAAATAGCCTGCATAGAAGATATCTCTGCCGAGCGAGTTAAAAGTAATGTACGGCGGTGAGGGATCGTGACCGGCGATGGTCTCTTTCTGCGAAGCGGTGATGGCGCAGAAATAAGATGCGGAGTGGGGGAACGAACCAAGGGGGAGGCGGTTCTCCCGCGCCCTCATTTCTCCATAGTGGGGTCACTGGTATAGAGCAATTTGAATGTTTACTACAGAGTACAGAGTTACCGATAAGCAATTCTCGTTTCAAATATTAATAACAATTAACACCTCATACAAGTCCTCTACTAGTCCCACAGTATGCAAATATATGCAAAATAAGTTCCTTATTATTTAATTTACTTTATTTTATATGAGAAATAAGGCCAGAAAAACATAATAGAAAAAAAACAATAACTAGTCATCATACGAGCACATTTATTCCCAAGACTATACACAAAAACTAAGATCCCACGATTTCATACTTTTCTTTATAAGTATGGTAAGCAAGACAACTTCTAGTACCAAATATTTATCCAAACTCAATTAATTGTGATATTAGAAATATCTGTGAAATTTAAGGTTAAATTTTGCTTGCAATATTTACGGACGGCTATCGTCGGAATAGGAAATTATGACTTTCACCCTTGTTAAACACGTAAAGTATAGTGTATAGTGTAAAAATATAGTTTTAATATTTATTGGTAACAAGAACATGAGTAGAAACTAATTCAAATGAATGCACTTATAGTCAAAATAGTATAACTTACATCCGTGTTAAACACTCACACAATTTTCAATAAAAATATGAGAAAAGTAATAAATTGTAGTTTTACAAAAACTCTATAAAAATCTAAAATATTTACTGAAAACCATAACATGAATAGAAGAAACATATATAGAATTAATTTAGGGATAAGAATTTTTTAAATTAAGTAAATTTTTTTGTTAGGTTTTTTATAATTTTACTTATCATCCTGCCAATTTATATATATATCTATATAGTCTTTTTTAAATTTTATACATGGCACACAAAGTATCTGCCGCGGAAGCCATAGCACTAAAAGGTTTTTTTATTAAAGTTGTTTTTAAATTTACCCTTATAAACATAATTAGTGACTAAAATGTTCATATAAGATACACTAACTTGAGAGAGTCACATTAATTCTGTTATAAACTGCTTCTTTTAGCTTTTACATAAACATGCACAAATGTGTTGTAAACAATGGTTACAAGTCATTCCGGCCCAAGAGAGGGAAGCATTTACTATGAGTTTTTCCCACCCTTAGGTGGAAAGCAGCGTCTTCCACCGGCTATGCAGATCAAATAAACATTACTTTCCGAGTATTAGAAATGAAAAAAGATTTGCTTCCCTGGCTCGGGGACCATCTGCTGCGAGGAAGATCCACAGTCGTGATTTGTATTTTTGTACTTCAATCTCATGTTTTAAGAGTTTTACATATTGTAAAGTAGTTTTGAGCTACGTGGATCGCAGAAAGGGGCGAGCCGCCCGAGCGAGAGGAGCGAGTACGCCTTACCTATACCGATCTTAGTTAACGATATTAATAAAATTTTAGGAACTTATATATTATGAATTCGAATTTGTTGAATAGTGTTAGTATTAACAAAATACTACGAATTAGATACCCATAAGTCATTGCAGACTCACAGGCAGTCGAAATGCTCCAGCCCACTACCAGTTAGAAGCGTGCCCAGCATGCTGGCAGCATTGCTCCGTTGAATTGCAATGCTTATCTTTTATGTTTTAGTTGGGTAAGTGTGCCGTACTGACTGTTCATATGCGAACTTACCCGCAATTTATAAATTAACTTTGTAAAACGTATTACTTTTGGACGGTGCCCAAAAAAGTAGTAAGTACATAATGTTTTCAGAGTTTGTGTGAGTGTTGCATGTTTGTTCGTTCATTTAATTTGCCTTCTAAATGGTTCAACTGATTTAAAGTATGTGGTAATGAGAACCCAGTAATTTTAGGTTAACCACATCATCATTTACAATCAGGTGAAATAGTGGCTAAAGGCTACCCTATAAGCAATAAAAAATATGTTGGAATCCGAATGCCTTGAATTAAAATCTAACACCGAAACAGCCAATATATCTGAATTCGTGAGATTAATTTCACAATTGGATCACTTGTTAGAAAGCGTAACCATAGAGTAGGTACATAACGGCTTCTCTCTGCCTCGCACTTAAAGCTCTTTTTCTCTCTTCAGGCTGCGTATCGTCCGCACGTGTCTTCTGCGAGTTAGTCTTCATTATTCAGCTGTTATAAAAATCTATTAAAATGTTTGCAGTTCCTGATTTACAGCAACTCATATATGTATGGCGCACTTACCCGAAATTTCGTTTCAGGAGCATAAATATTTCTAGGGTGGGAGTGGGATGAATGAAAGCATAACTAAAATTAACAAATCTCATTATATACGCCTATTAAAAATATGATTGATATTATTATAATGCTTTATTATTACGTTGTTTCTCCTAGGTGCACTTTTCGGACTTGTGGATTACATGTTACGAAGCTTGCGCCGGACTTTACATTAGGTCAGAGGCCATTTTACAAGAGCGACCAAACTAGGGATTCTAGCATACTCTTCATTATGAACAAACTGGGACAGTTCTTTATCCTACATTATAATTAAATATATAATCTATACTAATATTATGAACAGGAAAGATTTTATTTTTGTATGTTACGAATAAACTTTGAAAACTACTGGACCGATTTGAAACATTCTTTCTCCATAGGAATCCTACACTATCCCTGATGAACACAGGCTATACAATATTTTGAAAAACTTGTATAAAGCAAAAAAAGCAAACTGGTGTAGCACTATTTTACAGAGGACATCAATATCTACAAAAAAATCCGCTATGCCATATTTTATGTCTTACTATTACAGTTATATCACAAGAACTACTTTTTATGTGTTTTAATTATTGTTTATTAATACCCGTGCAAAGTCGGGCCGGGCCGCTAGGACTTCATATTTGTAAAACAAAATTATGATAATGTTCATGGGGACAAGCGTCCACACACATACACTCTTTGTCTCTCTCTCTCACTCACTCTCTCTCTCTCTCTGGACTATTTTTTAAATCATAAAATCACTGAAGTGCTCAGTTCCACATAAGCCACAAAACCGTTTACATATCAGCCAATTCATGATTTGAGATTTTGTGGCAGACTCTTGAAATGAAATGAGATTTATTGCGTAAAATATGGTGTTACAAGTTGTTGTACAAGTCATAATAATGAGTAGTTTCACATATTTAGTCAGAAATCTGACATGCAAAATTAAAATTACCAAATTAATTAGTTGAGCATATAAAATATAATAATACAATTACAATACACTAACCAAACACATTTTTTAAAATAAAATGTTCGGTAGAAAATTAAATTACAATTAGAATAAGCATTATGTCATTACATTATATAATTAGATATTTTAACATGTCCATTGTTTGTTTAATAGTTCAGATACATTGTAGAAATTTTTGTCATGAAGCCACTGGAAAAGTTTAAATTTAAATTGTCTTAGTGTCAATTGTCGTATGTCTCTGGGTATTTTATTAAATATTCTCATTGACTTTATATGACTATTTCTTGAAAATAAGGCAGATTTGTTAACAGGCATAATAATAAGAGTAGGATCTCTTTTTTTTATCCTAGTATTGAGCTTATCTTTAAAGAAGTTATACAAAACCTCAATCACCTTGACACAAAAAACAAAGTTAATTATCACAAAAATTGGACTCAAAGTGAAGTAATAATTATTAATTTCGAAGCGCTCGTAGCGAAGTTTACTTAGCTTTTCTCAACCGATCAGTAAAGTTAAGCAACGTCGCGCGCGGTCATGAGTTGGATGGGTGACCGCGAGTGACATTACTACTGAGCGTTTCCGTGCTTCGGAGGGCACGTTAAAACGTCGGTCCAGGTTGTTGTCTTAGGATGGCAGTCGTTATAGCATGGTGGTAGGGCATCTTGCGAATGCCCGCCTAAAAAAAAACAAAAAGTATACCTACTGCACTTACCCCAACTAACCTTACCTAAAATAATGCCACTAAGTACGCATTGTAATATGGAAACAAGGAGTAATATGTAATATAATTAATTATATTAAAATAGTTATGTAATCAAAATTTAATCTAAAAAAATAATATTAAACTTAAAATCAAGGTTGATGACATTGTCAGTGTGGGCACGCTACCCATCTTATGCTCTTGCTTAGCCTCGCCCCTGTAGCGCCTGACTTCCTCGCCATCCATAATAGGTATTTTATTTAAGAATCATTCGATAACCGTCCGTCATCCAACATCCGCGTGTCTATTATGGCAATGCAAAATATAATTTATTTAGTTTTAGTTATAATATTGAAAGTGAACGGTGATCTCCTCTCAAAGGAAAAATTTACACCACATGAGTTTTCAGGTAAGTTGTAATAAAAACAGCGGATTTTTGAGGTTAGGCACTAATAGTTCACACATTTTGCAGACTAACTACACTAATACATTATTATATTTTCAAAACAACATTCCCTCTATCCATTATCGAAATTGTAAAATTACTATAAACTTGAATTAAAAAAAATTGGTTACTTTTTAAAACTTTACACAGGGTTATTGGTAAAATGCTAACAACGCCTTAGAGTTGACTTCTGCTAGTTATAACAAACATTTTGAGATGTTTTTTTTTCAATTTTATATTCTTTTTTTATTTTTTTTCCCTTTATGTGTATATGACGAAATAAGTACGAGGACCACCTGATGTTAAAAGTCTCTTGTGCCTGTAATTATACATTTTTTATTACTTTGCTCGATAAATATTCAAAATCTATTCAAAGGGAGCGCGGCGTGGTCTAGTATTGCCGCAGCGGACTCTCTTGGCTCGGAGAGACTCAAAACTTAAACAATAATTTTTATATTGTTATGATTGCAATAACGCCTGCTATGCGGATTACATTACAAAATTACAAATATACGATAGGAAAAATTTAAGTCATGTGCGGGATTCGAACCCGCGTCCATCCGCCCCTATAGCCGGGGCATGCTCTAACCAATTGAGCTAACATGACATGACGTCATAACTCGAATTTTTCCTACCGTTCATTAACCATCGTATTGGGATGGAGCGACATCTATAGTACCACTTACGTTGTACTACAAACAAGACCAATTTTGCAATTGGTTTTATACTTGTAAATGATGACGCAACCTTATAATTTTTATATTGTTATGATTGCAATAACGCCTGCTATGCGGATTACATTACAAAATTACAAATATACGATAGGAAAAATTTAAGTCATGTGCGGGATTCGAACCCGCGACCATCCGCCCCTATAGCCGGGGCATGCTCTAACCAATTGAGCTAACATGACATGACGTCATAACTCGAATTTTTCCTACCGTTCATTAACCATCGTATTGGGATGGAGCGACATCTATAGTACCACTTACGTTGTACTACAAACAAGACCAATTTTGCAATTGGTTTTATACTTGTAAATGATGACGCAACCTTATAATTTTTATATTGTTATGATTGCAATAACGCCTGCTATGCGGATTACATTACGTGTTGTACTACAAACAAGACCAATTTTGCAATTGGTTTTATACTTGTAAATGATGACGCAACCTTATAATTTTTATATTGTTATGATTGCAATAACGCCTGCTATGCGGATTACATTACAAAATTACAAATATACGATAGGAAAAATTTTTGTAGTACAACGTAAGTGGTACTATAGATGTCGCTCCATCCCAATACGATGGTTAATGAACGGTAGGAAAAATTCGAGTTATGACGTCATGTCATGTTAGCTCAATTGGTTAGAGCATGCCCCGGCTATAGGGGCGGATGGACGCGGGTTCGAATCCCGCACATGACTTAAATTTTACCTATCGTATATTTGTAATTTTGTAATGTAATCCGCATAGCAGGCGTTATTGCAATCATAACAATATAAAAATTATAAGGTTGCGTCATCATTTACAAGTATAAAACCAATTGCAAAATTGGTCTTGTTTGTAGTACAACGTAAGTGGTACTATAGATGTCGCTCCATCCCAATACGATGGTTAATGAACGGTAGGAAAAATTCGAGTTATGACGTCATGTCATGTTAGCTCAATTGGTTAGAGCATGCCCCGGCTATAGGGGCGGATGGACGCGGGTTCGAATCCCGCACATGACTTAAAATTTTTCCTATCGTATATTTGTAATTTTGTAATGTAATCCGCATAGCAGGCGTTATTGCAATCATAACAATATAAAAATTATAAGGTTGCGTCATCATTTACAAGTATAAAACCAATTGCAATATTGGTCTTGTTTGTAGTACAACGTAAGTGGTACTATAGATGTCGCTCCATCCCAATACGATGGTTAATGAACGGTAGGAAAAATTCGAGTTATGACGTCATGTCATGTTAGCTCAATTGGTTAGAGCATGCCCCGGCTATAGGGGCGGATGGACGCGGGTTCGAATCCCGCACATGACTTAAAAAAAAAAAAAAAAAAAAAAAAAAAAAAATACCTATCGTATATTTGTAATTTTGTAATTTGTAATTTTGTACTTAAACAATAAGTTTTTCTAGTACTGAATGACACTTGTAAGTTCTGTATCTCGTAGTAAAAGAGAATGCCTACTAATTATGAGTCATTGTGTCATGTTAGCTCAATTGGTAATTTTGTTATATAAATGTGTCTGTGTAAAGTCACGTACCTGAGTAAACAACCGCCTGTTGTTTTGTTAATGTCTCAGAAATAAAAACTCTTGGAATCTCCCTTGATACCAAAAGATGAGGACTTTTGATGGAATGCAAATGATGAGGATGATTGACCATTCCTGTCACGTTTGAACTTTTTTAGGGATTCTAGCATTTCTTCTTTTTTAATCACTGAAGTAAATTCAACGATCAGGGCTTGTTTTCGCCTTTTGTCCGAAAGATATCCTCGATTTCATGACTTTGAATTTGTGTGTTGAGCTTTTCAACGATCTTTAATATTATTTATGATGTCTTTTTTAGTTTCACCCGCTTTGTGTGTAAAATAACGTAATTCAAGGCCAGAGGCACGGGTATTCTGCTCCATAATTTCCATTTTTTCTTCCAGAGATTTTATATAGAGAAGAAGGCAATTTCTTTCGCTCTGCATCGTAGTCAGTTTCGCACTTAGTTCCGATTCTCGTCGTACAAGATGTCGACTGATTTCACTATATTTACATGGGCAGCTTGTGGATCAGCTGTTCAAAAAAATAGCTTAGCACTGCCGTACAGTATAACAATATTTTCAGGATGATGTTGCGACTCCCTCGCTTTTGCAGTGCCTCCACGATGTTAGCGCAGACCCATGCCGATGGCTTTCATGCCATCTTGTAAAAAGGTTTTCTTCGTAAAAAGGTAGCATCATTGATAAGGAGGGTGCGGGAGTGCAGCAACATCATCGTGAGAACCGTGGCAGATGACTGGAGAGCACCTTTTCAGGGGCACTTCATGCGGACAATGTGTCCGAATGGAATGCCAATAGTAGCAGTGTTTATACCTACCTATATTTATAATGAATAGCTTATTAACGATCGTTTTTAACTTTTCTTTTTTCTATAATAACATGCATATGGATTTCTGTGGTCCGAAATAAACGCATTTTGATTTGAATTTGATTATATTCTCATTTTGTTGTTTAATATCACTGACAGCACTTAAGATTGTTGCAAGTTAAGAGTCTATTTTCGCCATAGATGTAGTCAACAGCTTGTTCAGATTGTTAATAGGGGTCTTTTCAGATTGTTAAATAGGTATGGTAGTACTACTTCCCTGGACGAACTAGCACAATGAGTTCTGCTACGTCCTACTAACAAAGAGATGAATATTTGAAACTATTGTAGCTTGTCAGTTAAAAATTAATAGAATTACTTATTGTTATTATAGCGGACAAACAAAAAATCAAATTTCTAAGCTTCTTGGGATGGCGAGTACGGAAATGGCATCCGTTTTAAATACAAGATGACTTACGGAAGACACTTGTTTCCGTCAAATCAAATATTGGTGTCCTTTCTAGGTTTATTGGGGTGCTGATTAGGCATTTATTTACCTGAGCAACTGTCCTTTAATTTAGTCCGACCCATAAGCTCTCTTTCAGCTAACCCAACATGTTGTAAAAACTGGAAATGCTTGCACATAAAAAGCGAATAATCCCATCTTAAACCGCCTCAGGAACTCGGATATCTAGAAATATGTTGGAACACAGAAACCAATGACAATACTCATCCAAAAAGACAATTTGTACTTCCATAGTAACAAATTGTAAACTCAGAAGTCAACCGACGAAGTCGCTCAACGAATAAGCATTAGATACAATCCAACGGAACAGCTGCGCCCATGCTGCTCTATCCAACTAGCAGTGGGCTGGAGCAACGAACATAACGAACTCCCTAATAAAGAAAATTTCTCATTTCAGATGAAGTTGACGCACGTCTTCCTCGTCTCTTCCACCTCGACGACCACGACCGGTGTCTTCTGCAGAAAGATGGCCTTTACTGTCTGGGAGTGTTCGAACTGTCTCCAATCTACCCCAGTCCAGTCTATGACATCATAGAGGTCAGTATTACGTAGGAATATCCTATTTTCGTTAGAAGCAGATATGGCTCAATGGCATTGGATATGGACTGCCGCGCAGAAGGTCCATGGTTAGAATCCCGCCGCGAGCTTGAGGTTCACCGCATGGTGGAAGAACATTTTGCGACTTTTAAACTTAAGGTTGGATGCTAACCAGGCGGGCATTAGCTAAATCCATAGGCCATGGGCCTTCACTGTTTCTATAGGTTTCACAGATCACAGGTACCTATGACGTATAGGATGGTCCCTGTGGACCAATTAAAGTGCATAATTAGTTGTGTAGTACTTTTAATCTGCACCTAATACCAATTACATACAAGCGTCAAACTTGATGTGATATTAACCAAGTGCTATTAGTATTTAGTACTCGTGCTGTCCCCCGTGGGGTGCCGGGTTAGAATTGCACCTCGCCATATCATCCCGTGGGTGTCGTAAGAGGCGACTAAGGGAAAAATACTGGTAGGTGGGCAGCAGCGCCTTCTAAAGAACTACCATTTTACACTGCGATCCCCAAGCCACCTGCCAAGCGTGGGGATTATGGCAAATACCCCCTTAATAGGGGAGGCTGTGTTCAGCAGTGGACGATCAGGCTGATACAGTACAGTACTCGCGCTGTCTGAAACAGAAATAAAAAATTACATAAGTACTTACATACGATTTTTAGGATTCCGTCCCTACTAGAATAAAAGTGTATATTAAATGGGTTTCTAATTCTACGCCCTGGCTGACCGTGAGCCCATCCTTCGTATTGAAGTTATCAAATTATAAAACAAAACGGTTTTTTTTTCTGTTATTGTGAAGGAACAAGCGCACGGCCCAACTGATGTTAAGTTTCCTCTGCCTATAACAGATGCATTTCATCACAAGTGACGAACTGCCCTATGTGCCCATCACCTTGAGACATACCTGTTAAGTCTCATTTTGCCTGTTATTTCACTGGCTCTCAAGGACTGCTGCCGGAACACACCGGAAGGTGCTTGGCGACAGATTTTCTACTTGAGGGTGGTCGCTAGCCAGCCGGGCATTCGCAAAATGCCCGTCCACCATGCGGTGAAGCTCAAGCTCTGGGCGGGATTCGAACCATGGACCTGCTGCGCGGCAGTTCATAGCCAATGCCACTGAGCCATCACTGTTTCAGAAAAATCATAAAATACACATTATTAGGTATAACTCAAATACTACTCGTCAGATCTAACTCAAATTTAATAATAACTCAAATTCAAATGTAACGGGACAACACGACAAGCACCTGCTTTCGAATATAAACATAAATCATCATAATTGGTACACTCTGTAAAGTGCAATGAGGTAATACACACACACAAATATACAAGCGAAGTGAGACTCTCCTCCTTTTTTTGAAATCGGTGAAAATTTACAAGACGTTACAAGAAATGTGTTATTATATTATTTTTTTTGCTGTACCGTATAAACTGCTTTCATTTAGAACCGCGCCTTTCATTTAGCTTTAAATGATGCCTACTGATGATGGGGCTAAGTCTAATATTATTTATGCATATCGATAGGAATAAGTTGAATTTTATTTTATACATATCCCTACCCGTTAACCAGTTTTACTCGTTCGTTACACATAGCCCTACCAATTATCTGCCATTGTTTTCGTATTATTATATAGCTTACTCACCTATTTATTGCATTGATAAAAGTTTGATTATATAAGTTCTACTAAAAAACTCTATCTATTATGTTATTATAACTTCCTTCAAATAGTATTATGTATACATTCCATAATGACAGCACTTATGCTAATCAGAAGGGAAAAAATGCTATAAAAACAGCTGGTATTTTATACCTGATTAGCAAGTATTCACAAATATTCAACTTGTGATATTTAATTGACGATGTAGGCAGTCAAAAGCAGTTACGAGAACTGGATCTCGAAACACACATTGAAGCGCTCGTAGCGAAATTTGCTTAGACGTTCTTTACCGATCAGCTTAGTTAAGCAACGTCTACCGCGGTCATGACTTGGATGAGTGACTGCTAATGACTTTAATATTATCGAGCGCTTCCGTGCTTCCGAGGGCACGTCATCCGTCGGTCCCGGTTGTTGTCTTAGGATGGCAGTCGTTATATTTTGGTGGTATGGTAGGGCATTTTGCTTGGCTAGCTACCACCCTCAATTAGAAAATCTGTCACCAAGCATCTATCGGTGTGTTCCGGCAGCTGTCCTCTAGGTTAGCCGAACAACTTCTTCGACCAAATCATCACTTAACATCACGTGAGATAGCGGTCAAAGGCTAGCCTATCAGCTATACACAAAAAACAACATCTATAGATAAATACAGTAAGTTGCATCGAGTGAGTACAATAAACATATATAACAAATCATAAAACTGAATCGTGAAACTGACAAAAGCTACTATTCTAATAGAACTGTGTGGCACCACGGAGTTTATTATGGCGACTCGTGCCATGACCGTTAGACCTTGACACGATTAATGTTATAAAATAATAACTTAAAAATGAAGATCTAAATCTATTTTCAGGTATATTCTTCTCATTCATACGCTTTCAATCGCTCCCGTCTGCACCGCGGCTACTGCGTAAGCGCAAGATGTCCGTCTAAGCGAAGCGAGCTAAACTCTACACTTCGCTTCGAGCAGTGCGTGGACAAGCGAGCGAGACCCCTCGCGCTCTCCGCTCGCTTACACACTCTACATTACTGTACTACGCAAGAAGAATATAAAGTGAAAATGGAACAGCCACCCGATGCCGCGAAACAACTTTTTACACAAATTGTTTATGCTTTTCTGGTGCTGAACTTAGTCGGAACTGTATACGATATTTTGACGGGGGATAGTAAAAACAGTAAGTTATATTGAATTATTTTACCTAATCCATGCGAATGGTGGATAATTATAACAAATAGAATTCCATTCATAAGTAAATGGATGATATAGACTTCGGTCGATGCACACTTAATACCGACTTTTGACAGTTTGCCATATTATCTGAAACATTATACGGTAAGTATTATGGGAATTAATGTATGACATTAATTCCCATACTACTTACCGTCAACTGTGGCACCTTTACTTTTGTCAAACAACTTTACCTTATATACTTACCCTGCGTTAGGTATTTGTTAATTTTAAAACCAGGTGATGGTTTTCCTGTCAGACAGTCAGTGCTTTTATGTTCACATGGTCGCTACATAATTAGAAATAAAATTTGTATTTACGTATAAACGACTCGAGTACTATATAGACACAAAACTTGGTTAAGCGTAATTATAGAGCTGTATTCTTTTTTTATATCAAGTGAAATATATGAAATCGTGTTTTGTAATAGCATTTGACATATCCTCTATACCTAATAATATATACTTTATTTATATTTGTAAGGTGTGTTCTACCTCATCTTTAAAAAACATATTCATAATTTACCTATCACTACTTCACCTTAGTCATTATATAAGATGCTATATAGCTAGGTATACAGAAGATGGCTCGATTGAGCCTAATCTTGTGCTCTAATTATAATACTGCACTATCGCGAGCTTAGTAAAAATCTCAGAGTTTTTAGGCCAAAAACATTACGTATTACTTACCGGGGAACGACTCCCGCTCAAGGTGAAAAATGTGCTCGAAAATACGTAGGTTCTACTGAATTAGTTTAAGTGTTAGAGTGCATACTTTTAAAATTTCCATAACTAAATTTAAATGCGTCTGTAATTAACAGAATTTGGTTTAGTAACGCGCAATAATTTCTATGATTCTCTTATTTTTAATATTCTGGAATCTACCCTGACTATTTTCATTGTATAAGTTTTACACATTTAACTTTAATTATTTAGATATTAACAGTTATTTTACTTTACATTAACTTATATCTCTTGAATTATATCTTGAATAAATATTGGAAAGGTATCAAACCTTTCGAATAACATATCCACTTAGTCACCTATGTCCAATCCATGAGTTTGGATTCGATTCCCTGGTACAAGTTAAGTGTTATTGTTTAGCTAGAAGAAATTCACCATCGCATATCGGAGCACGGCACTCCTCTCACCCCTTTTATAAGTGATTACCTACAACATCTGTATAATATATTGTCTTTTAAATTCCGTAGAGATCAAAATCCTCACGATTTGGTCAATACGTGCAAGCTGGCGAAGGCTGACTGGTGACTTTGATATTGGAGATCCTCGCATCAAAGAGTTGGAACCTCTGCATGGAGGGAGGTGATATATATTGATTTAATATTACTAGTATATTTCTAACTTTTTTTTTGTTACGGAACAAGCTCGAGCCTCACCTGATGTTAAGCGTACCTCTATATGCCTATAACAGATGCATTTCATCACAAGTCATGAATTGCACTGCGCCCGTCACTTTGAGACATAGTTGTTGAGTCTCATGTGCCTGTTATTTCTCTGGCTCTCAAGGACAGCTGCCGGAACACACCGATAGGTGCTTGGTGCGACAGATTTTCTACTTGAGGGTGGTCGCTAGCCTGGCGGGCACTCGCAAAATGCCCTTCCACTATGCGGTGAAGCTCAAACCCGCGGTGGGATTCGAACCATGGACCTGCAGCTGCGCGGCAGTCCATAGCAAATGCCACTGAACCATCACTGCTTCAAAACTTTTGAACTTTTGAATTCGTGGCATTATAATGATGGCTATCTAACCAGATCCATTACAGTATGGGTTTCCTTTACTAAATCTTCCTATGGGTTCTGTTTACTTATTTTATTGTTTTGTTATTGAAAAAGCCATAATTATTGTACCGACCAATGTTAAGATATACAAAGAAAGATAATGATGAATATGAATCGCACCCGAGCGAGTCAGATTATTTCGTGTCATCGTTTTTGAAAATGGATCTCATTGGCTATAGAAAATAGTTTGTTTCATCTAACTGTAATTTATCATTATTGCAGCGTTATTTACTAAAATGTGTAGCTGCATCACTATGTATTTAACGTCAGTTTCGTAGTGTAATTTGATAGCTCAGCGGAGCCTCACCCATCTTCAAAATGCTAGTGACATTTTACTTTAGGCGATGAACCACGCAAGACTTTTTATCATACTCATTTGCATGATTAAAGCGTAGTTGCATGTTTATTCTGTGAAGAGTTTGTGATCGTCGCTTAGCACAGTGGTGCTAAGCGACTAATGCTAATGGACTTTTTGTTGTTAACAACAAAAAGTCCATGCAAAAAAGGCTGTCGAAGTGTAAGAAAGACATGTTTCCAGGGTCACCTTGCAGGAAGGCATTCCTGTCTCTGTTGTGACCTCGGCAACATGTTTTACAACTCAAAAACATGTTTTGCTACTGCATAATTATAATGTTTTTGAAATTGGCTTATTCATATGATAAAGTACATTAACGCCAACGGAAAATAATTTTGAAACAATAAATAAATTTTTCGTCCCTCATGGTATTTTTAACTTATTTATAGCAGTTTTTTTTAATTTGTTCAAACCATTACATTTTTCAGTTCCTGCTATTAATTTTTACCACTATCTTGATTACCTTACCTAAACCTATCTCGACATCTCTACCGAATTTGTATGTACCTTTGAGAGTACGCTTAGGCAAACAAGCCGATCATTCTTATGAGTTTCCTCAAAGTAGGAGGAAAATGTAGTTGATCGTCGTTTTAACGTTTTGAATACGAGCAACAGAATTCACCGCTTGTGATGTAGAATTTCTCAATAACTTCAACCGCTGTTGGATTGAAATGAGACCTAATATGTTCTCCATATTACATTTCAATCTGTCCTTACTCTGCTGTTTTTTTCTGTTTCGTGAGGTATATTTACTTCTGTATGGAAGGAAGCTGAAAAGTTCCCTTTGCTATATACTGACCCTGATTCATATACGGAATACCATCCTATATCAACACTTTTTTTCATCCAAAGTACTTTAACAATTAATCAATAATCAAATTCATAGTTTCTTTTCCTGTCCTGATCTTTTGAATCCCTTTAAGTTCGGCTTTCGTCTAGAACACACAGCAGTTGTCTGCATAGTTACACCACTTGTTTATATTATGGATGATAACATTAAGGCATACCTACATAAGTGATAAAACTATGCTACATAAAACTCTTACATTTCAGCAGTGCTTTTAACGCTGTTGACCTTGGTTTTCCTCACAATTATTTGTTCAAACAACATATCTTCAAAGTTGATTGACTGGTTTCATTATTCTTGCACAGCGAGTTTGTCTTGAAGGTCGTTTTTCTTTATTGTGTCTTCTTTTTACTTTTCACTTTTCATAAAATAATTTTCTCATAAAGTTCGACCTACTTACTACCTCTACGGAAATAATTCAATTACACTCACAAACTTCACTCCTTAACTTTGTTGAAGCAGTAGAAGCAACAAATAGGGATCTTACTCGTCTAACCATATCTTATTATATATTAGAATGGAGCAAAGGGTTGGCAGCAACCTCTCTATACTCAAGTTATCATAGTTTGTAGTTTAGGACGTTAGTATAGGGAGTTCCCGCTTGGTTGACTGGACTCATTACCGCGAGTTTAATTCGGTAGATTAAAATCGCCTCGAGTATGTTAATCTATAGAATAACTCAAAATATACTTTTCATCATCATTACCATCAATATTCATCATCGTTTACGAGGGTGTAACCACGGGGCGCATCTAACATTTTATATTATTCCCCGATTTAATATGTCGCTGTACGTAGTAGTAGCGAATGATGCTGTAGCGTCTAAGACACAGTCATGTAGATGCGACGACGAGCGAAGCGAGCGTTAGGTTACTGTTAAGCACAACAACGCGCGAGCCAAGCGAGCGTAGCGGCCGACTAAGCGCCAAATTATTTCAAGCGCTATTCAGGTATCGCTGTAATGTTCTACGTCCTCGTGGATTTTGCTTGAATGAGTTTTCGCCACAGCACTGAAAAGTTTTCGTCTCGACGGTCTTCGCTACAGCGTCACTTGAAACTACGATTTAGAAAACGTCCGTCAGATTCCACTTCTTGTTTTTCTCTACGTACGGGACTCATTTAAACCTCTTTTACTTATTCTTCAGCCAACTTTGCATGCGTCATCATGGTCTTCCTAAACTTACCTCATCTTAGGCTGATGGTCGGTACAATATTATGTCTTTTGCGAACCAAAGATGCCCATATGGTTAGGGTTGTGGGTTAGGTTTTATGGCCAGCTGTGACTCGTTCCCCATGGTAACACTGCATGCTGCACCAGTGTAACTATGAGGAAGACCCTGTTCCTCCGTGACTACACCACGATAGCTCAAATGTCAATTATAAAAAAAAAAACAGACTACTGTGCTATATCATGCAGGCGCATCGAGTTTTCTTGCTGGATGTGCAGGCGTTATGCTAAAATGATACCTAATGTTCGGAACTATTTCATTTATAAGTTTTCTTCACAATAAACTAATTATTATTATAACTGTGATATCACGAGGGAAGGACAAGGTTTTTCTGAGACCAATGCTCACAAAAAATCTGATTGTATTGTACGAGTACCTACGTATGTTTGAATCTTTTCCCAAATTTTTCAAGGTTTTTTTTTTGTTATTGTAATTATCTAATTAGCGTAATTGGTTTATCCGTGTTAATTAAGTATATAATTAAAGTTTTTGTTTTACAGAGTTGTAGCCATGCTTTTTACAATTTACGGACACTGTATGTTCATGCACCTCCAGTACTTCGTGACAAATCCGGTCTTCCTGGAGAATGTAAGACATTTCATTGAAAACTAACTTTATAAGATCTACTACGTACCAACCCTAACATTTTCAATGGCAAATTATCTCTGGTTCAAATCGTACCGATGTTGCCAGTCTTTGGTTTGAATTAGGTAGGATTTAAAGCTTAACTCGAACAGGTTTTTGTACAATATATTTAGTTTTTAGCAATAAGATAATTATATTTTAATTAAACCTTAATCATATTATCCAAGACCATGTTCTAATACACGGTTCTGTAAAATGTTCGCGGTAGAATAAGTTACTAATTACATGTTAATTGTTGTTTGAATTAATTGTGCCTGACTCATGTCAATGCTAAAGGATGCCCGACTCATATGGAAGGTCACCTGCTTGTCTGTTTTGAATATAGGGCGCACAATATCGTTAGTTATAAACGTTCTCTATAATATATTAATGATATCCATACATGTTTCAATATATCATACCATTAACACTTACCAAGACCAGTTAAACTTTCAATCAGATCTGGAACGGTTCTCAAGGTTTTGTAGTAACAATAAACTTGCGCTAAATCTAAATAAATGTAAATCAATTGTGTTCACACGAAAAATAAATGCAAGTAATTTTACTTATTCTCTCTGTGATTCGAATCTTGATATAGTCGAAGTAATTAAAGATTTAGGTATAACTTTTGAATTTAAAATGCTCGTGGTTTTAAAATGTACAACTCTTTCATACAAACTGCGATTAATTTCAATAAAGAGCTTACATACAATATTTTATTTAAGTCTCTTGTCCGATCACAGCTAGAATACGCTACACCAATATGGTATCCTTAACCGTTGATTGTTTGTTCATTTTATAAATACTCATTATCAACTTTTTATTTATAAGGTATTCATTTTATCAGTATTTAGTATAGCGGGGCAAATAAACCTTTATCCGTGCCATCTGCCCCGTCAAACGCGATACCGGGGTAAACGATACTTAATGTGTGCCATCCACCCCGTTAAACTCCAAAACCGTGACCAAAGGGGTCGATGAAACTGTTTTTCCCATCTGCCCCTTTAGCGGGACAAAGACACCGGGGCGGATGGGAGCAAGTCACTATAATTGTTTCATTGAATATAGAAATAGGTATAGAAAAAAAAACTAGTCAAAACTTTATGTCAAATAGCGATCTTTTCAAAAAAATATAACTTAACGGATTTAAATTCTAGAAAATTGCAACTAAGTGCTTGTGCTTCTATATGACATTTGTCACATCGCTATGATTGCCCTGAGTTGGTGAATATAATTTGTTACACAGTTCCTTTAAGAACGAATTTAAGAGCAGATAATAAAACTTTGTTACCACAGCTCGTCACACCAACTTTGGTAAGCGATCGCCAACGTTTGGCATTACTAAACTTTATAACGAGCATTTCAATAATATTGATATTTATATTTCATTTATATTAATATTTCATGAACGTTTTAGTGGTTTCCGTAGGTGAGTATTGGAGGCATTGACTGGTGATGGCGGCACTAACTCAAATTCACTAAGTTTAATAAAATATTTTGTTACTATTAAAAAATATCTCAAATAATGTTTGCCTCACCACTATCTATCGTCATTCGACTGACTTTGTTACTATAGTTATTTAGTTTAGTTTACGCACAAAAACGTATCTACTCTTATGGTAATTGGTTAGTAACTCATTATTGTAAATAGGTAGAACTATGTATAAAGTTTATTATTACACTTGTTCTGTTCAAATCAATTATGATAATTTGTGGTTAATGATGTTGGTAGATACATATACTAGCTATATTCCAGAAACTATACTTCTGTTATCATTTGTTGTGTACTGTTTGTTAACTCAAAAATAAATATCTATATTAAACAACAAGTGACAAAATATGTGAAAATTTTAAATTTGCCTAACCACGTCCAAGTCAAAATTATTATTTTCGCGCTTTTAGGACAAACAAACGGTCGTAGCTGCCGCGTGCATTGCGCATTGAGATTGAACTTTGCTCATATTTTGTTTTATTCTCCGTTAAAAATATCCTGAGTGATCTGCAGCGCGCCCTTAAAATCAATTATTAAAGAGTTTCATTTATACCTAATTATTCTTTAAATATTGTTTATGTTAATGGCCAGTTCCCGAATCATAATTTATACTAACCCCCAGTTTTGGGAGTGTTTGTCAAAGTCTTGGATAGTTGACAGATTAAATACTGAATGCTTATTGGCTAATATTAACCTATGACGCGACGAATGACCAATGAGCGTTCAGTACACAGTATGTTAACTGATCAAGACTGACAAACGTTCCAGAAACTGGGGTTTAGTGCGCCTTATGTAAACGTATATTTTTATATATTAACGTAATTGATAAGGGTTCTAACAGTGAAGGTAGATATGAACATTATAAACCAAGTAAAATATTAGAGATATATAAAAATAGACGAAGTATCGGTCTGTTTCCTTCATGAAAATAAAAAAACAGAAGTTTCATATCGGTGTCGCGTATATGTCATACAAGAAGGAAATACTTATACTTTCATACGAAAATAAAGATATCTCGTTAAATTGCTTCTATTTTTATTTTCAGCTGTTCTACAATAGATACGATGGTATACTTCTGGCGAACGGCACGTCCCTAATGCAGATGTTTTTGATGATAAGCACCTTTTTGACTGCCTATAATATGTTAATAAACTCTCAAACAAATAAGATGATGACCCTGCCGAATAACATACTTAAAAGAATGGCCCGGTTTGTATCCATAGATAAACTACCTAATACTATAACTACTACTATATTTAACACAGCATCAACAGCCATAACATCTGATGATGAGCCAACTCCTCCCCTATTAGATGAGGTGTAAAAGTGTACAAAAACCCAACAACTCGTAACAATACTTTACTTCATTCAAATCTTCAGAAAAAATATTTTTACAAGTTTTGTTGGATGTTGTTTGCTTGTTCTTTTAACAGACTTATTATGGTTGGCGCTCTTTATCTTATGTATATTATACTATAAACTTTTGTAGGTATTGAAGAAAAAATTTATTTCTACTCTTTTACCAATTTTTAGTAACAAAAATGTACTCTCTTAGGGTCTCTCATCCTGAAACAGATTGTTATTAGATACCTACCACATAACATATGTCATTGACCATCAACACAATCATGTGTTGGTATAACAAAACCAGTCATTATAATATAATTCCATAACAAAAATAATCTTCCCATTTGGCTGGCGTCTAGGGGATCGCAATTTAAGATGGCTGGTTCTTCAGCAGGCGCTGCCGCCCACCTTGTACTTTTCCCTTCGTCTACTGGAGGAGTAGGGGGTAATATCAGTAAAAAAATAATCAAATTAAGTACCCACCTAGATATGTACGTGGGTTTCAGATATATCTGATGGAACTACGTACAGAAGGTTGATGGCTATTCCGTTGGTGAAGCGAAGACTTAAAAGTAACCAGGTTCCAGAAATATGTGTTTATCAGTTTTAAAACTATCGCGAGTTTTAACCATATTATTTTATTAAAAACCGGCTAGGACCCGTGTTATATTTACCGGAAATATTTTGACCAGTCTCGGACTGTTTTGAAGTTCTTTGTCTGGGAGTCACGACAAGCACGGGCTTCATCGGAATCTTTCCGGTAAATATAACGCCTAGCCAGTTCCTAATAAATTAATATGTGTTTTAATAAACAATATATATACTTATGTAAAAGTTATTCCTTTTCAGGTTAGCTCCAGTACACCTATTATTGGTGGGTTACGCTGCCACTTGGTGGCCAGACACCCGCTCGGGAGCTCTCTCTGGTATTTTGAAAGAAAACAGTGAAGTCTGCCGGAATAAATTCTGGACACATATATTCTTTCTCAACAACGTCGTGGAGAAATATGACGTGTGCTTGTTGCCAACTTGGTAAGTACTTTTACTGAATTCTAAATACGAGGTTCTTTTATTTGTCACCATGCTACTTTTAAATTTCTGGACTGTCTTTGTGGGCTACCTCGCAGGCAGTCGAAGCTCGAATTATCAGTAAAACTACGTCTCCCGCCAATGTTTTTCCAGAATAATAACATGAAAATACGTAATTTTTGTCAATTGCCGAAAAAAATTCTTGGTGTACCTATACTTTTCCGTGGCATCAGGAAAGCATTTGAAAATATAACCTATCACTAAGCAAGTTATACTACGTGAACCAATGAAATGTGCAGTGCGTGTTCCTGAAACAGAGTATAATTCATAGGCCCGTTTCTTGCGCGAAAGACGCGTAGCATAATTTCGTGATAGGGTTTTTATGAAACGTCTCCTAATATTGACAAGAGACGCGCCTTTAGCAAATATTGTATATGGTAGAAACACTATAGTAGAGTTTTAATCTTGAATCCCAGGAATTCAGTCACCCGTGCAGTAAAGACGTTATTTAGCTCCCCTTGGTACTTATAAACTACTGCTGGTATAGCTGGTGGTTCGAAATAAATATAGCAGTACTTTTCACTAAACTGACCTTTATTGCAACACTACTCTTCGTTCACTAAGCTCTTTTTAACTATACCAAAAACAAATATAATTCTGGCAATGTAGGAAGGTACTACAATTATTGTGTTGCCAGTCTGGGTTACTATCGGCTGACTGGCCGTGCCTGCATCGAGCCTGTTTATACCTACTCAAATAATAGACTGGAGAATAATTTTAACCAGCCAATAGGGTCATCATGGATTATGGAGCCCTACTTCATATAGTATATTCGTCATATAGTGCGTCGTAGTAGCGGCCTGAGAACAATCACCCTTTTACGGTTGTTCCGTGCCCAAAAAGCAATACGAAGCTTTACTTATGAGATTCCTGTCTGTTCGTCAGACCGTGTGTATGAGACGAGTTGATGGGCACTATATTTTAAACGCAAAAAAAAAATATTTTTTCCTATAACCCTGTATATTCCACTCATCCATTGTTACGGAAAAGAGTCAAAAAAGTACTTTTAATTTTTTATACTCGTGGTACAAATCCTGATCGTGGTTATTTTTTTCATTTCGTTGTAATAAACTCTTATTTGGCGTTAAAGCAAAAATTCCAATGTTAGAATTAGTACAATTTGTTATAAAATACTGAAGATGGTTTAATTATATTCTCAGGTATATTGCAGTCGACATGCAGCTGTACATTGTAACGTGTATCTTAACCATCGTAATGTGCCGTCGGAGGCAGCAGGCACTCCGCCTCTACGCGATGCTGTTCGTCATCAGCGCAACCATGTGTGGAGTGATCAGCTACTTCACAGGGTGGCAAGCGATGGTGTATAGATCATTGCCGGAGTAAGTGTTCTATATGGAATAGCAGCTACTGATTAAATTGATACACTAACATTCATAACAGTAATTAACTAGTTGGTCTAAAACTGCACTGCGACCTCTTAGACGTTTTCCTTCTATCTTCCCAGTGACATTTAGTTTTTCAAGGTTATCGTTACTCTTCCAAGCAATTTGGCCAAAGTACTTCAGGACTCTTTGTAAACAGATGCTGGACAGCCTTATCTTGATCTTTAATTCACGCAGGATGGATTCATTTGTCGGAAGGCTGTCCAAGGTATCCTGAGCATTCTCCTCCAACACCACACTTCGAAGGCATCAATCCGGTCCCGGTCTACTTTTTTTAAAGTCCAAGTTTCAGCGCCGTAGTTAAATATAGAGAAACTAAGGTGTTAACTCGTAGAACTTTTGTTTTTCTTGTGATGTTTCTATCCGCCCACAGTTTTTGCAACTGAGTTCATTGCGTTTTTCGCCATCCCAATCCTTCTTCGTATTTCGGGGTCGCACGAATCGTGGAACCCAGATAGACAAAGTGGTCTACGATGTTCAATCTCAGAGCTCCACTGAGCTGCAGTTTCTTGGAGCGATCCACCATCATGAGCTTGGTCTTCAATTTGTTTACCCAGAGTCCCAGTTCAGCACTTATTTGTTCCAACCGCTTCAGTAGGAATCATTTCGTCTTCGTTGGTGGCTAGAAGCGTTGTGTCATCGCAAATCGCTAATTTTTTTGCCGCCCATGACTACACCACCCTTCCAGTCTTCGCAAGTGTGCCTCATAATATCCTCCTTGCGTCGTATACCTCAATGCTGAGGGTCGTGACCACCCTTCTGTATCACTTTCTCTCGTACGATCTTTCTCCATCTGTTTCTGTCTCTGGCGGTGTGGAGGGCGTTGTGTACTGAGGAATCAAGAGCGACGCGGATCTGGTCGGACCAGCGCAATGGGCTGCGACCACGCGGTCTTTTCCCATCCACTTTACCGGTCACGATAAGCCTCTCTAGGTTGTTTCCATCTTTCCTTGCAATGTGACCGAAGTATTCAAGGACTCTGCGTAGACACTCAGACGACAGCCGCAAGGAGATTCTCAGTTCCCATAATATTGAGACGTTAGTCCGAAATGCTGTCCACGGAATACGTAGCATCTTTCTCCAGCACCACATCTCAAAGGCGTCAATGCGTTTACGGTCTGCAGCTTTCAGAGACCAAGTCTCAGCGCCATACGAAAAAATCGAGAAGACTAGTGTCCGTACCAGTTTGGTCTTTGTTTTGACGGAAATGTTGCGATCTCTCCAGATTTTTCCGAGCTGAGTCATGGCGCTCTTGGCCATGCCAATTCTCCTGCGCACTTCCTTCTCACACGACCCATTGTTACTGATGTTGGGACCCAGGTAGATAAAGTTGTCCACTGTTTCTAGATTTAATGCACCAGTAAATTCCAGCACTCCAGATCTATCCACCACCATGACTTTGGTTTTGGACCTGTTTATTGAAAGCCCCAATTCCTGGCTTATCCTCTCCATTCGCTCCAGAAGCGCAACCATTTCCGACTCATTTGCTGCAAAAAGAGTGGTGTCATCGGCGTAACGCAGATTGGTGATTTTCACGCCACCTACTGTGATGCCTCCCTCCCAGTTCTCGCAGGTACGTCTCATTATGTGCTCTCCATAAGCATTGAATAGAATGGGTGACAAAATACAACCCTGGCGCACTCCTTGGAGAAATTTAAAAGGTTTAGTGGTGCTTTCATCGACTCTTACAACTCTCTGGTTTGAGGAATACAGTGTGCGAAGTAAGGCGATGAGATGATTTGGCACCCCTAGTTTTTGCAGAACTTCCCACAAACAACTCCAGCTGACACAGTCGAATGCTTTGTTATAGTCAACAAAACACATTATCACCGGCGTATTGAACGATGTGGAGCAAGATTTTGCTGGCATGAGAGATAAGGGATAGGGTTCGATAATTGCTACAGTTCTTGGTTGACCCTTTCTTGTGCAGCGGAAGAATGACGGATTCCGACCAGTCTTGCGGCCAATCACCGTGTTGCCAGATGTGTGAGCAGATCTTATAAAGTGTCATAACACCTAGGTCACCCATGGCATTAAGCACCTCTGCTGTGATTTGGTCGCTTCCTTTTCGCGATTATTACACATAGTAATTAAACAACTTTAAACGGTTTAAATCGCGTATATTTATCATTATTTTTGTCCCGATGTTTCTAACACTTTGCAGTGATCGTGGTCACGGGGTGACTGACGTCGGGACAAAAATAATGATAAATATACGCGATTTAAACCGTTTAAAGTTGTTTAATTACTAGGGATATTAAGTGTTGTGGGACGCCTAGTTCCACCAGTACCCTCCAAAGGCTCCTCCAGTCAACGCAGTCGAAGGCTTTGCTGTAATCTATAAAGCACATTATAAGTGGTTGATCAAACTCATATGATTTCTCGATAAGTTGGCGTATGTTAAAGATTTGTTCGCGCGTTCCCTTTCCTTTGACGAACCCGGCCTGCTCTTGTGGGATCTGCCAGTCCAGAAAGTGACGGATTCTATTATTTATGATGTGTAACAGAACTTTGCTGCCATGAGAAATCAAAGCCAAGGTGCGGTAGTTGTCACATTTAGTTGTGGACCCCTTTTTGTGTAAAGGAAGGATAGTTGCCATCGTCCAATCTCTGGGCCACCAACCAGTTTGCCCAACACGCTGGCATATGTCGTGTAGTTCGTTAACCCTAAGTCACCCATCAATTTCAAAATTTCTGCAGCCACATCATCTGGTCCTGGTGTTTTCCTGTTCTTAAGCGCACGAAAAGCAGCTGTTACTTCGGATTGCAGGATAGCTGGTTCCAATGTTAATTCACTTTAAGACACTTACAATGTTAGTTTATTGTGGTGTTTTGGCTGGGGTTCTCGGCACGGTATAGGTCTTCGCAGTATACTCGTTTATTCAAAATACTATTACAATTAATTGGAGTTCCGTAATGCGCCTCCCATCCACATCTTCTATAACCCACGTTTTCGGTCGATCTAAGATAAATCAATTTAAATATAGTTTTATTTATTAAGGAGGTTATATTTTCAAATTATTAACTTAGTAAGCGATGCTGAGAAAAGCCACGTTTTTAATGCTGTTAATTCGTGCAACCATTCACCATACAGCTTTGTACACAAATGATTACGTCGAGCTTAACACCGATAAATGTTCAACATTTCAAAATAGCATCCGGCCTGTGCTTACGGTATAAATCAATGGCCACAACACAATTTGTGTTGTTCGTTCAATCAGGAACCAATGTAAATATTATTGCGTGGTGGATGAAAATAGGGCACGGTCTTGGTTTTCAAGCCTTACCTTAAATCGCCTTATATCAAAGAGCACTATACATGTCGGAGGTGGACATGTCCCGGGTGTATACCTACAGGACATACACAACTGCTTCATATTTTGTGTTGTGTGAGATTTAAACTTTATGATACAGAACCCGAACTTATATTTCCACTTTAACTTTCGTTTTTTTTTCAGATTTCTTCGTGGGTTTTCTCGCAATGATCCATCTTTCGCTGAGTTTTACATTTCGCCATGGGGCTCGTCACCGGCATTATTCGCAGGCCTCTTCATGGCTCATCTTCATTTTGAACTGCAGGAAAAGAAGTATAATTATGCTGGTAATAAGGTATGAACAGATTTTAATCACCTTGAAAAAAAATGTCAAGTTTACTAAAATAGGTTTGATGATACTTCTGAGGTTACTATTTTCATGGCACCGTATACCTAACCGAAGTTAGAACGGAACTCTTATACAATCACTTGCCTAGCTGTGTGTAGCAATTTTAGAATATAACGAGTTGGCGAATATGGAGTTTAGAGAACAACATAGTGCATGTTACATAATTATTATATGTAGTTTGTACTATATTTTTCTCCGATATAACTCGAGAATTAGTAGCTTCTACCAAACCAAAGCAATACCCCAGGCTTGACGCAAAGTAAATAATTTTTGTTTTTACCATTTGACGAACCAATGTCTTGTGTCTGTCACTCACGCGGAAAAATGCCGCGCCATTTCATTTATTCATATTAGCCGCTATTTTTATTTACAAAATAACCTTGTCTTAATTAAGACATGAGATTTTTTTACATAATTTAACATAAAAGTCTATACTATTAGAATAATAATAATAATAATATCCAAGTAAATGTAAAAAAAAAATTTACACTATTGAGTATTTTCAATAGAATGCATAGAGACCTAAATATCAACTATATGGGTAATGCAATATTGTATTTTATTTAAGCAGTGATACAAGAAACAAAGTTTTTGGAATAACTCTGGATAAATATATCAATTGGAAACCTCTCTCGATAAATTATGCCAGCTGTTGTAGTATGTAGCTTACATAGGGGTTTTTACATCGATATGTTTATTTTGCTACACTATAACCTAATATTATGGGGTAACTCGATAGATAATCAAAGAATATTATTTGCATACATAACTGTGTGAAGGCAATAGCAGGTATACCTGCTATTGCCTTGTATGCTAATATTTCCAGCAGCGAAATTTGTTTGTTGTGATCGGACCAAGGTGCCGGACCACATAAGAATGCTCCTAATCCGCTTCTCTAATAGGACGAAAAGGAAAAAAAACGCGCAATCAGTATAATGGCATTAAGCTGTTGTTTTCAAATGGAGCTTTTTTAATCAAAGTGTATTTAACGTGCTACTTGAATTTCCTTTTTTTTTCTTTTTATTTATATAAGACACACCCGTAAGAACTTTAATAAAATGAAAATATACCGTTTTATTTATAAACGTTATGCTCAACAAACAGAAACCAATGCGGCGAAACCTTACGATACTAGTCTCAGATCTCAGTTCATAGTTACCAAATGGTGTTCCACAAGGAAGCGTGTTGGTCTAGCTTTTATTTATTTTGTACAATAACAGTTCTCATAGCAATTATGTTAATCCGTGATTTCTGACCTTGCCTACCCCTTGGGGATATACACTAATACATATGAAGTTATATACCAACATATAGTATCGTATACATCTGATATGTTTGTTCCAGTGGCTTACACGGATGCAACACTGGTGTCTCCCTGCGCTCATAGTGTGGATCATCGTGGTGGGCTCCTTCATAAAACACTACAAGCATCCTTTAGTGACGGCGGCGTACGTGGCCATTGACAAGCCTATATTTTGCTGTTTCTTCTTCTGTGCTTTTTTTTGCATTGTCAATTTAGATGGTGAGTTTTCCGTATATTTCTACTCAACATATATATAACATTTTGTCAAAACAACTTATCCGATAAACCATAGATAAATGAACATTTCTCTATGGATAAACTTATAGGGGCCGGGATGTAAAAGAATGACAAAAAAGGCGCCAGGCCTTACGTTGGTTTCAGAAAAATGTGATGGCGCTGAAAAGTCTAGGCATGTAGCTATGGGCCACCCTTACTTTCACGGAACCAGATTCATGCCGTCAAGTTAATTACGTCTCCACACCTGATATGATTTAATTTTGATAATCAGTGTAAATGAACTGCAAGCGTTCTTATTACAAAAAAAAACAAATACATAGCACAAATTGAATGGTTTTTGTAATATAAAAATGGTTACTAACTCTGGGCATTACGACCACTAAAATCAACTGGCAGTCTCCAACGTGGCGCCAAAGCAAATATTTTCTACTCTTAAATTCACTGGTGCATCTAAAGATATTTTAATGTGACAAAACACGAAACAAACTAGACGAGCTGCAGCTATATCCGTTAACTATCTTGCGTATGCAGCAACAGTTCATAAAGGCTCTATTACTTCACGTGCCCTCAGGTCCATTACGAAAGTTCTTCGGCTGGCGAGGATGGAAGTTGACCGCACGTCTGTCTCTACCCATAATGCTGTGCCACTGGCTCATCGCCCAAGTTATAAGCGCGCGACCAGCTGCCTACCAATCCTCTCGTTTGGCCATAGTGAGTACATACATAAACTTTATTCATAATGTTGAATTCCATAAAGCATTATCAAGCAATACGATACTATATTAGTAATTATAATAATATGCGTTTCACAAATAAGAAAAATATGGTAGATATTATATATATACCCATAATATGGGTAAACATGTAAGTATAATTACCTATAATACACATATACATAATATCTACCACATTTTCTGGTATCCCAAGACCAAAAACAGTTACGGGCGTAGTTGTTGCTAACAAACTTTCACATAATATACTAGGTATTAGAAACAAAATAAGAGCCACTGGCTTACTTATATTTAAGTGCGCTTTAGGAAACTGAAAGTAAATTTTTTTTTTTCTTAAAATGATGGCCAGTACTTTTCAAATTAGGAACACAAACACCAGCATGAAAGAGATCAGAAACCAAAGAGTTAGTAATATCTATATAATAATACTTGGTCTTCAACCAGTGTCTGTTGCCAGTGATGACATATGGCACTGAAACGTGGTCCTTGACTGTGGCCCTTATGGACAAGCTCAGGGTCGATCAACGAGCTATGGAGAGAGCTATGCTTGGAGTTTCTTTGCGTAATAAAATCCGGAACGTGGATATTCGCCAAAGAACCAAAGTCACCGACATAGCTCTCAGAATTTGCAAGTTGAAGTGGCAATGGGCGGGCCACATTGCTCGACGAACTGACAACCGATGGGGAAGAAAGGTTCTCGAGTGGTTACCACAATACACCGGAAGACGTAGAGTTGGTAGGCCCCCCACTAGGTGGACTGACGACGTCGTTAAAGTCGCGGGTAGCCAACGGTTACAAGCGGCTAATAGCCGTTCTTTGTGGCGTTCTATGGGGGAGGCCTTTGTTCAACAGTGGACGTCTTCCGGCTGATGATGATGATGATGATGATACTTGGTATAAATATATAGATATTACGAACTCTTACCTAATTTGAAAATTACTGGACATCATTTTAAGAAAACCATTAATTGGATGTTATGCTAATGTTTTCCTACTATTGCCTTCTTAGCTTGTATCGCATTTTTAACGAGAAAAGTGTTACTTTTCAATTTTTATTGATTATTGATCATTTCGCGTTAATCATGTAACCAGTAAGAAGGCACATGGATACGATTACTATAACCAGAGCCATTATATACAATGATTCAAGTGCAAAAAGCAATTGATGATCATTATTTTAAACAATTGTCAACATATATTGTAAGCAATAACATTATTTTTTAGTTAAATAAGTTAAACAATATAATGTCTTTACTGTTTTACAGCTATAAATCATAGCGGTCCTTATTTTGTTTTGTATAATATATATATATAAAGGCTTTTTCAACAAGAAGTCCCATGTTAAGTTGTGTTGACACTTCATCTGTTTTACTCATTTTTGTTCTTTTGTTCGTCACTGCACTACTCAAATCTTGCACACTCGTATACCTCTTCACACATTTCATCGGCGGAAATGCCATCGCATTGATCTGTTACCAAGGGGGTGGTGGAAGTGGAGGAGTTTTTATTCTAATAAGCATCCATCATATGGTGCGCCCGCGGACCTGTGCTCTTGGATTTCCGACTTTTTGAGGGAAAGATCGTTACGAGTTGTCCTGATCCATACAACTCGTAACGATCTTTCCCTCAAAAGATGTCCGTCTGATCAATTGGCAACAAATGCTGGGGTACCCTCATGGGTCGGTTCTCTCTGCTACTCTCTTCTTGCTGCACATAAATGATCCGCTAAAACCCGGTATCATTGGTTATGTAGATGACAGCACAGTTGTAAAGAGATATCCTCCACCGAGAGGTACGGTGCACGGACTGGTGATTTTCAAATCCAGTCCCATAGAGAGGCGATGGTTGAGCGAATGAATTTTGCCCCAGAGGCAGTCTGCGAATGGGTTGATGAAAATTTTGTCAAATCTAATGCTTCAAAGACCCAAGCATGTCACTTTAGTGCTAAACAGAGTCTTTTCTCTCTCACTCCTGTCCTCCTCAGTGTGCTTGTTCCGATAACCGAACAACTCGAGCTACTAGGTCGCTACTCTTACACCTAAACTTCATTTCGGGTCATTCATTGAGCCCAGGGCTAAATCACGCAAAAAAGCTGGGTATTCTTTGAAAAGTGCGGCGGTATTTTACATCGGGACAGCTTCGAAACCTCTATCAAGTTCAAGTCCGGTCTTGTATGGAATACTGCAGCCATCTCTGGCATGGTTTGGCTAAATACCAGCTCGAAGCCTTGGGTTCCATAGATAATCGAGCAAAGACGCTCATTAGTGACGATGCGTTGATGGAGGGTAGACTCAATAATGCAATTGCAATCTTAGGTAGCCGTATACACTTCAGATAAACTGTGAGATTAGTTGAGGTAATCACAAATGCCTCTCCAATCACGGTATTTTTACCGGTTCCTTGACCCTTGCATTTTCAAATCACATTTCAAATTGATTCTTATATCACACAGCCACCTACAAGAAAAGGCGATCATCACACCATCATTATTTTGACCTAAGTTCTCTTTTGTTTCAGAACATGGACTACCTTGCCGTGGTGTTCTATACGCATCTCGTCTCTGTACTAATATCACTACTGGTTGAGATACCGGTACAGCGATCAATCTCACTGTTTCTTTGAATAACTGAAAAGTCCGTTGTTCTTGAGAATAATCTATTAAAAATTCACGAGGTCTTTTCAAATGTTCAACCTTCATAAAGTTATTATTACTTGTACTAAGTTTATAAAGCCATAAATCACATAATCGAAACCAACCATTGCATGTCATGTATCAACTTTGATTCAATATAGGAATTATAAACAACACCCATTAGTTATTACTTATAACTCGACATACTCTTATTTAAATGTATATTCGCTGTGCGATAAAGAGTATTGTATTGTATTCTATAATGATAGCTAGGCATAGTAAGGCTGGGTTGCACTAAATTTGAGGATGGTTCAATTTGCAAAAATCTTTCCTTATTGAACCTTATTTCCCGGTAATAATTAAATTGACGAACGAATTGACGTTAACCAGGGATGGTGCAACTTAGCCTAAGATAAGACGGAAATCATATATAAACAAAGTAAATAATAAACTATCACAGTACTGTTACGTTTTATCGATACTTAAAATAATAATTTATTGAAATAAATAGTAATGAACGCTTATTAAGGTTTGTATATATCCTCAAGGAGTTTATGGAGTGATATTCTGGGGAAATTCATTGGAAATTAAATCATCGTATTTTACAAAAGAGATGTTTAACGATTATTTTTAGACTACTTATTACTACTTATTATTTAGTAACGGCTAGCACTCACATCTCAACGCCAGTTACGTGCTGAGGCGCTCGACGCTGTACACAATCGTGACTCCCAGACGAAGAACTTCTAATAAGTTCGAAACTGGTCGGAGCAATATCCGGTACAAGCGAGTCCTAGCCGGTTACTAAATAATAAGTATGGACAAAACTCGCGAATGTATTTTACTTACCACTTGTCTTTGTAAAGAAGAGCGCTGCAGTAAATCAAAAGTGTTTTGTTGATCTAGAGTAGCAGATTTTATTATTTCTGAGTGATGATCGAATATCCAAATAAGCATTATGCATATTATCATATTGCTTGAGAAGCACTATGTTTAAACCACACCCTGAATTAGAAACTGTTTGCCTGAAGTTCTTGATACTAAACTGCACAGTCTAAGAAGTCTAAGCTTTACTATGTTTCTGGAATAGTAGATATAGGAAAATAAAATTGTGAATAGTCTAGTATATTATATTTGTTATAATTAAATATATTTATTCCCACGTATTGTCTATTTATTTAAAAGCGAAAGGTCACTCACTGACTGAACATATCTAGCAGGTGAGTAGTTTTTAGGTATTTGCACATTTTGTAACTGGGCCGAACCAAACTGTCAAATTGGGGCTGAAACGATTTTTAGAAGTTAAAGGCAAGCAATTTTGTAGTCAGTTGAATTACATAAAACAAAAGTCTTAAAGATTTTGTTTTACTCTATGGTTGATTTAAAAGACACAAAATAGGAGTTATACATTTATTTGAAAGTTCTATGTTGAAGCATTTCGTATAGTTTGTATATGTCAGCTAAGAAATTATTTTACGAATGGGGAGGATTAAATGAGGTAGATGGTTACAGGCAGAAGAAGGTAACTACGAACAGACTGCAACAGAGCCAAATTAAGGGAATGAAATTGGGACCTGACAGTTTGTTTGAAAATCCCATGTTTTAAAGGTTAGGAAAATAAAATTGAATGACATAATATTAAATTAGAAGAGCACTTACTATATTTTTATTTTGACTGTATGGGATGTAATAAGATAAAATATGTGTAGGTAAATAAGATGAGGGTAATAGAGAAAGTGGACTGTTTTTTTATGTTATTGTGACGAAACAAGTCACCCACTTGATGTTAAGTGGACTAACCTCTGCCCATAACAGATATGCATTTCGTCAACGAAGAATTGCACTGCGCCCGTCACACTGAGACGTACAGTTGTTAAGTCTCATGTGCCTGTAATTTCACTGGCTCTCAAAGACTGCTGCCGGAACACACTGTTAGGTGCTTGGCGACAGATTTTCTACTTGAGGTTAGTCGCTAGCCAGGCGGGCATTCGCAAAATGAACCTTCCACCATGTGGTGAAGCTCAAACCTGCGGCGGGATTCGAACGAAAGACCTGCTGCACGCCAGTCCAAAGCCAATGCCACTGAGCCATCAATGCGCCGAAGCTTGCGGTCGAGAAAGAGAGGAGCCATTTTTTTTTAGGGAAGACATAGGTGCTGTCTGCCATTGTCGGCCGTACATTTTACTTCTCTTGTGCTTCGAGCAAACCTGCGAGCCAGCATATTGCTTCTCACTGCCAGCGCTCTTCGCTCCATGTCCATATCTAGATGATCCTTCAAATCCTCTGTCAACATGTGTCCCAGATATCTTAGTTTTGTACTTAAGGCCAAGCTTAGCTGCATACTTCTCACATGTATTCACAAGTATTCTAAGAGCATTGATTGAAGGAGCAAGCAGCACGATTTCATCCGCGTAACTAAGATTATTGACACAGACTCCGTCTATGTAGCATCCGACATGGATACTACTTAGTTCCTCAATCAAGTCATTAACACACAAAGGGTCATGGAGGCGCAAGTATAAGCTGCAGTAGTGGCAAGTGAGATTGGTCTATAATTGGACTTATGTATGACATGTCTCCCGTCCCGTAGTAATAACTGGAGTCACTATCATTCTCTTCAAGAATTCCGGAAAAAACTCTCATCAGTCAAGGATTCCGGAAGAAATGAGTGACCTAAACATGGTGAACGGCAGCATATTTATAATGTTCAATACAGAGGCCATCATGCCTGGGAGTGTTGTATTTCGTTTCTTGTGTGTTGTTAATAAAGACATTTTATATTAGATACAATATATAATATCTCGTAAATATTCGGATAGTTAAGATAAGATTAGAAGACACGCAATAGATGTCATGTCTGACGGATACATTTCATTAATAGTGGCATTATATCAATACCTTAAGTGTTTCTCTTTATTTAGCAGGAGCCGAGCTTAAACATCACGATGGTCCTGCCTAAATGCATATTAATATCACATTTCTTTTAAAATTTTAATTTACATAATATGGACCTTGTACGTTATTCATAATCTCAACGTCTACCTCAACCACAGCTTCGAAAAGTCAACTTAACTTAAAGAAGTTAAGTACCCATTGTCATACCTTAATCCTCTTTCTTAATTCTGTACATACTACTCTGTCAAGAATGTATGTCATAACAAATATGACTGTACAAAGTTGATCGATGAGCTTCGTTATAAGGATGTACGTAAAAACGATGTATTCGAGCAATGTACGACCTTAAGCAAACTGACTCGTGTAAACATTACTTCAAGAAATCATACCTATTAACATTGCCACCCATGTACATTAGTGAGGTTGCGTTGTTCGTAAAACGCAATCCTGAATTATTTGAATTTATACCGGCTGGCACTCGACGGGCAGGAAACCTACTACATCACTCGGGAAGTAAATTATTCATGCGTAAGAGTGTGTTCTGCATGGCACATAAAATATACAATGCTATTCCACGAATCAGAAGTATTGATTGTATTGTATTATTTAAAAAAACTCTACAAAAATTTCTGCTAGACAAAACCTACTATTCTATTAGAGAGTTTTTAGAGGATAAGAATCATAACTGACATTCAATTTTATTATTATACTTACTAATTTTATTTTTTTATCGCATATTGTATCATTGACATGAAATTTTTCAATGCATTATAATTATTCTGACATTTTAATTGAGAATCTTTGATAATAATATCAAGTTACGACAATTAATTGTAATTGCATCTCATTATGTATTGTTTCTTTTTAATTTATTTTATGTATAAAGCTCTTGTATGCTAATTAAGCGGATCTAGCGAATTATGATTAATTTATTTGTCACCACATTTTATGTATTACCTAGAACCACAAGAAAATAAATCATTTATCATTAAGGTACCTTTTAGACCTCATCCTCACCGTACACAAGAAGTGTTTGCCGTTCCCACGTATCGTACCAAGGCTGGTCATCGATCACCACTGTGTCTTATGACAGAGTCCTATAATATTATTTTTAATTGTATAGACATATTTCGCGAGCGGGTGAGTTGTTTTAGGAGGACATTGTTGGATCTGCTTCAAGGTGGCTTCAATATCACTCGTGATGATCCTCCCTTGTTGTGCCTTAGTAAATCAACTCAGCCATACCCTATTCATTTAAAGACTGAGACTGGAAGCCATATAATATGTATTATATTACTGTTGACTTATATAGTATGATATACCCCTTTTATAAGTTTACTTATATTTATCAGTAAGTACCTACATATTTTTTATTTTCTTTCTTGTTTAAATCAAATATTTGAAAGGTTAAATACCTTTTCTACATTATAGTCGTACATGTCTAACTCACTACAAATGTTTACTAAATTTGTGGTCAACGATGCTGGTCTGACAATTATTACTATAAATAAGAATACTTTTATATTAAGAAATATTGTGGAACTGTTTGTTGGTCCTTAAAAATAAAGAAAAAAAAACAAGTACAGGGAAAAGATCAATAAAAGTACACAAAATGTTAGTTATTCATCTAAATTTATTTTATCACATCTGATGTTTTTGGAGGGATATAAAAAAAAACTTCAGATCGGAAGTTTTTTTTTATGAAGCTAGCCTTTGATGACTATCTCACCTGATGGTAAGTATTGATGTTGTCGGAATTGTTGTTCAGGATAACATAGAATTACTGTCTCTCAAGGACAGCTGCCGGAACACACCGACAGGTGCTTATATAGTTCCGTATGTGCTTATATCGTTATATATTTTGGCCACTTGCCTTATTAACATTCTATCTTAACGCCTTAGGTACAGCAAGGCACTTATTGGTAGGATGCAAGGTGCTCCTTGATAGGGGTCATTATTCCCGTCGTCATGATAGAGCCCTCGAAATTATTCTCTAGTCTCTCGGTAGCTAGAGAAAAAAAGGTTTGACCACGAACAAACGACACGTTGCTTTTGTAAAAGAAGGGTCATCTACAAAATCGAAATCCAAGCCTTACTCCATCTTAGGCGCAGCTCTCCATTGGACTCTTTTGATTGACACTTATGAAAAACACTACAATATTCCTGAGGATGTTGGTGTTTCATCATCCAGACCAGACACATTTCTATACTCAAAAAATCTAAAACGCATTGTACCAACTTATAGAACTTACTGTGCCGTGGGCAATTATATTGTATATAAGATATGTTATATGGGGCACTGAAATGGCCCCATCTAAACGACCCCCGGGACAGTCTCCTATCTGACCGCACTCATTCAGCGAGAGACAGTCCAACGTGAGCGCGTCTCTTTGAGACGCATATAATTAAAAAAAATGCCATTTTGATTGTACAGAGCTGTGGTAATAATTATAGGACAGTATACAAAACAAAAGGAATTATGTATCACCTATTAACAATAAGGACACTGATCGTGTTACTAGCATTTATATTTGATAACAGTTAATTACAAACTCAAGGTTGGTGCCGTCTTAAGGTTCGATACGAAAAAATATGTGTCGCTCCGCTCGTCGCATTCGTATCTAACACCGTTACCGAATTCCCTCCAAAACGTCTTCTTGAGTTGTCCGCCTAGGCCGCCAGGTGGCGCTGGTAGTTTGCAACTCGCCCACCAAAGGTAACACTCGTAACCTCCTTTGAAAAATCAGCAATGTTGCCAACACGGCCATTCTGCGCGGTGCCGGTCCCTAGCACCTCTCAAATTCTAATGAAATATCTATAAATATAAAAAAAACTATTGTTAGTCATATAATGTCACAGTATAAAAAAAAAAAACATTCTGTGATTATTGCAGCCACATATAATTGAGTCCATTTTCATTTTGATCTAGACTAACCCGCACTTATAGGGAGTTTACCGCACATAAGTGTCTAGGTTAGTCCTACACATGTGAACTAGTTGGGCTTAAAGGGCATTTCGTCACACTTAAACACAACATATTAAGCTTTCCGTTAGAACCACTTTCATTTAAAGGGCATTTCACCTCACTTAAATGTACTAACCCGCACTTATAGGGAGTTTACCGCACATAAGTGTAAAGGTTAGTCCTACATATGTGAACTAATTGGGCTTAAAGGGCATTTCACCACACTTAAACACAACACGTTCGGCTTTTTCATTGGAACCACTCTCATTAAAAGGGCATTTCACCACACTTAAATGTACCAAGTTTGTTCCAAAATGTCTAGAACTCAACCTTTATGGGGCTACAATAAATTTAGGGTAACTCATGCACAAAATCTCTTTAAAATCTTACTAAAAAATAAAATATCCAATTTATTAGTACAAAATAGCAATAATATTTTGAAACTATTATGTCCTACTATTTTTTATTGCCAACACGTAAATTTATGTGTATATTATGTACTTAGAATCCCAGTCATTAATCCTTAGCCATGGCTTCATGTTCTAAGCAGCAGTTACACCCGTATATATACCATATATAATATATATATATATGCCTAAGTGCTTCTTTAGCTTCTTTTTATCATTGTTTTATTGCATTTTGACCAAAATTAAGCCCCATTTAGCATCATATGTTCGTGCCCTTTTTTTTTTTTTTTTTTTAACGTGTGAAAAATGCATTTACGCATTCCCGTCCACCCCGGGGAAGGTGGCCGGGATATGTCGGGCTCGACACCAACTACTCCCACAGCAGCAAGTGCCCCTACCGACTAAATAACACACGGTGTTCCATCTCTACCGCTTCTCGGCGGGATCGCAGGGTCGCTTTAGCACTCAACCACGAACCCGCCACGGTTGTCCGTTGCCGGACCCCTCCTGGGGTGCTACCCCTCACGACGCACCAGAACACATGGTACGTCGCTACCACCCGGGGACCAAGCCCGCAAATGGGCGTCAGACGACCCCGCTTCCGACGCCCTAGGTCCCCCTGCGACGGGTCAGATGAGTAGCCCCGTCGCCTGCTACTTCGGCCGCAGAGGATAGGGAGAGCGGCGCCTCGCTATTCCAACACTCCTCCTCCCCTGCGGCCCCTCCGCGTCCGCCATCCAACGGTGGCGGCCCCGCCGTGGCCACGGAAGGTAGGGAGAGCGGCGCACCGTGATACCGGCACTCCTCTCCCGCCGTGGCCCCTCACCGTCAGCTGTGGTGTCGCCCATACAACACCACAGCCCGCCTCAGATGCGGTGCTGCCCATACAGCACCGCAGCCTACCCGTTGCCGCTCCAGTCTGGACTTAGAGGCAAAGCCCAGTGGAGCGGCCCCTCTGGGGCCGGCCGACTGCCCAAGCCAGCACGGCCCCTGGTTCCTCTTCGCTTCACCGTGGGTGACGAAGCCACGGCTACTAAGCCCCACCGCCACGACAAGGCGGGAACCCTTCGGGGGGATATGTTCGTGCCCTGGTTCGAGGTTTATCAACTTTTTGTGTTAATATTCATGTCTAATTTTTCTCGCAACTTCGTTACGTCAACGAACTCTTCGTTATCAAACCCTGGGGCCAAATTTCAATGTCTGTACGAATTGTATACCCAAGAAAAACCTCACAAGGAACGTCCTGAGTAGTTTTATGTATGGTACTATTTATCCCTTGCTGTAAAATGTTCATACATTGATCCCATGTATGTCCCTATCGTCAGTTGTGTTAGCGCCGGTAGTCTTTGATGTACTTTTCCACAATATTTTTCGAACCAGTAAAAGTTGGCTATTCTTTCGATCGTTTTGTCAACAGAGAGTCATTTTGGTTGCATTTAATAATTTTACAAATGCATTTCTTTGTTACAACCCAACGCCTACCACTTGAAGTACTCCTGTATACCTTGCCACCTAGAAGCTGATAGTTATTGAACACGTTTTTAGAAGAACTGTCGGCCTCCCCTGACTAAAATTTCTCTAATTTGTTGCAACTCCGGATGTTGTATTTGCACGGAGAGCGCAACCAGTCAGCTTCTGTTATAGACGTTATCAACTCAGTATCAGACTTTTCTCCGGATGGCACGGGGTTTGACTCAGAGCTTCCACGTGTTTCCATATGGCGCAATCTCATATGAAAACTCTTGAGTCGTTAGCACCACCGTGCCATTCGGGGAATAACCTCTTTCTTTGTCAAAGCGTACCTGACGGCGTTACAATCAGTCGCTATTTTGAAGGGCGATCCTAGCAAATACAGACGAAACTTTTGAAGGGAACACATAGTTGCGAGTAACTAATTCAAACGAGTGGTGTTTTTCTCGTCTTCAGTAGTTTTTCTGCTTTAGTGCTGTAAAGGCTTCTCACCCTAGTGACTTGCATAAGAATACCAGCAAGGCCGTCTCTGTCTCTACTAGCGTCTGTGCAGAGAACACTTTTTTGTTTGGGTCGTATATGGACCAATCGCTTTCAGGTGTGAGTTTACCCTTTAGAACCGAAAAAGCATCATCATGAGTCGCTTCCCATACCCACACTGTATCCTTTCTCAATAGTTTCGTCAATGGTGCCGATAAAATTGCGAAAATCTTTACATCTAATAAAACTGTAACAGGCCCAATTTAAATACATATATTTTGAAAAATATAATTATGCAGCTAATACTGATGCCAAAACTGTATTTCTTGTTAATTTTTGTCCGTCTGTCCCTCTGTGTATCTGTCTGTCTGTCTGTAACTTGGCCGCACAAAACTACTGAATGAATTTTAATAAAACTTAGCATGATTTCAGTTCATACTACGAGGTAGGACATTGTATACTTTTTATCCCGAAATTCAGCACGGTTCCCTTGGGAGAGGGAATGAAATTCAAAATATACACTTAGTTTTAATTTATTAACGAGTAGTCCAATTTAAACATTCTTTTTTATTTGTATTATTGATAAAATAGTGGTACTCTAAAGATTGTCCTGTGAATATTTTAAAGGAATCGGTTTTGTGGTTTAGAAATTACAGACATCACAACCTTAATATTTCGTTCCAAATAACTTAAAACTCGGGATGTAAAGGGACCTTTGTACGGCTCATCTAAAGTTGGCGTATGCATTTTATCATATAGGCATAATAGATAGGTCTATTGTCAAAGTAGGACTACTCCAAAAGCTCTAAATAAAGGTATCACCGCTACAATATACGAACATATTATTATTATTGCATACTTATACAGGGTTATCAATAATATAATGTAATTACAGGAATATGAACAACTTTAATCACGAGGGTAACCTTAAAAGCGTATGAAAAACAAACCGCTATACTAAGAGTCTTTTTAGGCGCAGCTAAAGTAAGAAACAACTCTATATTTTGTTTACTTTCATTCGGCTTAATTTTCTGATATGTCGTTCTTGACATTTTGTTACTATATTAGTACTTTATAATATTTATGGTTTTTAATACTCCATCAATATTTTTATTCATGTGCATCTACGAAAACACCATTATACTATTGGAGAATTTGTAGAAATATCCGCTATATATCAGTTAGAGACTTAGACTTAACTGAGAGGCAACGAGGCAAGAGGGGAAAGCTTGCTAGATATGTTTCTTTTGCCGGATACATTTCGGAGACTGCGCAATGAAAGTGCACAATCTAATAAATCTTCGTTCTATCGCCAAACAAGGAGAGCATCGCAGAACACCGCTTTTCTATCGAAATTACAAAGACGCACACAAAAAATAATTACTTTGCTTCAAACTTTATGGTGCTTACTGCGAAGGTACTCTCCGAGTTACTCACTGGAAAATACGACCTGGGTATTTTCGAATCCTAAGCAAAATACTCCTTTCTGAGCTATGTTTTACTAAGAGTGCTCTACCGCAGACCACAGCGTTGCTATGAGATAAACAGTGCTCAAATGTGAATAATTTGACTGCAAGAATGTCAAAGTTGCAGGTACAGGTATTAGCTAATGAGACCCAAAACTGTCGTAGTTGGTGTACAGTTTTAAGAAATGGGAAACTTTCAACAGCTTCTACTTTTAATTCATTTCGCTTTTTATAGATTAACAACAACTCGAACATATTTCTCCGTATTTGAACTATCCAACAATTTTTGCTTCCCTTCAAACCATTTCCACGCAGGCCATTTATTGTCTGTACGTAAAAGTGAGTTGTACCACACTTTAGCAGACCCTTTAAGGATATTATGGGCTTGATAAAGTATCATTTCGACAGACCATGCAAAAGTTTAAGAACAGAAATGTATGATAGGTACCTACTAAGCCAAGCATTAATGTCGTCCGTCTTTTAGAGGGTCGAACTCAGGGATAATAGAAAGTGATCAAAGTTTATTAATTTGCCATACTCACAGTACCACTTTTAGTTGCTTTTGATACCTAATTCGTCCATTCAGCTATAGGTGATTGTGTCCTGGTACTGCTGGAGCTGCGAGTGCTAGAGGACGAGCTAGTACACGCTCGCTTCTTTTTCCTGTACTTGCTTCGTTTACCAACTGTAGTAAGGTTCTTTGTCACTTCTGATATTAACAATAAGGACACTGATCGTGTTACTAGCATTTATATTTGATAACAGTTAATTACAAACTCAAGGTTGGTGCCGTCTTAAGGTTCGATACGAAAAATGTGTCGCTCCACTCGTCGCATTCGTATCTAACACCGTTACCGAATTCCCTCCAAAACGTCTTCTTGAGTTGTCCGCCTAGGCCGCCAGGTGGCGCTGGTAGTTTGCAACTCGCCCACCAAAGGTAACACTCGTAACCTCCTTTGAAAAATCAGCAATGTTGCCAACACACCTATAAGTCTGTATAAATTGACATTTTCTCTTAGTATTTTAAATATTTCTCATATATTTCTGAAAACGAGTGCTTGAAATCATAGAAAAGGATAGTAAAACGTATGCAGTAGTCCGCAGGACAAGGATGGAGAGCGCGGTTATCGGTCGCGATGTTCCGTGTCATAGATGAATAGAGTTGATGTGACATTGCATCTGTGATTGAGTACCTACTTTACTAAATGAATATTCAGTAAGATAGAGCATATTCTTATGAAAAAAAATAATTAATTAGCATATAAATAATGATTATAAACGAAAGTGGTGTTTTTTATTACTGATATTAATTCCGTATGATTTATCCATATTATTATATCAAAAATTTAACACAAAATCAATTTCAAAGCGCTGTATTTTTCACAAAAAAATGTAACCATCAACTTTTCACTAAGTAACCGATTAAAAAACTATTAACTTTCGATAATTAAGTAGCTTGTGATGGTAAAAATAGATAATTTTAAATAAATTTTACTCAATAATATAAAATTATAGGTATGCATTAATCCTCCGAATCACTTCATTTGTCCTATCGCATCTGTAGAAATAATAATCTTAGTTCCCCACATCGTTGCGCGCTATCCCTGTTGCTCACATAGAATGTCTGATTTTATGTCGCACTCCGGTGCATCTCCGAAACATTATCTATCTATACAAGTACATACATCAATTGACGGCACGGGTGTCGTTTACAAACGTTGTTTTAATACGTATAAACGTATCTTTCGTAATCTTTGGCCGTGGGAAACAAACATACCTAAAGACCATACAATAAAAACGAACAAATATTATGACTTAACAAATGAATTAACCAAAAACGGTTATGTGGTTAATTTATATGTATTTATAAGTCGTAACAAGAGGTATTCCAGCAAAATCCTCATACAACCTACTAAATGACCGTGGCCTGTCAAGAACAACCGTAACTTCTATCCTAGAACGTATCTCCAAGGCTAGTCTAAGCTTTACTATGATCGAATTCATAGCATACTGGGGCACTTACAATTTACCATATTGCAAAAAATAACTCGCTTCAGAAGTCTACAGTACGCCTAACCATATGTACAAAAATCAGTAGGTCTACAAAGAATAGTATATTTTTTTACTTTTTAATTTTAAGATTTTCAGCACTAGATACATGCTATTTGGCCATTTCGGTCATTCATAATACCTTTTAGTACAATGTTGTCAGTTTAAAATACGTTCGACCTCATTATCCATTGCTTAGCTAAACAGGTGCTATGTAGCGTTTATAAGTAAGAAATATTTAAACATTACTTAAACACTGTTTAGTTATCCATTACATAGCAACTGCATAGCGATGTTTTTATAAGTAAGGGGGTAACTGTGTAAATACATATAGATGGTAATATCACAAGAAGTTTCAACCGTCTGCCCATAGAGAAATATATTGCTTTCTTTTTTCTGTGAGTCTGTCCATTGCGAGCGTTCAATAATTTACGTATCACTAATACGTTTAGCTATTTATTATTTTATATTTAAACTTATTTAGGAAATAAAAATCCAGGATGCAATAAAATAAAAATGTATATTTATTAATTAATTAGCTAGAATTTCACGGTTCACAGTTGCACGGGGAGTAATAGTTAAAATATTCTTTTATATCAACACTTTGGATATAAGACATGATTTAAATTTACTTAAATATTTTGTTTTTTAAGACTTTTATTTCAGTAAGTAGTATTTTATACACATAAAGAGTCATTACATAAAGGCTATTGTGAAACATAATATTATTAATTTGTGGCATGCACATATTATGTTTATGTTTCGATCTTAATATATCGGAGCGGTTCGACTTAGTCTCAAAGTTATTATTTTCATTACTCTTAACAAACATACAGATTTCTATATATACATATATAGGTATATATAGAAATCTGTATGTTAATATAGGTAAGAGTGAGGTATTATTATTTTAACTATCCAAGTTTCTAGTCTAAAAATAATTCTTAAACACCTCTTTTGTATAATAAATGATGATAACTGATTTTCCCCAGAATAGCAGAAGTCAACCCTAAGAGGCTGTTAGTATTTTTCCAATAACCCTGTATAATATTAATTGATTTAATTTCAAGTGTATTACGGTTCAAAAGATACATCAATATAACAGATGGACGAATAGGCCGAACGCCAGCGGTTTAGGTTCACGTGATAAACTTTTCTTCCCATTTTCACTCCTTCTAATCAATCCTAGCAAAAAGTATTATTGTGGCTTGTTTTGTTTTAAAAAGTCTATCCAGATACCAATTTTTATCATTATCACTTCAAAAACAATTACTTTTCCATACAAAGTTTCATCCTCAATTACACACCCTTAAGTCATCCCTGTCAAAAAAATGTGGAACACGGCATTTTTTATTTTTCAACACCCTTGCTCGGAAAGAGAGCTTTATTATATGGTTCTTAAGGCCATAAACCGAACTATAACACACTCGTGCATAATAATATTATACACTAGTGCATAATAGAATTATCCCTACAAACTTAAGTTAGTACCTAACTGCAAATTATATGTGAATAAACAGAGCATTTTCAATTTAATCGGGTAATTTATTCCCTACAAAGATAAGTTAGTACCCAACTACAAATTATATGCGAGTAAACAGAGCATTTTCAATTTAATCGGGTAATTTATCCCTACAAAGTTAAGTTAGTACCTAAATGTAAATTATATGCGAGTAAACAGAGCATTTTCAATTTAACCGGGTAATACAGATTTGTAACATCAAAGAGGTTTATATGTAATCAACAATCATACATTCGCCGTGCGCAAAAAAAAAAACTTGCACGCAATTTACCATAATTTTCGTATGTAGTTTGATCGCATTTGTACAATATATATTTGTTTTCCTCGCAAGGCCGTTGAAAAAGTGCGTATGAAACTCGGGAGCAACTTGCTCATTATACAATCGGCTGATTTACGCCCTCGCCTGCAGCTTGGGCTGCAACACACAGCCTCGTGTATAATGAGCAACTTGGCTCACTTGTATCATAATCTACTATTGAATGTTCTATCCGAATACGAATGTTTGGAAATGTAAATTAAAAGCAAAGGGCTTTCACACAGAAGTTTATATCCATTTTTACCCCCTTAAGGGTTAAATTTCAAAAAATCCTTTTTATACACCCTACGCATCAAGACAAATACACCCTCTAAATTTCAAATCTCTGCGAACAGCGGTTTAGGCTGTGCATTGTCAGTAAGCCTAGACTTTGACTCCTATGTATATAGATGTAGAGTTATCATTACTAATGGGTGTTCTTTATAATTTCTAAATTGAATAAATTATCAATTATTATCTATGAATACCTTAGACATGCTCGTTCGTTTCGATTATTTGATTTATGGTTTATTAAATATTATACAAGTAACAATATAGTTATATAACAATAATAACTAAGTGCTAGGAAGAGACTACACCCTCAACACAGGGAATCCTAGTGTGGTGGCTAGAGTGACATATAGACAACTATGTCAAAAAAAAACTTATAGGTATCTGTTCGGACCGATCAACTTAGCGGCAAGGTTCTGAACGGCCTCCTAGGTTGTCGTCTACTTTGAGTCTATGGACAATTTTGAGTGAAAAGAGTAGAAGTTTGCATTGTCGCTTTGTCTCGGGTTTTGAAAATTTGAGTTCTTGGTTAATTTGATTTATAAAAAGAAAATATCGATTTTGGGTCAGCGGTGTTTAATTTAATTGAGTGGTTTTGTGTTTTTGAAAAACCGCCTGTTTGGACCCCCGCACGTGTTTGGCCTCATATGAAGAAATTTTGATTGTCAAATTGTATATTACCAAAACTAGTAAAAGGTGTTGTGCTTTGAAGACAGAAGATCGAGCCTCCCAGTCGTAACCGTGAGTAAAAACCCTTAGTATACTATCTGGCCAGTTAGGTATCCTTAGGGACACGGTAGGCTGGGTTCAACGAAGGAACACAGAAAACCTATCATACGTTGCATGTAAGTTTCATGTATTATTTGTATTACATTATTCACCCCCGTGTATAACGGGCGTTTAGGATTCAAAACAGGTTGTCCAGGTGGATGCCACTCTGCCTTTCATACCCATCTGGCCAATCTGGAATCTTAACAGTATCTATAGTAAGTAAGTGTTTATTATGGTATTCTTTGAGTGTCATTTTAGGCAATGTTCTCATATTGATACTTATATTTGTACAACCTAACTAACTTAGATAGTAGTATAATTGTCTGTTATAGATATTTAGTTATATAGATACTAAGATACTAGTCTATGTATGTTTATTCACTTTTTTTTTAAATATTTGTGTTTGTAAAAAAACTTTAATAAAGGTTGAACATTTTAAAAGACCTCGTTCATTTGTTATTATTCTCAAGAACAAAGGGCTTTTCAGTTATTATAGAAACAGTGAGATTGATCGCTGCACCGGTATCTCAACCAGCAGTGATATTAGTACAGAGACGAGATGCGTATAGAACACCACGGCAAGGTAGTCCATGTTCTGAAACAAAAGAGAACTTAATTCAACGTAATGGTGTATGTGATGACCACCTTTTCTTGAGGGTGGTTCAAAGTTCAAGTAGATGGTAATCAGATCGTGATTGAAGAGCTATTTATGATTTTCTTTACTAATCTCACAGTTTCTTTTATATTCTTGATAGTTTAGCCTTTGACCACTATCTCATCCGATGGTAAGTGATGATGTGGTCGAAGATGTTGTTCAGGCTAACCTAGAATTACTGGCTCTCAAGGACACCTGCCGGAACACACAATTAGGTGTTTGGCGACAGATTTTCTACTTGAGGGTGGTAGCTAGTCAGTCGGGCATTCGCAAATTGCCCTACCACCATGCTATAACGACTGCCATCCTAAGACAACAACCGGGACCGACGGCTAAGCGTGCCCTTCGAAGCACGGACATGGAGCACGCGCTCAGTAGCAGTGTCACTAGCGGTCCCCCATCCAACTCATGACTGCGGCGGACGTTGCTTAACTTTGCTGATCAGTTTAGAACAGCTACGCAAACTTCGCTGCGAGCGCTTCGAAATATTAAGTAGGATACGGCTTGAGGGAACTAATATTGCAATTCCATCTACTGGCAGGACACATACTTCATTCAGGGCAAGTCTAGGTTGCGCAGCCCGCACATTAAGATCATGAAGAGAGTACCTACATACTCTAGGATCAGAAGCGTACGTGCGTGTGTGATGAGGGCAGGCTGGGTAGGTTATGATGATGGTAGAGGCGTTTACAAGGAAAACTTTCACAATCTTGCTATCCCACCCAGAACAATCCAGTGGACCCCAACCTCTGCGGGATCTTAGAATGCGATTGGTAAAAGAGGTTAAGTAAGGTGCGTCCCGGTATTGAATATCGACTATCCTATGCTTGTTGGCCTTGGGTTTCACGGTTTAATCACCTCTGTTTTGTCTGGTGGTGGTGCTATCTGGTGATTGTGTTTTTGTAACTTGATTTTAAGTACTGTACGACACGGTTGTTTTATACTCTCTAATATTATCAGGTGTTTCTTGTGTTTTCTTTATTGACAGATCTCTAGAAATGTGCTAAAAACCACTTGGTATCTGCAAAATTCAAATGAAAGCCTAAAATACTTTTATCGAAAAATAGTCCATCGTGTCATATTCTGTTACAAGCTTTTAACAACTGATTTCATAGTTAAAAAATTGTAACCACAACCGAATGCTCTGCCAGATAAGTAGTTAGATTTCAAAGCGGAAACCAAACGCGGCATGTACACTGTACACTGCGGCAAATATCTAGCATGTCCAGAATGCGCAAATTTACTTATAAAGAATTTATTTTTTATATTTTGAATTTGATATACTTATAGGTATATTGTTAGCGACAACCCTCCTGTAAAGACTGATAGGCTTCTGTTAAGGGTTGCTACAAAATTTTTTGGTCTTGGGATAACAGAAAATATGGTATAGGTCTAAGTAGTCTATTATAATTAAGATATTATATTCCAAATCCGGCCATAAGCTCTGTTACAAATGAAAATGCATAATTTTACGAAGTATTGTGATATTTCTCAAACTTATATGTATATAATTTATTAAATTCTCAGCAAAAAAAAACAATATTCTATTCGTAATGGCCACATTTGGCTTTTATACAGACATTTAGTCTTTAATTAATTTAATTTTGCCACTGCTCGCTCTAGAGATTTCTTAAGATACTCAATGTCCCCGTGTCGTTTAGAGCAAGCCTTGTCCTTAAAACTGGCCAGGCAGGGGTTGAGGCCTGGGCTAGATTAAGGCCAGTCTTCAGTCCTTATAAAGTCCGGAATGTTGGTTTCGAGTCAGGCTTGGGTAGTTCGTGCCTTGTGACCATGTGCAGAGTCCTGCTGGAAAGCCCACGCTATACATTTAAAAAAAGTGTATTACTGAGAGATTTCACAACACGTTCCAAGACTGTCTCTTGATACACTATGGCAGAAGTTTTCACTCCGTTTTTACAATAAAGTGTAGCTTTGTGACGCCTTGATTAGTCACACCCCACCAAACAGTCACTGACGCAGGATGATGACCACGTTGTATCTTTCCGACCACAGCTTCTTTAGAACTGCAGTGAGCGTACACTATATCATTTTGCTTATTGGTAAATCTGAATGCTACCTTTTTATTATGTGTGAACGCAACCGTAATAACAACTACCCTCGACCTATCCTATAAAATTCCTTGGCTATCTTGGGGGTAGAAAAATCTAGCTGTTGACGTCTGGCGTGCATATGAACGAGTCGAGCTCCGTATAACTCCTCGCTAAATATCGGAAAACCCAACGTTCCAATCATCAGCCGCGATCCTCGCGCACGGATTATCAATCCAAATCATCAGGAAAGCAAAATCAACATATTGGTGAAGAAAAGAAGAACACTGCAGACGCGTCGCAATACAACCAGCACGCGGGGCGAGTTTCGAACCAGGTAGCCTTCCTGTTCTATTTATCCCAACCATTCCTTGGTCCTTCGAGCCGGATTTCATCATAAAATCAGCCTTCCTAAGCATCATAAACCTTCCCAAATTTCCATAATCTATTTCCTTCTAACCTTTGTCCTCGTTGCGTTCATTCATCTATGCCCGCCATATTTGAATATTCTACCATAAACATTTCTGTCAATAATATTGACCGAATCTCATAATACTTCGTCAATCATCATTTAAAGTCTACCTATCTATGCAGTGGTTTTGTTTGTAGTCTTTGTCTGAGTTGTGTGATATTACTTGCTCAGCGTTATGTGTAATATTACTTGCTTAGTGTTCGTGTAGTATTACTTGCTCAGTGGCAGTGTTGCCAAGTTAGCCATTTTTTGGCTATATCTGGCAACATTTAAGATCGATTTAGCCTAAAATATCAAATAATATTGGCTTAACATTTTAGCCACAATTTCAGCAACGTTTAATTATTGACATTGCTAAATATTAAAAAAGGCAAAAATTACAACATAATAATTTGTACTTCGATTCCGCAGTCGTGTGCTTCTTGCTAAGTACCGTTGGAAGTGCTGAATCAAATAGGAAAGCAAGTAAAATTTTTTTTTTCCTTGTTTCTAACGAACCAGAATCATCAAGATCAACGTCAAATGATGTAGAATTAATCTTTGATTAGAGTAATAAAACGTTGTTATAATGTTATGGACTTTTTTTTTAACCCAGTAATTAATAATTTTAATTGCCACTTCTAGCAACTTATTAGGGTACGAAATTTTATACATTCTGGCACCTTTTTAAAAGTATTTGGCCATATCTTGTTTCATAGAATTGGCAACACTGCTCAGTGGTTGTGTGAACTGCGACGCCATCGTCTGTGGTACAAGTTAATTGTTTATTTTGCTTCGTTTTTTTATATATTTTATTGTGAATTTCGTACGAATTACGATCAAAATTTCTAAAAATGGCAGATATTCGCGCGTGTCTAGTAAAATTCGATATGTGTATGAAATGGTTACAAGCCACATACGATTTTTCACAATGCTTAAGTATGAAAGACAACGTAAGTAACACTGAGAAATTGCGGCTTGTAGCTCGACACAGAGACTTGGAAAGGTATAGAACACGAATGGATGAGGCTTATACTGTCCTAATTAGCAGTCAGCAAGCTCTGCCAGAAAAACGAGCAGTTTCAGATATAGATAAGTCGTACGAAAGCTTCATGGACATATTCTATTCAATCGAAGTCTTGTACAGTACATTAATCGAAACCAAGTCTGATGGTGACAAAGGTAAACAAGCGTATACTCAACATGAGAATGAATTTCATCTTCCTAAAATAAGCCTACCTAGGTTCTCCGGTTCTCATGTTGAGTGGCCTAGCTTTATATCCATTTTTAAAAGCTTAATTCATGACAATCAACGGCTAAGTGCAGTGCAGAAAATGCATTACCTTCTAGGCATACTAGATAAGGAGCCCTCATCTCTTATTAGGCACCTTCCACTCTCTGAGGAAAATTATTGCGTTGCATTCAACTTGCTCACAGATAGGTATGAAAACAAGCAAATAATTGCAGACAAACATGTGGAAGCCATACTTAGCTTACCAAATTTGATACAAATAAATACTAAAGCCTTGAACAAATTCATTAATATTTTAAAAGAGAATACTCAAGCTTTAACTGCACTAAAATTTGATGTTCATTCATGGAGCTTCCTTCTCCTACATATAATTTTAAAGAAGATTCCTATGGACTTGCGCTGTAGGTTTGAGGCCAATATCATAGATCCATTATCTATACCCACCTTTGATGATTTACTCAAGTTTCTAGAAAATCAGTTGAGAATTTCAGAGAACATTTCCGGCTCTACTTCTAAAACAAATGCAGGTAACTCATTGAATATTTTAGAAAATGAAACTACCAATCATAAACCAAGTTTAGTTATCACATGTCCATGTTGCAAGGAGAACCATGTTATTTATCGTTGCACAAACTTTTTAAGCATGACTCCAACCCAACGAAAAAGTTTTGTGATTCAACATAAATTATGTTTTAATTGCCTGCGCAGTCATCATGTCTCTAAATGTAATTCAACAAGTGTATGCCAGGTATGTCGTGGACGGCACCATACCAAGTTACACATATCAGATAATGCCCTGGGAAATCAAAACTCAATTAAAAATCATCAATCAGATCCAACACCTGCACCGAAATCTGCTGAGCCTGCTGTGTCGACATCAAGCTCCACAGTCCAGCCCCAGACATTACATGGTGCTGATACATCATCCACCATGATCTTAGGTACTGCCTACGTCAGCGTGCAGGATGTTGCCGGTCACTATTATTCTGCCAGTGCCTTGATTGACTCTGGCTCTCAAGTTTGTGTCATGACTGAAAACTTGGCTCAACGTTTGAAGCTACCTCGCACTAATTCTGGTGGTTTGTGTGGACTAGGTGCTTCATCTATTCAGGAGACACGAGGCATGGTTTGTTGTAATATCAAACCTCGGAATAGTTCACAAATCTTAACATCAGATTTTATTATTCTTAAGCGAATAACAGGCCATATGCCTTCTGTTCCAGTTGATCCCAGTGTCCTAGCCCTTTGCAATAATTTAGTTTTGGCAGATCCTAACTTCACAATACCCGGACAAGTTGACCTACTTTTAGGCATTGAATTTTATGACCAAATCTTGGACGGTAGAAAGTTCAGCCTGGGTGATAGTATGCCTACAGCTTACTCATCTGTTTTCGGCTGGATCATTATGGGCCGAGCACCTGCAGCATCACAGCAAACTTACACTGTTGCTTCGATGACCTGCACCACAGATCTTAATCTTGCTCTCAGTAGATTTTGGGAGGTTGAAGAGCCCCCTAAATCACCCATCCTAGATCCTGAAAATGTTCAGTGTGAACGGCATTTTGTAGATACATACACCCGGGATAATGATGGTCGCTTTGCAGTTTCATTACCTTTCAAGGTCAATCATAAGCCTTTGGGAGATACACATCTCATTGCCTTGAAACGTTTTTATAATTTGGAACGCAAGTTGCTTCGTGAACCTCAGTTGCGTGAACTTTATATAGCTTTCATGAGGGACTACACTGATGCTGGTCACATGCGTGAAGTGCCATCTCAAACCTCAAGTGAGCGATACTACATACCACATCACGGAGTATTGAAAGAGCATAGTTCAAGCACTAAGCTGCGTGCTGTCTTCGATGCTTCAATGTCCAGCACATCAGGTGTCTCTCTCAACCAAGTTCTCATGTCGGGTCCCAAACTACAACAAAATATTGAAGATATCATTTTGCGTTTCCGGTTACACTGTGTAGTTTTCACATGCGACATAAAGCAGATGTATAGGCAAGTTCGCATGCATGATGAAGACTGCAAGTATCAAACCATACTCTGGCGTGAGTCTCCTGATGACCCACTTAAACATTTCGAACTGACAACAGTAACCTATGGTGTTTCAAGTTCGGCGTTTCAGGCTATTCGCGTTCTTCACGAGTTAGCATATCTAAATGTGGAAAAGCATCCCGCTGCTTCTAAAGTTTTATTAGAGGACACATTTGTCGATGATGTTGTAAGTGGATCCCATGATGTCAACTCAGCCAAGAATCTTGCCCAGTCCACAGCGGACATTCTAACACAAGGAGGTTTACAATTACGCAAATGGTCCAGCAACTCCCAAGAGTTCTTAGAAGGATTTCCTGTAGACCACCGTGAAACTCCTTATCGCTTCATAGAGCATGGTGAAAATATTTTTAAGGTCCTAGGTATTGAGTGGAACGCTCATAATGATTGCTTTGTTTATCACGTTACCGAAATGAGCAAAGTCCTTACCAAGCGTGGCGTTTTATCCAACATTGCCAGACTCTATGATCCATGCGGATTCTTATCCCCGGTTACATTTTTTGCCAAATTATTCATGCAGCGGCTTTGGTCGATCAACTCGGGATGGGATGATCCTCTCCCTTTGGATATCCATAAAATGTGGATTGATTTCATGTCCGACTTTCACAATTTAAATAAAGTTTCAATTCCTCGCTGTGTGATCACTGATCAACCCGTATCTATATATTTGCTGGGTTTCAGTGATGCATCGGAGCGTGGTTTTGCGTCTTGCGTATACCTGCGCGTTCAAAACGCTTGCGGTCGCGTTTTAGTCCGACTGTTACTGGCCAAATCACGAGTTGCGCCGCTCAAGCAAAAATTAACAATACCCAAGCTCGAGCTGAATGGAGCTCTACTCTTAGCTCGCTTGTTGGAACACGTCACTAAGTTGCTGAGTGGAAAACTTTCGTTGGACAATACGATAGCGTGGTCAGATTCCACCATCGTACTATCCTGGCTAAAAACCTCGCCACACAAACTACAAACTTACGAGGGGAATCGTGTATCTCAAGTCCAGTCGTTGGTTCCAAACGCAACCTGGAGGCACGTTCCTTCCTCATTAAATCCTTGTGATTCTGCAAGTCGCGGTCTATCGCCTTCAGAATTAGTCAACCACTCGTTATGGTGGTCACCAGCGTGGCTTAAAGATGACCCTACGTCATGGCCTGGTGAATTTGACATTGTTGATGATGTGGATTTACCGGGACTAAAATCTCCAGTTTTAGCCTCTTGCTCTCACACCGCCCGACTGGCTGAAGCGTCCCCAGTTACAGAAGGAAAATCAGCAGATGAGACTCAAGCTGCAGACGACATCCTCAACAGATTCAGCTCGTTTCCCAAGTTACAGGCAACTGTAGCTTGGTGCAAGCGATTTATTCACAACGCACACCATCCAACTCAAAGGCGTACTGGACCTCTATCTGTTGCTGAGCTCAACGATAGTGTTTACACCATTGTTAAACGAGTCCAGTCTACGTCCTTTGCCGAAACATTGAAATTACTGCGAACAAATAAAGCTGTAAAGGGTAGTCTGAGGCACTTGAATCCTTTCGTTGATTCTGAGGGGCTCGCAAGGGTCGGTGGTAGACTTGTCAAGTCTGGGTTAGCCTATGGCAGTAAGCATCCTCTGCTGCTTCCTCACTCCAACCATGTCACTCACCTTTTAGTTGATCACTACCATCGCATGTATTTCCATCCTGGTCTCAACACACTTTTAAATCTGCTCCAACGCAAATATTGGATTTTATCTGCGCGTAGGGTGATACGTAGTCGTATCTTTCAGTGTCAGCGATGCTATCGATTGCGCCCAAAGTCTCTTGAACCTTTCATGGCTGATCTACCGGCAAGTCGTGTGACATCATCTCGGCCCTTTAAAGTAGTGGGAACTGATTTCGCAGGCCCGTTCATGTTAAAAACTTCTCGCATCCGTAACGCCAAAATCGTCAAGTGTTATTTATGCATTTTCGTATGTTTTTCATCCAAGTGTTGCCACTTGGAAATTGTCTCTGAGTTGTCCACTGAAGCGTTTTTGGCTTGTTTCGACCGTTTTGTATCTCGCAGAGGACTTCCTAGCGATGTTTATAGCGATTGCGGAACGAATTTTGTAGGTGCGCGAAATTATTTAATTGAAATCTCAAAATTTCTCGATTCTTCCCAATCTGACATACAAAAATCATTGTCTGGTCATCAAATTTTATGGCATCGGAATGCACCCTCGAACCCACACATGGGTGGTTTGTGGGAAACAGCCGTCAAATCCGCGAAACTTATTTTGTATCGTTTGATCTGCGATCGTTCTCTCGTTTTCGAAGAGCTCGCTACAATATTTGCTAAAATCGAAGCCGCGTTAAACTCTCGGCCGTTGTGTCCGATCAGTAGCGACCCTAACGACCTCGAGACTTTAACGCCCGGCCATTTTCTTATAGGACAACTTCTCCTAGCTCTACCTGAACAAAACTTGTGCGATGACGTCATAAGTCCGCTGAAGCGGTGGCAACTGGTTCGCCAAATAACTCAACACTTCTGGAGGCGTTGGCAGACCGAGTATCTTCACACCCTTCAGCAGCGTCCCAAGTGGTTTCTTAAATGTCAAAACTTAAAACCGGGCGACCTGGTTCTCATTAAGGAACCGAATTTGCCACCACTTCAGTGGCGAAAGGCTCGCGTCACTCGAGTCTGCCCAGGCACTGACGGTACAGTGAGAGTCGTTGAACTCAAAACATCATCCGGCACTCTACTTAGGCCAACAGTCAAGCTGTGTCCGTTGCTACCATGTGCTGATCCTCAAATATCAGCCAATTAATATTTACCTAACAATATCAGAATATCAACTTAGTTCTAAACTTTTTTTTTTTATTCTATTTTTTACTTAACTTAATTTCAAGACAACCTTAAAGACAACAACCTTATCACTGCATTTAGATTTAACTTAAGGTATTTTTTAAAGAGCTAGGAAGCTCTTTGGGCGGCGGTATGGTAAATCTGAATGCTACCTTTTTATTATGTGTGAACGCAACCGTAATAACAACTACCCTCGACCTATCCTATAAAATTCCTTGGCTATCTTGGGGGTAGAAAAATCTAGCTGTTGACGTCTGGCGTGCATATGAACGAGTCGAGCTCCGTATAACTCCTCGCTAAATATCGGAAAACCCAACGTTCCAATCATCAGCCGCGATCCTCGCGCACGGATTATCAATCCAAATCATCAGGAAAGCAAAATCAACATATTGGTGAAGAAAAGAAGAACATTGCAGACGCGTCGCAATACAACCAGCACGCGGGGCGAGTTTCGAACCAGGTAGCCTTCCTGTTCTATTTATCCCAACCACTTATTGTAGTGCTCTTCAATCATTAACATTTTTTCATCGGTAAAGGGGATATTTTTGTGCCCTTCACCTGCGTATCGTAACAGAAGGCGTTTTGACCGATCTACTCTCTATCCAAAGTTTGATTTAGGGCATGTCCTGTATATCGACGATAAGCACCGAGCTTCAAGTCTTGGTTTATAATACGCGACAGAGTCCTAGCGGGAATCTTTATTTCTCGCTATAAGATTGTTTGCTTCCTATAATGAGATTTTGAAGAATTCTGGCTTTAAAAGCATTAACAGTCTTTATTGTTCTAACAGCACGCGGCCACCCCGATCTTTTATGGTCTTCGACAGAGGAAGTGTTGTTCTTAGTAGTTAATCTGTTGATAGTTGATACGATATACGAACAGTACGGCTGATACCAAGCTCTTGAATCGTCTGGAATATGACCGACGGCTCCATAACCACTTTGTGTTAGGCGATCACTGCAATCCATTTTTTTAACACCCTATTCCATATTGAAATTTGATAATGACTACGAAAAAATATGTGATGGCGCGAAATCAAAAACGGTTTTTAAAATAATAAATGCGTTCCAAATTAAAATAATCAAAAAGTAGAAAAAAGAAAAGTTTTTATTTAACAATATTTATGGCCAGTCTAGTTATAGTATATTATATACCTAGATGTATATTACATGTAGGTATAATATATACAATATCTACCAAAGTTACTTTAATAATATAAATTCGTATTGCTTTATATTGCATATTGGCATTCAACATTATGAATAAAGTATATGTATGTACTCACTATGTCCAAACGAGAGGATTGGTAGGCAGCTGGTCGCGCGCTTATAACTTGGGCGATGAGCCAGTGGCACAGCATTATGGGTAGAGACAGACGTGCGCTGACCCTCCATCCACGCCAGCTCAAGAACCTTCGTAGTGGACCTGAGGGCACGTTAAGTAATAGCTCCTTTTTGAACTGCTGCTGCATACGGAAGACATTAAACGGAAATCGAGGGTGTATCCCTACACCCAATAGGTCTATATACAAACTACTATATAAATACAAATACCATATAAATACAAACCAATAAGTCGATCGTAGTTTTGAAGCAGTGATGACTCAGTGGCATTGGCTATGGACTGCCGCGCAGCAGGTCCATGGTTCGAATCCCGCCCAGAGCTTGAGCTTCACCGCATGGTGGAAGGGCATTTTGCGAATGCCCGCCTGGCTAGCGACCACCCTCAAGTAGAAAATCTGTCGCCAAGCACCTAACGGTGTGTTCCGGCAGCAGTCCTTGAGAGCCAGTGAAATAACAGGCAAAATGAGACTTAACAGGTATGTCTCAAGGTGATGGGCGCAGTGCAGTTCGTCACTTGTGATGAAATGCATCTGTTATAGGCAGAGGATACCGCTTAACATCAGGTTAAGCGGTATCCTTAATCGCGCTTGTTCCATCACAATAACATAAAAAAAAAAAAAAAAAAAAAAACGAAATATTTAAGCAAATCAATTTAAAAGCTTATTACTTGTAATTCTTTGTCCTCTTTGAAGTGGTTTATGAATATAAACCGATTTAAGAATCTAAACCGATTTAAGAATCTATCATAAATAATAAGTGTAAAAAACAAATTTTGTTTAAAATACCATAAAGTGATTTATGGGTGTAATTAATTTTTAGTACCTAAGTGACATAATCTAATAATGTATACATATTGAATTTTAGCTTAAACATAAATTCCTAATAAATAACGTATTCTCTTGTCATAAAATCTGTTAACAACACTTATTGGGTTTTATTCAACAAATACATACAAAGATTCATAATATACAAAGTTTCTGTTTTAGTTAAAATCAGCAAAGAAGTCATAACTATCGGGTTTTTTACTCTGCATGACTTTTTTAATAGGACACGGTCGTGCTATGATGAAACCTATTAAAAGGAATTATGTGTATGATATGATATTATAGAGCAATCTATCAAGTTAAGATTAGTTACTAGGTTTTTGAACCGTCCGGTACTCTATAATCAACTATGGGCCGTACGAGCAGCAAACCAATAAGTTGTCTTGCTTGGTGACTCCACCGGGTAAATTCACATTTCAAACACGATAGCCGGTGCGTTTCTGGTGGCCCTACATGAAGGTAGATTCTAAGCATTCGTCAATCGAAAATATCTCTAAAACATTAGCAATCAACAATGTTTCCAAAATTCCTTTGCGCCTAATTGTAAGCAGCATGCTGTGCACGCTGCCAACTGGTAGTGGGCTGGAGCATTTGGACTGCGATTTGGAGTGTACAATGGCTTGTAGGTTGTCTAAATGCTTTCATAATCATAACATAAATATAAATATTTCATCATACACCCATATAATAAAATTCTAAATGTCAACCAGGTACAAGCTAAATATTTCAATAAATACATAATAATATCACAATGACACTTAATATTTATGTCATGATTAAGTTCTCAAATGTCAAGATATTAAATAATCACTTATATAAAGGTCGCTTACATGACAAAAAATGTCATTGTTAGGATATGCGTTAAGAGTGCACGGCAGACTTTCCATACAAAAGTAATTTCGTCATATTTTAAAAACTAAGTGTTCAAACTCAGTGAAATTGTGCATGCATATTGCTGAGCCTAATATTTACGCTTCTGGTGTGCCCGTTTTTCCATTTGTTATTTATTTTATCCCTAAATTTCCAAGTTATAATTCTAATACAAAACGATTATTCGGTATATTTTTGAAGTTATTTAATTTTACGGAAATCTGGAACACCAGAAGCATAGATAAGCTCAAGGACATACGTGCAAAGTTTCACCGAGTTTGAACCATTAGTATTTAAAATATGCAAACTATTACCGTCAGTTTGTGATTCCATTTCAAGCGTAAGTCTTATATCTTCAGCATACAATAAGCATATTGAAGTTTTTCCCGTCGTAATCAAGTCGTTTATCATGATCAGAAATAGCAGAGGTCTCAAAACCGATCCTTGTCTTACCCTCGATGGGGTACTATCGTACCCTTGGGTACCTTAGGGTTTGGAGAAGTATATAATGTACTTTGCATATTGTCGGGGGCCACGCAAATACTCGTAGTCTGCAAAGAAATTGAGAAGGCGAGGCGTAAAACCAATATTGCTAAGCTTTTGAGTAGCAATGCTAGATTTATCAAATGCAAATGAAAAATTTTGCACGTGAAATCCTGTCCGAATATATAATAAAGTTCCTAAAGATATTCCAATTCTAATTAGAAGGAATATTGAAGTTGCCCGTATAAATTTGACATTCTTACAACATTTTCATTTTAACTTACATTACTTACATGTTTTGTAGAAGTATTCAGAAAACTCACCATCTAAATTGACAATGCAAAAAAAAGCACAGAAGAAGAAACAGCAAAAGATAGGCCTGTCAATGGCCACGTACGCCGCCGTCACTAAAGGATGCTTGTATTGTTTTATGAAGGAGCCCACCACGATGATCCACACTACGAGCGCAGGGAGACACCAGTGTTGCATCCGTGTAAGCCACTGGAACAACATATCAGATATATACTATACTATATGTAGGTATATAACTTCATATGTATCAGTGTATATCCCCGAGTGGTAGGCAAGGTCAGAAATCACGGATTAACATAATTGCTATGAGAACTGTTATTGTATAAAATAAATAAAAGCTAGACCAATACGCTTCCTTGTGGAACACCGTGTGATAACTATGAACTGAGGTCTGAAACTAGTATTGTAAAGTTTGATCGCATTGGTTTCTGGTTTGTTGAGCATAACGGTTATAAATGAAATGGTATATTTTCGTTTTTTTAAACTTCTAACGGGTATGTAATAAATTTAATAGTAATTTGCTGTAATTGTTAAATTTTTCTTATCATGTTTAATATCATTGTACACTTGAGGAGTGTGCAGAGCCAACAAGAAGCCACACAAGAAATTATTTTCTTAGTGTAGGTTGTGCGAATAACAGACTACACAAACAAGTCATAGCTTTTTGTTAGCATTAATAATATTAAGAATCGTATTTAGTTTGTAAACGAATTGTACACTATGTGTGAAAACTATTATGAATACCAGACTGAACAAACATAAAAGTCATAGCTTTTTGTTGGAATTAATAAAATTAATAATTTTATTTAGTTTGTAAACGAATAGTACAATATTTGTGAAAACTATTATTATTATAAATGAAAATATAAGGAGAGAAAATTCAAATTGCATGTGAAAAACACTTTGATTAAAAAAGGACCTTGTGAACACGTGTCACAACAGCTAATAAAATTGTGATGAGTCGGACCAAGATATCCAGAATTATTCCTAAAATTTGTGTCTCTTGTATCACTGCTTATTAGTACAATATTACTTTACCCAAATAGTTGATATTTAGGTGTTTATGCTATGCATCCTATCATTCGCAAACAAAATATAGGAACTGGCCACCCAAGTTATATTTACTGGAAAGATTCCGACCAGTTTCGGACTGTTTTCGAAGGAGTTCCTAATAAGTTAATATGGATAAAACTCGCGATAGTTTCCAAAGTGAAAATATAGGAATTTTTGACCGCATGGTGGAAGGGCATTTTGTGATTGCCCGCCTGGATAGCTACCACCCTCAAGTCTACTTGGTCGCCAAGCACCGAACGGTGTGTTCCGGCAGGAATCCTTGAGAGCCAGTGAAATTACACATGCACATGAGACTTAAAAAATTAACAACTATGTCTCAAGGTGACGGGTGCAATTCGTCACTTGTGATGAAGTGGATCTGTTCTAGGCGGAGGTTAGTCCGCTTAACAACAGGTGGGCCTAGAGATTGTTACACAATAACACAAATAAAAAATTATAAGTCACATCTGGAAGATCAAGAAATAATAACAGTCGCAGTATCACCTTGTGGGACGCATATGTTTTTTCTGTCTAAACGTAGAAAGAACGTTCCTGAAAGGGGGCTATTAAATACATGAAAAGGCGCGACATTTTTTTCATGAAACTCATAGAGATGATAGATAGATACCTACGTCGAATGGTCAAAATATTTTTCTTTATGTTTTTTATTAATTATGCACCAAGCCTGTGACCAAGCTATAGTTTGGTTGCAGCCACTGATTCTCGAGTTACATCGGAGAACAACTTAGTCTCCAAGTCATTATATCGTAATAGTAGATTATGATACAAGTGAGCTAACTTGCTCATTATACACGAGACTATGTGTTGCAGCCCGAGCCGTAGGCGAGGGCATAAATCAGCCGAGTGTATAATGAGCAAGTTGCTCACGAGTTTCATACACACAAATTCGATACAAACAACATACGAAAATTATGGAAAATATATGGGTATGATGGTGGATCACAAATAAACTGTAAATCTGTATTACCCGGTTAAATTGAAAATGCTCTGTTTACTCGCATATAATTTGCAGTTAGGTACTAACTTAACTTTGTAGGGATAATTCATTAACCCACTAGTGTATAATATTATTATGCACGAGGGTGTTATAGTTCTGTTTATGGCCTTAAGAACGATATAATAAAGCTCACTTTACGAGCTTGTTTTGAAAAATTGCTTTCCCGTCGTAAAAAATATTTTTATGAGAAACGCGTTATTGTTTATCATACACCATTTAATTTTTATAAGTGTAGAATAAAATTGCTAACTGACTTAGTTACGATTTCATCAAGGTTAACACTCTACACCGAATCCCATCCGCTTGTACATATGATTCGACAATGTACGTAAATAAGCTGTGATAGAAGGACAGACACATAGATAGGCGAGTGATAAGGGATCCGTTCTTACTACGGATATGCGGTACCATAAAAATAGTAACCACAGAGGTATCAACAAACTTATCTTATTAAATGCATGCTGTAATGGCAAAAACATGCTCTATCTCTCAACTGTATAGATGTAATTATTTTATTACATTGTTACCATGTTTTTAAGCAAATAAACATTATTATAAAATAGAATTTTTTTTCAAGTTGCTTCAAACCATTTCGTACCTTATTACCAGCATAATTATACTTCTTCTGCTGCAGTTCAAAATAAAGATGAGTCATGAAGAGGCCTGCGATACATGCAGGCGACGAGCCCCATGATGAAGTGTAAAACTCGCCGTAAGAGGAATCATTGCGAAAACGGTCTCGAAGATTTCTGAAAAACAAAACTGAATTTAAAGTGGAATTGTAAGTTCGGGTTCTGTATCATAAAATTTAAATCTCACACAACACAAAATACGAAGCAGTTGTGTAGGGTATGTCTTGTTGGTAGGATACAGTACCCGGGGCATGTCCACCTCTGATTGTGTAATTTTCTTAGAAAGACGATCTAAGGTACAATTTTAGGTTTTTTTATATGTTATTGTGACGGAACAAGCCCAAGGCCCACCTGACGTTAAATGGACTAACCTCTGCCTATAACAGATGCATGCATGATACTGAGACGTACATTTGTTAGGTCTCATGTGCCTGTCGTTTTAGTGGCTCTCAAGGATTGCTGCCGGAACACACCGTTAAGTGCTTGGTGACAGATTTTCTACTTGAGGGCTAGTCAGGCGGTCATTTGCAAAATGCCCTTGAACCATGCGATGAAGCTCAAGCCGGCGGTGGGATTCGAACTATGAACCTGCTGCGCGGTAGTCCACAGCCAATGCCACTGAGCCATCACTGCTTCACTTGAAAACCAAGACCGTGCCCATTTTTCATCAACCACGCAACAATATTTACATTGGTTCCTGATTGAACGAACAACACAAATTGCGTTGTGGCCATTGATTTATATATAATAAGGACATGCCGGACTCCATTTTGAAACGTTATTTTTTTTTTATTAATAAATACTTATAATCATTATTCTTAATATGATTGTCAGAGTGTCAATCAGTAGCTAATTTTCCATATAAAAACACTTACTCCGGCACTGCCATGTACACCATCGCTTGCCACCCTGTGAAGTAGCTGATCACTCCACACATGGTTGCGCTGATGACGAACAGCATCGCGTAGAGGCGGAGTGCCTGCTGCCTCCGACGGCACATTATGATGGTCAGGATACACGTTACAATGTACAGCTGCATGTCGACTGCAATATACCTGATAATAGAATGGTAAATTGTACTAATTCTAACATGTAATAGTTCGTGATCAGCTTTTTTAGTACTTGTTTTCCTATGGACTTTGAATGGTTAAGTTTTGGTTTAGCCATATTCTTTTATCAATTGTATGATAGGTTGTCTTATCTTCTTTACGGCATTGTATGAAGTTTGTACTATTCTGGAGTTCTACACGTCGATATGTGCCAGCAGCCAAATCAGTGCGTGATAAAAAAATCTTCTAAGGGTGTTAAGTTTGAGATTGACGTAATTGTTTGCTTTACAGGAATATTATCGCTTAATATTTCCATAATTATTTGAGGAAACTTAATTTACCTCCTTAATTTTGTCGGATTATTGGCTGCAAATTTTGGCTGTCAACTTCACACTGGTATTTTTGCATTAGCACTTGCTAGGCGAATATAAAGCTCACCTGCAACCTAAAATTCCTCCTCACATCGCTCGATATCGCACCTATTGTGACTTTGCTAGACAGTACTGCTCCTTGTAACCCTTTTTTATCTTAACGAAACTGTAGCACTACATTTGAAAAAAAAAGTCAATAAGTCAAATTGATTCAGAGTATAAGGAAAATATATGTCAAAACTAAGATATTTTTTTTTACTCATAGAACAAAATTTTTCAAACTTAAAAATTGCCTTGGCGCTTTTGTAGAAAATGAAATGAAATAAATACTTCTGCGAGTATATGAATCCTAGCTTTTTATATTTGAAAAGCAGTTGGAGCTCAAATATCACGGTTTTTTATATTTATGACACAGCAGCCTTACTGACATTATAGGATGAAAAAACCGACCAAAAACAATTTATTTATAGTACTGTTCATGTTTTACGGTCACACTAATTTACCAACAGCCGAAAAATTACCGTCCGTTAATTTAACAACGGATCAAACAAATTATTAGAACTAGGTACTACAGGAGGTCACTCCCTAACGTTTAAATTTGTAAAACTTATGAACTTCCATATGAGAGAAAATAACTATAAAATAGCACAACTACTAGAATTAAGTAAAAATATGTAAAATGTAGGAAATAAAAAGCTTTTCTATTTTTATTATTTATTTTATTGTATGAGGCAAAGCCCCAGAACTTATTTAGTACTGTACTGAATCTTATGAACAAACTGGCCAAATGCCATAATATATATAAATCGTTAAATAAATACCTATACATGTATAAATCTTAATGAAGAGCGTGTCTACCTTGCACAGGTGTATTATTATACTGAAAAGATAATAATAATCCCTACCATAAATTTGTAAAAATTTACAGATGAAATAAACGATAAAATTATTTATTAAAAAAAATTTGAATCGTGCCGCCAATTTAGATTGAATACGTAGGTAACAAATATGGTCTTAAACTGATAACAAACAGAAAAAAAACTCGAATCAATGAGCTATACGGCGTAAGGCGTGTTGTTCTAAGGCTATAGATACACGCCACAAGCTAAAGTAAAACGTTTTTACACCTGGCAGCCCCACTCAAAAAAAATATTTGTTGTCTACATTCTACAAAACCATAGATAAATGAACAGGACTCATTTATCTATGTACAAAACGTACCTAACTTTCTGGTTTGTAGATTTTTAGCGTTTACAAGCGAGATACCCACTACATACGGACGGACAACAGACAGTGCATTTCATTAAAAAAAATCCGTTTCTGGAAAATACTTCGGAGACGTGCTTTTAAAGATAATTCGAGCATCGACTGCCTGCCAGGTAGCCCACAAGGACAGTCCAGACATTTAAATATAGCATGGCGTTGAATATATTACCTCGTATTTACAATTCAGTAAAGGCACTTACCAAGTTGGCAACAAGCAAACGTCATGTTTCTCCACGACGTTGTTGAGAAAGAATATATGTGTCCAGAATTTATTTCGGCAGACTTCACTGTTCTCTTTAAAAATACCAGCGAGAGCTCCCGAGCGGGCGTCTGGCCACCAAGTGGCAGCGTAACCCACCAATAATAGGTGTACTGGAGCTAACCTGAAAAGGAATAACTTTTTACATAAGCATACATTTTATTTATCAAATAAGTACATATTTCCGAAACCTGTACAATGTTCAGTCATCGCTTCACCAATGGAATAACTTATATACCACACCCACTCAGAAACGGTCTCATTACTCGTTCAAAAACATGTTATAAAGTTCGTCATTTTTCCCTTATAAATGTACGTAAGAGGAAAGTTATATGGATTTTCATTCCTTCACTCCGTAGCAGTGAAGGAATGTTGTATGAAAATCCATACCTGCCCTGGTAGTATTCTTTTGTTTTAGCTGCTTACATAAAAAAACAATCTCAAAAAGGTTTTATATCAAATAATTAGAAAAAAGAGGTGTGATTTTTATTTGTACTCGATTTTCAATGAAAGGAGGTTGGCAACCTTTTTTTGCACTACGAGAAAAAAAGCGCGGCAATTTGTTATATTGTATGGTTAAATGTTGTTTTTTAATAAATTTATATTTTATCAGTACGCTTTTAATTAATCTAAATAATTTTCCACTATGTCATCTCATAGTGAAAGTGACGATTTTATATTGATGACGCCACCAGAAATAAGAAATGCAGCTCAAGATGTCATAAAGAACTTACTGCCCGAGAAGCGTCGAGGTAAGTACGAGAAAACGTATAATAATTTTATTTTCCTCATAGGTGTAGTATGAAGCACTATGTATCACTCGGGAAAAAGTTCTATTTCTGTTCTCGAGTTGCCTTTAAGTCCTCCGCTACGCGTCGGGCTTAAACAAACTCTCGAACAGAAATAGATCGTTTTCTCCCATCGATGTACAATGTACGATTAACACTCTCTGCTTTAGTTTCATCAAATATATCCGAAACCCACACACAGCTAGGAAACTACATGATATTATTATGTTTTATAGATATTAATTACTCCTCCTCCCGTACACGAAGAGAAAAATAAAAGAAGGTGGGCAGCAGCGTCTGCTAAAGAACCAGCCATTTTAAACTGCGCTCCCCTAGACGCCAGCCAAATGGCAAGATTATGGCAAACCTCTTCTAATAGGCGAGGAGTTTATTTAATGATGGGTGATATGGCTGTTGATGATGTACTTAATATAGTAGTTGTTATAGTATTAGGTAGTTTATCTATGAATACAAACCGGGCAATTCTTTTAAGGATAAGACTCGGCAGTGTTTTCATGTTATATGTTTGAGAGTTTATCAATATGTTGTTGGCAGTCAAGAAGGTGCTTATCATCAAAAACATCTGCTAATGCAGATGGACGTGCCGTTCGCCATAAGTATTCCTTCGTATTCATTGTAGAACAACTGAAAAGAAAAATAGAAGCAAATTGGCGAGATATCTTTTGTTTCGTATTAAAGTACAAGTATTTCCTATTTGTATAAATTATTATTATTTATATGCGATACTGATATGACATTTAGTCTTGGTTCTTTTTTTTTGGTTTTGGTTCATCTTAACTGTTAGAACCGTTTAAAGTAACGTTAGTATATAAAAATAGACGTTTACATAAGACTTACTCCCAGTTTCTGGAACGTTTGTCTAAGTCGGGCTAAATGCTGAACGCTCATAGCTCACTCGGTCATACATAATTATTTACTAGCGGCTTTACTTTACTTCTATGCCTTTATTAACAAAATACTACGAACTATATGCAACACTACAGCTACTACAATAAAAGCATTTAGACAACCTATAAGTCATGAATAGATTCAGGCGTCACTTTGCGGAAATCCATTTTCAATAATAACAAATATTTTTAAAATATTTTAAGAAAACATCAAATTAATATTTTAATAAAACAAACTCGATCGTGCGCTCTTAGAGTCAAGACCTCCTGGGATGCTTCGTGTAGAAGCGGAACGCGTCGAAAATTCTTCCGGTTTGGCTGCGTGGCGTTTGTCACGTCACGTCGGCTTAACAGGAAAATTAAGCGGAATTGTCACTAGATATATTTTTATATTTTTTAAGTGTTTAATTAAAATATTAATATGATGTTTTCTTAAAATATTTTTAAAATATTTCGTATTATAAACCTATAAGTCATTGCAGACTCACAGGCAGTTCAAATGCTCCAGCCTACGATCAGTTGGCAGCGTGCCCAGCATGCTGGCAGCATTGATCCGTTGAATTACAATGCTTATTCGTTGATCCAAATAGGTGCCAGCATTTTGATCACGCGTCGCATCGACCAAGTGCTCTGATAAATTTTGGAAAATACGATAAGATCCCGGTCCCCACGGACCCACAACTCCATACCAAACCGTTCCAATATGTAACCAATACCAAGATAGCATACCGCTTGAGTGGCTACGCCGAAGTAGCCGCGGTGCCAGCCCTAACGTTAGTTTTAGAAAGATGTGACGGCGCTAAAGGGTTTGTAGCGTTTATAGCGCCCCACACTAAGGGCCACCCTAACTTCCAAGGAACCAGAGTCATTTCGTCAGGTATTTTCTATATCTTTAAGGCTACCAGTTTTGTAATAAGGAATGGCTTGTAACCTAAGACCAGATTCCCACACAGAAACAGTGAGAATACGAGCAAAATCTGCGATGCTAGCACACTTTTTAAAGATCTTTCCGTGCTAGCTCGCATAGGGGCCGATCCCACTGTTTCTGAGATGACAACATTTTTGGGAATTCATTTTTTGGACAAGCCAGTCTCCATGTGTTTTTGGCCTCAGTCAGATATGCTACATCAAAAGAGCCTAAAGATGGTGCAAGAATTTCTTCTACTAGTTTGTGAGTACTGTGTACAGAAGACACATTAGAAATTTTGCGTATCCTATGCCCCTAACTTCACATGGAGGGATACTTAGGAACGAAAATGCAAAAACTAAAAAATGTAAAAGCCATTAATGTAATGGCCGTTAATTTTGAATAAAATGCTAGAAGCATTTCTAAACTTTGAATTTGTTCATCGACAAATGGTGATAAAGATTCGTTAAGAATCGGTGGACCCAAAAGACAGAGCGAACTTCTTTTTACTCATTTTATATTACGCGTAAGTAAGTTGAATTTTCCAATTTTCGAAACTTTATCCGGACAAGTATATCAAACAAAAAAATTCAATTTGGAAAATTTAGTTCACCACCAATAAGCCGAAAATTCTCTATAAATATTCGGTAAGGTATGGTTCCTTCATCCCAAACTAAACGTTAAGTTTTGATTGGAGACTTAGAATTATTGAGTGGATGGGAAGGATAGAGATGGCTGGTCACAGAGAATCACCCTGTTGACATTCTACGGAAGAATATACAACGTTATTGTGTTATGATAATTTTGTCGGTTTGCCGTAGCATTGCCAAAGAAAAGAAAATTCCGGAGTTTTCACTTCAGTCAAAAGGGTGCCTCTATCTAAATAAATTTTTTTTTTTAACATTCACCTTTAAAGGCACATCTCAACAATGAAAAGTGCGAAGTGAATGTACAGGAGCCTCACAACCACTCTGCGAATCAAAACCGAGTAGTAAAAAGATTACTTACTAAAAAAACAATCTTTTTCCTACAACCTCATTTGGTTGTGAGGCGACGATAAGTGGTGCCTACTGCTATAGGCCTATTAAAATCATCTTTTTTACGGGCACATAAATTCGCACGTTACAGATTTTCAGTAATTTCATAGTTGACCTGATCCAAATACATCCAATTAACCAAAGCTGTCACATCCCTTAGAAGTGTCTCGCCTGCCTTACCAGAACTAAAAGATAAAATATCTTTTAAGTGCTGAGGCATCAGGCCATCTAGACCACCGGCTGAGCCACTTAGAGAAGATGCCACGGCTGCAGAAACATCCGGTGGGGTCACCTCGACAATGTCATTAATTTTTTCAGGATTCGGGACCTGCAGTTACGGGCGGATACTTTTCTATTAGGGAAATCAACGCATCAGATGTAAGAGGAGCCATTTTATCACTCGAAACCAAGATGCATGCCGCGTTTTTATAATCACCGCGATTCATTTTGTTTTCTACTATTTTAATAGTAGCTAAATCGACATTATATGTTTTTGTATTCTGCCGCAGTGGCGGAACAAAAGATTGCTCTTCCCGTGCCCTGTATTTCACGCAGTATATATTTATATATATATTTCACGTATTTCATAGATTAACATTCGCCAATGAGCATTCAGTATTTAGTATGTCCACTACCGAAGGATTTTTTTACAAACTCTCCGAAACTGGGGGTTATTATATGATTCGGGAACTATCCACTAACATAAACAATATTCAAAAAATATTAAGGTACAATATTTGGAAATGTTGTTGAAAACAGTTTGGTTTCATATTACTAGTAATTTTAAGGAGCGATGCATATCAACTAGAAGATTATAACGGGAAATAAAACGAAATATGTTAAACAAAGTTCAATCTCAATGCGCAATGAACGAGGCAGCTACGCCTTTTGTTTGTCCACAAAGCGCGAAAAATAGAAAAAATAATACCTACTGTTTACATGAATGTGGAAATACGAATTTGTTAAGGACACAATTGGTCACATTTTGGCGAAAGTTTCATATCGTTTCAGAAGATAAAACAGGTGCATTTTTTACGGCGTTGAAACACTATTCGATTGTTATGTAACTACCTAGTTTGCAAAATTCAGTACGGTCATGATAGTGACCAGTTTCGTGTTGGTCGCCCTTCCACCGCTGGGAACGACAAAATACGTGTTGTTATGTATATTGTGTGACGTATATTCAAAACAGGCAAGCACGTGACCTCCCATAGGAGTCGGGCATCGTTTGGCATTGACATCAAAAATGCAAAGTCAGACACAATAAATCCAAAGTAACAAAAAGTCCAAAGATAACATGTAACTGTTAATTATTCTACCGCGAATATTTTAAAGAAACGTGTAATTAGAATCAACATAACATTGGAGAAAATTATCATGGTTTACTCATAATATAATGATCTTATTGCTATAAACTAAATTTAATTTACTAAAAACCTCTTCGAGTCCTTCCCTTCCAATCCTACTAAATTCAAAACAAAGACTGGCAACGTCAGTGCGATTTGAACCACAGAAAATTTGGCATTGAAAATGTCAGGGTATAGGTAATCCATACTATATCTTATAAAGTTAGTTTTCAATTAAATGTCTTACATTCTCCAGGAAGCTCGGATTCGTCACGAAGTACTGGAGGGGCATGAGTATACTATGTCCGTAAATTGTAAGAAGCATGGCTACAACTCTGTAAAATAAAAATTTCATGAGAAAAGATTCAAACGTACGTAGGGGAGCAGGGGGGAATGGAGGTAATTGGGAACCAGTCTGGTTTTGGCATAAATATACACTTGAGATGAGAACGTGTTTTGTTGCCGCGAAGGTTAAAGAGGCGGGGGAGACATATGCGCGGCCCACCGCAGAGCTCTTCAGTTAAATTTCATACCCACAGATCAGGCGCACATCGGTTTTATCATGTTTTTATCATGACCTTAAAACCTAACCTAAAACCATAACATCATCTTCTTTGGTTCGCAAAAAACATCTCTTTCTGAGATGAGATAAGTTTAGGAAGACGACGATGATGCATGTAAAGTTGGTTGAAGAATAAGTAAAATAGGGTTTGAATGGGTCCCGTACGTAGTTTCGAATGATGCAGCGAAGAACTTTGAGGCGAAAATTTTCAGTGCTGGGGCGAAAAGTCATTTAAACGAAATCCACGTGGTCGAAGAACATTGCAGAGACACACGAGTAGCGATAACTTAAACATTTCTGGCGCTTCACCGACTGCTACCGCTGACCGTTCGCTTCGCTCATTTGGCTCGCGGGTTGTTGTGGTTAAACAGTAACTTAACGCTCCTCTTCGCTTCGCTCGACGTCATAGATATGACTGCGTCAGTCGCTACAATGCCATTCGCTATACGGCAACGGGTTTGAATATCAAACACTAGATTAGCCACGGGGTTTCACCCGCGTAGACGTGTGGAAATGTAGGAAAAAGCCTATGTTATTTTTTCAAGTTTCATCCATATCGACTCTGCCGTTTCAGCGTGAAGGATTGACAAAAACACACTCGGATATTAACATTCTCTCTCACTCACAAAGTTTAATATTTACTTTACTTGAAACTATGAATATATATTTGTTATGTTTTCAATAACGCCTACTATGCGGATTACATTACAAAATTACAAATACACGATAGAAAAAAATTAAGTCATGTGCGGGATTCGAACCCGCGTCCATCTACCCCTTTAGCCGGGGTATGCTCTAACCAATTGAGCTAACATGACATGACGTCGTTCTTTAACCATCTTATTGAGATGGAGATTAACATAAGTTTACAAAACCCTTAGGTAGCTAGGTATACTGTAAAGGATCTGGTTTGACAGCCATCATTATAATTCCACGAATTCAAAAGTTCGAATGATACTAATAATATTAAATCAATATTTATATCACCTCCCTCCCTGCAGGGGTTCCAACTCTTTTAGGCGAGGATCTCTGACTTCAAAGTCACCAGTCAGCCTTCGCCAGCTCGCAGGTATTGACCAAACCGTGAGGATCCTGATCTCTACGGAATTGAAAAGACAATATAAGAGTCAGTTGTTGTTACTTTGTTGTTACTTTGCGGAAATCCATATAATAATAACAAATATTTTTAAAATATTTTAAGAAAACATCAAATTAATATTTTAATACAACACTTAAAAAATACAAAAATATATCTAGTGACAATTCCGCCTAATTTTCCTGCTAAGCCGACGTGGTCCATCCTCAGGAGGTCTTGACTCTACGAGCGCACGATCGAGAATGAATTCCGATTTGGCTGCGTGGCGTTTGTGACGTCACGTCGGCTTAGCAGGAAAATTAGGCGGAATTGTCACTAGATATATCTATGTATTTTTTAAGTGTTTTATTAAAATATTAATTTGATGTTTTCATAAAATATTTAAAAAATATTTGTTATTATTAACTACTTAACAATTTCATGTTTCGGTCTGCTACGATGAATTTATTCTAGGAAATAACACTTAGCTTGTCTGTCCTGGCATCGAATCCAGAAAGTCGCGCATTGGATGTAGTGTAGTGGAGTAGTGACTAAGTGGATATCTTATTGGAAAGGTATTAAATTCAAGAGATATAAGTATATTTAAGGTAAATACATAAATAATTAAAGTTAGACGTGTAAAATTTACGTAATGAAAATTGTATAGTTAGATTATGGAGAGTACTTATACTTACATAGAATTAATGTGCGCGTTACAACATCAAATTATGGAATAAATTCACTTCGCTTTAAAAAACACGTTGCGTAAAATTGGGGGCCGTAGGGTTCGATACCCGCTTGAGGTGAAAAATGTTGTGCTCTGAAAATTTGTAAATGTGATTTTCGCATAGCCCGCGATAGTGCTTGTAATAATAAAAATATAGTACCTACCCGCTAAGTGCAGTTTGGACCACTTCTTGCCAACGAAAACGCAATCCATAGTTGCAGTTTGGTTGAAAACTACCTGTTTTCTTCATTCTGTCTATTCCTCGGATATAAGGAGTCACAAACAATAATATTTCGTGATAATATTGAGTTTTTATGTGTATTGTGCTGTTTTTCGTTAGATTTATGATCTATTTCGACGTTAGTGAAGTGCTTTGAGAAGAACAGTGTAAAAATAATCACACTAAACTTTACGTAATTAAATTTGGAAAGGAGTGGTAGTGTACTTTTTATTTCTGTTATTTTAATATTACCATACCTAATAATGCTATCATATGCAACTAATATTTCAATTGTAGGTAAATAATATAGGATTGTAGAAATGAATTAAACAAATTCAACATAAAACTTCCACCCGACGCAGGCCGCCGCACAGTGGTCCGAAATGGAGATTTAGTGGACATAAGACATTAAGTCAAAAAATCGCAAAACCAAAAAAAATGTCTCGAGTAGCAATTTGTAATCTGATCAACATTTATTATATCCAATTTTTGCATTAAATGAGTCTTTCACACTAAAAAAAAATATCTAAGAAAAAAATGTATGGGAGAAAATAATTTTTATTTTTTTTCTTGATTGTGTATCAAAGTGTCAAAGTCAAACCCTATGCAATAGTAAGTACCTATGCTACCAAGTATTAAAACATAAAAAATACTTGCGTATCCCTGCAGTCTTGGGTAATATGCGCGAGTGAAATTTTATAGTATTATATGCATTGTTTTCATTTCTACATGAGTTTTTGCATTAAAATTCACAAAAATAATTATATCACATAAATATTGTAAGAATAATAATAATTTAACCACAGAACCATATTTTTTTATCAATTTTTATTTATAGTTTACTCAAAGGTGTAGCATACATTACACACGCATTACACAGCAATTAGCGGTCACTTAGTTCGTGAAAGAGGAAATTTGAAGAATTGGAACGAAGTATACCAGGCTATATTGAGCCGCATCACTACTAATATAAGTCCAAAAGATCTCGAATCCATAAATAAAATTGTAAAGACATATGCGAGTAATTTGTTTCGCAGGTGGACAACTGCTAACAGAAATCAGAAAACATTTTTGAATAAAAATTCTGAGTGGTTACAATCAAACATTACATGGCCTCATTGTTAGTTTAGCAGAGATTTTCGAAGAGCAAGACGAAAACTATTCTGTTGAAAATATAGTCGATGAATTTTCAAGTCCATCAACTTCAAGTGTGGGCACGTCCACTGAGAGCCGGATCAGAAAACCTTTCGATGCATTAAGTCACAAACAGAAGAAGAGACGTTCAGGATCTCTTTTGGAATATTCAGCAGAAGAATTAGCTTTTGCTTTGGTCATAAGATTAAAATTAGAGGAAAAAAATGGTACAGTTCGTGTGATTGATCATATTATAAAAAATCCAGATAGTGTAGCGAAAGTAAAAATTAATTTGTTTGGAAAGATAGAACAGAAAACTATTGATTCAGATCATGCTTTAGCTCTATATACGTCTTTATATTTGTCAAAATGAACGTATATGTGTTTAAAAAAGGCGCTTATAGATTCTGATTGCAGTCATTCGGTATTACCATCATACTATAGACTTATTCAAGCAAGAGAAAGATGTTATCCAAGTGATTTAGAAATCACTGAAAAAAGAGCCAAAGTAAAGTTACAAGCACTTTTAGATTTGACTGTTGAGAAGATTCTGAAAATTTCTGGAAGTAAGTTAAACCCATCAATTGAAGGTTTATAGCTAATCAGCTAATGGGGCTATACGGAATAAAATAAGCGAGGAGGAGCGTTAGGTTATCTGTGACCACAACAATGCGCCAGAAGAGTTATAGCAAGATGTAAAAACTTTGGTTATAATTTTACATTAAAATGCTGTTTTAATATTGGTGATCACTTACTACTTTTGGGTTAACAATGATTTATTTGGAGTAATTTTGCTTAAATAGAATAGCGAGAAGATAAAACGTTGGTTATTAGTTTACATTAAAATGCGGGGTTAATTTTGGTGATCATATACCTACTGTTTTGGTCTGTTATATGTTACTGTATCTGGTGGTAATTTAAACATAAGCCTTTTTTTAACTGTGTATCTTTTGCCGGATACATTTTGAAGACTGTGCAATGGAAGTGCACAATCTAATAATTATGTGTTCGTTCTACCTCCAAACAAGGAGAATTTCAGCAAAAAGACGCCGTTTTGAAATCGAAATTCCAAAGAAACATGCAAAGTATGCTGTACTTCAACATTTATTGTGCGAACCGCGAAGGAACTCTTTGAGTTACTTAACTACGTACTGTCTTCTGGAAAATACAACCCGGGAGTTTTCAAACTCAAAGTAAAACGCTCCTTTCTGAGCTTTGATTTACTAAGAGTGCTTCACCGCAGACCACAACGTTGCTTAATATGAGATATAGGTACAGCGCTCAAATGTAAATAATTAGTTCTTTTGGTTATATTATATATAGTATTAGCTCAAATGTAATATATTACACACCTACGCACGTAATAACATAAAAAGTATTTTATAAATACGAATAACGTAGTTACTTATTTATAGGAAATTTCCGGAAAAGATACTATAGGTCTTACTGATTGAATAAATAATGAGGGAACTTAAAAACTTATACATTTTCAATAATCGATATTATAGGTATGCTTTTCGTAGGTAGGTACGTACGTAGCCGCTTGATATTATTTGATGACCTTGATTTATTAAATTACGTCAATGCATGCACTTACGTACCTACGACGGGGCCTCAAGTTAGCGCGCGCTAAGTGTTATTTTATTACTATGTTTTTACAAATGACGGATACATATCATATAAATGACGATCGTTATGACTTGGGTTTTCAAATGCATAGAAGATTGTGTTTAATGTTTTTTGTTGCTGTTGTGGCTTTCAAACAGTATAAGCTTAATTTAGATGTGATGTTCGTAAAATTATACAAAAACTTCCCACATAGTCATTGAGAGCATGTACGCTGGCATTTGTTTCATTTATATTTTCTAAACTAAAGCGATGACCCTTATATTTTATATTTAAAATAGGCGCACACACATTCTCCAAATCAAAATATTTATTTGGAAGCTTTTTCAAAAGCTCTGTTCTAAATACCCGGCGCACAGTGGTTCGAAATGCAGATTTAGTGGACATAAGACATAAAGTCAAAAACGTGCAAAATAAAAAAATGTCTCGAGTAGCAATTTGTATTATGATCAACATTTATTGTATCCAATTTTTTCATTAAACGAGTCTTTCACACTTAGAAAAAATATCTAAGAAAAAAATGTATGGTTACTACCATACATTTTTATTCTTTAGCTATTTACTAATAATTTCTTTTTTCTCAATTGTGTATCAAAGTGTCAAAGTCAAACCCTATGCAATAGTAAGTACCTATGCTACCAAGTATTAAAACATAAAAAAAATTGCGTATCCCTGCGGCCTTGGATACTATGCGTGAGTGAAATTTCAAAGTTTAATATGATGTTTTTTAATTTCTATATGTGTGTTTGAATCGAAATTAACATAAATTTAATTATAATAGTAGCATTTACAAAAATAACAAACGTCTTTTACATGTAAATATATATACATAGAAATAAAAAATAATCAACTAGGGGCATGTGGTATTGTGTTGAAGTTAGTCACAAATTAGTAATTTAGTTATTTTAATATGGTATCAATATATATAGTATGATTTAAAATACTTATTTACTGTATATACATTAAAAGAAACATTATATCCATAAATAATTAGGCTACAACTAAAATACATTGTAAATAAATAATTTAAAGCGATAACAATAGTGGATCACTTTCAATTAGATTTTCTTGATAAATATCGAAGTCTACTCTACTCCATTGATACTTCAAGCATCATAAATAGTTCTACAGATTCTGGGAAAAGTTCTAATTTCTTATAATTTGTGTATTTTGGTCCAATGTGTGATATCGGATCGGAACTTATCACAAAATTATGGAGCAATTCTTCATTGGTCTTCATTCTGTTATGTTTTCTTTTGTGGCACTCTCGTACATTTCTAAAATCTTTGTTTCTGGCTTCACCTGCTTCTTCAGACAGAATGCCAATAGGTAAAAAATCGAAGTATTGACAAATGTCTGCACCGTATATTAAAAGTTTGTGCACACTAACTGGCATATAAAACGATGGATGGAGATGAATAAAGAGCTCAGCTGTCTCTTTGCAGTACAGTCTAAATTTCTCTATGTTGATAGCACTTCCAGATGAAATTGTTTGCAGAATTACTGCAAAGTGCTTCATGAGATCTTTGTCAATATTGGTAATTTCAAATGATAGTTCATAATTTTTGAAAAATCTCCTTGCTGTATTTCCAGCATTCGTAGTACCGTACCCTTGTTTTACAAAATTTACAAGAATTCCCATTTGTTGCTTGAACTCTTCTTGTGTCGTTAGTTTCTTTGCTGCATTTAGTTCCTTATTTGAGCCACGAGCACTCCACATCTTAAAAATCATGTTGTAAGATATATGTAGCATATATTTCATACAACGTATCCACATGTTTAGTGACGAAAGACCGTATTTATATACTTCACGTGCGGGCTTTGAATAAATTTCTATCAAATTGTTCATCTCACTCGGCTTGGCATGACATATATTACAGACAGATGCAGCAGAAGTGTCTGTGACTATAGTAGTCACCTTTCCATAGATCATTGTCATATGAAGCTCATGACTGATTTCATTCCCTTCATATTTCGTAACAGTCAGATTGTCAATTTCTTCTTTCATTGAAACTTTTTCCTGCTTGATATATTCAGCAGTTTCCTTTTGGAACACGAACTTAATAGGTCTGCAGTAATGAGTTGAGGAAGGTTTCGGATTCTCCCATATTATATTTAAATCATTTGATACCAACGTCAGTGGTACAAGGCTCGTCATGAATACAGACGAATCATCAAAATCAATGTCATCACTTTTTTGCTTATAGGTACTTTGTGAAGAAGCTCCATGCAGCTCCAGAGCATTACTCCAAATAAATCATTGTTAACCCAAAAGTAGTAAGTGATCACCAATATTAAAACAGCATTTTAATGTAAAATTATAACCAAAGTTTTTACATCTTGCTATAACTCTTCTGGCGCATTGTTGTGGTCACAGATAACCTAACGCTCCTCCTCGCTTATTTTATTCCGTATAGCCCCATTAGCTGATTAGCTATAAACCTTCAATTGATGGGTTTAACTTACTTCCAGAAATTTTCAGAATCTTCTCAACAGTCAAATCTAAAAGGGCTTGTAACTTTACTTTGGCTCTTTTTTCAGTGATTTCTAAATCACTTGGATAACATCTTTCTCTTGCTTGAATAAGTCTATAGTATGATGGTAATACCGAATGACTGCAATCAGAATCTATAAGCGCCTTTTTTAAACACATATACGTTCATTTTGACAAATATAAAGACGTATATAGAGCTAAAGCATGATCTGAATCAATAGTTTTCTGTTCTATCTTTCCAAACAAATTAATTTTTACTTTCGCTACACTATCTGGATTTTTTATAATATGATCAATCACACGAACTGTACCATTTTTTTCCTCTAATTTTAATCTTATGACCAAAGCAAAAGCTAATTCTTCTGCTGAATATTCCAAAAGAGATCCTGAACGTCTCTTCTTCTGTTTGTGACTTAATGCATCGAAAGGTTTTCTGATCCGGCTCTCAGTGGACGTGCCCACACTTGAAGTTGATGGACTTGAAAATTCATCGACTATATTTTCAACAGAATAGTTTTCGTCTTGCTCTTCGAAAATCTCTGCTAAACTAACAATGAGGCCATGTAATGTTTGATTGTAACCACTCAGAATTTTTATTCAAAAATGTTTTCTGATTTCTGTTAGCAGTTGTCCACCTGCGAAACAAATTACTCGCATATGTCTTTACAATTTTATTTATGGATTCGAGATCTTTTGGACTTATATTAGTAGTGATGCGGCTCAATATAGCCTGGTATACTTCGTTCCAATTCTTCAAATTTCCTCTTTCACGAACTAAGTGACCGCTAATTGCTGTGTAATGCGTGTGTAATGTATGCTACACCTTTGAGTAAACTATAAATAAAAATTGATAAAAAAATATGGTTCTGTGGTTAAATTATTATTATTCTTACAATATTTATGTGATATAATTATTTTTGTGAATTTTAATGCAAAAACTCATGTAGAAATGAAAACAATGCATATAATACTATAAAATTTCACTCGCGCATATTACCCAAGACTGCAGGGATACGCAAGTATTTTTTATGTTTTAATACTTGGTAGCATAGGTACTTACTATTGCATAGGGTTTGACTTTGACACTTTGATACACAATCAAGAAAAAAAATAAAAATTATTTTCTCCCATACATTTTTTTCTTAGATATTTTTTTTTAGTGTGAAAGACTCATTTAATGCAAAAATTGGATATAATAAATGTTGATCAGATTACAAATTGCTACTCGAGACATTTTTTTTGGTTTTGCGATTTTTTGACTTAATGTCTTATGTCCACTAAATCTCCATTTCGGACCACTGTGCGGCGGCCTGCGTCGGGTGGAAGTTTTATGTTGAATTTGTTTAATTCATTTCTACAATCCTATATTATTTACCTACAATTGAAATATTAGTTGCATATGATAGCATTATTAGGTATGGTAATATTAAAATAACAGAAATAAAAAGTACACTACCACTCCTTTCCAAATTTAATTACGTAAAGTTTAGTGTGATTATTTTTACACTGTTCTTCTCAAAGCACTTCACTAACGTCGAAATAGATCATAAATCTAACGAAAAACAGCACAATACACATAAAAACTCAATATTATCACGAAATATTATTGTTTGTGACTCCTTATATCCGAGGAATAGACAGAATGAAGAAAACAGGTAGTTTTCAACCAAACTGCAACTATGGATTGCGTTTTCGTTGGCAAGAAGTGGTCCAAACTGCACTTAGCGGGTAGGTACTATATTTTTATTATTACAAGCACTATCGCGGGCTATGCGAAAATCACATTTACAAATTTTCAGAGCACAACATTTTTCACCTCAAGCGGGTATCGAACCCTACGGCCCCCAATTTTACGCAACGTGTTTTTTAAAGCGAAGTGAATTTATTCCATAATTTGATGTTGTAACGCGCACATTAATTCTATGTAAGTATAAGTACTCTCCATAATCTAACTATACAATTTTCATTACGTAAATTTTACACGTCTAACTTTAATTATTTATGTATTTACCTTAAATATACTTATATCTCTTGAATTTAATACCTTTCCAATAAGATATCCACTTAGTCACTACTCCACTACACTACATCCAATGCGCGACTTTCTGGATTCGATGCCAGGACAGACAAGCTAAGTGTTATTTCCTAGAATAAATTCATCGTAGCAGACCGAAACATGAAATTGTTAAGTAGTTAATAATAACAAATATTTTTTAAATATTTTATGAAAACATCAAATTAATATTTTAATAAAACACTTAAAAAATACATAGATATATCTAGTGACAATTCCGCCTAATTTTCCTGCTAAGCCGACGTGACGTCACAAACGCCACGCAGCCAAATCGGAATTCATTCTCGATCGTGCGCTCGTAGAGTCAAGACCTCCTGAGGATGGACCACGTCGGCTTAGCAGGAAAATTAGGCGGAATTGTCACTAGATATATTTTTGTATTTTTTAAGTGTTGTATTAAAATATTAATTTGATGTTTTCTTAAAATATTTTAAAAATATTTGTTATTATTATATGGATTTCCGCAAAGTAACAACAAAGTAACAACAACTGACTCTTATATTGTCTTTTCAATTCCGTAGAGATCAGGATCCTCACGGTTTGGTCAATACCTGCGAGCTGGCGAAGGCTGACTGGTGACTTTGAAGTCAGAGATCCTCGCCTAAAAGAGTTGGAACCCCTGCAGGGAGGGAGGTGATATAAATATTGATTTAATATTATTAGTATCATTCGAACTTTTGAATTCGTGGAATTATAATGATGGCTGTCAAACCAGATCCTTTACAGTATACCTAGCTACCTAAGGGTTTTGTAAACTTATGTTAATCTCCATCTCAATAAGATGGTTAAAGAACGAGTCATGTCATGTTAGCTTAATTGGTTAGAGCATACCCCGGCTAAAGGGGTAGATGGACGCGGGTTCGAATCCCGCACATGACTTAATTTTTTTCTATCGTGTATTTGTAATTTTGTAATGTAATCCGCATAGTAGGCGTTATTGAAAACATAACAAATATATATTCATAGTTTCAAGTAAAGTAAATATTAAACTTTGTGAGTGAGAGAGAATGTTAATATCCGAGTGTGTTTTTGTCAATCCTTCACGCTGAAACGGCAGAGTCGATATGGATGAAACTTGAAAAAATAACATAGGCTTTTTCCTACATTTCCACACGTCTACGCGGGTGAAACCCCGTGGCTAATCTAGTGTTTGATATTCAAACCCGTTGCCGTATAGCGAATGGCATTGTAGCGACTGACGCAGTCATATCTATGACGTCGAGCGAAGCGAAGAGGAGCGTTAAGTTACTGTTTAACCACAACAACCCGCGAGCCAAATGAGCGAAGCGAACGGTCAGCGGTAGCAGTCGGTGAAGCGCCAGAAATGTTTAAGTTATCGCTACTCGTGTGTCTCTGCAATGTTCTTCGACCACGTGGATTTCGTTTAAATGACTTTTCGCCCCAGCACTGAAAATTTTCGCCTCAAAGTTCTTCGCTGCATCATTCGAAACTACGTACGGGACCCATTCAAACCCTATTTTACTTATTCTTCAACCAACTTTACATGCATCATCGTCGTCTTCCTAAACTTATCTCATCTCAGAAAGAGATGTTTTTTGCGAACCAAAGAAGATGATGTTATGGTTTTAGGTTAGGTTTTAAGGTCATGATAAAAACATGATAAAACCGATGTGCGCCTGATCTGTGGGTATGAAATTTAACTGAAGAGCTCTGCGGTGGGCCGCGCATATGTCTCCCCCGCGTCTTTAACCTTCGCGGCAACAAAACACGTTCTCATCTCAAGTGTATATTTATGCCAAAACCAGACTGGTTCCCAATTACGTCAATTCCCCCCTGCTCCCCTACGTACGTTTGAATCTTTTCTCATGAAATTTTTATTTTACAGAGTTGTAGCCATGCTTCTTACAATTTACGGACATAGTATACTCATGCCCCTCCAGTACTTCGTGACGAATCCGAGCTTCCTGGAGAATGTAAGACATTTAATTGAAAACTAACTTTATAAGATATAGTATGGATTACCTATACCCTGACATTTTCAATGCCAAATTTTCTGTGGTTCAAATCGCACTGACGTTGCCAGTCTTTGTTTTGAATTTAGTAGGATTGGAAGGGAAGGACTCGAAGAGGTTTTTAGTAAATTAAATTTAGTTTATAGCAATAAGATCATTATATTATGAGTAAACCATGATAATTTTCTCCAATGTTATGTTGATTCTAATTACACGTTTCTTTAAAATATTCGCGGTAGAATAATTAACAGTTACATGTTATCTTTGGACTTTTTGTTACTTTGGATTTATTGTGTCTGACTTTGCATTTTTGATGTCAATGCCAAACGATGCCCGACTCCTATGGGAGGTCACGTGCTTGCCTGTTTTGAATATACGTCACACAATATACATAACAACACGTATTTTGTCGTTCCCAGCGGTGGAAGGGCGACCAACACGAAACTGGTCACTATCATGACCGTACTGAATTTTGCAAACTAGGTAGTTACATAACAATCGAATAGTGTTTCAACGCCGTAAAAAATGCACCTGTTTTATCTTCTGAAACGATATGAAACTTTCGCCAAAATGTGACCAATTGTGTCCTTAACAAATTCGTATTTCCACATTCATGTAAACAGTAGGTATTATTTTTTCTATTTTTCGCGCTTTGTGGACAAACAAAAGGCGAAGCTGCCTCGTTCATTGCGCATTGAGATTGAACTTTGTTTAACATATTTCGTTTTATTTCCCGTTATAATCTCCTAGTTGATATGCATCGCTCCTTAAAATTACTAGTAATATGAAACCAAACTGTTTTCAACAACATTTCCAAATATTGTACCTTAATATTTTTTGAATATTGTTTATGTTAGTGGATAGTTCCCGAATCATATAATAACCCCCAGTTTCGGAGAGTTTGTAAAAAAATCCTTCGGTAGTGGACATACTAAATACTGAATGCTCATTGGCGAATGTTAATATATGACTGAAATACGTGAAATATAAATAAATATATACTGCGTGAAATACAGGGTACGGGAAGAGCAATCTTTTGTTCCACCACTGCGGCGGAATACAAAAACATATAATGTCGATTCAGCTACTATTAAAATAGTAGAAAACAAAATGAATCGCGGTGACTATAAAAACACGGCATGCGTCTTGTTTTCGAGTGATAAAATGGCTCCTTTTACATCTGATGCGTTGCCCGCAACTGTAGGTCCCGAATCCTGAAAAAATTAATGACATTGTTGAGGTGACCCCACCGGATGTTTCTGCAGCCGTGGCATCTTTTCTAAGTGGCTCAGCCGGTGGTATATAGTTCCAATAAAGCTCAGCACCAGAAATGCATAAACAATTTGCATAAAAAGCTGTTGATCTGAATCGGGTGGCTGTTCCGTTTTCACTTTGGATTCTTTTTGCGTAGTACAGTAATGGAGAGTGCGTAATCGAGCGGAGAGCGCGAGGCTTCTCGCTCGTTCATCCACGCACCGCTCGAAGCGAAGTGTTGAGTTTGGCTCGCTTCGCTTAGACGGACATCTTGTGCCGACGCAGTAGCCACGGTGTAGGCGGGAGCGATTGAAAGCGTATGGATTGGAAGAGTATACCTGAAATAGATCACCATCTTCACTTCAATATAATATTAAATGTAACGTAACACGAGTTGTTTTTACATAAAACGTATGTTTCATATCAATTTGAAGCGCTCGTAGCGAAGTTTACTTAGCTGTTCTCAACCGATCAGCAAAGTTATGCAACGTCGCGCGCGGTCACGAGTTGGATGGGTGACCGCTAGTGACATTACTACTGAGCGTTTCCGTGCTTCGGAGGGCACGTTAAGCCGTCGGTCCCGGTTGTCGTCTTAGGATGGCAGTCGTTATAGCATGGTGGTAGGGAATATTGCGAATGCCCGCCTGGCTAGCTACCACCCTCAAGTAGAAAATCTGTCGCCAAGCACCTAACGGTGTGTTCCGGCAGCTGTCCTTGAGAGCCAGTACTTCTAGGTTAGCCTGAACAACATCTTCGACCACATCATCACTTACCATCAGGTGAGATAGTGGTCAAAGGCTAAACTATCATGGCATAAAAAAAAAAAACAATGTTTCCTTTTGTTTGGTGTGTCATGTGTCAGACATATAAGTAGGTACCCCACACCCACCGTGGCCGAAGGTCGTTCGCTTTCCTCTAGGTTCAGGTAGCAGTTATTAGTTAGTAACAAATTTGGTAGATTTCACGGTAATTATCAAATTTAGGATTTAAATAATATTCCGAAATTTGATAATTACCGTGAAATCTACCAAATATTCCCAAATAAAACTAATAACACTAGTATTGTTTGGAAAATGTGACTTTGAGAGACCGATCCTTATGAGACTAGTTATGGCGTAAGTTCATTCAGTTGTTGATCATGGTTAATGACTTGTCGACAGTCGTCAGGTCAGCTAGATGCCTCATATTTGCAGATGATCTGAAGCTATTTTTGGGCATAGAAAGTCTGTGAGTGTTGCAGAGAGGTATTGAAAGAGTTGTAGCGTAAAGTGAACGTAACCAACTGGAATTGAATATACCTACCTAAGTGCCAATGTGTAGAAATTCCGTAGGGTGCTAGGAAAAATATATTTTAACAAATTATTGGAGTACAAAATTAGGTCTAACAATTAAAATAATTATTATTATTAGTAATAATAAAAGTTATTAGTAGTAATAATTATTACTAATAATAATAATTATTAGTAATAATAATCATTATTAGTAATAATTATTATTATGGTAGTTAGCACTACCGATAATCTGAAATTACTACAACTATCACTAACAACAATGTTTGCCATAAAACTGAAGCCAAAACTTATAACATGGGAATTTACTGTGAGACCGCGAAACAAACGAACTTATACACCAAGCCAAACCGCGAGTGGAAGCTGCAGTGCATTTTTGTAAATAAGGAATACTTTTCCAGAGAGGATTTTGTCAGATATTGTAGTACTTATATAACAAAACTGAACTTTTTGTTTGAAAGTTACCGTGAGTGTGAGACATATTATTTTTTCAATAACCGGCTGTACTCACGCGTATTGGTCGAGATTGTCAACCTAGGTTTCGGGCATGTCCGATGCCCTTCATCTGTTGAGTTCACGCGTCTAAATCGCGGCGACTCCGCGTATCTGGTAGTAGTCAGCCGGTTATTGAAAACATTAAAACTGAACTTATGTACAAAGAAAAATTACCTTCGATTAAATTCTTCAAGTTGAGCCTACAATGAAAGCTGGCTCTACAGGGGCACTTATTTATAGGTGCTTTGCGACAAATACAAAAAAATGGGTAGGTCTTTGACCTGGAATCCGTCAAATTCATCCATACTTTTGCTGGGAGTGCTGCGGTTTTCTATATATATTTGTACAGCCGTGGCTTTTACCAGGTAATGCTGACCTTTATGTCGCCATACGTTGGACTGGGGTGGATCGGAGACAGTTCAAACACCCCCAGACAGTAGAGGCCATCTGTCTGCAGAAGACATCGGTCGTAGTCATCGAGGTGGAAAAGTCGAGGAAGGCGAGCGTTAGTTTCGTCTAAAATGTGAAAATAAAAGTTAATCTATGTATACAAAAATGGAATGACATTCAATTTTGTATATAATTCCTACTTGTACAGTTCTTTCATACTTCGACTCAGTTCTATTTTTATCGTTTTCGTAGGCCTGGCCAAACTTGTTTCGTTACAGTTATTAGATTTTTTTGAGCATCTATACCTTACTTACTATTCAATTCTCTTTTTAAAATCAGATGCTAACTCCTCTTCACCGACTTCATAGTAATTCCACAGAGTATTCTTATGTAGTTCACCAGAAGTATCAATAGAGGAACAGATATTGCACAAAGTCTACATCCATCTACATCTATCGGATCTGAATACGGATATTTGGTCTCATGATCCGCAAATACAGATGCCTATACGGATCTTAACTTTCTTAATCAATCGTTGTCGGTGCTCGAGACTTAGAAACGATAGTTGACGCCACTTGACGATTTGCGTGACAGGTAGGACATATTTCGACTTGCATTGCGCGGGTCTTTCTTTTGTTTTGTTTAAAGTTTAGTGGACACTGGACAGCATAGAATAACGTTTGTTTGGTTTTGGTATATGAGGTTGTACGAAATATTACGAAGATTTCAGTTTTGGTTAAAAGTGATCTTATACATTTTTATAATACTTAAATATTTCATTATTTTATGCAGCTTAAAACAAAGACTTAAACTCAATTTATCTCATTATAAAGATATTTTTATTAATATTTCATAAAAACGTCCAATAATAAATGTTTAAATAAGTATATAATTATCAAAGGCGTTTCTTTACAAGAGATACAATGTCTTTCGTTGTTAAAGAGCCCGGTTCGAGCACTGGTTTGGAGGCTCCAGCCTACATATTATGAAAATAATCTTTTCGTAACAATTAACAAAAACTGAACATAACTCTCTAACAATAACTATAAACGATAAAAACAATAACAAATAACAACAAAATTCAACAACAACAAGTAAAACAATCGGAAAGAAACACATTCAAATCTAATAAAAATATATGAATTACAAATAAGCAAAAATGGCGTCAGCTGGAAAATGTCGCCGATCCCGCCAGTGTGGCAATTAAAACCAGAAAAATCTTACACTATTTTTTTCAGGCTTGAATATATGCGTAAATATGTACGTGCATACAAAAGTTTTTTATTAGTTAACAATACAGTAATCAATTATAGCTTAAAATATTTCTTTTATATTAAATCCTTCACCCGTTTCCAAAATTAGTAAAATTGCTAAATACTTGTAATTTTTTTGCACGGTTAACCCCTTTGTTTACATTTTTGATCTCGAATTAAAATCCAGAGTATAAGTCAGCTATTAGAATTACATTTTACATGCAATTTGGACACGTCAAACACGCAGGCGCCTACCGCGCGGATACCTATCTCATAAATATAAGCTTCTTATCCCTCGCGCCTCCGTACCTGGGTCGCCACTACAGTCCCACCAACTTATCTCTTCAGGCGGCAAAAAAAAAGAAATACAACATTCCTTCAAATTGTGACAGTTTGTAGTTGATTTCCTTGACCAGTAGCGCCCTCGAAAACTGCACAGTTAAGTTGGTGGTACTATACAATTCAACGAAGTTTCGTTTTTCGTGTTTCGAGCGACACTTTGGGCAACGAACATTTTATTTGCAGTATTTAAGTTCGTTGTTTCATATAGTCTGTGGTCGGCTCGCATCTTTCATCCATCACAAATCTTGCGCAGTAGGTATGTAAATTCTACGTGATGGTCCATGGAGTATGCCGTATGGACTACTCCATACTGTATTTTATTGTTCGGCAAATCTGAATCTTGTGTGTCCAACAATAAATCTATTTACTACGCCAATATTTTGACAATTCATTATATTTTTCTCAGATTAAGTCTCTACTTGGTTTCTTCTGTGATTTTCGGATTTTGTTAGGTTTTAGTGCAACATAGGTATATAAGTAGGCGTTTTTTTCCCATTAAGTAATTAGAAAACTGTCTTCTTTGGAAGAAATACCTATGACTTGATTTTTTGTGGTTAAGCATTTTATTAGGTTATATCATAGAGGTTTTTCGTTGTTAATAGACAGTCATATTTGTTAGTGGTCTATTTAATTTTAGTTAAATGTTACTTACCTTTATTTGCGCTAAATTAGCTGTAGTTAGGTAGGTACATTATTTAGTTATACCTACTTTCATATAAAAAAATAAGCTTTATTCGTAAGGTGTTTTTTTTTCATTGGAGAAAACCGTGGATAACACAGATCGATCGTTTTTTTTTAGCTGGTGTAGACTTTCACCGAAATGCACTTTAAAGTTAGCCAAAAACAAGAAAAAAAAGGTGTCCCAGAACTCTCGAATCCCTACTACTGTAAAGATTGTAATAAACAACGCGCACTAGTTTCATACAATGTTTTTCAACACACTTGCGAGGAACGAATACGAAAAGAACAATGTCGAATTAGTTGGCAATTCTTTGAGCGAATTGAAATATCTAAGTAGCTTATGTTATAATAACATAATCTACTACATAAACATAAATCATTCGATTTTTGTATATTTTTGCAATAAACACATTTGTTGGTAAAAGCCTACGAAAAATGATGATTTATAAGACGAGATTTTATAATTTCCGTTAGTTAGGTACATATTTCAACAAAGGCTGATAGACCTTAGAGCCTTAGAGCTGTCCTACTGCAAGCAAGAAGGTTATTGTTAATTGGTATTCACACTAAACTTGGTATTAACCACATGTAAATAACTACATGTAAATCAATATCGAGTATTGTAATCGTCGATTAACGCTAGCGATTCTTTCTTCGTATTCAGTTCAAATGGCCTAAAGACCAGACTACTTGAAAGCTTTCTAAAAAACCAAGTCTTCATAACAGTAATTCTTGTCACATTTTTAAGTCATCATCATCAGCCGGAAGACGTCCACTGTTGAACAAAAGCCTCCCCCATATAACGCCACAAAGAACGGCTATTAGCCACTTGTAACCACTGGCTACCCGCGACTTTCACGATGTCGTCAGTCCACCTGGTGAGGGGCACTACCAACTCTACGTCTTCCGGTGTAGTGTGGTAGCCACTCGAGAACCTTTCTTCCCCATCGGTTATCAGTTCGTCGAGCAATGTGGCCCGCCCATCGCCACTTCAACTTGCTAATTCTGAGAGCTATGTCGGTGACTTTGGTTCTTTGGCGAATATCCACGTTCCGGATTTTATCACGCAAAGAAACTCCGAGCATAGCATTTTTAAGTAAGTAGTAGTCAAACTTAACACAATAAACTGAATAAATGTCGATATATTAATCGGTACAGAAAAGAACGTGGGCGACCGCCGCCGTCAGCCGTGCCAGCAGCATAAGCACGCAGCGCGAACGCAGGCGGCGCGGCTGAGGCGAGAGCTGCACTCGCCCACTTTTATATTTCAAAATTACAAAAATACCCAAACGTAGTAAGTATCGGTAGTTGTATCGGTTACGTTTCTATTGAGTAATCGTTATGGAAACTGTCCTACCGTTTCATTGTGGTTACCGTTTATATATGTTACCGATACATTGAGGTTATCGTTTACATCCCTGAATTCACAACAAACTTTAATATTTTGAAATCACACGCACGGCTGACACGCACCTTGCCGAGCATATAGTATTGGTGTTAATAAGTTTGTGAAAAACCTAAATCTTATGTATTCCGGAACAGTATAGCGAAATTCCTGGGTACGGGACAAGACTCCCCATTCCGAGACTATCCTGGATTTCCCGGACGTCTGGTAACCCTAATCTCTCCTGATGGTAAGTGATGATGTAGTCGAAGATGTTGTTCAGGCTAACCTAGAATTACTGGCTCTCAAGGACAGCTGCCGGAACACACCGTTAGTTGCTTGGCGACAGATTTTCTACTTGAGGGTGGTAGCTAGTCAGCCGGGCATAAATGCTCTACAACCATGCCGCCTTAGGATGGCAGTCGTTATAGACTGCCATCCTAAGGCGACAACCGAGACCGACGGCTTAACGTGCCCTCCGAAGCACGAAAGCACTCAGTAGTAATGTCAGTAGTAAACTAGCAAACTTCGCTACGAGCGCTTCAAGTAGTACTATGCAAAGTATCTACCTACGTATTATATATAATTCATAGAATAAGTGTAAATATTGGCATTAGGTATATAGGCATATGGTACTTCGAAAGTTTTTATGGTAAACTTAGCAATGAATATAGGCACTTACCCAATCAAAAAGAACCTATGCTTAGTTATTGATTGTTATTGGATAAACCTACCTATGTATACCTATTTATTCTTACTTATGTAAGGTCAACTCTGCGAAGACCGGCATACTTCATTTAAAATGGTACAAATTGACTTATTTTGGCTATTGGATAATATTGATATAATTTGATAATATTGGAGCTGTACAGGCGATGAATATGTATGCATATAATATGTTACTTTTATACTTTCTGGCGTTAATGATAATGTTCATAGTTTTTATTTTTAAATGGGCTCATCATACACTACTTCTTATTGCGTGCCATTACTATATTAAAATTACACTGAAATCAAATCGTTATTTTGTAAGGATGGAAGGCAATATTTACATAAGTATACTTAAAAACCAGCATATTCGCATTACAACTTACCAATTACTCACAAAGGCAAAAAATTCTATGGTAATACTTTTTTATAGCTTGAATCTTGATTATGGATAGATACGACCTTTCAGTGTATTATCAAAATTGTCGAGGATTAAGGACTAAATTACTCACCCTTTACATTAACATCCTAGCACATAACTATGACATAATTATACTAACCGAGACTTGGTTACATGGTGATATCAAAGATAGTGAGGTCATAGATTCAAGATATCAACTTTTTCGTTCTGACCGTGTTCGTTCGGCAAGTATGCGTGGAGACGGCGGTGGAGCCCTTTTGGGGATAAAGCGCGAGCTGTGCGCTCGGCCGCTGCTACGAGCATCGGCGCCGTCCGGCCGTGCTAGCTCAGTGCGCGGGGGTGGCGCGGTCGGCGCCGATGACGTCGTGGCGGCGCCGGTGACGGCCTGCCCTGCGGCTGCGCATGTCTCCCCGCTAGTAGACCACGTACTCGTTGAGATTCGCTCGCGTAATTATTGTTTGGTAGTAGGCGCTGTTTATATCCCTCCTAACATGAAATCAGATATTTATTTACAATATTTCGACTACCTAGATTGTATGCTGCTATCTGCTGATGTAAATGGAGTCATTATAGCTGGCGATTATAATTTACCAAACTTAAAATGGCGTGACTGTGGCACATACCTTGAGCCAATATTGTGTGATAATTATTGTGCATCTAATAAGTATTTAATTAATTTTATTAGTGTCCTTAATGGTTTTCAAACTAACATTTTCAAAAATAATAAAGGACGGATACTAGATTTATTTATTAGCAATATATCCGACTGTAAGTCTACTCTGGCACCCGTGCCTCTAGTTTTTCCTGACAAATACCATCCTCCCTTTTACACACTTTTGAAGTTCTATGATAATTTTATTCCGATATATACTAAGCCCAGAGTTGATTTTAATTTTAAAAAAGCTGACTACTCCGCCATAAATAACGAAATATCTAGCATTGATTGGGACCATGAATTTTTATATAAAAATGCAGAAAATGCCGTTCATATATTTTACGAAAAAATGTATTCTCTTATAAAAAAACATGTCCCTACAAAAATAATTAAATCATCTACATTTCCTATATGGTTCTCATCGGCATTGATTCATATTTTCAAGAATAAAAACAGATCATGGGTAAAATGGAAAAAATATCAAAACTTATCTGACTACTTGGTATTCTCTATGTACCGAGACAGATTCCATACAGAATCGGAAAAGTGTTACAATAAATATATAAGGTCGGTGGAAGACGGCGTTAAGGACAATGTTAAATACTTCTGGACGTACATAAGAAACCAAAAATCAAGGTCTGATTTACCTAATAATGTTACTTATAAAGATTTGACAGCCAACGACCCTTATGACATATGTAATCTTTTTTCATCTTTTTTTAAATCTGTATTTGAGCCATCATCTGTAGGGGATGACTATGATATTAATAAGATATGCGATACCAATCACAAATCTGATCTCATTATCAGTAACATAAACATCTCAAAGGAATCTGTACTTAGAGAGTTGAGAGCATTGGATGCTACTAAGGGATCTGGCTTAGACAATATACCGCCTTTATACCTAAAATCGACTGCACTTGCAATACACGAACCTTTGCAACATATATACAATCTATGCTTACAGCAAGGGGTTTTCCCAAACATTTGGAAGTGCGCACGAATTGTGCCGGTTTTTAAGGGTGGTGATAAAAGTAAAGTAGAGAACTATCGACCTATATCCATTTTACCAAGTCTGTCAAAGCTTTTCGAAAAACTTGTACATAACAGTATATATCCATCAATCCATCAAATCATTATACCTCAACAACACGGTTTCATGAAACGTAGGTCTACTAACACAAATTTATTGATATATGCGACACAACTTTTTGAAAATATGGATAACAATAAGCAAACGGACAGTGTATATACAGACTTTCAGAAGGCTTTCGACAGAGTGGATCATAAACTACTTTTAGATAAGCTAGCTTTTAATGGCATACGTGGTGATTTGTGGCGATGGTTTAAATCTTATGTATCTAATCGCACACAGAAGGTTGTGCTGAATGGTCACGAGTCTGAATTTGTACCTGTAAGCTCTGGCGTACCCCAAGGCTCAATTTTGGGCCCCCTGCTATTTATAGTATTTATTAATGATGTCCAAGATTGCTTTCAATTCTGTAATTTCCTGTTATATGCAGATGATCTCAAAATATATCACACCATTGACAATGCCTCTGATCATGATAAATTTCAACGTGATCTTGATCGTTTCTCTGCTTATTGTAATACTAACAAACTATGCTTAAGCGTCCATAAATGTAAGTCCATAATTTTCTCTAAGAAAAAGCTAATATCTAACTATACATACAGGTTGTGTGGTGCACAACTTGATAATGTTGATTCAATAAGAGATCTCGGAGTAACACTAGATAGTAAGTTACATCTCGATATACACATAGATAATGTAATAAACAAGGCATTTAAAATGTATGGGTTTATAATGAGATCTACTAAAAAATTTACGCAAACATCATCCTTTCTCCATCTTTATAAAGCGTTAGTTCGCTCCCAAGTGGAATATGCTGTGCCCATTTGGAATCCATTTTATAATAAATATGTTTTAAGTCTGGAGTCAATTCAAAAAAAGTTCTTGCGTACAATGCAATACAAATGTCATCGTAATTATATACAGTATGACCAGCTTCTAGAAAAATATAATATTTTAAGCCTTGAACAACGACGTAAATATCTTGAAACAATGCTGCTGTATGATATTTGTCACAATAGATACGATTGTACTAATTTAGTTGGTAAAATTTGCTATAGAGTGCCTACCAGAACGCATTGCCGTACACCTTGCCAGCTGTTTGCTACGGCCCGATGCCGTACTAATGCCGGTAAACGCTCCCCGCTTTACCGCTTAGTCCACTCCTTTAATAATAACTTCAACTCAGTTGACATAGCGGCACTGCGTCCTGGTGTTTTTAAACGCAAAATTTTGGAGCTTCTGTAAAAGCACTACCGTTTCTCTTTTTTATATGACGAATAATTCCAATAGGTAAGCTGTGGTAAATGTCGTTGGTGACACAATTAATTATCTTATGTGTGTAACATTATCACTACTTTAAGTATAACCCGTATTGTGTTACTGTTTGTTTACCCAAATAAATTGAAAAAAAAAAAAAAAAAAAAAACAAAGTAAAATTTCATCAAACAAGACGATAACATTATAGTTTATCTGACAATAAATATGTCAAAATTACATAGAAACCACCAGTCACGAAATAAACAACCATTTTTGAAAATACAGTGCAAATAGACGGATTTCGCTCCCACTACGCGCAAAATTTCTTAGTTAGCGGTAGTTTGTATAGTTATAGATGTTGTGGTCGAGTGCCAGTTCTTTTAGTAACTTAATTTGTGTACCCTAACTCTCAGGAATAAGGTTTTTAATAGCTTATTTCGCGAGATACAGCGTTTGTCGGGTAAGACCGGCAAACTTCGCACACTGAGAAATATCTAAAGTCAAAAGCGCCCTAATGACGGCCAATTTATATGGTATAAGGCGAAAAACTGACCAAACGTAAATACGTACAAAAACGACTTCCAACTAGAAGGCGTTAAACGAGGTCAGTGAAGGCAAATGTTTCTTTTCGTCTTCATTTAAGGTGTATTTTGTGGTCTTTCTTAAATATTGACTTTTCGATGAGGCTGATTAAGTCGTACGTTACAGTGATAATCACCGTATATAAACCGCCGTAAAAGTAAGGTATATTTTATGGTCAATACTGCAATTATTATCGTATTACAAGTCCAATTCTGAAAATATTTTACGGAAGGCGTTTTTGACGGTTGTGTTTATTATAAAACATGGTACATTTTTATTGATTGGTGAAAATCATCTTAAGAGTTGGGAATTCATCTACGTATTTACAATTCAACGGTAAAAGGTCAAATTTGATTTAAGCCTTTAAGTCGTTTTTCTCAGTGCACTTTCAGGGGTGCAAAACATATTTTTCCTTGAAATTATTATTATTATTATTATTATTTTTGAGGTAAAATGTACCAAACAAGGATAGGAATTTTTAATAAGATTCTTAGATACCGAAGGTTGACGACTTGTGAATGTGGTAAAGACCGGCATATGACATTTATTACCCTCCAAAACCTAGACGGACTTCCCCACTACATATTTTGAGGTGAGTTTTTATTTTCATCATGTACCTATAACATGGTAAAAAAAAACGTGTATAACAATAATGTAAAATATTAATTTTATAAATATATTCATAAAGAATGAACTTACTTCCATAGATTTGAAAAATAACTGAGATTTAAACACTCTTTAACTTTTTGGTTAGCAGGTGATACACTCTCCATAAAAGTAGCGCACCGTACTAAATTAAAAAAACATTTTTTTTCCATTTGCGCTACACGCACCGCCATCTATGTCAATGTATAAAATCTAGAACGGCTTTATTAACCGGTTTATTGTGTTGCCACCTCCGAAACTGCTTAATTTGTCGTAATTCTCGTTATCTTTTCCCACAGACGGTCTTCGCCTAATTGACCTTAATTATTTTAATCGGTTAAGTACCTATACGTACCCAGTCCGCAAAATTTGGGCCAAATATCTAGGTATCTAATGTTGTATTAGGTTTTCGCGATTATTACACATAATAGTAATTAAACAACTTTAAACGGTTTAAATCGCGTGTATATATCATTATTTTTGTTCCGACGTTTCAAACACTTTGCAGTGATGCAGGCTGCTGTTTAATTACTATCTAGGTATCTAGTTCTCAAAATGGTCCTATATAAGCACGTAGACCTACATATCTTTTGCAGATGGATTAAAACTTAAAAACACGCATTACTATTATTTCCAAGTAGGTACAAGGTCAACTGAAATTAAAAAAGCGGCAATACTGTTATTTTGGCCCCAAACGACATGGAATTTGACAGAATTTAAAATAATCCTACATTACGGACAACAGAAAAAAATAAAAAAATTAAGAATATTAATTTCAAATGTGTTCTACCAGAATTGGTAGATCCAATATTCCCTTGTAAATTAGCTTAGATAGATTTTGAAATCAGTACGACATTATAGGTCTCAAGAACGGCTACCCAAACACATCGTTAGGTTCATTTTTGACGGCTTAGCTATTTATATATTTGTTATTCTTTCTTTCATCTGGCAAATTTGTTAATTCTCAAATTCAAATATGTGTCATATATACCGGAACTCGTTATAACTGCATTCTCCTCTAACTTCCTAAGTCATTCATGGGTTCAATCGTGCTAAAAATATCATAGTGATTAATTTGCATTTTCTTATACAAAATGAAATATACCAATAAGATATAATTTGATATACAAAAATTGTATTTTGATACTCTTAATATATAAATATAAAGAATTAGAACAGTAAAAGACAATATTATGTATATTTTGTACACATTTTATATCTAGCGATCCAAGTAGCAACATCTAACAACATTTTGTAAAATATTGATAGGTACACAAAGAGTTAGCAATCTTGTCCTATTAATTTATCTATGCCCTAGTTTAATTGCCTACTTTTAGTTTTCATTGGAAACGAGACGTGAGAGTGGTTGACTTACCTGAGAACTCCTGTAATGTAGATACACTTGAGAGTAAGTCACCCTTCACTTTAAATAATAAAAATGAAAATAAGAAAAATATATTTTTGATTGCCATAATTTTGCGGAAATGTTTTGCGAAAAAGAATACTTGACTATTCGGCGTATATCTTCCATCTAAAGCAAATCAGTAAATTTGTGTAGATAAATAAGTATGTCATGCGCCTCTTTGATATTTTATGTATGACTAGCGACTTCGTTCGCGATTGCCGTATCTGCTGACTAATTATTCACATTTGAGCACCTTTTATCTCATATTAAGCAACGCTGTGGTCTGCGGTGAAGCACTCTTACTTTGGATTTGAAAACTCCCGGGTAGTATTTTCGTTTTTCCAGAAATCAGTAGTTAAGGCGATCACCGTAGTGAAACGCGCACTTTTGGAATATTCTTTTACTGATACTATGAGCTCAAAATATGCGAAATAAATATATCGTAATCTTTAGTTCTTTATCTAGTGAGTTAGTTAATTTGTTTTTATTTGAACTTATTAGTTCTTCTGTAATAAATTGTATCGGCCACCCGTTTTGGACTGTTTTTTATTTATTTAAGAGGATTAGTTAAAGTTAGGATAACAATTCTTTTTTTTTTAAATAGCTAATGCTATATTCTAATGAACTATCTACTTACTTGAGTTAAAGACATTTTTAAGAATTTTTGGCACAAAATTCCCTGTTCGCAAGAATAAATCGCAACGAAAATCAGTCTGCCCGCAGCGTTCGGGCCGTTTGGACGTGGGATCTGAGCCGTTCGTTACGCCATCATTTATGAGCATTTATTTTACGAACTAATGCAATATATTTTTACCATACGTTAGTTTGCAAGTTATACATTATTGACACTCAATCAAAAACAATATTGGGTAAGTACTTTTCATTATATTGATTTATAAAATCTTTATAATAAGTTCTTTGAGCGAGATGATAAAAGTTTAGACACGGCATTGTTAATTCCTATTTTAGTAGGTACCTAGATTTGTAACCCGTAGTACAATATTTCATTTTGTTATTTTTAGGGTACTGTACAATTAAACGAGACCCTATTACCAATACCCTAAACGGCTAAGTGATTTTATAGTTATATGATATTGATTATAATTATATTACTAACTAGAAAATCTGCCGCCAAGCACTAAACGGCGTAAGCCGCTATGTGTCCTTGGGAACCAGTAATTTAGCATAACGATATGACATTTTGAGAATACCCGCGTGACTAGCTACCACCATTAAGTCGAAAATCTGTCGCCAAGCATTTAACGGTATGTGCCGCTATGTGTCCTTGAGAACCTGTAGTTTTGCAAGGTGGTAGGGCATTTTGCAAATGCCCGCCTGGCTAGCTACCACTCTCAAGTAGAATAACTGTCACCAAGCACTTAACGGTGTGTGCCGCTATGAGTCCTCTAGAACCAGTAATTTGGCATGGTGGTAGGGCATTTTGCAAATGCCCGCCTGGCTAGCTACCACTCTCAAGTAGAATAACTGTCGCCGAGCACCTAACGGTAAATTACTACAAGCACTTAACGCTATGTGCCACTATGTGTCCTTGAGAACCAGTAATTTACCGTTAGGTGCTTGGCGACAGATTTTCTACTTGAGGGTGGTCGCTAGCCAGGCGGGCATTCGCAAAATGCCCTTCCACCATGCGGTGAAGCTCAAGCCCGTGGCGAGATTCGAACCATGGACCTGCGGCACGGCAGTACATAGCCAATGCCACTGAGCCATCACTGCTTCAACAAAATTGTGCAAACTGTTCTCCCAGAAAGATTCGAGTAGGTAGAAAAAGATGTTTGGGAACAGTGTAAAGGGGATTTGGGTGAAAATGGTATGATTCTAGCTGTACCACTTTTAATAGCGGTAGGGTGAATCTTACATGGCGGTTTCAGTACGGTTATCTTTTGTATTGAGCGTTTATATGGAATTGTACTTCTATTCAAATTTTAAACTTTTATTGGTTTGTATGATATTTCATACCGCATAAAAATAAATGCAAGCCGCTAAATTTAATCTCGTTTTAAGGACCCCTCTGAATGAATCTCAGCAATCCATCAACCAATTAAGCTCATACAGGTTCTTACTTGCAATTTATGTTACTATGAAAGAGGTACCTTTCTACCAAATTTCAAGAAGGTCTATACAGGTAATCAAAATTGATTGGGGGAAATATACAGCGCTCAGACCTCCACCTCGCTTCGCATAGTCTATTAAATATTTCTATACCTACAAGTAATGATATTTTCTTACCCTACAGTGGTTCGCAGTAACTGCAGATAAAAATGTTGTTATATCTACACTTCTTTTCTGCCGCTTCTAATAGTTCAAGAAGCTCTACAATTTTTGCGATGCTACGCGTGGTACGGCGACTAGTGCCGCCGTGCGAATGAATATTTTTAGGAGTTAAAAGTTAACGCCCATTTCTTTAATATATAAGCCCGAATAAGAAATTATTTTGATTACGGTCTTGGCCTTAAGTAACTCAGAGAGTTCCTTCGCGGTTCGCGCAATAAATGTTGAAGCAAAGTACTTGTGCGTTTCTTTGTAATTTCGATTTTAAAACGGCGTCTTTTCGCCGTACTTCCCCTTGTTTGGCGACAGGTAGAACGTAATTAAGGTAGAACGAAAATATATTAGATTTCGCACTTTCATTGCGCAGTCTCCGAAATGTATCCGGCAAGGAATAGATAGTTTAAAAACTGATTGTGGCGATGTTCCTGATTTTAGAGTTTTATCTAAGCAAGTTTTCAAAACTAAATAAGGGTGCCGGGCTGCCCATGGGGTACCGAGCTGCCCGTGGGGTGCTGGGATGCCCGTGGGGTGCCGGGCTGCACGTGGGGTACGTGGTATTGAAATCGGACTACGCATTAATTAATTACAAATAAGTGTACATTTTGACTTTCATAAAAAAATACAGTTTTGGCATCAGTATCACTTACAGAGTGCTCTCAAAAATTATTTTCACAATATCTGTAATGCACAGAATTGGAACTGTTACAGTTTTATTATAAGTATAGATTTTAGTAATTTTGGTGCATTTTTTTCTGTTAGGTAAGACTTAGACCACAATCTCACCTGATGGTAAGTGATGATGAGGTCGAAGGTGTTTTTAACCTAGAATTACTGGCTCTCAAGGACAGCTGCCAGAACACACCGTTAGTGTTAGTGGTGCTTGGCGACAGCTTTTCTATTTGAGGGTGGTCGCTAGCCAGACATTCGCAAAATGCTCTTTCACCATGCGGTGAAGCTCAAGCCCGCGGCGGTAATTAAACCTGCGGACCCACTGCGCGGCAGTCCATAGCCAATGCCACTGAGTCATCACTGCTTCCGCTGATGGCAATATCTATCGTATCTAAATATACGTACTAAATTAACGTTTAATTTTTATGTGTCAATAATAATTATTACAAATCCAGTCAATGGCAAATCGGAATCATTTTTTAAGGTAACCCTCAGTGCGCGATTTTGACTCGCATTAGATCTGTTATTTATATTTATTTATTAATCACAACTGAACTCAAAAACATTGTCGACTTACAAAAAAAAAAAACTGCAATCATCACCTTGTTAAATGTTCGATAGTCATTTAACAAGGTGATGATTGCAGAATCGTCAATATTTTTTTGTAACATAAAATGGGCTCAATCGACAAGGATATGATGGAAATACACGTTTTCAACGTCTCCTAAACAGCCCCGTAAATAGGATTCCCTTAACAAACAGCTTCCCTTAAATATATCCCTAACCTAAACTCAGTTTCACAGTGATAAGTGACACTTCATTAGGGGAAACATAGGTAGGATGCGGCGTTAGGGCACTGCTAAGCACCCCACAGCCAGCAGGTAGGTAGGTAAACTCAGGGAATGGGTATTAAACGTTTATTACTCCATATAAGGTTGCACAGCCGCACACTTCTACCTGAAGATGGATAGACCTGAAGGAGTCACTGGGCTGGATTAATCGAAGACGGAATCCGTAGTAGCTCTGGTGGTTTAGACTTCGCCGTCGGCTGTTTGCTCAAATCACGGTAGCTAGTTAGAGTAGCAGTCTTAGTCCTCCAGTTATTCCAGGGTAGTAGTTGAACCTCGGAGAAGAGGCACCGTCTTAGTGGCCTGTTATTCCTCAACTCTTGTTGCCAAGCCGCGCTAACACGATCGTTATTCTACCAGTAATCAGTGACTCAAATTTTTAAATGATCAGTCTAGCGCGATTAGGCAGAACAGCTGTTAACGTTATAAAATTACATTAATCACTCAGCATTATAGAATAAATATAATAAGGAACTCACCCTAGAGGGATTCACGCACTTCATTACAAGTACTTAAATATTGAGATATCAGGTACGTAAGTACGTACTATATTTATTTCGCACCAGACAAGTGTTCTGTGTCAATTGCATAGCAGAATGAATGCACGCCACAGATTAACTCATAGTACTTAGAGCTAACTGCGTTCAAGATATAAGGAATTTGTTTACATTGACCTATATAACGTACACAAGCCGTGGGTTCCGCACGTAATTATTTATCATAATTAGTAATATTAACGTAAGTTTATAATTTTAGGTAGTATGTAATTTAGTTAGGGATTTTATTAATATTATTTTAATTTATGATTAACATCTATTGTTTAATATTACGAATAATACAGCGTTAGGCGCAACGTTACAAGGAGACTGTTGGAGCCAATTTCTCAGAGATTGGAGTGGTTGACACAAGTAATGTACTATATAACCCCGCGGTCCCGCCGAGAAGCGGTAGAGATGGAACACCGTGTGTTAGTTAGTCACTTGCTGCAGTGGGAGTAGTTAGTGTCGAGCCCGACATATACCAGCCACCTTCTCAGCAAACTTTGCTGCCATCTTTATTCTTTTATCCTTTCAATTGAAAGGACATTTATGCCTTTGCGATAGAACTCTGGTGATGTGGATTCGACAAACTGTGTGAGAGCACTTTGTAATGCCTCCTGGTAAGAAAACTTTTTATCACGTAGAAAATTGTCCAAATCACGAAAAAAGGTAGTCCGTTGGAGCAAGGTCTGGCGAATATGAAGTCTCGCGTTATCATGGAGCAATAATGGTGAAGATCGATTCAAGAGGGGGGGCTGTTTGACTGCTAGTTTTGCTAACATTGTTCGGAGATTGGCACAGTAGACATCTGCCGTTATTGCTTGACCAGATCGGAGAAACTATAGTGAATAACACTATGCTAAGACCACCAAACCATAGTAGAAAGAGAGGAAGTAGGCCATCTCCAGCCCAATCCGCGATATAATTACCTACCACACTTGTCTGTCTCAGGGTTGTCACTTTTAGCAAAATTTTAATTCAGCGCCTAGAAATTGGCAACGGCCGGGAAGATGTGTTTTATACTTATGTTGTGTGGGTTCAGGGTAAGTGAGGTCGGTTTTACCTAAACCATGATGAAGCCTTTCACGATGATAGAAAGAGCGACAGAAGATACCTATGTGGTTGCGGAGCCAGAGACGGGCGACGCGGGGCGGTGATGTGTACGAGTACCTACGGTCAGTGCCGGTTTTAGCACTACCGGCGCCCTGGGCGAGATTTTTACCGCGCCCCCAGCGAGATTGAGTGTGGCATATGAACACTGAAATTCATGAAAAACTTAAGAAATATAAATCCACAGAACTCTTTTATTAAGAAACCAAAGTCCATTTTTCCACAATTTCTTTTTCGTTTCACAAAATTGCTGTGTCCGTTACATTTCGATACCTGCAAATCTTGTAAGACGCGATCTTTTATTAAATTTAAAATAAAGTGAGAACGACATTCTGATGAGGTAAAAAGGATTTCAGACTTATGAGTTCATCACCCAGTATACAACATCTGTCTGATTTAGAGTCTATAGTTAATTTCAATTGAAGATCACCACAGAGTTTGAGAATGTCTGGTTTTTCTGTAATCTTTTTTTTACATGGTAAAACCTTAATTAACTACCTAAATTGTATACATTGTAAATAAAAGACCAAGATTTTAAATAATTATTTACTTAACTGTTTAATTTTTTATTAAGTAATATTAAGGTCTCCAATTGAAAATTGAAAATTCAACATAAAACATATTTTCTAGAGACATTACTGGCTCATCGCGGGCAGTTTCACCAGCTTGGTGTTTTACATGAATGTTTATTGTGGCTCAATTTTTAGAACTCCTTAACAGTTAAAATGGCACTTTTAAAGCTTATATTTCTATATTCCTCGAAGAAAGAGCATCTTTTTTAAAATTTTTGTGCATTGACAGAAATCCATGTCTTCATATAATAGAGATCTACTGACGACATTAATTTGAAAACTATGTCTACCAATGAGGCTATATATCTGAAATCTTTTATTTGTTCGGCTAGCATAGTATAGCCTCATGAAAGAATTGAATGAACTTTAGTAATCTGATTTTCAATAGCCAAAGTAGGTAATTAAAGCGTCATGAATGGCACTAATTCGATAACAGACGGCTTAACACTGCTTATTCTCTTATATTAATGTAACAAACCAAATTATTTTATGTACGCCAGTTGTCTAAAAAATGTGTAGATATTTTTTTAATATTGTTGGGTTTGCAATAACGCCTGCTTTCCGGATTACATTACAAAATCACAAATATACGATGGGACAAATTTAAGTCATGTGTGGGATTCGAACCCGCGTCCATCCACCCCTTGATTCGGGGTATGCTCTAACCAATTGAGAAAAATATTAAATTTTTCCTATAGTATATTTGTGATTTTGTACTGTAATCCGCATAGCAGGCGTTATTGCAAACCTAACAATATTAAAATTATAAGGTTGCGTCATCATTTACAAGAATAAAACCAATTGCAAAATTAGTTATGTTGTAGTACAACGCAAGTGGTACCATAGATGTCGCTCCATCCCAATACGATGGTTAAAGAACGATAAAAAAGATTTGAATTATGACGTCATGTCATGTTATCTCAATTGGTTAGAGCCTACCCCGGCTCAAGAGGTGGATGGACGCGGGTTCGAATCCCGCACATGTCTTAAATTTTTTCTTATATTTGTGATTTTGTAATGTGTAGATATCTTAAAAATGTGATATTGGCTTAACATGCCATGGTGTTTGTAACTATATTTAGAAATATAGCAGCGTAATGAAATCATTGCGTGGTGGGATTGAAAAAAAACTTCATTCGATCAGATGAAGTTTAAAATGACTAGTTGATGACTGCCCACCGTACCCTATGACGATTGAAGTTATAAAATTAGAGCACAAAATTTCGTTTCCACTGAGCATGTTCCGGTGGCCGAATGGTTTAGGTACCCGGAGCAAAATCTTTATTACATATAAAAACTCCCTTTCCGAAACTGTAGTACATTTCATTGATTCACATTGATTTAAATATCCCCGTCTACCTACGCGGGGGCGTAAATGTTTAGATGCTTTCTGCAAGCCTTGGATACCAGAAAACCTGTTTTTGATTTCGACAAAAAAAATTGGTTTTAGTGTATTAAATTGGGAAAAATATCGCTCCTTAAATAAAACGTTGAAAAAATATAGAATGTAAATAGATAATGTGTTATGTCTGTTCCTGGTAAAATGAAAAGCACCAGTGCTCCGACCGAACACTGGGTACTGCCCTAGGTTGCATGGTTGACCACCTGAACCTGAGTGGGGCGCCCCTCCATACCTGGCGCCCTGGGCGGTCGCCCAACCGCGCCCTACCCTAACGCCGGTACTGCCTACGGTAGTTTACTGATAGTATACTGTCAATCAATTCACTAGTTTAAAGCCCGGCCCTTGCCAAAAATGACACACCTCTGTATAGCTAATTTAGTGATTCAATAAAGTTCAACAATAGTTTTCCTAACAAATACAGAAATGTATTCAAGATTCAGAACAGTACTATTTATAAAAAAAGCGCCGTTTCGGACACGCCCATATGTAAGGTTTCGTAGTTCATGTGTAGTTATTGCGTTAGTTTTTTATTGTTTGTAAGTTTTGTTTGTTTTCGCATACATTTTATATGAAAAAAACAAAATAACTTTGCTTCTGTAATTTGATGCTAAATACCTTTATATTTCGAAAACTATAACTTACATTTTTAGAAGGTGTACTATGGGAGTTATTGGTGGAACTAAAAATATGTCAAAAATGGGGCTTTGATAGCAATATCTCGAGACAGACACATTCAATTAACTTTGTTTCAATCTTACTACTTACTACTTACCTACCTACAATACTGAGAAATCGGCATGACTAAATGTAAACAAAGCAATAGCGGCATATCAATTGACAGATCAAATATACCTAGGTAATACATTGTAGTGGGAAAGTAGGCCTGCCTACTTCGTCTGCCTGATAGAAAACTACCAAATAAAATCTATAGGAATCTCACTCATCATCAATTAAAAATTATAGGTATGCCAGAATAACTTGCTTACCTTTCCTGTTCAGTAGGTAATCTGAACAGAGACAACTCTGAAATAGATGAACTGTTTAAACAGCCAAACACAGCAATAAATTCTCCTGCGATTATCACACATTTTTAATTTATTTAGAGGTGCCGAAAAGCCGTGACGCTCAAACTTTGTGCGATGTTAGCCCCGACTGGCGTACGGTCGAAACGGGTCGAGATTTTGTTAGAGTGTGCGTGCGGGACGCATAGATATTATGGCGCACACATACAAGCCGCGCGCGGTGCGTTTGTATGAAGATAACTTACTTCCCACTCTTTCTACTATGACCAAACAGTCACCATTACCTTTTTATTGGTAAGCTTTGCTTTAGGGCCACTGTTACGGCGTTTGACCTAAGGTCAGAAATTTTTCGCTTTCGGTTATCTTAAAGAATCCACTTTTCTAATATCTACATCCATATGAACACGAAGTAAGTAACCTACTTTGCATAGTGGTAGGGTATTTTACGAATGCCCACCTGACAAGCTATCACCCTCAAATAGTCAAAGTGATTGGCCCCTCAAATTGACAGATTTTGTCAATTGAAGGGTCAATCAGTTATCGAGAGCCAGAAAAATTACAGGCACATGAGAGTTAACAACTGTACTTATGTATCAATTTGATGGGGCAGTACAATTCTTTCGGACGAAATGCATCTGTTAACATAGGCAGAGGTTAGTTCGTTCGCTTAAAATCAGGTGGGTCTAGTACTTGTACCGTCACAATCATTAGGTTCATTTTTGACGGATTAGCTATTTCTATATTAGTGATTCTTTCTTCCAGTCTGGCAAATTTGTTAATTCTCAAATTCAAATATGTGTCATATACCGGAACTCGTTATAACTGCATTCTCCTCTAACTTCCTAAGTCATTCATGGGTTCAATCGTGCTACAAATATCATAGTGATTAATTTGCATTTTCTTAAACAATATAAAATATATTAATATACCAATAAGATATAATTTGATATACAAAAATTGTATTTTGATACTCTTGATATAAAATATAAAGAATTAGAAAAGTAAAAGACTATGTCTACTTTGTACAAATTTTATATCTAGCGAACCAAGTAGCGACATCTAACAAGATTTTGTGATTTATTGATAGGTACACTAAGGGTGCGTACCATTTGAGTGAGATTCGCTAAAAACGCTAAAAACGATCACACTCCCAAAAAGTTTTCCACATGGGTCTTGGCGTTATTTTTGCCTTAAACGCTACATCTAATATCAAAAGTGACAGAAATTGCAAGTTTTAGTGGCATTCTTAGCGTTCTTATCCAAAAATGGAACGGGGATGACAGTTACAAACGATCACGTGATCACAACCAGAGACGCAGTATGTGATCAAAATTATCGAAAATAACGTTCTTAGCGTCAAATGGAATATACCCTAAGAGTTAGCAATCTCGTCCTATTCACTTATCTATGCCCTAGTTCAATTGCCTACTTTTCGTTTTCATTGGAAACGAGACGTGAGAGTGGTTGACTTACCTGAGAACTCCCGTAATGTAGATACACTTGAGAGTAAGTCGCCCTTCACTTTAAATAATAAAAATGAAAATAAGAAAAATATATTTTTGATTGCCATAATTTTGCGGAAATGTATTTCGAAAAAGAATACTTGACTATTCGGCGTATCTCTTCCATCTAAAGCATATCAGTAAATGTGTGTAGAATTGTAAATAAATAAGTACGTACTGAGTATGCAATAGGTACATCTGACCTCTACTTGAATATATCTGGACATGCTATTGAACATCGCGCCATGCGCCAATTTGATATTTTTATGTATGACTAGACGTACCTACCTGCGACTTCGTTCGCGATTGCCGTATCTGCTGACTAATTATTCACATTTGAGCACTGTTTATCTCATATTAAGCAACGCTGTGGTCTGCGGTGAAGCACTCCTACTTTGGGTTTGTAAACTCCCGGGTAGTATTTTCGTTTTTACAGAAATCAGTAGTTAAGTAACTCAGAGAGTTCCTTCGCGGTTCGCACAATAAATTTCAACATTTATTGTGCAAAGTACTTTGTGCGTCTCTTTGGAATTTCGATTTTAAAACGGCGTCTTTTCGCCGTACTTCCCCTGATTTGGCGAAAGGTAGAACGTAAGTAAGATAGAACGAAAATATACTAGATTTCGCACTTCCATTGCGCAGTCTCTGAAATGTATCCGGTAAGGGATAGATAGTTTAAAAAAACTGATTGTGGCAGAGTGATTTTCCGCTAAAACGAGTGTTGTCACGAAGTGAAGAGCGGAAAAGTGGGGCATTCTTGAGACGACCACCAGACTGGAAACATCGGAGCCGAAGGACTGTTCTGTTCATAACAATAAATTGTAAAACTGGCAAACTAGGACCATAGATGAATATGCATGCAGTCTCACAGAGCTTGAACACTTGCTGTTTAAAATATGACGAAAATACGTTTGTGTGGAAAGTGTACTCTAGTCTTAACATTAACTAAGTGTCTTTTAAAATTGTTTTTTGTATCACGATATAATCTATCTTTCGTACAAAGTTCGTAAAAAAGCTAAGGCAATATTGCAACGCAATTTTTGTTTTGGACCTTGAAAGTTTGCATGACGTAGAAAATGTTGATTGGTTAATCTTTAACAATTTAGCTTCTTCCTCGTCTTCCTACCATCACTATGCTGATGATCTGCAGATTTAATCACAAGTTGACATTATAATATATCTGGATGTATGGAAATCATCAACATTGACTTAAAACATATTATCGAATGGAGCAACGCTTTCGGATTAAGGGTTAATTCAAGTAAATGATAAAACCCAAGGTTTTTTAATAGGTAGCTCCTGCATGATGTTTAAGCTAGACTGAAATAGTTTACGCCCAATAATTTTGATAGTGGCACGATTCCACAAACAAGCAAAAAAAATTAGGGTAATTATTGACACCTCATTATCGTAAGTATGTAAGTAAGATGTTTGCGTCTGCGGGCTCTGTGAAGCGACTTCGGAACTTTATTCCAACTGCCACCAAAGTTGCGTTTGCCCAATATCTGTTACTTCCCCATTTTGGACTATGCCGATGTTCACCTAGATCTTACTTGTGGAGGAACAGCTAAATAGACTTGAGCGTCTCCAAAACTTCTCTATCAGATTCATACTTGGTTTGCTCAAATATGACTGCGTTGCCTAATTATTTAGATATAAGCTCAAGTGACTTCTTATACGCTTTCACGGGAATACTCATATATATCCTCTCCCTACTTTACAATATTTTGTTTAATCCGCTTTCTTCGCGCTATCATGGAATGCTTTGACTTTCTTGAAGGAACACATTTCCTGTCATTTAGGTTTGTGCTCGCACAGAACGTTGTTTTATGATAAATCTTTTTCTCTATGTATGTACGTATGTGCATGACTCTGGAACAGTCTGCCAGTTTTATTTCGGAAGTCGCAGTCACAATACATGTAAGATGTACAATAATTGCAGAAAACTGGCGCGGTGCCTGTCAAACTTGAATCATCCTTAGCACCTAAAAACACACAATCCAGTCCATAATATAAATGCCAGTGTGCAAGACACGTTTAATATTTAGCCATTAAAATAAAGTAAGATTACCTACGTAACTTCAAAAATATTAGCAATATGCGATTGAAGGTGTCAAGGATTTCCATTGTTAAACGTAGAGGGTTAACTTTCGTAGGTACCGACTACTAGTAGGTACCAAATACTGTAGTTTTTTTTTACTGTTAGCTTAGGTGACAAATGACATAGAACATAATATTAATATGTCAATATAATGTGTGTAGTGTCCATTCTATACGTAGATAATAATACTACGAAAAATGGACACTCCTCTCCCCCCACCAAAACGAGCCTTCCTCACCCCGCCACCGATTCTGAACTGTCGCTGAGCTGACTTGAGTACGGGAAGCGCAACTCACGCACGATGACGTGACGACAAAGCGTGACGATTGTACGAGTATTTTAAAAGTTGAGAATGGGGTACTCTTGTGCTGCTTACGGTTGCTTATCAAATAAACGAGAAAAGGATAGGCGTTTATTTTTAGATTTCCTAAGGATAAAACGACGTAATTCATTCTTGGAAACCTACACTAATTACCTATTTGTCGTTCTTCAGTTATATAGTAGGTAACTTATAAAAACCGGTAATTTACACTAGGTATTGAAAAAAACACAAACATAATACTTTATCTTTGTATTTTATTCAAACTGCTGTTCAAATAATTAAAAATATAGAAGATTTTCGTTTGTAAAAAAATATCCGTGGATGGTGGTGGCAGCGAAACAAGTGTACCTACCATAGAGAAAAGCAATACACATACCGACCTTCGCTACGGTAGCGGACCTAGAGGGCTTAAAAAAGGATTCCATAAATATATTAACTGGCAGTTTAAATTTCAATTGATCGATAAAACACTTAACGAAAATAAATTATTTGCAGTCGGGTTATTTATTTTCTTTATTAATTTATACCTACATGTTTTATCATTTCTTTTTTGCACACTGTACCAAGTTCTAGTTTTGACGTCACAACATGGCGCTAGGCCGATCCTATTCTTAAAATAAGAATCGCACTATACACTTATGAATTTGTCACAAATGTTTAGAGGCTGTAATGTTTGTATAAATAAATGCTATGACATGTAAATTGTTTACAATATACGTGTCATTCACGTCACCATAAATAAAAATCTCATCGTACTCGGTGATAGGTAAAAAATTAAAAAATAAAAACAACTCCGAAAATACGAAAAATCGCGGGACATACATGGAGTTGATTCAGATAGCCCTCTAGGTCCGCTACCTCCCAGCTTCAGTATATCACTACTTCTTGGGACACCTTGTATATAGGTCTATTATCTTGATGATATTATAATCATTGACAGTGAATGACAATCTATCCCATAAGCACTGAGCAAGTGATATTTTCCCATAAGTAGCAAGGGTAGAGTTGCCATTACCTAAACCACCGATGCCGGACAAAATCTTTTAAAAACCCGGACATTTGGGTGAAGTTTGAGTTTATTTCCCGGACACCCATGAATGAGGGACTTGTTGTCTGGTGAATGCTTCCCGGATAAAAAATTTACAGCCAGGGAATGATGGCGGTGTAAAGTTTGAACCTACCAGTAAGAAGAAGAGAGTAAAAATGTATTAGGAGGAAGTATAAATGTTTTAATAATCAGAGATTTGAAAATCGGTATAACCATGGTTGTGATGGCCAATTTGGTACCACAACCATACATTTTTTTTATTGTGATGGAACAATCTCTAAGCCCACCTGATGTTAAGTGGACTAACCTCTGCCTATACAGATGCATTTCGTCACAAGTCACGAATCGCAATGCGCCCGTCACCTTGAGACATAGTTGTTAAGTCTCATGTGCCTGTAATTTCACTGGCTCTCAAGGACTGCTGCCGGAACACACCGTTAGGTACTTGGCAACAGATTTTCTACTACCCGCATGACTTAAACATTTTTCTATCGTATATATGTAATTTTGTTAAGATGTGTGTAGTGTTATAATATCAACATTTCTGCTACATACGTAAATACGTAAATATAAACTGTAGATATATTCCAACTTTTTTTACGATACTAACCACTAAAATCCAATACTTGTGTTGTATTGGATTTTAGTGGGTAGTATCGGAAAAAAAGTTGGATATTATTTTTAATTTTAATTAAATTTGTAGCCTACCTTTTTATTTTAGGTGCTTCTAAATAAGGTAAGGTAATAGAACATCTGAGACACAAAGTGTACCTCAGTGTAATTCACTCTAAGACAAGCACTATGTTTTAAATAAAGCAACAAATTTTTAAGTGTCCGATAATGTACTATCTTCATCAGGTGAGATAGTGGTCAAAGGCTAACCTATCAGCTATAAAAAAAATCTCAAACGGGCCCTCTAGTCAAACTACTTTTACTATTCTTACTTAGATTTGAGTTGAATTTTATTCTACCTACTAGCCCAATAATATCAAATAATACATTGTAACGTTCCTATGTTTGGGTGATGTAGCCCGCAACATTGCGATAATAGTTTGTTATTAATATATGATGAAGCTTGCTTTTTTCAGCACGCTGCACCTTGCAGCCGTCAGTGTCACTTTTTGGCAAACTCAAAATTTAAAATTTCTTAGGTGAGAGACACTAATTTTCGAATTGGTTTGGTAGAACCATTTCAAGTTATCAAGTAAGGTACCGAAAGCGAACTCTTCCAATCACTATTATATTGTTGAAATTAAGAACGTTCTTGACGCTTATATTCGCGTTAAGAACGTCTACAAAAATATAAATTAAACCACTTGAAGTTAAGCAGCTATTTCTAAGGAAATACTTCGGCAACCCTAGGATTGTAACTTGTTTGCGCAATTTAGCAGTCTTACGATACTTTAGCACCGCCATCTATGTCATTTTGGTGTAACTGTTTGCAATGAGCTTAGAGTGCATTTCATTAGATGGAGACACATATCTCCTGGATTGGGTAAATCCGAATTCCACGACTAACCATAGAGAAAAGTAATACTCCGGGAAATACTAACGCAGTTCAAGGTACTGTCGCAAGCTTCGCACTATATTTCGAAAATGTTAATTATTTCTGTACAATTGAATATCTTACGCGGAATGTAAAACTGATTCTTGGAACTATGTGTCTATTTTGACCTATAGAAACCTTACTGCTGTCTATCAAGACTTATTACTTTAAAAATGGGCCCAACCACCCAAATAAGCACCATGTCTAGCTACGATACAAAATATTGGGTAGAACCAAGTACACTTCGATTTTCGTGCTCATTTTGAGATCATGCGAGTGAAATACCCGAAATTCAGAAGTTGATCTCCGCGTCGAGATCGCTTTTAGCTGTTATGCTGCCACAAGTAGGTAAATGGGTTAACCTATATTGATGTACACCTATGTATTTAAAACGGTATACCAATTACATCAATTAAACATAATTCATCATAAATTAAGTTTTACAAAATTACATTCTCATTATATTATTATATTAATGAAAATAAATTTAAAACATGATGATACAATGGCAACGAAACATTAAAACAAGTGAAACATCACACAGACCCACTCACCTATTCAAACATCACCTTCACAAAACCTTAGACATACAAACAATATAACCTTCCATTCATCGGCAAACAAATCAATTTCATGGTACACATAGGGTAGGTTTCACATAGATTGTTGAGTGCCGAGAGGGTGCGTGGTATTGGGGAGTTTTCATGGGCCACGGTGCTGAAATTAGGTAGGTACCGCAAAAAGTCTGTGCCTTCTGTTTCTCAGATACCTGTGAGGGGTATAAAATTGAACCACTTGTCAACTTGTGTCAAAACTTTCCTGCTATGCTATACAGAGTTATTGGAAAAATGCTAAAAACGTATTAGGGTTGACTTCTGCTAGTCCTAACAAACATTTTGAGTTTTTTTTGTGTCAGGTTTTGACGAAATAAGCACGAGGAACACCTGATCTTAAAAGTCTCTTGGGTCTGTAATTGATAATTTCATATTTTTTATTCCTTTGTCGATGTAAATATTCAAAACTCTGCTTAAAGAGAGCGCGGCGCGGTGTTGGCTCAGAGTAGGCATTATCTTTTACTTTACGAGGTACGTACACGGTGTAGTGTAGCCGGGCTACAACGTCGAAAGCCTTCTCATCAATATGTCCACTAAGCATGGACAGTGGCTGTCCTTGTGCTTTGCGTTCATCCGAGAGCTGTCGCAAAATATTGGTTCACAGGTCACACCTCTATTCGGACGAAAGCCAAACTTAGTGTCAAGCAGTGAAGCTTCTGTTTGAAGCTTCACTGCTTTTTATTTTATTAGATTTTTTTACGTCATACAGCGCAACAAACAAGTCGCCTGCCTGATGATAAGCTTCACGCCTATCCATTACAATGGCAGTGTCACCGTTCTCTTTTTATTTATTATAAGCAATACATCTCATGATGTTGTGTGTAGTTTCACAACAAAACTTGTAACAAAAAACATCATTAGTCAGATTACCTCAGGGGAGGATAAGGTATTTTGTTTATATATTTTACCAATAAATACTTATTTCTGTTTGATACTGTATTCATTCTTCTTCAATACTATCTTTTGTCATATACGAGTACGTAGATTGAATTAAAAACCGGCCAAGTGCGAATGGGACTCGCGCACGAAGGGTTCCGTAACGAAATATTCTATGAATAGTTAAAGCGTCTACCTGTCACCGTTATTAGTATCGAGCAAGAAATGGTAAAAAAAACAAGTTTGTTGTATGGGAGCCCTTAAAGCCCCTTAAATATTTAATTTATTTTATTTTTAGTATTTGTTGTTATAGTGGCAATAGAAATACATGATCTGTGAATTTCAACTGTCTAGCTATCACCGTTCTTGAGATACAGCCTGGTGACAGATGGATGGACGGACGGACGGACAGCGAAGTCTTAGTAATAGGGTCCCATTTTTACCCTTTGGGTACGGAACCCTAAAAACTGTCCTAGGTACCTAAAGCCAATTAAAGCTAAGCCAGCAGATAAACCTATCCATTACCTACTCGTATTTGAATTGCAGCTGTTTTCTAGATGCGCTGATATTCAAAAAGCGTCACACCACGTTACGTATTATATTACTATTTCCTACGTCTTGGGTTTAACTAGCACTCCCAAAATGCTTTATAAATTGGACGGACTTGCCTCGCCTCTGTATTTACCCATATACAGATATTGACCGGTAAACTTTAGTATAGAAATTATTGGTTTCGCAAAATTATTTAGTACTATTTGGCGGCTATCCGCGTGGCACCATTCGATACTCACCTCTAACGCGTAGGTAGCTGAGGTACTAATATCAAATAGTAGATATATAAGTATTATTAGGGTCTCGTCTGATTTTACAGTACGGACAGAATCACTGACGACTTTTTTCTATCACAAATTTACTAACGTTCTTAGAACGTCTACAAAAATTCAATTCAAACAAATACCTACTTGCCCTGTTTGGGATCAGGTAATTTAGAACTTCGGTAACCTACACGTTGTATACATACATTGTATAAAAATCTTGCTTGCGCGATTTAGCAGTCTTACCATACTTTAGCAGTGCCATCTATGTCATTTTGCTTGAACTGTTTACAGCTAGAGCAGTGTAGAGGCACATGCCTCCCGAACCGGGTTAACGAGAACTTTGATTCAGTTCAAACTGTACCAAAAACTTCCCACTATTTTGAAATCATGTTAAGTACTTGTAAATTGTAAAATGTTAATAGTAGGAAACAAACACGCAGCGCCCTGTGTGAAAGTTTTGACTTTAGCAGTAATAAACCCAATTCCTGTCTTCGAAATTAGTCTCAATAAGGTACTCCATCAATGTAGTATTTTTTATAACGAAATTCGGAAAGAATAGGAATAACTCTTACTTCTTTTTTTTATGGCAATTGTCAAAATGACATTTGTGCCAGTTTCACGTCAAAAATTACTTATCAAATGACGAAATTTTGATAATAATAAAAAAAAGGGATGACCAGAATAGTTAACGCAGATCTACGAATAAATATTTATTCGTAGACGGAGATAGATAGATACATGAAATATTTAACATAAACATATTTTTTTATAAAAGAAGTGCAGAATACTACATAACTAATTAATAAAATTTTAATGATTAATATTTTTTTGGGAAATTTTTTGAGAAGTATTCATTGCCCCTGTGTTAATTCGAAGAGCTTTCGATTGTATCAAATCAAGTTTACTAAGGCTTAGCTTGTTAGCAGGTTCTAAAAAAAAAGCATCCATAGTCTAAGACGCTTCGTATAATTGCATTGTACAAAAGTTTTAAGGCTCCCCACCAAACATCAGATAAGCATCTTAGAACGTTGATGTTTTTTTCACATTTTTGGATAATGTAATCACAATGCTGACGAAAATTTAACTTACTATCTAAAACAAGACCTAGAAATTTGATTGATTCTCTAACCGAGATTTGACAATTATTAATGAAGATATTGATAGGAGGAGGGTTTCTTTTACGGGTAAAGAGTTACTATATTACTTTTAGAAGGAGATAGTTCCAAAACATTTTCGGTAAGCCAAACATTCAATTGATGAAGCGAGTGAGAGAGACAGGCACTCGCCACATCGATTTTGTGATTGGAATTATAAATGAGAATATCATCAGCATATTGTAAAATACGACAAAGACCAACAGAAGACTCTAAATCATACTTATAAATATTGTATAAGAGAGGGCTAAGCACCGATCCTTGGGGTAAACCACGCCAGATAACTCTACTCGATGAAATTGAAGGATTGTCACAACGGAGAAAAATTAATCTCTCCGTCATAAGGTTCATGGTAAAATTTCTTAATTTAACAGGATTTTTTAATTTCATTTATTGATTTTTTAGAATGGAAAGTTGGACATTGCTGTAAGCAGCAGATATGTCAAGAAAAGCTCCGACAATAGATTCACCACGAGTGAAACCAAGCGTTATATCTGTAGTGAATATACTAAGACTATCTATGGTACTTTTTCCCTTCCTAAAACCATATTGAGATTTCGCAAGTAAACCATAATATTCAACAAACCACTCGAGTAAATTTTTAATTAGGTGTTCAGCTATTTTAGCTAAAACAGATGAAAGAGCAATAAGACGGTAAGAATAAGGATCATCTCTTTGTTAGGTTTGAGAATAGGAATAATACATTTTGATTTCCAACTATCAGGGACATAGCCAGAATCAAAGATAGAATTTACAAGGCATAGGTAATAATTAAGAACATAATCATGAGCCTTAGACAAAAAGGAATAAGGAATGCCATCCATACCTGGAGCAGAATCTTTAACAGATTTCAAAACGTTTTTCAGTTCTACGGTGGAAAAAGACTGATCTAAAACGTCGTTAGAACTATAGGTAAACTGAGCAGGAAGTTCATCAGGGAGAGGACAATATTGAGGCGCTAATTTGTCCATAAATGAGTCAGCCCAAGACTGACTCGGGCAACAACGACGGTGAAGAGGGCATTGGTGCCCTCTTCGCCGTCGTTGTTGCTCTTCTATATCTATGAATTTTATTCCAAATAATTGAGAGTGGAGTATGCGGGCCTATAGATCAACAAAAATATTTCCAACCATGATTTTTTTTAGAGTGGAAGAGACGTTTTGATTGAGCAATCACTTTGTTCAATTGCATGAAGTTCTCTTTTGTCATGGAGAGGCAAAAGGTAGTTTCAGTTTCATTTCGAGATTTAATAGGCTCCGAGCAGTCTTTATCCCACCATGGAGGAGAAGGCATTTCACCCGAATATTTTTTTTTATATAGAAAGACATATGTATTTCTATTTAAAAGAGCACAATCTAAAAAAGCTTGAGCAAGGCCCTCCGAACAAATTTCAATGTTGTTGTTATTAATCACAGGTAGTTTAGAAATATCGATCTCTGCGATTTCATTAAATTTATCCCAGTTAGCATAGTCATTTAAAATATATTTAAGAAGAGGAGAATTGCGATAGACTGGTTGAGCCAAATTTGGTGAAATATTTAGAATGCCATGAGTTGAAAGTAGAACGTGCCATGACAAAACAGAAGCAAGATTTGGAGAGCCGAGAGATAGATCAACTGCACTAGGAAATTCGTTTGGACGGGTTCTTCTTGTAGGAGAACCATCATTAAGAATACACAGGTTGAGGGTATCAAGAAAATCTAATAGAAAAACTCCACAAGAATCTGAAATACCACAACCCGAGACAGTATGGTGGCAATTAAGATCGCCAAGGTCTAGGAGAGGCCTAGGAAGGGAGTTAAGAACAAGGATAAGCTTACGGATAACATAAATGGAAGGGGAGCTCAAATATAAGGAAATTATTACAAAAGATTTCGTACGGACTGCCACAGCTTCAAAGCCAACTTGAGAAGGAATTGAAATAGAGGAAAAGGACATATTATCTTTTAAAAAAAGAGCAACACCACCACAACCATCCTGTCGATCTCTTCGAACATCAACATAGCCAGATAACCTAAAAAGGGAATCTGGTCTAAGCCATGTCTCTGAGAAAGACAGGATGCACGGTTTACATTTGTTGATCAAAAAGATTAAATCAGACTTTTTATTATAAATACTACGACAGTTCCACTGAAGGATCCTGTCTGTGGGTTCCATTTTGAAGAAGATATAAGAGAATCCAAGTTAAAAGCAGCGTTGGTCATTAAAGCTTTAGGAGAGGAGGAAGGAGAATTACACATAAGAGAAAATAGTAAGCTTAGGAGCTTGAGGAGTTCACCAATAATATCTTGAACAGAAAGCGTTTCAGATTTTTTAACATAGAGGATTACGCAGGGCACAACCATTTTGAGTAGGTCAAAATCATCTCTTATAATATTTAAGTGGCCAGCACGATCGTATCCAATACGAGATTGAGAAGGGACGTGAACAGATTTGAAGCTTTTTTCCTATATTGAACTTTAAAAGGCTCAGATGTTAAATTTTTGGACGAGTTTTGATGAGGAGAAGGTAGGACAAAAGTGGACGATCACTTTCAGCATATGATATTTTGGAAACGGGAAACAGTTTTGAAGCTTCGGCATATGAAATCGCTTTCTCAGACATTATATTATTTTGTCTGTAAAATTGTGGGCAAAATTTGTTAGTGGCGAAGTGCTTACCATCACACCAAACACATTTCACATCATCTGAATCTACCTCACACGAATCAGCAAGGTGATTTGAAGCACATTTGAAACAGGTAGGTTTTGAACGGCATTGAGTTTTGGTATGGCCGTATCTGCAACAATTAAAACATTGAATAGTAGGCAATGGGTATAGAGACACGGTGAGTGAATTGTAACCTAAAAATATTCAAGGAGGGAATACTTGAATGTAAGGACAACAGTTTGCGATGGTTTTCACTGTATAACACCGTCAATAGTGACCTTGAAATTTAAGCGACGAGCTTTGATTATTGCGCCACATTCTTTAGGAACTTTAATTTCATTAATAATTTCATCAGGTGACATATCAACGGAGATACCTCGGACAACGCCTAACCGAGTAATATTAAAGGATGGAATAAATGCTTTTAATTTATTATTGGGTAATGGTGGAGATTTTATAAAATCATTGGCAGAAACGGCCGAATGAAAATCTAATGATATTTGATTGCGGCCGACGACGCTTATAATCGAACCATCAACAATACCTTGAAACTCACGGGAACGGCTAAACAAAAACCTGCCAAATGTCACTGGGTGTAATGTGGAGCTAGCAGAAGGTGAAGTTACAATAGTTTGGGCATGTACTGTGTAGGGACCACGATCAGATGAGTCATATGACTGACGGCCGATTGGAATGTGAGATTGAGGATTGCAACTGTCTTTTTGTGGAGAGGTGGAGGGAGGGATAGTAAAATCTTGAATTCGGTCGACATGAGTCACAGAAAAATGAACGTCATTAACAGAGGAAAAACAGTTAGGGGGAGTACTTTGACCAGGTTGGAGAACTATATCGGAATTCTATACAACTGTATCATTCGATGATTCAGAACCTGAACGCGGATGATCATCACAAATCTTACGCGCTTTGCGTTTTCTCGAAACGGTTTCAAATGGCTGTTCATCTATGGTATGGATGGATGTAAATGCGGCCGGAGGAGGAGGTTGAACAATATCTATTGTGCCACCGGGATCTGGTGGTTCATTCATGTTGATTAGGCCTAAAATAAAACTAATAAATAACTGTCTCCAGATGTTAAGAAATAAATAAAAATCTATTTGTAACAACAAAACTAGTCCGGTTACCAATTACAAGCGAAAAATCAAGCTAGAATAAAATTTAAAATTAAAAACCAAAAATTTGCTTCCAACCGATTTGACTTTCCACTAGAGATCCAACTCTTACTTCCGTGCCACGGAACGTATAAATATATAAAGAAGTTTTATTAGCCCTTTTGTAAATTATTTACAGGCAAGTCAAGGTACATTTAATACATATTTATACTACTTAATCATATTACATTCTAATTACGTTTATATAAATAATTGATAAAAATGTATCTATCATATTTTTTTATACATAATACAGTTAAATTAAATTTACAGTTATCACGTTTGCACTTGTCCTAAGAACAAAGATTCTAAAAGCTGCATTGACATATATTCTTTTAATGTGTAGAAGGGATTGTTTTCAAAAAAGTTATTAAGTTTTAGTTTGAACAAACTATATTTTAAAGTGGTCACACTTTTTGGTAATTTATTATACATTAGTGTTTTCGAATAACGACCTTGTTTCTGTACTTTAGCTAATCTGATTTTTGGTACAACCCGAATTTCATTATGTTTTATAATTCGCTTTTCATTATTACGCAGATTGTAAGGTAAAACTCTTTCCTGTTTTTCTGGAATACCTCTATCCTCATGAATTTCTAATAAACAATTATAGATGTAAAGAGAAACAACTGTCATAATTTTGTCTTTCTTAAAGTGCTCCCTTGCGGGGCTACGCTTTTTCAGCCCATTAATTGTTCTTTTTGAACGTTTTTGACATATAAGAACTCTTGTTACCTCTGTAGCATTACCCTAAACAGTAATGGAATATCTTATTATTGAATGTATATATGCATAGTACACGGATATTAGCGATTTCTTATCTAACAATGGTTTATGTTTAAAGAGAGCGTAATTACCGCTCGCCATTTTCTTGCAAATTTTATCAATATGTGCTTTGTGACTAATTGTTTTGTCTATTGTGTATCCTAAAAATATATTTTGTTCAGAAGTCTCATTACCATTAATGCCTAGCCGCGATTGATTCGGTCGATCGACCATTTCTGAATCCATACTGTGCTATTGTAAATAAATTATTATTTTCGAAGTATTTAACAATTAAAAATTAATAACAGCTTCTAATATTTTTGATAAAGTTGGCAATATGCACACTGGTTTACTTTTTTACTTTCTTAAAGAGCGGTATAACTTTGTATATCTTCGTAAGAACGTAAAAGCCTTTAAACATACAGCACACCATAAAAGAATCAGTCGACAGACCCCTACAATCTAGAAAGGCGAACGGTGACAAAGGTTATTTTATAATGGTACTGCGGGGAAATAGACAAAACATTGCCCACGCAGTAGCACACATCCACAAAAACCATAACATTTTCAACTTCAACTTTTTCTTGTGGCTTCTGCGGGGTTGCCACAATTTCGCCAATATCGCGTGGTTAGAGTGGAAAAAAAATTTGAAGATTGGTCGGTGGAGGGCAGAATGATAGGTATTTATCAGATCTTCAATTTAGCATCTCGGAATATTCCTCTGACATAAAAATTAAAACCAGAACTATACGTTCTGGTTCAAAATATATACTTGAAATAAGTGGTTAGAGTAACAAGACAAATATAGTTAGACACAAATAAAGAAATAAACATATACACATACACATATTTCTGACAGTCCGGGCACTCATGTTGCCATTTTCTAAAATATTCAGATTACGTATTTATCTAGGACACTGTGAACATAATATGTTAAAAAAAACAAAAGGAACTACAAAAAAAGCAAAAGGAATTGTTAATTAAATATTTTTCAATAACTTTGGAATATTTCTATGCTCCCACAGCTATATTTCGTCAGTAAAAATCAAATAATTAAGACCATGAAAAAATGCCCATCCACGCACTCAGTTTTACAGGGTTCTGTCCATGGAAGTAATAAGTACTACGTACAACAGGAATGAGCTGTTGTCGTAAAATTGAAGCCGAACGAGAGCTCAGTCACTGTACCTCTTATCCCTTTCTGGCGATGGTGACCATATTGAATTATGATTTAAGGACAATAATTACAAAAACTGATTTGTGATATGACGTCAGCATATCATTGCTTCAGATGGATTTTAACCGAAGATGCTAATGATAAACTATACAAATAAATGCCAATACAAATATTTATTTTTTAAATATCACATAGAACATTTTTAACTATACATTAATTACAATAACGTTGTTTTAATGGTATATGATCTAATTGTATAGTATAGTTATTGACATTGACAACTGTGCTAGGTCGTACCTGGGTTACAGTTGTCAATGTCTTCCTCCAGTGCAGCAACATCTTAGGTATCTTGGGTATTTAAAATAGGCACATAAAACATGTTTTTTAATAAACACATCATCCATCTCACTTGAGTAATAAAAATAAAAAAACATTATACATGGGGGTAGACAATTTAACAGCAACAGTAAACTGTATAAGCTTAGCAATACTCCGATCGTCCCATTAAGGCAGATAGCAACATTTGCCTATAGAGCACTATACATTTCCTGTTTTTGCTTGCTTTTCACACTCGCGTCATATAGGCAGGCCTGGTTCACTCCGCACTTTAGGTACAAAGCTACAAGTACATCGGCGGCTGCAACAAGTCGCGTTTACTCTACAAGGGTTGCCGGGCGCCGCCCGGAACGCACGTCTTCTCACTTCAACGCGCCGTATTTCGTGTTGGTGTTTGTTAGGCTGTTTACGTACCTAGTAGCACAGAATAATAGGTTAGTACCTATTAGGTACTATTAGGTAGGTTGGAATGAGGGCAAGATTATACAGCAATAATAACACAGGTCTGAACATCACTTTTTTCTCAATTTCAAAAGACATCGAAAGGTAAGGAAACGTACGCCTTCCTAGGTAGGTATATATAACCTATTGTTTCTAATGTTAACTTATTACCTACTATTTTAAGATTTTTATACACCTAGGTAGTGCCAGTTGTGCTTTAATGGGGACAATAAGTGTAAAGTACGCAAAGCAAAGTTTACTTGGCCGTTCTTAACAGATCAGTTAAGCAATTGTCAGCTACTAAGTAACGTCCACCGCGGCCATGACTTGTATGGGTGACCGCTAGTGACATTACTACTGAGCACGTGCTTTGTAGGGTGCGTTAAGCCGTCGACCCAATTGTTATCTTAGGATCGCAGTTATTATAGCATAGAGGCAGGGCAATTTGCGAATGCCCACCTGTGTAGCTTCCACCCTCCAAGAGAAAATCTGTCGCCAAGCACCTAACGGTGTGTTTCGACGGCTGTCCAATTAATTAGTTAAGAAAAAAGCAGTTTAGTTTACATTTAAGTTTAATTCTAAATCAGACATTGCTAAATAAAATAGTCTTGTGAAGTTTCTGCCGCAAACCCAGCTTATTCCTTATATGTTTCACTGATTCTAATTTTGCATTATGAGTTAAACGAAAATTGAGATATGAATTCGCTAACTCCTTCACCAATTGAATATCATGTGGATCTTCAAATATATATTGAGGAGGTTGTGGTGGATTTTTTCCATAACATTAGGATCTTTAAGAAATCTGAAATTGAAACGAAGTGATTTTAATAGAGAAAGGAATAAAAAAATGCATAGGTATTTAAGTTATTTGTTCTTGAACTAGGACTGGATAGTCATGCATGGTCACCGTAATTCATCACTAACAAATTATGTTTAAAACTATTACCTGTGAAAAGATAAACCACAATCAGGATAATAATCGATTCCGCAAGCCTCCACGACAAAAATATTCCCCATTTTAACTAAAATTATTCCAAAATATCACACAATCAAAAAACAATCCGCCATTAAAGTCGGAGTCTGCGATTTCAAGTGGGGTTGTCAGGTCAGGTGTCCGTATTTCATACAAATAAAAGAAAACCTATACGCTATAGCAAAATTTTTGCGTTAATAAGGCTTTACACGTAGCAACAAAAAATATTGCTTTAACATGTCGGTAATCAATTATTATTTATATTTAGAAACATTTTAGAAGTAAATGGTTTTACTTCATTACATAACATCTATCACATATTTTTCTACAAACAACGAAAGGATTGAAATCAACTTAACTCTGGCAACTCTAGGTCACTGTTAGAACGAGACACAGGGTTCAGTGGTTACCCTCTCACTCGGCTTCATTTTTATTTTGCGCGCAACAAGACTCTTACGCCCTTAGCATAAGGTTTTATTTTCTTTATTTTAGCTGCAAGATGTACAGATAGAGGTTATTCCTGTTGTACGTAGTACTTACTACTTCCATGGTTCTGTCTTATATTATCTATGCATGGTTTCACAGATAATATATGCCTGTTATCATTTACTTCGGGGAAATAGCTACTGTGATATTTTAATACTCACTATTTATTTCCATAAGTGCTTTATTTCCTTAAAAATTTAGTAGTAAAGAAGCTCTTTACCTAAATGGATACATATTGGCCACATTCCACAGTTTGTATTATCTACAAAAGGTAAACATAACCTTAGAAATGCAGGTGCTGATAAAAATTCATCTTTACCGGGTTCCGTATACTACCTGCTACATTTCAGACGAGTTGTTACTACTTCCTAATAAGCAGTATTACAAAGAACTTGGCATAGAATCGGGAGACTGTAATTATGGTGATAATAACGGCGATATAAATGAAGGCAAAGTAGGTGCTAGAAAGTACACTACAAACGCTCTATTCCTGCAGTATTTTGTGAAGTGTTTAATATCAGATGTGTACAGGACAAATGTTGTGTTACATTTGAATCATTTGTGTGGATGGCCATCAAGTCAAACTGTTCGGTTAAGATTAATTCTTGAGCCGCCTGACAAAGAAATAATTGACTATGCATGGTAAGTTGTTAAAAAATAGATAAATTCATAAATTTGTTGAATTTTGATTCAACTTTTTAATTTCATGGCCTCTGCAGCATAGCCACAATTTTGCCAATGTCATGTAGAAAATAATTGTTAGAGATTGGTCGGTGGCTGACCTGAAGGCTGAAGACATCAATCATTCTTCCGGCCAATATTTGCGTCTAGGTATATTTTTCTGAAAACAACACATACGAAATGGACAAGCCAACAATTATAATTAGAGATACACATAATACTGGTCATATACCTTAAAGATATACATACTTATATAAATAAAATTATTAACAAGTAAATTTTATTGATTTAATCAAGGGATAAAAGGTAACTTAGGTTAGTAAGACAGGATATCTGAGGGAAGCACATTGTAGAGAGAAAGGAACATCAGATAACATAAATAAAGTCAAGCTTCCTTGTATTACTTGAAAGGGTAGGAAGAGGTGTTGTAAACAATCTTGTTTTGCCAGATATATTGAGGTCCCATGTAATAGCAGATGAGCTTTTGGTCAGCTCTTGGCAATACCTGTAAAAATACAATGTCTGTAGCATTCCGCAGTCTACTCTGAAATATAGAACGGAAAATTTAATTTATTTAAAAAAAAAAATGTCCTACTTAGGTTTTACCCAGGACCTGGAAATTTCAATAGAGAATATGATACATAATATACTAAAATTGCTTTCGTTTTTGAGATAGACCGAACACCATTTTTCCCTTTGGGTATGTAACCCCAAAAAGTATTATTAGAAGTATTACTTAAAATGATTCAATAGCAAATAATGTGCATCAATGGTCAAATATGGAAAGTTAAATAACCTTCCTATACCTGCCCGTTGATCTGTGGGACTGAAAAAATATATTCCTGTGATATTTTCATATACAGTGTAAACTCCATGTAATAATTTCTCCATGTAATAACTTTTTCTCCATGTAATAACTTTTGAAGCAGTGATGGCTCAGTGGCATTGGCTATGGACTGCCGTGCAGCAGGTCCATGGTTCGAATCCCGCCCAAAGCTTGAGCTTCACCGCATGGTGGAAGGGCATTTTGTGAATGCCCGACTGGCTAGCGACCACCCTCAAGTAGAAAATCTGTCGCCAAGCACCTAACAGTGTGTTCCGGCAGCAGTCCTTGAGAGCCAGAAAAATTACAGGCTAATGAGACCTAACAACTGGACGTCTCAGTGTGACGGGCACAGTGCAATTCGTCGCTGACGAAATGCGTCTGTTATAGGCAGAGGTTAGTCCACTTAACATCAGGTGGGCCTCGGGCTTGTTCCGTCACAATTACATAAAAAAAAAAATTATAATAATAAGCCCTTTATTCTGAATTACAAATTGTTTGTAAATGGTACAGTTTTTTTAAATAATATCATGCAATTCAGTGTGCCTTTTGGCATAGGCCTCCTCTAGTGCTTTCCATTGCGTTCTGTCCCTTGCGACTCGTCTCCAGTTGTGTCCAGCGGTGATCCTGAGGTCGTCTGCCCATCTAACTTGTTGACGTCCTCCCTAGTTAAAAGAAACTCCATGTAATGTCACTCAATTTAACAAAAAACTCCCTAAAGCCTGGAAATCGCTTGGCTTTGGTTGGTTTAGCTTGTCTTCTATACAATCATACACTTTATAGCATTACACCCACTCACAATAATGACAACAATTAAGTCATAAAAAGTACCTTCTATGTCAAAATTAGTAAAAACTGTGCAGTTGTTGTGCATTCTTTTGTCGCTTTATTATCCTAGCCCGTAATAAACTCAACTGTCGGCATCATGCATACCGAACTTTCTAAGAAATTTGTTCTTTTGTTTATAAATTGTGATTGCTTGCACATGTAAACTGTTGTTGACTAATAAGTAGAAGTCATGGATATCTATATGTCTCTTAATAATAAATAATAAAGCCCTATTATTCCGAATTACATACAATTTAACATTCTTAATTCTATAAGTATTATAATATATCTCGCAATTCGGCGTGCCTCTTGGCATAGGCCTCCTCCAGCTCTTTCCATTTAGCTCGATCTTCTGCAACTCTAGTCCAGTATGGTCCTAGGGTTAGACGGATATCGTCACTCCATCTTGTTTTCGGACGCCCCTGTCTTCTGATGTCCCCTCTTGGATACCATAGGGTTACTTGTTTGCTCCATTTATTTATTTTGCAACGTAGCATATGCCCTGTCCAACTCCACTTTAGATGTTCTATGTATACGTGTTATTATATCCGTTACTTTTGTCTTCCTTCTTATTTCCAAATTTTGGATTCTGTCACTAAGCCTGATACTCAACACGCTTCTTTCCATTGCTCGTTCTGTTTTAGCAGGTTTTTCTCTATGCTTGTCCGTTAATGTCCGTGTCTCGCAGCCGTATGTCATGCAGGGGAGAATACATGTGTTGAAAGTCTTTCTTTTGATGTGTATGCCTAGATCTTTATTCTTCATTATTTCTTTCAAGGACCAGTATTTCCTCCAACTGCAGGCTATCCTTTTGTTTATTTCCTTGGACATGGAGTCTTCAGGGGATATAATTTATAATAATAATAATAATAATTTTTATTTGGAACCATAACACAATTTAGTTATAAACACATGAGAATCGATGACACCTGCAGAAGTATAAAACTGTGTCGCAGATATCAACGCCCTCCTCCGAAAGTAAGCTAACTATATAGTTCCTCAGTAGCAGACAAAGTGAACTATTAAAAGTCAACTATTTAACAAATATGTATTTACGTAGTAGTCCCGTGGGGTGCCGGGTTAGAATTGCACCTCCCCTTATCATCCCGTGGTGTCGTAAGAGGCGACTAAGGGAACAATACTGGAAGGTGGGCAGCAGCGCCTTCTAAAAAACTGCCATCTTACACTGCGATCGCCAAGCCGCCTGCCAAGCGTGGGGATTATGGCAAATACCCCCTTAATAGGGGAGGCTGTGTTCAGCAGTGGACGATCCAGCTTATACAGTACAGCACAGACTACAGTACGAGAAGACTATGGAAAAAGTTGTAAATTTTGTCCTAGGTAAACATTTCTTTCACATATTCGAATTTGGTTCCGTATACCTCTATGTTGCTTCCTATTGAGTTGGTCATTAGTTTAGTTTTTTCTCCATTAATTTCTAAACCTACTTCTCTGCTTTTTTCTGCTATGTCTTTTACCATGTGTTCTAGTTTCTTAGGATCCTCTTCGAGCAGGATAATATCATCTATTATATGTTTCTTAGTTGCTCACAAACTTTTTTCTTAGCTCCATTTAACGACACCTCTCTATAAAGCCATAAAATGCATAGTCCCTTCAGTGTCGTTATATAGAATTTACACTGTACATTTTAGTAGGTTACTTAACCCAATGTTGATGATTTCATCAAAAAAAATATATATAAGAGTATATTAGGATTCTGAACTATTAGTCTGTCACTCTTGTGCAGTAATAGGTGTTACACGTTTTGGTGTGGGTATGGAAAGGTTAAGAAAACTGGGATAAAATTTATATGGTCATTGTTACACATTTTGGCGTGAGTATAAAAGGGTTAAGAAAATTGGGCTAAGATTAACATGGTTATTGTTATTTCTAGGAACGAAAAAATGCTGAAGCTAATTTGGACCAGGGTAGACATAGAAAATGCATTCTCATGGCTGTCAACACTTGGTGGAGCGTATTCAGCATTAGGAGATTATTTTGAACATTGTGTAAGTATTTATTAAAATTAATAGAAGCAATAGCTGCTAGAAGCCACTTAGTGGCATGGAGTTTTATTTGGCACTCCTATAAAATCATCTACAAGCTAAAGAAAATTAATTTTGTTCCAAATGAGACGAATTTGCTTAGCATTCCATGGATTCACTGTGCAGGTGCCGGGTCCATAGGGTTGTAGAGGAAGAAGCCCAAGTCACTGAAATTATCTAAAAATATAGAATAGGTATACCATATTAAAGGTATATAAAATTATTACTTTCCTTATACTGGCTAACATCTTCAGATGATCTTGCAATTTATTTCTGAAGTTGTAAATTACTTTATTACTTAAGTGTTTTTTTTTTTTCAAATTAGCCTTCATGGGCAACTCTTAAGCATTTTTTATTTTATTTATGTTATTGCGACGGTGCAAACTCAAGCCCCACCTGATATGAAGCAGACTAATCTCTGCCTAGAACAGATGCATTTCATCACAAGTCACGAAATGCACTACGCCCGTCACTTTGAGAGATAGTTGTTAAGTCTCATGTGCCTGTAATTTCACGGGTTCTCAAGGACTGCTGTCAGAACGCACCGTTAGGTGCTTGGCGACAGATTTTCTACTTGAGGGTGGTAGCTAGCCAGGAGGGCAATCGAAAAATGCACTCACACCACCATGCAGTGAAGCTCAAGCCGGCGGTGGAGATCAAACCAGGGACCTACCGCATGGCAGTCCATAGCTATTACCGCTGGGCCATCATTGCTTCAAAATCCCTCTCAAATGATGAATAGTAGAAATGGCTCAACAGAGCGTCATAACTAATTTTTATAAAAAAACAAAATGACATTAGATCTTAGAAAAATGATTACCATAGGGTTAATCTTGTCCGGCAAAATTTACGTTTTTATTCACCTTTGCTTATGCCTTAGGAGTAGTCAGCCATATTGTTTTATATTTCGTTACCCTACCCTGTACCCCTTATATGAATTTCATAGTGAAATCAAACTAAAATCAACTGATTTCAAAGTGCTTGTAGTTGAGCTTTCCTGATCCTTAACAAATTAATGTCCACTGCTGTTATTATTTGGATAGGTGACCACTACTGATGGTACTGATTGTTTCAACGCTTCAATAGGCATGTTAAACTAGCGTTGGTCTAGTTTTTTGCCAACTCTTACCAACAGCTGCGATAGTGGTCAAAAGCTATCAATAAAAAAATACTATTAAATATACTTACCACATTTTCTTATTTTTCTAAATGATCAGTTTTCTTTTCAGGCTGAAGAAGCAGGCAAGATATCTCTGAGACAATACAAACTTTCTAAAATGCTCGGTGATGAAGCTTTAGCAGCACGAAGCAAACTTTACTCCGCAATTGCTATTGCACAAAAAGGGTACCTTCATACCGCCAGAGATATAGTTAGATTAACCAATGAATTTGCTTTTCGAACTCATGATAGAAGGCTGAACAGAATGTGTCAAGGTGTTTGGGCTAAGCTTAAATACATGAAGTCACTTAAACAGATGCATAGACATCGAAAGGACAAGGGAGATGGCAATAGTAAACATGTGATAGCTAAATGATATTAAAGATAACTGTTAACGCGGTTCAAGTCACGCAAATATGCATATATATATTTTGAACTGTTTGCACGCAAACATTCGGTTCATAATGTGTTAAACTGACACCATGATAGCAATGTGATGTCATCTATGACGTCATCTCCGGCTGCATATAACGCTGACAGAAAACAGGTAGAGCAGTGTCTGCACAAAACGTCAAACTCAAATTTTGACTGATAAATGAAGAGATTTTTGTTGTTGTTGTTAGAATTTTATATGTAAAACAATCTTGTTCATAAAAGAATGCCTTGAAATGAAATATTTCTAATGTCGATTATTTTGGGTTAATTGCGAAGAAGCATATTGGCAGTTAGCAGATGCTATAAGTGCGGCTGCTAATCGGTTCACATTGTTTGCGTGCAAACAGTGCATATTCTCGTGTTTCAGTTATGAACCGAGCGTTTGCAATGTATTCAGCGACAGCAGTGTTTGCGTGATTTAAACCGTAGTGTATTAAAGTTAAAAATATGGAATGATTGAGCAATATTAGGTTGTGCTATGGAAAGTTTTGTACAATAATATATATACATCTGCCTACTCGAAACTAAACATATTTCTTTATTGTAATAAACTTCTTGCTTGGAAATAGAGTAGTGCAATTAGGATGAAATCACTATATTTGATTATACCAATGTTTGTCATTTTATTTTGTTTAAATTTTCACGTTCAACAGAGTATATTAACGCTCTACTGTATTCCAAAGAGAATAAAAACACTTATTTTAGTTTTTTTTTTTCGCAGAGCCTTAAATTTATTTTGCATTAAGTACTGCAAAAATTAACATGGTCTTAAATGGCTTTGCATGCATTGAGACCAAGAATACCTAAAGTTACAAAAGTGTAAAAAAAAGTAATCAGGTAAATAAAAGTAAATACATGAACATGTAACAAACAGTTTATTTGTTAAACGACTTCAATAAAAAGAGAAAATTCTCAATTCGTTTGTAATTTTTTTTTTATGTTTGTTATACTGAGCTTTTGACTGGGTGAACCGATTTTGGTAATGCTTTTTTTTATTTGAAAGCTTATGTTTGTCGTGTGGTCCCATTTAAATTTCATCAAAATCGATCAAGCCGTTTTTTAGTTACACTCCAATAACTGAAAAGTGTTTTCCTATCATGATGTATAGTCATTGACAGTGAATGACAATCGATCCCGTGAGTAGCAACGGTCACTAAAAAGAGCGAAAAAATTTTTTTACCAAAAAATGGAACCGACTTTCTCACTCAAATGTTTGAAATAACTTGTCGTAGTCCGTACCACGCGCACAATATTGTGATAATAGGTACTTTGAACTATCATGGTACCGCCTTCAACAAGTTATTTCACAGTTTTTAGTGTTGAAGTTGGTTCCAATTTTTGGTTAAAAAAAATTTTCACTGTATCAAACAAAATTCTAGCAATCAGTTGGTACATATAGTACCTAAGACCTTTGATATCATAATTATCTTCTAAAACTTTGACAGCTCCTCTGCCACTCAGGCGTAATAAGTATGTATATAGTATTTATAACGTGTCCTCAAAATACATGTCATTTTCTGAAGTTCTGTCATCAGTTTCTGGAACAATCGGTAGGGTCTTCTAATTATTAAAATCCCGAATGTAACTCTTCGCTACCCATGGCGTCAGCAGGAACCATCACCAATTGCTGATAGATGTCCACCATTAAACAAAAGCCTCCCCAAAGTTTAATAAGGAGGTAGGTATAATCACGACAGGCGTAGTGGGGATCGCAGTGTCAGATCAGTTCTTCAGAAGGCCCTGCTACCCACCTTCTGCATTTTTCCCTTCGTTGTCCGCAATTACACCGGGACCAAAGAAGAATGAAAAGCAAAGCTTAAATAACCATCATAATAATATATAATCATTGCTTAAAGCATTTGATGCATACGAAGCCATAATATATGACCGAGAAGAAAAATGCTTTAATGCATATGAAGCCAAGCCATTTATGGTACAAGCTGAAATATGTGTAAAAATCAATAGAAAACAGTTGAAGAGCAAAAATTTTGGTAGGCGTCTTGATGTTCGCAGTAGAAGTTGTCAGTTCTTTAGAAAGCGGTGCTTTCCACTTTCTGGTATTTTTCCCGTATTCGCCTCTTACGACACCCACGGGAAGAAATGTGTGGGGTGACATTCTAACAGCACCCCACGGGCCATAACTTACCCAATAAGCACAAAGAAAAGTGATACACCGGAATAAGGCCCCTCCGTAGACGTTTTGACTGGATGCGACTTCTTAACCAGTATAATAGTAAGCCCTCATGTCTTACTTATGAATCATAGCCGATTTTTTTTTTGCCGTAATTTGCGCTTTCTTGGTTATATAGGCGGGTCCACGTAAAGCGAGCAGCACTTTTTTTTAAATGTTTTTGTCATGGAACAAGCCAGAGGCCCACCTGATGTTAAGTGGAGTAACCTCTGCCTATAACAGATGAATTTCATCAATGACGAATTGCACTGTGTCCGTCACACGGAGACGTACAGTTGTTAGGTCTCATGTGCCTAAAATTTTACTGGCTCTCAAGGACTGCTGCCGGAACACACTGGTTGGCGACAGATTTTCTACTTGAGGGTGGTCGCTAGTGGGCATTCGCAAAATGCCCTTCCACCTTGCGGTGAAGCTCAAGCCCGTGGCGGGATTCGAACCATGGACCTTCTGTACGGTAGTCCACTGAGGCCTATGCCACTGAGCCATCACTGCTTTTGTCGCATGAAGTAACTCAGTCTGTGTTGACGTGCCCCGCTCGAGGCGAGAGCTCAACACCTGTGCCGCCTAGGGCAACCGCGATCGTGATGAGGTCGGTTTTTCCTTTTGTTCAAAGGCACCTCAATCGTGTCCGCGTGCACTCAGGACGCACGCATATTTTGTTCCGTGCCTCGGTCATGGCGAATAAAGATGAATGTGATCGACAATGTCTTTAGCCTTAAATTTCAACTGAATGAACAAAATGTCTCAGACTTGCCGCGTGTTAACCTCGCGATAATGATTCATCTGATCGAGGCTACCTCGCACGATTGGGCACGGACTCCTCGCGCGGAAAATGCCTCGCGAAGCTGCTCGCTCTGTTTGGACTAGAACGCATATTGGATAATCGCTAGTAGGTGTAATGTTTAACAGCACTCAACACAACCCAGTGTGTGTTTAAAATATAAACTATTTCTTAGCTAATATTGTAATAAAAAAAGATTTTATAAAACTTGTATCCATGTAAAAATAAGACTCAAATAGAGAGCTGTAAGTACCAGTTCAAGTACTTTTTTACGAAATTTTCCTACATTAGTAATTGTATAATATATGCTAATTTTGTAATCACGTTATATATCGCAAGTGACGTAAAGCATTACCACGACACGTTGCTTTACATAAAGGTCAACACAATTACTATTTCGGTGCTGTAAATATATTGTTGATTATTTATTAAACTAACGCAGTTTCATTTTGTAATTTTTACCCGTTTTCGTTAGATGATGACGTTTTTGTTTTTTTATGCCTGATAGATTAGCCTTTGACCACTATCTCACCTGATGATAAGTGATGATGTGGTCGAAGATGTTGTTCAGGCTAACCTAGAATTACTGGCTCTCAAGGACAGCTGCCGGAACACACTGTTAGGTGCTTGGTGACAGATTTTCTACTTGAGGGTGGTAGCTAGCCAAGCAGGCATTCGCAAAATGCCATGCTATAACGATAGCCATCCTAAGACGACAACCGGGACCGACGTGCCCTCCGAAGCACGGAAGCGCTCAGTAGTAATGTCACTTGCGGTCACCCATCCAGCTCATGGCCGCGGCGGACGTTGCTTAACTTTGCTGATCGGTTAGGAACAGCTAAGCAAACTTCGCTACGAGTGCTTCAAGATAAACACTCTTTCAGGTTTTAACTAATAAACGTTCTTGTTACCTAACAGCTGCCAGAAAACGTTGTCGTCAAATGCTTGGCGGTCGGCTATCTATTTTAAGGTGATGGCTAGCCAGACGACCATTGGTAAAATGCAGTACCGGCACGTGGTGAAGCCCGCGGCGGAATTTGAACCCCGGACCGCTGCGTGGTAATTCCTACCCAATCCTCCCAATGGGCCAATTCTGTTTCTAAATGTATGGTTGTTTATATTGCCTGCAATCCGAAATTATTCGGCTTATTTTGGGATGTGTAGGTACCTAATCCATGGACGGGTTAACCTATATACCTATACTAGACGCGTAATCTCAAGAGGATAGTCGATGAGCGCAGGTAAGCCGGCCGGCATACTCTCCCCCACACGCGGCTGATGTCGCGTCTAGTATAGGTCAATGGGACAGGCCTTAGTATCTATAAGCTATTTGTCGCCAACTAGTGTCAATTCTGTGGGGTACCAGGCTGGAATATAAACACCCTCCATTCTCATACCTTGGGTGTCGTAAAAATACTTTCGGAAGTTGGGTGGCAGTGCCCTCTGAGAAACTGTAACTACGATCCCTGCATGCTTGCCAAGCTTGGGGATTATGGAAAAACCCTCTTAATGATAAGCACGAATATAACTCGGCCCCCAGTCCACGGTGGCTCTATGACGACCCCTGGCCCTTGCAACACATAACATACGACCTAATATTATCGAGCTTTTTTGAAGCGCTCGTAGTGAAGTTTGCTTAGCCGTTCTTAACCGATCGGCAAAGTTAAGGCGCTGACAAGTGATAAATAGCTTTACTTGAACAGATTTTTTGCCAAATGTATTTAGTTTGCAGCAGTAAGAAAATTATATGTAAATCTTGATCACACCATCTAAAGCCAAGAAAAGTCCGAAACACGTTTCCTTAAAATTTTCTCTACAGAATAAAATTGCAAAGTTGACTAAATTACGCTTGTAACGTAAATATCTTAATTATTTACCTATTAATGTGTATGAAAATATATTAATAAAACAAATTTCGGATTTTACCTATGCGCGATTTCACCATCGCTGCCTCTCTTTCACGCCTACGTAGTCCGATAGTGCAAAATTCAGCATTTGGCAGCGTCTTAAGCAACGTCTGCCGCGGTCAGGAGTTGGATGGGTGACCGCTAGTGACATTACTGCTGAGCGCTTCCGTGCTTCCGAGAGCACGTTAAGCCGTCGGTCCCGGTTGTTGTCTTAGGATGGCAGTCGTTATAGCATGCTGGTAGGGCATTTTGCTAATGCCGCCTGGCTAGCTACCACCCTCAAGAAGAAAATTTGTCGCCAAACACTTAACGGTGTGTTCCGGCAGCTGTCCTTGAGAGCCAGTAATTCTAGGTTACCCTGAACAACATCTTCAACCACATCATCACTTACCATCAGATGAGATAGTGGGTAATGGCCAACCTACAGGCATAAAAAATCGAGCTGGAGAAAGAACTGAACAACGCTAGGAAGTCATGGGATTATCAGAAGTCCGAAGACAGGAACAAGACACCGTTATCCTTGGCTCCGGTAACTTGTTAGGTATTCTGCGATTATGGCTGGGCATTTCTTTTAATTAAATATGTGAGTATAATGAAATACCTATAGAGTATAAATAATAGTATTAATGATATTATTAGAATGCTACCATAATGTCTTTCATCAATATCAATGATATTATTATTTATTTGGATGGATCCACCTAAGTTGAACCACAGTTATTGGCATTGGGGTAATGGACCTTAGGTTGGGGTGTTAAAATAAAACCCATGCAACATGATATGGGCTAAGTTCATGCGCATCATAGAAAATGAAATGATAACAATTGAATTTAATTCAATAATGGATGATTACGGTTCCGCTTGATACGTAAATTGTTTGTCGCCATCTAGTGTCGAATAGTAAAACTTATGCCATTGTGAGACTGATATTTTTAATAATGGCAATTTTACTATAGACAATTACTGCCCAGTGCCAACGCAATAACAAGAATTTAATGGATAAAATAAAATGTCCGCCATTTTGAATTCTCTGTCGCTTCATGGCAGACCGGGTTGAGAGAATTTTGTCACAAAATAAATAATAATTTCTTCTTGGTGCCTGAATTTGTGTTAATGAAGTGAACAGTGCAACGTACAATATGGCGAGATACGGTCAAAGACCGGAAAATGCCCTCAAACGGGCCAATGGTTAGTTAAAGTTGTTATCATCCACGTTGCGCATTCCTCCCGATGACCTTTATATATCAGGGAGTGTACCCCTTATTGCGGCTGTTTATTCACTAAAGGCTCTGATTCTTCGCTAAGAAAAGGAGCAAGTTATAAGTTAGAGATAATCAGGCTTGTTAAATATCTACGATAAAACATAACCAAAAATGTTTTTTTGCCGCCCCCAAATATTCATTACAGGCGATGTGGCATAAACGTATGTTATTATGCAATATTTTATAACTAGTCTTATTTCTTGAGAAATCAGTCTACAGAAACAGTTCTACTATACTGCTGATATGCCTTTAATCAAGTAACTTAAGATCATGGAGTAAGCACGGTAATTTGGAAGAGTGCCAAATAAGCTGTATGTAGAATGCTACCATATGTCTTTCATGTATGATTACGCTTAGATTGACCAGGTTTAGAAATGGGACATAACAAAATCATAAACTAACATGGATGCCCACAACAAATTAATCTTATTCACATAATTTTGTACCCAGACTTAGATCCACTTCAATATATATTGCTTCTGTTCCTAGATGTGTCTTATTCACCTTAAGTTTACATGGATCATGAGCAAATAATTTGGTAAAATTGAATTCCATGAAAATACTACCAAAATTGCATATGAAAAGTGACAGCACTTGTGCCACAATTAAACTATATATTGATATAACTTTTTATTTTATCAATATTTAATGTTGAAAGTTACTGTTTGAGTACTATTTCACCAGTTGAAAACTCATGATGTGGTTGAGCATATTAATCAGGCTAATATAGTAAATCTTTGAAGCAGTGATGGCTCAGACACATTGGCTATGGGCCGCCACTTTACCACTATTTCATCCAGTCTCTTGTTTGATTGTCTGTCATTCTGGGTGGAATCTTGCAAATCAAATTTTGAGCGCTTCCCAATTAGCAATCCAGTGGAAACTCTCTGGGTAGCTCAGAACTTATGACAATGCAATGCATTATTAAGTGACTTTCATGTTTGTCTGTCATACCAGGTGGAATCTTGCAACTAACATTTTCGAATACTGGAAGTATTCAAATTCAAAAGAAATTCATTGTATTAGTATTAACTTTTTTATCTATATTAATTATTTTTATTTATTCAAAACCACTGCCATTTTTTGTGGGTTTAATTGCATGTAAGCATATATAATTCACGCTGGGTGCTGGGCAAGTATGTCCCTCCCATTCCTGCCTATGGGTGTCGTAAGAGGTGACTAAGGTAATATACCAGAAGATGGGCAGCAGCACCTTCTGAGGAACTGATATTTCTAACTGCGATCTCCAAGATGCCTGCCACCCTTGGGGATTATGGCAAATCCCCCTTAATAGGGGAGGCTGGGTTCAGCAGTGGACAATCTGGCTGATACAGTAATATGTAATGGAGTGTAACATTATTATCAAATGGCCAACAAATATATCATAAGTCTCATTGCAGGATCTTATATTAGGAATTATACTGAGATTAAGAGAGTATTTAAAAGGATATTGTATCACCCTATTAATTTTTATTGCCTTTCATTTTTTTGCCTTTAAGTTTATCTATAATATTAAATATTGCAGAGTTTATGGACCTGGACAAGCCCGCGCGGGCCCTGGATACCTTACAGGAGGTGTTCCGCAACAAGAAGTGGGCATACAACTGGTCTGAGTCAGTCCTCGAGCCAATTATGTTCAAATATCTAGAGCTATGTGTTGACCTCCGCAAGTCGCATATTGCCAAAGAAGGCTTGTTCCAATACAGGAACATGTTTCAATCTGTCAATGTAGGGTCACTGGAGCAAGTAATAAGGTAATTTTTGCATTTATTTGAATTTTTATTATATCTACTCTCAAAGGTTCGGGATTTTAAATGTTTTATCCATCAAATTCCAAAAATTAAAAGGATTAGTAACAATCTTGGAGTTGTTGAGGGCAGGAGGTAAACCTGTATGCATTCCAGTTAGCTCTAAAAGTTATACAACATCATAATCTTTCGGAGAACTTTAGCAGAATGCCTATTGCTAAACAGCCAATCAACTGAGTTCATGAATGACTAGAGTTTTTTTTTTATAGCTGGTAGGCTAGCGTTTGACTACTATCTCACCTGATGGTAAGTAATGATGTGGTTGAAGATGTTGTTCAGGCTAGCCTAGAATGCCAGCCGTAAAATAGATTGGAGATACTGGCATTAAGATGAGACATCACAACCATGAGTCTGAACAGTAACAGCACCAGCAGAGTAAACATGGATATACAGAGTTAATTTATTCATAAATAGTAGAAAAAAAAGTTTCTTTTATAAGGACTACTCATACATAGTCTATATTTCTATAAATTATGTACAAAAATAAATTGAGATTAATATGACTACATGATTGCCTATAAGATAGATAGGTCAAATGCATATGCTCCGAAAATGTGAAGTTACGAAAGACGGACAGATAGCACAGGCTTATGAAAAGGGTCCCGTTTTCTTGTATGGAACCCTAAAGAAGTAACAATCATTAGTAATATAACACATTCTATAAAATCATAATGTGGTTGCATAGTCCAGTCCATTATTGCAGTAGAAGCTACTATAATTTTATTTCTAAAACTTGGTGAAATCTTAATGTGCTAGTGTAAAAATCTTTATCAAATCACATTGATAAATCATAGTTGATCTTTTCATCTAGATCACTGTAGAATGCTCTAATGTTATATTATGTTGCAATATTTTCAGGTCATCTTGTTGAGTCAGTAGAACTAACTATAAACTAATTGAATCAAAATATAAACTGAATTGTTAGCTAAAGTAATATGTCTCTATATTCCAAGTCAAAATCAATACACACCAATTTATTTGCTCAGTCCTAAACTAACTATGCTTCTGGTAAATGAGTACAGTTGACATACAATAAAAAAATTAAAACTTTATAATTATATAATTTCTTTTGCAGAGGTTACCTCCGCATGGCTGAAGAGCGCACGGAAGCAGCCCGAGCGCAATCCACGCAAGCCGTGATTGATACTGATGATCTCGACAACCTGGCCACTCCAGAGAGCATTCTACTCAGCGCCGTGTCTGGCGAAGACGCGCAAGATAGATCCGACAGGACTATACTTACGCCATGGGTGAGGATTTGATTTTTTTGTTTAGTCCTGACGGGGTAAAAACTAGACACTGGTTGGGGTGGTGGTGTGGATTGTAGTTCAAACAAATGTTTGGAGTCATTCACATGGAAAACTAAATATGGCATTGCAGTGCGAGGTGCTCAGTACATTCTTTAGTATTACAGAATGATAGTTCAAAAGCATGTGCGTTACATGATATTCAAAAGATTTAAATTGTTGCACAAAGGATTTCTGCTACATAGTTATAAATCCTATTGAATGATTGAAAGCATGTGCGTTACATGACATTCAAAAGATTTAAATTGTTGCACAAAGGATTTCTACTACATAGTTATAAATCCTACTGAATGATTGAACTTTGATTGCCCAGTGCAAAGATAATTAGTTCATGGAGTCAGACTTCTATTGGTTTATTTACTAAGGAAACACTTCTCTATTCCTTTTAACATCACCTCTTTATTCCCTAGGTGAAATTCCTCTGGGAGTCATACTGTCAATGCCTGGAACTGCTTCGTACCAACGCTCATGTAGAGACACTCTACCATGACATAGCCCGCATGGCGTTCCAGTTCTGTCTCAAGTACTCTCGCAAGACTGAGTTCAGAAAACTATGTGACAAGCTGAGAAAACATTTAGAAGACATATGCAAGCCTACGGTAAGAGTGAGTTACCATTTTTCAGTCATTTTTATTAAAACACGATTAACATTTACTCATAAGTACACACTAACATACGAAGTTGAAATCTTTGAAGGAGTGAAACTAAATACTTTTTATTAACACCAAGATTCAACTTAACAATTATCTTCTCAACTGCAATAAAAAGGTTACTTATAAGCTACTAGCAGGAGGCTACTTATAAGCTATAGATAGGTAAATTGCAAATTGTGATCTGAATATTTTTCATATTATAATAATCATTATTTAAATAAAACTAAAAGTATATTTCCTACATACATTCTACCGACATTGTCTGCGATGAGACTTTAAACATCAGCTATAAAGTCGTGATCATCATCAAAATCCATGTAAACCATCAAACATGTTTGGCAAACACATATTATGTCAAACTTCAGTTTTCATCAAACATGAGCGTCAATGAAATCAAACAAACTTGTCAAACATGCTTCATCTTTATCCTTATCCTGCTTCATCTTTATCCTAAATAATGTTTGTGAAACACCATTTATCACTTTCATACATGTTTGACAAACACGCTTTTTCGGACCCAGCATTCCATCAAACGGGTCAAACACATTTATTGTTTTACAAATGTGTCAAACAAAACTTCCAACATTAAAATAATTCACGTCAAGTTTCTCAAACATGTTTGATCTTTTACAGGGGACCAACTCCCACCTCTTACCTACCATCATAAAAAAGGAGCGTTTTGATTCATCCTTAATAAAATCATTTGTAGACACGAACTATCACCGACGCACATTCGCGTCATGCAATATTGGTTTGATCCTATGTAAAGAATGAATGAAATATGTATCAAGGATATACTAAGATATTTATAATATAGCGTTATCCCGCTCGCACTGTCGCGAACTACAATGATTTATGGAACGGTTTTCCGACATTTTTTTGTATGCTGCACAACAGCTGTCAGTAACTTTTTTTAATTTCATTTTGTTGCATTTATTTTATATAATTTTTTGAAATAAATCCATTTTTATCGTAAAATTTACAAAATCAAATTTAAATCAGCAGCTAGAAAGTAACTTTTTTACGATGGATAAATATGATGGATTTGTCGTTGGTTCAGTACTTCGTATCAAATGTCACGTCAGAGTACGCGCATAGAGTGAACAATTTGTTGTGACATCATCAAAACGCCGAGCGATACCATTACCGATTGTAAGCTTGCTTAAATGACGTAGAGGTATAAATTGAATAGTAAGATTAAGTTATTACTACTACAAGAGGTGACAGTTGGCCCCCAGGCCACTTTAGGGCTTGTATTAACTCATTGGGGTCAATGTAATGATAACAATAGAATTTTATTCATAAATAGACCTGATGATGCCAATGGGTTAATATATGCATTCCAAAGTTGAGAAGTATCTTAAGATGCTATTAGGACATGTATCTTAAGATCGATCTCAACTTTGAGGTGCATTCATTAATACCACGGACATGTACATGAACCTAATATCGCCAAATCCATTTTTGAGAAACTGGAATATTCTCTTTTTATAGTTGGATGCTTAACTATTTGGCGTTAGTAGCTTATTTTTAAACTTTCTCAATCATTTTATCTGTTGCTAGAATGCATATCATGGAAACAGGAACTCGGTGAGATATTTATTAATTTTTTCATTATTTATTAAGTAATAAGAAATAATTATTCATATAATCTTCACACTATTCTTAATAACGCCCGAGAAAATTTATTATGTCTTCCCCATTAAACAAAATCATACTAAACATTCATTTTCAATCATAATCATAATTGCAAAAGTCTTATACCAACCTTTTACAATTCAACATTAGAAGTTTTGGAAATGCACAGAATCTACTTAAGAATGCACAGTTGCAGAATTGTTAAATGATGCTACAGAAGGCATAAATTATTAAGGTTTGAAGTGGTTGCAACCTCAACTTTATTATTGTATAACAATCTCATATATTAACTTTATGTATAGTAAGACACCTAAAAAAACACGACAACTCTCCGTACTTGGGTCTTTTTAAAAATGCCTTAAAGCAATAAACACAAAGTTGAGACTGGGAAGTTATCCATACTGTTATTAGTTCATACTAGGTTAGCCTGAACAACATCTACAATCACATCATCACTTACCATCAAGCGAGATGGTGGTCAAAGGCTAGCCTATCAGATATAAATAAAATACTGTATTTATGTGCACTCAAGATTTTAACTGGTAAAGTACTGTGACCATAGGCTAGGCGTAGAATGGTGATTAGGTACAAATATTACCAGTAGTGGTATTCTTGACAGGTGCAAACTGGAAACGTGAGCATCTCGAAGCCAGAGACTCAGCAACTCAACTTGGAGACCAGACTTTTCCAACTTGATAGTGCCATTCAAATGGAGCTATGGCAGGTATGTAATCTTTCAAACTATATTCATTGTCCACAGTCATGATCCACATAGAACAAATGCCTTTTCTATTAGGGGAGGATTGCCATAATCCCTACACTTGGCAGGCATCTTGGGGATAGTAGGGTAACATGGCAGATCTTTAGAAGTCACTGCTGCCTGTACTGGTTTAATGTTTAATTTATATGGTTTCTCTATTTTTATATATCACTGATATTAGTGTACTGAATGTCTATGAAAGGAAGTGTTCCAGGCATTGGAAGGTCCAAAATAGTGTTCACTGGTACTTGATTTTATTTCACTTAATGACACACATACAAATAGATATATTAAACATGTAATAGCTTAGGGTCGCTTTCGTGCGACAACTCTGAACCGGGCGCGGGACGGGAGATGATTGGCTTGCCCTTTTATTGTAGGGACGAATTTTCTGCGCTCGCACAATGAAACGCAATGTCATGCCCGCTACACCGGTATTATTCCCTTGTGGGTGCGAATCTAACCCATTACTAGGGATTATATTTAGATATATAAGAGATCCTATAAATAAGCAAAGGCTAGCCTATCAGCAAAGAATTAAATTTTAGTTGTTATAGTTTCATTGTAATTTTGTTTGTATTTTCTATTTATTAGTAAACTCTAAAGAACATGCAGAGGTGGCTTGACTGATGATAATCTCAGGACACAACTTTCTTGAGCTCACCATCATAATCCTAGCTTTATATACCCACCTATGAGGTGGGACTATAGAGCAATAGGTTTTGGCTTCGGTTTTAGGGCTGCCGCCTGCCCGACGTCGTACCTTCTTTGGGAATGCCCTTGTTGAGCATATATCAGCCGCTTTTTGTTTAAGAGTTACATGGTATAGAGCTTTTTTTTGAATTAGTGATGGCTTAGTGGGCTTGGCTATGGACTGCCGCGCAGCAGGTACGAATCCCGGGCATTTTGCGAATGTTCGCTAGGCTAGCGACTACCCTCAAGTAGAAAATCTACCGCCAAGCACCTAATGGAGTGTTCCGACAGCTATCCTTGAGAGCCAGTACTTCTAGGCTAAGCCTGTTAAACCCTTCGACCACATCATCACTTACCATCAGGTGAAATTGTGGTCAGAGCATTACCTAATACAATAAAAAAAGCCTGTTGTTTGCATGAAGTTAAATGTTGTGTAATCTTACGTGCCTGTAGTTCAGCTGTAATTTGTAACTCTAGGAAGCCTACAAAGCGATAGAAGACATCCACAATCTGATGAACATGTCCAAGAAGACACCAGTTGCCAAGACCATGGCCAATTACTATGGAAAACTGGCGCTGGTCTTCTGGAAGGCTGGACACTGCTTGTTCCACGCTGCAGCTTTACTCAAACTGTTCCAGCTGTCTAGAGAGATGAAGAAGAATATAACTCAGGAAGAGTTGCAGAAGTATGTTGATAAACTTACAAATAAGGTGACATGTGCATGTACTAAAGTTTTCTCGCTTTTGTTATAAGTACATTTTGAAAATAATTATGCTTTTTTATCACTGTACTGTAGTCGTTCCAATTATTAAATAGTAGTAGTAGTATTTTGAAAAAATAAGAAGAAATACCTATATTGGTACTTGACACCAAGCATATACTATAATGCTAGATAGTTACATTAATTGTATTTTGAATGACGAATGAACCAAGTATGAAGCCCATTGCTCATTCAGTTTCAAGATATCAGATGCTGGTATGACTAAAAGAGATTAGAGACAGAATACTATTACTAAATTAGTATCAAAACTGTTCAATTTTCGCCTTCAATGACGATGGTGTCATGGTGATGATCACGATGAGCGATGCGCATGCTCTAATCTACTCTATTACGAGTAAGTTTATTATGTATTTTTTTTTTTAGTTAAATTTATGTGAAGCTCACAACAATAACTAAAGCAATAGAAACCTGGCTAAAATAAAAGCTGCTTACCTGGTCTCATATGCAAATGCAGTCAGATAGATACAAAGAGAAAGTTTATTTGACACAACATGGTCGTGTTTTTGAAGCTTCGTGGACAAAATATCCTAGTGACAATCTTTCAAATTATGAATTTACAAATTAATATGCATCCCATTCTCTCTTATTCACATGAAGTGAGATATAAAGAGAAAGTTTGTATGACACAACATGGTCGTGTTTTTATCAATCAATCAATCAATCAATAATTTATTTGCAAAAAATACAATACTTTCATAATATTTACAGTTAGATCTTATTTTTGTATCAACAATTGTATTCTGCCTGCAAGCAGGCGTGCAAATATTAGAAGCTTCTTGGACAAAATATCCTAATGACAGTCTTCCAAATGATGAATGTACAAATGAATATGCATCCCTTTCTCTCTTATTCCAATGAATTGAGATACAAAGAGAATGTTTGTATGACACAACATGGTCGTGTTTTTAGAAGCTTTGTGGACAAAATATCTTAGTGACCATCTTCCAAATTATGAATGTACAAATGAATATGCATCTCTTTCTCCCTTATTCACATGAAGTGAGATACAAAGTGTTTGTATGACACAACATGGTCGTGTTTTTAGAAGCTTTGTGGACAAAATATCATAGTGACAATCTTCCAAATTATGAATGTACAAATGAATATGCATCTCTTTCTCCCTTATTCACATGAAGTGAGATACAAAGTGTTTGTATGACACAACATGGTCGTGTTTTTGAAGCTTCGTGGACAAAATATCTTAGTGACCATCTTCCAAATTATGAATGTACAAATGAATATGCATCTCTTTCTCTCTTATTCACATGAAGTGAGATACAAAGTGTTTGTATGACACAACATGGTCGTGTTTTTAGAAGCTTTGTGGACAAAATATCATAGCGACAATCTTCCAAATTATGAATGTACAAATGAATATGCATCTCTTTCTCCCTTATTCACATGAAGTGAGATACAAAGTGTTTGTATGACACAACATGGTCGTGTTTTTAGAAGCTTTGTGGACAAAATATCATAGTGACAATCTTCCAAATTATGAATGTACAAATGAATATGCATCTCTTTCTCCCTTATTCACATGAAGTGAGATACAAAGTGTTTGTATGACACAACATGATCGTGTTTTTAGAAGCTTTGTGGACAAAATATCATAGTGACAATCTTCCAAATTATGAATGTACAAATGAATATGCATCTCTTTCTCCCTTATTCACATGAAGTGAGATACAAAGTGTTTGTATGACACAACATGGTCGTGTTTTTAGAAGCTTTGTGGACAAAATATCTTAGTGACAATCTTCCAAATTATGAATGTACAAATGAATATGCATCCATTTCTAGCACATTGTCAAAGCTGCAAGTGCAAATAGTTAAAACTGATGTATTTTATTGCTAATTTAGTGAGGTTTCTATACTGTAGCTATTGTTCTGTGTTGTAGAGTAGTGCCTCCGAAATAAATCCCATTTCTAGCTGTTTGATAGTTATGGAGTGGTAGGCCTCGGAGGCAAAGCATGTGGTCGGCTTGACGCGACAAACTGCACGTTATGCTATGCAGTGTGTGTTATTTAATGCCTGCACAATTAACCTTGTTTTATAGATTTAAATAGTTTTTTTTGTGTGTGTGTGTGTATAATATATATATTTTATAACATGAGTATTATAGGAGATCAGCAAAGTATAAATAAGTACTATTTTATGATTATTCACAAGCCTAAACATACTTAGAGGCTTGGCGACATATTTTCACTATCTCTTGATAAGTGTTGACGTGGTTATGATGGTAATTACGAGTATTTATTTCCGATAAAGTATTATCAGTATGGTAATATTTATGTTTGTTTCATTTATTAGTTTCTTAGTTTTAATTTTTTTAAACTTGCCTCTACTCCCAAAATCACATTTTAACAGACCATCTATGATTCTCGACGTGCGCTCGAAGAGTCAAGACCTTAATGATCTTACGTGTAGAATTTGAATGAAACGCGTCGATAATTCTTCCCTGACTTTTGTGACGTCACGTCGGCTTAACAGAAAAATTAGGCGGTATTGTCACTAGATATATCTTTATATTTTTCAAGGGTTTTTCTTAACCATCAATTGAATGTTTTCTTAAAATATTTAATAAAATATATTAACAACAACAGGTATAACGGAGTCCTATTCAGCCTGACTCGCACATTGGTGATTTTGCGTTTTTTTCTCTGATATGTACAACTACTACATACTGCAATAATTTATGAGGATATCAATACGAGTGTTGGTTCCGACACTAATGTATGGTAGTGAAAGTTGGGTATGGCAGTAAAAGCATGAAAGTAGAATAAATGCAGTGGAGATGAGAGCATTGAGTAGCATTTAAGTCAATCGGAGTGACAGGATAAGGAATAGTGTGATAAGGGAATGATGTGGCGTGAATGAGGATGTAGTGACAAAAATCGAGAAAGGTATGTTAAGAAGGTGTGGACATGTGGAGAGAATGAATAAAATGAGAATGACTGAACAAGCATACATGGGACAAGTGAACGGAAGTGTTGGAAGGGGAAGACCTAGGCGAACATTCCGAAATCAGATTGAAGAGAAAAGGCCAGGTCAGGAGTACCCTAAACCGACGCTTATGTATGGAAAGATTGATGAGTGTAGATGAAGCGAAAGATATGTAATGATCATAGTAAGTGGAAATCTGTGGTATCTGCCTGCCCCTACGGAAAAGAGGCTTGATTTTATGTATGTATATATCCACACGATTAATATTTTACAAAATATTGTTTTTTAAAGTTGTATAATTTAATATATTCTGTCATCAGAATGGCGTGCCGCGTCCTCGTAGCTGTGCTATCAGTACCGCTGCCATCCCTGCATCCTGAGTTTGATCGTTTCGTTGAGACTGACAAAAGCCCCGTTGAGAAGGCACAGAGATTGGCTGTTCTGCTTGGTCTGGCCCAGCCGCCTACAAGGACTAGCCTACTAAAAGGTAACAATTGAACCAATCGACAAATAATAGTAGCTGACCTGTGACTTCTGTAAGCATGGGATTTGGTTATATCACACAGTACCGGGAATTATGGACTAAATTGGGATAAAATGTATAATATTTGTTCTGAACCGACCAGCACAGTTAAGCAATGTCCGCCGCGGTCATGACTTGGATGCGTGACCGCTTGTGATATTACTACCGAGTGCTTCCGTGCTTCGGAGGGCACGTGAAGCCGTCGGTCCCGGTTGTTGTCTTAGGATGGTAGTCGTTATAAGCATGGTGGTAGGGCATTTTGCGAATGCCTGCATGGCTAGCTACCACCCTCAAGTAGAAAATCTGTCGCCAAGCACCTAAGAGTGTGTTCCGGCAGTTGAGTGCCAGTAATTCTAGGTTAGCTTAAACAATATCTTTAACCACATAATCACTACCACCAGGTGAGATAGTAGTCAAAAGCAAACATATCAGACAAAAAAATAGATAGAAAATAAAGATTGACTCTATTCCAAATTATGCCAGCCTCTTCAGCAAGAGTCCACCTTGGGGGTACTGCTGCAGTGTCAGGTATACTGACTCCAAGCAGTAGTTTGTAAACACTCCTGTGTTAAAAGTACTGGGTGAACCAGATATAAGAACTTATGACTTCAATGTGTCGAGTGTTCTGGTAATGCAGAATGATGCTGCAACTGTAATAAGTAGGCATGACTTAATTCTTACCATCAAGGGCATACTGGTCTGTCTCTCGCGTTATTACAAAAAAACACATACCATCTTAGATGCCACCATCCTTTATAGCATCTTCCTTTTATTAGTTTCAGTGCTTCAGTTGACACAATTAACCTTCGATTGACACCTGGATATTTGGTTTACTAAACTGTGATGTGTTACCTTTGTTTATAGCTAATATAGGCTAAGCTTTAACCAGTATGCCTCCTGTCAATGTTGAAGTGGTACTAGGTTTGCAGCAAGTTACACCTAGATTTGGAACTGTTTCTTAAAGATGCTGCTGTTGAGAACTAGCCAGGCTTAGCAACATGCGATGAGGTTCAAGCTTCAAGAATTCTAACCATGAATCTGTGGTGCGTCAGTCCATGCTACTTAGTCATTACTTCAAAACTTTTCTGTGTTGACAGATGTGGTGAGACTGAACGTGGTGGGTCTGGCATCGCCGCAGCTTCAACAGCTATACTCCTGGCTCGAGGTGGAGTTCGACCCCCTCAGTATCTGCAGTAACGTGCAAGGAGTCGTCAAGGCATTGCAAGAGGAACCCAGTAAGTGGTGCTTATCATGTATGTCTAATGTCTTTTACATTCAAATAGAAACAAAATAGATTGATCAGCTCTAGTTAGTCTATATTGCTATGGGTGCTATATACAAATATACCAAAGAGAGATAGTAATGACAATTTTGTGCTCAAAAAATGTATAAATGTGATTTTAGCATAGCATGCGATAATGCTTGTCATCATATTTAGATGTATAGAAGGTGAGCGACATAATTACGAGAGTTGTGTTTGAAAAATTACTTCTTTCATTTAGATGAAGTCTAGTAGTCTGATTGATGACCGCACAGTCCCCTATGGCGGATAGAATTAGAGCACAAAGAAAAACTCTAAGTAGAAAAAGAGCTAACTCGAGCCATTCTCGATAGCCCAGTGGTCACCTGGTGGTTAAAGCCGGGGGACGCGGTTCAATTCCCAATTGAGAAAAAATTGAAATGTATCATTATACCAAAAATAATGTTTCAATAATGTATTAATGAAAGGACCATGTTACGCGCTTAATACTAATTTGGACCATTCTTTCCTTTAGTCACTTTGTACAACATCCAACGGTGGATACTTCTCAGTATTAAACCAATAGCATGTCCAGCATGCAACATATAGTTTATTATAATCTCAAAAGATAACAAAGTTGCAGCTGTACACTACAACTACATGCCATGCTATAATGACCTTGTAAGGTTTGCATGTCTATTGTAATTTTTGATGTATGCAGACTCATAGAAATAAAAATAGTATGAGTTTTTTCAAGCATGTAGTGTTTTTTAGCCTTTTTTACGCCTAGCAAATATTTTGATACCTTGTAAAAATAAACTGTTGTGTACCACAAATATCACAGATCCTTATTATTACAAGGTACCAAAATATTGTTATAAACCCTCCGAATAAAATCCCATATCTAGCTGCATAATAGCTATGTTATGGTAGGCCTCGGAGGCACAGCATGTTGTCGGCCTGACGCGACAGACTGCTTCTAACCCCGCAGTTTTGTGTTAATTAATGCCTGCACATTAATATCTAAGTGTAGTCTTGCCTGAATTTGTATGTGACTTAGCTGAATTAATGTAGTCACTTGAATTGCATGCGTTTTTGAAATATTGAATTATGTGTAACACCAAACCAAGATGCTACCATCTGTACTATAAATGGTACAGATGGTGAATGTTGATGATAATATAATCTATTTTATAACAGACACTTCACCTGGTAGCATTTAGAAAACTGCTACATATATTTTGAAGTAATTTGATATAATGTCATGTCATGATTGTAATTTGCATTCCAATCTTGTTCTATCTTCAGAATACATTATATCTATATACTATTTAAAATCTCAATAGATATCTGACACCTATATTTTGAAGTAACAAAAAGTTTTAAACAGTAAACATAGTTGAATATTTTGTCATGTCTTTATTGTAATTTGCATTCCAATCTTGTCCTACATAGATAGATACTATTAAAAACTCAATAGAAAACTGACACCTATATTTTGAAGTAACAAAGAGTTTCAAACAGAAAACATAGTTTAGTATAATGTCATGTCATGATTGTAATTTGCATTCCAATCTTGTCATACATAGATACTATTTCAAATCTCAAAGTTCTTACTTCTAATTATTACACCATGCTCCACAGACTCCCCGTTGGCCCAGTATACAGTAGCTTTGACTGATGTTGCCCTTGTCCGTCTCATCCGCCAAGTGGCCCAATGCTACGCTTGTGTCCAGTTCTCCCGCCTACTTGAACTGGCTGGAACTGATGATCTGTTCCATTTGGAGCGCTTGCTAGTTGACTGTGTGAGGCATAATGATATGCAGATTCGAGTTGATCATGCTAACAAGTGAGTAATACATATGGTACTTATTCTTTAAAGTGTCATCTGCCAAAGGGCCTAATACTATGCATTATTTTTATACTATTACCAAGCTTATGAATATCTTCCCCGTGCGGGATACTGTATCAGCCAGATTGTCCATTGCTGAACACTACATCCCACATTAAGAGGGATTTGGCATAATCTCCATGCTTGGCAGGCATCTTAGGGATTGCATGAGTAAATAGCAGCTGCTGCCCACCTTCTGGTGTTTTGCCCTTAGTCGCCTCGTACGACACCCAAAGGAAGAGAGGGGGGTGACAGTCTAGCCGGGCACCCCACGGGCTTCCAGGCATTTGTTCAACCAGTGGCGACATGGCTGTATGTTGATGATGAATATTTAAAGGCTCCATTGCAGGGTGGTAGGGCATTCTGAATGCCTGCATCGCCAGCTAAATAGCTACCATTCTCAACTAGAAAATTTGTCACTAGGCACCTAATGGTGTGTTTTGGTAGCTGTTCTTGAGAGCCAGTAATTATAGGTAAGCCTAAACAACACTTTTGAAGCAGTGATGGCTCAGTGGCATTGGCTATGGACTGCCGCGCTGCAGGCCCTTGGTTTGAATCCCGCCGCGGGCTGGAGCTTCACCGCATAGTGGAAGGGCATTTTGGGAATGCCCGCCTATCTAGCGACCACCCTCAAGTAGAAAATCTGTCGCCAAGCATATAACGGTGTGTTCCGGCAGCTGTCCTTGAGAGCCAGTAATTCTAGGTTAGCCTGAACAACTTATTCGACATCATCACTTACGATCAGGTGAGATAGTGGGCAAAGGCTAACCTATCAGGCATAAAAAAATAAAAATACATAATTTACAGCAATAATACACAGCAACATTTGTTAAGCAATAGTTGGATAATCTTCCTTGTATTTACAGATGCGTGCATTTCGGCGTGGAAGCTGGCGGTGGCGAGTGGTGCTCTACTGCCGACGAGGCTTGCGGAGGCGCCATACTACAAGCTACGCCGGCTGAACAGGTTCGATGTTTACTTATATAAATATATCAACTGTATATCTACACTACTAACATTCTTGACTATATCATATTGGCAAGGCCATCTATAAGGTGTGTGTGGAAGTTGAGCATTGTAAGAAGAAAAAAAACACCCGCACTAAGGATTGCTGCGTTCACCGTGGCTAGGAAAATGAAGCGATCCTATTGGTGGATTTTTCCACATACAACACTTGTCTTCCACATCTCTGGTAGATATACAACCTTAGTGTAACAACAGATGTAATATTGGTCAATCGGTATCATATCGTCAGATTAAAATGTAACACTGCAATGAGACTAAAATAACAATTTTGTGTACGCTTCACTAAATATGTAATTAAAATTATTTATGCATTGTGAGTTTCTTTATTCTACCACAACTTCTAAACGGCTAAATCGATTTTAATGTATGAGATAGCGTTAGATCACGAAAGTGACACTTGGTACATAAAAAAATTTAAAAGCCATATTGTGCGTTAAAATAAAAAAAAATACATACCATAAACTTGCAGTCTTAATTTCAAAATGCGATAAAATGTATAAATAAAAGAAATAATTTGCAGTAGGGTTTTTTGCTTTTTTAATTATTTTATACATGTGAGAAATACTTTCATAATTACTAGTTTTATTATAAGAGCAACCACCCCTAAAAACCGCCACCTGTACGCTATGCAGATATATTAAGAGCCACTTTTGTATTGAACCTGCCTGCTCATAGATTGAATAGAGCTATTCTCGGCGCAAAACATGCGATACTAGTTTTTTTTTAATTTTATGTCGTTTGATATTTGTCTTATTTTTTTTACTTCATATCTGTGAGGGGAAGTGCACGACTATCAAAACCATGTAACACAATCTTTGTAAAAACATAACTATCTCCATCTCCACAGGTCCGTGAACAATTGGTCCGAGCGGCTGAAGTGTTGACCCGAGTTGTACAAACTCTGTTCCCGAACCGACGCACGGCCGAGCGAGACCGCGCCCGCCAACTCATGGTGCAACACTACCACGAGAACAAACACGCTGAACATCACCGGGTTCTGCAGAGACATAAGATCATCGAAGAGCGCAAAGAGTACATTGAACGGTTGAACACAGTTCGGGAGGAAGAAGAGCTCAGGTGAGATTATGATGTAACTTTATTTCAATGATAGTGCTATATCCGGTGTTCTCTGTTAGGTCAAATGTTATTGGAATCTATTCTCTTTAATTAGCACCAAAAATCAGTTTTTAAGTTTTACAATTTATGAAGAACATGATATCAGAGATTTGCCTCTGTACACTACCTTACCTTAACTGTTTTTTCCTTTTGCTTCAATCCAACATTTACTGCTTCCTTTAAGCAGCAGTCTGTAGGATCTTAATATAAGCCATACATAAATATTCTAAAAACATTCAAACAAATTCATATTTTTTTACAAATAATTGGAGCACCAAATTGTATGCCCCGGCGGGCAGATGTTCGCTTAGCACGCGATAGTGCTTGTAATCATATTTAGAAATATAGAAGGGTAGCGACATTAAGTGTTTGAAAAAGCGCTTCTTTCGATCTGATGAAGTCTAGTAGTCTGGTTGATGGCAGCGCATCGTCCCCTATGACGGTTAAAGTAATACAATTGGAGCCATAAATTTCGGCTCGAAAGAGTGTGCCCAGGTGGCCTAGTAGTTTAGGCATCTGGCGCGAAATCGGAGAACGCAAGTTCGATTCCCGGCCGCAGCATAAAATTTTGTGCTCCAAATAATTTATGAAATGTGATATAATAGTTACCTATAAATAGATCTCAAGCAAGACAGCCGTGAAAGTGACAGTTGATGTAAATTTTTTTCGTTTATATTTCCTATTTATGATTAAAATGACATAAAATTGACTTAGACATTAGTCTTACGTATGCCAGCTGTCAGACCTAAGATCAATTTATTTGTAATGTATCATTTGTATACCAAAAATGAAATCAAAACTGAAAAAATACACATTTTTCATTTAGACGTCAAGAAGAGCATGCCCGTGCCGCCGCAGCCGCCGAGGCTCGCCGTCAAGAGCAAGAAAGGGAAGAACGTGAAAAGAGGCGAAACGAACTCGAAATGCAAGCAATGCGCGAGAGACATCTCAAGGAGAGATTGTCCCTCGTATCACAAACTGCACATGGACAGAAAATGTTGCAGAAAATGGACCAAGAGGTGAGATTTATAATATGTTTAATAAGATAGAAAGAAGTGCAATTAGCTCAATTGCAAGCTATTCATAAGAGCCGTTTCAAAGAGTAATTGCTCCATGTGTGCCCGATTCTATATTTCTGTTTTTTTTTAAGCTGCTAGGCTAGTCTTTGACCACTATCTCACCTGATGGTAAGTGTTGATGTGGTCGGAGATTTTGTTGAAGCTAACTTAGAATTAGGCTAGCCTTTGACCACTATCTCACCTCATGGTAAGTGATGATGTGGTCGATGAGAATGATGATGAGATCATGAATAGAACATGTTGTTCAAGCTAACATAGAAGTACTGGCTCTCAAGGACAGCTGCCGGAGCACACCGTTAGGTGCTTGGTGACAGATTTTCTACTTGAGTGGAAGTTAGCCAGACTTTTGCAATATGACCTACCACCATGCAAGATGTGAATATGAATCTCTTCTGGTTATGATGCATGTTCATTTTAGTTAGAAATGTTTATAAATATATTGTTCGACAGGATCTCAAGAAAATGGACGCAGAGGCGATCGCTCAACGCGAGGCCGAAGAGCTGATGAAAGAGCGTCGTGAACTGCAGGCCCGTCTCAAATCACAAGAGAAGAAGGTATAAAGTTATTACACAAATCAATGAATTTTGAAATTCAATATTCAATTATTTCATATATGCGTGATCTGAAAAATGTTCTGAAAGTGAATATAGCAATATTTTCTCGAAGTTCACTCACGATTCCTTGCGAATCAATATTGTAATGACTAGCTACAGTTCAAATTTTGAGTTTTTCGACATCGCGCTACATAGTAAATCAGATTTAAAAGGATTGTTTTCTTGTAATAAATTGTAATGATGGAATCTATATACCATACTGCATCCAAATCTTATACAGTACATACCTATAGCAAAATTCTTAGTATACAGATGGTTTATTGTAAATTTTAAATGACTCGTAAGAATGACGTAGATTCTAAAGTATATTTTGTGAGAGGGTAGGCAGGTGTACACACCAATTCTTATTATATTTGGATTTCTTTGGGGTTGTGCATTTTCACCGCCTGTTTACACCCAAGCCATACTGACTTCTTTGGGATTAAAATAATGTATAATTACCAATAAAATGTACCTTTGGTGTAACAATTGCAAAACTTGACTTAATTTATAATTTATCTGACATAATGACCATTCAACAGGTGGACTACTTTGAAAGAGCGAAGCGACTGGAGGAGATCCCCCTGCTGCAAAAGAGTCTGGAAGAGAAGCAGGTCGCCGATAAGGCCTTCTGGGAGCAACAGGAGGCGGAACGCATCGCTCAACTTATTGGTATGTTATTATATAAAATATATGTATGTATAGCTATAAAGTATAAGTGCACCCACGGCTGCCCAATGTTAAACCAAAAAAGGTTATGTGGTTAATCTATATGCTGTAGAAGTTGGAGCAAGGGATACCAGCAAAATCCCTGTATAACCTACTTAAAGACCGTGGCCTGTCTAGAACAACCGTAACTTCCATCCTAGAACGTGTATCCAAGGCGGCATTAGTAGAACCTTACCAAATTTGGCTAGGCAGGGGAGGAGGCTCGAGGGGTGAAGGAGAGCATTGATGACTTCATAAAGGCGCCTCTTAACCTTACTTCCTGTGACTTGGGCCTCTTTCTCAGCAACGCTATGGACCCGGCACCCGCACGGTGAATCCATGGAATGCTAAGTAATTCGTCTCATCTCTGTATCAAACTGCGCCAAAAATCCTTTCTGACGCTAAGGCGTGAAGAAGTAACAAACAGACAAACGTAACTTTTACCGATATAATATTAGTAGAGGTAGTGGCAACCCTCTGTCACTCGATGGTACCGGCAGCGATAAGTACCCAAACTTTGGGGCAAGACAGGGGCGGGGCTCTCTAGATTCAGGCCTTCCGAGTCGCACGATTGAGTTTGTTTCATAAGGCGTCGCTATATTGTCTTCTGGAAGCGAATGAAGGCAGGGTCTGCTGCAGCTGAGTGGTGGAAATTTTCACTAGTTACACGTTAGTGATCATACAGTATTCATCTTACTGTATCAGCCGGATTGTCCTCTGCTGAACACAGCCCCCCTATTAAGAGGGATTTACCATAATCTCCATGCTTGGCAGGCGTCTTGGGGATCGCAGTTTAAGATATCAGTTCCTCAGAGGGCGCTGCTGCCCACCTTCCGGTATTTCACCCTTTATTCGCCTCTTACGGCACCCACAGGTAGCAATAAGGGGGTGGCTTGTATCAAAGACAAATAAAAATTAATTTAAAAAAATATATTTCATTCGCAATCCACATACTACCGATATATGAGCAATCACAGTTTACGTCACTGAATAGCTCCCACACAAAACATAATTATGCACTGTAAAAAATTGCATAATTAGAGAATAATCGCGCTTAGCCTGTTTAATAATATATAACAATGTGTTAGAAATGGATAAATGAAATCTTTATAATTTAATAACGCGTTTAATAAAACTCGACATATGTCAAAATACCACAGTTCAAACTATTTCTGACTATGCATGTCGTGACAATTATAATAATAATAAATCTTTATTTGGAACCATAATAATATTATACAAATAACATATGAGAATCGATGACACCTGCAGAAGTGTGATAACTGTGTCGCAGATGTCAACGCCCTCCACCGTGAGTTAGACAAAGTTCCTTACTAAAAACATTGAACAAAGTATTATTTAAATTTAAAGCTTAATTCGTAGATAAAATAGGATTCGAAAACAATGAATATACAATGAAATAGAACGGGGAAAGTACAAGTAGAACAATATGTTTGAATAAGTGTGTATTAGTGTGAGTTTAAAATATATGAGAGTGTGTATGTTTGTGTGTATGTGTGTGTGTGTTTATGTGAGGGAGTGTGTGTATGTGAGGAAGTGTATGTGAAGCGACTATTTCAATACTATCAAGAGTTCTTCAGTCTCTTGATAGGTTAGTGTCTGAAGCCATTTGATGCATTTGGTTTTGCATTCATGTAAGGTAAGAGGGTAAATGTTTAATTCTTTATTTACCTTATTGTACAGCAGCGAACTAATAAAGCGATAATGCCTACCCGCTACCGCAGTTCGTTTCTTTTCAGAATTACATACAATATCAAACCTGCGTTTGGTATAGAGTGTCCGATCGAATGGAAATTATGTCGACTATTGACAAATAATTCTGTTTGATAAAACTAAACAGAAATACTTTTTCAGAAAACCGTAAAATATGTTTGTCAGTGTAATAATGTCTTGCTTGAATTGTAAATCGAACAGAGTCCCTAGCAATTTAATAAGTGATTATTATATTTTTCCAACAGAGGCCCGCACCAACGACGTGGCAACTGCGGAACGTATGGTGCGAATGGAAGCGGATCGCGACGCGTTCATGGCTCGGCTACGTACCGAACGTGGGGCGGCGTACGAACAGAGACTAGCGGCGTTCAAGGCCAAGCTAGCCGCGGAGAGAGAGAAGAGATTAGCTGAAAGGAAAGCGCAGAGAATCGAAGAGAGAAAGCAGAAGGTATGAGCTAGTTTCTAAGAAGCTGTGATTTATTAGGCTAAGCAAGCTTTGGCGAGGCAAGAAAAATGTAGCTATTGTGTGGTGGTTTTTTCCACTTACACTGCTCATCTTTCTCATGGATCATAATACCTGGTTTGGATTATGGGGCTGTTACATAGCAGCCATCGTAAAGTACTACTGCGATACCGCTATTTGTGTGACAGCCGTCAACACGGCGTTGAAAAGTTCACGATCCTTTTTCTCAATATTAGATAAGCAGCCTAAATGCAAAATACTTTGCTTTAGAGAACAAATATGATAAAACTGAACAGTGAAAAATGCAATAAAAAGTGTATGCATGTTTAAATTCATGCCTAATTAATAATTGTATAGCTTTTTCTTCATGATATAGAAGCTACCTTTGAGATTAAGAATCGACATTTGTCAGCATGCTCGTGGTGGACATTTAGCAACATATAATTTTTCATTCATAATTGCCAAACTTTTCTCTTCGTAATACAATATAAATTTGAATCATCTTCATCTAAATTCTTTGTTTTATTTTGTTTTAGAAACCAAAGTTCTTGTTGAAAACCCCTTGCTATCAAACTCTTCATAGTAGCGTTTTCGGTTAGTATCGATAGTCATTTTCCAAAATATCAATGATAGTGTAAAAAAGTTAGTTAAGTATGTGAATTCTCGGTGAACAAACATCTCTCTTCTACGTTGTCTCTTGTTGGCCTAGCTTGCTAACATTTTCAACCTCGAGATTAATGCACCAATATATGAGATAATGGTCAAGTTGATGTGGTGTAAGAAAAACCAGGCTTCATTCATTTTCACCTATTAAGCACGAAAATGGCGCTTTTGGTCTTCAAAAATTAGGAGAATAGAAGTAAACTCAATAGTTATATTAAAGGTATATCTTAACTAAAACAATTTTTCTTGCTGATAGAGGTAAAAATCAATATGTTTCATACAAGAGCAAGATTTGGTATTTTTCATTCAAATCCCCCAAAGCACTCAGTGGTCCATATTAGAATTACTGGCTTGGCTTGTCATTCAATTCTAAACTATTTCCTTAGCTCAAAGTGGGAATACTAAAAAACAACATTACTCACTTGTTAAACATATTACTATTAAATTATTACTGAAATGTTTTCCTCTGTAGCACGCACAAATGTTGGCGGAGAAAAGACGCGCAGAAGAGCGAGCCATCGAAGAAGCACGCAAAGCAAAGGAAGAGGAAGAGAGACGAGAGCAGGAAGAACGCGAGAGGAAGGAACGTGAAGAACAGGCTGCCATACGTGAGAAGAAAGAAAAGTAAGTACTAGATTTAACCCATTGGCATCGGCGATAATTATAACAATAGAATTTCATTCATAAATTGGCCATAGTGGTCCAGTCCGATGCTAACTTATTAAGCTGCATTGACCCGTTCATAAAGCTCTGACGGAGTCTACTTCCATTGCTTTTAATCAAACGAGTGCACGGTAGATGTTGACACCAACATAGTAAACATGTGTTAAAATTTTTGTACACTCTCCCAAATGTACAAAACGGACCTTTTGCTGCAATTAGAGAGGTTGAGGATGATATGTTAATAATTGAAGTGGTAGCAAACAACCTATGAAGAAATTCACGAAAGAGGAAGAATTTGGAACCGCGAGTGGATTATAGGTATAAGGCAGGCAAACTGGGTCAGCTGGTTACATATGAAAAAAATATGCATGAAGTAGAATTGGAGGATAGGAATGTTGATTTAATTTGAGGCTGAGCAGTAAACAATTTGATTGTTGTTTACATAAAGTTTCGGATAATTTAATCTCATCATCTAGATAAGTCTTAATACCAAAAGGTTAGTTTCAGCTAAATAGGTTCAATAGTGTAAAGTTATTAATATTTTATTGGTTTTTTTATTCAAAATCTCATGTTTTCCCTTATATAAATTCTATTGAAGCAGTGATGGCTCAGTGGCATTGGCTATGGACTGCCGCGCAGCAGGTCCATGGTTCGAATCCCGCCCAGAGCTTGAGCTTCACCGCATGGTGGAAGGGCATTTTGCGAATGCCCGCCTGGCTAGCGACCACCCTCAAGTAGAAAGTCTGTCGCCAAGCACCGAAAGGTGTGTTCCGGCAGTAATCCTTGAGAGCCAGTGAAATTACAGCCACAATGAGACTTAACAACTATGTCTCAATGTGACGGGCGCAGTGCAATTCGTGAGTTGTCATGAATTGCAACTGTTATAGGCAGAGGTTAGTCCACTTAACATCAGGTGGGCCTCGAGCTTGTTCCGTCACAATAACATAAAAAAAAAAAAAAAAATATTTTCCAAATTTTTCTATAGTTCCACGCATCACTACACGCGGGCCGCGATTACCGATCGTTTCCCGTTGGTTTGAGCGCGACTGGAGCTATAGATTTTCAATATTTATAAATCTTTGGTATATACCTACTTTTGAACTGTCCAGTAGATTTCCAGCAGCGCCTTCTGTAGAATTGACAACTTCTACTACAGTCACCAAGACGCCTTCCAAGCGTGTGGATAGCAAATCCTCCTGCAAAAAAATATGCAATAGACCTAGTTCAACGGTGGACAGGAATTGATAAATGTGATGATATATCAAAGTAATATGTATTATGTAATCTTCAGGGAACACCAGGAAATGCTGGCGCGCACTGAAGCCAAGATACGCGCCAAAGAAGATGAAGTACAACGCAAGTTAGAGGAACAGAAGTCTGCCACGGCCGCCGGGGGCGGCGGCTCCAGCTGGCGTCGTGGAGACCCCCCGCCGTCCAAAGACGAAGGTGCCAGTGCTTGGCGCTCTGCTAAAGGACCCGAGCCTAGAGATACTAGAGAACCAGAGAAGAAAGAACCATGGAGGCCTGGTGAGTTTCCTACACATAGTGGCACTTAACCCATTGGCATCGGCGATAATGATAACAATAGAATTTCATTCATATCTAGGACATAGTGGTCCTGACGATGCCAACTTATTAATGTTGGTTGCTATATGCTAGGCCCGTGGTTCAAAAGCGTTAAACATTTTGTAAACAATCACCTGTCTCTATGGTGCCTTTATATCCTGAGAAAAAAAAGAATCCCCAAGTCATATCAGATCAGTTTACACAAGGAACTTCGAAAATAATAATCCTCATATATCATTGAAAGAGGTTTAGAAACACCCTGTGCCGGTTTCAGATCTCTAACAGACAGAAGGCCATCTAAGGGAGTCTTTTTTTATTGTATTGTTATATAATGGTAGGAGCAGTGCAGTGCGTCACTTGTGATGTACTGCACTGCACCTGTCACCCTGAGACATACAGTTTTTAAGTCTCATCATGTTATCAATCTTACTGGCTCTCAAGGACTGCTGCCGGAGTACACTGTTAGGTGCTTGGTGACAGATTTTCTACTTGAGGGTGGTAGTTAGCAAGGCGGGCATTCCTAAAATGCCCTTCTACCATGCGGACAGAAAGACAGAGAACTTTTAACAGTAGCACATATCCTCATCAAATTATTTCGGATTACAGTAGAATACTTTCTTAATATTTTTTAGAAGAAAGCGCATTAAAATGTTGGTTGGTTGGTTAAATATACACAAAGCGTTACATTCAACCTTCATTATGCGTTCACTGAAGTATACAACCCCCTACCAGGGTTTACTTTCCGATAGATATAATCTGGAAGTCTTCAAGTACAGAGTGAATAGATATTTTCTAGGCACGCATACATCATCGTCGATCGCGTATTCGCTTTACGCCAGGTGAAACTGCAGTCAAACCTATTCAGATAGGAAATTATTTTTGATAAAGGATGACGAAAGCATATATTTGGAAGCAGTGATGACTCAGTGGCATTGGCTTTGGACTGCCGAGCAGCAGGTCCATGGTTCGAATCCCGCCCAGAGCTTGATCTTCACCGCATGGTGGAAGGGCATTTTGCGAATGCCCGCCTGGCTAGCGACCACCCTCAAGTGCAAAATCTGTCACCAAATACCTAACGGTGTGTTACCACAGCAGTCCTTGAGAGCCAGAAAGAGAGCTTGAAATTACAGGCACATGAGGCTTAACAACTATGTCTCAAGGTGACGGGCGCAGTGCAATTCGTGACTTGTGACGAAATGCATCTGTTATAGGCAGAGGTTATTCCGCTTAACACCAGGTGGGCCTCGAGCTTGGTCCGTCACAATAACATTAAAAAAAATATACCTAATTATAATTCCTATTTTCAGCTCGACTCCGCGAGCCACCGCGTGACGAACGAGTCCGTTCGCCAGAAAGACGCCGTGAAGACCGCCCACCCGCTAGAGACGATAGAACACCGATCAAAGATGACAAGTATGTCTAATATCTTATTTTTTACATATAACTTAGTATCATACCTGTAATAATAATCATAAAATTTCTTTACTTCAATTAAAAATGTAATTTTAGTGTTAACAAAAATATGTATTAAAATTACAAATCTTAACACTAGGAGGGTTGAGGACGTTAGTAGCTGTGTTAGGATTCCCTGTGTTACAGCTACTACGATTTTGTACTATGATTGTGCATGTAACTCCCAAAGGTGATCCCAAATGCTTAGAGGAGCATTCTTGTTTCGCCAGACATATTTTTGGCATCTACCAAGCTTGGTGAAGTCCCATAACTTGTTCAAACTGGGAATGGTATCCAACTTCTAACCTCAATAAATTATACAACGAGAATCATAAAAAGTATGATTCTTTGTCCTCAAGTACAGACCATTCAAATCACGAAGGCGCCCCTCCATATTTTTTTAAGTGGCTACACGTAAGTAATACTGCCTACTCTAGCAATAAATTTTTATTGTATGAATAATCAGCATTTACATGCACACTAAGACATCGTGTACAAACAAGCCCTGTACAAATGCACATTTTCACTGTCAGAAATGTCTTTTAAACTAGTAACTTAACTAGTAACATAATGTGTAATATTGTATGTATATAATTTTTTCTGTTATTGACACTAATATATATAATATTTAGTTGTCATAATCTTTAAGTATAGCATCACATTGGTCAAAACTGTGATGATGTTATTACTATTTTAATAAATAAATAAAAAATAAAAAAAATCTGGAGAGGCATGTAAGTGAACACATCCAAAACTTGCAAATCTACATACAATAAATTGATTTCTAACAATGCAAAGTGGTGGAAAATGATATGGAACTAGTATAGTACATGGCACATTTCCTTTGCAATAGAGATATCAAATATCTTGTACATACAAATACACATTTTTGAAGCAATGATGTCCGAGCGGTAATAGCTATGGATTGCCGTGCCGCAGTACCCTGATTCGATCCCCACCGCCGGCTTGAGCTTCACCGCGAAGGGCATTCTGTGATTGCCCGCCTGGATAGCTACCACGCTCAAGTAGATAATCGGTCGCCAAGCACCTAACGTTATGTTCCGACAGCAGTCCTTGAGAGCCAGTGAAATTACAGGCACATTAGACTTAACAACTATGTCTCAAAGTGACGGCCGCAGTGCAATTCGTGACTTGTGATGAAATGCATCTGTTATAGGCAGAGGTTAGTCCGCTTAACATCAATGGTCTCGAGATTGTACGGTCACGATAACAACAATAACAATAAAACATAAAACTTCATTGCCAAGTAAATTTAAATTCAATCAACCTACAATGTGTTCAAGGAACGTTATTAGATATAGTAAATATCACATGGCTCGATCGAAGCTGAGCAGGACAAATAATGTTCTGTTTCAGTCAATAACGAGGCCAAAATTAAGTTTGGCATTATGGTCGCACAGCACTTGTTTCATATGTGATTGTGCATTACCCATGTCAAATACATTTACTCCTATAATTGAACCTTGTTCGTACTTAGCATTGACATTGATGTTCTTTTTACTTTAAACATGTATTTATTTACTGGTGCATGACTGCTTTGTATAAGCCATCTTTTGTTTTTTTTTATTCTGTTTAAATATTGGCAAAAGTGATAGTTAAGTTAGTAGAAAGTACCTCTGCTTGCAAACCTCTGGGCCCCAGTATCAAATCCGATAAAGTACATAAAGAGGAAGAACAAAAGTATTTATTTACCAATTTAAAATGGTACTAAAATATACTTACTAATAACCCAAAAATTATATGTATATCAAAATGAACATCGACCAGGGGTCTTGTGTAATAATAAGTTTACCCTGTGGGGTATCATTTTAGAATTGCACCCTTGTGGGAGTCGTAACAGTTAACGAAAGGAAAAACACAATAGGTGGGCAGCAGCGCCTTCTGAAAAACTACCATCTTACACTCCCCAAACCACCAGCTAAGGGTTGGAACTATGGCAACCCAGCCCCGCTCCACTTAATGGAGGAGACTATGTTCAGCAGTGGACGTCAGATTGTTACAGTAAGGTGTGCTTGTATTGAACTGTAACACTTTTTCTCAGACGTGAAGAGAGACCCCGTGACGAGAGACGCGAAGAGCGTCCGCCGCCGCTGCGCGAGGAGCGGCCGCGTGAAGAACGTCCGCGAGAGGAGCGACGCGACGAGGGCGGCGCCGGCGCGTGGCGCTCCGCCCGACCCGCTGCCGAACCGGACAGGGACCGGGACCGTCGCGAGCCAGAGAGGTAACTAGTTTTGGAAAAGATAGTCAAGTTAAAGAGGTTTCTGCATAATAAAATACAAAGATTACATCCAAACAGTAGCGGATGCTTGAATCTAATGAATAAAATATGGTACAAGATTCATTTTATAATGTTAGTGTAGGTCACATAAAGTTAACATGTCATCATGTCACCCAGTGGGCCTGGTGTTGGTACTTGTGCTGGTCCTTTTAATATGAATTAATCAAAATATTCACTGGTTTATGTTCTGTAATCTGAGGTGGTATTCTGCCTTAGATACTGTTATCATTTCGGCTGCCCATGATCGTGGTAAGGCCAGATACATAAATTGATTGCTTGCACTTGTCACAGAATAAATTTTACGTCGTTACTATAAGAAAATTTTGGTTTTATTTTATTAATGTACCATATAACTTCACGTATGGGCAAAACCAAAAAGTAATGTAACTACATCTTGAGAGACTGATTGATATTCAAGGTGGTGAAGTCACAAGCAGGAGCTAGTACAGTAACATGCTTAAGTGCATCTCGATTGTGTCACTTGAATCTTTAAAATGTGATTGCTATAAACTCTAGTCTTATTTCTTTTTATAAGTGCATGGTAACCATAATTAGAATCCAAAATACTGTATGTATAATAAAAAGTTATAGGCAGGAAAAATAATATTGGTATGTAGTTGTAATTTACTTGGCTCGATCGAAGCTGAGCAAAACAAATAATGTTCTGTTCCAGTCAATAACGAGGCCAAAATTAATTTTGGCATTATGGTCGCACAACACTTGTTTTATATGTGATTGTGCATTACCCATGTCAAATACATTTTACACCTAGAGTTAGCCTTGGGTCTCAGGCTAGACCACAGTGGATGAAGATGTTAAACAGGTTAAACTTATAATGTTCACTGACTCAAAGAAGTCTGACAGAACACTTCATTACATAGTTCGTGATTGATATTATACATTAACCAAAAACCGTTATGTGGTTAATTCATATGCTGTAGAAGTTGGAGCAAAGGGTATACCAGCGAAATCCCTATGTAACCTACTAAAAGACCTTGGCCTGTCAAGAACAACCGTAACTTCCTTCCTAGAATGTGTATCCAAGGCGGCATTAGTAGGATATTACCAAATTTGGTTGGGCAGGGGAGGAGGTTCAAGCAGGAAAGGGAGCATTGATGCATCATAAAGGGGCCCCTTAACCTTCCTCACTGGATTGCAAGTCCCAGGCACCTTGTCTTGGGCCTCTTCCTCTTTAACACTATGCACCAGGCACCCACACGGTGAATCCATAGAATGCTAAGTAAATTTGTCTGGCAGCTAACTAAGTAAGCATTCACAAAAGGGCTATGTACCACCAAGTGGTAAAGCCTTCACCAGGATTTGTACTGGGATTTGTATAGAATCCTTGCAATAAAGTTGAATAAATTTTATAATATATTATCCTATAAAATTATTAGTTCTAACCCTACTAGTTTTGTTCCTGCTGTTAGAACAAGATACAGAAATTAATTTTACGGTGATCTAGCATTTTACTTTATATTAGCATTTACTCAGTCAGCCAATGATTAAGTATTAATTTCATTAACAGTTTTAATAAAATTTAAGGTATTAAATCTATTTAATAAATAATAAATTTTTGGTGCTTGGTTATATTACTTTTTCACGTCAATATTTTGACAAAGTTTTATTGTTATTTACACTTTGTTATTATGTTGTCACAGAAACCTAATTATAATTTATAGTAGCAGAAAGCTAATTACTAGATTTCGAACTTAATAATTAGCTCTCCGCTACTATTATTCATAATATCCATAAAAATTACATGAGCTGTTATTTTAAATAATCAAAATTAATTCGTATTTTTATAATTTTAGGTCTCGTTATGTCGGACGGTCGAGCGGCGGCCCCGAGAGCGGCGCCAGTTGGCGACGCGGCCCGGCTGAACCACCGCCAGCTTCTACAGTAAGTATATTAGCAAGTGGCTATCCGTAGTTTCAGCCTATCCCTCCGTGAAACAGGCGTGATTTTATAGTTATAGATTACAAGTGTAAGACTATGGATAAACTACTTTTGCCAAGAAATATTATCTATATTGCAAAACGTCAACATGAGACTCGGCTAGAGGGGTCAATCTTATTACACTCCTTCATTTGTATTTCAAGCAAGTAACATAAACCAAAACCATGAAAACATAACACTAATTTAAGGTAATAAGAAAAAATAGTAATAAATTTGCATTCAAGTCATTCTGCAAAATAGACAATCCCACTGGTTAGTAATTAAAAATGTTTACGACATCCTTAAAAGCAGTCAGTACTATTAAGGCGTTTTACTTTAAAGTCAAATTAAAAAGTATACTTTTGATACTTTGAATATGAAGTATATTTTTGAAGCGCTCGTAGCGAAGTTTACTTAGCTGTTCTCAACCGATCAGCAAAGTTAACCAACGTCGCGCGCGGTCATGAGTTGGATGGGTGACCGCTAGTGACATTACTACTGAGCGTTTCCGTGCTTCGGAGGGCACGTTAAGCTATCGGTCCCGGTTGTTGTCTTAGGATGGCAGTCGTTATAGCATGGTGAAAGGGCATTTTGCGAATGCCCGCCTGGCTAGCTACCACCCTCAAGTAGAAAATCTGTAGCCAAGCACCTAACGGTGTGTTCCGGCAGCTGTCCTTGAGAGCCAGTACTTCTGGGTTAGCCTGAAAAACATCTTCGACCACATCATCACTTACCATCAGGTGAGATAGTGGTCAAAGAATAATCTACCAGGCTTCAAAGATGATTTGAATTGTTTGCAATGTGATCAAGAAGAGTTCTGACCACATATAGTTCATAGTGGAGTTGGATTAGACACAATCACCTCACTCACACACAGCTGAATTCAATGTAGACTATACTGTTCCTTGATATCTATATTTTTGTTACTAGGAACGCTCTTCAGCTTGGCGTAGCAAGGATGCGCCGCCGCGTGACCGCGATGACAGATACCGCGATGCACCACGTGATCGCGACCGTGACTTCCGCAGTGACCGTGATCGTGACCGCGGCGCTGACCGTGACCGCTTCCCGCCCAGGAGGGACGACAGAGACCCGCCGAGGAGGGATGATCGGTATATTTTTTAATTTACCTTCCATCATATAGCTAACTGAGCACGAGTATACGTGGTAAAGACGGGAAAAAGAATATTGATATACAGTGTAAACTCCAAGTAATGTTGTCGATTTATTGACAAACTTCCTAAAGCGTCGAAATCGCTTGGCTTTGGTTGGTTTAGCTTGTTTTCTATACAATTTTACACTTGATACGGCATTACACCCACTCTCAACAACGACAACAATTAAGTAATACAAAATAAAAAGTACCTTTTTAGTTGCCAAAATTAGTAAAAAACATAAGCTGTGTACGTTCTTTTGTCGCTTTATTATCCTAGACCGTAATAAACTCGACCGTCGGCATCTGCATACTGAATTTTTTAAGATATTCGTTCTTTTGTTTGAAAATTGTGATTGCACATGTAGACTGTTGTTGACCATGACTATTAAATAGAAGTCATTGATTATCTATAATATCAAACTTTTACAAGGCTATAAGTTTAAGTTAAGGGTGAACTGGCCGGTCAGTTCTCCATACAGACAAGTCCAAAACAAAGCATGATATCCGTTGAACTCATCATTATCTAGGTTTGTATCGTAAGGAGACTTTAAAAAGATAATTAAGTTGAGAGTTATGAGCCTCGAAACATTTTAATATAAAGTTTTCAAGGCTCATAACTTTCAATTTAAATTATCTTTTTAAAATTTCGTTACGATACAAACCTAGATAATGACGAGTTCTATCGATGTTATGCTTAGTTCTATACCTAAAATCTCAAATAAGGGAGTGATCACCCTACGGCGTTTGTATGAAGGCTGTACAGCCAGTTCAACCTAAAAATTTAAAGACTGGTTGCTGGGCAATTTTATTGTTTTTATATAGTTTATCAATATCTAAATTTTTTAAATATTTTAATGTAAATGTGATTGTAATGCGATTGTTATGTTATCAGTGTAATAATTTTAAATATAATATTTTTTTATGCCTGCTTGCAGGCTGAATACACGGACGACAATTATTTTAAGGTCTTGTATCGAATTGTATTCTAACAAATAAATGATTTGATATATGTTATCATATTCTTAGTTGCTCACAAGCTTTTTTTCTTCTCTCCATTTAACTAAGAGTCTATAACACCATAAAATGCACGGTCCCTTCAGTGTCGTTATATAGAGTTTACACTGTATATGTAGTTGTAATTTACTTGGCCCGATCGAAGCTGAGCAGTTCAAATAATGTTCTGTTCCAGTCAATAACGAGGCCAAAATTAAGTTTGGCATTATGGTCGCACAACACTTGTTTTATATGTGATTGTGCATTACCCATGTCAAATACATTTCACACCTAGAGTCAGCTGTCCACAGTGGGCTAAGGTGTTATTTAAGATAAACCCATAATAGTAATTTGTTATTTAATGTTGTGTAAGAAAGCTTAAGATGTAGTTTTATAATATGTAAATAAAATTCCGTTACGATATTTCTATGTTACAGAGAGGGTCCCAGGCGCGATGACCGCGATGGTCCCAGACGTGATGATCGTGATGGTCCCAGACGTGATGATCGTGATGGCCCAAGACGCGATGACCGCGAAGGTCCCAGACGTGATGACCGCGACGGGCCAAGACGTGACGACCGGGACGGACCCAGACGCGATGACCGCGACGGTCCAAGACGTGATGACCGCGATCGTCGCCCACCACCCCCACGCCGTGACGAGAAACGTTAGTAGTTTTTAGTCACTCTTAACATTCACTAGGTTACACTTAATTCATGTGATTTTATAACACTCACTGTATTTATTGAATCTTATGATGAAGCCCGTTTCTTGATTTAAATAATCAATAATATACTAAGGGCTTTGGCAGTAGGGCTACTTTCCGTTCCCTAGCCAATTCTGTGAGTGATATAGAATTTTGTTATCATGTTTGCCTGACCAACTGCCACCCTTGAACAGAAAGTCTATGTCTTATCGCCTAACAGTGTGTTCATGTTTCGCCTTGCTAGAGGATATGACGATATGAGCTAGCTACGCCTTGCCCTCAAATGTGCATTCTAACAATTTTGACAATTATATAGTTTGCGCAAATCTTTATGAGCCCTCGGAATGTATGAAGCCTGAACAACATCTTTGACCCCATCATCACTCAACACAGCAATACTAAGTCTCTCAAATAAGGGACTGATCACCCTACGACGTTTGTATGGAGAAGTGACCGGCCAGTTCAACCTTAAAGATTTGCGCGAACATTGTTATAATACACATTGGGAGCAAGGCTCTAAAATTTTATTGCATAGTAGATCACCACCATTATTTATGTTATATTACGGAAGCAAACATCAAAGATGTTACATTGCGGATGTTCCCCCATTTGAGTTTTATATTAGTTTAATCTATATAATATTAAAATCATGACTTGTTGACACCTGTCATGGATGACACTCGACCTTTCTATATAGCGCTTTAGAACACGTCAGATTCCACTTTCGTCACATCACTTATTTTTCCGTGTAGGTCAGAATTTTGAAACTGTTGACGAAACAGCATTTCTCATGACTCCTCGTCCGTCAGATTCGGCTTTCGTCTGATCACATGTCACTACCATTTCATACTCCTTACCTGCATTGCAAAATGAAAAACTAAGAACTCGGAAATTTTAAATCCAGAGTTATTGGGTTGTAATTTTGTGTCATATTTTTTTTTAATGTTGTGTTTGTCTTGTTTACAGCTCGCGACCCGGACGGTGACGACTGGCAGCCCGTCACAAGACGCTAAGCAAGCATTTTTCTACCTGAAACCATCTCTTACGCACGCAAAGATGATAGAAATTTTAAATCTTTCTAATTACGTCACTACTCCTATTGGTATAGGATAATATTTCACCTGGACTTTGGTTAAATATAATGTATTGAATAACGAATTGGGTCATCCTAAGTCCTTTATAAACTACCCTCCAACTGACGGGAACCAGTCCTGGCCGAGGTTTATTTATAAATTTTTCATACTAAATGAAAAGTAGATTTATTTAGTCTATCCTATTATAGACATATTTTGGAGATACACCATAATAAGTAGTTGGTTGCCAATTCCAGTTGCAATGCAATGTCAAAAGTTGCAATGCGTTTTGTTTGATTTTCTAAATGTATATAAATCGTCATATGAAAACACGTTTATATAGATTCTATGACATAGAAAATAGCTATGTCTAGTTATCAAATCATACTGCTTCTAATCGCCATTATAAAATAATTACCTAATCTTAATTATTATTTGTTATCCATCTATTTTGTAGCAATCACATGCTTACATTAGTTTCTTTCATCTTTGCGTGCAAAAATATCATCGAAATATTACACAGTAAACTGTAATAACATAACAAGCATACAAAAATAGTGCCTATTTATATTATCTTGTAGATTCATAATCCTTTGGATGCAGTTCATAGCTTGTTACGAATGTTATCTTAGTGACTTTTCAAGTGATTTATAATACAAAATGTTATACGCGTTGATAGATTTAAACTGTTGTGTATCATGAAATATTAAGTGCAGGTGCACCGAACATTACGTTATGCTTTTATTTAACATTTATTCAATCGCTTTTGATATAACTCATATTATACCTTATTTTGTTTGGGGTAAGGGTTAATTTACGATAAAACTACAGCTTGTTTTGTATCCGTATCAACATTGTAATTTGTTGTAGAACCTTTCAATAGTATTAGATCACCGCTGCTGTAGTTATGTATTTACTAATTTTAATAAATGATGGTATCAGCATTTGTCTTTTATTAATACAATGTCCTTTAAAAAGCTTTTTTTTTAATGTGATTATTTAAATATTTTCTTGATAATCGGAACTGATTTATTTTGACGTCCGCACCATGCTGATTCAAAACACTGAGCTCTCGTTTTCATGGACCAACTTCCCCAAGTTCCAAACATACCAAGCCGGTTAAGATTTTTTTATTAAAGTCATAGCCATCTCTAATTTTATATATAACAGAGATAAATTTAAGCAGTTTGTAATGTTCAAAACTGCTCAAATAAATGTCCGCCAACTCCCACCTTTTACCAAACTATCAAAAAAGGAGCGTTTTGTTTCATGCTAAAAATAATCATTCGTAGACACGAACTATCATCACTGACAACCGCGTCAAGCAATATTGGTTTGATCCTACTTAAAGAACGAATGAAATATGTATCACGGATGTGCAAGCGAGATACAAGATGTTTTTAATATAACGTTATCACATTCGCACTGCTCCGAACTACAATGATTTATGAAACGGTTTTACCATAGTTTTCCGATATTGTACGCTGCACAACAGCTGTCCATAACTTTTTTATCATTTATTATTAATTAACCATTGTACTTAATTTACTCACGAATCAAATGAGAAATTCTCGATGTCAAACGTGCACTCGTAGAGTCAAGACCTCCTGAAGATGCTTCGTGTAGAAGCGAAGCGCGTCGAAAATTCTTCCGCTTAGGCTGCGTGGCGTTTGTGACGTCACGTTGGCTTAGCAGGAAAATTAGGCGGAATTGTCACTAGATATATTTTTAAGTGTTTTATTAAAATATAAATGTTGAAATATTTGTTATTATGGAATATGGATTTTCGCAAAGTGACGCGTGAATCTATATTCATTACGCATTTTTATCGAAAACAGTCAAAATCAAGTTTAAATCCGCTGCTACTTTTTAAGATGGATAAATTAAGGATTTGTCGTTGGAACAGTAATACTTCGTATCAAATGTCATGTCAGAGAAAGCGAATTGAGTGAACAATTTGTTGTGACTTTATCAAAACGCCGAGCGATTTCATTACCAATCAATTTACCGATTGTAAGCTTGCTTAGATGAGTTGGAGGTATAAAATTAAATAGTATGGTAAGTTAGTACTACTATAAGAGGTAAGAGTAGGCCACCAGGGCGGGACCGTCATCTCCGATTTGGCTCAAAATTTCCAAATAGTGAGTGCTTATTTGTGCCCAACACAGTGATTGAACCCCAAGTCTGATATTTCAACAAAATGTGGCACAAATCTAGTTTTTGAGAACTAAGGAGTTATGAGCTTTTGGAAATTTCGAACCAAATCGGTGGTGAAGGTCTCGCCCTGGTGACGGAGATTAAATAAATTAGATTCTTCAAAATATATGTCGAACGTATTGCTTACTGAGCAAATAAAAAAAATTCAAATCACTCAGTAAGCTTGAAATTATATTTAGAAATTCACTAGGGCCATTATGATAATGGCCCTTTTATAAAAAATTCTTCTTTCGGCCAGATGGCGTCCAGTGAGCTAAGTAATTTTATGCCTGATAGCTTAGCTTTTGACCACTATCTCATCTGATGGTAAGTGATGATGTTCAAGCTAACCTAGAATTACTAGCTCTCAAGGACAGTTGCCGGAACACACTGTTAGGCGCTTGGTGACAGTTTTTCTATTGGGGGGTGGAAGCTAGCCAGGCGGTCCTTCGCAAAATGCTAGCGGTCACCCATCCAACTCATGACCGCGGCGGACGTCGCTTAACTTTGCTGATCGGTTAAGAACAGCTTAGCAAACTTCGCTACGAGCGCTTCAAAACAATATTAGTTTAAGCACACAAAATTCGCGATAATACCATACCATCTTGCACATTGGCCATAAAGCCCTCGGTGCGTAGAGATACATTTTGTTTTCTCAAAATGTAGGTATACTTATGTACTATTTCTAATGGCTTCAGCGGCACTGCCACTAAATCTTGCATGTCAAGTAAAACCAAAAATAGCCGCCAAGTGCGAGCTGGACTTGGACACCGAGGGTTCCGTACCCAAAACAAAATACAACCAAAATTCCTTATTTATTTTAAAGTATGAGATGTCTAGCGTGTGTCCGACCCGCTGTTGGCCGGTTTTAATGATTGTTATACATTACACTTTGGACCAGTGTTACCGTTATATGGTTTTAAAACCTAGTACCTAATTCAAAGGTAATCATTGGTATTACGATATAACTAAAGGCCACAATAGGACGCCCTTTTATTTTTTATATACATCATTAGATATTATTAGTACTACATACTATCGTATAGTAGGCCACGCTATAACATCCCGGTGTTTCGTCCCATTATTGGGTCCACGGGTAATTTTATACCTATACCGGTAAACCCACAAGTTTGTAATTCAATTAGGTAAAACCACAGAATAAAAGTAAAACTAGAATTTAGAATCCTATCGACAGAACATTAAAACCATTTTTTTGTGAGATTGTTTCTGCAAATGTCTACAAAGGCACACAAAAAAAAACTGTAAACTGTATAAGCTTAGCAATACTCCGACCGTCCCACTAAGGGCCTGTTTCAGAATGTTCGAGTAAGTTCCGGTTATACTACCCAGAACATAAAATAACTGAATGATAAAAATGACAGTTAACATGCAGCGCGTTTCAAGCTTTAACCGATGGATAGGCTAAATCGAAGACTGTGAAACGCAAAGATAGTGTTTTATTTATTAAATATGTTCTGGGTAGTATAACCAGAACTTCTCGAACTTTCTGAAACAGGCCCTTAGTGGGACGGTCGGAGTATTGCTAAGCTTATATACAGTTTACTGTTGTACATGTATAATATTTTTTATTATATTTTTATCTTTTATTACTACAGTGAGAAGATGGATGTTGTGTTTATTAAAAAACATGTTTTATATGCCTATTTAAAATACCCAAGAATGTTACTGCACTGTAGGAAGACATTAACAACTGTAACACAGGTACGACCTAGCACAGTTGTCAATGTCAATAACTGTACTATAAAATAAGATCATATACCATAATAATTACCATATTGTAATTAATGTATAGTTGTAAATGTACTATGTGAATTTTATACAATAAATCTTTGTATTTAATTACGATAAAGTGTAGGTAGGTACTTACTCATGAATTACAGGCAAATCAGCCTAACACCTTTGTCTCAAGGCGGTGGGCGCAATGGCACTGATTACATGCAGTGCGTATCATCCTAGTGACGGCAACCACTGGACCTAATATTCGTCCCGTCGTCACAAGCCCATAAAAAAATTGTGCAAATGTCAGGCTGCTACCTATGATGGTATATAAATACAACCAGAGATCTTATTGTGTTACGTTTTAGCATCCGCAGTTGACGATATCGATCATTTCTATTGTTATAATTATCGACGATGCGCATGGGTTAACTAACTGAAATGGTAACACTGCATACATCGTTTTCAAGGAAAACATTCTAAATGACGTACATCTCCATTACCTTCCAATTAGTCAATTAAGGAAATTATTTTATCCTTAATTTTAGGAGCTACATAATACGAATAATTTTTGATATTATGTAAATCACGGGTTTTTATTAGTATTTACTATAAGGTTCTAAATAGCACTTGAATAACAGAAGGAAATAATTGATGAGCTCCATCCGCCTCGTTCACATAGCGAGGCCGCTTTCTACAGTAGGTAATTGTCTTGGTTAACGCTCTGCATCTATTCATTATTCTGTGTCTAATTAGTTGATTGTAGTGACAAAACTGACTGCCTCAGTAAAACAAGTTTTTGAAGATATTTCTATTCATATAGGTATCGAAATTATAAACCTTGGGTACTCCTTAGATTAAAAAAAAACAACTTGAGCACGATACAAGTGTAGAAAAAACCATGCACCTGTCGTACTGTCCATTTCACACTTTTTCGTCTATTACGTCCTTTGCCATGGGGTTGCCGTACTATTGAAAGGGATAGCATGAGAGGTACTCAGACTTAGCTCGAACTGTGTTGAGTCATAAGATATGCTTAGTTCATACTCAAATTTTGAATTCAACGTAGATATGACAAAAGGTAAGTACGACGACACGAAATTGGTGGATGTAGTAGGTGGCTATTATCCAATAGCTCATGTGATGTTAATTTATTGTGATGTTCAAGAGTGGAGGCATATGTTCGACAGTGGACAGATTACGGAAGACGATTGCTCCACTAAGTAAGGTTCGCCTATTTGATTCAGGTTCGATTTTCACGGCCCCGACCTCAATTAGATGCTCCAAATCAGAACAAAGCCGTGACAGTAAAAGTTTTATGACAATGTGAAACGACATGTTTAGTACCTACTCACCTATGTTAATTTTACTCCTTCGAACATATGACAATAAATAATACTTTGTAGTAGGTACTTCATAAAAATCGTAGGTAAACTATTATAAATTTATTTAGTATGTTACCTACTAAGAGCAATTGGTATAATTGACGATGTTTGAGACCCAGTACAAGAACTGTAACTTCCTGAAGCTTACCATAGATTTAGAACACGTCTACGTGAAGATAACCGTTTTTTTAATGTTATTGTGACTGAACAAGCTCGAGGCCCACCTAATGTTAAGCGGACTAACCTCTGCCAATAACAGATGCATTTCGTCACAAGTAACGAAGTGCACTGCGCCCGTCACCTTGAGACATAGTGTGCCTGTAATTTCACTGGCTCTCAAGGACAGCTGCCGGAACACACCGTTAGGTGTTTGGCGACAGATTTTCTACTTGAGGTTGTTTGCTAGCCAGGCGGGCATTCCCAAAACGCCCTTCCACCATGCGGTGAAGCTCAAGCCCGTGCCGGGATTCCAACCATTGACCTGCTGCGCGGCAGTCCACAGCCAATGCCACTGAGCAATCATTCCTTCAGACATGTGCATGATAAACTAACCCCCAGAAACACTTGTCACCTCTCATGAATGCTCACCTATCGCGTCATAGAATACCATTGATCAATGTGCATTCAGTATTTTGCCAGTCCACCAATCTCTATCCAGAAACTGGAGGTTACTAACTGCCCTTTTTATTTTGTGCTATGATGGGTGAATGATTTAAAGATCCTTTTGATGCATTAATGCTTCGCGGGTTGGTCATCGCAGTGCTCGTACCCTCCAAGGACACGTCCTCATCTTGTGGACTTTTGCTTTGACTATAGTTAGATAGATGAACCCTTTATTGAAACACCATAATTTAGACAACTATAACAAACAAATAATAAGACTAAGTGTTACAATGACTGGGCGGTCTTATCGCTCAAAGCGATCTTTTCCATACAACTCATCTGTGAGAGAGATTACCTACAAAAAAATAAGGCGACTCGGTGGTTTCACAGTACTTAAGAGAAGTAGAGTTTATTAGACATTATTTAGATTTATCCTAGAAAACTATAGATACAGTATAATATATTTTTTTAAATTCCTGATTGTTAGCCTTTGACTACTATCTCACCTGATCGTAAGTGATGATGTGGTCGAAGATGTTGTTCAGGCTAACCTAGAATTACTGGCTCTCAAGGACAGCTGCCGGAACACACTTTTAGGTGCTTGGCGACGGATTTTATTCTTGATTTTATGCTCTACCACCACCACGCATATAAAATGACACAAAATGTGAAGCCACAGATGTGTGAAACAATAATTAAATACAATGTCAAATTAAGTAATGGGCAATCAAAATATAAATAAATAAAATATATACATAGACTTTATTAGCCATTATCTAGTCTTATCCTAGAAATGTATAGATACGTTATATAAATAAATAAAATATATTATTATACCTATATATACGTTTACCCGTGAAGCTAAAATGCCACACTGAACGGCTATAATTAGCCACGAGCAACCATTGGCCATCGCGAATCTTACGATATCGTCAGTCCAAATAGAGGGGGGCCTAACAACTCTACGTTATCCGGTGTAATTCAGTAACCACTAGAGAACCTTTCTTTCCTATCGGTTATCGGTTCATCGAGCAATATGCTACATGCATGACCATTGCTACTTCGACTTGCTAATTCTAAAAGCTATGTCGGTGAATGGTTCGTCGACGAATTGCTTGGTTCCGGATTTTATCGCACAAAGAAACTCCGAGCATGTAGCTCTATACCTACATAGCTCGTTAATCGTAGTTGGACAGAAATTGATAAGGGCCCACGTCTCAGTTCTATAAGTCATTACTGGCAACACACACAACACAACACATTGAAACAGTGATGACCCAGTGGCATTGACTATGGACTGCCGTCCAGCAGGTCCATGGTTCGAATCCCGCCGCGGGCTTGAGCTTCACCGCATGGTGGAAGGGCATTTTACGAATGCCCGCCTGGCTAGCGACCACCCTCAAGTAGAAAATCTGTCGCCAAGCACTTAACAGTGTGTTCAGGCAGCAGTCCTTGAGAGCCAGTAAAATTACGGGCACATGAGACTTAACAAGTATGTCTCAAGGTGATGGGCGTAGTGCAGTTTGTCACTTGTGATGAATTGCATCTGTTATAGGCAGATGAAACCGCTTAACATCAGGTGGGCCTCGTGCTTGTTCCGTCACAATAACATAAAGAAACCCTCAAGTAGAAAACCTGTCGCCAAGCACCTTACAGTGTGTTCCGGCAGCAGTCCTTGAGAGCCAGTAAAATTACAGGCACATGAGACTCGACAACTATGTCTCTGTACGACGGGCGCAGTGCAGTTTGACACTTGACGAAAAGCATCTGTTATAGACAGAGGTTACCGCTTAACATCAGGTGAGCCTCGAGCTTGATCCGTCACAATAAGATAAAAAAGTCCATAAGGGCCCACGTCTCAGTTCCATAAGTCATCACTGGCAACAAACACTTTCACAACATCCAGGATGAGAATATAAAACAGTCATAATTTTTATAAACGCGCGGATCTGAACTTGATATATTAAGTACAGATCTTTTTACTAGCTTTCCGGCCGCAGCTCCGCCCGCTCGTATGTCGGTTATCGAGTAAAATCATTAACCTCTTTTGCGTAGTTAGATAAAAACTATCATTCCCCGGGTCTGAAACTATTTCCATACCAAATTTCATCCTATTTATTTATTTATTATTGCATAATGTACATAACAAACGAGTACATAGTACATACCCTGTTAGGGTGTAGCAAATATATAATAATGAGGCTATACATTAATAATTGTTAATAGAATGAGAGTAATTTGATTTGTCATATAATACATTTCTTAGTTAAGTCAAAGAAGTAATTTAAATAAATTGAAAATATTTTCGTATTGTAATAGTTACTTAAATTATGGTCAAAGTATTAAGATTAAGACTATAGGGGTTAGATAGATCAGAATCGGGAGTTCGTTACGTTTTTAGTTAGTTAGTTCCCAGTCAGTCCAGCAGTTTTTAAGTGTATTCGTTGCATACAAAAACACAAATCTTTCCTCTTTATAATATTAGTGTAGATATAGCCGATAGGCCTTTGACCACTATATTTCCTGATGGTACAGTTCGACCAACTTATCTGTTCAGGCGGCAGAAAAAAGAACTACAAAATTTCCTCAAATTGTGACAGTTTGTAGTTGATTTCCTTGACCAATAGCGCCCTCGAGAACTGCACAGTTAAGTTGGTGGTACTATAAGTGTGTATGCGGAAGATATTGTTCAGGCTAACCTTAATAGAGTTGTTGGCTCTCAAGAACAGCTTTCCAAACATTGGCTATAGTAAGGCGGGCATTCGTCAAATGCCCTACCACCATGCAATATTGTCTTAACTGAATATACAGGGTTATTGGTAAAATGCTGACAACCTCTTAGGGTTGACCTCTGCTAGTCCTAAGAAACATTTTGAGAAGTTTTTTTGTTTTGAAAAAACAATAAAAATGTTTTTTGTGTTTTAATGCCTACTCTGAGCCAAGAGCGTCCGCCGCGGCAATACTGGACCGCGCCGTGGTCCCTTTGAATATAGTTTTGAATATTTACATCGAGCAAAGGAACAAAAAATATGAACTTTCTTAGAACTAGCAGAAGTCAACCCTAAGAGGTTGTTAGCATTTTACCAATAACCCTGTATAGATTACATAGTAACTGTTAGCTATTCTGTAAAATAGGTAAGACCTACAATACCCGATGTTTTGGAATTCATAATTGAATGTGTTAGCCGTAGAGCCGATATGAATGGTAACTCATAACATGAATCTCGAGAAACAGATGAAGAACGTAAAACAAACGGTCTGGAGAATGTTTACTTTCTCATTTCCTCTAAAACGGTAAACTATAATACCTTTGAAAAGATTTACGTTGGTACCCACACTGGTTAAGAAGCTTAGACAACATTGCTATAGTATTTATAAGGAGGTTATTCTGTCTTGTTATATACAAGGTGTACAATGTAAGTGACTTGAGCTCTTTTTTCTAACCATGATTGCCTCATGGTAGGAAACAGAGCTCAACATACTAATAATAAAATTCTCGTGAGTTTCACACATATTTAAATATTATAAATTAAACCGGCAAAAACTCTCGGAAATACACTCAACACCGGCGGGCACGCACACTCGCCCTGATGATGAGCATCTGATATGCTCGAAACCCGGGTCCGCGTATACGATCCCCAACGTGAGTGTTTTTGCCGGTTTAATTTATAATATTTAAATACTAATAATATAAAATAAAATAACAACAATATTTTTTTTTGGCTAGCGCACTTCGTATTACATCTATTCGAAAAGAGCTAGTTTACACCACGTAAACAGAAACTAAAATAGCTTTTTAATCCCTAAGGGGCAAAATGTGATTTGAATTTAGTATATGGATATTTTTAGTAAAAGTTAGATCAATCACAAACATTGTATGAACAAGGTATCTACAGGCTGATTTTATTTGTATGTAAGAAGGTTTTTAAATTATATAATTTTATATATATTTAATTTTCAACGTAATAAATAATAACTTTTCTCAAAAACTACATCTTGAGACGACGTTTTCTCAACTGTAACGGATGGTAGTGGTAAAATTGTTACGATGCACTTCCGTAATTGTTCAAATATGAATAAAAATATATAAATTACCCTGTAACTATTTCTATGCTATGTCTTATTTTTACTAATTTTATCTAAATAAATAAACCTACTATTTTTATTCATAAGTTGCACTTACATATTTTCTAATAAAAGTATTTTCTAATATACACCTCGGGAGCCAAGTAACTTTGAATTCCTCTGCTGCACTCAGAATCCCTCGCTACATTCTTGATTCTACTCTAGAATCCTTCGTCCCGCTCTGGATTCAAAGAAACATTCGCGCCTTAAAATGGTTGTTTGCTGATTTAGTAAACAATCTACCTACTAATATAGATAGTTATTAGGTACGCGCTAAATTCGCAGACGAAGTCGCGGATTTGATTATGTGTAGCGGTTGGTTGGTTTAGTTATTTATGTAACTTGATTTAAAGTTATTTAATTGAGGAAACATAAATTATAGAATTAACGACATATGTATTTCCTCGGAATTAGGAATCGGAAACTACGAAATATTAATATTTTCTGTAGAATTGTTTACTCGCCTAAAAGTACATGATTCATAGGAATGTGCAATGCTACAATGCTTCCTTCCCGCCTTCTTTATTATGTAATTTTAGAAATTTCCTGTTGAAGTTATTTTTTTAGGGTTTCTTATGTGAAAAAATGGCCAAGTGCAAGTCGATTTGTTTTGCCCCGGGCAGGAATTGAATGATTAAGTATATATGTATCCAAAAACACAATTCCTTAAATTTCTCTCAAAAAAATCATGAATAGAGCTCTATAATTTGCAAGTTTTGTGTCTTCTTAGTAAAAAGTTTATTCCAAACTTCTGACATTTTTACAGACCACGTCGACTTAAACAATTTATATAAGTGAAGTTACTTTCATCTTTTTCCTTATCAAACAATTGACAACGCATATTTTTTCCTGTTCAAATGGAATATACCTATGTTTATTTCATAGAAACAAATATTAATTTGGTTTGGGGTAATTATGAAGGAATTTCCTTGAACAGTGACTGCGAGTAGTGTCATTTTGCGACAGTCAAATTTTCAATAAAGTTATTCTGTAAAAATTAAACTCTTTAAAACAAGATATTGAAAAGTGTATTCTCGCTGACATAGCATTCTTCTCCCACTAGCCTTCAAGATTTCATATAACTATCTCTCTATATACCTACTTAGCCTGCAGCACCTGAGAAGAGAGCTATAGACTTAGACTTTTTCATCACTCTTTTTAATTTTTAATTCTAGAAACAATACTTCTTGGTAAACCAACCAGCAGCTACGCTCGCAAGACGACAGCCAGTTTGCAAGTGTTCCAATCGTCAACTCTCATTTCTCAACTCCACAATAGAATGCCCCAGTCCGCCCAGTCACCGACGCATTAGCGCAGCGAAACGACGTCCGCGGAACACTTCGACGAAACCGGTTTGAAAACAGTTTCAAAATAATTAAACAAAATTCCAGTAAAGAAAGTTGTGACCAGTGCTTTGATGGTGTGTCGAGGATAAAGCGAAGCCTGTAGAATATGAACGTAAGTTAATACTTTTCGCACGCGTAGTTTCTAATTTGAAAGTGAACTAGTAACACTGTTTATGGTTCCTTGTTTTTTTTTCGAAGGGTAGCAAGCAATGGTAACAAAGGAAGTCAATATTGTAGTTAATAGGTGGTTCCGTATAACACGAACGATTTATTTTCATTATAAACTATAAATAATAAGTCTGATACTATATTATACTTGGTTTGGGGAGTTGGGTTGGGCATCGTTTTGGAATTTCAAGATCCTAGGTTCGATCCCGATTCGGACTGTTATTGGGTTTTGCCGAAATATAAATTTGCAGTAGCAGTTCGAAGTCTGGAATAACTGTTTTCAGTAGATGGCCCACTCGGGTCTGTTATATTATATGGGACCAAAACATAAGTATATCTGGCGAAATTTAGGTACTTAGACATGTACATACCTCTGTGGGGATATAAAGGGGGGATGATACCTATCTATGTAAGTCTAAGATAGTGTAGGTGCCTTTTAATCCTTTTAAGAAGAAGGAAATAGACAAAGGGATAGTAAATACCGGAAGGTGTCGAAAGTAAAAAGGTTTTAATTTTTAACTGACCATAAACTACTCATTCCTCTTTCTCCAACTTCTTGTTCGAGTTAGCTCGTAAATATTACTTGCTCAGTGCATGATCGTATACCTAGTTGTCTACGTTAGTAACTGAAATGCTTTCATTTTGATATTACATATACCTAACTTAATTGCTTAGTACTTACGTACATCATGATTTTTTATATATTTCCGTAATTACCTAGTGCGAAATTACAATTCAAGTTCCTAGTTTTTCATGCACAGAACATGACAGAACTGACAAGTGTCACTACAAAGTGAATTTGTTTTTGTAACAATAGATATTATGTCAAATTAAGTGAATATTGTATGCGTCATTTACTACGTCTATATCATACTTACTACTTCTGCGAATAATTTATGACATTAATAACTTTACATTTGAAAGTTATAAGGTTCTGCCTGCGACATCATCGGAGTCCCAGGTTCGAATCTTGGCAGAAACAAGACTGTGAATAGGAGGTGTGTCTGTATGTGTGTATGACAGAGACCACACCAATCCAACACACCCACACCCTCTCTTCTTCTCCCTCTCTAGTTAATTTCTCTTCCGCGATACAGAGGGTTCAAATACAAGAAGGTGTGTATGCTAGATTCTAGGTAGGTGGTAGTTATTTTACGTTAAATATGAACTTTTGAATGCTTTTGACTAGTTGTAATAAATCAGAACTATAATGTAACCTAATCAGGATCCGATGTTTTTAATATCAAAATTATGTCTAATTTTAGTATTGAAATGGTTTTCCTCTCAGGTTGAATTACTTGGCAATAGTATAAAACTATTATTTATTCTGTGTCAAAAAGTTGTTTGCTCCTAAAGTTGGATTCACTGCAATTCCACGAACCGCAAAATGATTTTACATCCTACATAATAAAATGGAAACTTAAGATGTAAACGCATGAGCTCTACATGACTACGTTCTTTTTGTTGTGACTCTACGCAGTATCTTTTAGCCGGTCTACCGTCTAAGATGGTAAAGTAGGACACTTAATAAAAAAAAACATTGTCTTTCTTGAAGTAGCTGAAAATATACTACTCAGGTGTAATATTTAAATAACAGGAATATTTTTTTTTTACAAAATTACAAATGTAGTAGGCGTTATAGCAAACATGACAATGTGAAAAAAAACTTTATTAGAAACATTAAATGCCATGCAAATTGATATATATATATATATATATATATATATATATATATTCTATAATACTAAAACTATTATTAAGTGTAAAATTGCATCAGAATGAGAATATCCTACTTACCTACAAAATGGAATCAATGCACCTATCTGTTCAGAGATCTGAAAAAGAACTAGGTTTATACTGAAGTCCCCCTATGAACAGATTACAGAACTCCCTGAATTTAGGTGAAGTCCTCTTTAATGAATTATTGTTTAGATTCAGAAGAATAACACTACTGGCACACCTTGTGACGCGGCAAAATGACCGGTATACATTACTTTTCACTATGGGCAAAATGCACAAATCGTGTGACACCATTCGTCAAGTATGGTCATGAAAAATAACAGAAATAAAAAGTTGAAATGTTGCCAGTTTAATTAATAATAATTACTCACATCCTCAGAAACCGAACATGCGATTTTGAGCTCTATATCTTCCGGTTTAATGTTGGTCTGGTATAAAGTGCGGTTGGTCACCAACGTAGCCTTTGTTGCTTTCTTGACTTCACTTTCACACATCAATAACGAATTAATATATACCTACTTAGACCTGTATCAAGGAGGTTTCGATTGGCTAGTCTTTGGTTTAGCAAAAGTACCTATTCAAATTGTGTACGTAATTTATTCTATGATATTAGAATAACATATTATGCTTTCTCACAAAAACTAATACTCTTGTGAGAGTTGTGAGGCTTTAAAAGTCTCCTAAAATAGTTAAATTAATATCGTAGTGCTTTCGTTAGGTATACCAAAAATAATAACAATAGTTAACGATTAACCTAATTACGTGTATGATATACATAAGTAATTAATTTTTCACCATTTTCCATCGGTTGTATAAAGACTAATTTATATTCTTTAGTAAAGAGTTGAGCAAAGAAAACAAAATATTGAAAAGGGGCGTCATAGGGTGCACACGGAACATTGGGTATGTTCCAAGGCACACACTTAATATTAAGTCTCATTACTAAAAACTCATTAATATTAAGATCTTCTTCATACAAACATCGTAGGCTGTTCACTCCACAGACCTAGGATTTTTTCGCTACGCTCAACAGACCTACGAAGTGTGTGAGTGAAAGGTCCTAAGCTGGTACAAACCGTCGCGAGAAAAAAAGAGATAGTGAAACAAGAAGACGGTATGTCATTTTTTACTCGAGTAAGAGGCCATAGCGTCCCGGGCTCTTCCAAGTTGGAAACTTCCAAGTTGGCGCGAATTTTGTGTATTTGCTCAAATATCTTACGATTATAATATAAAATATGTATTCTGCAAGCATGGTGTCTTGTTCAGTGAGTGAATGTGAGGTTACAAGACACAGTAACCCGAACATATACACGTTTCACAGGTAATTTATGTTTATTTGTACTGCTTTTTGGATAATCATTATTTCGTCATTTTGTTTTAAAATTAGTTATATGAACTATGGAAATATTAGATAATAGATTTCTCTTCATACTTATCATCAAATTACATTGCTAAATGAAGAATTGGTTGGTATTTTACGAAAAATACAAAAACATTTGTTTACGATAGGGCTTGACAAAGTCCTGACGTCACAAGTATCGATAAAGTCGATAGTTTATGTCTGACCTGTAGCTTCGACGTGAATGCTTGGGTACATATTCGAACCTCAAAAATAACCGGTAGTTATTTTAATCATAAATTGGTTTAAAAATAATATAATTACGTAATAATTAGCGAGAAGTTGACAGATCAGTTTATAGCTTATTGAGTATTTACGAATAAGGGAGAAAATATTATCACAACATATATTATTCAAAATTTATTATGATGTTTTCTGTGAAAAGTTCCCCTAACTCTCAATAAATAATTGGAAATATCTCTTACTTCTATCATAAAATATTAGTATCTTTATACAAATGGCTATTTAACAGAATTTGAAATAACTATATGTTGTATATAATGTTTGTGTTCTTACAGATTACCAACAAATTTTCAGTATGTAATAAAAGGGTTCGGATTATTGACGCAATCTAAATTAAAACTACAGTTTGTAGTAAACTTTGAATCAAAATGCTTCATACAAAGAAAACATCAGTTTATACTAATGAAAGACTCAATACCAACTTTTAATGTCCCTGAATGCATAAAGCTGTGGAAATGGTAGTCAATAGCTTTAGGAAATGATGACACAAGTAACGTAAAGTTTAATTTGTAGTAAAATACATGGTGACATTTTTTTTCTTCATGTAATGGCTGTAGGATATGTTGAGTCAATCTAGTAACCCTTTCCTTAGCGTCCCTGGTGCAATAAAGTCTACAATACTCGCTTCATTGCAGCGCTGGATAGCTATGACTATCCTGACACAAAATAATTTTTAGTTTTCCTTTCAGATCAAATTGAAAATAAGACGGCCCTGACCTTACTTAAATAGAGATATATTACCTTCGTTAGCCATTACCTGCCCTTCAAATCAAGTACTGTCTCCAAGGAAAAAAACTTATTAACTAATGTTCTAAATTGTGACAAAAATTACAGAAAAAAATTAGCTCTTAAGAAGTTTAAAAGCTGAAACAAAAATAATGATAAAACGGCTTTTAGACTTAAAAGCAGACTTTAAAGAATTATATGTTTTGTAGGCCAGTTAGTAAAGATCATCGAAATTATGTACACATCGTCATTTCTACAGCCAAATGAGCTATGTTTACACAAGGGACAAATTCGACCTTTGCTTACCACATGTGAATGGTTTACGCAAATGGTATTCAGATAAATGTTATTTAATAATTTACAGTACCTGTATATTTGCAGCTTAATGATTTTGTTAATGATAATCATAATACTTAGTAATGGTAAGTTTTATTTAATCTTGTTACGATGAAGTTATAGTAGTTTACTTTTAAAAGTGCTGTACCATTTTAGACCTACAATAAATGCATTTGACTTCAACTTTGAATGAGTTTTATTTTTAACAGATCAAAAAGGGAGCAGATTCTCAATAAGGTTGTATTCATGTTATGATATTTGGTTTGATTTTCATTTGAAAACATCGTATTTTGTTTGAAAGGATATACTTTAAGATTCATCCCTTTGAAATTTCATCATAATCAGTTAAGTAGTTTGGTTTTTAAATCATAATAACTTGAAAAATAAGTTGTTCAAGTTAATGAAATTGCATATATTGCATTTCTGTGTTTTCAGTGTTGTTTACGATCATTACAATAGTCTCAATGAACTATATAGGGCATCATTTTAAACGAATGTGTCCTAAGATTCAACAAGTAAAACTGTCGATAGTATTACGCTCGGGTCATTACAACACTATGTCACTCACACATTTACATTTCATTTTTTGTTACACCATTCATCCGTCACTGTTGGTCTTGTACATCCTAAGCCTATGGTTCACTCCCTTATTTGAGATGTTAGGTCCAGAATTAAACATAATATCGATTGATCTCGTCATTATCTGTATTTGTATCGTAACGAAATTTTAAAAATATAATTAAGTTGAAAGTTATGAGCATAGAAAACTTTATATAAAAATCTTTCGAGGCTCATAACTCTCAAGTTAATTATCTTATTAAAATTTTTTTTACGATACAAGCCTAGATAATAAATAGATCAATCGATACCATGCTTTGTTTTGGATCTATGTCCTCAAATAAGGGAGTTATCATCCTACGACGTTTGTATGGAGAACTGACCGGCCAGTTCACACAATCTCAACTCAAATCTTTCTCCTAGCGACTATAATACATTATCCCGAAAGTTGCCCCTGACTCCCTTGAGACCAATATGGCTGTTCTTCTGATTTCATACCGACCAGTTTTCATTGCTGAAACCAGCATCATTGCATTCACTGCCTGGATACTAGTCCTCAATATTTGCGATACGGCATCGGGGCCATAGATCAAATAAAATATAGGTATATCTACTACATCGGGGCTGTGGAACCGCAAAAATGACATTACTAGTGTGGTGTGTCAACAGTCCTATACCCATCAAAACGGTAGTGACAGTGACAGTCATAGTACCTATTTATTTTCTGAATGCTACATTTCTTTATTTGCATTTTTTTTATTGCTGATAGATAAGCCTTTGACCACAATCTCACCTGATGGTGAGTGATGATGTTGTCGAAGGTGTTAACAGGCTTAACCTAGAATTACTAATAATTTTTTGCTACATTAGTAAAAGTAATATCAAACTGAATTATGATTTGAAACATTTCGTTTACAAAGTTGCAGTCTGTTTTTACGATCTGCATATAGGTTATCTGCATATTCTTGAATCACTTCATTATTGTCGGCTCGATTCGATGAGTCACATTAACATATTTATACCCGTAGGTATCAAAGGTCAAAAGCCGACCTATCAGAAAAATGAGGAAAATATACCATAAATAGAATTAATTTTACTTCTAAACATATATTTCGCCAACAAAAAGTATGTAGGTCCCCGCTGACTTGGAATTCACGAAATCGACGTTTCGTATTCCTTTGTTTTCTCCATTTTTATGATATTTTAAGTTTTTTTTAAATTGTTTAATGGTCATCTGAACATGGCGGAAGTTTTATTGATTTTCATATTATTATTGGGTCATACTTTCTTTAGAAATTATTATTTGGAAAAAGGAAATTACGGGGTGACTCTATAATTCTGGTATATCTGGTGAAAAAAATAAACCTATAAACATAGTTTATTCTATTATACATATTATTATAGGGGGCGATTTAGACTTGTTACAGAAAATAAAACAAAACGTGAAATAATTATACTTAGTTCAATCTCAATGCGTGAAGCACGTGGTGACTACGACCCTTAGTGTCCAAAATTCGTGTAAATTAATCGTAATAAACATAAAATTTTCAACAAAGATTCGATAAAGACACATTTGTCTAATAGGACGTGAAAATTCGTTATTATTGATGAGGAATACCAAAAGTGAATGTAGAATACGCGCCCAGGTTTTTCTTTACTTATTAATCAAGCAGTTATGGAACAAACCTGCAGCACGGATTTGTTTCACACTTCATTATACCGACGGTACATTTATTTTTAAATCAAAATAATTATATTCTTAAGAAGGGGTCATCTACAACATTACCAAATTTAGGGAATCGCGCCAATATAAGACGTAACTGCAATAGGGTACTTACCCAATCAAGAAATTACCAGATGGCTTAGAACCGGCCAGGGAAGGGTAATCTTATAATCATTACTTAGATTTTTCAGGTAGAAATTTAGCTAAATATTACGCAATTCAAAATCGGCAGATGGATACAGATAAACACTGTGACATCCATTGTTTTTTCGTCCAAACCATGTGATGCTCGTTTTGTTCCATTCCCGTAGGAAAAAGTTTCCCTCCAAAAACTTCTCTCCTGAAATTGGCAATAGACTCTGCCCCAAGAACATATTCCCTCAAGTAGAAAATCTATCGCCAAGCACCTAACGGTGTGTTCCAGCAGCTGTCCTTGAGAGCCAGTAATTATAGGTTAGCCTGAACAACATCTTCGACCACACCATCAGGTGAAATAGTGGTCTGGTCAAAGGTGAATCTATCAGCTATAAATGTAACTATAATAAATTGGATTGGATAATAATTGGCTATGGATAAATAGTACTTAGTAATTAAACAACTTTAAACGGTTTAAATCGCGTATATTTATCATTATTATTGTCCCGACATTTCAAACACGTTGCAGTGATCCTTTCACCCCGACACGAGTCACCCCGTGACCACGATCACTGCAAAGTGTTTGATACGTCGGGACAAAATTAATAATTACTAAGTATGTGTAATAATCGCGAAAACCTAAGACAACATTATAAATTGTACTTGTTTGGATGTATTTTTGATTGTACAAAATTGGGTCTACACCCCCCTAACTTACTTATATAAGGGATGACGATGGGGTGACGAAATTATATTAGCTTTTTTAAGAAGCGTAATAGAAAATGATCTACCAGTTAGTGGAATTGATATTTATGTTGTGATCATTAGATAAAATTTAAATTTTATGAGTCATAGCGATTACGCATTTTAGGAAGTTGTGTGGCCGGTCTTGACTCGGATGGTTCTCCAATGATTTTGTGATATTCCTCGAAATCGCTTGGCTTGTAGGTCATAAAAGTAATTTAGGTATATTTCAAACCCTTAGTAGTAATAAATAGCTGAGTATGGTAAACCTTATTATGTACTTGTGTTTTTCTTAGCTAAAACAAATATTTTATACTTAATATCTTTGTTCTTTTATAGTTATATACTTCCCCATACGATGGTTAAGAACAAAATGACAAATTAGTGTCATTTCATGTTGGCTGAGCGGTTAGAGCGTACCTCGGTTATAGGGTTGGATGGCGCGGGTTCGAATCCCGCACATAACTATCATTTTTCCTCTCGTTGTAATTTTATAATCTTTAATCTTGATTTCCTTTGTGTTTTTGGAGAAGACATATAATGTACCGACTATGTGAAATAAGGGTAGGACATTGAGGAATGTTAAAAATAATTACTTATAGGTTACTTATCAGATGGCATAACTTTCAGATTTTTCGGCCCGCAAAGCCTTTCATTTCAACGATTTTTTTATAAGTAAAAATCTGTCGCCAAGCACCTAACGGTGTGTTCCGGCAGCAGTCCTTGAGAGCCAGTGAAGTAACAGGCACATGAGACTTAACAACTAAGTCTCAAGATGACGGCCGCAGTGCAAATCATGTCTTGTGACGAAATGCATCTGTTATAGGCAGAGGTTAGTCCGCTTAACATCAGGTGGGCCTCGAGCTTGTTCCGTCATAATAACATAAAAAAAAGTAATGATCTACTTACCACATCTTAGTAAGTACATATAATATATCCGAATTAACAAACTATAGAGTCTAGTAAATTTTGCATTTGGGTGTTGTTTGAGTGTTGAATAAAAAAACACTCAAAACGCATATTTGGGAACAAAGTATCACTTTTGCATATTTTCCAACTTTACAGAGCATAGTAATTTTCTTAACGTATTTTTTCAATAAATCTTCTTTGTTTTAGAGTATTGTGGCATATTTAACTATCTTAAATGCATAACGGATTCGTGGTCAATCATCATGACTAATAAAATACAATACAAGAATGAGTTTCTGAGAAAGAAGCAATAATATAAACTATGGTAAGGGTATCAAAAGTGTTTTTTTTATTGCTAACTGTTATATTCCGGAAGTAATCTTTTAAATGCCTACCATAGTTTTACAGCAGTGGCTGGCGAGAAAATAATTTTCAGACATTTTTAGCGTCTTGTCTTATGGAATACTAAGAAACGCATTAATTTTGAAGCGCTCGTAGCGAAGTTTACTTAGCTGTTCTCAACCGATCAGCAAAGTTAAGGAACGTCGCGCGCGGTTGAGTTGGATGGGTGACCGCTAGTGACATTACTACTGAGCGTTTCCGTGCTTCGGAGGGCACGTTAAGCCGTCGGTCCCGGTTGTTGTCTTAGGATGGCAGTCGTTATAGCATGGTGGTAGGGCATTTTGCGAATGCCCGCCTGGCTAGCTACCACCCTCAAGTAGAAAATCTGTCGCCAAGCACCTAACGATGTGTTCCGGCAGCTGTCCTTGAGAGCCAGTAGTTCTAGGTTAGCCTGAACAACATCTTCGACCACATCATCACTTACCATCAGGTGAGATAGTGGTCAAAGGCTAACCTATCAAGCATAAAAAAAAACGCTTTAAATTCAAGTTATATTAAGAGTGTACATATGCGGATTTGTAAATGTACTCGTATTTATGTACAAGAAACGACATAACTAATAAAATTCTAATTTCCATACCTGCCGTGAAGAATACAAGTAGGACTGGTTTTATTAATTAAAAGTCACGTGTAGGTAAGGCTTTCTCTACATTATCACGTAGGTCTATGTTATATAACAAGGCTAAGCACGTAACATAAAATTACCGATAACAGAACCTTTCACAATATAATATTGGCACGTTTTTTTGAGAGTTGTTCGGATTTTAATTCTAAGTACTGTATCAGCCGGATCGTCCACTGCTGAACACAGGAAAATCTAAAATTTACTGGAAAGAAGAAGAGTAGGTATATAAAGAAAATTTGTCAATATTAAGAGAAATATAGCTCCGTTCGCGCTCAATCCAACGGGAAACGATCGGGGATCGCGGCCTGCGTGTTTTGATGCGTGGAGCTATAGAAAATTTGGAAAAGGGGGATTTATAAGGGGAAAAAACACAAAATTTTGAGTGAAAATGTCAATAAAATGCTAATAACTTTTACACTATTCCAGCTATTAAACTGAAACTAACGTGGGAAGGACCGCTACTAGCGGCCGCTAATTACTAAAAACAAAAACAACATACAAATTGAAAACGAACAAAGACAACACAAAAAATCGAAAATTCTAAGACAAAAAATTGCATAAGTTTGGTTTTTCAAGTGTAGTGTAGAAAATTTATATGGGACAATACTAATTAAACATTCTAAATAGGTTGCTCGCGGAGACGCAACTTTTGATAGGCTACACTTGATATTTTAACGTGAAGTTGACTCTGCTATTCTCAAAATGTGTTATCCTTATTAACACCCTTATCCCCACGCTAGGCAGGCGGCTTGGGGATCGCAATGTAAGATAGTAGTTCTTTAGAAGGTGCTGCTGCCCACCTTCCAGTATAATTATTCCCTTAGTCGCCTTTTACGACACCCACGGGATGATATGGGGAGGTCCAATTCTAACCCGGCACCCCACGGGAAAGTAAATGAGATAAAACATTCCAAGTCTTCACTTATGTAATTTAAAGATTACAGTGATATATTTAAAGGCATGTGACCGAAAAAAAATTGCCCTCGTATTAAAACACTAGTAAGTATAACTTTTTACCACGGGACGGCGGAAATCCGTGTTGCCTCTAAGTGTCAGCAATAACGGCGAGAAAGTTTTGGGTTTGAGCTAACAAATATAAGTTCCCTCCAATATACATTCTCATTCATTTAACGTATTTTGGTGTTTCGTCTTCCAGACCAGACACATTTCTATACTCAAAAAATCTAACACGCATAGTACTTATAGAACTTACTGTGCCGTGGGAAACAAACATAGGTACCTAAAGACCACAGAATAAAAACAAACACATATTATGACCTAACTAATGAATTAACCAAAAACGGTTATGTGGTTAATTTATATGCCGTAGAAAGAAGACCAAAATCCCTATATAACCTACTTTAAGACCTTGGCCTACCAAGAACAATCGTAACTTCCACCCTAGAACGTGTATCTAAGGCGGCATTAGTCTTACGATGGTTAGGTAGGGAAGGAGGCTCGAGCGGTGAAGGGGAGCATTGATATATCATAAAGGCCCCTTAACCCTACTCCTGGGTTGCAAGTTCCAGGTCCCTCTAGCCTCTTCCTATGCAACGCTATGGACCCGGCACCCGAACGGTGAATCCATGGAATGCTAAGTAATTCGTATCTAAACAATAGAAACGTATTAAAAGTAAAGTTGTTGCAATTCTGCAGGTTAAAAGTACCTAACTGTTTTGTTCGGGACTCACGATTTCTCACGCTCGCAACAAAAATCGATTTCTGCGAGAAAAATCGAGACTGCGGCTTTTGAACACCAAAACCATAGTAGAAAGAGTGGGAAGTATGTTATCTTCATACAAACGCACCGCGCGCGGCTTGTATGTGTGCGCCATAATATCTATGCGTCCCGCACGCACACTCTAACAAAATCTCGACCTGTTACGACCGTGCGCCAGTCGGGGCTAACATCGCACAAAGTTTGAGCGTCACGGCTTTTCGACACCTCTAAATAAATTAAAAATGTGTGATAATCGCAGGAGAACTTATTGCTGTGTTTGGCTGTTTAAACAGTTCATCTATTTCAGAGTTGTCTCTGTTCAGATTACCTACTGAACAGGAAAGGTAAGCAAGTTATTCTAGCATACCTATAATTTTTAATTGATGATGAGTGAGATACCTATAGATTTTATTTGGTAGTTTTCTATCAGGCAGACGAAGTAGGCAGGCCTACTTTCCCACTACAATGTATTACCTAGGTATATTTGATCTGTCAATTGATATGCCGCTATTGCTTTGTTTACATTTAGTCATGCCGATTTCTCAGTATTGTAGGTAGGTAGTAGTAAGTAGTAAGATTGAAACAAAGTTAATTGAATGTGTCTGTCTCGAGATATTGCTATCAAAGCACCATTTTGACATATTTTTAGTTCCACCAATAATTCCCATAGTACAACTTTTAAAAATGTAAGTTATAGTTTTCGAAATATAAAGGTATTTAGCATCAAATTACAGAAGCAAAGTTATTTTGGTTTTTTCATATGCGAAAACAAACAAAACTTACAAACAATAAAAACTAACGCAATAACTACACATGAACTACGCTTTTTTATAAATAGTACTGTTCTGAATCTTGAATACATTTCTGTATTTGTTAGGAAAACTATTGTTGAACTTTATTGAATCACTAAATTAGCAATACAGAGATGTGTCATCTTTGGCAAGGGCCGGGCTTTAAACTAGTGAATTGGTTGACAGTACTATCAGTAAACTCACGTAAACTACCGTAGGTACTCGTACACATCACCGCCCCGCGTCGCCCGTCTCTGGCCCCGCAACCACATAGGTATCTTCTGTCGCTCTTCCTATCATCGTGAAAGGCTTCATCATTGTTTAGGTAAAACCGACCTCACTTACCCTGAACCCACACAACATAAGTAAAAAACACATCTTCCCGGCCGTTGCCAATTTCCAGGCACTGAATTAAAATTTTGCTAAAAGTGACAACCCTGAGACAGACAAGTGTGGTAGGTAATTATATCGCGGATTGGGTCGGAGATGGCGTACTTCCTCTCTTTCTACTATGCCAAAACAGCTCTTTTTGTGGTGATCTTTTCGTTCAAACTTATTTTCAATACACTGCGTCTTCCGTTGAGTGACGAAAACGTCGCTTTTGGATTCTCGGGTCCTAAGTTCGATTCGATCCCCGAGTCGGTGAATTAACGGGTTATAGCATAGACAAAGGACAATTTTTTTTGTATGGCTATCATAGTTACCAGAAAAAAACTTGTCTAATGACAAGTTGCTAATACAACATAGCACAGACCACTGTTGTAGCAGTTCCGAGTCAGGACATGAACTGAGCCCATGCAGTATAAACGACATCAAAATAGGCTCTTTTTCTTCACAATAGATACAAGTTTCAAAAATAATCTTCAGTTTTAGGGTTCCGTATCCAAAGAACAAAACGAAACCCTATTACCGAGAACCGTCAAGTGCTAGGTGGACTCCTGTACGAAGAGTTTTTGGTTAATGTATCCCAGAAACAGCATGCACTGGTGAATAAATTTGTTACAAAACAGTGTGCGAATTTGTATCGAAGGTAATTGTTTGGTTTATTAAATGTATAAATCACAGAAGTTGGATGTTTAAGTTACCCAATGCATTAGGTATATATGAAAACTAGTTTTTATATCTAATTACTTACGTATTTATAACGGTTCAACGATATATTAGACTAATAGCATAATTTGTAATGCTGTTTTCAATCACAATCTAGTTTGTAATTTGTAATACACTGCTATCCAATACTGTTATTGTGTTTATTTAGTGATGTCAATCAAAAACATAGCTTGATGCTTGATTAATATGTAACATAAGATCGTTTTTATCCCGATTTACTGGACATAGGTAGATCCCGAGGGTTTACAGTAGGTAATACAAATTGAAAGGAAATGCTTGAAAAGCTATTACTATACTTAGGTTATAATTTTTTTATATAAAACATAAATATAGGTATTTTATGTTATTGTAACGGACCAAGCTCGTGGGCCCACCTGATGTTAATCGGACTAACCTCTGCCTTTAACGGATGCATTTTATCACAAGTCACGAATTGCACTGCGCCCGTCACTTTGAGACATAGTTGTTAAGTCTCATGTGCCTGTAATTTCACTGGCTCTCAAGGACACTAGAGGGTGGTCGCTATCCAGGCGGGCATTCGCAAAATGCCCTTCCACCATGCGGTGAAGCTCAAGCCCGCGGCGGGATTCGAACCATGAACCTGCTGCGTGGCAGTCCATAGCCAATACCACTGAGCCATCACTGATTCATAATAGATAGGTACTTAATTTAAAAAAAACTACTAATTAATAAATGTTACTATACCATAAATGAATTCCTTAGTGACAAATCTAAATGATGATTAAAGGGATCGGTCGCTGTGCTACTATTAGTTATATCTGTTGCTATACCCAAAATGGGTCATATGTAAACCTTTAAAAAAATATGTATTTAAGACCAGCATGTACACCACATATGACGCAATAAAGAATGGAGAATTAATATAAATTGAAAGGAAATGCTTGAAAAGCCGTTACTATACTTAGGTTATAATATTTTTATCTAAAACATAAATATAGGTACTTAATACAACCACAGTATAAATTGTCGCTTTGCATTTGGATTATGCCACTCCGCTCCACGAAATATTGAATAGCGCGCCCATATATTTGTTCCACTCCATTCAACAAGAACTTTACCTATGCAGACTAAAAAAAACTATTATTCTGTATAGGTATACAGACCTTACTACTTTACAATAAAGGTATATGAGTACTATATTTGTAGAGAACATTATGCTGTCGCAGCGACAGCTGGACAGAACAGCCATTTCAAGTTAAGCCTGTTTATAGAAAACTCGATCTAAGTAGGTACTTAAGTACATTATTTATCTATTATTTGCAGTAGTAATACCGGGTTCATGTATTAAGCTCACAGTAACGTTCGATTAGAGGCAAAAACAAGTGCAGAAAGGTCATAATTTTACGTTTATTTTAATCAATAATAATAATAATAATTTATTTAAATAACAATTTTAATAATTAAACATAATAAGTGAAATTCTGTCACATGTCAATTTATTTAAAATTATTGAGAGCAATTTGTTCTAAGCTATTATATACAAAAAAGTATAGTCAATGTTTGTTATTTTTTTAAATATAAGTAATACCTATTTTATTCTCAACCTTTTTGTGCCTCCTGTAAGATGTAAAAAAATAAGTTCGAATCGTTTATTAATCGGCATTGCTGTGGTCAGAGAAGTTCGTTTATTTGATTTGCTCTAGTGCTAGAGCACTAGAGCAAATCAAATAGACCTACCTATTAAATCGTTTCAACGTCTGCCTTTTAAATTTTAAAACCCTTGCCCAGAGTCAGTCCAAGTATCGATATAACAAACCTTTAACAACGAAGTCTGACTCACAAATTCTTGCATAAATATAAAAGGTTATGTTAGTCAAAACATAACAAAATTTTGCACGGCAACTGCGTACAAAAGTCAAGTCTAATATTGAGCAACTTTTCGACAAGGCACTAAATGCGTAAGAAGGTCGGGCTGGATCGTGACTGGCTTTCTTTACAGAATTCATTTGTTTTTTTGTTACTACTATGTAGGTTTTATCTTTATTATAAGCACATATATGAAGCAAAGAGTTTTACCGTTCACGACAGTATCCTTTTAAAGCAAAGTATCTCTCAGAGCTCTTTGAAGAAGCCTCAAGTCACGATGATCTTCTGTGGTTTCTTGTTGAAGCTGTTGAAATATCTGCTTTGTATTACTTATCGGCTTAGTAGGTTTATCCCTTGGGCATAAGACGTTGAATCAGTGCCCTTTGTTTTGGAAATCTTACCTGTCCTAAGCCTACCTGGGAGGCATTACATTGTTATGAAATATAGTCGTACAATATAAACGCTTAGGTATATTATATAGATAATAGAACAACTGAAAGGACGAATTAATGTTTATCTTACAATTAAAATGTCTGTAGATCAATTACAGACCTTTTGTTTAACAATGTTGCGCACCTACACAGGAAATTAAAGATACACATGTTTTTTTTATTCTCGTTAGGTTAGCCTTTGACCAACTATCTCACCTGATGGTAGGTGTTGATGTGGTCGAAGATGTTGTTCAGGCTAACCTATACTGGGTCTCTGATCTGATGTGTGAATGTAAATGCCAACGGTACATCGGGGTACTACTACTTGATCTACACTAAAAATATGGAGGTTCCTGCCTTGTGAGTGAAAAGTCAAACATAACTACGAAAACCCTAAGTTACCTTATGTTGACTTTGCAGTTGGGAAAGGACATTACAGTCATTCGCAGCCATATTCAGGATCATAAAATAATTTTTAACCATATTTAAGACAACCGCAAAATATTAGTTGAGATGATCATTTTCATATAAAGTGTTCTGCTCATATCATATGCAATGTCACTCTCCAAGACTTTTTGCGTAGACTCTACTCGTAAATTTAAGGCCCGGCCTATCTATAGAGGTCTGTATCTTGTGAATCGTACTATGAGTAGCACAACCTATATGCCCATGTGCCTGTTCTTATAATATAAATGTTTTTTGCAAATAACTCATATTTGAATACCGTCAAATATTATCGACTTTTTTCTTTTCACCCCTAACTCTTCGCCCCCATGGGGGCGAGCAGGGATTTATTTCCTCTTTATGGTTTCTAAGCTGACAATTAATGAAAATATGGAAGAGCATATCCCGGCTATATAGGGATGTTCGCGGGTTCGAATCCCGCTCATGGTTCAAGTTTTTCCCGTCGTTGTAACTTTGTAAGCTGACTAGCAATGTTCAAACAATCACCGACCGGAATAGTAGATTATGATACAAGTGAGCTAAATTGCTCATTATACACGAGGCTGTGTGTTGCAGCCCGAGCCGTAGGCGAGGGCGTAAATCCTCTGTCCCTACGTAGACTATCAAAACTCAAAAAAGGTTTTTTTTATTACCGTCGCAACTTGTTTCACATTACATATCACATTACATTAGAAAATAGATAAAATTTATTTCAAATATTATTAATATTTTCAGTTTTAGCAAGTCGTAAAGTATATATGGAATGTGACGTCGCTGGTCCTCGTAAACTCATGAAACTTATATTCGCGATATTTAGTTTCGATAGTATACGTAGGGACAGTCGAAATCAGCCGCGCGTATAATGAGCAAGTTGCTCACGAGTTTCAAACGCACTTTTTCAACACCCTTGCGAGGAAAAAAAATATTTATTGCACAAATGCGATACAAAGAACAAACGAAAATTATGGAAAATAGCGCGCAAGTTTTTTTTTTTTGCGCGCGGCAAATGTTATGGTTGATTACATATAAACCTCTTTGATGTTACAAATCTCTATTACCTACCCGGTTAAATTGAAAATGCTCTGTTTACTAGTATATAATTTGCAGTTAAGTACTAACTTAACTTTGTTGGGCTAAATTACCCGATTAAATTGAAAATGCTGTTTACTCGCATATAATTTGCTTAACTTTGTAGGGATAATTCTATTACGCACTAGTGTATAGTATTATTATGCACGACGGTATTATAGTTCAGTTTATAGCCCTAAAAACGATATAATAAAGCTCACTTTACGAGCAAGGGTGTTGAAAATGGATTTATTTCCATTTGTCCTCTCAAAAAAGAGGAAAAAATCCCTGTTCGGCCCCATGGGGTCGAAGAGTTAGGGATCAAAAGGAAAACCCCGATTATATGTGGCTTTGATGCGGTATTAATATACTTATTTGGAAAAAAAATATTTCTATTATGTATATTTTTTTATCTAAGTAAATGAATACTACAAAAATATGATACCGTAGCACTTCACCTCTACAGGTTTACATGTGCGCACTTCAATATGCATATAATTATTAATTGGTGTTTGGAAAAATTACATAATTTGTATATTTGATTGTTGATTGATTACATAATAAAAATATGCTTAACTTCCTTAAAACCTAAGTAGGAAGTGTTTTGTTATTCACACTTACCTTTACGTAAACTGTACGTGCCTTAACTGAGGAAATACTTACTCGTAGGTTTTATAACCGCCTATATCCTAACTATAAACATAAACAAGTAGCCAGGTGGTCTAGAAAGTGCCCACTACTGGCCTTACAACCTCACTTAGGTAATGCGGCCTCTGTGGAATTCCTCGTGCGCCAATGTTGAAAGGCTTAATGTATTTCGCACTAGAAACTTAACTTGGATTTAATTAATAGTGAGGACTAAATACTCCATGGAGACATGCAACGAAGAATAGATTATAGGCGTTAAAGTTTTTAATTTTCCAATTTGATGCGAATAACTCTGCCCATAGTGGTGGTAGAGCATTTTGCATGTTTGCCTCCGCTACTCGTTCCATTAAAGTTTCAGTCCCCATCAGTGGACTATACACTACAGTACCCTTAGGGAACTAAATAACACTGACTATTTTTTTAGCAGTCGGGACAGAGGTTACTTCAAAATTCAGTTCAGAGTTCTGAGTTCATTAATAACATAGGTCTGTGGTTCAAACACGTTCAGAGCATGTGATGTAAGAGAAACAATGCCACTAATTCTAAATTCCAACTATTTACGTATCTATGTAAGTAGGTGCAAATTCGTGGGAATGAATCCGAATGAATGCATCTAGATTTAGATCTTTCTGGTCTAAAAACTGATGTGAAATTCAAAACGCCTCGTAACCACAGATCATTGTGTGGATATTTGACCCAGTTTGGTATTGATTCAACAGTAGAACAGCTAATAGCTATGACATCATGACCTGGGTGGAACTTTTTACTTACATATACAGGCTGGATAAGCCCAGCTAGTAAAATTAATCGTTTAGATCATGGCAGGTATATTGTCCATACTTTGTAAAAGCCAATATGATGAGAAAGATATGAAATTTACCCAAGTTGCATAATGGCAAACACTCGAAACGTCTACAAAACAATTCATTTATAAGGATGCAAATTGTGCCTATGACCAAGTTCTTAATTAAATAATAAGACATACCTGCTTAGTCTCACTCAGGACAGAGCCTTTTGTGTGTTATTTATATACCTATTAATATTAACCTTTCTTCCGATATATTGATATGAATATATTATATATTGATATATGAAAACTTACGATTTTGATATTCTAATAGGTACTTAGCTATGTATATTATAATATAGACATAATATTACTATGCTAATATTTTGCTAATTGGTCGGTTTGACAAAAACTTCCGTTAGCAAGAAAATAGAAAGTCAAGGACTTTCATTGATGGCGACATGCGATTCGTTGCTTAGAAGTCGTTCCGAAACGAATATAAATAATTTATTCATTTCAGTAAATTTATTGGTAATTATATAATTGTTTTTTGACCTGTGATGATTATTATTGATATATTATTGTGGGCTCCTGAATGTTAATCCCCAATTCCCAGGATACTAAAATTGCATGACACAAGCACATCAAATAAAATTTTAACAGTAAAACCTCTTTCAATCATAAAATACGCATAATTAGGGATAACTCGAATACTACTGGTCAGATCTCACTCAAATTTAAATTGGGCCACACGACAAGCACCGGCCTTCGTATATAAAAAAAAAACATCTAAATCAGTACACGCTGTAAAGAGGTATGAGTCGAGGTAACACACATATAAAAACATTTGAATTTATAGAATCCTCCATTCTCCTCCTTTTTATCAAGTCTGTTAAAAATATGAAAAGGTATTCCAATGCCAAAATAACTGTCTATGTTATAAAAAACGTGTAAAATATTACCAATACATAGGTAAAACAAAAACAAATGGTACAAAGTTTTATTTTTATTGATATGATGATGAGACATAGGAAAAATGTCTCATCTGTTATTTCTCCGATAACAATATTAGGTATGTTGAGTAACAAAGGTCCAGTAAAAGCATTTTAGATAGTTTTATTTTATTTTAAATGTATCATATCCTGTTATTGCTCTGATAACTATGTGTTGAATGGTACCTAAGGTACAGCCGCAGCGTCCTGAATAATAAAAACTGTCATGAGTGACAGCTTCAGAGAGTTGTATCGATTTACAATAACACTACATTTATTTATAGGCCTTAATAATTCTTCATTATTAAACCAAGGTTGCAGTGCAGAATATATGTATAAGTATATAAAAATCACTGACTAACAGACAACGCACAGCCTAAACCGCTGGTCGCAGAGAGTTTAAATTTGGAGGGTGTATTTGTCTTGATGCGTAAGGGTGTACTAAGGCATACGAAAGGTTTTATATAATTTGAACCTTAAGGGGGTAAAAATGGGTGAAAAGGTTTTGCAAAAAGCGGCACAATGAATAATGCACCATTTTAAGGAAATATAGCTTCAGAGAGGTGTATCGATTTACAATACTATTTGATTTTTATTCTGCGGCCATCATAATTCTTCATTATTAATCCAAAGTTGCAGTGAAGCATACATAATAATAATCTTACTGTTAACATCATTTAATTTTTTTTAAATACTGTGGCGCGCCTTGGTTAGTGAACAGTCTTTATTTAACTATGTTTTAAATAATGCAACTGTTGCGCGGAATTATTGTCGCCACAAATTATACGTGAACTCACCTGATGAAGGGCATCGGATATACCCGAAATCTAGGTCAACAATCTCGACCAGCGAGAGTACAGCCGGTTATTGAAAACATTAATATGTCTCAGAGTCTCAGACTCACGATAACTTTCAAAATAAAATATGTATTTGGTATAAGTTTGAAGACATATCTATTTATTTACAAATGATGTTTGTTTATTTTAGTTTTAGGTAAAAAATAACAATGAGTATCTTGGAATCAGTCAACCTTAATAAATGTTATTTACGCATAATCAAACAAAACACGGCTCAACAACTACAGGCTGTCAACTTATTCTTGAAGCATATTTTATTGCATTATTGTAACATGGCCGTAATTATCTATTTCTCATAGACATGTATGAACATATTAGGCGCACATCTAGGCTCCTAGGACCAGAGCGTAAACCACAAACGAGAGTATTACCAAGGAGGTGTGTTTCAGGCAGGCGACCGGCCATAAAACTGAAGTCTATAGTACTTTTACAATCAATTATATTCTGCTGTTATACTTTGTGTTGTTAGCGGAGACATATCTACTAGTTTTTAATCTTTTCCCGTGTTGTTCTTATATTGTTAGAAAATCATGTTATACCGACCCCTCAAAAATAGGATAAGGGTCCTCAGGTACAAGATGGATGTTATGTATATTTTGTTACTAGATAAATACAGTATGGATTACAGCATTGTGAACATATTGATTACTGAGGGGGTAACTCTGCAAGCAATATGTTCACAAAGCTATATATAAAGCTATCGAATAAATTGAAGAAGACACTGCCTAGGTATTTGCCGCCTTTCATGAATGTCAACAACTTTTGTACCTTAAATCGGATAGACCCTGAATTACTCCAATACCACAACCAACTCTTTAAAACACCCTTCACATTGTGTTTATACAATTAACGAATGAAAAATGGCGGCAATTAGTAACGGCTGCCTTTGCTAAACTAACAATGGAGTCTATAGGATGCAGGTCACGCATTCGGAACTCGGAAGACATCGAGTGACCTTACCGAATACATGGCTTGACGTTTTAATACCTATAAGGTGATGGTCATGCACGCATGACTGATGCCAGTTTGATCATCTCAGTATCAAACAGGGGGCCAACTCCCATCTCTTAATTCAGTCTTTTAACCTTACATTAACAATTTTAATTTGTACTACCACATAGTAAACTTACATTAGAACTTCAACGTGTGATCGGGCTGCATGCATTGAAAAATTTGCAAGACGATGGTTAAATAAAGAACGATAAGAAAAATTGGAGTTATGAGTCATTGTCATGTTAGCTCAAGCGGTCAGAGCATACCCCGGCTATAGGGGTGGATGGATGCGGGTTTGAATCCCGCACATGACTATAATTTTTTGTCTCGTATATTTGTAATTTTGTATTAATATATGATCACATGGGAAGGCAGATGATCAACTAAGCTCAAAGAATATCCTTAGCGCCTTCGTAAGTGAAAGCTCTGTACATTCAAGTCACATATTGCCAAATATATTTTTGTAGGATATCCTGATGGAACAAGCACGAGACCCACCGGGTGTTAAGCGGTAACCTCTGCTTAACATATGCAGTTCGTCACAAGTGATGAACAGCACTGCGCCCATCACCCTGAGACAAAAGTTAAATTTAATGTGCCTGTTAGTAATTTCACCGGAACCCATACCATTCAAACCGGACCACAGTAATGTGAACATTATTACTTGGTGGTAGAAATAGGAAAGGTGGCAGTTGATACTTCCCCGAACGAACTTTATTAAGAGTATTAATAATTCTTAAGACCTGTTTCAGAATGTTCGAGTAAGTTCCGGTTATACTACCCAGAACATATTTAATAAATAAAACACTATCTTTGCGTTTCACAGTCATCGATTAGCCTATCTATATTTTAACTGACATTTTTATCATTCGGTTATTTTATGTTCTATTATATAGTATAACCGGAACTTACTCGAACATTCTGAAACAGGCCCTTAGTAGTAGACGAATTGTTCTGTTGCTACTAAGAATAAGTGGGGCCGACTGGACTTAATCCAATTTAACCCCGTGAAGACACAAGTGCGTTTACCGCTATCTTAGATCCCCTTTGGTGGTATCCCTCCGTTTCGTGGACACAGCCAGCAACCAGCAACCAGTATTCCGATCCGAAACTAAACGACGCTCGATATAGAGCATCGTTTAGTTTCGCTGTCACTTGGAAGAATACGCTAATTAGCCTATATAAGAAGGTGTGCTCGGAAAGGTAAGACCGTACTTCATGTCGGCCTATATTACATCTTCCCATACTAGATTTGCCTGTTTATGTCGGGATTCATATCGCAGTTAACACAGAAAGTTGTATTGTTGTTGCCAGTAGCAACTCGCCCGCATCTTGTTTCGCTTCAATAACTTTTTTTAATTATGAATTTAAAAACGACGTTGTAGGTATAGTGGGATACGGCCCCGTAAGGGGCGTAACATAAGGTAGTGCACCTTAGGTTGCTATTATAAAATTGTTGTCGTACGACATTTAACTAGAAATTACCACTATTACAGAGAACATAAAAAAAAAACAAACAATAAATCGAATCGACTTCAACACTCAATGAGTGAAATAACTTGTTGAAGTCGGTACCATGATGGTTCAAAAGTACCTATCATGACATTACCTATCATGGTAAACATTTTTTTTTACCCTTTTTAGTGACCCTTGCTACTTATGGGATCGATTGTCATTCAATGGCAATGGCTATATCATGATGATAAGAAAATATTTTGCAGTTATTGGAATGTAACTTAAAAACGGCTTGCCGATTTTGATGAAATTTAAATGGGACCAAACGGCAAGCATGAGCTTTCAAATAAAAAAATAATGATCAAGATCGGTTCACCCAGTCAAAAGTACTGAGGTAACAATTGAGTATCTCCTCCTTTTTTTGAAGTCGGTTAAAATACGGCGAAAAGAAGCCTATTATACGCTTTTGTAATTAATTTATTTATGACCGTGTGTGTCTGCGAAGGTACTTGCTTATTGGTACATGATTTTTTTTTTATGCCTGAGAGGTTAGCCTTTGACCACCATCTCACCTGATGGTAAGTGATGATGTGGTCGAAGATGTTGTTCAGGCTAACCTAGAAGTACTGGCTCTCAAGGACAGCTACCGGAACACACCGTTAGGTGCTTGGCGACAGATTTTCTACTTGAGGGTGGTAGCTAGCCAGGCGGGCATTCGCAAAATGCCCTACCACCATGCTATAACGACTGCCATCCTAAGACAACAACCGGGACCGACGGATTAACGTGCCCTCCGAAGCACGGAAGCGCTCAGTAGTAATGTCACTAGCGGTCACCCATCCAACTCATGACCGCGCGCGACGTTGCTTAACTTTGCTGATCGGTTGAGAACAGCTAAGTAAACTTCGCTACGAGCGCTTCAAAATGTTACGTTACGATACGGGGCAGTTGTTGAATACTTAATTAATATAGGCACCATTTCTTAATTACTTAATGAATAGGGGCGGTGTGATACACAGCGGTGCTATGCTCCTTCCACGAGAAGTGAGAGTGGATTGAATACTTACTCGTCAAGGAAACAGATATGTCACTACCGTGACTGATGCTCTGTTGCACACGGTGTCACAGATTAGTAACAAAAGATACAACAGGGTTGGTAGAATATAAATACACCTCTCCTTATTCATATCATAACACATTTCATACCAAATAAACTTAAAAAGACTTGTATTTTCCGCAATAATTTTTTTTTAACATATTCGCCCACCTGATTTTAAGCGGACTAATTCTCTGTCTATAAGAGATGCATTTCATCAATACAAGTCACGAATTGCACTGCGCCCGTTACTTTTAGTTAAGCCTCATGTGTCTGTGCTTACACTGGCTCACAAGAACTGCTGCTGGAACACACCGTTAGGTGCTTGGCGACAGATTTTTTATTTGAGGGTGGTAGCTAGCCAGGCGGGCAATCGCAAACTGCCCTTCCACCATGCGGTGAAGCTCACGCCGGCGGTGGGGATCGAACCAGGGACCTGCGGCACGCCAGTCCATAGCTTTTACCTCTCGGCCTTCATTACTTCAATGATCCAAACAGAAAAGGCGGCGTGTTGTTGCCCGTCAAGTCAACACACTCCAAAAAGAGTTCTATTTCAAGGCTGTATTGCATTTCTTTCTGCGACAAATTGAGTTTTAAGCTGTGGTAGGTATTGATCAAAATTGGATGCTTAGAGTAGAGAATTTATATAGTAGTTGTCTAACCGCTCACATCCGAATAAAATATTCATAAAAATATAATCAATCGTTTGAAAAATATACTGTGGACTGCTATTGACCTGAGTAATTTGTGTCACTTACGTATTTTGTGTCTAAAAAAACTAGTAGAGTTAATTTAAGCTTATGGTAGGTAGCCTGTCGTGACTGTCTTTATAAAAACATAACCTGTGACTAAGCACTTCTGATTTTTATGAAGGATTTTAGTTACCAGTATTTTTTTTTTTTTTTTTTTTTATGCCTGATACGTTAGCCTTTGACCACTATCTCACCTGATGGTAAGTGATGATGTGGTCGAAGATGTTATACAGGCTAACCTAGAAGTACTGGCTCTCAAGGACAGCTGCCGGAACACACCGTTAAGTGCTTGTCGACAGATTTTCTACTTGAGGGTGGTAGCTAGCCAGGCGGGCATTCGCAAAATGCCCTACCACCATGCTGTAACGACTGCCATCCTAAGATAACAACCGGGACCGACGGCTTAACGTGCCCTCCGAAGCACGGAAGCGCTCAGTAGTAATGTCACTAGCGGTCACCCATCCAACTTATGACCGCGGGCGACGTTGCTTAACTTTGCTGATCGGTTAAAAACAGCTAAGTAAGCTTCGCTACGAGCGCTTCGAAAAGTTATGATATTATATGTAATTTTGTTAGTATCTTTATTTAAATTAAAACAATGAAATCAGACTAAAATAAACAGTTGGCAGTTGTTTGTCATACTAAAATTATTGTACTCGTATAACTTTACACATCAACCTCAACACATATACCTATTAACGTTGTCAACTGTGAAGTCTGCCCGTGGGGTGCGTGGTAGAACCCCTATCTCTACCCGTGGGTGTCGTAAGAGGTGACTAAGGGTAACACACCGGAATGTGGGCAGCAGCACTTTCTGAGGAACTGATACCTGACTATCCGGCTGATACAGTACTGTGAAGTCAGCAAACTATGCATGATTACATAATACAGTCAGTTGCGTTATTTCGATTATATATTATAGTCAATTAAGTATCTGAAGTTGATTTAATTTTGGGCTTAACTTTCTATTCTTATATTAATAGATTATTTTTTTAATCTAACAGTCTCAAACAAAAAACTAAAGTGGCAGCCCTAACTTCGACATTTTGCATTGGCAACAGTTGGTAACACCCCAATAACAAGGGACGTAAAGTTCTCTTTGGGTTGCACAATACGCGTGTATAACGTTGTTTTCTGTTTGCAGTTTGTTCAACCGTAGCTTCGCATTTCTTATAACTAAAACACTATATAAGGAAGAAGTTTAAACACTATCTTATAATTTGATCGTTATTTAGTTTTGTTAAACATTATAAGTATATTTAGTACTGCGTATAGCAAAATGCTTGTGCGCTTTACTAAGTGTAATTTATGAATGACAGCGATTATTAGGTAAGGAAGTAAAGTTTTTAAATTAATGTTTTACAAACCAATTAGATTTTTTTTATTGCTTATAGTTATGCCGTTGACACCAGTCGAAGATGTTATACAGGCTTTACCTAATAGAATTTAGATTAATTCTAATACCTCTTACAACACTTCTCTATCTCTCTTGGCCTACTTATGAGTTATTCGAGAAAAACACTACCGACCCCACACCAGTGGGATAAAAGCAGGAACAACGTACAATATCTAAGAAGAATAAGCAGGCTACTATGCTAAAACGAAACGATGCTTCGTAAGCAACATCGCGTGAAGCACGCGATGTTAACCTCACCTCGGTTGGATTAAAATTCACTAGTTTCTCAAACAAGCACTCGTCATAATGTCAGGAAGTTATATAATCTTAACAATAACTCCTAGAGTTATTTTTTCTCACGAGTAATAGCACTGGACCACTGGTAAGTACATAGTAACAACAATAATAATAACGTGGGTATTAGATATTATTTAGATTGCTGCTGCTCTCTAATTGTAGTGTGACATATAAAAAAATTTACCAAAAAAATAGAACCGACTTCAACACTCAAATGTGTGAAATAACTTGTCGATGTCGGTACCATGACGGTTCAAAAGTACCTATCATCACAATATTGTGCGCATGGTACCGACTTCGACAAGTTATTTCACACATTTGAGTGTTGAAGTCGGTTCTATTTTTTTGGTAAAAATTTTTATTTTGAGCTTTTTAGTGAACTTTGCTACTTATGGGCTTATGTTTAACTTACCACCAGATATAGTAACATATAACAGACTAAAATTAACCCCCATTTAATGTAAACTTAGAACCAAAGTTTTAACATCTCGCTATCCTATTTAAGCAAAATTACTCTTAGTAAATCATTGTTAACCCAAAAGTAGTAAATGATCATTGTTTAATATTGCCATTTTAAATAAGTAAAGCTGTCTCACTCTCTCGTCTCACGTCAAACAACAAGCCATATGTGTTCCTACAAAATAAATTAATAAAAATAGTAATTTAAGTGCTGTGTAACCCAAACTAGGTTCAAAGGACAAAACAAATATCAAGTCAGTTATTGAAGACTTTCATTTAAAGCGAATACAACAGGATCCCTTAAATATTTAACAATCACCAAATGTACTAAATTATCATCAAAATTAAACTTGCTGTAATTCTTCTAGCGCATCGCCGGCCGCTGCCGCGGCACGCTCGCTCTGCTCGCTCGTCTCGCGCATTATTGTGGTCGCAAGTAACCTAACGCTCCTCCTCGCTTCGCTCGTCGTCGCACCTAAACATGGCTTTGAGATTTAGTGATCATTTACTACATTTGGTGTTCGATTACAATTTTTGGTAAAAGAACTAAGGGAATCCAAGCATTTTATGGTGATCATTATATTTAGTCCCCTACTTATGGGATCAATTGTCATTTACTGTTAATGACATTTACGGTTTAAGAACGATAGGAAAGATTTGAGTTATGACATCATGTCATGTTAGCTCAATTGGTTAGACCATACGCCGGCTCAAGGGGTGGATGGACGCGGATTCGAATCCCGCACATGACTTAAATTTTTCGTTGTATATTTGTGATTTTGTAATGTAATCCGCATAGCAGGCGTTATTGCAAACCTAACAATATTAAAATAAGACTATATATATTTTTTTGCTATTGTGGAGGAACAAGCGCGGGGCCCACCTGATGTTAAGCGGTATCCTCTGCCTATAACAGATGCATTTCATCACAAGTGACGAACTGCACTGCGCCCATCACCTTGAGACATACCTGTTAAGTCTCATTTTTGCCTGTTATTCCACTGGCTCTCAAGGACTGCTGCCGGAACACACCATTAGGTGCTTGGCGACAGATTTTCTACTTGAGGGTGGTCGCTAGCCAGGCGGGCATTCGCAAAATGCCCTTCCACCATGCGGTGAAGCTCAAGCTCTGGGCGGGGTTCGAGCCATGGACCTGCTGCGCGGCAGTCCATAGCCAATAGTTTCCAGCTCAATACACGTTTTATCTTCCTATCCAAAATTTGTATTTCTATCTTATACCGTTGTGAGGAAATATTACTGTGTTACCACCAAATTTGAGCTTCGATGAGAATTCATCATGATAGGAAAATACTTTTCAGTTATTGGGGTGTAACTCAAAAACGGCTTGACCGATTTTGATAAAATTTAAATGGGACCACACGGCAAGCATCAGCTTTCAAATAAAAATAGAGCAATCAAAATCGGTTTACCCAGTCAAAAGTTCTAAGGGAACAAACATTGACTAAAATATTAGGACAGGAAAACACTTTTTCAGTTTTTGGAGTGTTACTCAGAAACGGCTAAATCGATTTTGATGAAATTTAAATGGGACCATACGGCAAGCATCAACTATCAAATAAAAAAAGAATTATTAAAATTAGTTCACCCAGTCAGAAGATATGAGGTAACAAACATAAAAAAAAAAAAAAAAATACAGACGAATTGAGTACCTCCTCCTTTTTTGAAGTCGGTAGAAAACACGCAATATTTTAGCTTTTCTGAAAACAAAACCGGCAGTCAAAATTAAGGTAAAAAAAATTTAAGCGCTCGTAGCGAAGTTTGCTTAGCCGTTCTGAACCGATCAGCAAAGTTAAGCAACGTCCGCCGCGGTCATGACTTGGATGGGTGACCGCTAGTGACATTACTACTGAGCGCTTTCGTGCTTCGGAGGGCACGTTAAGCCGTCGGTCTCGGTTGTTGTCTTAGGATGGCAGTCGTTATAGCATGGTGGTAGGGCAGATTGCGAATACCCGCCTGGCTATAGCTACTACCCTCAAGTAGGAAATCTGTCGCCAAGTACCTAACGGTGTGTTCCGGCAGCTGTCCTTGAGAGTCAGTATATCTAGGTTAGCCTGAACAACATCTTCGACCACATCATCACTTACAATCAGATGAGATAGTGGTCAAAAGCTAACCTATCAAGCATAAAAAATAAATAAAAAAGTCAAAGTCAAGTTATGAAGATCAATTACAAATTTTAATATTGAAATATTCTACATTGTACTGCCACATTCAGCAAACAAAAATTGCATAGAGCCACTGCGACAAGAACGGGCAAGAAACTCGGGTCCATTATTTTAAACTTCTTTTAACAATGTGTTACATACTATATAATAATATTATTACAATATTTGTTTAAATTACGCAGGTGACAGGCGGTAGCTTGGCAGAGGCAGAGTTGTCTAAGCATTTTTGTCGTTTAAGTAATCACAAACTGTGTAGTAGGATTTCTTAATTAAAATGTTTTTCCGTGCAACTTGAGTCTTCATTCTGTGGGCGTTGTAATATGTTTAGGAACTTTATCATAAAACCGCACTCCTTAAAAGGACCTTATATTTATCTTTTCTAATCTAAAACATGGCACCGCTATTTTATATTTATTTTTAGTGTTGTAATATTGTGATTGTCACTGTTTAATTTAGATTTAAGTACTAATTTTTTTACGAACATACTATTTTCATAATATTTTCAAATCCCGTCTGCAACATCCACAACTCGAAGTAGGTTAATAAGAAGAACACATACTGAAGGAACGAGCCGAGAAGGCTGTTATTCTTTGAAATTAGGTAAATCGACAGATTTTATTTGACCTCCGATAACAGAAATATTAAGGAATTTTACTGTGGGTTCTATAAAGAAGATATACTTGATATGGCTTCTTGTGTACCTGTAAGCGTTGTGAGTAAAGAGGAGAAAGCAGAATAGATGTAGAACTGGTATGTGAGAGAAAAAAGCTTGACAAGGTCAGCCGCTACCTCTCCTAAAAGCCATGATGTGCTAAATATAAAAATTGGTTAAAGGAAAACGAGATGACTTTTGATTATTCTCAGACAAATGTAAAGATTTTTTGGAAATTAATGACGTTCATATATCATATTGCCTTTGATACCTTATTTAGGTATACTATCTTCTCCATTCATTGCCGCTTCGTTCTGGTCTGCAATTGTGTGTTAGCGTTAGCGGCAATGAATGGAGAAGATAGTATACCAAAAATCAGAAAGAACATTTTGAAAGAGGGGAGGTTTGTACTAAGCTGCGTACTAGATTATATACTGATACGGCCTTTTTATCCGGTACTGTTACTGATATATGGGTACCTACTATCGTACTATGTTTGGTGTAGACGACGTACGAGCGCTGCGAAAAATTGTTCCAGTTAGACGAAGCTTAGCATATCATCTTCAGAAGTATGACAGTTATTTTATATATTGGACTTGGATGTTGTTTGACGCTACGACAATACTATCGGGCTTTGGCAAGGAACTACCCTCATGACTGCTGGCTGACCGTTAGTCTGACGGGTGGCAGCACTGTTTATATAATGATGGATTGATGGCCCAAAACCATCTTAAAAGGAAAACGATAATGCTTCGAAGCTCCTATTTTATTAGGGTTTCGTAGTCATCACAAGGAACCCTTATAGTTTCATCATGTCCGTCTGTCCGAGGCTTTGCTAAGAGACTCTTAGTACCTACTAGAAAGCTGTAATGTTGTAGGAGTATGTACATTAAACAAGCGGACGAAGTGGTAAAATAAAATTTTGAAAAAAGTTTTTTTAAATTCCATATAATATGAGATGTGGGTAATACATTTTTTTCTTCGTCTACCCCATCATGTGAAGTATTGTTAAATAGGTCTTTTAAAACTACTTCGGGGTTGCGAATACTATTTTTCGATTTAATGCTCTATTTACAAAATATTACACTTTAAAGTCAAACCTTTCCCAGCTAGGTAAAATAGTGCTTTCCAAGCAAAGGATTCCAACATAAATCGTTGGTTTTCTCTTTCATACTGGTTAAACTGTTTTCTTTACTCCCACAAATGATTTGTATGCAAGCAATATACAAGTAAATAGATACCTACAGCAAAACGTTAATGGATTTAACAACCATGTTTCTAAAGTTAAAGTGGTGAAACCTTAAGATCAGATTTCACAAACTGGTTGGGTTGAGTTTAGTTCGTTTCTTGAACGTTTGATTCCAGTAATTTAGTTATTATTTATCAAACTGAGGTATTCTTATGATAAAATGCCTTCGTACCTTTACTGTGGATTGGAGTGCTGTAGTTTTATAAATTTGGCTACCACAAAACTAGCTATGGGGTCTAAATACAGAAAACTTAATTCTTATGATAAAATGCCTTCGTACCTTTACTGTGGATTGGAGTGCTGTAGTTTTATAAATTTGGCTACCACAAAACTAGCTATGGGGTCTAAATACAGAAAACTTATTCAATCTGATGAAATGTCATGTATACCTTTACTGTGGATTAGGTTGCTGTAGTTTTATAAATTTGGCTACCACAAAACTAGCTATGGGGTCTAAATACAGAAAACTAATTCAATCTGATGAAATGCCTTTACTGTGGATTAGGTTGCTGTAGTTTTATAAATTTGGCTACCACAAAACTAGCTATGGGGTCTAAATACAGAAAACTAATTCAATCTGATGAAATGCCTTTACTGTGGATTAGGTTGCTGTAGTTTTATAAATTTGGCTACCACAAAACTAGCTATGGGGTCTAAATACAGAAAACTTATTCAATCTGATGAAATGTCATGTATACCTTTACTGTGGATTAGGTTGCTGTAGTTTTATAAATTTGGCTACCACAAAACTAGCTATGGGGTCTAAATACAGAAAACTAATTCAATCTGATGAAATGCCTTTACTGTGGATTAGGTTGCTGTAGTTTTATAAATTTGGCTACCACAAAACTAGCTATGGGGTCTAAATACAGAAAACTAATTCAATCTGATGAAATGCCTTTACTGTGGATTAGGTTGCTGTAGTTTTATAAATTTGGCTACCACAAAACTAGCTATGGGGTCTAAATACAGAAAACTTATTCAATCTGATGAAATGTCATGTATACCTTTACTGTGGATTAGGTTGCTGTAGTTTTATAAATTTGGCTACCACAAAACTAGCTATGGGGTCTAAATACAGAAAACTAATTCAATCTGATGAAATGCCTTTACTGTGGATTAGGTTGCTGTAGTTTTATAAATTTGGCTACCACAAAACTAGCTATGGGGTCTAAATACAGAAAACTAATTCAATCTGATGAAATGCCTTTACTGTGGATTAGGTTGCTGTAGTTTTATAAATTTTGGCTACCACAAAACTAGCTATGAAGTCTAAATACAGAAAACTTCTACTTAGTAAAACAAGTTACAAATGAGCTACATTTTTAAGACTGAGGGCCTGTTTCAGAATGTTCGAGTAAGTTCCGGTTATACTACCTAGAACATATTTAATAAATAAAACACTATCTTTGCGTTTCACCGTCATCGATTTAGCCGATCCATCATCGGTTAAAGCTTGAAACGCGCTGCATGTTACCTGTCATTTTTATCATTCAGTAATTTATGTTCTGGGTACTATATCCGGAACTTACTCGAACATTCTGAAACAGGTCCTAAGTGTATTATGCCTATATATCTTATTTTGAAAAATTCATCCCTCTTTTATTATAATTTTATGCAAATATCTTCGACTTATAATAAAATACCATAACATCATGTTTTCCACGATACCGGCAAAACAAGTATTAAATTACTGCGTTGTAATAGTACAGAAAAAATGTACTAATAGCAAAGTATCTCAAAATATGAGTAGTACCACAGTAGGTATTAGAATATGGTCCCTAAATGGAGAAACGGCTTTACTGTCGTGTTGCCTTTGATGTCGGGTGACACCGACATCGGCGTAGGTAGGTACTTACGCTGTCACGCACATATATTATGGAGGGTCACAAAATGGAGAATAAAATAATGGTGATTAATTTTTTGTAATCATTTATCCAATTACTTCTTTGGCAGGAAATTAAAAAAAAACATTTCGTTTTTCATTTTTATACCTACTTTTGGTAAAGTTATTGGTAAAGTTATTGTGTAGTAGAATTCTTCACCTTGCAATACGATTACTTTTTATTTATTTATAGCGGATAGGCTAGCCTCGTAGCGTTTGATTTGAAGCTTTACAATACTGGTAATGTGAATTGTTAATGTACGATGATGACTTTAAGTATTTTTGTTGTATTCTAAACTGAACCCAACAAAATAGTAGAAAGGCCGTATTTAGTTACGATAAAAAGATTTTTATTATCACTAAATCAAATTATTCAAACAACGATGATTATAACAAAAAAAATAATAATAATGTAAGTATGTACTTAGGTACCTACTATGTTATATACAATATAAAAGATAGTCATTATTGATGAGTTATTATGTAGTTAATTAGGTAGGGATCTGTACTGTATCATCCGGATCGTCCACGGCTGAACACAGCCTCCCCTATTTAGGGGATATTTGCCATAATCCCCACGCTTGGCAAGCGGCTTGGGGATCGCAGTGTAAGATGGCACCTCTTTACTCTTTAGAAGGCGCTGCTGCCAACCTTCCAGTATTTATCCCTACGTCGTCGTCCCTTACGACATCCACGGGAAAATGCAATTATAACATTTATAACCCGGCACCACACGGGTAGGTATCTACTTAGTAATAATTCGTTAAATGATACATCAACTATTATATAATCAATTATTAGACTATCAATTAGCAGCAAATATTGTATTTAAGTACACCTAACATAGTAATATTCAGTTTAAAAATATTAACAAACAAATCATATTAGTGATTAATTAACAGAATATACAGAAAATTTTCAGTTATAAAATATCAATCATGCAAGTTTAAGAACTGGCCTAGTCTAGTTTATGACTAGACGTAGTAATAATCAGTTAATTATTTTGCTAATATATGACTAACGAAGAACAATTTATTGCACTAGTTTTCATTTGCTCAATTATAGGTACTTAACTATTTAGTATAAGAAATAATTCAGTGTAAAATAGTCAAGTGATAATTGAAAAATATTCATATTGTGTGACATTACTGTAGGTGCAGCACGGCGCGCGGCGTACCGGCACGTCGTCGTGGGAATAGATGCGACTAGTGGACTAGTGAAAATAATTCGTACATGGACGCTTAATCCACAAATTTTTGAACAGAATAATTTACAGTTTAGTCGGGGATCGAGTCCGCATTTTTCAACTGGTTTTTATGATACCAGTTTTTCCCTTCACCTACCGAGGTCGATAGCAATAGCTGCGAGTTTTGTGCGCTAAAATAAGGGAATAAATATAATGATCACCGTAAAATGCTTTGATACCCATAGTTCTTGTACCAAAAATTGTAATCTAACACCAAATGTAGTAGGTAAATGATCACAAAATCTCAAAGGCATATTTAGGTTCGACGACGAGCGAAGCGAGGAGGAGCGTTAGGTTCCTTGTGACCACAACGAATTATAGCAAGTTTAATTTTGGTGATCATTTACTACTTTTGGGTAAACAATTATTTATTTGGAGTCACTTTGCTTAATAGGATAGCGAGATGTTAAAACTTTGATTATAAGTTTACATTAAAATGCGGGTTTAATTTTGGTGATTATTTACTATTTTTGTCTGTTATATGTTACTATATCTGGTGGTAAGATAAACAGTCCTAAAATAATTGATTCAATATTTTTAACCGTCATTACACTACGATTACTTTTAATAAAGGGCAGTGCCATCAAAAATGAAATAAGTGGTTTTGCAAGAAACTTGAACGCAGTAGGTAAGTACTTACTTTATAAATTGCATGTGATTGGCTGAGCATGTGATTGCTAGAAAACTATATTTAAATATATATTTTCCACCTTACCTCGAAAAGGGTTTGAAAAAACATTCGAGATGTGCATGCAATAGCGCTTCTTGTCCTCTACCATGGAAAAGATTTATGATATGCGAATTTTTATAACAGTTCCAAAAACAAGCAATGTACTCGTAACTTTCAATATTTACTTGAAATTTTCTATTGAAGTTATTTAACTTTTAATTTCTTAATGCTAGTTTATGGCTGATTATAGCTTCAGCATTTTCCTCGCGCTGTAGTGAGGTGAAAAATTGTGTGTTGTGCTCGACAGCTAAGCTATTTTTCGTCTCGTAACATTTACACTCGTAGGTACTTCTAGTGCTCGCGATAAATAACAACTTTGCAGCGTTATATAAAATATTGAATGTATAATATGATTCACGATTATTATTTTTCAATATTGACATAACGAGTTTCCAAGTGCTCTTTTTTCTCATAGGTACGTACCTATATAGTGATAAAAAAACGTTTATTGAATTCCGCATACCTCATTCCAGAATACTTAGGCGCTTATACGTAGGTACCTAGTTAGGTTTGATAATAATTCTACATGATCATTGAATTCGTTAAGTTATAGAACACATGCTCCTGATGCCAAATTAATCCTAAAACTATGACACTTATTAAAAATTACGTTCACCCGTAACAAATGTAATCTATTAAACAATTTCTTACAAAAAAAAACTTAGGGTACCTAGTGTAAACACTGCAACTGTACCTATCTAATAGACACTAGGGAAGGGCGTGACGCTTAGTATCCGAAGGGTGAATTATCCGTCTGTCCGTCGTATTACTTCACTTCATAAAAAAATTATAAACTCCACTGATGAACACAGCCTGCCCTGTTGTGGGGGTTTGCCATAATCCCCACGCTTGGCAGGCGTCTTAGGGATCGCAGTGTGAGATATCAGTTCCTCAGAAACCGCTGTTGCCAACCTTCTGGTGTGTTACCCTTAGTCACATCTTACGAAACCTACGAGTAAAGATGGGGGTGACATTCGAGCCCGGCACCTCACGGGCATTATTATCTATAAAACAAAAATTTGCAAAGCCGCCCAAATAGTCTATCATTTACAGTTCACGACTTCACATCACGACGACACGATTATCACATTAGTATAAATGCGCACACGACCAACGTCAAAATGAATTAGTTGCAGAGAAATGGACAATAACATTAGCAAAAAAATATTGGTCAATGATGCGAAAGTTCCGGACTAAGTTTTCACTTTCTATCACGATTCGTATCACGAACTCGCCGTCAGCTACGTTTTATGAATTATAGGACCAGTCTGGGCCCGAACGAGCTGGCCCCTTCCTAACCTTGTAGTTCCTTCTTGTTTGGCAAATTATTTAAACTGCCAAGTTCTAATTATGAATTCTTAGGTAAACCAAGTTCTATTTTAATTGTTGTATTGGCAGCTCAGAATACTTTTCAACTAGTTCAGCATACTGATTGGTTCATAAGAATCATATGAAACTCCTGGATTTTTATGTACGAAAATAATCAATATGGCAATTTTACAATTGTACAATTATGTGGCGTATAAACTTCATAAAAATAGGACTGTTTCGAGTTTACATATATTTTTTGTCATGGCAAATCAATAATAATTTCTTCTGTATACTGATTTTGACACCTAATTTTGATTTGTAATATCATTCAAAGCGCTACCATCATTCAATGATTGGTATTCATTTCAAAGAGGCCAAAAATAAGACGAGTGCTGACTCAGTAGTCAGATCAGCAGAAAACGAATTATAAAATGTATTGCTAATCTGTTATTATGCTCCAGAGATAAAAAAAAAATGTGAAGACATCCATAAAACACATCGGCTCCGCAGCAGCACAATAAAAACCAAGATAATGTTTCGATATGCTTTTAGAGAATGAAATTGTAACTGACGTCGAGTCTACATAATTATATGTTCATAAAAAATAACTAATCAAATAACATTTTTAAATTACAGGAACATGAGAACTGTAATTACTTAACAACTATACTATGTCTCAGTGCACGGACACAGTGCAATTCGTCGTTGACGAAATGCACCTGTTATAGGCAGAGGTTAGTCCACTTAACATCAGGTGGGCCTCGGGCTTGTTCCGTAACAATAATGTAAAAAAAATAATGAATGTAGTGGAATCAAGAATTCTAGTATTTTGTCTTTCGGTGGACCTGTCGGCACGTCTGTTAATCATAACTCAAATCTTTCCTATCGTTCTTTAATCATCGTATTGCTATATTTGTTGCAAATACAAGATTCAATGATAAATAAAATGCATATATATAAGTTATGCTATTGTCCTGTGTATCAATGGTATAACTATTATGTTATGATCAACCGGATATTTTTTTCCGGATTGAAGCAAAGGGCCTGTTATTGACATTTGCCCTGACGTTTGGTGACGCGTTCACCGCTTTTGAATCATGGTAGAAATGTAGCTGTGGCATGTGATAATACTTGATTCATAAAACTCCTTACCCATTTTGAACACCTGAGTTTTTTTGTGATTCAACCATATTCGAACGTAGGTAACTTACTAATTCAAACAATAAAAACCACAGACAGTAAATAAGCAAACAAATGCAGAATGTCAACCACAAGTTGGCCACCAGTGTGAAGTTGGCAGCCAAACCCAGCAGCCATATAAACCGACCAAATTAAAATGTCGATGATAAAATCTTCGGTTTTCACCATGTTAAAGACTGTGTTTTCGAATAAAACATACCTCGATGGATAGCTACTGAAATGAACTTTAAAAAATAGTATTCAGATATAACTAGCGATATTTCAAAAAGCCGCGATTCGCGAGTTACTCATAAAATAGTTTAGTTGCAGTGGTTTCAGGGGATTTTGACCATGACAGAGATGGTGTTTTGGAATGAAACATATTTCAAAGATAGCTATTAAAAAGAACTTTCAGGTGGTATATTCAGATATTACTCTTGACATTTCAGAAAGCCGCGATTGTCATTAATATCCGAAAATATTTTCGCTGCTGGGTTTTGCCGGGGTTTTTGACCATGATGGAGATGGTGTTTTGGAATAAAACATATCTCAAAATATAGCTATTAAAAAGACCTTTCAGGTGGTATATTCAGATATTACTCTTGACATTTCAGAAAGCCGCGATTGTCATTAATATCCGAAAATATTTTCGCTGCTGGGTTTTGCCAGAGATTTTGACCATGATGGAGATGGTGTTTTGGAATGAAACATATCTCAAAAGATAGCTATTAAAAAGGCCTCTCAGGTGGTGTATTCAGAAATTACTCTTGATATTTCAGAAAGCCGCGATTGTCATTAATATCCGAAAATATTTTGCTGCTGGGTTTTGCCGGGGTTTTGACCATGATGGAGATGGTGTTTTGGAATGAAACATAAGTCAAAAGATAGCTATTAAAAAGACCTTTCAGGTGGTATATTCAGATATTACTCTTGACATTTCAGAAAGCCGCGATTGTCATTAATATCCGAAAATATTTTCGCTGCTGGGTTTTGCCAGAGATTTTGACCATGATGGAGATGGTGTTTTGGAATAAAACATATCTCAAAAGATAGCTATTAAAAAGACCTCTCAGGTGGTATATTCAGAAATTACTCTTGATATTTCAGAAAGCCGCGATTGTCATTAATATCCGAAAATATTTTCGCTGCTGGGTTTTGCCGGGGTTTTGACCATGATGGAGATGGTGTTTTGGAATAAAACATATCTCAAAAGATAGCTATTAAAAAGACCTTTCATGTGGTATATTCAGAAATTCCTCTTGACATTTCAGAAAGCCGCGATTGACATTAAAATCAGAAAATATTTTCGCTGCTGGGTTTTGCCAGGGATTTTGACCATGATGGAGATGGTGTTTTGGAATGAAACATATGTCAAAAGATAGCTATTAAAAAGACCTCTCAGGTGGTATATTCAGAAATTACTCTTGATATTTCAGAAAGCCGCGATTGTCATTAATATCCGAAAATATTTTCGCTGCTGGGTTTTGCCGGGGTTTTTGACCATGATGGAGATGGTGTTTTGGAATGAAACATATGTCAAAAGATAGCTATTAAAAAGACCTTTCAGGTGGTGTATTCAGAAATTAATCTTGACATTTCAGAAAGCCGCGATTGACATTAAAATCAGAAAATATTTTCGCTGCTGGGTTTTGCCAGGGATTTTGACCATGATGGAGATGGTGTTTTGGAATAAAACATATCTCAAAAGATAGCTATTAAAAAGACCTTTCAGGTGATTTATTCAGATATTACTCTTGACATTTCAGAAAGCCGCGATTGTCATTAATATCCGAAAATATTTTCGCTGCTGGGTTTTGCCGGGGTTTTTGACCATGATGGAGATGGTGTTTTGGAATGAAACATATGTCAAAAGATAGCTATTAAAAAGACTTTTCAGGTGGTATATTCAGAAATTACTCTTGACATTTCAGAAAGCCGCGATTGACATTAAAATCAGAAAATATTTTCGCTACTAGGTTTTGCCAGGGATTTTGACCATGATGGAGATGGTGTTTTGGAATAAAACATACTTCAAAACATAGCTATTAAAAAGACCTTTCAAGTGGTATATTCAGAAATTACTCTTGACATTTCAGAAAGCCCCAATTCACATTAAAATCAGAAAATATTTTCGATGTTGGGTTTTGCAGGGGATTTTGACCATGACAGGGATTGTGTTTTGGAATGAAACATACGCTAAAAGATAGCTACTAAAACGACTTTTCAAATGGTGTTTTTAGAAATTACTCTCGACATTTCAGAAAGCTGCAATTTGCAAATAACTCCGCGAAGAGTTCGCTGCTACTTTAGTTCTTTTAAATTTCACATGGTGGCGGTACGGGTATTCAATAAATATTTAGGTATAATAACTTGTGCTGGAAATAAACAAACATAGGCCGGGAAAACAAATTCTTATAGTTAAAATGAGCATTGTAGAGTATACCTACCAATTATCCATTCCATTATATTAAAATCGGTTCATGTATAGTTTGTTAGTAGTAGCTCGAACTATAACCGGTTCTGGAGAACATCATGTGACGGAGTAGGATTGTGCACATGCAGCGGACTGCAGCGCCTATTAAGCGATTGAAATCTTTACAGAGTGTTATTATTATTATTTTATTTTTTTGTTTCGTATAAAATGAATATGTTATAAACAGTTTCGTTTTTTTATTACAGAATTATACATGTACATATAGGTACACACATAACTATATATATCGCACCTTCGGTGCAACAAAGTCACAACAGCTCTTTTTTAAATTTTGCAGGAGAAGACTTTTAATTTTTTTTTCGCATCTATTTGTTCATTTCTGGATTACTATTTATAGTAGGTAAAATCTTTATAATATTAATTGTTTATTTAGTTCACTATAGTTTTACGTAAAAATCTTATGTTCAACCACAAAAAATATCCTAATAAAAGACATAACAAAAAAGTGTCCTGAATTGTGATTTTGTAGCACCAGAATTTATTTAGTTTTATGACTTAAGTATATAATTTAAGGTAAGGTTTTAAATGAAATAAAGTGTCTTAATCAAACATAATCGTATATTTTCTTCTCTAAAAATGAACTATGTATTAATAAAATGGTAACTCAAAACAATTAAATTCTTATTACTACAACATTGTTTGGCATCATTTTCATACTTTGAGTTGGAATCAAATTCTAGGAAAAGCAGACTTACATAATACAGTCTCTCAGTACTCAGTCTTTAACACTTAGGAACTTACGAACAGTCTCATTTTAAGTCTTATAAATGGTTTCATAAAAAAATCTATAAACTTATAAACAATAAACATCTTAGAAAAATAAAAAAAAGAATGAAATTGGAATGTTTTTTCAAAAATAAAAAAAGGTTCTTCTTAATCAGCTTTACTTTTTTATACTTTTTATGATATTATATTTTTTAATACTTTTTTTATTATAACATTGTATTTTACTATGACAGCAAACGATATTAAAAAAAACAATAAGTATCTCTTAAATTATTAACTGTCAATATTTTTTTTATAATCAAAAAATATTAAAAAGCTTTAAAATATGATTATTAATCAAATAAACTATTAAACGTGTTTTCATAATACTTTGGAACTATATTAGCAGTTATGAGTTGTCGAATGTCTTGCTTTTTATTGTTCTCAATTGGCAACTTAGAGCTGTATGCCGCACTTAAATGAATATCTTCGATATTTTTTTTGCCTGTACGACTAATTTTAATTTTAGCTTCTTGCCAATATATATTGGCATTACGGATTAGAGCCACATATTGATCGGGGGTGTAAATTGGCCCAGATTTTTTTGCTCGACGAATATTTTTCTCTATTACCGAGTGGACGCTATCCGCTTCGTTTTGTGTGTGCCTACGAATTAGAAACTTATGTGTAATAGATTTAATTGGCAAGGTTGAAACGGCATAATAACATAAACTAAGAATGAATTTGTTTTTCTGTTGGCCACAAACGTCTAAATTAGGTTTAGTCGAAGAACATTCTTTTAAAAAATTGTACAAACAAGAACCTATTTCTTGAAGGCTTTGCAGTTCCAATTTGTGTAGTTAATTATAATAATGTTGGATCAACAAAAAAGCTTTTATAACAAATGCCTTTGTAACTCCAAAAGTTTTGTAATTTATATAAAATAATTGAGGTCACTTTATCATGTACCGCCTGTACCGGTAGTATATTATTATTATTATTAGGAATAAAGATAAAATAGTGGTGCCAGGTTTTAGATTAGCAAAGACAAATAAAAGGTCCTTCTTAGGTAATTGTGTGCGGTTTTATAATAAAGTTCCCAAACATATTACAACGCTCACAGAAGGGAAATTCAAGTTGCATGTGAAAAACATATTGATTAAAAAATCCTACTACACAGTTTCTGATTACATAAACGACAAAAATGCCTGGACAATTCCGCCTCCGCCAAGCTATTGCCTGTCACCTACATAATTTAAACAAATATTGTAATAACTCTATTATATAGTATGTATGTAACACATTGTTAAAAGATGTTTAAAAGAATGGCCCCGAGTTTCTTGCCCGTTCTTCTCGCAGTGGCTCTATACAATTTATTTGCTGAACGTGGCAGTACAATGTAGAATATTTCAATACTAAAATTTGTAATTGACCTTCATAAGAGCGTCGTAGACGCCTAAATTGAATAAATGATTTTGACTTTGACTTTGACTTTGATATTGCAGAACTCAAATATATCAATAAGGTTTTCTTTATATTGTTTTTTAATGTTACCGGGGACTATTAATTTTAATAATCTGACTTGCAAATTCAATATTTTATCAATAAATGTTTTAAATGTTTGGATTCCGCTAAAGCTACGTACATTTTAAGTAGAATCTGGAATGGTACCTTCGGTTTGATTATATAAAATTTTGCTAGTATAGCTCTTAGCTTGTCACAAATTAAATCAATATGGTTACCCCAGTTAAATCTGTTATCTACTATCAGGCCTAGGTATGCATGACTAGTTACCTGTTCTATAGCATCACATGTACAGTTATTCATATGAGACATCATTGTACTTACTGTGTAAACACTCGTGGCTATGTGCTAATTATTCTAAATGAATTTGTTTTTTTAATGTGACTTGAGTGAACATGAATTATTTTCGTTTTGGATGCATTTAAAACTAGGCGAGCGTCATCGTCATGCGACCATTTCGATACTCGTGTGAAATCATCTTGCATATATTTCACAGCCGTGCTAAGGTTTTTACTATATGCTAGGAGGCAAATATCATCTGCATATTGGTAAATTGAACAGTTATAGATTACATGTTCCATATCATTTACATATGCGAGATAATGCAAAGGTCCTAGTACCGATCTTTGGGCTGTCCCTTCAGTGACGTCAACAGCCGCACTATACTCTTTTATTTGTTTTTAATTTTATTTGAATGTAGTTATTACAGGTTTATGTTAAGATTATTATCTAATATATATAAGTTAATATATTAAGATATATGGTAGCAGATGTCTGAGATGTTTAAAATAATCCTACTGCCTAGCAGTGATCGCTCTGACGACCTAAACAGATGACAGATAAAAAGACACCTTTCCATACATACCTATGTACCTATCTACGTATTTACCTTAATAAACTACGGCGACAGATTTTCTACTTGAGGGTGATAGGTGGCCAGGCGGGCATTTACAAAATGCATTAAGTACCTATAAGACGAAGATCAAGCCCATGGCGGGATCAGAACCGTGGACCTGCTGCGTGGCAGTTTAGAGCCATTGCCACTGGGCCATCACTGCTTTGAAGTAATTGATATTGAAGCGCTCGTAGCGAAGTTTTGCCTTACCCGTTCGCTAAGTTAAGCAACGTCCGCCGCGGTCATGAGTTGGATGGGTGACCGCTAGTGACATTACTACTGAGTGCTTTCGAGCTTCGGAGGGCACGTTATGCCGTCGGTCCCGGTTGTCGTCTTAGGATGGCAGTCGTTATAACATGGTGGTAGGGAATTTTGCGAATGCTCTCCTGGCTAGCGACCCTAAAGTTGAAAATCAGTTTCCAAGCACTTAACGGTGTGTCCCAGCAGCTATCCTTGAGAGCCAGTAATTCTAGGTAAGCCTGAACAACATCTTCGACCACATGATCTTGATCGTTGTAGGTTAGTACCTACCATCAGGTGACACTATTGATGGTCTAGTCAAAGGCTAGCGTATTAGGTAAGTAAGTAGGTACCTACTTATACAAAAAAGTAAGTCTACTGGTGACCAAGGTCCATACAACCACGGTTCGTTATTGCATCAACACCTTCAATTGTGTTTGCAGGTATGAATAAGAACCGTAAAAAATAGATTTATGATATTATAGTAAATAGTAGGTAAGTATACCTATTGTGAAATAAATGTTGTCTACGGGGTAAAATCTGATTCACCTTGGTATAGCTAGTACCAACCTATCTCAGTTGCCTGAATTGTATAGGTAGCAGATATATCTGAGATGTCTACTACAAGTGGCGGGAACGGGCGATGCCCCGTCCACCCACTGGACTTTCCCACTGGTGGGTGGACGGGGAATTTAAGTTTCCCCCTCCACCCACTGCACTAGAGTTGGAAACAAATCAACTGCTTCATCGATATTACAAATAATAGTTTTGCTATTTGATTAGGGTGGAGGGACCTGGTGGAGGGACGCGACGGTCTGAGGCGACGTCGCGTGTCCTGCGGGGTTCCACAGGGGTCGGTGTTGGGACCGCTCCTGTGGAACATTGGCTACGACTGGGTGCTCCGCGGCACGTTTCCCGCAAGTATGCGGGTTGCGTGCTACGCGGATGACACCCTAGTCGTGGTCAAGGGGAGGGACCTCGGGGAGACGGTGCGGCGGGCCACGGTGGCCACAACACTCGTGGTCGGCCGCATACGTGCCCTGGGGCTGGAGGTCGCCCTCTCCAAGACCGAGGCCCTAATGTTCCATGGGCCTCGGGGGGGACCCCCTCCAGGAACGAGGATAGACCTGGACGGGGTCCTGGTCCGGGTTGGAACAAAGGCCTTAGACGTGACAGCTGTCAAAGTGACAGTTGATGTTGCAGTTTTCAGTTTCGTTTGTTGTTTGGGATTTTTTAAACTAATCTATAAAATTATATTGGTGTGCATTGTGACAGCTGTCAAAGTGACAGTTTATGTCATATAGACAAGTGTGATTTGTGACAGGTATCAAAGTGACAGTTGATGTCGTATTTTATGAACTCGATTACTTTTCATTTTCGTGACATCTGTCAAACTTTTATAGATCTCATAGAGATCTTCATTTCAGATGACAGCTGTCAAACTAAAATAGTGTTTATCTCGGAAACTATTGATCTTAGACTACTATTCACAATATGATAGATCTCATAGAGATCATCATTTCAGATGACAGCTGTCAAACTAAAATAGTGTTTATCTCGGAAACTATTGATCCTACACTACTAGTTGCTTCACAGATATGACATATATTCATAGTGTAACTAAAACAGTTGATCTACTTTAGGTATCTGCTACTAAATCCAGTACTCAATTATTATATTCTTGTGACTATTCCCTTATAGTGCAACAGTTGATAACCTTTAACTATTACTATTAAAATACATACCGTTAAGTGCTTGGCGACAGATTTTCTACTTGACACATAGTGGTAGGAAGCCAGGCGGGTATTTGCAAAATGCCCTACCACCATGCAAAATTATTGGTTCTAGAGGACTCATAGCGGCACATACCGTTAAGTGCTTGGCGACAGATTTTCTACTTGACACAACGTGGTAGCAAGCCAGGCGGGTATTTATAAAATGCCCTACCACCATGCAAAATTACTGGTTCTCAAGGATACATAGCGGCATATAGCGTTAAGTGCTTGGCGACAGATTTTTTACTTTAGGTAGGTAGCTACTAGCTAGCCAGGCGGGTTTTCTCAAAATGCCCTACCACCATGCAAATTACTAGTTCTAGAGGACTCATAGCGGCACATACCGTTATTTTTACTTGAGGGAGGTAGCTAGCCAGGCTAGTAATCGCAAATTGCCCTACCACCATGCACAACTACTAGGTCTCAAGGATACATAACGGCACATAGCGTTAAGTGCTTGGCGACAGATTTTTTACTTGACACAACGTGGTAGCAAGCCAGGCGGGTATTTATAAAATGCCCTACCACCATGCAAAATTACTGGTTCTCAAGGATACATAGCGGCATATAGCGTTAAGTGCTTGGCGACAGATTTTCTACTTGAGGGTGGTAGCTAGCCAGGCTAGTAATCGCAAATTGCCCTACCACCATGCACAACTACTAGTTCTCAAGGATACATAGCGGCACATAGCGTTAAGTGCTTGGCGACAGATTTTCTACTTGAGGGTGGTAGCTAGCCAGGCGGGTAATCGCAAATTGCTCTACCACCATGCAAAATTACTGGTTCTGGAGGACTCATAGCGGCACATACCGTTAAGTGCTTGGCGACAGATTTTCTACTTGACACATAGTAGTAGCAAGCCAGGCGGGTATTTACAAAATGCCCTACCACCATGCCAAATAACTGGTTCTAGAAGACACATAGCGGCACATAGCGTTAAGTGCTTGGCGACAGATTTTCTACTTGACACATAGTGGTAGCAAGCCAGGCGGGTATTTATAAAATGCCCTACCACCATGCAAAATTACTGATTCTCAAGGATACATAGCGGCACATAGCGTTAAGTGCTTGGCGACAGATTTTCTACTTGAGGGTAGTAGCTAGCCAGGCGGGCATTCGCAAAATACCCTACCACCATGCAAAATTACTGGTTCTGGAGGACTCATAGCGGCACATACCGTTAAGTGCTTGGCGACAGATTTTTTACTTGAGGGAGGTAGCTAGCCAGGCTTGTTATCGCAAATTGCCCTACCACCATGCATAACTACTAGTTCTTAAGGATACATAGCGGCACATAGCGTTAAGTGCTTTAAACGTGCAAAACGCCTGCCAAGCGCGGGATTATGGCAAATTAGGGGTTAAAAATATTACGACTCGTTTCTTGTATTCGCGGATAAATATTCGCTATATACGGATCCAGTCGGTACATTACATCAAAATCGGTATCCTTTATCATCGCGTCGGCATCCTTTGAGTAGTACTGGCACGTGCCGGCGCGGCTTTTACAATTGCTTTTGTGTTGCACCGAAAGAATAAATAGAAAAAGAAAACTAAGTCTTATTGCCTTATGCCTAAAGTTCATTATCAAATGCGGCCGTCGCCGCTGTTTTACGCATGCTACTGTCCTTGATTAAAAGCCGCCAATACAAAAACTTGAAAAAGCGCGTTTTTTAAACCTTTGTCTATATAATAATTTGTAGGTATTGCTAAAAAATAACAGGGACTTATGTGATTAAATTGATTTTAAGTCTGATTTCTCCTTTTATTTTGAGTTTTTGGAACGTACCTATCCCCTGCAGTCCTATACAAATTACTAAAGGCAGCGTTTATCAAATAATCCCTTGAATTTGTTATCTATGTGTATAATAGTAGACTACAGCATATCTTCCTAGGTTATTTAATAAAATAGTTATGTAAATACCTACTGACTGCCTCGTTGGTTCCTGTTGCAGGTTGTATGCATAAGATAAGCGCGTCTTTGGAATCTAGTTATTGGCATTTTTTGACCAAGAAATACCTACCTATTTAGTAACATTCCGAAGCCTACACTGCGCCCAGTAGATGGTAATAGGCTCGCTCCTATTAGATGGTATTTAAACAAATGTGGAGAAACTTCGATGTTTTCATATATATGTCGCTGTGACGATTTATTTTCAATCTTAAACCGAGGCAGACTTCAGCCGCCTCAGCGGTCCGTGCAGGCAGTTCGGTGTATAACATGGTGGTAGGGAATTTTGCGAATGCTCTCCTGGCTAGCGACCCTAAAGTTGAAAATCAGTTTCCAAGCACTTAACGGTGTGTCCCAGCAGCTATCCTTGAGAGCCAGTAATTCTAGGTAAGCCTGAACAACATCTTCGACCACATGATCTTGATCGTTGTAGGTTAGTACCTACCATCAGGTGACACTATTGATGGTCTAGTCAAAGGCTAGCGTATTAGGTAAGTAAGTAGGTACCTACTTATACAAAAAAGTAAGTCTACTGGTGACCAAGGTCCATACAACCACGGTTCGTTATTGCATCAACACCTTCAATTGTGTTTGCAGGTATGAATAAGAACCGTAAAAAATAGATTTATGATATTATAGTAAATAGTAGGTAAGTATACCTATTGTGAAATAAATGTTGTCTACGGGGTAAAATCTGATTCACCTTGGTATAGCTAGTACCAACCTATCTCAGTTGCCTGAATTGTATAGGTAGCAGATATATCTGAGATGTCTACTACAAGTGGCGGGAACGGGCGATGCCCCGTCCACCCACTGGACTTTCCCACTGGTGGGTGGACGGGGAATTTAAGTTTCCCCCTCCACCCACTGCACTAGAGTTGGAAACAAATCAACTGCTTCATCGATATTACAAATAATAGTTTTGCTATTTGATTAGGGTGGAGGGACCTGGTGGAGGGACGCGACGGTCTGAGGCGACGTCGCGTGTCCTGCGGGGTTCCACAGGGGTCGGTGTTGGGACCGCTCCTGTGGAACATTGGCTACGACTGGGTGCTCCGCGGCACGTTTCCCGCAAGTATGCGGGTTGCGTGCTACGCGGATGACACCCTAGTCGTGGTCAAGGGGAGGGACCTCGGGGAGACGGTGCGGCGGGCCACGGTGGCCACAACACTCGTGGTCGGCCGCATACGTGCCCTGGGGCTGGAGGTCGCCCTCTCCAAGACCGAGGCCCTAATGTTCCATGGGCCTCGGGGGGGACCCCCTCCAGGAACGAGGATAGACCTGGACGGGGTCCTGGTCCGGGTTGGAACAAAGGCCTTAGACGTGACAGCTGTCAAAGTGACAGTTGATGTTGCAGTTTTCAGTTTCGTTTGTTGTTTGGGATTTTTTAAACTAATCTATAAAATTATATTGGTGTGCATTGTGACAGCTGTCAAAGTGACAGTTTATGTCATATAGACAAGTGTGATTTGTGACAGGTATCAAAGTGACAGTTGATGTCGTATTTTATGAACTCGATTACTTTTCATTTTCGTGACATCTGTCAAACTTTTATAGATCTCATAGAGATCTTCATTTCAGATGACAGCTGTCAAACTAAAATAGTGTTTATCTCGGAAACTATTGATCTTAGACTACTATTCACAATATGATAGATCTCATAGAGATCATCATTTCAGATGACAGCTGTCAAACTAAAATAGTGTTTATCTCGGAAACTATTGATCCTACACTACTAGTTGCTTCACAGATATGACATATATTCATAGTGTAACTAAAACAGTTGATCTACTTTAGGTATCTGCTACTAAATCCAGTACTCAATTATTATATTCTTGTGACTATTCCCTTATAGTGCAACTAACACAGTTGATAACCTTTAACTATTACTATTAAAATACATACCGTTAAGTGCTTGGCGACAGATTTTCTACTTGACACATAGTGGTAGGAAGCCAGGCGGGTATTTGCAAAATGCCCTACCACCATGCAAAATTATTGGTTCTAGAGGACTCATAGCGGCACATACCGTTAAGTGCTTGGCGACAGATTTTCTACTTGACACAACGTGGTAGCAAGCCAGGCGGGTATTTATAAAATGCCCTACCACCATGCAAAATTACTGGTTCTCAAGGATACATAGCGGCATATAGCGTTAAGTGCTTGGCGACAGATTTTTTACTTTAGGTAGGTAGCTACTAGCTAGCCAGGCGGGTTTTCTCAAAATGCCCTACCACCATGCAAATTACTAGTTCTAGAGGACTCATAGCGGCACATACCGTTATTTTTACTTGAGGGAGGTAGCTAGCCAGGCTAGTAATCGCAAATTGCCCTACCACCATGCACAACTACTAGGTCTCAAGGATACATAACGGCACATAGCGTTAAGTGCTTGGCGACAGATTTTTTACTTGACACAACGTGGTAGCAAGCCAGGCGGGTATTTATAAAATGCCCTACCACCATGCAAAATTACTGGTTCTCAAGGATACATAGCGGCATATAGCGTTAAGTGCTTGGCGACAGATTTTCTACTTGAGGGTGGTAGCTAGCCAGGCTAGTAATCGCAAATTGCCCTACCACCATGCACAACTACTAGTTCTCAAGGATACATAGCGGCACATAGCGTTAAGTGCTTGGCGACAGATTTTCTACTTGAGGGTGGTAGCTAGCCAGGCGGGTAATCGCAAATTGCTCTACCACCATGCAAAATTACTGGTTCTGGAGGACTCATAGCGGCACATACCGTTAAGTGCTTGGCGACAGATTTTCTACTTGACACATAGTAGTAGCAAGCCAGGCGGGTATTTACAAAATGCCCTACCACCATGCCAAATAACTGGTTCTAGAAGACACATAGCGGCACATAGCGTTAAGTGCTTGGCGACAGATTTTCTACTTGACACATAGTGGTAGCAAGCCAGGCGGGTATTTATAAAATGCCCTACCACCATGCAAAATTACTGATTCTCAAGGATACATAGCGGCACATAGCGTTAAGTGCTTGGCGACAGATTTTCTACTTGAGGGTAGTAGCTAGCCAGGCGGGCATTCGCAAAATACCCTACCACCATGCAAAATTACTGGTTCTGGAGGACTCATAGCGGCACATACCGTTAAGTGCTTGGCGACAGATTTTTTACTTGAGGGAGGTAGCTAGCCAGGCTTGTTATCGCAAATTGCCCTACCACCATGCATAACTACTAGTTCTTAAGGATACATAGCGGCACATAGCGTTAAGTGCTTTAAACGTGCAAAACGCCTGCCAAGCGCGGGATTATGGCAAATTAGGGGTTAAAAATATTACGACTCGTTTCTTGTATTCGCGGATAAATATTCGCTATATACGGATCCAGTCGGTACATTACATCAAAATCGGTATCCTTTATCATCGCGTCGGCATCCTTTGAGTAGTACTGGCACGTGCCGGCGCGGCTTTTACAATTGCTTTTGTGTTGCACCGAAAGAATAAATAGAAAAAGAAAACTAAGTCTTATTGCCTTATGCCTAAAGTTCATTATCAAATGCGGCCGTCGCCGCTGTTTTACGCATGCTACTGTCCTTGATTAAAAGCCGCCAATACAAAAACTTGAAAAAGCGCGTTTTTTAAACCTTTGTCTAAATAATAATTTGTAGGTATTGCTAAAAAATAACAGGGACTTATGTGATTAAATTGATTTTAAGTCTGATTTCTCCTTTTATTTTGAGTTTTTGGAACGTACCTATCCCCTGCAGTCCTATACAAATTACTAAAGGCAGCGTTTATCAAATAATCCCTTGAATTTGTTATCTATGTGTATAATAGTAGACTACAGCATATCTTCCTAGGTTATTTAATAAAATAGTTATGTAAATACCTACTGACTGCCTCGTTGGTTCCTGTTGCAGGTTGTATGCATAAGATAAGCGCGTCTTTGGAATCTAGTTATTGGCATTTTTTGACCAAGAAATACCTACCTATTTAGTAACATTCCGAAGCCTACACTGCGCCCAGTAGATGGTAATAGGCTCGCTCCTATTAGATGGTATTTAAACAAATGTGGAGAAACTTCGATGTTTTCATATATATGTCGCTGTGACGATTTATTTTCAATCTTAAACCGAGGCAGACTTCAGCCGCCTCAGCGGTCCGTGCAGGCAGTTCGGTGTCTCAAAGGAAGTCTTTGATCATGCCGCGTTTTTGCAAAAATATTAGAATATTGAGGGAATTTTCGAATCTACACCTTATTTTAAGCACAGTAAGATTGGATTTCTGTTGTGCTTTGTCAAGCTATCCCTTTCTGTGAGAGGGACAGATACTAATACTGATACTAAACTGGTAATTCCCTTAATATCTGATGAAAGTTGCCAGTCGACAATAACTGCACAAAAACTGTGCAGTTTTATTATGATAAGATAAGACCGAATAACGGCTGATGTTTTAGTATTGAATTTATGATTTATAAAATACATATGTGTAAATTGTAAATAAATGCATGTAAAAAAAAAACAAGAAAACCTACCTACATAAAATCGTGAATATAAAATGAGAATTCGTTTTTTAGGGTTCCATAGTCCTGACAAGGAACCCTTATAGTTTCGTCATGTCCGTCTGCCTGTCCGATGTTTTGCTAAGAGACCGTTTGTACTATAAAGCTGCAATTTTGTAAGGGTATGTAAACTAATTACGCCGACGAAGTGGTAAAAGAAAAATTTGAAAAGTTTTTGTTTTTACAATTGATGTGGGGAAGATATTTTTTTTCATCGTCTATCCCATTGTATTGGACATCATTGAGTAGGTCTTTTAAAATGAGTTGCTAATAATATTTTTCGATTTAATGCTCCATTTACGAAATACTCGACTTTAATGTGCACATTTTTGTTCCAGTAGCCCCCCCTCCCCTCTCTAAAACCTAAACCGCTTGCTTGAAAAATCTGAAAAAATCATGATAATAGTGCATGATACATGCAGCTCATGAACTTTCAAGGAAAATTATAGCGGTTAAGATAACTTTATTACTTTAGCAGTAATAGTCGTTGAACTTAGGTGTTAGATAATTTTGTACCAAATGCAAAATTCTATGATTAAATCCTTTAAACTGACTAATACGAAGTAGTGGAAGGACTTTAGAATCGGTATACATACTTATGTACTATAGGAAGTGGTAAAAGGAGGAGAGGGGGGTGGGGGGGTTGAAGAATCCCCCCAGAGGGGTGGGGAATTACGGAAACTATTTCTTTTTAAATAACAATAATTAAAAAAAAATATGTACATATATCTACATACATTGGAAGGACTTTAGATATGGTATATTGATGTGGAATATTCCGCCCTCTTTCCCCCTCCCCATAGCACAAAATATATACATAATATACCATATCTAAAGTCCTTCCAATTGGAATTTCTCAAAATTAGCTTCTTCGTCATGAAAATAATTACTTAGTCACAAATCACAAGCACGAAAACGTCAACAAAAAAAAGTTAGGCTTTGAGACAAATGTCTTAATATTAGAAGTTAAGTAATTATATGACAGCTTCGGCGCTGTGGGTACGCACTGCTTTAGTCTTTTCGCTGCCTCATCACAGCGTATTTGCTACGTCTTCGCGGTAGACTTGCACCGCTCCCCCTCCGCGCTTATAAAAAACACTCTAGGGGTAGGGCAGACATGACTGCTTGGAAGGTGGGTACTCTGATTCGGTTCTGTCACACCATTCGACCTCATCTAAGCTACCTATTTAATTCGCGGTCAGGAACTAATTTTAATTGTATTTTTGTTTAGGAGGTCTTTGTTGAATCTGCTCGAAGATAGCCTCAATAATAACTCGTGATGATCCTCCTTGTTGTACGTTGTAAATCAACTCAACCCTACCCTGCCCGTTTACATGGCTTATGCCACTAAACCCCAAAGCCATTGTTCTCAAAACTCTGCGGTCCATACATTCATTTCACCTTGAACCCCAAAGCGATTTTAGGTATCAAATTCAATCAAGAAATATTTCGATACTTCAATTCCAATTCAACCCAAAAACAGTTTTGGTAGAGTCAACAGCAAAATTGCAAGATGCATGAATAAAATAATAGTATGTGCTCATAAAAAGTAAATTGTTTGGAACGCACCAATAAAGCCATTTATTTAGGTACTCTAGGGCTTCAACAATAATAATAAAAAAAACTCTTATGAATTTTACTAGTCAGTTCTGGTAAAGATAACAGTCTAAGTTTTTTGCTTGTTTCATAGGCAAAATAGAGATCTTGTTTTCTTTGAGTTACCCATCTCTATGGGCCTCTTTCATGACCTTCAATTAAATTGTCAATTATTTACTGCCTAGTTAAAGTTACTCGCCTAATAAAAGTTACAATTATTATTTTTCAGTTTCACAGTAGAAAACACAACACTCATGCATACGTCGATAAAAAAATATTGCCTACCTACCCATTGACCTATATAATATACATATTATGTAACGTATTGCTCGATGTACCTACCTACCTACCTACCCAGTTAACTTAGCACAGAATTCAATTCAACACGTTTATACCTGGATCGTTAGGTAAAAAATATGTAGGTACCTGTCACATTAAATCATCAAATTAAATCATCTAAGTAAGGCAATACAAAACTATACCTACTCACAAACTATACATGAAACGATTTTAATAAAATTTAGTTGGGACTACACGAAGATAATGGGTAGGTATACTCTACAATGCTCATTTAAACTACAAGAATATGTTTTCAAGGCATATGTTTGTTTATTTCCAGCACAAGTTATAATACCTAAACATTTATTGAATACCCGTACCGCCACCTAAAGAAATTTAATAGAACTAAAGTAGCAGCCAACTCGCCGCGGGGTTATTTGAAAATTGCGGCTTTCTGAAATGTCGAGAGTAATTTCTGAAAACACCATCTGAAAGGTCGTTTTAGTAGCTATCTTTTGACGTATGTTTCATTCCAAAACACAATCCCTGTCATGGTCAAAATCCCCTGCAAAACCCAACATCGAAAATATTTTCTGATTTTAATGTGAATTGGGGCTTTTTGAAATGTCAAGAGTAATTTCTGAATACACCACCTGAAAGGTCTTTTTAATAGCTATCTTTTGACATATGTTTCATTCCAAAACACTATCTCCATCATGGTCAAAATCCCTGGCAAAACCCAGCAGCGAAAATATTTTCTGATTTTAATGTCTATTGCGGCTTTCTGAAATGTCCAGAGTAATTTCTGAATATACCACCTGAAAGGTCTTTTTAATAGCTATCTTCAAAGATATGTTTTAATCCAAAACACCATCTCCATCATGGTCAAAAACCCCGGCAAAATCCAGCAGCGAAAACATTTTCTGATTTTAATGTCAATTGCGGCTTTCTGAAATGTCCAGAGTAATTTCTGAATATACCACCTGAAAGGTATTTTTAATAGCTATTTTTTGAGGTATGTTTTATTCCAAAACACCATCTCCATCATGGTCAAAATCCCTGGCAAAACCTAGCAGCGAAAATATTTTCAGATTTTAATGTTAATCGCGGCTTTCTGAAATGTCAAGAGTAATTTCTGAATATACCACCTGAAAGGTCTTTTTAATAGCTATCTTTTGAGATATGTTTTATTCCAAAACACCATCTCCATCATGGTCAAAACCCCTGGCAAAACCCAGCAGCGAAAATATTTTCTGATTTTAATGTTAATCGCGGCTTTCTGAAATGTCAAGAGTAATTTCTGAATATACCACCTGAAAGGTCTTTTTAATAGCTATCTTTTGAGATATGTTTTATTCCAAAACACTATCTCCATCATGGTCAAAACCCCTGGCAAAATCCAGCAGCGAAAACATTTTCTGATTTTAATGTCAATTGCGGCTTTCTGAAATGTCCAGAGTAATTTCTGAATATACCACCTGAAAGGTATTTTTAATAGCTATCTTTTGACATATGTTTCATTCCAAAACACCATCTCCATCATGGTCAAAATCCCTGGCAAAACCTAGCAGAGAAAATATTTTCTGATTTTAATGTCAATCGCGGCTTTCTGAAATGTCAAGAGTAATATCTGAATATACCACCTGAGAGGTCTTTTTAATAGCTATCTTTTGACATATGTTTCATTCCAAAACACCATCTCCATCATGGTCAAAAACCCCGGCAAAACCCAGCAGCGAAAATATTTTGGGATATTTATGACAATCGCGGCTTTCTGAAACATCAAGAGTAATTTCTGAATATACCACCTGAGAGGTCTTTTTAATAGCTATCTTTTGACATATGTTTTATTCCAAAAAACCATCTCCATCATGGTCAAAATCCCTGGCAAAACCCAGCAGCGAAAATATTTTCTGATTTTAATGTCAATTGCGGCTTTCTGAAATGTCGAGAGTAATTTCTGAATATACCACCTGAAAGGTCTTTTTAATAGCTATCTTTTGAGATATGTTTTATTCCAAAACACCATCTCCATCATGGTCAAAACCCCTGGCAAAACCCAGCAGCGAAAATATATTCTGATTTTAATGTTAATCGCGGCTTTCTGAAATGTCAAGAGTAATTTCTGAATATACCACCTGAAAGGTCTTTTTAATAGCTATCTTTTGAGATATGTTTTATTCCAAAACACTATCTCCATCATGGTCAAAACCCCTGGCAAAACCCAGCAGCGAAAATATTTTCTGATTTTAATGTCAATTGCGGCTTTCTGAAATATCAAGAGTAATTTCTGAATATACCACCTGAGAGGTCTTTTTAATAGCTATCTTTTGACATATGTTTCATTCCAAAACACCATCTCCATCATGGTCAAAAACCCCGGCAAAACCCAGCAGCGAAAATATTTTGGGATATTTATGACAATCGCGGCTTTCTGAAACATCAAGAGTAATTTCTGAATATACCACCTGAGAGGTCTTTTTAATAGCTATCTTTTGACATATGTTTTATTCCAAAAAACCATCTCCATCATGGTCAAAATCCCTGGCAAAACCCAGCAGCGAAAATATTTTCTGATTTTAATGTCAATTGCGGCTTTCTGAAATGTCGAGAGTAATTTCTGAATATACCACCTGAAAGGTCTTTTTAATAGCTATCTTTTGAGATATGTTTTATTCCAAAACACCATCTCCATCATGGTCAAAACCCCTGGCAAAACCCAGCAGCGAAAATATTTTCTGATTTTAATGTCATTTGCGGCTTTCTGAAATGTCCAGAGTAATTTTTGAATATACCACCTGAAAGGTCTTTTTAATAGTTATCTTTTGAGATATGTTTTATTCCAAAACACCATCTCCATTATGGTCAAAAACCCCGGCAAAACCCAGCAGCGAAAATATTTTCGGATATTAATGACAATCGCGGCTTTCTGAAATGTCAAGAGTAATATCTGAATAAATCACCTGAAAGGTCTTTTTAATAGCTATCTTTTGACTTATGTTTCATTCCAAAACACCATCTCCATCATGGTCAAAATCCCTGGCAAAACCCAGCAGCGAAAATACTTTCTGATTTTAATGTCAATTGCGGCTTTCTGAAATGTCTAGAGTAATTTCTGAATATACCACCTGAAAGTTCTTTTGAATAGCTATCTTTTGACATATGTTTCATTCCAAAACACAATCTCTGTCATGGTCAAAATCCCCTGAAACCACTGCAACTAAACTATTTTATGAGTAACTCGCGAATCGCGGCTTTTTGAAATATCGCTAGTTATATCTGAATACTATTTTTTAAAGTTCATTTCAGTAGCTATCCATCGAGGTATGTTTTATTCGAAAACACAGTCTTTAACATGGTGAAAACCGAAGATTTTATCATCGACATTTTAATTTGGTCGGTTTATATGGCTGCTGGGTTTGGCTGCCAACTTCACACTGGTAAGTTGGCCAATCATATTGTATACTTACTCTATTGATTATTCTGTGACTCAATTTGGACAATGGTTAGGTAGTTTTTAACTCATACAAACAGTAAATCAATCTTATTATACAGTACACGCACGAATAGGTGGCCCCGTGGTATAATTGCACCCCCGCTCCCACTACTCCCTGTGGAAGTCGACTGAGGCAACGAAAAGAAAAATATATCACAAGCTGTTCGCCTACTAAAGAACTACCATCTTACAATCCCCGAGACGACTGCCAAGCCTGGGGATTACCATAATCCCCAGGATATGACACACACAATGTATCCCAGTTGATATGACACACACATATCCCAGTCGATGTACTACCGTTTCATTGGGTGTCTTAATATGGTGATGTGCACGCCTCCTATTCCATGGGAAACCAGCTAACCTAAGCATCAGATGTAAAAAGGAAAAAAACAACTGGCGAAATGTCGGTGTTTAGGTACCTATTCCTCTACCTATTCTTCTTCTCACCCCTTCGAGGATGATGCGTAATGATGTTTGTTTGTTTGTTTCCTTGATAAATTTGGTTTGACGTCTCAGCAGTCGTTAACATATGATGTTAAGATGTTATATTATAAAATCTGTCCAATTGACCTTACTGATATTTTGATGGTCGCAATCCTCGTCATAGGGTTGTTGCCCGTATGCTTCTCACGTATGAACTGACCTGCGCATGCGCCTGCGGTTGCTAAACCAACTCGATTGTTTCTGCATGGGGCAATAAATTCGGTGACATATTTATTATGTTTACAAAACCGTGCGTGGAATGGCGGCAACCCTATCGATTGAAATCGTCAGTTATGTTATCGTTAATTACTCTATCACACTGTTCTGCCTAGCGGCTTCGCTTCAGAGGGATAGGAGCACAACTAAATTAATCACCATATTTATGTACGGCAGCATTTTATCAGAAGTTGGCTTTTAACAAAGAGATCCGTTAATTACTTACCACGTTATCGCTGACCCTATCATAAAATCGCTTATGTATAAAATATGTGAGTAAAACTTCACAAGTGAAATTCTATCATTATTATATGAATAGCTGCATTTGAAGATATAGGAAGTTAGGAACCCAGACTGTCCAACTAAAGTTTTTTGATATATACTCTAAAACAATGAGGACTCGTCTATTAACTGTAGAGTTGTGATTCCTTAGATATGATTAGTGTTGTGCATGCAATCGATACATAAATAACGTGCGAAACTACCGTGTGGAACAAGGCACTACCTTTTTAAAATATACTAACTTTCTATACCTGAGAAATTGAAGTATAAAAATTATTCAACACCAACTCATTGGATGAAGGCAGATCAGAAGCTGGCGTTCTGATAGAAGTTTAGATGACCGCAGTAAACTTTTTAGGTTACCCTAACAAATTTACACACCCCGTGACTAACAATCGCTGCAAAGTGTTTGAAATGTAAAAGTAAAGAACAATATACACGAGATAAACCATTTATAGTTGTTTGATCACCCTGTAAAATAAGCTAATACCTGAGAAAAACATTATAGTTTTCTTTTTTTATAGCTGATAGTCTATCCTTTGACCACTATCTCACCTGATGGTAAGTGATGATGTAGTCGAAGATGTTGTTCAGGATAACCTAGAAGTACTGGCTCTCAAGGACAGCTGTCGGAACACAGCGTTAGGTGTTTGGCGACAGATTTTCTACTTGAGGGTGGTAGCTAGCCAGGCGGGCATTCGCAAAATGCCCTTCCACTATGCTGTAACGACTGCCATCGTTAGACAACAACCGTACCGACGACGGCTTTACGTGCCCTCCGAAGCACGGAAGGGCTCAGTAGTAATTTCACTAGCGGTCACCTGTCCAACTCCTGACCGCGGCGGACGTTGCTTAACTTAGTGGATCTATTAAGAACGGCTAAGCAAACTTTGCTACGAGCGCTTCTAAGAATAAATGAAAAACGATAGAGAAAAAAGTACAAGTATAGGTAAGTCAGCCTTTTGGGGGCACCTATTTTCAATAATAGTAAATCACTATATAAATAAACATTTCAATTAATTAATGATTGGGCGGTGTAAATTCACGATACCAAAGTCAAAGTCAAAATCATTTATTCAATGTAGGCGTCAACGACGCTCTTATGAAGGTCAATTACAAATATATATTTTTTTACCGGCGGTATACCTTTATTAACAAAATACTACGAACTATATACAAAACTACAGCTACTACAATAAAAGTATTTAGATCCCTATAAGTTATTGCAGACTCACAGGCAGTCCAAATGCTCTAGCCCACTATCAGTTGGCAGCGTGCCCAGCATGGTGGCAGCAAACAAATAAAATTTTAATTACAAATTTGAATATTGAAATGTTCTACATTGTTCTGCCACCATACCTAGTGAAATAACAAATTTTCTGTCATAACATTTACATTTGATCCATTAAGTTATTTTGGTCAAAATGGACACAGTATGTTCGTAAGTACTTTTGACAAATTTTGACTAAAGTCTAAAGACCAGAAATTAACTTGATAATGTTTAAATAAAATGTTCAATTTGACCTAATTTTAAAATTTTCGTTTGAAAACGATGCTCAATACCCCATGGATTTAGAATTTTCATTTTTTTTTTTTTTATGTGATTGTGAAGGAACAAGTACGAGGCCTGGTGATGTTAAGCGGTATCCTCTGCCTATAACAGATGCATTTCATCACAAGTGACGAACTGCACTGCGCCCAACACCTTGAGACATACCTGTTAAGTCTCATTTTGCCTGTTATTTCACTGGCTCTCAAGGACTGCTGCCGGAACACACCGTTAAGTGTGTTCCGGCAGCAGTCGGCGACAGATTTTCTACTTGAGGGTGGTCGCTAGCCAGGCGGGCATTCGCAAAATGCCCTTCCACCATGCGGTGAAGCTCAAGCTCTGGGCGGGATTCGAACCATGGACCTGGAAAAGTCCATGGTTCGAATCCCGAGATAAGATAATTTTAATAGCTTGACATTTAACTTTTAATAGCGACAATAGCTTGGTGTAATTTCACACGTACACGATGTCGATTGATACTAATGAGATAGGTAAGTTAGTAAAAACTAATAAGACTGTTGTGTAACAAGTTAAGAGAGTAAAACATAAAAAAAATATGGAAGCAATAAGTTGTTTAAGTCAAACACTCTTCCACAAGTTATTTCATGTTTTTCAGTTTGAGAAACGGTTCCGTGTTTAAGTATTCACTATTTTCAATTATTCATATAATCTTCTACATTAATGTACGTCTATTACAGTAATGTACTGTATCAGCCGGATTGTCCACTGCTGAACACAGCCTCCCCCACTTTAGGGGGCTTTGCCATAATCCCCACGCATGGCAGTCGTCTTGGGATAGCAGTTCCTCAGAAGGCGCTGCTGCCCACCTTCCGGTATGTTTCGCTTAGTCGCCTCTTACGATACCTATGGGAGGAGGTAGGGGGGTGACATTCTAGCCCGGCACCCCTAGGGTAGCCCGGCACCCCACGGGCTGACTACAGTAATAACTGTCTACATTTATAATTGACTTTTATTTATTAGGGAGGACAAGGATGTGGTTTGCCGCAGCTACAATACAACTTCACTGGGCTTGGGGAGAGGGAGCGCCCTCTATATAATTGGCCTGAATAATTGGCTACGATAATTGCAATTATTAGCTGATAAAAGTTTATGTATTTGTGTAATGTGTAGACTGTTGAGTCAGGTTCCGGTGGCCGAATGGAATAGGCATCCGGTGCGAAATCGGAGAACAAGGGTTCGTTTCCCGTCAATAGCAAAAAAAAATGTACTCCAATAATTTGTAAATGTGATATATCTTTTGTGAATTGACAATAAATCTCATCTTTTGTCACGCAACTTAGGAAAAAAATATGACGAAAATAATAATAATGTTTATTTGACATATTTCTTAGGTGGTAGGTACTTACAAAACATTAGGCTTTGGGTTGTACTATATGTATAAATATGGACATGAAACATTTCTTAGTCAAATCGTTGATGCCTGTTGTAGTATTAAAACTGTTTTTTTTTTTTATGCCTGATAGATTAGCTTTTGACCACTATCTCACCTGATGGTAAGTGACGATGACGAAAGTCGAAGATGTTGTTCAGGCTAACCTAGAAGTACTGGCTCTCAAGGACAGCTGCCGGAACACACCGTTAGGTGCTTGGCGACAGATTTTTCTACTTGAGGGTGGTAGCTAGCTAGGCGGGCATTCGCAAAATGCCCTACCACCATGGAAAGTACAGACAACAACGCCCTCCGTTTTTAGCAAGACATAACTAAATTCTCTAGGGATTTCGGTATGTAAGTAATCTATTTTACCGTATCACATTTCGAAATTAATAATATTTAAAGGGTGGTATACCTATTTAAAATATGTGTAGTGGGCTGGACCGATATTGCCAGTGCATAGTCGATATGTAACTTCATCCCTATTACAGGTACCACCTACGTACTTCCGATATAATAACAAGTAAAAGTTTACGCAAAATGGCCGGCTGTATAACTTATTTTCTTATAACTTAGATCGATTTTAATAAACTAAACGACGTCGACAAGAAATCTGGCATTAGGTATACTTTCTCAAGTGAATAGGTGTTGCGTCACGCACCACGATTCAAGACACTGTGAGAAAAATCTGAACGATTGTTTAAATTTTAAATGCATTAGGTAAGTAGGTACGTTTCGGGTCATGCGAAAACGAAAACCAGATAAGTACATCCAGATACCTAAGTACATTAAAGATACTGTATAAGCCGGATTGTCCACTGCTGAACGCAGCATCCATTGGGGGGAATTTGCCATAATCCCCACGCAAGGCAGGCGACTATGAGTCGCAGTGAAAAATAGCCGTTTCTCAGAAGGCGCTGCTACCCACCTTCCGTTATTTTGCCCTTAGTCGCCTCTTACGTCATCCACGGGAAGATGGATTAAAGATTCTTTTGTAATATTAACAATAATTCGAACAATTTAAAAGGATGCCAATTACCTACACAATTTAATGTAGCCTTAGTGAAATATCACTATACATTGCCTCCATACAAAAGCCGTGTATGTACATACTTGTATTATTCTTAAGCTTCTGTCATCTGTTAAATAATGGCAAACCAACCATTTATTTGGAATTTATTATTTAACAACATTTTAAATAATAAATTTTATTAAAATAAATTTTATTAAAATTTATTATTTAAAGTTATTATTTAAATTTATAATTTAAGTTCTAGACACTACGAAACAAGCAATACACAATATAAAAGAATCTATAAAAAATTAACACTAAATAAACCGTCCATTTTACTTATTTCTTATAAAACCACTTGAAGGCAACACATCCATTATGCAAATCAATTTTCCGGCTGTTAACTTTCCCACGATGCTGATGTATCTAAAATCGGATAGTGTAATTAGCATAATTTTATATTCGCGTCGTATTGGCTGCGCACGGAATGCTTGTAGTGGATTCTCTTTACAGTTTACGACTTCTGATTATCATGGCTGATATGACAAAACAAGACAAAACATGCAACAGAGGTATTCTAAAGATTGCACGTTGCAAATGACTTACGTCATAATGGAGTCATTAACCTGCTTGGCATCGATAAATGACTAACGCGTTATGTCCAGTAGGTACTCGTATATACTCAAGGTGAAGAGAATCTTAAAAAGACAAATGGTGAACATGTTTTTAGAAAGAGTCTTTAAAAACTACTTAAGGACACAAACATATTTATTTTATTTGAAAAATACAATTATTATGTTTACACGATGACTTACAAGTTCGCACAACTCACTTTTGCTAATAATTTGGGCAGAGGTTCCACCTGAAGGTATACTAGTACTGAGTCTGGTGACTCCTGGAGTTATCACAATAATTCTGAGCACTTAATTTTGGAAGCCACCGTTTATATAGAGAAATATACTGCTGACAACGCGTAAATAGGTTTGTGAGGGATTCGAGCATAGGTCTTAGGTGTAAAAGTTCGTTTTACCGATATGAATAAAATATAATTCTCCTGAGGATATGACAAATACTGTGTATCCAAATACAAGATTTCATATATTTCTCTCTATAGAAAAAAATCATGAATACAGCACTAAAATTTCGTTTAATCTAGTTTTGTGTCTATGTAGTAAATAGTATCAATAAAAATTGTTTTTTTTAATTTTATTTAGTACACAAAACAAATTACAATCAATAAGAGCATAGTAGAAGGAGTGAGACCCCACTCTTTCTACTATGATAAGAGCACAGAATAATATTGACCTGACCTGGATTGCAACTCAAAACATGTGTACGATATAGAAACTTATTTAGTCTTAGGCTTACTGACACAAACAGGTCTTGACGGTATTATATTATTATATGTATTATATTAAATGTATATTATTATATGTATTTCTAATTATAATGTAGCAATCATACGGTAACAACAGCTGAAACATTTTTTCCGTTTTTAAAAAGCTCACTTATATATGAAATTATATATAAAATATCGATTACACTATTGAAATATTGCGTAGTTTTGTCATAGAACATATAATAATTGGTTTTGTTTCGCTCGCTTGCATGCGAATCGAGGTCTGTCTGTCCTACGCTCTCAGGCTGACATTCTTCAAAGACTTACCTTTTACAGTTATCTTCTGAGGTTGTCGTGATTTTAACGGTAACAATCATGTGGATAGACATTCAATGTTTTAAACCCATATGTATATGCAAATTTTGGCGCCTTTGTAACTTTCTTTTCCGTCATGTCGGTGTGGGTTTTTAAATTCTACAATCTATGTGTATTATTTTTGCTTGTTCGTCAATGAAGGATATGAAACCAGTTCCTACCGGTTTGGTAGACCACGGTGTCGAGACGTGGCCGTGTCACAAAGTAAAAAGGACGCCGTGTGCGGTGCGGTGCAAGCATATTTTATATATATAATTTTATAAACCTGTATATATGTACCGTATCATAGGGTCGCAGTTCGTTTAGCAAAATAAGGCAATAACGAAAGGTTCTACATCTAAATAATTTATATTTTCTATCACTGTACTAGGTATTTGTCAGACACAGTAGAAATTGATTTATTCCCCGATTGTACAAATTAGTTAACTATCCAGTTTGACCTTGAGTACCTAAAGATAATACAATATAACCCATATATAACTTCGATTTTCATATCTTCCTAAAGTGTGAATTTTAACTCAATGTAAACCGAGGGTTTTAAATCATACCACATACCACCGGACAATAAACAAATTTTCAAAAACCACTTAGTTTCGTAGTACTGTTTTTTTATTTATTAGAATTTCGTATGGGAAGTAAATATGTGAATGAAGCTACGAATATTTTTATTCGTAGGAATGAAGCGATTCTATTGGTGGATACTCTTCTCTTATTTTCCTCATTTTCTTCGCTATCTCTGGTGGATACGCAGCCTTACACTGGTGACTTGTCAGATCTGTAAAATTATAACCTGGTGAACATTTAGCGACCCGAGAGTTGAACCCATCAGGATCCATCACCTCTTGTAGTTCAGACGTGATTGGACCAATGATTGAAGGTTATTATTATTGTTTCGAAGTACTTACATAGGTAGAAGATCTTTCAGGCTAAAAATGCATGCCCCTCCACTAATTATGATTATTTATATGTGTGTGCGTGCAGTGATTTTACTGTGAATGGGACACGTCTGCGCACTCACACCACGATCACTGAAGAACCAATGGCATTGTTAAGGTGGCGTGTATTGCGTCTTATATTATTTTGCATGCAAGGGTAAGGGGTAACAGAGGGATCTCTTTAAAGAAATTGATATTTTAACTTTTAGAGATTCCTTAGGATCCATTTCATGTATGGCTCGAATTGCTCGCTTTTGTAAGATTAATATTATTGTCTCTATCTCAGCAACAGCTCCCCACAGCAATACACCATACAACATAATACTGTGCAGGAAGTACGCGAAATAAACTAGCCGAGCAGTAGCTACGTCTGTTAACTGTCTTATCTTACAAACTGCATATGCAGCAGAACTAAGTCTTCCGCATAGATCATGTATATGTGATTTCCTCTGTAAAGTTGAATCCATTTTGATTCCTAGGAAAACTGTCGCATTGTCAATAAAGAGTTTAACTGGCCCAAGCTTAGTGTTTGGTTCAACATAAGTAACATTTGGTAAAGAAAACTTTAAACAATTGTTTTTTTTTTAATTTAAGATAAGATTATTAGCGGCGAACATCATAGATAACGCATTATTTACATTAATGAGTTCACTATCTTTCCTATCTACCTTTAAAATCACAGAGGTATCATCCAATCGCATCAACTTCACTGCAAGCGCTCTAGTTTATATACAATCTGTGCTCTACCTATGTATTCATAACACCATTTCGCTGATCGCGATCCAATCATTTCAAATTAAAAACTGATCACCCTTGAAGCTGAACCAATTTGAAAAGCCTAGCAAAAGTAACCTAAATAAGATAACTTTATGTAATAGTCGTAATCGTGATTATTTGAGACGAATCGATATAAATTAAAATGGCTCTAGGTCAGGTTAATCACCTACATAATCGACAGCTGAAGTGTCATCATTATATCAGCTCGTTGTACCTAATTTATGTACAGAGGCTCGACACTCGGTCGATGATAGTACAGAATGCACGAATAAATTGAAGATCATCCTTTAAGTATCCCTTGTTACTTTTGAAGCGCTCGTAGCGAAGTTTACTTAGCTGTTCTCAACCGATCAGCAAAGTTAAGCAACGTCGCGCGCGGTCATGAATTGGATGGGTGACCGCTAGTAACATTACTACTGAGCGTTTCCGCCGTCGGTCCCGGTTGTTGTCTTAGGATGGCAGTCGTTATAGCATGGCGGTAGGGCATTTTGCGAATGCCCGCCTGGCTAGCTACCACCCTCAAGTTGAAAATCTGTCGCCAAGCACCTAACGGTGTGTTCCGGCAGCTGTCCTTGAGAGCCAGTACTTCTAGGATAGCCTGAAAAACATCTTCGACCACATCATCACTTACCATCAGGTGAGATAGTGGTCAAAGGCTAACCTATCAGGCATAAAAAAGAAAAAAAAAACTTAGAACGTCAGGGCATTATTCGCCGTAATTCGCTAATTGCCAGGATGGTAATATCGACATACTACTATTGTTACAGCTATGACGTCCACCGGTAAAAAATAGCCTCCCCCATAACGGCGGGTTAGCCATAATCCCTCAACTTGCCGTAAGCGCTGACTCCCTTTCGGTGCTTTACTCTTCATCGCCCCAAACGACTATATCTATATAATCTATCCCGGTACCCCACGGGTTGAAACGGTCATCAGATGTCTGACAAGTCGGAGCTCGTAATCTCTTATGCAGCTCTATAATCTAAAGTCACTGTCCACTCGCAATGTCTTTAATCAGGTACTTTCAGAGTATAGGAATTATGTTGTAGTTTTGCATTGTATACGTATTTTATGTATCATCGCTATATATTGAGACCGAACATCGCTGAATTACTCATATATGTTATTAACACCATACATTTGCTATTATTTTCATGACTGTGCTGTTGAGCCGTCCTTTCCCCAACGATGAAGTACCCAATCCAAGAAGCATAAAAATAACATAATCCTATCCATTGTTTCAGGTAATATGGTGCTGTGTAGCAGTACTAGCGGCAGCGTTGGGAGGCGCCAGCGGTCATGGGAGACTGATTGAGCCGCCCTCGCGCGCCTCAGCGTGGCGTTTCGGCTTCGATACTCCTCACAACTACAACGACCACGAGCTCTACTGCGGAGGCTTCTCAAGGCAATGGAACAAGAACGGTGGAAAGTGTGGGATCTGCGGAGACCCCTGGGACGCAACACTTCCTCGCGCTCACGAGCTAGGCGGCCGCTTCGGCAAAGGCGTCATCGTTCGCAAGTACGCACCCAAAGACACAATCACAATTAAGGTCGAACTCACCGCTAATCACAACGGCTACTTCGAGTTTCGAGTCTGTGAAGAGCCCAAAGGAACGACACAGGAATGCCTAGATAAAAATGTTTTAAAAGTGGAAGGTCGAGACGGTACGAAGTTCTTCCCACGAGATGGAAATAAAATTTACGAAATGAAGTATCAACTGCCGGAAGGTTTGGAATGTTCTCATTGTGTTATGCAATGGAGGTATATTGCTGGCAATAACTGGGGGACGTGCACGAATGGGACAGAAGCCGTGGGCTGTGGCCCTCAGGAAGAGTTCAGAGCGTGCGCGGATATCGCGATCGGTGCTGGATTTACGACTACTACGAGACGTCCCAGACCACCGTACGTGCCTCCTGGAAGAAGACCTTCAACACCTGCCCCGGCAGAAGAACAGACCGGCAATGCTTGGTACGGCGTGGTTATCGCCGTCATCGCGCTGCTCGTCACCCTCGCTGTACTGGCCGCTATATACCTGTACTACTACAGAGGTGGCATGAGAATCAAGAGCCTGCTGAAATCCAAAGTTCCTGCACCAGCCCCAGTTCCACCTCCAAGGCACAAACGAGCATCCCTCTCAAGAGAACAACCCCCAGAACTGTTTCCCTCCAAAGTAGCCACCATTCCCGATTCCGGTTTCGAAACTGTAGATCTCAGAGCCAAATAATGAAAATTAAAAGGCTTTCAAACGTAAATTTTACTGCCTTGAATACTTAGTGATATTTTACGAAATGATTGTGATGTGTGGTTGACACAAAGTGATGTAAATTTGAAAATGATTGATTGATAAAATATAACCGGTCTACTGTTGCGGACCGTTAGTAATAAGTCGTTAAGTGACACTTGTAAATTATATTTATGTTAGTAAATTAAATGTTACAAAATTTGAGAGTTTATTTATTTGTCACTTGTTTTAATGAAATAAAAAGCAACGTATGCAATCAGTTTAATTTTTTGTGACGTAATAAACGCTGAGCTAGAACCGGTTATAGAAGCGAAAGTTATAAACAAGGAAGTTATGAATTAAAGGAAAGTGAAACAAATTAGCATTTGATAGTTGTATACCTAATAGAAAATTACGATGAAAAGTAACAATTAGAACTACGACATGAGACTCGAACACATGATCGATCTTTTGAGCCAGGACATGCTTTTATAAACTTCGGGAATTAAATAAAACTACAATTAATTTATATGCTGTAGAAGTCGGAGCAAGGGGTATACCAGTGAAATCCCTATATTGCCTACTTAAAGACCTTGGCCTACCGAGAACAACCGTAACTTCCATCCTAGAACGTCTATCTAAGGCGGCATTAGTAGGATCTTACCAAATTTGGTTAGGTAGGGGAGGAAGCTCGAGCGGTGAAGGGGAGCATTGATATATCATAAAGAGGCCCCTTAACCCTACTCCTGGGTTGCAAGTACCAGGCTCTCTAGCCTCTTCCTCTGCAACGCTATGGACCCGGCACCCGCACGCCGCATGGAATGCTAAGTAATTCGTCTCTTGCAATGCACACCGTCACATACTGGCATTATGGATAACGATAAAGTAGATCGGTTAGCAAAAGAGGCTACAACTGACGGAATACCATTTCACATCATCACATTGTGAGCTACTGAGCAAAGTCAAAGATAGGTGTAGGTAGGAATGGCAAGAGTATTTTGATGAGAGATCCCGCTACAAAGGGATATGGTATAAAACAGTCCATGCAGTGTTATCTGCCTCGTTACCCATGGTTTGATATATTTTCTATAAGCCGGAAATATGTGGTGGCCATCGAGCAAAGCTTGATGGTGGTGGCTCTGTCGAGACTTCGTTACGGACACATTCCGTCAAACAAGTTTACATTTTTAATCTGCATATCAGATTCACCAAATTGTTTAGAATGTGGTACTGAAGAAGATGTACAGCATGTACCTACTAATATAATGTGTCCGAAACGAAGAGATACGACAGAGTTCACTTCTAATTAATGCCGATGTTGGTGCTTGCAATCGCCTCTGAAGAAAGCGAAGCCAGAGTATTACTAAGATTATACTTGTTTCTCTACGGAGAAATAAGTCCTAGTACTTACAAGTAATTAGCTATTAACATGATGTGAGACTTACGGGGGTGACATAGTCAATTATTTATTTATTTATTTAACAATCTGTTAACACCTTCGACCACATCATCACTTACCATCAGGTGAGACTGTGGTCAAAGGCTTTATCAGGAATAAAAGAGGTTATATAAAAAAAAGACCTAGTTTATCACATCACAACATGTAGGTTGCTTTTTTTTTTTATGTTATTGTGGCGGAACAAGCCCGAAGCCCACCTGATGTTAAGTGGACTAACCTCTGCCCATAACAGACGCATTTCGTCAGTGACGAATTGCACTGTGCCCGTCACACTGAGACGTCCAGTTGTTAGGTCTCATTAGCCTGTAATTTTCCTGGCTCTCAAGGACTGCTGCCGGAACACACTGTTAGGTGCTTGGCGACAGATTTTCTACTTGAGGGTGGTCGCTAGCCAGGTGGGCATTCACAAAATGCCCTTCCACCATGCGGTGAAGCTCAAGCTCTGGGCGGGATTCGAACCATGGACCTGCTGCACGGCAGTCCATAGCCAATGCCACTGAGCCATCACTGCTTCTGATGGCTCTGGTTACAAATAAAATACTTATACTGAATGTTGTTTATGCAAATAATTTTATCAAAAATGCTGTATTAGTAAGCATTGTACTATGGCCAAAGAGTCATACTCGTAGTCGGGACTAATCGTTCTACCTATATGTAAGTGGATTTCCAGTATCCACCATCCAGGCAACTTTTGTGTTTATACCAACACGTGTTGGTGACAAAAGTTGGCATCTTTTGAGATGCGGCCTAATGACGACAGGGATACTTGTTATGACGTGCGGGAGTTATCGGAATATGTGATAATAACCACATGTATTATTTACCTAAACTAACAAAAAACTAAACTTTGTGAGGGCTCGCGTTTATTTTACAACCTGATTCTAATGGTGTCATCTAGTATTAAGTAGATGAACTACGATGTATTTAAGTATTGAGTTTAGTTCTATTGCAGCGATATTAACTCTATCGTTTTCTAACAGATGGCGTTACTAGTACAAAAACATTATATCCAATGAATAGAAAATTGTTAATGTTATTTTTTTGTAATGGTTGCAAAATTTTTTTTTTCACAGATAACACATCTAGATATAAAGTTAAGTTACTTTGTTAAAGCACAAACCTATGGGCGTGATAGTTATTCAGTAAAGTGTGCCACAAAATGTTCAAGTTGTGGGATAGTGATAGGGCTCGGTTCGCTCGCCCTAACAAGGGATTGTAAATAGTCTGTGGTTTGCCTTTAATAACAATTCGCTATAGGATAACTATACAACTCTACAGCTACTAGAATAAAAGAATTTAGACAACCTACAAGTCATCGCAGACTCACTAGCAGTCCAAATGCTCCAGACCACTACCAGTTGTCGCGAGCCCATGCTGGCAGCATTGTTACGTTGTCTTTTTTTATAGTTGATAGGCTATCCTTTGACTACTATATCACCTGATGGTAAGTGATGATGTGGTCGAAGATGTTGTTCAGGATAACCTAAAAGTACTGGCTCTCAAGGACAGCTTCCGGAACACATCGTTAGGAGTTTGATGGCAGATTTTCTACTTGAGGGTGGTAGCTAGCCATGCGGGCATTCGTGATTGCCCTACCACCATGCTGTAACGACTGCCATCGTTAGACAAAAACCAGGACCGACGGCTTAACGAGCCCTTCGAAGCATGGAAGCGCTCAGTAGTAATGTCACTAGCGGTCACCCATCGAACTCCTGACCGCGGCGGACGTTGCTTAACTTAGCTGATCGATTAAGAACGGCTAAGCAAACTTCGCTACGAGCGCTTCTAATTGCTAATTGCAATGCTTGTTTCTTATTGTTACCATACCTACTAATATTCTGTCGTCTGTGGCCACAATATAGTTTTTACCATACATTTGTGCGTCTGTTGATTAATTTTATATCAAAAACACTCAAATTAACCTGCTATTTGATATGGTATTCTTATTGATGAGTTGATGACTGGCCTGCAGTACCATTTTTCCTTAGAGATAAACACACACTATATAATACACAAATAAAACTATAAGAAGTTTAACATCAAATTAATTGTTTCAGGTAATATTGTGCTGTGTAGCAGTTCTAGCGGCAGCTTTGGGAAGCACCAGCGGCCATGGGAGACTGATTGAGCCACCCTCGCGCGCCTCCGCGTGGCGCTTCGGCTTCAACACTCCTCCCGACTACAACGACAACCAGTCCTACTGCGGAGGCTTCTCGAGACAATGGAACAAAAACAAAGGAAAATGTGGAATCTGCGGAGATCCCTGGGACGTAAAACCTCCTCGCGATCACGAACTAGGAGGCCGCTTTGGTCTGGGTGTCATCGTTCACAAGTACGCACCTGATGAGACAATCACGATTAAAGTTGACCTTACAGCTAATCACCACGGCTTTTTCGAGTTTCGAGTCTGTGAAGAACCGAATGGTACAACGCAAGAATGCCTCGATAAAAATGTTTTAAAAATGAAACGAAATTCTACCCCCGAAATGGAAATAAAATTTACGAAATGAAGTATCGTCTGCCTAAAGGTTTGAAATGTCCTCATTGTGTTATGCAATGGAGGTATATTGCTGGCAATAACTGGGGGAAATGCGATAACGGGACAGAAGCCGTGGGTTGTGGCCCTCAGGAAGAGTTCAGAGCGTGCGCAGATATCACGATCGGTGCTGGAATCACGACTACAACGAAACAACCCATGCCATTGTGCGTGCCTCCTGCAAGAATCTGCGAACCTTCGACACCTGCCCCGACAGAAGAACAGACTGGCAATGCCTGGTACGGCATGGTTATCGCCGTTATCGCGCTGCTCATCACCCTCGCTATACTGGTCGCTATATTTCTGTACTACTACAGAGATAGCACGAGAATCAAGAGCCTGCTGAAATCAAAATTTCTTCCACCAGCACCAGTCCCGCCTCCAAGACACAAACGTGCGTCCCCTACACGAGAACAAACCCCGGAAATGTTTCCCTAAAAAGAAGCCACCATCCCTGATTCCAGTTTCGAAACTGTACCTAGATCTCAGAGACAAATAATTAAAACTGCTCTGAAACGAAATGATTTTATTACTACTATATTATGTTATCAAAACTTATGTGATATTTTGCGAAATTATTGTGATATGTACCTTATGTATATATAAAATGTATGTAAATTAGTGATGTTAATTTTAAAATGGTAGTACTATCTCTACTACTACTAATAAAATAACATATTTAAATGAATTATTTTGTACGCAAGTTTAATAAAAGCGATGGTAAAATTATGATAGTACGATAGGTTGAGATAACTTATCTGGAGGGCAATTCTCAGAATCGGGATATTTCTCGAAATGACAAAGATTATAAATATACAAATCGATTATATACAAAACATTTCGATTACTGATGCGATATGGATATTCAGACTCAACGTTATTTTTACCGAGCGCGGAGAGGTCTCTGCGGTAAGCTGGGTGCCTGAGCATTTATGTATGATTATGTATTTGCAATGATATCTTGTAAGGTTTCGATCAAAATCACCTGGTAAGGTTTTGATTAAATTTGGTAGAGAAATAGCTTGCATAGGCATAATTTAGAAATTCGTTTATGAGTCATATCAGTCGGACGGTTAATGAGATATAAAGTCTAAAAGTACTGTTGAGATTTGACGTTGCTATAAAATATGCTATCATAACTTTTCATAATTTGTCTTGTCGCCCCTAGTTATTTTTACTAATCCTTTTTATGCATTTATTTTAATATAGGCAAACTTATTATACCTACTACTAACTACCAACTAATTATTGTAAAGCGAACCCTGTTAGTCTATAAATACTTGGGTAAATATATTATTAATAAATACTTGTTTTATTATTTGAACCAAACGTAAGTATGTTTATCATTTTAGTATCGATAACATAATTATTAGTTTGTTTAATATTTTGTATGATTGAGCTTGGTCTGAGCAACAGATGTCAAAAGAAAATATGTTAATACGTAAATAGATTAATTAAAAAATAAAAGTTTGCAAAGTTACTTAATCTCTGTTCCTATACTCAAATCAATTTTTCGCAATGTACAAGTGATATAACTGTAATAGTTGTTAACACTATTATGAACCTTAAATACAATCAGAAAATTACACTAAATAACTTAAATCTGAATGACATCTTATAATTGTTGTCGCCACCTATAACAATCATTAATATCCCAGAGAAAAACTGCATCACTACCGCCATGTATCTGGCACTTAGGGACAAATATATACTTAAAAGTATGGATTTGGTTAGAAACTACCACTAGCGTCAACGACTTGCTTCCGATAGTCTTTCTCTATGACAACATAACACGTAATATCCGCACAGGGAATGAGTCGTTGATGCTAACAGTGCCACTTTTGACTTGGCGTTCAGCGAGAACAGACGTTTAGCTTATAGCTATATTATATTAAGTTAACGAATAAAGAAGCTAACATAATGAATATATTTTAAGAACAGTCATAATATATTGCATTTATAATAGCATTATAAGATTGCTATAGGTACGTCCGGAATTTACCGGACATGTCTTATCATACCTACCTATACTTTGAATGAAAATGTAGTCAAGGATCTGACGTTTCAAGGTATACCTATCTATATTTTTTCCCTTTTTTTAAATACATTCCGTGGAAATAGATTGCCAGCTATATGGTTGCTAGACTTGTGGGTTCTCCGGAAAGGATTGTATTTTTCGGTAGTTATGCTTTAAAGCATAACTAGACAAAAAAGCTTATAGGCAAACTTGGATTTATATTACATTCTTTGCACACCTGTAATACCCACGATGAAAAGTGGGTGTTTAAATACCCACTTTTCATCGGATCTATTTATATCATTTTAGCAGGTAGAGTAACCTTCGATAGACTTCTGACAGCTATGTGCTTTGTTATTTTTTTATATGAAATCGTCATTATATCCTGATACTGAACCTAGGCTTTCGAAATTGCGAAGCGACCTGATGAAGATGCATAGCTAAGGAGCTTTTCAAAATCATTATTTTTGGGCTTTATCACAGGATTCGAATGTAAATAAAGTTCCATAGGTAAAAAACACGTATAAAAACTAAAAAAAATACAAAACAACTCCATCTAGCGTAGAGTAGCGGCAAAGTGAATTATATTTAGTATTAATAATTTGCTGTTTTAAATTTAGTTCCAGGTAACAGCAGAATGACTTTTGGAAATCCTAGAACTAAAATTCGAATTTTTGAATAAGTTATTATAGTCTTGTTATAAAAACTAACGTGGTTTTCACTCATTTTAGTAAATAATACGGGATAACTCACGTAAATAATTCAGATAGCTCCGACTATAGTTTCAACCACATCAGTTGGTCTTTTTCAAGGAGAGCTCGGGACGCCCGCGTTGACGTCTCGCTGAGCACTGCGGGCGGCAGCTCGTAGCGTGCGTGACGTCATAGGTTGGTGCGAGGGGTGGGTTGCTGTTGGTCGTGTCGGCAAGTCCTCTTCATCGCTGGAATCCCGGCTGGCGTGGGACACCTCCAAGCAATAGGAGCTCACTATATCTCCACTAGACCCGTCATTAGCCTCCAAATGAGTTCCATGAAGACACGGCTTCCAAGTAGGTGACAAGAACCAACCTCTGTCTCTATTAAAATTTGGACGCCTACTAATTTCAATAGATTCTCGGATCTTGCGAGGCACGAAGAACTTTTCTCTCGACAAGACCCGAGCTTTGTCGAAGCGGATGTAGTGTCCTGCACTAGATAGCAGAAAATGTTCTGTCAAGGCTGAGCTGTTGATGTCCTGATTCTTCATGGAACGTATGTGCTCTGTGAGTCTAGTGGAAACGTTCCTGCGTGTTTCTCCGACGTAACATTTACCACAGTCGCAGGGAATCATGTAGACACCGGGGACTCCCAATGGGTCTCTATCTTTTGGAGAGCGAAGCAGCTGTCTGAGTTGTCTTAGAGGGCGGAATATTGTCTTGATGCTGTACCTTTGGCGTGTCTTGGACGACGCGTTCGTTCACACGTCAATCCTTAAGATTCGTGAACTATCCCAGATAAGTATAGTTATCTTCCAGAGTCAAAATAAAAATTATTTATTCAAATTAGGCGTCAACGATGCTCTAATTAAGGTCATATACAAATTTTAATATTGAAATATAACAGTACTTGTTACTGCACCCTTCAGCAAAAAAATATTATTAATATTGTAATTTCTTTGTGGCTTAATGAGGACACAATTCTGCCAATGATGGATGAGCGGACTCATGGTAGTTTCATTATTCATATGTCACGTAGGATTAAGTAATACTTTAATTTAACATATGGTCGGTATTTAAAATGTAGATTCGACCAGACTTTCGAAGACTATGATGGTTTATCTAAAACAAAGAAACAACAAAACTACTTACATAACTAAAATAATCTCTAAAATACTTGTTGAATTACCTACATAAATGTTACCTACTGTACATACTGCTATATACACATAACAGACAATATTTACAATTTAATTTTATTACACTTACACAATACATAGGTAGTTGATTAATGGGGAATAAATAAGTGGTAGAAGACATTTAAAAGAATTTGCACGAGGGACTTCAAAGAGGGAGGAATTTGAATTTTATAGAGTCATATCTGTCAGACAGGCTACAGAAGGTTGGAATAGATGGCAATACTTCTTCCGGGTCTTTAGTAAAAATAGGCGTACCACAGCAATACATATTCGGACCTTTTCTGTTTCTAGCGTATATTAATGCCTTACATGGTCAAAGATTTCGGTTACATTGTTTTATTCGCAGATGATACCTCTCTGATTTTTATAGTGGATAGGAAAGATAGTGGACGCATTAATGTAAATAATGTGTTATCGATCTATAGATGGTTCGCCGCTAATAATATTCTCTTATATTAAAAAAAAGGGTTTACAGTTTTCTTTACCAAATGTTACTTATGTTGAACCAAACATTAAGCTTGGCCCAGATAAACTCTCTATTGACAATGTGACAGTCTTCGTGGGAATCAAAATGGATTCAACTTTACAGTGGGATCCACATATACATGGTCTATCCGATAGATATTTCGCGTACTTCCACAGTATTATGTCGTATGGTGTAATGCTGTGGGGAACTGCTGCTGAGATAGAGACAATCTTTATCATACAAAAGCGTGCAATTCGAGTCATATATAAAATGGGTCCTAGGGAATCTCCGAGGGATCTTTTTAAAGAAATTGATATTTTAACTTTACCAAGTCTGTATATATTTGAAAATATTATGTATGTTCGTAAAAATTTATATACTGTGTGGGCCAATAAGCCATCTGGCTTTCTTATAACACGGACGTCCAAAAATGGCAGACTGCCGTCCTTTTCTTCCTCAACCGTAAATTTGATTTTTGCATGGAGTGTGTTTAAGTATTGGGCAAAGATGTTTAACTTGTCAATTGTTATAATGGAAAACACGTCATCCACTTATCTCCACCAGTACCGTGGCTTGCGGGAGCGTCCATCAGTGCACGAGCTTCAAAATGAGATAAGTGACAGTTCTGACGGCGACTTGACAAATACTGCTGAGCCGGGGCAGACAGCGCCATCGCAACGTCAGTTACGCGCTGAGGCCCGTGCTCGTCGCTTCGCGCAATCGTCACTCCCAGACGAAGGACTTCAAAACAGTCCGAAACTGGTCGGAATCTTTCCGGTAAATATAACGCGGGTCCTAGCCGGTTCCTAATAAGTTAAACAGTGACAATCACGATTACAATACTAGGAATAAAGATAAAATAGCGGTGCCAGGTTTTAGATTAGCAAAGACAAATAAAAGGTCCTTCTTAGGTAATTGTGTACGGTTTTATAATAAAATTCCCAAAAATATTACAACGTTCACAGAAGGAAAATTAAAGTTGCACTTGAAAAAGATATTTATTAAGAAATCCTACAACAGAGTTTGCCTCTGGCAACCTATCGCCTGTCACCTACGTAATTTAAACAAATATTGTTATAATTTTATTAAATAATATTTAATTAAAAGAATGGCCACGAGTTTCTTGCCGGTTCTTTTCGCAGTCTTTATAAAAATTTTCGTAGCTGAAAGTGGCAGTATGTAGTATATTTAAATTTGTAATTGACCTTCATACGAGCGTTGTAGACGCCTAAATTGAATAAATGATTTTGACTTTGAGGATATCATAGAGCGAATAGGAATGATTTCAACATTCAAAGAAAATATGCACATGACTTAAATTTTTCCTATCGTATATTTGTGATTTTGTAATCCATAAAGTAACTTTGTAGTAAAATCTTTGAAGTAAAACACTTTATAATTTCTGTTATTGGTAGCAATTCTGTTGTACACTCACTAACTATACTAACTAATTAAAAAGTTCTAATATTAGTTTTAGGATTTCTAAAAGTCATTCTGCAGTTACCTCGTACAAAATGTAATACAGCAAATTATCAATACTAAATATAATTGACTTTGCCGCTACTCTACGCTAGATGGCGCACAAGTCAAGTTGTTTAATAAAAATGTTTATTCTGGCCGTATTCTATTTGACTTATTTTCGATAATTTTGATTACATTCTATTGATGGATCCACATTTAATATGAACCATAGTCATAAAATGTGATCGAAATTATCGATAATAACGAATTTTGCGTCAAATGGTATACGCCCTATTTACCTGTGTATGGAACTTTGTTTATATTCGAAACTATCGAAACCTGTGACCTGTGATAAATCCCAAAAATAATGATTTTGCCACGATGCTTGGCAGAGCAGCTTCAACAGGTCGCTTCGCAATCTCGAAAGCCTAGGTTCAGTAATAGAATCTACTGGTGATTACATATAAAAAAATAACAAAGCACATAGCTGTCCGAAGTCTATCTAATAAAAGTGGGTATTCAAACACATCTGCCACCCCTCTGGGTATTACAGGTGTACAATTACCGAAAATTACAATCCTTTCCGGAAAACCCACAAGTCTAGCAACCACATAGTTGCATACGCCATTTTTTATCCGACTAAGAAAGCCGTGATTATGATAAAATCCGCAAAAATATATTGATTGGAGAATATTACAGCTTTAGTCAACACCAATTTACATCTTGATTAATTTTAGGTTAAATTATCTATGATTCCACCTAATCTGACTAAATTATGGTACAACAGAATAGCAAATATGCAACTAAGTTTAGTAACTTTAATAATTTTTGAGTGAATTAACTAAACAATGGTAGCAATTCTGTTGTACACTCACTAACTATACTAACCAATTAAAAAGTTCTAATTTTAGTTTTAGGATTTCTAAAAGTCATTCTGCTGTTACCTCGAACTAAATTTAATACAGCAACTTATCAATACTAAATATAATTCACTTTGCCGCTACTCTACGCTAGATCGCGCACAAGTCAAGTTGTTTTATAAAAAAATGTAGTCTGGCCGTATTCCATTTGGGTTATTTTCGATAATTTTGATTAATTCATCTATGGACTATGGATCCACATTTAATATGAACCATAGACATAAAATGTGATCAAAATTATCGAAAAGCGTTCAGCGTCAAATGGTATACGCCCTATTTACCTATAGAACTTTGTTTATATTCGAAACCTGTAATAAAGCCCAAAAATAATGATTTTGCCACGGTGCTTGGCAGAGCAGCTTCAACTGGTCGCTTCACAATCTCGAAAAGGCTTTCGAGCGGAACGTATGAGGTTCAGTAACAGAATCTACTAAAGTGATCAAATATAAAAAAATAACAAAACACAGAGCTGTCCGTAGTCTATCTAATAAAAGTGGATATTTAAACACATCTGCCACCCCTCTGGGTATTAGAGGTGTGCAAAGATTTTATTAATCCAAGTTTGCCTACAAGCTTTTTTCACTAGTTATGCTTTTGAATTACCGAAAATTACAATCCTTTCCAGAAAACCCACAAGTCTAGCAACCATATACTACCATGCTTCATTGTTTATCCGGCTAAGAAAGCCGTGATTATGATAAAATACACCAAAATAAATTAATTGGAGAACATGACAGCATTAGTCAACACCAATTTACTTGTTGATTAATTGTAGGTTTAATTATCTATGGTTCCACCTAATCTGACTAAATTATGGTACAACAGAATAGCAAATATGCAAATTTTACTAAGTTTAGTAACTTTAATAATTATAGAGTGAATTAACTAAATTATGGCCCCAACAGAATAAGAAATGTTCATTTGACATTTCTAAATCTAATTTTACTAAATTTTAGTTAGTTTTTGGCAACAGAATTGCTACCATTGGCCCCAACAGAATAAGGAATGTTCATTTGACATTTCTTAATCTAATTTTACTAAATTTGAGTTAGTTTTTTGCCAACAGAATTGCTACCATTGTCAGTCAACAGTAATGATGACATTGACATTTTCTTTAGTCTAATGGGGTGCGGACCATTTGAAGTTAAATTCGCCAAAAACGCTTAAAACGATCACACTCCCAAAAAGTTGTTCCACGTGGGTCTTGACGTTATTTTCGCCATAAACGCTACATCTAATATCAAAACTGACAGAAGTGGCAAATTTTAGTGGCATTCTTAGCGTTCCTATCCTAAATGGAACAGGGGAGAACAGTTACAAACGATCACAGTGATCACAACCATAGACACTAATGTGATCAAAATTATCGAAAATAACGTTATTAGCGTCAAATGGAATATACCCATGGTGGTCTCGTGGACTCTGTTTTGGTGCGGTCCGAATCCTTTCCAATTACAGCACTTGCAGAGTTGATCTGAATTATATGAATGGCACCAAACGTTTGCATTGCTGTTGGGTGGTTTCATCGATGACGTCACCACACAATGCTCACGGCGATAGGCATCCTAAGCACTGAGTGCACATAGCGATCTGAGTGTATTCCGGACCAAGCATTGTTTATTTTTTATAAAAGTTATTAATCTATGGCATAAACTGTCACAACAGTTAGGAATAGTTGTTTTACAGCCCTTTACTCACTCTCTCAAATACTTTTTAAGAAAATTCTAAAATTTTAATGCTAAAATGTACAAAGTATTTTTTTTAAATTACAGTCTATCCCCCTCTTCCAAAGCGATACTGAAAATGCATCAAGACAGTATTCTAAGGTTGAGCGTTCAAGTCACGCTGGAACTTATCTTTTCCATCCGAAATAATTTCTATATTTTCAATGCATTTCATCACAAGTGACAAACTGCACTGCGCCCATCACCTTGAGACATACCTGTTAAGTCTCATTTTGCCTGTAATTTCACTGGCTCTCAAGGACTGCTGCCGGAACACACTGATATATAAAGAATTATCAAAGCGGCTGATAGCAGGGACAACTGACCAAAGGGCTGGCACTTACCTCGGCCAGCGAAGAAGTATTGCCATTCAACGAGGTAATGCTGCCAGCCTTTTGGGTATCCTACCCGTGGACAGTGACCTGAGCTCTGTTTTCTACTTATGATTGCCTTTTGGTAGAAAACGGATCTCACATTTTTTTTTTATTTCCTTAACAGTTTTAGGTATACTTATAGATTTAGATAATTTTTTTATTATTTTTGTGTAATAGTTAGTTAAAGTTTTTACCTACTCTAAAAAATAATGAATATTAATTGTATAAAAATATACAGTTAAAATCAATTATTTTTGAGCAGGTAAGAAGGTCATTTATTTTTAGATATTTATAATGTTAGAAGCGCGCTTCTGCTTGGTCCGAATAGATATAAATGCAAACAGCCAGGAGCGTACATATTCAAATCGGTCCAATTTTCTACTAACAACTTACTAACAAGTACTCTTAGAACCGTAAGTACTGTTCGTGTAATTCGGACTATAATAGTACTGCGCCTTTACTGATTTAGATAGAAATGGCGCGGGAAAAAAACCTTGTTTGAGTGAGGTCCACCAACTTCGAGTCGACGCGACGCATGGAATGAGGGTGTAATCATTATGTTTTAGACGCGTGCTTTGGACTGAAAATTGATATATTTCATAATATTCATAATGAAGCCTAATAACTAATAAAAACTATGACGATAGGCTTAAATAACATTCTACTAGACCCATCTATTTAAATATTCTATGCTATATATGACAGGCTATATAGGCAGGTACATAACGTCTGATTATTAATTTCCCCTGACTTCTACGTACTAAATTCAATTTGTTTTTTATTCTCTTTAAATAGATTATCTGTAAGTAGAAATATCTGAGCAACATGCTCTTTACAAATAATTATGTTGGGTTTCAAAACATATGGAATGTCACCATCCTTCTTTAGTGATTTTATCATACGATACTTCATGTCATGACCCTTTTACTTAACTTCTACTATCCATGCATCCGTCTGTATGTATGTTGCAAAGACCTTAAATATAATACAACTAAATGGAGTTCCATTATTTTAATCTCTCTGCATCTTTTTCATATGAATATAAACTTGGTTCACCAAAAAGAAAAAATAATAGTAAACATAGCAGTTGTTACACATTCAAAGTTTTCGGTTATATCTTGAATATCCATTTTATTATCACCCTTATGAGAACAAAACTTGTAATTTTTGAGAACAGAGACGGTCAGTTAGAGCCTCTAAATCCTTAGTGTTTTGTTACACTGCAGGGGTGCGTTCCGAACCTTGGTTAGAGCGCACTTCGAGTGCAACTTTTCACTCTAACGTCGTTCACAACCTTCGAGTAGAGCGTTCGGTTGTCACAACTGGACCGTTCCAAACCTTTGAAGGTTGCAACTTTTTAACCATAAAACGCGTGACATGAAATGACTTTGACGTTTATATCGTATTCTATCTGATGCGCAAACCCATATATCTCAAAAAATATATATACTAATATAATTTCTCAAAAGATAAAAATGGAAAACGAATTTGTGATAGTGTTAAATACCAATTATTATTACGATAATGATGTAAGTCTGTCAATGTCACAATTTGTTTGAGGTTATAAAACAACCGGTCGTTCCATACCTCAGGGTAAGTTGCAAAACAACCAAACAACGAAACAACTACACTCTGAGCCTCTGAACGCACTCCTGAACTGGTGAGAAATCACTTGTTTCCGAACGCAGCCTCAATTTAATAATCTGTGGTTATTCCTCGGTCTGAGGCAGTGTTGCCAGACATGCGATAATTATCCTAGATCCACGATATATTTGAGTATTATGCGATAAAAAATAATAAGTACGTATCGCACGATATTTTATCAAACGTCTACGATATTTTTCTCAATAACACGATAATTTTATAATGAATTCAGATCTCTGTCACGAAACGCAACTGTTTGTAATATGTTTCTATAATGTATGGCTTTCAAGACTCCAGTCGATTGAGATGAGGAATGTAATATGAATTTTCTTTCCAAAACACTTCAATGTAGTTATAAAAAAGCCGACACCATCTTAAAACAACTACTTTTAATGACATAGTTTTGGCTGATCAGGCTGTTGAAGGCTATGACAGTAGTAGCGCAAAAACCTGCTGAATTGAATTTATACCAAACCGAGCTTGATTGAGGGAATAAACAGCTCAGGAATTTACGGACCTGAGAAAACCAGCGCCCATCAAAGCCTTCATGTCTCAACCGCAGAAATTCAATCATGGAGTTCTGATTCTGAGGAAGAAATTACTTTTACATTAACATTATAATAACATACGTACATATTCAAGAAAAAAAATATTATTTTTAATTTGTAGAAGAACCGCAAGACCTGCATGTAGTTTTCAGAAAATTACACGTAGGCCCACCTACGCGCCCAACATTAAAATTTCCTAATATGATAATTAATAAGTAATAGGTCCTATCTAGATTTACGATCTACTTAAAAAATAACGATATCTGTTAAATTGCCACATCCTTAATTTTCGCCGTATATTCTATTGTGTTTTTAGATAAGGTTGCGAAACGTATAATGTTGCGATAAAAACACGATAATTTTGCATTAAATCTCGGATAATTTTCAACTCACGGATCTGGCAACACTGGTCTGAGGAAAAGACACAGATAAAAAATCAAAAGTCGCAAAACAACCGTGCTGTGGAAAAGCAAGAAAATTCTAATTTTATTTTGCGAACTAAGAAATATAAATGAAAAATGGCAGTGCGGCCACTGCACATGCACGACGGGGGCATTGTGGAGCGCCGATTGCGGCCAATTTACGGTAAATCTGGAGTGTTTGAGTAACTTATGTGAGCAAACTCTCAGGGGATCCGGATTATTTTCTATGAAAATATACTTTTTCAGACTGGTTAGACAATGGAAATAATAAAAAGGCCCTGCAGGAAGCTGAGAAGGTATTGAAGAAGGCACCGACGCTGCAGGCGGCTAGGGCTTTGAAAGCCCTTGCACTTTTTAGGTTAGGAAAAGGCTCAGAAGCCCAAGTCGTGCTTGACGCCCTAGCTGATGAGAAACCATGCGATGACTCCACGCTACAGGCGATGACGATCTCCTATCGAGAATCTCAGCAATGTAAGATTTTTTAAACATCTAACAACTTAGAAATTTATAAAGTCCTGAATTTTTTTTATGTATAATATTAACTATGTATAAGATTTGAGGAACTAATACTAACCCATTAGTCAGTATTTTACCCGTAAAAGTTTTAGTATTCTTATCTATGCTAAAGACAAATCATATGGACTTATATATGTTATGCCCTTTTTTCACCAATTTTAGTGCCCAAAGTATGTGCGCTGTATGAGGCAGCTGTGAAAGCGGAGCCACTCAGTGAGGAGCTCCACTCCCACCTGTTCATGGCATACGTGAGAGTGGGAGATCATCGTGCCCAGCAGCGGGCTGCTATGGCTTTGTATAAGTTTGCACCTAAAAATCCATACTATTTCTGGGCAGTTATGAGTATTGTTTTGCAGGTAACTATTTTCAAATTGCATGCAATAATGAGAAATAAGTTTTTTTTTTTATCCAGAATTAATGTTCTATATTCTTAATGCTAAGGAATTGGGCAAAAACAACCCACGTTCAAATATGAATAGCTACTGCCTACATATCCCTGCCACACGCACTGATCTAGTGTACTTACAAATTTGCACAAGGTATATAATAGATAGTCATCTTGCATATTACTCTTAATATCTGTTTATATAAACAAAATGAGCTATTAACAAAATGTGAATTATTATTGTAATTATTAGGTATATGTTTTTAAAATATAGAAACCCAATTGTGTCATTACTCATCACCAGTGATTGGAGTAGGCAGCTTTTTTTAGTACTTGCGACATGTTTTCTTTCATAGTAAAGACATGACTGAGATAAGCGAATTATCAGAGATAAAAAAAAAACTCTATTTTATGCTTGGAAATAATTAGAGATAATCATACAGAAATTCAAAATAGCAATACAATAGCTAACACAACCGAATGAACTTTACACACCCACAGAGTGAGCTGTACTACTGTTACAAGATAAAAGAATTCTCAGAAAGAGACAAAACAAAAGTTGCAAGATCTGCGCTACAGTCTTTATTATTTTTATGAAACAGGCATCTGTTATTTGGCAACATTGCATAGGTTAGACTAGATTGCTAAATTTAAGTTTCAGAGTACCGAAAATGCTCCAACTGAGCTAATGCTTGGAAATGTCCTCAAGTAAACTATATAGCAACAGTGATATTAAAAATTATCTCCATACTGCTGATAATTTCCATTGAAAATTTTGTAATTGTAAAGTCCTTTATTCAGTCACTACAGTTACAATAATATATGTAAATAGTAACAACTATGGTACAACTAATATTAGTGAAATACTATGACATCAAAAAGCAACATCATTATGTGTCTGTTTACTATTTGGCAAATCAACTTCCAGTTTTCCCTTACCTGTTCTAGTCTTGTCCATTGCTTTCCAGCCATCTTTACGATCTTGTCTTCTCACCTTTTGTACTGTCTGCCCTGTTTATGGTTTTTACCTTTAGAGTACCAAGTTGTAACTGTTTTGCACCACTTATAATAACCACAGGGCCTCTTACCATGTAACATGCCCAACTCCACTATAACTTTTTTTTTTTTTACTTATTTCGTTGACTTTAGTTGTTTCTCTGAAATAAGAGATTTTTGCTTTTTCTTGTAATTCCTAACATACTTCTTTCTATAGAATGCTGACAGTTCATCAATTTGTCTAGCTGTAGTTCTGTGAGTCCCCATCATTGACAGCCATAGTTAGGCCAGGATAGGTAATATGCAGGATTCAAATACTTTAGATTTGACTTTAATGTGTAAATACTTATCCTTCATTATCTCCTTCAAGCTCCAGTATCTCCTACATGCATTTGTATGAAAATTTGATGAGCCTTAACTCATCCAATTTTTGTTATTAATTATCTCAATACATTTAAAATCCCAGGATCCCTGTGTCATGTCTTTATATACATTTGAAGTTCTTGGCCCAAAATAGCTCGACCTACTCCGATCACTGTTATGCTGAGTTACTAATATTTTGTGTAGCAGTTTAACTATACAGCAGAATGTTGCCTACTTTGTTATATTTTTGTTAATTAGTATATTGTATATTTTAGGCTAAATCAGCAGAAGATCCAAAACAAAAAACCATCCTCTTGGCCCTTGCCCAAAGAATGGTTGAGAACTTCATAACGGAAAATAAATTAGAGGCCGAACAAGAAGTTCGCTTGTACATCATGATTCTAGAACTACAGGAAAAGTGGGAGGACATACTCAAGTTCATAGATAGCCCTTTATATGCCCAGCTAGTCCCTGGCTCCAATGCCCAAGCATGTATTCCGTACTTAATGAAACTCGGCCTTTGGCAAAGACTTAACCTCCTCTGTAAAGACTTGTTATATGATAACCAAGACCGTTGGGACTACTACATGCCTTACTTTGACTCCGTCTTCCAATTGATGAAAAAGACTGATGAAAATGCTGAAAGTATAGAGAATACGGCTGACGATACTGCAGAGAAGTGTCATGAGTTTATTTGTCAGATAGTTGAGAGTATGTCAGCAGGCCGGACATTACGTGGCCCATACTTAGCAAGGTTAGAATTATGGAGGCGGTTGTCTGTTGATGGAGATCCAACGGCGTTACTTGGTGATGGAATAGCATTATGTGTACAGTATTTGAGGGTATTTGCCCACAAACCATGTGCAGTGCCAGATTTAAGGCAGTATTTAGCAATGATACCCCAGAAAGATAGGGAAGCAAAGTGCAGAGATTTTTTGACATGCTTAGGATTTGATGAAATCAGTGAGCCTGACAATGTGAGTATTAGAGATGATATTATTTATTATATGTGTATTCAAACAAATATTATTATATAACATAAAATATGAGAACAAACTTATAGTAGATAAGTACATTCTTAATCTAACAAAACTGAAGAATGATACTATGAAATCTTGAATTTTTGTAATTTCCATATTGTTTGTGATGGAACATAATTGAAATGATGTCCAAATTTGTCTGTTTTTTACATAAATGACACGGCCAATAATAATATGTACATAGTAGTTTTCAAATATATTTACACTAAATAAAAAAATAAATTTTCATGTCACAAGCTTGGAAAGGTTTTATCATTTGGAATCTGGGTGAAAAAAGTACTTTTATAAAAGAAAGGAAGAAAAAAAATTCATTAGAGCTTATTAAACACACCACAGCAAACGAAAAGCATGATACAGTAAAGGCAACACAGACAAATATACACATAAAAGTTTGCAGCCACAGTATGCACATAAAATAAAATAAACATTAATATAAGACATGTTCAACATGAAATAATTTAAACCTACTGTCATGTGCTGTCCTAAAAAAGTCGTGGCTCAACATAATTCTGCGGACAAACCTACAGTGCTGATTTTCAGCCAAGACGACAGAGACGCATGGACACAATTTATAAAATAAAAATACAGATGCTTCATGCTTATTAAAATTGTAAACTAATAACAAGTTAAATTTAAAAGAAAGCAACAAGAAGACAAAATCATAATAAAAAAATAAAATGTCTAAAAATATTAAATAATAAATAAAAAAAAGGTAAAACATAAAGGAGCAAAAAAACGGATTAAAAACTGATTATAAAACAAAATGAAAAATTTAAACTACTCAATTAATAAACTGACACCTGAGCCTTAAAATAAAAACAACACACCAACTTCTATACAATTTTGTTACTTCTCTGCCTATAAACATGCTGGAATGGGCTTTATATTTATATCTGTGGAGGCTTGTTAATGGGTTTTCTTAATTAAGTTATTAAACCTTTTTGTAATGATAGCTGTAAGCCCCCCCAATTAAATGCAAAATAAAAATAAAATAAAATATTAATTTAATCGATAAGTGGTTGGCTTTTATGATGTACCCAAATAAATGCGTATATATTCGAGTGAAACAAACAAATAAAATGTATTATAAATTATTAATTCTGTTTAATGTTAAATCTATTAATTAATTATATTGGCGAGTATGAAAAGGGTTTTGTCACCTCACAAGCTTGAAAAGATTTTATTTATCATTTGAAATCTGCATCTGGGCTTTTAATTTTATAAGAAGTGAATAAAGCCTAAAATGTTATAGGTAGTGAATAAACATCAATACTATAAAAAAACTTCTTAAAAAGCTAACTTCTCAAGCATAAAAAAATATATATATATATTCTGCCTGTTTTTTTTATCCTTGATAGTTATGCTTTAATAAGTTACCTTTGACCACTATCTCACCTGATGGTAAGTGATGATGTGGTAGAAGATGTTGTTCAGGCTAATCTAGAAATACTGGCTCTCAAGGCAAGCATCTAACGGTGTGTTCCGACACCGTTAGATGCTTAGCGACAGATTTTCTACTTGAGGGTGGTAGCTAGCCAGGCGGGCATTCGCAAAATGCCCTACCACCATGCTATAACGACTGTCATCCTAAGACGACCACCGGGACCGACGGCTTAACGTGTCCCACAAAGCACGGAAGCACTCAGTAGTAATGTCACTAGCGGCCACCCATCCAACTCATGATCGCGGTGGACGTTGCTAAACTTTGCTGATTGGTTAAGAACAGCCCAGCAAACTCCGCTACGAGCGCTTAAAAAATCATCTAGTCTGTGTACAAATCATTATATTTGATTGATTTTTGTATGCCAAGGGACAAATATGGCAGAACTACCTTATGCACTAAACAGCTTTAACACCTATATTTGCAATAAACAATTTGATTTGATCCATGCGCTCCTTATTTTCCCCATAGACGGATGACATCCAGCGCCACATCTCATGCGTAGCAGCGTGGCGTCTCACGGCGCCGCCCTTGCCTCCCGAGGGTGCCGAAGCACTAGCCACCACTCTGAGGAACCATTACCTTCGCTGTTTGAAGGTCGGGCTGGTTACTGCTACGCCTACTGAGTTTGGAGCCGCAGATGGATACGGGATACTGGCGGCGCATCATTACTTTTATGCTGGTATATTGTTCAACATTATAAATATAGGGACTGGGTCAACAAGTAAAAAAAAACATAAATAGATTCAGGCGTTACTTTGCGGAAATCCATATTTAATAATAACAAATATTTTTGGTCTTGACTCTACGAGCGCACGATCGAGAATTTTCTCGAGTCAAGACCTCCTGAGGATGCTTCGTGTAGAAGCGAAACGCGGCGAAAATTCTTCCGGTTTGGCTGCGTGGCGTTTGTGACGTCACGTCGGCTTAGCAGGAAAATTAGGCGGAATTGACACTAGATATATTTTTGAATTTTTTAAGTGTTTTATTAAAATATTAATTTGATGTTTTCATAAAATATTTTAAAAATATTTGTTATTATTAAAAAAAGTCGGTTCTAAGCCATAATAGTATAAATTAATTCTACCTGTATATAACGTGTTCGTATAGCCCCGTGGGGTGCCGGGTTACAATGTCATCCCCCCATTTCTACCTGTGGGTGTCATAAGAGGCGATTAAAGGTAAAATACCGGAAGGAGGGCAGCAGCGCTTTCTGAGGGACTGATATCTTAAACTGCGATCCCCTGCATACGCCTGTCTAGTGTGGGGATTATGGCAAACCCTCCTTAAATGGGGGAGGCTGTGTTCAGCAGTGGACAGTCCGGCTGATTCAGTACAGTATACAACGTGAGTTGAACTATATGTTGCTCCATCCCCATATAATAGTTAAGAACGAAATGATAAATTAGAGTCATATGTCTTGTTGGCTTAGCGGTTAGAGCATACCCCGGCTATAGGCGTGGATGGTGCAGGTTCTAATCCCGCACATGACCATAAGTTTTCCTCTCATTGTAATTTTGTATTGCAGTATAATTTAATGTTTGACTTCTTATCAACACCGGCAAATCTGACTCAAAATCAGCTTTGAATTTTTGCGGCAAGTTCCGTGCGATACATAGCTGCCTCTGTTTTCAGTAGTTTTACTCAGTAATATTAGGTCCTTACATATGAAATTGGCGTTTTGTATGGGAGGAACAAAAAGTCGAATATTTTTTAATATAATATATTTAATTAATCAAAGTATGAACCATTATTTTCTATGCACTTTTGCCATCTCATAGGTAGTTCATTGATCCCTTTACTAAAAAAACCAGTCGGACGGGAATCAATAAAATCTTTGAAGGCGATTTGGACTGCCCCATCGGAGTTGAATTTTTTCCCTTGCAAGAAGTTATCCAAATTTCGAAAAAAATGGTAATCTGTTGGAGCAAGGTCCGGGGAGTACGGAGGATGTCTTAGACTTTCCAATTGAAGCTCTTCTAATTTAGTAGCCGTCTGTAGCGCAGTGTGTGGTCTAGCGTTGTCGTGAAGCAGCAGTGGCGTGGAGCGATTGACCAGCCTAGGTTGTTTAGCCGCTAGCTTTTCCATCATGGTTTGCAATTCCTGACAATAGACATCAGCCGTAATAGTCTGGCCAGATTTGAAAAAACTGTAATGAACAATACCGGCACTAGTCCACCAAACGCTTACAAGTAACTTTTTTGGGTTAATTTTCGCTTGGGGCAGGATTTGGCTGGCTGGCCAGGATCTAACCATTGCGCTGAGCGCTTCCGATTATCGTAAAGAACCCATTTTTCATCACAGGTAATGATTCGGTTTAAAATACCTTCATTATTGTGCCGGTTTAGTAATGTAACGCAGCAGTCGACGCGCGTTTGCCGGTTTGTTTCAGTCAATTCGTGAGGTACCCACCTTTCAAGCTTTTTAATCTTCCCAATTTGCTTCAAGTGAATTAAAACAGTTTTATCACTAACATTGCAGCCTGCAGCTAACTCGGACGTGGTTTGCGATGGATCCGCTTCCACAATAGCCTTCAACTCTTCATTATCAACTTGAGTCTCAGGCCGTCCACGGGGCTTGTTCTGCAGGTCGAAATTTCCAGAACGAAAACGTTGGAACCAAAAACGAACTGTGTTTTCTTTTGCAACACGACTGCCATACACATCATTCACCCTTCGAGTTGTTTCCGCAGCACTAGTGCCACGGCGGAACTCGTACTCGTAAATAATGCGATATTTAAGGTTTTCCATTTTGTAAAATGAGTGACGCAAACAGAAAAAAACAGAAGAAAAAAAACAAATGAATGATGATCATCGAAGCACAAATACATGAGTCTATAGCTGTACAAATTTGAATTTGGAATTCCTTACCAAAGAGGAGAAATTCGTGATTAAAGTGGCCAGTACGAAAAACGCCAATTTCATATGTAAGGACCTAATATATAAATATTAATCACCATGGCAAATCACATATGCCGCGTGCAAAAAAAAAAACTTGCGCGATATTTTCCATAATTTTCGTATGTTGTTTGTATCGCATTTGTGCAATATATATTTTTTCCTCGCAAGGTTGTTGAAGAAGTGCGTATGAAACTATTGTGAGCAACTTGCTCATTATACACTCGGCTGATTTACGCCCTCGCCTACGGCTCGGGCTGCAACACACAGCCTGATCTTTTTGATAAAAGATCAAGAAAATATTTTCGTATTCGTTCCTCGCAAGTGTGTTGAAAAACGTCGTATGAAACTCGTGCGCGTTGTTTATTACAATCTACTCCATTTAGGCCTTCGATCCGTCTCGATTGTAATAAACAACTTCGCACACTTTTTGCATAATGTACTATTTCTTTATATCCAATGTGTAAATTGGATGCTAAGTAAACAAATCTGCTTTAATTTTCCAGCTTCGGAGAAGAAGAGTGCTGCATTGATAGTGGAAGCGCTCAGTTTATTGGAGCTGGTACTTCATCATTCCGCTTCCAACTTCCACGCGAAATTGTTGCTTGTCAAGCTTTACCACCTTATAGGTGAGTTTTAGTTTTGAGCATATTTCACACAAACGGCAGATGATGCTTTGAAGCAATGATGGCCGAGCGGTAATAGCTATGGACTGCCGTGTCGCAGTACCCTGGTTCGATCCCCACCGCCGGCTTGAGCTTCACCGCATGGTGGAAGGTCATTTGGCAATTAGCCGCCCGGCCAGCTACCACGCTCAAGTAGAAAATCTGTCGCCAAGCACCTAACGGTGTGTTCCGGCAGCAGTCCTTGAGAGCCAGTGAAATTACAGGCACATGAGACTTAAGAACTATGTCTCAAATTGACGGGCGCAGTGCAATTCGTGACTTGTGATGAGATGCATCTGATATAGGCAGAGGTTATTCCGCTGAACATCAGGTGGGCCTTCAACTTGACCCGTCAATAACATATACAAAATGTAATAGAACAGTAAACTTCAAATAGTTTTGCAATATAACTGTAAGATCATCTTAAGATGTCACTAATATCATAAGATTTGATGATGTCTGTAGTATAATTTTTATTTTAAGTGGTATGTAGTGATGACTACAATTTGCTCGCCTGATGGTAAGCATCACCTGTCCATTATGATTGCAGTTTTAACTTTCTTGTTCTGCTTGACACTATGTTTGTTACCTCAGAACTGTTGACTGGGTGAATAGATTTTGGTGATTCTTTTTTATTTGGAAGCTGATGCTTGCAGTGTGGTCCCATTTAAATTCCATCAAAATCGGTCAAGCCGTTTTTGAGTTACACTAATAACTGAAAAGTATTTTACTATCTTGATAATATAGTCATTGCCAGTGAATGACAATCGTTCCCATAAGTAGCAAAGGGTCACTAAAAGGAGTGAATTTTTTTTTTATCAAAAAATGGAACTGACTTACTCAAATGTGTGAAATAATGCTGTATCACATCAGCAGCCGGAAGACGTCCATCATTGAACAAAGATCTCCCCCATTATACGGGGGTGTATAATCCCTGCGATTGACAGGCGTCTTGATCGCAGTGTAAGATGGTAGCTCTTGAGAAGGTGTTGATGCCCACCTTGTTATATTTCCCTTCGTCACCTTTTCCTACTCCAACATGAAGATATAGGGGGGTGCTATTCTAGCCCCACCACAAAGAACTATGCTTTTAAACAAAGGCATTTCAATATAATACAATATTATGACTGCTTTGTTAGTAGTTGGGGCAGAACATCTTTTGAACCTTGAGATCCTGCGTTCTCTCTGCGATTTTTCTTACAACGAAAATTTGAGCAATAGCGAGTCTGGATTTGTATCCAGAAGATGGCGATAAGCTTTAAGTACTTGTATGTACTTCTTGAATTTCGACGCGTTCTGTTAACAGGGAAAAGGATATTATCATACAAATTAAATATTACATATTATCTTTAAGAAAAAGAAACAATTTTCAATTATATCATATGAAATTTCATATTATTATACAGTCATACTTGGTCTATGCATGTGTACTATTTTTTTATAGCTGAACGGCTATCCTTTGACCACTATCTCACGTGATGGTAAGTCATGATGCGGTTGAAGATGTTGTTCAGGCTAACCTAGAATTACTGGCTCTCAAGGACAGCTGCCGGAACACACTGTTAGGTGCTTGACGACAGATTTTCTACTTGAAGATGGTAGCTACCTACCACCCTGATGTAACTTGCTTAACTTTGCTGAACGGTTAAGAACAGCTAGGCTAACTTCACTACAAGCACTTCAAAGAGCCAGTACTTCTAGGTTATCCTGAACAACATCTTCGACCACATCATCACTTACCATCAGGTGAGATAGTGGTCAAAGGCTAACCTATCAAGCAAAAAAAAAAAATGTAGTGACTTGGAATGTTTTTTATTTGACAATCTTTACTGACTTGAACTATTTTGTCATTAATCATTATTTTTGTCCTTTTCTCAGGTAATGCGCTAGCAGCAGACACAATTTACCAGAGGCTAGAGATAAAGCACATACAACTAGTGTCGCTAGGGTGGCTGCACGCGGCGAGACTTGCGCCGGGGTGCGCCTCGAGCAAAGCGCTGCAGTTGTTAGCCGACACGAGAGCGTTTCATTCTCACCATGCTAAAGATGTAAGTTAACAAGTTTTTTTTTTATTCCTGATAGGTTAGCCTTTGATCACTATCTCACCTGATGGTAAGTGATGATGTGGTCGAAGATGTTGTTCAGGCTTCCCTAGAAGTACTGGCTCTCAAGGACAGCTGCCGGAACACACCGTTAGGTGCTTGGTGACATATTTTCTACTTGAGGGTGGTAGCTAGTCAGGCGGGCATTCGCAAAATGCCCTACCACCATGCTATAACGACTGCCGTCTTTTAACAACAACCGGGACCGACAGCTTAACGTGCCCTCCGAAGCACGGAAGCGCTCAGTAGTAATGTCACTAGCGGTCAAAAAGTATTTACCACAAGCAACAACACTTACAACGAGTGTCCAACTGACATACCTACATTGTTCCGAACCGATTGCGAGACTAGCGTTCGCACAATGGCCCCAATCGGAACGCACCTAGCTGTCACTTTTGTAAAGTTGTCAAAATTGTTTTTGTACTGTCATGGTGGATGATTTGTAAAATTAACTTGTTTTTGTGCTCTATAGTATACAGGGTTATTGGTAAAATGCTAACAACCGCTTCGGGTTGACTTCTGCTAGTCATAGCAAACATTTTAATATGATATTTTTGTGTTTGTTTATGTGTATTTGACGTAATAAGCACGAGGACCACCTGATGTTAAAAGTCTCTTGTGCCCGTAGTTTAATATTTCATATTTTTTATTACTTAGGTCTTAGATGTAAATATTCAAAACTCTATTCAAGGGGAGCGCGGCGCGATCCAGTGTTGCCTAGGCGGGCGCTCTTGGCTCGGAGAGACTCAAAACTTAAAGTAATAAGGTTTTTTTAGTACTTTTTGACACTTTTAATTTCTGTGTCTTATAGTAAAAGACAATGCCTACTCCGAGCTATGAGGGCCCACCGCGGCTACACTGGACCGCGCCGCGCTCTCCCTTTGAAATCTTTGAATATTTACATCGAGCTAAGTAATCAAAAATATGTAATATTAAATTACAGGCACAAGAGACTTTTAACATCAGATGGTCCTCGTCCTCATTCCGTTAAAAACACATAAACCAACTCAAAAAAAGTTAAATGTCAAAATGTTTCTTAGGACTAGCAGAAGTCAACTCTAAGAGGTTGTTAGCATTTTACCAATAACCCTGAATATATATTAAGTATATTCGTGTACTTCATCGAATTTACAACGTCATCGCGTCATCAATGCTTAGGAGTGTGTACCTACGAATAAATATGAAAAGAAATGTAATTCATGCTCAAAAACAACAGAACGCAAACTATACCGCAGCGGGCATGGCTTAAAAAGTGTACCGCGCGGCACTGTAAGTTCGCCGTGTGGGTTCGAGTCATGCGGTTGTACCGCGGGAATTTTCAACTGAATTTATCAATGTTCTTCTACGTTGTTTAATTCTGAAAAAATACCATGCTGTGTAGTAAAATGGTGGAGAAGCCAGACGAAAACAATTCTGAATTTTTTTTCTTATGCTCAATATATATATCAAACATGCACTACAAATTTCATAAAAAACTTTGATAAAAGTCCTCAATCCTAATTCAGTTTTTGTACAATCATAAAGGGATACAATCCTTTGTATAGTATTGATTTAATTTTTGGGATACAATCCTTTGTATCCCATAAATTAAATCAATACTGAGAAATACGACAATGACACTTCACTGATGATACAACTGAAACTTTGACAGTTGTCAGATCTAAGGTTTACTTCTAGGATATTTTTATATCATTAGAAGCACAAAAACTGAATTAGGATTGAGGACATTTATCAAAGTTTTTTATGAAATTTGTAGTGCATGTTTGATATATAAATATTACATAAAAATTACAAATAAATTGATTTTAGGTCTTATGGCTGTCATGCTTAAGAGTAATTTCTAGGTACTTTTTATGTCATTTTAATCTAAAATTTAAAATAGGAAAAATATGATATTAACTGTCATTTTGACAGCTGTCATGCTTGAGATCTATATCTAGATAACTATAATGTAATTTGTACCTAAAACATATAAATACTACATCAACTGCCACGTTGATAGTTGTCACATCTATGGCTGCGGTATTGTTACTTCCAATAGGTATATATAATCCATTTACTTAATTTGGTACAATGGAATACTATATAGAATAATAGTTCTGGGTATGCTGGGCACGCTGCCTACTGATAGAGAGCTGGAGTGCTTAGACTGCCTGCAAGCCTGAAATGGCAGCTAGGTTGACTGCTTTCGTTGTAGTAGCTAAAAGTATTTATTATAGTTTGCAGCATTTTGTTAAAATAAAAATAAAAACTTGTAGTACTTATTCATCTAACACACGCAATAAGAGATTTTTAAAATCCAAGAGATTTATATCCTACTATAAATATTGACTTAAATAAAACATTTTTACTTGAAATCCATTTCCTTTTTTCAGTGCATTATATGTATATACCGACTTTTAAATTATAGAATATTATTTCCAAGAATGTTTTTTTTTTTTTTTTTTTTTTTTTATGTTATTTTGACGGAACAAGCCCGAGGCCCACTTGATGTTAAGTGGACTAACCTCTGCCTATAACAGACGCATTTCGTCAACGACGAATTGCACTGTGCCCGTCACACTGAGACGTCCAGTTGTTAGGTCTCATTAGCCTGTTATTTTTCTGGCTCTCAAGGAATGCTGCCGGAACACACCGTTAGGTGCTTGGCGACAGATTTTCTACTTGAGGGTGGTCGCTAGCCAGGCGGGCATTTACAAAATGCCCTTCCACCATGCGGCGAAGCTCAAGCTCTGGGCGGGATTCAGTAGATTGGAATTACTATAATTCCAATCTACTGAAATAAATTGCATGAAAAACCTAATATATTTTATTGAATAAACATAAACATGCCACAATACGTAAGCAAGCTTACATATTGTAGCATAATGCCATCAACGCGTATCTAAAGCTGGGAACGCACTACAGAGTTTCGTCGCGAAGCGGCTGTCACTACCTAATATGCATTTACGGAGAGGTGCAGAGCAATGCTGCAGCTAAGTGCGCGACTTTTTCGTTCACTATAGCAATACGGCGTAGCACAACGGTTTTTCCAACTTATGGCAAAAATTCGAAATGGATGAAGTCGTCGAAGTAAAATAATCGTGGTGTCTTGCAAAGAAGCAGATTTAGCTGAAAAATTAATATGTGTTATATTTGGGTGCAAGATATAACAAAATTCTCGTTCGAAAAAACTCTTTTTCACGACTCTTCAGAGATAATGACTGATTTCACACAGACTTTATAACCTAAAATAAGTTCTTATGAATTGTTGAAACGTGGGTGGAACGTGAAATGACGGGATAATTTACTGCACCGCGTCTCTTCTCATAGTGCGGTTTACGCCATTTATAAATCCATTCAAATTAATATTTCCCGAGCAGCGCCGTTTCGCTGCCGCGCTCTGTACCGCAGTAGTGCGGTTTGACCTTAGGCAATGACGGCGGTGACAACATGACCTTGACGCGACCAATCAGATGCGATCAATTCTAAGCGCCAAATCAATTAACCAATCCAATTGAATTTGGAAAATTGTGCGCGTTTTGTTACATGTGAACTTGATGAATCCGAAATCAAAGCGTTCACTGTATCAGAATTATACTTCTTTACGTTATTTATTCGTAGGTGTGTACATAATTAATTCTAGTTATTAAGCTCCGCGAATCGCGGACAAGTATCCGTCCGTCCCAAGGCCTGTTCTCATGTAGATGAGGGTTTTCTTCCACTGCACCCACATTTCCTGCAGGAGTCAGTGTGTATGATACATACGTAAACCGTACTGATGAAGGCGCGTTAGACGTGTGCCGTATGTAAAATTATATCCGCTCTGGTGAACGTCGTAGGCATAATTTGATTCTTTGTCCTGTCTCAAGAACGAGTTATGCCAGGAATGCTCCCACACAACGCGCGCTGGCTCTTCTTAACGCTACCACGCAGATCCAGGATGTGGATGTGTTTTTTGACACAATACGGACCATAGCAAATTTGTTTAAAGTTCATGTTTATAAATCTAAAATAGTTAGCACTTTGGTTTAGTACTGTAAGTTAGCTATTGTTATTATTAATAAATAAATAAATAAAGTAGCGTGTGTTGTTTGTTGTTAGAGCGTGGAGCACCTGACGTACGCGTACAAGTACGGCACGTTCGAGAAGCTGGTGGAGCTGGTCGCGTGGGGCGCGCGCGTGGCGGCGTGCGCGTGGTGCGGGGCGGCTGGGCGCGCGCGCGCTGCCCTCGCGCTGCTGGCCGGCCCGCCCGCGCCGCTGCACGCGCCCCCAGCCATCACCGCGCCGCCCACGTATGTATATATACTCACTTACACCACCTATATATACCTATTATTATACTTCTATTACCATAGTAATAGAAGTTGTTTTAACCGTAAAGCCGTATTTTTATTTAAATAATATAAATTAAACCGGCAAAAACACTCACGTTGAGGATCGAATATGTCGACCCGTCATGCTCATCATCAGGGCGAGTGCGCAGCTGCGTCTGCGATCAGCTCTCTCAGCTCTCAGCTCCCAGGGCCGCTTAGAGTTGAGAGAGCTGATCTAAAAGAGAGGATGCTCGAAACCCGGGTCGACGTATTCGATCCTCAACGTGAGTTTTTTTGCCGGTTTAATTTATAATATTTAAATATGTGTGAAACTCACGAGAATTTCAATTCAAAAAAAGCTAACCGTATTATTATGTTTTATTGTTCTGTAAATCCCCACGGTACAGTGCTCTGTAAACCATGTTTGGCAAACACGTTTGTCAAACTCCACGTTTTGATAAAATAAGAGCGTAAATAATCAAACTTGTTTAACAAAACCATCACACACCTTCAAACATGTTTGACAAACACGTCGTTTCGAACGCATCCAGCATGTTTGACGCGACCAGTCAAAAGCACTTTCAAACATGTTTAGCAAACTCGAAGATTTTCATCAAACGTGCCATACACGTATATTGATTGACAAACGTTTCAAACGAGGGCGCAGACGTTTTGACAAACACGTTACGATCAAACATGTTTTTTTTTATTTTTATACTGAACTTGGTAGCACTTGACCACTATCTCCTGATGTTAAGTGATTATGCGATCAATGATGGAGCGCACTTGCCAAGAAGGTACATCTAAAACACACATACTCGCGTTTTGAAGACCCCCATTTATTTATTTTTTGTGCTTGATAGCCTTTGACCACTATCTCACCTGATGGTAAGTGATGATGTGGTCGAAGATGTTGTTCAGGCTAACCTAGAAGTACTGACTCTAAAGGACAGCTGCCGGAACACACCGTTAGGTGCTTGGCGACAGATTTTCTACTTGAGGATGGTAGCTAGCCAGTCGCAAAATGCCCTTCCATATGTGAAGCTCAACCCCGGGGCGGTATTCGAACCATGGACCTGCTGCGCGGCAGTCCATAGCCAATGCCACTGAGCCATCACTGCTTCAAAAGTAAAAGTTATTTGCAGTAAACAATTGTCTTTTGTTTTCCTTGTAGGTATAGTAAAAAGCACTAAGTATAGTAGAAAGTGCGATTCAAACTTCATCCCGATGGGAATCGGTCACTTTTTTCCTCAGTGACCAAAATTATACAATGTTAATTTTAATTTAATTTCCAGTGACAACAGAGACCTGAACGCGATAATAAATTACGAACCGCCACAGTACCACGACCCCAATCTAAAAGAGAGGACTTTCGAGCAGGACGTCGCCTATCTACGCTTGAAGGTAATTTATTTTCAAGGCAATAAGAATAGTATTACCTCGTCTAATATATTTCTCGTATAGGTAATATATTCAGTCAAAAAAACATCGGGAATGGATGACTTGTTTATGGTTCCAAATTAATTTTTTTTGTTAGATTGGCACAACTGTTTTCTACTTTGGCGCGGTGTTTGAGTTGCATCTGTTATTTAGATGAATGACAGTGCTGTTTTTAGTTATATCATATCTAGTAAGCGCTCGTAGCGAAGTTTGATTAACCGTCCTTAACCGATCAGCAAGTTAAGCAATGTCCGCCGCGGTCATGACTTGGATGGGTGACCGCTAGTGACATTACTACTGAGCACTTCCGTACTTCGGAAAGCACGTTAAGCTGTCGGTCCCGGTTGTTGTTTTAAGATGGCAGTCGTTATAGCATGGTGGTAGGACATTTTGCAAATTCCCGCCTGGATAGCTACCACCCGCAAGTAGAAAATCTGTCGCCAAGCAGCTAACGGTATGTTCCGTCAGCTGCCTGTAATTCTAGGTTAGCCTGAACAACATCTCCGCGATCACATCATCACTTACCATCAGGGGAGATAGTGGTCAAAAAGCTCAAGCATAAAAAAGTGTGTATTGCAAGTTTCACAATAGATAAAAACATCGAACAAAGAGTTTGTCTTCAATTTTGCATCGCGCAGGGTAGTACATGGTGTAAATACACAACACACAATGGTTTTGCATTAATAGTGTTAGTAGGATTATTATTCTAATAACAATACTAGTAATAAAGATAAAGTAGCGGTGCCAGGTTTTAGATTACCAAAGACAAATAAAAGGTCCTTCTTGGGTAATTGTGTACGGTTTTATAATAAAGTTCCCAAACATATTACAACGCTCACAGAAGGGAAATTCAAGTTGCATGTGAAAAAAATATTGATTACAAAATCCTACTACACAGTTTCTAATTACTTAAACGACAAAAATGCCTGGACAATTTAGCCTCTGCCAAGCTATTGCCTGTCACCTACATAATTTAAACAAATATTGTAATAACTCTATTATATAGTAAGTATGTAACACATTGTTAAAAGATGTTTATAAGAATGGCCCCGAGTTTCTTGCCCGTTCTTCTCACAGTGGCTCTATACAATTTATTTGCTGAACTTGGCAGTACAATGTAGAATATTTAAATACTAAAATTTGTAATTGACCTTCATAAGAGCGTCGTAGACGCCTAAATTGAATAAACACTTATTTCTTCCTTCGCAGGATGGTCTCGTGTCTGCTATAGCACTATGCATAGAATCGTCTGACAGCCGGCCCGTAGAAGAAAAGATGGCGCAATACAACGAACTCAAAACGTGCGTGGACGCGTTTAGCACGGCCATGGAGAAGTGCAAGGAATTGTACAGTGCTAAGGAGAAAATTAGTATAGCGGCGCCTTTCCCTAGTAGAATTATAGGTGAGTGTTTTTGAAATTTCCCTGTTTGCCCATGAGGTGCCGGGCTAGAATGTCACCCACCCCATCTTACCACTAAGAGTAAAATACTGGAAGGTGGGCAGCAGCGTTCTCAAGGAACTGCTATCTTACACTGAGATCCCCAAGACGCCTTACTTCTAGGTTAGCCTGAACAACATCTTCGACTACATCATTACTTACCATCAGGTGAGATAGTGGTCAAAGGCTAATCTATCAGGCATAAAAAAAAAAAAAAAAGACGCTTGCCAAGTGTGAAGATTATGACAAACCCCCCTTGATGGGGGAAGCTGTGTTCAGCAGTGGATGATCGGGCTGATTAAATTTTGAAGTTACATGTATACTCTGTTTTTTTTTATTATTCGTGACTGCATTGATTTTTGTAAGTGGTAGGGCATTTTGCGAATGCCCGCCTGGATAGCTACCACACTCAAGTTAAAAACCTGATGCCACCTAATATAGTGTGCTGACAGCTGACCTTGAGAGCTAGTAATTCTAGATTAGCCTGAACAACATCCTCAACAACACCAGGACAGGTGAGAAAGTGGGCAAAAGCAGGTTAGCTTTCTATCAGGCATTAAAAATATATGTTTTCGCAATCTATGTGTGTATTTTTTCGCAAAGCATGCATTAATGTTGTTCAAAACAATATAATGTCTAAATATTTTTTATTTTGCAATGACGCATACTCCTAAGAATTACATTAAAAAATTACACATTAGAGTCTGGTTGCCATGTTGGATTAGCGGTTAGTGAATACCCCGGCTATAGGCGTGAATGGTGCGGGTTCGAATCCCGCAACCATATTTTTTTCCTCTTGTTGTAATTTTGTATTATAATGTGTTAAACATGTTAATTCCAAATCATCTTGTTACCTTGTCCTGGGTTGAAGTCAAGGGTCGGAAATTTTTAGTTCGTCTTTTTTAAGTAAGAAAATGTTGAGGTTTCATACCTCCGTAATGTCCTATAAAGATATATACCCGCCTAACATGCGGAAGGCTGAAGTGGTCTGGGTGGAACTGGTTAACGTTCACCTTCCTAGTTTTTTTACCGACTTCAAAAAAGGAGGAGGTACTCAATCGTCTGTTTTTTTATGTTTGCTACCTCAGCATTTTGACTGGTTGAACTTTACGTTACACTCCAATAAAAGAAAAGTATTTTCCTATCATTGTATATAGTCATTGACAGTAAATGACAATCAATCCCATAAGTAGCAAGGTTAACTAAAAAGGTTGTTTTTTTATCCCTAAAAATGAAACTCAAATGTGTGAAAAAACTTGTCGAAGTCGGTACCATCTCCACAATATTGTGATAGGTACTTTAGAACCATCATGGTACTTCAACAAGTTTATTTAACACATTTGAATGTTAAAGTCGGTTCCATTTTTTGTATAAATTTAGTATATACAAATCACTACAAAATGTTATCGTCACATTTCAGCATTTGTAAATTCTCCTGTCCCATACCGAGAGCTGTATTCTTTTACTCTGCTGATGGTGGGGGAATTGTGCGTGGGGCACACGGCGGTGGCACACCAGCTGTGTGGCACTGTGACCCGCCTGGTGGGAGACGCGGAGAGACAGGCTGCCACTCCAGCCGGTGGGCTGTGGGAGATGAGGGAGAGACTTGAACACTTGGCTAACTACTTAGAGGTAAGCGCTTTCACTTTGCTAATGCAAGCGGTATATCAATTCTAACTTCTGTTTATAGATTTTAACTCTAGAATCAGAAATAAAAACATGTTGCCAGGTTTTACACGATGCCCATAACAAGGAGAGTTATGTTTTCAGGGTGCATGTATGTATGTTTGTGAGTTTCTTTATTACACCATAACTTATAAACGGTCTAATCGATTTCAATGTAAGATATATTGTTAGATTCGTATTGACAACGCAAGTGACACTAGGTATATCTAAATAAATAAAAAAACTAAGTGGCGGATTTTAGACATCCATATATTCCATATTGTGATATTTTTTTGCTTTCCATATTTATCCAGTGTGGTATCAAAATGAAGAGATTTTAAATACGATTCCATAAATATATATATAATGCATTTTTATGTTAAATGTAACGGTAAATCATTTAACGAAAAGAACTTTGTAGTCGGATTTTTAACATTTTTTTATTAATTTAAATTGTTAATTTTTATATTCGATATGCTAGATAGCCTTGCTAGATACTAGCCTTTTGCCACAATCTCATCGATGGTAAGTGGAGTGGTGATGAGGTCGAAGATGCCTGGAATGGGTGTTGGCTCTCAAAGACAGCTGCCAGAACAAATCGTTAGGTGCTTGCCGACAGATTTTCTACTTAAGGGTGGTATCTGAGTGAGCATTCGCAAAATACCATCATTAAAAATACCTTGTATATACACACACATACCTTGAATAGTATTTTTTTTAATATTTCAGTTCATCGGCATAGTAACGTTCCTCCTCGGCGTGTGCAACGAACTCATAGCTCCGGCGAACACGAAGAAATCAAAAAAGAAAACAAATCAATCACCAGACGAACTCAAAACCGTAGAACTACTCAAAACACTCAACGAAACCGTTCAAGCAAACATCACATCACTCGAGAAAACATTCGAAGAACTGCCAGAGTACAATTTCCCTTCGACATTGGAAGAGGAGTTCGCTAAGTTAGGTATAAATGGTACATTTCAGAACCCCGTAGATTGTAAATTGAAGAGTGGTAGGGAAGATATGATAACTGATGTGAAGAATGTGCTGAAGAACAAAGCCAAATACTTGAAAAGTCTGATACAGTGACGTGGCCTTAACCAATGTTGCTGTTTTATGTGATTTGAGATTGTTGTTGTTTACAGAAATATACAAAGATCCAAAGTAATTCAATAGTAGAAACATAATAGTAATAATAAATAAGCCTTTTATTCCCAAAATAACACTATACAGTAACAAAATACATTTTGCTCTAATTATTTACATTATAGTTTTAATTATTAGGTTCGGGCACCAAAAACTGGGCGTAGGCCTCCCCCATTAGTTGCCACTTTATCTTGCGCGAATCTTGCGTTGCAAACATAACAATATTAAAATTATAAGGTCATCATTTACAAGTATAAAACCAATTGCAAAATTGGTCTTGTTTGTAGTACAAAGTTGAACTATAGGTGTCGCTCCATCCCAATATGATGGTTGAAGAACGAGAGCAAGAATTAGAGTTATGAGTCATACTGTCATGTTAGCTCAGTCGGTCGGAGCACACCCCGGCTATAGGGGTGGATGGGCGGGGGTTCGAATCCCGCTCATGAATATAATTTTCTCGTAAATTTGTAATTTTGTAATGTAAGTCAAGCTCAAAAACAGGAGAATGAAAACATTACCGCCGCGGGCGTGGGTTAAAAAGTGTACCGGGCGGCGCAACAAGGTTACCTTGACGCGACCAATTGGATGCGATAATTTCTAAGCGCCAATCCAATTTGGAAGATTGTCCGTGTTTTGTTACTTGTGAACTTGATGAGTGCGAAATCAATGTGGTTACTGTATAAGAGTACACTTCTATATAAATATATTCTAAGTATTTAGGTATATTTGTTTCCCATGATGTACTAGGTTCTACAAGGGTTAAGTTTTCTGGGGTACAGAAATATGTCCAATCTGTATGACGAAACACCATCATCCTCAGTGATTTTCATACGTGTCCATCTGACCAGTACAAGAAAATAACACTAAGGATTAAGTCTTATATCATTTGTGCAGGCTCGTACCTCAGCTGATTTTTTTAATTTGATTTTGAGGAAACTTGCACGAGGTCCACCTGATGTTAAGCGGCTTAACCTCTGCCTATAACAGATGCGTTTCATCGTGTGACGAATCGCACTGCGCTCGTCACACTGAGACATACAGTTGTTAAGTCTCATGTGCCTGTATTTTTCTGGCTCTCAAGGACTGAAACACACAGTTAAGTGCTTGGCGACCAATGAGCTTTTGCAAAACGCCCTTCCACCATGCGGTGAAGTTCAAGCCGGCGGTGGGTATCGAACCAGAGACCTGCGGAACGGCAGTCCATAGCTATTACCATTCGGCCATCATTGCTTCCTCGTTGTTAGTTATATTTTGTTTTTCCCTTAGTTATTACAGAATTGTATAACAGTAACTTTTCTGTAAACTTACAACATTCTCAAATCACCTACACATGCGGCAACATAAATAAATAAATATGTATAATACATATCCTGTAAATAGTTGAATACGGCTAAATCTGCATTGTACGATATAAGCTAGAGCGTTTTATTTTTTAATTCAATGTCATATGTGCCAGCTATTTGTTATAGAAAATGAATGAACAACATCAAGAACATAAATAGTATTTTTAAGATAAAAAATGAGAATAATGGGCTATCCCATATTTTAACAGACTTCCAAAACGAAATAGATTCTCTGACTAAGATAGTAAATAGATTCAGGCGTTACTTTGCGGAAATCCATATTAAATAATAACAAATATTTTTAAAATATTTTATGAAAACATCAAATTAATATTTTAATAAAACACTCAAAAAATACAATAATATATCTAGTGACAATTCCGCCTAATTTTCCTGTTAAGCCGACATGACGTCACAAACGCCACGCAGCCAAACCGGAAGAATGTTCGACGCGTTTCGCTTCTATACGAAGCATACTCAGGAGGTCTTGACTCTACGAGGGCACGATCGAGAAACGATCGTGCGCTTGTCACGTCGGCTTAACAGGAAAATTAGGCGGAATTGTCACTAGATATATTATTGTATTTTTTAAGTGTTTTATTAAAATATTAATTTGATGTTTTCATAAAATATTTTAAAAATATTTGTTATTCTCTGACTAAGCCTTAGTAAAATACCGACAGAAATAATAAAAGTTGAGACCTAGTAATTCTAGTTTTCCCTGAATTGTGAAGGACAGCTACCGGAATATTCCGATAGGTGCTTCGTAATGCATTTTCTCCTTAAGCGTGGTAGCTAGCCAGGCGGGTATTTAGAAAATTAACACTATGCTATAACGACTGTCTACTTTTCAGTTAGCTTTAACTAACAGATCGAAAGCTAACTGAGCGAACTTAATATTGCACCTTTGATTTGATTTAACAGAAGGATACATTTTCTTATCATTATGATCATAATGGTTTTGTATTGACGCTTTTAGTGTATAATAAGCTACATCATAAACTGCTGATATTATATTTATTTTCAATAAATACATGATTTGATTACTGTATCAGCCGGATCGTCCACTGCTGAACACAGCCTCCCCTATTAAAGGGGTATTTGCCATAATCCCCACGCTTGGCAGGCGGCTTGAGGATCGCAGTGTAAGATGGTAGTTCTTTAGAAGGCGCTGCTGCCCACCTTCCAGTTGAATTATTCCCTTAATCGACTTTTACGACACCCACGGGATGATATGGGGAGGTGCAATTCTAACCCGGCACCCCACGGGGAAATTTGATTATATTTACTAAAAAGTTCAATGTATAAAACAGTCGGGAAATATTAAGGGAACCTTTCCAACCGTGGAAGTTTACTGTTCAAGGAAATGGAGCTGTGAGCGAGGAAAATCCATGAATAGAATTTCTTGAATGGGATATTGATAGTCAGAAAAAACGGGGTGGCAGCGTGACTGGAAACTGCGTGTATGTAGTAGGCTCCTGTCTCCTCTTGGCTGGCTGCCTGCCGTTGGGCATTTCTAGTTCTCGGGTCTTAAACACGGCTGTCCTTATGAAGACACTGGGCTTTTTTTGCATTAACCCATTGGCATCGGCAATACTGATAAAAATAGATTTCATTCATAACTAGCACGCCGTGGTCTAATTTGATTAAGAGTTAATCCCAGTTCTGGATTGGTACCGTATCAGCCGGATTGGTACCGTATCCACTGCAGAACACAGTCTCTAAATCGAATGTTTTACCCTTTGGGCACAGAACCCTAAAAGGGCTTCTGAGACTGACATTTTGCCGCCAAAGTATAAATATAAACGACGTTTTTTTCTATGTTTATAGCGTTACAATAAATGTATTAAAATACGTACAGTTCAGCGGCCTTTATAATGTGCCCATGAAAAGGATGGATTCGTAGAATAAAATTTTTCATTTCGCTCACAACTCCGTTGGAAAGTAACCCATATTCTTGATGTTGTTTCCACCTAAACATTTGCGTTGCTATTTCTCAAGTCATAAATTACTCAAAGATTATTTATCAATTATATTTCTTAGTTATTTAAAGCAGACATGTTATCAATTGAACATGAGAGTAGTTTCACTTTAAATAATAATGGTAAACAATTAACAATAGTGAAATTGTGATTTTTGTAGACAAATATATTGGTTTCTAAGGGACCGTGTAAATTTTATATAACCCCTGTGTAGGTCCTATCAAATTGTATTGTTGATAAAATATGTATATATTCACAAATTTAAAAAAAAAAAAAAAAAATTTTTAAATTGGAAGTCTAAAAAATGAATATTTAATTTAAAATTCAAAACATTTCAAATCTTACAAGAAAACAAAGTGACCTCGTTTGTATAGTTTAAGTTGTTTTTTTTTTTATGGTGTCCATATTAATAAATCGTTTTGTTTTTAATTTGGTGTATTTCGGACAAATTAATTGACGTTACCGCCACGTCGCAGCGAGCGGTGAAACCTTAGGGCGCGTTGACTGCAGCGTGTTTTTCTAAACATTCAACAAACACTCGTACAACTTTGTGTTGTAAACGCAACATTCATTGTTTGCTTGATTTCCGCACTCGCCGCAACAAACCTACTAACTATAATTGCCGATGTTTGCCTCAGAACTATCCCTGTATGCATTTTTCGCTGTATTAATGGAATAAGGAATCTTCTTTATGTATATAGCTATTATACACGGGTTATATCTGTAACCCGAAGATGGACTCATAATCGATTTATAAAATGAAGTGAAAGCAATTTGTATATATACGACACATACGTATACTATTCTTTATTTACACGCTGAGAACAAATCAACTTTGTGACTTACAAAGCTGACAGACAGCTGTGAACTGAAAGCTAAGAATTTGTTTGGTGTCTAATCGATATGATGTGCGAATGCCTAATTGGGCCAACAGTTTGACAAACATATTGGCCATACCTTACACCTGTAGTTGTCCACCGCGGATATCTTCCGTCAATCGTTCATTCAATCCGAATGAGAACTCAGGTAAAGTTTAGACCGTGTATTTAAAGAAGCATAATAATAGTATTTTTAAAATATATAATGTACATACCTTGAAAGATTACCACAACTGCACTTAGCCTCCTAACTGAACTAAAATGAAATTTTATTTCTAAGAGTAGAGTGCACGGAGCTCTCCATATTTTAAATGCCAAGTGTTCAAACTCTGAAATTTCGTATGGATATTGCTAAACCAGTTTTTCGATTTATTATTTATTTTATCCTTAGATGTCAAAATAACAATTATTTGAATTGTTTTTTTTTAAATACTATTATTACGGAAATCTGATCGAAAATACGTGCAGTTTCACCGAGTTTGCACACTTATTATTTAAAATATGTCGAAACTACGTTTGTATGGAAAGCGCCGCGAGCACTCTAGCCTTAAATATTTTTATTTACAAGTCTTGATTATTACGGAAAGAACTTGTGTCGATTCTACAAATATAAGTTTAATTTAAAACTCTACTATGGTAGTTCTTATCCTGTTGAGATTAAAATCCACATTCGTGTTACAATAAATACAGGATTATTCCATTGAATTCATAACTTGTAGATAATTTTGCTACAGACTGTAATTCTCAAGCTTATACGAAATTGAATTTTAGGTGAACAGAAAAGAAACTACCATAATTTAGACTCTAAATTACTCCAAATTCTCATTTTTTTTATAATTAAGTATTCCAATTGCAAGTTCTTAAGTATTTCATTTACAGCCTATGAACAAGTTTGGTGCTCAATAATAAAAGTAATTCTTCCTATTTGAGTGTATAATTTTAAAGCGCATTTGTTATTTATAATAAGAGTGATATTACAAATTATTTAATTCTGATTTAATTATAATTGAAAAGCCAATTTTGTGTTTTATTTTTCTACTACTCATCTCTGCAAATTAATATTTATAAGAAGACTGCCTAGCACTTTAAGGCTGCGTATCCACCAGAGATGTTCAATGAAGATAAGCGTTGTAAGAGAAAAACATCCACCAATAGGATCGCTTCATTGTCCTAGCCACGCCGAACGAAGCGATGTTATGTAGAGGAAGAGTTAAGTAGATATTTTCCTCTTACTCCGCGCATCATTCTCGCACATCTCTGTTGGATATGCATCCTGAATGGGTAAATACTAAATAGGCGATCGTAAGCTGTAAAAGAAATGTGATACCTACTACTAAGTCTACGAGTAACTAACCTAGGGTTATAAGCTCGACGTACAAAGATGACTCTAAATTACGCTTGTAACGAAAATTTATGAATTAAAGTACAACAAACCTAATCAAGAGACAACTTTATTTGGCTTGTTAATAGTATTGTCTGAATAAGCTTTCTTTCGTTTTTTACTCTAATTCCGATTTTACTACCGCTACCACAATTATATCGGTAATTTTTATAACTGCTAAGATAAAGGTAGAAAAGTGTAGGTAGTAAAATTCAGCATTATTTTTACTGCGATGATGTTGCACCAGATCAAAAGGCTCTGAACAACGGGAATGAAAATTCTCATTGGTCAGGACTGGTCTTACCACCAATCTAACCATTAGGAAACACAACACTCCTTTATCTTCGAAGTCTACGAAGTCCGATTGTGATCGAACTTCCAGTCCTTGTAAGCGTCTTCGATAAAAAACCTGTGACTGTCTGTGATGTGAAATAAAATGCCTTTGTCAATGTAATTTCTTTATTTACAACACGATAATTTGCAGCATTATGAAAATCTCGGCCACTTTACAAAAATATTAAGTATATCGATTATTCACAATTTTATTATTATATTTTATTAAGAGCAGTCTGAACAACGGAATGTAATATGGAACTTTATTATACCGATTTTTCAGTAATATTTGAACATGAAATCATTATTGGAATCAATTTTACGTACACTAGTTTACAGTTCTACATGCTATACAATTCAGAATCTTGTAGCAATATGAGATTGCGTTAAAGAGAAAAAACCAAACTTCAGGCTCATAACAATGGAAACTGATCACGACACCAGAAGCATTGCCTTTCAATGATCGAACCTCCTTCAAATGCAAAATGTATTAAAAAAAACATTGATTGACGCTAGATGTGTGAAGCAAAATGGGACGAATGACATGATATCGTCACCTGAAATGATACATTCTGCGTTTTGAAGGTACTTTATATATAAGTGTAGGCTCAAATATTCAGCATAAACCATATAATAAAAACATATAAAGATGCATGGTAAAAACCCTTACACTTTATAATTAGGCACCTTGATCTCGTGATCAGTTCACACAATAACCTCCTCGTAGCAAGTAGTGCATCAAAACTATATAATATAGCGAGTGCAGGTTTTTTATTTATTTAAAGGCAGCAGGTACCTTTATTTTGCATACTGACACACTGTACTTTATGCCAATATTTATGCATTTAACTATACATTCAGAATTTCCACTTCATAAACAACTCAAAGATTACATTATGAATTTATTCCAAGTTAATTTACCAAAGACAACATAAACATAAATTATGTTATAACATCAACTTAGACTAATCGTTGAAAAATATAATAGAAAATAACGAGAAATATGTAAGAATAGAGGAAACATCTACGAAAATAACGATAAATTAAAATTCATTGAGAAATAAAATAAACACGCACAACACACAATCATAGAACATACAACTAACCTTGTATACCTTTTCGCTTTTCGATGTCGTTATGTTAATAAATGGACCGAATTTAAATAGATACAATTTTATTACGATCCTGTAATCTTGTCGTAAAGCGGCTTCCAACGATACAATATTTTCATGGAATTTCATAACGCAATAGTAAGTCTGCATATCGGCCAAAGAGGTGCGATGTAAAAGGAAAAAATCCACCAAACGCTGCGCTTGGCGTGCCCAGGAAAATAAAGCGATACTAATGGTGGTTTTTTTCCTTTTACACTCTCATTTTCACCGCACATCTCTGATAGACACGCAGCCTTACTGTTGTACTCCAAATAGAAACTATAACCTAATATGTGTGGTCCAAGTCAATAAGCTTCTCAAGTGTTAGAAATAAAAATACCAATCATGCCTATCAAGAAAATGTTCTTCAATTGAAAATTTCGTAATTAAAATGTCGCACCGAATTTGATAAAGTTACCCCGATTGTCAAATTTTCCGTGTATAAAAACGGTGGATAAGCCATCGATTTGAGCTTCGGCATATGTTGCAAGGTATATGTTGTTTCTAACACCCCAGTAAATTTAAGGGCTAAAAATATTATTGACTTTTTTCTTGATAATGGTAATAACATACGCGTAACAAGTGCGCGTCTGAGTCAAACAAAAATATCCGGATAAGCCACGCATCTTTCGCTTGCTACATAAAGACCTAAAACGACTTCAAGATATCTTCATTTATATAATCAGAGAAAGGTAGAAATGCTGTCTTTACACTTCTTATAAACTAAATAATACAGTAAAATCCATCGAAAGCTACATTATCAGAAAAGAAAACAATATAAATAAAATTACAAGAATAAAACATTATGCACCAATACAAAACTGCTTACGAACTAATATCCTACATAAGAAATCGAGGCATGTTGACATCGGAGGTCCTAACACGAATAATATAATACAACATTAAATATGCTTAATTTATTTAATTTAAAATTAAATTTGGATGTTCTTTATTTTGTCGGTACTTTAAGAAGCAGGAACGGCTATTATATATCTGATACAAAACATATAATAAAACACCACGAGTACCGTCAAAGACTGCTAAGTAAATAATGAATTAAATAGGTACTCTTAGAACTAACACATAGTCTGCAAAAAAGATCGACATATTCTACTTCTTGTGATATTATCAAGGAAATGTTAGTTCTAATACTATTATAATAAGATAAAAATAGTTTCAGCTACATAATACAATCATTTGCCGTACGGCACCGTAGGTGAGCGAGCGCAGCCGTGAGTTTTAGGTACTGTGTCATTATTTTCAGTTTGTAATAATAAATTACTTTAATTAGCTTGGTACATATTATTCGTGATAAGCTCCTTGCCGCGGTAACCAAATACTGCAATCTATTTATATCTATACTGTTTATGATAAGTCTTTCAAGAGTTGAAAATAAATGAGAACGCCATTGTCAGATGACTGTAGCTCACTCAGAAAACATACATAATTGTGTGATGCTCTGCCGCAGAGCCACAATCAATGCCTATTATTTTATTAGTTAATATACGTACAGCAGTAACGGCATATTGTACATTATGTACGTTCGAAGTACATCATTTTAAGATATAATAAAAAGGTATTCACCACAGTGGTTCTGCGGCAGAGCATCACACACATAATTCAGGCAGAGCTTCAGTGACCAGCACTTTGTATGAGTGGCCATCTTGGATCGGCCATTTTGGAATTTCGACAGATCTCGAATGCTCACACGATTTTTGAAGACATTCAAATTCGTCTACGAACAAACCCATTAAATAAGTATTGTAGTTCCACTCTCATCCGTTTTCACCTCTTTTTTTTTAAACTGTACAAAGCTATTATAATGACTACTAGAATGTTATTGACTTATTGTAGATAGTTTGGAATACATTTTATGTCTTTTGTAAATATTAAAAAAATATGTCGAAGTACAATATCTGTCTTGTACTATGATTGGTTTTAGGGAAGACAAAACTAGGGGAAGGCCTTTGCTATCGCAAAAAACTGCAAGGGGAAGGTTTTGAAACAAAATAAATGGTTTTTTAAATCCACCCTTATTACATTTATACTTTTTTATGTTTAATGGGGTACCATCAAGTGAGCCCTATTTATATTTCAACTTAGGACAAAAAAAAAAAACAATTTTTTTGTCTAAGTCAAAGTTATTACCCAAGAATCAAACAATGATCCTTCGTCAGCCGCAGACAAGAGATAAAATAAAAAAGTCAAAGCCATTAATATATTAAGGTTGCAGTGATTGAAGTTAGAATCTTTTTTAAATTATCGGTATTAGTACAAGTAACAAATTATTTTGATCATTCTCGTTGAAACTTTCATTTATAAATTGTTTTGTTTCAATCAAAAGGTCAAATATAAACGTTGCGTAGAATTTTTTGATTTACAAGCGTAAAGTTTAGTTTAAATCTGTTTGTACTCGTTGTTTTAGTCGCCACTCATACAAGTAAACGGTAGGCGGCGTAATACTCGTAGACAAGAAATCTATTGTGGAGTAGAATGGCTTAGCTTCACACAATGAAAATCAATTTGTATCTCCATAGATTGCTATATACTGCGATGCTCGTTGGCTCATATCGTCGATGCGCTTGCCAAACCTGATATGTGTTTTTTTTCGATTTTTCGTTTTTTAGCGTATGTGTTTCATTTTTAAAAGCTGCATCGAATGCAAAAACTATCATGTGTATAAACCCTCTGGTTCATGATTTACATTTGTTGTTATGTGCAAAGTATCTGATACCATTGTTGATATGTGTATTTAAAACACCTAACAGAAAGAAGCAGATCATTTTCTTGTTGCATATCAGATTTTGCGAGCACTTATCAGTTTTTAAGGTCTCTTGTTTTACACATAGCAGAAATTATACCGTAATTCACGTAGTTGCAAGTACAGATCTTAGTATAGTAATATGAAGAATTTTTATTATTACAACCTGGGTAAGTTTTAAAATTGAGTTCTGTTGTTGTTAATCTAACTAAATTTTAGCTATGTAGTGGTTGAGATACGTAGTACCTTGTTTGATTCTAATATTTCGGAAAAAATACCGTACAATTTTCTTAACCTAATTTCGTAAGAATATTTCTAGTATTTCTAATCGAAATGATAATAATAAATTAGTTTTTACAAGTAAAGTCCATACACTTCTGCTTAAGTCCAAGTACAAAAGAGGCACCACGTTTTATGGCATCTTATGAATTTTTTGACCGACTATAATACGTACCTTGTGCTTTGCTTATTGTATTGCTAGATAGCCACACTGCACTCATCCATTTAATTTTATTAAATATTATAATACCATTCAATTTTAAATATTGTATAAAATAATTATAATATACCTGTTTTTATATTAGATTAATTACAATTATGATCGATCATGGCATCACGAAATAATTAGCGGGGAAAAATGCCCCGTGGGGTGGCGGGTTAGAATTGCACCTCCCCATATCATCCCGTGGGTGTCGAAAGAGGCGACTAAGGGAAAAATACTGGAAGGTGGACAGCAGCGCCTTCTAAAGAACTGCCATCTTACACTGCGATCCAAGCCGCCTGCCAAGCGTGGGGATTATGGCAAATATCCCTTTAATAAGGGAGGCTGTGTACAGCAGTGGACGATCCGGCTGATACAGTAATGCCTCACCCAATTCTGATTGCCCACTTCTTAATGATTCTGCCCGCTTTCCTCATTTATTGGGGCTTACTGAAGAAGAGCAGCCTGAATTTATCTCATATAATAATACTGAGAAAATACCTGAGTATTCTCATATAGAATCAAGTGAACCTCAAGTTGAATCTCCATCAACTAATTTTATAATATAGCCCAACTATACATATCCCCGCAGAGATGGAGTATGAACAGACCGGCTTCAATAAGATAACTTTATATAATTATGATTATCTGGGAACAAGCCAACGTAAAACAAATGAAGCAAGAAGCCTACAATGCTAAAGAATAAGCTTACTCGATGTGTTAATCTGAAGTGCTAGTCGTAACTACAAATGTATTCGGTGTATTTTAATCGCCAAAGCTCAAGTAGCTGCTCAATATTGTAAAACAAAGCTGCAGTTTGGCATGAAGTTGATGGCGGTGTGACAGCCATGAGTTTGTTACTTGTTTTTGTGGATTTCGTCAATTTAAAACTCAACGAAAATTTCAAAAACATAATACTCATATCTGATGGGTTCTCCTACCAAAACCACAACAAATTACTTGCCTCAGCTTTATGTATTCTCACAAAGCAACGAGATATTGAAATACAACAGACTATCCATCACTTGGATTACACATTCTTCAAAGCCTTTTAAAAGACATGTTTCATACCATCAGAACAGGAATAAAATCAGGTGATCCTGTGGTTACCAATATAGAGGAACAAATTTTTTATAATTTGCGACATCCACGTAATTAGAAATTACTGTCACAACGAATGCGCACTGGTTAGCCAGTATCCAAACATCTGTACAAAACGCCCAGAAAAATTGAAAAATCTAAATACGACAGTTTGGAGTCCCTAAAGAGATACATGCACATTGCACAGTGATTACCACAGCTTTTATGATAGCCTTGAGCATAACTAAGCCATGGCAAGGCAGTTAATTTATGATTATCTAGTAGTAGGATTAAACATAATTTAGTGATGTCCATCAAATTGGTTTGTTTAATACATAGATTTCTTACTTATTGTTTTGTGAAGTAGAAAATCTTTCGCCAAGCACCTAACGGTGTGTTCCGGCCGTAGTCCTTGAGAGCCAGTGAAATTACAGGCACGTGAGACTTAACAACTATGTCTCAAGGTGACAGGCGCAGTGCAATTTGTGACTTGTGACGAAATGTATCTGTTATAGGTAGTGTTTAGTCCGCTTAACATCAAGTAGGCCTCGAGCTTGTTCCGTCACAATAACATAAAAAAAAGTCCTGGTTGCTCAAAAACCTCTGTTAATTACATGAATAAGCATTTTTTTATACGAATACATATTTAAAATGTTTGTTGCTATTTTTGTTAATTTTTTTTTATAAAAAGGAATGTGATACTCAAATTGAATTGTGACATAATTGTGATCTTTTTGTTACTTAGAAAGTATCACTATTATAACATTAATAAGTACAATAATGCTAAACATTTAGGTAAAACAAAACTCGTAATCACTCCATATCAAAATGCATTTTGTAGGTATTTTTATGCTACAAACACAAAATATCTCGTTTCATATAATGCAGATTAGATTTTCATACTAAACTATTGAAGTTTTATTATGTTTTGCTTTAATTTATTAAATAATATTCCTTTGGGTTTGTCACATTGGCAGTTTTTTTAAAGATTTTGTTTTCAGTCAAAATTTATATGCGCATAATTTTCACTTAACAAAAAATATTAATCGAGTGAAATCTGACATGTGCATCGAAAGTTACAAAAAAATTAATTGTGCTTTAAAAGAGCGGGTTAGTATAAAATTATTGTTGTCACATAATAATACACATTTTGTTGCATGAAATTGTTATTTAACTCATTTGATAAGATGAAAAGTCAATGAGTTAATAAGTTTTTTCTTCCTCCTGAAAAGTTGCAATTAAACACATATCAGATTTGGAAAGCGCACCGACGATATTATGCTTTACCTTTCTGTTTTCATGCCACACTAAGTAGGGTCACCTCGACTTACTGTGTTCTATCGTTTGTCTCAGTCATACCTTCCATACACTTTATTCTTCACACAGCCATGTCAGGAAATCTATTGTGAAGTAGAATGGCCTAGCTTCACACAGTGAAAATCAATTTGTATTTCCAAAAGATAGGCCACCGCGATGCTAATGGGCACGTATTATGCCTTATTTTTTCTGTGTTCATGCCACACTAAGTGGGGTCAGGTCGACAGACTGTGTTCTATTGTTTGTCTCAGTCATACCTTCCCTACACTTTATTTTTCACACAGCACATGCCTTCTTCAGCCTTCATCTGCCTTTTTATAATACGAATAAATATTACCTATTTTCATTCTTTGATAAATATTTTTTCTGTTATTTATTTAAATATGAAGTAAATTTATATGTGAACTATAGTGATATACAGATATTGTTTGTATGTCGTAAGTTGTATATATACTATTTTTGTTTTAAAGAATATAAGAAACTGCTATATTTGTGTCCTTTGATTATACGATCATAGTCTGTTAAATTTGTAGTCATCAGAAAAAGGTATTAATCGCAAACAAAAATTTACCAGCAAGAAAATAACAAAAAGTATTTCTATTATAAAATACGTATATAACAAAAAGTATTTCTATTATAAAATACGTATATATATGTAAAGAAGTGTAACTCTCATACTGTTACCGCTTTGATTTCGGACTCATCAAGTTCACAATTAACAAAACATGCCCAATCTTCCAAATTCAATTGGATTGGTCAATTGATTTAGCGATTAGAAATGATCGCATACGATTGGTCGCGTCAAGGTAATGTTGCGCCGCACGGTACACTTTTTAAACCACGCCTGCCGCGACTAGGTTTGCGTTCTGCTGTTTTTGAGCTTGACTTACATTTTGTTTACATATTTATTTGTAGATTTTAAAAGACATTATCTTAGAAACAAATGAACATCGGGATCGCGATCAAAGTGGTTCTCATCCAAAGAGAAACTAGCTCTTCATTTAGTATATCTAAATGATGTACCCGTCCACAATTGCATGCCATTGGTATACTTTTTAGTGAGACTACTGATATATAATTTGCAATAGTACCCATGGCACAACCAGTTGAGCATCGTAGTTGTACCACGGGTCCGGAAGGATAAGTAATTTTCCAGTAATTGCTAAGCTACAAGAATGGGGAAGATCACTGTCAAATTAGTTCTATCCAGGTGGTGCTAAATGTTTATAAAAATACAACGGTGGTAGGAGTCTGACTTCTTGAGGTAATTTCTTTGAAACATGGTAAATCTTCTTAAGTTTTTGACCGAGACAAAGCTTGCCAATTCGATCTTATTTCTTTTATGGATACAAAGTTGATCTAAGAAAACCAAATTAATGTTATACCTTCGACAAGATCCACTTTCCTTCCAGATAGCATTTAATTTTCTAAGCTAAATGCTTACCGTGATATATGCCAGGTACTACACAACATCGAAGAACTTATAAACTAGATTGAAACTAGAGAGTGAGCGAAATACAAAAAAAAACAAAACCCGATTTTAAACAAGACTTCTCACCTGTAACAAACACACAGCGCCCTCTGTGAAAGTATTCAGTAATCGACCCCATTGGGAGCGTAATGAATGTCTAAAAAATAACTTTAAGTTTTTAAAATTTAATCCTGTACCTGCGTATATATAACGTTTACGCACGGTACATTTTAATACATGACTCGATGTCTGTTTGTCAGTAAGTTAATTATAAAATATTGCACAATAAAATTCAAGTTAATATATGTTGATTTAAAATAGAAACAACATATCAGCGACACATTGAATACTCTCCTTATATTATCCTCTATTATTTATATAACCATCTTTCTCCTGCCCCTAACCCACGGAAATGGGCCTAATATAACCATCTATTGTATCCATTCAATATTTACATTTTATAGCAGATATGTAATCAGTTAATTACAATTCTTATCACAATGTATTATGACATACTTTTGCACATTCTTTTAAAATTATTCAAGATACATTAAACGCGACTAAACTTATGCGTACACCTTAATATTTATGCTTATTATTTGATTTTGTTTACAAAACTATTTAGTTATAACGAATTAAATAAAGAAATAAATTATATTTAAATAGATATGTATAACAACAAGTAAGTTACGCTACACATCGTCACATAACAAGACACGCATGAGGCAGACAAAATACTGAGAATATAAAAAAGAAAAGTATAAAAACAGGACTTTAAATATTCTATAGATATTTCTAAAGTAAAACTGAATATCAGAAAAAAACAATTGAATTCCCCACTAGGAATACGCCGGGTAGAAAATATAATGTAACGCCCGGTCTCCACCAAACAAAAGTTAAGAACTATGTATTGCTAACACTGATTTTTTTTTGCCTTGGTAGCCAGTAAAGCAAGGTCTCCACTAAAAAAATTGCCTACTTTGTGTTTGATGATAAAACTTGCAAACTTATTTTTTTATATTGTTATGTTTGCAATAACGCCTGCTATGCGGATTACATTACAACATTTCAAATATACGATAGGAAAAATTTAAGTCATGTAAGAGGTTCGAACCCGCGTCCATCCACCCCTTTAGCCGGGGTATGCTCTAACCAATTGAGCTAACATGACATGACGTCAGAACTCAAATCTTTCCTATCGTTTTTTAACCATCGTATTGGGATGGAGCGACATCTATAGTACAACTTACGTTTTACTACAAACAAGACCAATTTTGCAATTGGTTTTATACTTGCAAACTTATGTGTTTATTTTTTAACCGCCTTCAAAAGGAGGAGATTCTCAAAACTGCTGTATTTTTTTTATGTTATTGTGACGGAACAAGCTCGAGGCCCACCTGATGTTTTATGTGTGTTACGTATGACTCATTACAGGGCGTACGTATTATAAATGATTTTTTTTTATATTCGAAAGCTGGTGCTTGTCATGTAGTCCCATATAAATTTGAGTGGGATCTGACGAGTAGTATTTGTTTGTAGTCGGTTTTTTGGGTAAAATTTTATTTTATTTATTTCTGGTCAACCAATATTATTTAATTTTTATGTTTGGTGGAGACCCGTATTAAAATTGCCAATATACAGACTTGACAGAACAAACTTCTTCCGGACTGAATTCAAGTTTCCTTAGTGAAGTTCAACGGATTTGAATCTGATTTGGGCGGCAACTGCCATCTTAATGCAGTCTTATTTTAATCTTACAAATACAATGTTACTTAGTACTTCCACATTAATAGAAATGCAACATCAACGTGAGAGCTGGTTGTTGACTAAACATAGTTGTGCGATAGAGACAGAACTATATGACTATTATTGTTACGTGACGGTGATGGTACGAATTTAAGTATTCATATTTTAAGGTTGAATTAATGCCGTTTATTCATGTTTGTTTTGAAGAGTTGGGCCTCTTGAGTGTATAATATGTAGTGTTAAGCTTCATATTCATCAGTGTTGTGCAAAGAGATGAGCGGTTTACGAGAAAAGAAACCACCAATAAGATCGCTGTCTTTATTGTCACGGAACAAGCACGAGGCCCGCCTAATGTTAAGCGGAAACCTCTGCCTATCACTTAACATTAAGTGCGCCACGCTGTTAGGTGCTTGGCGACAGACTTTCTACTTGAGGGTGGTAGCTAGGTGAGCATTCGCAAAATGCCCTTCCACCATGCGGTGTTGATCGAACCATGGACCTGCGGCGCCGCAGTCCATAGGTATAACCACTCGGCTATCACTGCTCAGCGAGGCTAGGAAGCTATCATATTTATGGACTTTCTCCTGGCATACCACTCATCTTCCTTGTTCTGGGTTTTTGTACACATTATCTTGTATATTTTAATTCTAAACGAAATTATATCATATCCAATATTGAAGACACATTTTAAACACAAAAAAATACAATTCGAGAACAAATTAGGCAAACCTAAAGCAATCAAATGTCTTTATTATTTTAGCGAAATCTATAACTAATAGAAAGAAAGTGCCTTACCAAAGTCACAACTACAGAAACAACAATAACGCCAGAGCAAGGCACTTCTCTCAATTTGCGCTCGGTATACGCTCATCACTTAATACATGACCTCGCATTTACTTTCACGCAGTCGGTTAAGGCTATAGCTCAAGGTGTGATTTTTAACAGCACTCTTTGTGTGATAATAACAAATATATTTAAAATATTTTACGAAAACATCAAATTAATATTTTAATAAAACACTTAAAAATATAAAAATATATCTAGTGACAATTCCGCCTAATTTTCCTGCTAAGCCGACGTGACGTCACAAACGCCACGCAGCCAAACCGGAAGAATTTACTCTAAAAAAAACTCAACTCTTCGACCGCACGATGTAGTAAAGACCTCCTGAGGATGCTTCGTGTAGAAGCGTAACGCGTCGAAAATTCTTCCGGTTTGGCTGCTTGGCCTTTGTGACGTCACGTCGGCTTAGCAGGAAAATTAGGCGGAATTGTCACTAGATATATTTTTATATTTTTAAGTGTTTTATTAAAATATTAATTTGATGTTTTCGTAAAATATTTTCAAAATATTTGTTATTATTAAATATGGATTTCCGCAAAGTAACGCCTGAATCTATTCATAATCTTTGTGTGATTAAAAGCAGTCTATAGTTTTGTAATATTGCCAAACATAACAATAATAAGAGAAAGTTTAAGAAAAAGGAGACCTCATACAAAAACACGTCCTTTTTAACGTTTAAGGTTCTATACCCAAAGACACGTCTGGCGCACTCCGCACTCTAGGTATAAAGCTACAGGTACATCAGCGTATCCGTCCAGACGGGTTTATTCTACGGTGTGTGCCGCGTCAGAAGAGATCAGAGCTACGCGTTGCAATGCGATAGAAAGAGACGCCTTGTAGGTGCATATAAATATTAGGCACTCGGTGCTTGGCGAGCTGAAGTGCACATTATTGCTTCGTAGCTAGAGTCTCTTATTTATTGGAATGGCTTTGAGGAGTCATACTTCTGGTCCTGTTTATTCTGGGCCAAAGGGCAAAACCGAACCTCATTAACGCACTACGAAGTCTGTCCGTCTGTTTGTATGGTCGTTTGAAACCTGAAATTTTGGTATTTGGTGTAAAACGTTGACCTAAAGATGAATATTGGAGTAGAAATTATATTAAATAATTTTTCAAGGGGGGCTCATATACAGTTGAAAACTGTTTTTTTTTACTCATTCATATGGGATTTCTTCGTCTATATCTCATTGTTTACAATAGACATATAACTTTTAAATGAGTACATTTTTAAGTGTAAAAATAAATCCGTGTCAGTGTCAATTTGAAATCATGGGTCTATCACAAAAACTAAACTGGTTAATACTCTGGTATAATTATGTACCCCTTCATCAGTTGTGTTCATTTAACCAAAAAACTGAAAACGCCGATTTATAACGTGGTTTTGAAGATGTGATCAAAATCAGCAACATTTTTCCCTTACGATTATTGCAACAGGCAATACGGCACCCCAAATGAGTTAGAGGTAGACTTGCACATGGCCCGTTTTTCGTAAAGAAGGCTCGAAACAGCATGTAATTAGTAACCAAAGAATTTACCAGTATATATATAAAAACACAACGTCACGCCCGTCTGTCTACCTTCGAATAGATAGGTAGAAGTGTACCCACATTTATTCTGTTACGTTTATCCCACGTAATAAAGGACGAGCCTTTGGCCCGTGAATATGTTGTCAGAATATCTAATATGTATATGGGACCTAGAGATTTCAGAAGTGACGCTTTCGTCAGTTGCCAGTGAAAAACTTGCTTGATCAACAAAAAGAGGGAATACTGACTGCTCATTGGTCAATGGTATTATATGACGTGACAGATGACCAATGAGCGTTTAGCATTCGCTATGCTAACGGATCAAGAAAGACCAACGTTCCTGAAATTGGGGGTAGCGTAAGGTTTGTAGCGATGACGAAAAAATGAATGTAACGATCATGTTTATCAGATCTAAAAGGCAAGTAAAAAATCGCACCATGAGATTATTTCAGCCAGAACAAAGTCCTTTTAGTCTAACATTACTATCATCTAAAAAGTTGCAGAAAATGAGGGTAGTTCACCACACCATTTGAAATAAAAGCTGCCTATCGTTTCTTACGAACTAACTCGAGCCTATGGGAAGGATAAAAATGTGCCGATCGACTCACTTGACTTAACTTTTTACTACTTTATTATAGCGTTAAAAAATTTATATTCGTGTAATTAATCTTGGGTCCGTGGAGGTCAGCGCTTGGTCGATGCGACGCGTGATTAAAATGCTGGCACTTATTTAGCTCAACGAATAATCATTGGAATTCAACGTGGCAATGCTGCCAGCATGCTGGGCACGCTGCCAACTGGTAGTGGGCTGGAGTATTTGGACTGCCTGTGAGTCTGCAATGACTTATGGGTATCTAAATGCTTTCATTGTAGTAACTGTAGTGTTGTATATAGTTTGGAGTATATAGTTAATAAAGGCATACCGCCAGTGAAAAATCTTATCAACTATGTGATTGACATTGTTATATGATTCTTCAGCAATGACCGTATATGAACAAAATCAAGTAAAAGTTACATAAGAGGAATTTGTAAATATGTGAGATGTCAATCTATTTAAAATACTTTTTTGTTGTTTCACTGTGTACTATTTTTTTTTTTGGAAATGTCACTTCTTATTTCATCGATATGGCAGACTGTAAAATATTATGTTTTTATTTACAAGTCTTTAGTTGAATAAAATATCTGCGCCTTTACATTTTTGGCTTCGATCGATATGACCCAGAACCTGACCTACGACAACACACCTTAAAGGTTGAACTGGCCCGTCACTTCTCCATACAAACGTCGTAGGGTGATCACTCTCTTATTTGAGATATTAAATCCAGACTTAAGCATAATACCGATTGATATCCTCATTATCCAGGCTTGTATGATGCCAACATTTTATGAAATGCCAAAATATATAAAAGATGATTTAGTTGTAAGTTATGAGCCTCGAAAACTTTATATTAAAATGTTTCGAGGCTCATAATTCTCAAGTTAATTATTTTATTCCAATTTCGGCATCATACAAGCCTAGATATTGATGATATCAATCGGTATTATGCTTTATTTTGGACCTAAATCCTAAAACAGGACAGTGATCACCCTACGACGTTTGTATGGAAAACGGGTCGGCCAGTTCACCCTTAAAAATTCTCATTGCTAGTATACCCAGTAACGTTTTCCTATACGATACTGGGTATACTTGCTTTAATGGAAGACAATATGCACATTTTTATCCTTCAAATTTAATCCTATTCGGTCGATATTGGTCGTTCCGCGATTTGGCCACTGTAGCATAGCAATATAGTCTGTATCACATAGCACTAGAGTCGCATTCGGTCCATTCACTGTCCGTCTACAATGTGTTGAATATGTCCCTTGCGTTATTTTTGGAATAACGCTTAAAGGAACAATCGCTGAATCAGCTGCCACTGCAACAGAAATACAAATATTATTTAGTAATGACACAACTTAGTTTTTTTTTTTAGTAGATATGCTAGTTTTTTTTATCTCGACATTTCAATAATTTTACATTGTGTGCCCGACTATTATGTCCACGTCCATTACAGGGCTTACAATATAATTATTACAAATTAGTTAAATGATTATGTATGATGATAAAATACGTGTGATAAAATTACTGGCAAAAACATTTTTCAAGAACAGAATGTAATTCAGCAAATTAGTTGATGAAATGACTCTATCATATCAAATACGCATCAAAGTAATCACAGAAACATAAAAAGCGTATAGAATAAAGAAGTATGAGAAATGGGTTCAACTTACGAATACCTTCGATCGGCGATGGCGCGGCGGCGCGCCGTCTGCCGCTGGTGCTCGAACTCGAAGTCCTCCTCGGTGAGGCCGAGCCGCTGCATGTGGTACACGAGGTACTCCTCCCCCAGGATGCTCTCCGGGGGGTGCCGCAGCAGCTCCAGCGTCTCGCACAGCCCCGCCGCGCGCTTGCGGACCTTGGCCGGCCCTAGCGCGCCCGATAGGATCACCAGCGCCGCTTTGAATAGCACCTGGAAATGGAGATCCACATTTAGATATCGCCACAAATTAAAAATGAAGAAATAATTAAAAACATAACAATGGAAGTAACTTTGCATCATTTTAATTTTCGCTCGCTTAGCTCACTCCACCGTATATGAAGGACAGGAATAGCTTCGCATTATAAATAGACCTTTTCGTCCGTACTGTTGTCATACCATTATATTCATATGTATTTCATATAATACACATGTTGTAAGATCTAAAAGTACTTCCATGTGTTGTTATAAATAATTAAGTCAGTGTATTGAGCGATGAATCCAACCCAGACTTTATCAGGGCAGTGTCATTTAACACATAAAACAATTTATAATTGACAAAGTAAAGATAGAAATAACTAATTATCATATACTTCATTTATATTTACACTCGCTTCGCTTATCTCGACTTCTAAGCGGTCATTTCAGCAGGTCGATGGCACTAAATTGAAACAACGCTAAACGTTTAAAGTTCAGCTGCGGTTCGATTGCAAGTGTGGTATAGTTTCGATTCAGCTGAGACGAATTTGGTATTGCACTAAAGTTCAAGCACCAACCAAAGCTGGACCGTAATTGGAACGCTAACGCATTAACGTTGTTAGAGATGTGTCGTTTGATTAACAGACTTTGTGTCAAATAACGGTAAATCGAGTGTCGATTTCGCATTTTCCCTCCCTTGGGCTTCGCTTCATCGAATAATGAGCACAGTCCAATATACTGAGAAAAACGACTTAAAGGCTTAAATCAAATTTGACCTTATACCGTTGAATTGTAAATACGTAAGATGAATTCACAACTCTTAAGATGATTTTCACCAATCAATAAAAATGTATCATGTTTTATAATAAACACAACCGTCAAAAACGCCTTCCGTAAAGTATTTTCAGAATTGAACTTGTTATACGATAATAATTGCAGTATTGACCATAAAATATACCTTACTTTTACGGCGGTTTATATACGGTGATTATCACTATAACGTACGACTTAATCAGCCTCATCGAAAAGTCAATATTTAAGTAAGACCACAAAATACACCTTAAATGAAGACGAAAAGAAACATTCGCCTTCACTGACCTCATTTAACGCCATCTAGTTGGAAGGCGTTTTTGTATGTATTTACGTTTGGTCGGTTTTTCGCCTTATACCATATAAATTGGCCGTCATTAGGGCGCTTTTGACTTTAGATTTTTCTCAGTGTAAATCTATGTACCTACGCTTATATTTTATTTATGTTTTTTACGAGGAAAATGCTATCAATATTCAATAAACACCATAGAACGGTTCACTAAAAGCAGCGTCTTCGTAAATGTTTCACAACCGTTCGTTTGACAGCAGTTACGTTCCAGCTGCGTTCCAGTTGCGTCTCAACTTTCAGTAAAATGATTAGCGCGATACGAAACGTTCTAAAAGTTGTGATGCGGCTAAGGTTCAATTGCGTTTCAGCTTTAAATTTTAAGTGTGATCGGGCCGCAGGGCAGCGTTCATTTAAAAGGACAAGATTATTTATATTTAATTATTATTTAAGATTCTGTTGCATAATACACTAATTAATTTGTTCCACAAATTAGACAAAATAATGAAGACTTTCACATCATATCGGTTTTCGCTCGCTTGCTGCCCAGCATACGTTTGAGAGGGCAACATTAGAAACGCTGCTTAGAACGCTGGTTCCACTCTGTATTGACAACTCTGGAAATAACTGGCAAATTAGAATGGTTTTCGCTCGCTTCGCTTACCTTGACTCCTTCACACAGGAAGCAATCCCAGACTCTGAGTAGGCTGTCCCAAGGCAATGTACGTGTTAGAGCGCAGAGGAACCACTCTGTAGCGTACAGAACTGGCTCCACTTTGTGCTTGACAAGATGACGATGAACGGCTGGAGCTGTTCTTCGAAGGAGTGCGTGTAGTATGTCTCCATCGCGTTGTAGGACCTGGATTATAAGAAGTTTGAGTTAACATACTTGGAGGCGGGAATGGTACTTATACTAATAAATAGAAATAGGTTCTTATGCCTTTAAGTAGAGCTTATTGTATAAGCTTCACGGCAATTAAAGTGATTAGATTTTTTTTATAACATGATATTAAAAAAATCTAATCACTTTATTGGCAATCTGTATAATCTGATTGTTGATTCAATTTTTAGAATACCTACCTTATATTACCTCATATTATCTTATATTACCTTTGCTTTTGCTCTCTATGAATTAAGCTTATTAATATAAAATAAATCCGTCATTAGATGTAAGAAATCACTATATGATTATGTTAATTTTGTTAAGGTCTGTGGATTTTGTGAATTAAATAAATAAATAAAAAATCTGGTATTCTATAAAATTTCTGAAACGTTCACACAATGTCTGAAATATAATATCTAACATACTGTACCCGGGCATTCTATTATATACAATACCGAATTTACAGCCGGCACAGTGTTTTAAATATGCTGTTGGTAGGTTAAGTTATATATTTTTTAAACAACTTGTTATATTAAAAAAAATAGCAGAAGGTCAGCAACAGTGTCTTCTGAAGAACTGCCTCTTGCACTGCGATCTTTAAGGCGCCTGCCAAGCGCGGAGATTTTGGAAAACCCATCTAACGGGTGAGGCCTTTGTTCGACGGTTGATGTCAAGGCTGTATTATAGTAGTGTACACTACTCCGTAGTACATATAGAAGACCAAAACTATACCAGATAGACATGGCTAGCATTTTTTTTTGATCAAATAATAATAATCATAATAAACCATTTATTTCAGGCAACTTAGCATTATAAATAACACAGGCCCATAAAATATATACCTTAAACTAACATATTATATAATGACAACTATATTTGTAATCAGTTTTTCTCTGCTGACGCGATGCGCGAGGCGTCAGGTGCCCGATTCTATTAGCTATTGAACGTTGTTAACGGAACTTAATTGCATGAAAAATTTAGTTTTGGACAGTATCCGTAGTCTGCTTGCTATTTAGGTTCGATCGCAAGTCAGTGGCTTGCTATCAATAGGCTGACATATTTGGTATGCTCTTAGCTATTTTGTTACGATTCCGTTGCTACAGTGGCATAGATAGCATAGCATAGATTTTAGATAGAAAAATAGCTAAATTCTTTAAATATATTTATTGAATGTATTGTTTGCTAGAAAACCACTGTATTTATGTTTTGACTGATGCTTGATTAACTTATTAGGAACCGGCTAGGACCCGCGTTATATTAGCTATTGAACGTCGGTTCCTAATAAGTTAATATGGATAAAACTCGCGATAGTTTCCAAAGTGATGCTTGATTGATAGAAGTTTTCATTATTATTTCAGCGTCAAAATTTGCAAGCCATATCACAGCCGTACGATAGCGACGCGATTGCTATACAACTGCGATTAGGTGCTAGAATTAGTAGACTACCAAATTTGACATTAAGAGCAGTTCGATCGCAGAAGCATCGCAGTAGTGTGGCGTTTGGTCAATAGCTAAGAGAATTGGGGCCCAGGTATCTGACCGAGGAAACGCCGGAACTCTTTATAATAATGCTGTGCCAGTACACTGAGTGGTAGTTTCAGCTCATTTAGTAGGCGTAAAATATTCTGACTCATTTAAACATAGCATCTGGTTTGCCAGATGGCACACAAGTAATTTCAAATTATACAATTATTAAATTCAACCCGAACGGCGCGGTAATATTAGCCGAAATTGTTCTGATGCTGGGTATGAGCCTTAGGGAAATTAAAATTTAATGTTCTTATGTCTTTATAAGGACCGTTCAAATGTGTTCACTGGAGTTAAAACGCTGACAATGCTGTGAAATTCTGTCACTATCGGACTGCATTTTTTTTTCATGTTATTGTGAAGGAGGTAGCTCGAGGCCTACCTGATGTTAAGCGAACTAACCTTTGCCTATAACAGATGCATTTCGTCATATGTCACTAATTGCACTATGCCCGTCACCTTGAGACATAGTTGTTAAGTCCCATGTGCCTGTAATTTCACTGGCTCTCAAGGACTGCTGCCGGAACACATCGTTAGGTGCTTGGCGACAGATTTTTTACTTGAGGGTGGTCGATAGCCAGGCGGGCATCGACATAATGCCCTTCCACCATGCGGTGAAGCTCAAGCCCGCGGCGGGATTCGAACCATGGACCTGCTGGGCGGCAGTCCATAGCCAATACTACTGAGCCATCACTGCTGCTTCAAATTGCATAGGAGTGAAAGAAAGACAGCGATGGTGAAATCGCGATGTGTGGGTACGAAAGCTTAACAACACAAAACTAGTAACTTAAATCTAAAATATAACCCGTCCCTTGATAAGGTTTTGCAATTTTATTGTTATATTTTTATACACATACATACATGAATAATTCAGATATTTGCGTTACAAGCGTGATTTAGAGTCAAATTTTCTATTTTATTTTACCGAGAATATTTTAATAATACGTGTTTCGGAATTAATTTTGCCCTAGAGCATAATAGAATTATGATCAAGAATATCATATAATTTTCTTACTGCTGCAAACTAAATGCTTTGATTATGCTTGCTAAATTTGAAGCGCTCGTAGCGAAGTTTACTTAGCTGTTCTCAACCGATCAGCAAAGTTAAGCAACGTCGCGCGCGGTCATGAGTTGCATGGGTGACCGCTAGTGATATTACTACTGAGCGTTTCCGTGCTTCGGAGGGCACGTTAAGCCGTCGGTCCCGGTTGTTGTCTTAGGATGGCAGTCGTTATAGCATGGTGGTAGGGCATTTTGCGAATGCCCGCCTGGCTAGCTACCACCCTCAAGTAGAAAATCTGTCACCAAGCACCTAACGGTGTGTTCCGGCAGCTGTCCTTGAGAGCCAGTACTTCTAGGTTAGCCTGAACAACATCTTCGAACACATCATCACTTACCATCAGGTGAGATAGTGGTCAAAGGCTAACTTATCAAGCATAAAAAAAAATGCATTTTGCAAAATATCTGTTCAAGTGAAGCTATATAGCACTTGGATGTCTTGTCTAGCATTTATTTAAGTTATATTTACACTCCGTTCTATTTCATATCAATAAATAGCTGAGACGTACGGTTATGATATACCCACTGGGGGAGGTACAACACCATCCTCTCCCCCCTTTCAACGTAACTAGCAAGGTTGCCATAGTCATATTGCTGGACCATACAAGAACTTCTAAGTTGGTAGAGTCACGTATTATCCACAATCTCATACGCATCACCTTTTTAGTTTGATCCATAGATAAACATATATCCTACATCTCACCTCCAGTCCCGGGTTGTAGTACCCGCTGAGGTACTTGTCACTAATGCTGACGAGGCACCAGAAGGCCTGGACCGACGGCATGTGCATCAAAAGGAACGCCGCCACGGGAGCTTGAGCCTGGAAGTACCCCACCTTGGGATTCAGGACCGAGTACGCTTTGAGGACTGAGAACAGCTCTTGTTGTCTGGAAATAGAAAGATTGTAATCATATATAAATAAAGAAGGGTAGCGACATCATCACGAGAGTTAAGTTAATTAAGGCATTTTCATGCATGGTGGTAGGGCATTTTGCGAATGCCCGTCTTGCTAGCTACCATCCAAAAGTAGAAAATCTGTCGCCAAGCAACTAACGGTGTAACAAAATAACAAAAAAAAAATAAGTCATGTGCGGAAACTTTTCTCTTGAATATTTGTAATTTTGTAATGTAATCCGCATAGCAGGCGTTATTGAAATATTAAAACCTAACGGTGTATTCCGGCAGCTGTCTTTGAAAGCCAGTAATTCTAGGGTATCCTCAACAACAGCATCACCCACACCATCACTTACCATCAGGTGAGATAGTGGTCAAAGACTAACCTACCAAGCAGTAAAAAAAAGTGTTTTAAAAAACGCTTCTTTCTATCGGATGAAGTCTTGTAGTCTGGTTGGTGGCCGCAGCGACCCCTATGATTAGCAGCAGTAAAACTCTTGTGCGAGTTGGTCCGGGGAAAGACAAAGTCAAAATCATTAATTCAATTTAGGCGTACACGACACTCTTAAGAAGGTCTGTTACAAATTTTAATATTGAATTATTTTACATTGTACTGCCACATTCAGCAAAAACTAATGTATAGAACCACTGTGAGAAGAACGGGCAAGAAACTCGGGGGGGTACTGCCAGTATACCTATTTCTACCAACAATTTGTAAAGCTGGCATTACTGTGTTCCAATTTAAAGGGTATGAGTGCCGTTGAAATTACAAAAGCACATAACACAGCTTTATATTTCAGGATAATAGGCGCAGTGCAGTGCCCCACTTGTGACGAACTGCATCTGTTATAGGTTCCACAATAGGTGCTTGTACCATCACGATCGCATATAGAAAATATTTGTTATTTAATATGTCGTTACATCATTAGATGATCCTGAGTAAGCTCAGAGAATTCAGATGGTTCACAAAGACGGGTGTGAAATATTTCTGAATAGCATGTCTACCTTCTATTATAGTCTGTTTGAAGCAGTGATGGCTCAGTGGCTTTGGCTATGGACTCCCGCGCAGCAGGTCCATGGTTCGAATCTCGCCGCGGGCTTGAGCTTCACCGCATGGTGGAAGGACATTTTGCGAATGCCCGCCTGGCTAGCGACCTCAACTAGATAATCTGTCGCCAAGCACCTAACGGTGTTTTCCGGCAGCTGTTCTTGAGAGCCAGTAATTCTAGGTTAAGCCTGCTAACACCATTACTTACCATCAGGTGAGATTGTGGTCAAAGGCTTACATATGAGCATTAAAAAAAATGTCTATGGATATTAAACGAATTTAACCAAAATTTATGAGTACCAATACCCACTATACTTAGCTTCCATTTTCTATAGTAAAAACCGCTCTTAAACCCAAAAAAGACCAAGATATATAATTTACTTAATAACCTAGCCACATCTAGTTTCACGGCACAAATCAATTTACATCGCGATAGTTGATTCAACTTGGAACATGCAATCGTCATGCAAAAACGCGTTCGAAATAAAATGTAATTTCCTCTTCCATTTTTCGTCACCACAAAATGGGTATTTTGTTCGATTTAGGTATAAAAGAGTATGGCCTGTGTTATTGAACCTTTATTTCTATGATTTGCATTTATAGGTACATAGTTTTAACATAAACATACAAGAGAGCATAATGGTTGGGGGCTGACAAACTTGTTATAATTCGTCGGAGACTTTCATACACTCTCTCTCTCTCACACACACACACACACACACACACACACACACACACACACAGTCAGATAGAGGTAGAGAGACGCTCACTTACATAATTATGTCTAAAGAATTCACATAATCGACTGTTTGTTTTTAATGTAAATCCTTAATTGGCCGTAAGTTATATTTATAAGAAAAATTGTATATTTAATTAATGGCTGTGGATTTTGTTTAATAAATAAAATAAAAATAATAATGCCCGTGTTCTTTATAATCATTTACAAATCTGTTTTGCCAAATTTCACAAGGTAGAATGTTTTATTGTGGCTTATAAAATATCCTACTCAACTAGTGTAAAGCAACTGATAAGACGGACCATGCCTCATTCATAGAAGAAAAACACAGTCGAAGTCATTGGTTAAGGGGGCGATTATATTAGGAACTTGTAAAGGAAAGTAAAACAAAGTAGAAAAATAATAAAGTTCAATCTCAATTAGCGCTGCGCGCGGCGTCTACGACCTTTTGTTTATCCGAAATGTGCTAACATTAGAAAAATAGAAGGGTAGTGGCATCACGGTGAGAGTTAAGTGTTTGAAAAAGCACTTCTTTCGATCAGATGAAGTCTGTTGTTTGGTTGATGGCCGCGCACCGTCCCCTATGACGGTTAAAGTAATACAATTGTAGCACAAAGTTTCTGTCCGAAAGAGTAAGGTTCCGGTGGCCGAGAGGAATAGGCATCCAGCGCGAAATCGGAGGACGCGGGTTCGATTCCCGTCCGGAACAAAAAATGTGCTTGAATAAATTTGTACATGTAAAAAAAATCTTTTCACGTGATGCGATTATTGGATTTTAAAATATTCAACACGGATTTGTTAAGGATGTAATTGGTCACATATTAGCGAAAGTTAGTTGTGAAATATCGTTATTCGTTATATTGTGGAAAAACAATAATTGTAAATCAGATGCACTTCAGTTTTTTTAACCTCCCTATAAATCAATTAGTTATGAAACATTTTCAGCACGGATTTTTTTCCAAATCGTCCGTACATCTATCTACACACTAATATTATAAAGAGGAAAGATTTGTATATATATATATTTTTTATGTTATTGTGACGGATCAAGTTCGAGGCCCACCTGATGTTAAGCGGACTAACCTCTGCCTATAACAGATGCATTTCGTCATAAGTCACGAATTGCACTGCCCCCGTCACCTTGAGACGTATTTGTTAAATCTCATGCGCCTGTAATTTCACTGGCTCTCAAGGACTGCTGCCGGAACACGCCGTTAGGTGCTTGGCGACAGATTTTCTACTTGAGGGTGGTCGCTAGCCAGGCGGGCATTCGCAAAATGCCCTTCCGCCATGCGATGAAGCTCAAGCCCGCGGCGGGATTCGAACCATGGACCTGCAAAAATATTTTTGTATGTAACTAATACAACTCAAAAACTGCTGGACCGATTTGAAAAATCTTTCACCGTTAGAATCCTACATTATCCCCGATGAACATAGGCTATAGAATATTAAAAAAAAAATTGTTATTTTGCGAGGCCCGCTAGCAATCTAAATAACAATCCTCTGTAGAGGAGTTTACTTTTATGAACTAAAACCAGAATATCGCCCCTTTAACACTTATTTATAGGGACTTTCAACTCATCAATGCGTCATTTCGTTATTGACGTAGTATATTATCGTACATTATAAGTGGCTACTTCCGCAATACCACAAACAATACCGAATATATTTCATACATAGTAAGTACCTGATCATACCAAATATCGATGACGTAAGGTAGGATCAATGATTAAGTTCTATTATTTTAACGGTATGGAGTGCATAATGGTTTTTATATACATACATACATACATAAAATCGGTTCAGGGTAAGGTCGTTTTAGGGTACTCTTTACCTGGCCTTTTTTCAGAACGTCATCAATCTGATTTCGGGACGTTCGCCTAGGTCGTCCCCTTCCAACACTTCCGTTCACTTGTCCCATGTATACCTGTTTAGTCATTCTCATTTCATTCATTCTCTCCACATGTCCACACCATCTTAACATACATTTCTCGATTTTTGTCACTACATCCTCATTCACACCACATCGTTCCCTTATCACACTATTCCTTATCCTGTCACTCCGTTTGACTCCAATCATGCTCCTCAATGCTCTCATCTCCACTGCATTTATTCTACTTTCTTGCTTTTTCTGCCATACCCAACTTTCACTACCATACATTAGTGTCGGAACCAACACTCCCCCATGAACAGCCAGACGTTTTGATATAACAGTGATAGAATTTACTGCACTGTACGGTGTCAGCCAGATTGTTTATTGCTAAATACAGGCTCCCACATGGGCGGTTTGCCATAATCCCCATGCTTGGCAGGCGTCTTGGGGATCGCTGTTTAAAATATCGGTTCCTCTGAAAGTGCTAAGCTAACATGACAATGTCGACCTGTACAGTAGAGCGATCCCTTACCTCAGAAGACTAAAAACATGGCTAAGAAGCACCATGGCAGAAGATCGCCTTAATGGTCTGGCCATACTGAGTGTACACAGAGCTATAATAAATAAAAACCTAAATAATTGTAATGATAAAGTGGTTGTAAGTTTTGCAAAAAACCCCGGAGGTTATGTTTTTTTTTTTTATGCCTTTTAGGTTAGCCTTTGACCACTATCTCACCTGATGGTAAGTGATGATGAGGTCGAAGATGTTGTTCAGGGTAACCTAGATGTACTGGCTCTCAAGGACAGCTGCCGGAACACACCGTTAGGTGCTTGGCGACAGATTTTCTACTTGAGGGTGGTAGCTAACCAGGCGGGCATTCGCAAAATGCCCTAAGTACTACCATGCAAAATGGTTATGTATTAATTAAATATTATTTTATGATACGATTTAGTTATTGTGAAGTTTTATACATTGATACGAGTATCAGAACCGTTCTTATTACAATCGTCATCGAGGCAAAGACTTCCAAAGTATAACGCTTCATGCTTTCGACTGTACCAGGCGTTCATATTTTTGATCCTCTATAATATTGCCCCATTGCCCTCCCCTCCCCTCTTAGTCATAAGCTGGCCACGCCCTTGATGACAATGACTCATAACTCTAATTTTTCTCTCGTTCTTTAACCATCATTTGTATTTAAATAATCTAATAATAATAATAACTTTATTCATCATATAAACTTACTTACAATGAATCTTACTTCTTTACTTAAAATACAGTTGTTACCAATAAAAAAACGTTAACTACTTTATATTATTAATGTAGTATTTTTTTTTAATGTTATTGTGAAGTAACAAGCGCGAGGCCCACCTGATGTTAAGCGGTATCTTCTGCCTATAACAGATGCATTTCATCACAAGTGACGAACTGCACTGCGCCCAACACCTTGAAACATACCTGTTAAGTCTCATTTTGCCTGTTATTTCACTGGCTCTCAAGTACTGCTGCCGGAACACACCGTTAGGTGCTTGGCGACAGATTTTCTACTTGAGGGAGGTCGCTAGCTAGGCGGGCATTTGCAAATAAAATCGCCCTTCCACCATGGGGTGCAGCTCAAGCTCTGGGCGGGATTCGAACCATGGACCTGCTGCGCGGCAGTCCATAGCCAATGCCACTGAGCCATCACTGTTTCTCTCCCTATACGTACGTTTCGCAGTAAGTACTCGAAAATATTTTTATATTTACATTATACTACCTTTCTAATATGTAATGATAGTGTAGGGAACTTACCCTATTCCTTCTTCCCGTATAAACATTTCATGATACGGAAACTGTCTATGCAGGTCCTTCCTGATATCGTCCATGCACTTGGGGTCGCCGGGCGCTTGTAGCAGTTCCTCGTATTCGTTCGGATGCTTCTCCAGCAGCAGTTGCCCTCCGCAGAGGTACAGCCACGCTTTGGGACGCACTGATGCTGGTATACCTGGGAAATATGATGAGTAAGGTTAAAGGTATGTGAGCATGGAGTCGACTTCAGCACCAATATATAAGGTATTTCTAAATATGATTACAATCACTGTCCTGTTCAAAGCGAAAATTCAATTTACAATTTTTTATAGTACCGACATTATATCTCTGGTTGGTGGTGGGATGGTAGCTATCTACCATCTTCAAGTACAAAATCTGTCGCCAAGCACTGTGTTCCGGCAGAAGTCCTTGAGAGCCAGAAAATTACAGGCATATAAGACTTATCAAACTATATGTCTCAGGGTGACGGGCGCAGTGTTCGTCACTTATGGCGAAATGCACCTGCTATATGTAGAAATTACCGCTTAACATCAGGTGGGCCTAGTGCGTGATCCGTCTTAATCACATTAAAACAAACACTAAATCAACCAAAATAATCTTTTTTTTTTTCACATGAAGTTCGTTAGCAGTTTTAATTGTCTGTTGTTTGTATACCAACGTTAGATCGGGCTATTTACACACTAAGATTCACGCTTGTACCTATGTATTACCATTATTAGCAGCAAGAACGTTTAAAACGCATTTTTTCCTATGGCAACTCCCTTTTTATTTTTTACTTTTTGTTATTATTATTATTATATTTTAGATAATCCACAATACGAAAACATATTTATTGAAAATTTCTATCAACTACCTGTTACTGTACCGTATCTTGGTCAGGACGAACCGGAGGACGGACAGCCGAGATTTTTATTAAGGCTTGTACCATAATTGTAGAAATGCAAAGTCAAATATTCAACAATATTATTCTTCTTCACCCCAGATAACATTATCAATTACCACGTACATACAACAATGACGAGAGAAAGCGAATGAGTGACGCAATAATCACCACGGACGCTCGTCAACCTTTCCCACACGCATGTCTATTTGTTTTATTTAAACAAGCCCAATTAAATAGCAGCGTGTAACTTTCTTATAGGTTCTCCTTGATACAATAAGAGCATCTATACGTGCTAGATATACTTTTATCGTACTAGGTGTACGCAAAAAATTGGGTGTGGCTGTGTTGTGGACACGGGCGGGCCGTTTGTTCTACATGAATACTGAATACGTCTTAAAATGACAAGCTCCCTCCTCCGCCGCGCTCGATGTGTTACGTAGTGATACGACAACACATTGTTGGTAGACATATATTTTCTAAGTGTTGATCACAAATACCTATTTTTCGTTTTATGTGCGCTGTGCCGCGATGTAAAATACGACAATAAGTAAAACTTCAATAAGGGTATGTTCCATTAGTCACTAAGAACGTTAATTTCGATAATTTTGATCACATTCTGCGTCTGTGATCACTGTGATCGTTTGTAACTGTCATCCCCTGTTCCATTTAGGATAAGAACGCTAAGAATGCCACTAAAATTTGCCACTTCTGTCACTTTTGACATTAGATGTAGGGAATTCAAACTGTTCCAGTAGCCTCATAGCGTTTATGGCGAAAATAACGCCAAGACCCATGTGGAACAACTTTTTGGGAGTGTGATCGTTTTTAGCGAATCTAACTTCAAATGGTATGCACCCTAAGTAAAAATCCAGTTACGTTGTCTAAAATCCAGTCAGTCGAAGTCCAACCGGAACCCTGACATGACCAAAAACATCCTGACATGTCAGGATAAATCATGACGGATGGCAACCCTATTCACAGTGAGCAACATTCGGGAAATTACGCGATACCTTTGAAAAAGCCTGAGGCCCACCTGATGTTAAGTGGTCTAACCTCTGCCTATAACAGACGCATTTCGTCAGCGACGAATTGCACTGTGCCCGTCACACTGAGACGTCCAGTTGTTAGGTCTCATTAACCTGTAATTTTTCTGGCTCTCAAGGACTGCTGCCGGAACACACTGTTAGGTGCCTGTTTCCTATGGTATATTTGTGATTTTGTATCGTCAAGGCTGTTAATGATGATGAATAATCTGACATGAAGACGAAGAAATCAGCTGTTTACATTCACAACAATTACCTATGTTCAGTTTTATTTTAGAATGTAACTTTCCATTATTAATTTGGTTACACCAAATACCAAGAGAAAGTACGCGAATACTGAAAACCTACTTTTTATCAGTCGCTCTAGTTCAGTTATCTACATTCGTTACGGTTTTGAACCACGCTGCCATAAAAAAAGACCTGTTACAAGATTAGTTAAAGTCAATACAAATAAAATGTATGATATGAATGCACGTTGAACACTGAACTTATACGAGTTACGAGGCATTTGTTATTATCTTATAGATTCAATCTAGACTACTGACTAGATCTTTTTAGCAGTGATGGCTCAGTGGCATTGGCTATGTACTGCCGTGCAGCAGGTCCATAGTTCGAATCCCGCCGCGGGCTCAGCTTCACCTTCATGGTGGAAGGGCATTTTGCGAATGCCCGCCTGGCTAGCTACCACCCTCAAGTAGAAAATCTGTCGCCAAGCACTTAACGATGTGTTCCGGCAGCATTCCTTGAGAGCTGGCTCAAGCCCGCGGAGGGATTCGAACCATGGACCAGCTGCGCAGCAGTCCATAGACAATGCCACTGCTTCAACTCACTATGACGAATTGCTTCTGTCATCGGCAGAAATTACCGCTTAGGTAAACAAAGTGCAGAATGAACAGCATGCCACTGATTTTAACGAACAAATGTGATAACAGTGTATTTATTTTTTATAGGCTAGCTTTTGACCAGAATCTCGGGCTGTCATAAAATTACTGGCTCTTAAAGACACTACCGGGACACACCGTCAGGTGTTTGATGACAGATTTCGAACGTATGGTAGCTAGCCAGACGGACATTCTGTCCTACCACCATCCTATAACGACTGCCGTATTAAAACAACAACCGGAACCATCGGATTAAGGGGTCTTCCGAAGCACGGAAACACTCAGTACATATTAGTAAATGGTAAATGCCACTAGCGGTCACTCATGCAAGTAATCACCGCAGATGTTACTTAACCAAGTTGATCGGTTAGGAACTACTAGGCAAGTTTCGCTATGTGCGCATCGACTATACCTGTCAACGAGTTTCGATTTTATTTAGTCATACGATGACTAAATCAAATATAATTACTAATAAAATCAGTTGACAAATGAGTCACTAAACGTATCATTAAAATATGTGGATTCTCCCATCTATTTTGAAATCAAAATATTAAGGAAACATTTTTTATTGCCATTCTACAACCTACACTACAAATTTTGAAGCGCTCGTAGCGAAGTTTACTTAGCTGTTCTTAACCGATCAGCAAAGTTAAGCAACGTCGCCCGTGGTCATGAGTTGGATGGGTGACCGCTAGTTACATTACTACTGAGCGTTTCCGTGCTTCGGAGGGCACGTTAAGCCGTCGGTCCCGGTTGTCGTCTTAGGATGTCAGTCGTTCTAGCATGGTGGTAGGGCATTTTGCGAATGCCCGCCTGGCTAGCTACCACCCTCAAGTAGAAAATCTGTCGCCAAGCACCTAACGGTGTGTTCCGGCAGCTGTCCTTGAGAGCCAGTACTTCTAGGTTAGCCTGAACAACATCTTCGACCACATCATCACTTACCATTAGGTGAGATAGTGGTTAAAGGCTAACCTATAATGCATAAACAAAAAAATTATAATAACCATAACAACAAATATTTAAAAAATATATTATGAAAATATTAAGATAATATTTTATAAAAACAATTAACAACATTTCTTGATAGGGCGCACGAATAGTCAAGACCTCCTGAGGACGCTTAGTGTAGAAGCGAAACGCGTATTAATAATATGTTTATAATATTTTTAAAATATATGTTTTATTAACAAAGTGTTATAACTTCAATAAAACACCGAAATATGTATTAACGTGTATTTGGCTAAGTAGCCATAATAGTAGTGAAGCTTATCTTATGTCTACATTGCATAGTGTCAACAAAGGTAGTGAGGGTATTATAATATTGTAGTACCCTCAGAAGTTCAGACTATGATATCTACTTACAACCTAGTCACACATGTATATAACATACCTTTCCCCCAAGTATGCTAAAACATAATATACAATATAATCATCAATATAATATACAACAAACTTAATATATAATTCTTTGTAAACTTAATATATCTAACACTTACTACAGTAATGTAAGTATATAACCTTAGATACATAAGTCTATACATATTCGATACACACTCTATCGATATTCAATATTACTTTGATATATTGATTTACAACATTAATTACATTATGATACAAATAATTCATTAGGCCTATCATATGGACATTTGTGATGACTCTGCGTTATTAATTTATTTTTTATCTTGCCTCCTGAACTACTAGACCCATCATTAGCAGGTATGCCTAACATTTCAGCCCATTTCTCTGAACTAGGTATTTCAATGATATCCTGGCTAGAATTATTATCTCCGATGTCCACATTTCTGTCATTCCTAACCAGGTAGGAGGCTTCATCAATAATGTCTCTTTCTTCTCCCTCATTGCCTTTTCCTTGTTGCTTCGTTTTATCCCCAATCTCTACATTAGTTTTTTTCTTAATTAACTGGTCTATATGTCGATTAACAACACTCCCATCACCTGTAACTATTCCGTAACTAGATGGCCCTTGCTTGTTTACTATTGTACCAGGTAACCACCGTGGACTGTTACTGTAGTTCCTGTACATTACCTTCTGACCAACATTAGTTTCACGATTATTATTTTGAGCATTATTGTATATTTGTTGGTCTACTTTGTGATTGGTACGGTTGTCAGGGTGTAATGTATCCAGTAAAGTACGTAAACGCCTGTTCATTAAAAGTTCAGCTGGACTTTTATTAGTGGTTGAACAAGGTGTTGTACGTAGCCCCAATAACATGTTGGGAATCTTCACATCCCAGGAAACATCCTGCATTTTTCGCAGCTTGTCTTTAACTGTTTGAACCATTCTTTCTGCTAGACCGTTTGTTGCTGGGTGATATGGTGCAGTGGTAACATGTTTAATTTTATTCGCATCTAAGAATTGCTTCATTTCTGCAGAAACAAAAGATGTTCCATTGTCGGATACCAATATTTCACACAAACCATGTATCGCAAATATATTTCTTAGGTGCCGAATAACTGTTAATGATGACATATTGTGTACCATTATTACCTCTGGCCATCTCGAGTATGCATCAACAACAATTAGAAAAGTTTTTCCTTGGAAAGGGCCTGCAAAGTCAACATTTATACGAGACCATGGCTTTGTTGGTGTGATCCATTCATGTTTTGATTTTGGAGGCATGTGCCGGTTTTCAAGGCACTTATTGCAATTGCCTACCAAAATCTCAATGTCGTCATTTAACTGTGGCCACCACACATAACTCCTTGCCAGTGCCTTAGTTTGGACAATGCCACTATGTGTTTTATGTAAAGCACGAAGAACTATACCTCTTAATGATGGTGGTACCACCACGCGACAACCCAGTAAAAGACAGTCCTCATGCATAGAAAGTTCAGAACGATGCAGCCAGTATGGACGTAGCTCTTCATCTGAAACTTTTGCAGGCCAACCGCTCAGCACATAATGCCTGGCACGAGATAGTATTCTGTCTCTTTTCGTTGCTAATGCGATTTGGTCTGCATCAACAGGAAAATCTGTTGGAGTTTCTGCCATCAATAGCACATCACACAGCTGCTGTTCTGGTTGTTCGGGAACTGGTTGTGGCCATCGACTCAAACCATCCGCATGACCAATCTGTTGACCTGGTTTGTACACAATTTCGTAATTGTGTGAAGTCAAAATAATCGATATCCGTGTTAAACGAGGTGACAAAACTGTAGGCATGGGCCGCTTAGGATCAAATATCCCCAACAAAGGTTTGTGGTCTGTCACAATCGTAAATTTCCTTCCCATTAAATAGTTGTGGAACTTGAGTATGCCGAAAGAAATGGCAGTTGCCTCTTTGTCAAGTTGGGAATATCTGCGTTCATGACTGTGCAGAGTTCTAGAACTCATGGCCACTGGACGCTCTTGTCCGTCCTCCATGACATGGGCCAATACAGCTCCGACGCCATACTCTGAACTGTCACAGGTGAGTACCAAAGGCTTATTCAAATCGTAATGAACGAGTGTCAGGTCAGATGACAGTAACCGTTTAGCGGTATCAAAACTTCTTTGCTCTTTGTCTGTCCAATGCCATGGTTGTGACTTGTCGAGCAATCTATGCAATGGCTCAAGAATAGTTGCTTTGTTAGGTACGAATCGCTCATAAAAATTATATAGCCCTAGAAAAGCTTGCAACTCTTGAACATTTTTCGGTTCCGGTGTATTCAAAATCGATTCTACTTTGCTGGGTGCAGGATGAATACCATCAGAATCGATAATAAACCCCAAAAATTCAACAGATTCTTTGGCAAACTTGCATTTGGTTTTGTTTAGACGTAAACCAGATTTTTCGATGCGCTCTAACACCGTGTCGAGTCGCTGCGTCATCTCTGCCATCGACCGGCCACTGACAATGACGTCATCAATCAGTACCGCAACGCCCGGCAGTCCAGCAAGCAACGATGTCATCAAACGCTGAAAAATTCCGGGGCAAGCCTTCACACCAAATGCTAATCTGTGCAGGGAGAATAAACCTTTACATGTATTCAAGGTTAAAAGCTTCGCTGTGGCGTCTGTGACCACAACTTGAGTGTAAGCTCTTTCAAGGTCAAGGGTCGTGTAAAATTTACCACCAGCAATAGTAGCGAAGACCTCACTAGCAGTAGGCATGGGATAGGTATCCGACTCAGTAGCCTGATTCACCGTACTGCGGTAGTCTCCACACAGTCGTATCTCTCCGTTCCGTTTAGGTATCGGAACGACTGGAGTCGCCCACTCAGAATAAGGAACGGAACGAAGTACTCCTTCGTTGACCAGACGGTCTATCTCCTTTTCTACCTTGTCTTTAATAGCAAAAGGCACGGGACGAGCCTTCAAAAATTTAGGGGTCGCATCCGATTTTAAGTGTATAGTAACGGGAGCCCCCCTGTACGTACCAAGTCCGTCTTTGAAAACTTCACTGTGCCTATCTACCGTTTCATTAGTCAAGGTCATGTCAAGCTCTGATATTACATTAACATTTAAATAAATGCCTAATGCGTCGAACCAATTACGTCCTAACAAATTAGGTCCAGAACCCTTAGCTACAATCAGGTTTAACTCACAGTTTATGTCTTTATAATGTACGCGCACTTTAACCTGTCCCAACACTAAAACCGGTGAGCTATTCCACGTACACAGCCTGTTAGGGAGTGCGCGCAGTGCGCTTCGGGAGCGCATCCGCACCCACGTCTGCTGGTTGACGAGAGAGAACGCAGCGCCAGAATCCACCTCCATCATCACCGGCACTCCCTCCACCGTCAACTTCGCCGTGTACGGCGGAACGCGGGAACTCAGGCTCTTTACGTTATAGACACCATTCAGTTGAACTTCAGGCTTGTCGTCGGCAAAATTGATTTTACGGCTTCGTTTTTTCGCCGTGCATATCTTTTCGATATGGCCTTTTTTCTTGCAGAAGTGACATACAGCATTTAAAAAGCGACATTCACCTCCATGACGATCTCCGCATCGATAACATAGTCGTACGTTAAGTTTGGATTGCACAGCGTTTACGTCCATAGGTTCATAGGCCGACGATGACGTCATCGCGGTAGTCCCTGTCGCTGCCGGGATGTCGTAGCGGACCGCAGCGCTAACATGAGCGGCGGCGGCGCCCTGCATCATGAGAGCGTCCCGCCCTGCACTTTCATACGATAACATTGCATCCACAACATCAGTATATAGTAAATTATCCTTCTTTAACAATTCGTATTGTAGTTTACAATCACTCATGCCGCACACGAGTCTATCGCGAAGCATTCGCTCCATATCCATGAAATTACATCCTGAACATATTTTCCGAAGTTGCGCAATGTACTCGGAAGCAGATTCACCCGGTATTTGATCACGCTTGTAAAATTTGTACGACACAGATATTTCATTAGGCTTAGGGCTATAATGTTTGGTTAGGATTGTTACGATTTCACTAAAGGTCACATCACAAGATTTCCTGGGTGTAATTAACGCGAGAAGCGTCTCAAACACGTGTGCGCCACAAATTGTAAAGAAATTAGCCCTTTGTGCTGAATCCGCGACGATTCCATTTGCCTCAAAACAATATTTGAGTCTGTCTATGTAATTGTCCCAATTATCACACTTCACATTAAATTCATTGAATTTCACTGATTTACGCTCCATTGTTCATATTTTACCTACGTCGCCACTGTTATAACTTCAATAAAACACCGAAATATGTATTAACGTGTATTTGGCTAAGTAGCCATAATAGTAGTGAAGCTTATCTTATGTCTACATTGCATAGTGTCAACAAAGGTAGTGAGGGTATTATAATATTGTAGTACCCTCAGAAGTTCAGACTATGATATCTACTTACAACCTAGTCACACATGTATATAACACAAAGCAACAGCTGAATCTATGAAGTATCAACACTCTACTTTTTCTTTGGCAAAGCCAAAACTTTCTACATTTTAGGGGTCTTGAGAAAACCTAATATACTGCTCCCATATAAGTGGGATAGGTGGAGGAAGACGATGATGACACTTAAATACTGAGATTTTCAAAGACATTCTATGGATAGAAGTTTTTAGAAGCCATAAGCCAAAGCCTCTAGGAGTCATAGGCCAAAGCATTAGGTGCCACAAGCCGCAGCCTTTAGGAGCTTTAGGCCAAAGCCTTTAGGAGTCATAGGCCAAAGCCTTCAGGAACCATTGGCCAAAGCCTTTAGGAGTTATAGGCTAAAGCCTTCAGGAATCGTAGGCCAAAGCCTTTAGGAGTCATAGGCCAAAGCCTTTAGGAGTCATAGGCCAAAGCCTTTAGAAGCCATATGCCAAAGCCTTTAGGAGTCATAGGCCAAAGCCTTTAGGAGCCACATGCGAAAGCCGTGGTCTTAAATAATATGCGGCTCACCTTTCCGGCACCTCTCGCGCACCTTCTTGTAGTTCTTGCTCATAAACGCCTCCCAGTTGTTTAGCATACGCAGCCACTTCTGTTCCCGTTTCAGTATCGTACTCGGAGATACAGTCCGCTTTCTGGAAAGATGAGAAAAGAACAGATATAGGTGATAGTTCTGAATGTAGTAATACAAAGAGGCATGGCTAGAGACGGTTGACTGCCGATTTGATCCTGCCGCTGGCTGAGCTTCCAATACATAGCTACCATTAAGAAGAAAATCTGTTGGCAAGCAGCTAGCGATGTGGTCCGGCAATAGTCCTTGAGTACCAAGTCCCTTTCTAGGTTCAGTATATTCACCATCCTCGACCCCATCACTAATATTATATATTTATATTTTTTTTATACCTTTATACCTTATTTGTTAGTCTTTGAGCACTATCTCACCCGATGGTAAGTGATGATGTGGTCGAGATGTTGTTCAAGCAAACCTAGAATTATTGGCTCTCAAGAACAGCTTACAGAACACACCGTTCCTGGAGACAGATTTTCTACTTGAGGGTGGTATTTAGCCAGGCGGGCATTCGCTAAATGCCCTACCACCATGCCATAACGTCTGCTATCCTAAGATAGCAACCAGGACCGATGGCTTAACGTGCCCTCGAAGGACGGAAGCGCTCAATAGTAATGTCAAAACCGGTCACCCATCCAAGTCTTGACCGCGGCGGACATAGTTTAACTTAGCTGATCGGTTAAGAACTGCTACGCAAACTTCGCTACGAGCGCTTCAAATAGGTGATATAAGAGCAGAAAACCGTTATGTTAAAATCGACAAACAAGACCATTTCAAATATCTACACACGTCAGCGTGTTTTTCCTATAGGGAAATTAGATAAATGTGTTTTTGCGGTCGTCGTCGGTGTGCTGACCGAATCCCCTGTGAAATCACTGTCACGTACGTTGTGTGCGTAACAATGACACACACGCTGCGAGAGAATGGAATTTGTGGCAAATATGATTAAAAAAATGTAGCCAAGCGTAAGTCGAACTCCCTCACGAAGGGTTCCGTTCCCATAATCTATACAATATTAGACACAATTATAACCTTTTTTTAGTTTTCACGAAGGGTACGGAACCCTTCGTGCGAGGGGCAACTGTCTAGCTATCACGGTTCATGAGTTAAAGCCTGGTGACTTCCTGGTCTTTAACCATCGTATTGGGATGGAGCGACATCTATAGTACCACTTGCGTTGATGTCGCTCCATCCCAATACGATGGTTAAGAACGATAGGAAAGATTTGAGTTATGACGTCATGTCATGTTAGCTCAATTGGTTAGAGCATACCCCGGCTCAAAGGGTGGATGGACGCGGGTTCGAATCCCGCACATGACTTAAATTTTTCCTATCGTATATTTGTGACTTGTAATGTAATCCGCAAAACTTGAAATATCGAGTTATTTAAGAACACGAGTTCACTGATATTTTTTTTCAATACAATTACACTACTACATAATATTTACAATACCACTGTTTCATTTCTTCGCAATTAAAGTGTAAAACCCTGTGTGTAACTCAAGCATAAAATCTATTTTATCAAATATCAGCCCTCGAATCGAATATCAGCTCTCGCCACGTCTTGGCTAAAAATTACTTGTTTTCATGCACTCGGTGTACGTTCTACTATTAAGGGTGAACTGGCCGGTCAGTTTTCCATACAAACGTCGTAGGGTAATCACTGTCTTATTTGAGACTAGCGGCCCGCTCCGGCTTCGCACGGGTATAAAATATATAGCCTATGTCATTCACTGAAAAAATTATTTAAAATCGATCCAGTAGTTTTGATTTATTCATTACTGCCCGTGGCCCGCACGCGTTATATTTAGAGTAAAGCAATTCTTCTTTCCCTAAACCATGAAGATTTCCTGCTATCTTTGGAATATCTAAATTCATACACTACATTTTTACTTATTTACTTTTTACATTTTTACACTACTACACGCTCCCGCCGCCCGGGCCGGGCGGAACCGCCGCAAACGCTACGTCCCGCAATTTGTAAATCTGTAATAAAAAGTTTTGCGAACTATTTTTGATAATACTTATCTTTACGGAAATCTGGCAAACCAGATGCATAGATATTAGGTTCAAGGACATACATGTATGCAAAGTTTCATGTAGGTTGAACACTTAGCATTTAAAATATGACGAAACTACATTTGTATAGAAACCGCTCCGTGAACTCTACTCTTAAAAGGGAAGGTTATGATGCTCAATACAAATGATTTTTCCCCTATATTCTTCTTGGATACTGCCTCTAGGGCAATCATTTTTTTTGCATAAAATCTAGGCCAACTATAGACCCGGCCCTGTCATTTCCTTTTTTAAGCAACTAAACATTTCTCCAAAATGATATGTAATGTTGCCATTACATCTCTAAAAAGTATCCAGAAAGTGAACTATACCGGAGACTTATTCACAATTGTCAGTTCATTACAGCAGTAAGAAGCTAGTGTCCAGCATGCTTTAATGACACATAATTTTAGTTGTCAAATAAATTTACTATTATCGTTCACTTTATTTATTTTTCAACATAATTTTAAATTTTTTACAACATTATTACAAAAATAAATATTATAAAAAACTTAAAACTAGGGTGCCGCTGGTAGCGGGGCAGAGCCCAAGCTACCAGTGGTTAGGGCTGCAGAGAAAGGAATCTCCGGACAATGCGTGTTGTGTCCAGTATCACTGCCTTCTGCATCCGACCTTTGATCCAACCATCTAGCGAGAGCCTCTTGAGGTGTTGGTCGAGGCTCTTCGCTATAAGGCCGTTCGCCGAAACGACTATCGAGACAATGGACCCGTTCTTCTCGCAGTGGCTCTATACAATTTATTTGCTGAACGTGGCAGTACAATGTAGAATATTTCAATACTAAAATTTGTAATTGACCTTCATAAGAGCGTCGTAGACGCCTAAATTGAATAAATGATTTTGACTTTGACTTTGAATATCGTCTAATTAATTAATTAAATTAATCTAATATATTATCATTATTATTATGTCAGAACATTCTTTCATTAAGTTAAACCTATTTTCTCTACACTATGCCGTGGGATTTATCATACCCACGTCATTTTCAGGTAAAAAATGATGACGTGATAGATTCCCAGTTAACGTAAATCATAAACTTGCATTATCGTTATCAACGAACCACTTTCTGTTATTAAACCGTTATCAAGGCAAGCCGTATTTGATGATAATGATAACTATCTGGGTCATTTAACTTTATAAATATGTGAAAAATAATATATTTTGAGAGAATATATCGAAACCTGAACCACTTTTCTGTCGCCAAGCACCTATCGGTTTGTTCCGGCTGTTGTCCTTGAGAGCCAGGAAATTCTAGGTTAAGCTTGTTAACACCTTAGACTACATCATCACTTGCTATCAGGTGAGATTGTGATCAAAGGCTTACCTATAAGCAATAAAAATAAATAATAATAATAAATTGCATGTATCCAGAGAAATCTGAGCTTTGGTAACAAAGCGAGAACCTTCGGTCAAAACCTATAATGGAACTTTATTTATGTTGGCCAATATTAGTAATTCGTTTCTTTTTTATACCTGATAGGCTAGCCTTGGACCACTTTCTCACCTGATGGTAAGTGATGACGTGGTCTAAGATGTTGTTCAAACTAGCCTAGAAGTACTGGCTCTCATGAACAGCTGCCGAAACACACCGTTAGGTGCTTGGCGACAGACTTTCTATTTGAGGGCTGTAGCTAGCCAGGCGGGCATTCACAAAATACCATTCCACCATGCTATAATGGCAACAACATCCAAAGACAACAACAGGTACTGACGGCTTAGCATGCCTTCCGAAGCACGGAAGCCCTCAGTAGTAATGTTATTCAAAAACTAGTGGTCATTCATCCAAGTCATGACTGCAGCGGACGTTGCTTAACTTAGCTGATCAGTTACGAACTGCTAAGCAAACGCTACGAGCGCTTCGGTGTTATCTTATCGGTGTTATATTGGTAAATTACGATTTCGAGATTTGAATACATGATTTAAGTATATGAACAATATAATAATATAATCATACTAGCCACAGAGCTCATACATATTTTGCTTTGTAACTGATATAGTGTATCTTACACTGCATATAGTGAGATTGGTACTGTAAACCATCAGAATCCGTCTTGGAGGATGTCAGAGGCAGTCTGCAGTGTGTGATGTGAAGCAATACTATGCGAACACTATTTAGGCGTACAGGACACTATAGCTAGTGACATTACCGGGCGAAAGAATGATAGGAATTGAAGGAGAAGTCTCATAAGTGACGAGCCCAGTGCATTTTTAAGACGAGCGAGGACATTGGCACTGCAACTGTACTGGACAGATATGACGCTTACCATCAGGTGGGCGACTTGTCCGTCTCATCACTTCAAGTATAATGGTCTCAGGCTCTCGAATTAACCATAAAGCCTCTTAATATTTTATACAAGACATTAAGACAACGCTCTCAATGCAGACAGAAAAATAAGAGCACAAACAAACGTGTGCTCTTACTTCAAACAAGAACTACCGAAACACAACCAATGTCAATTCAAGTGATAGAAACCAAAGTGAGCGTTGAAAAACTTATAAAACAGCTATCGAAACAAACTTTCCGCAAGGAGTATTGGGCCAATGAGACCTAGCTGAACTAAGACTGAGAGATAATCCTTCCTCTCTTAATTCAGCGCCGAAATCGACGTATATTAAATATGAAGAAGGAAGAGGCAGATACGTCTCATCAACCACTTGATTTAAAATATCATGAAAGCAGGAAATTTTAATATAAAAACAAATACAAAGTTTTTATTGACTCAAGTTATATTAGGTACAAAGTAAATATGAATCTATAGGTTCCCGAACTAGCGTCAGCTGTGTTTCAGGAACCATACATTTTAATGACAGACGTGATGGGAGAATGTGCTTTATGGCCCAGAAAAAGTACAAGGAGAGCTGACCGCGTATAAGGTATGAAAGACGAAGACTATTATATAAATATATTCACTGTATTAAGTTGACTTATTGCAATGTAAAAAATATAGTTATATTGAACAATCAAATTAGCTTTTCATTTTATAATTTACTAGCGGCCTACCACGCCTTTGCGCGGGTATATTTAATTTAACAATAAGTTCAAAAAATATAAATTGAAACACTTAAAAGTAGTTATTATGACAAAACTATAATATTTAGACATATGGTATTTCGGACTTTTTGTAGATATTGATGTCCTCTATAAAATTGTAGTGCATCACTTTGCTTTATTTTCATAAATTTCCGCAGCGTACGCGATATAACGATTTTTTTAGTATTTTTTTCACACGTTATCGAAGTTTACAGACGGATCCCTAAGTTTTTGATAATATTCTATATGCCTATGTTCATCAGGGATAGAGTGAGATTCTAATGGTGAAAGAATTTTTCTAATCAGTTCAGTAGTTTTTAAGTTTGTATATTACATACAAAAATACAAATGTTTCCTCTTTATATTATTAGTATATATATATATATACACCGTGTCCCAAAATTCAACGATAAGCCGGCATCGGAGCATGGACCTACTCATGACTCCTCGGAAAAAAAAAAAAAAAAAATTTTTTTTTTTTTTTTTTATTAATTAACTACAGAGACTTTTATAAATATCATCGATATTCGATATCCATTATGCTATTTTCAACTACCATGACCACAATTTTTGACATATTTTTGATATTTTTTGTGCATTAGCAACCTAAGAAGGACGGCTATCTACCACAATCCTTTAAAATTACAGAAAGTCTGTAGTTATTTTACAAAAATCAGTAAAAAAAAAATTTTTTCTTATAATTTTCATAGATTTTAACATTCTATGCACTTTCTATAGTCTGGGTTAAAAAAAAAAGTATGGACACTACCATGGCAAGTTTTATTAAAAGTTGGCGCAACTTTATAAAAGTCTCTGTAATTAAAAAAAAAAAGAGTTTTAATTTTTTTTTTATTTTTTCCCGAGTAGTCATGAGTAGGTCCATGCACCGATGCCGGCTTATCGTTGAATTTTGGGACACGGTGTATATATATATATTGAAAATCGTGTCCAATTCGGCTTAGGTTTTGGCACATTTTTACTTATACGTAAGGCTAAACCACAGGTGCTCTTATGCAGAAGTAATACATACATAAATTTGGTGAGAAATTGTGGTTCTTCTATTGTTTCCCCTATTCTATGTTTACTCTGTCCTTTTCCATGGGTAAGATCACTGAGATAGAGGTCGGTTAAAAGCAAAAAAAATATCACTTACTACGCACACACGTGAAACTTATGCATTCTTAAAGTCACGTGAAACTTATGCATAAAATATATAGAACTTGAGCAGTAAGCATTAGATCTACCTAATTAATCGCGCCAACCTTGCCGGGAAGGTCAGTAAACCGATGTTCGGCCTTAGAATCGCAAGTAGAAATAATTACTGATAATACGTCATGTACATATGAAGGAAATGACGTTCTATCAGGCTCATCCTTGGAAGTTATGAAATCTGTCGGACAATAATTTCATTAACTAATTTTTGTATTTATTTTTTGATGTATTGTTACCATAAATAGTTGGTACTAATATTTATTCTGCGACTAACGCTTTTTTGTACTCGATAGGTTAGCCTTTGACCACTATCTCACCTGATTGTAGGTGGGGATGTGGTCGAAGATGTTGTTCAGACTAACCTAGAAATACTGGTTCATAAGGACAGCTGCCGGAACACACCGTTAGGTGCTTGGCGACAGATTTTCTACTTGAGGGTGGTAGCTAGCCAGGCGGGCATTCGCAAAATGCTCTTCCACCATGCGGTGAAGCTCAAGCTCGCGGCGGGATTCGAACCATGGACCTGCTGCGTGGCAGTCCATAGCCAATGCCACTGAGCCATCACTGCTTCAAGTTGTAACGTATAAGAACTTGTCTATCATACGATTTTCTAAAGCGAGGCTTCCCACTGTCCGTGTTTTTAATGATTATGAACACAGACCAAATACGGGATACTACCGAAACAACCGATCCCTATTTAGAAACTATTAGCTAATCTGTGGTGACAGTTCACCAATTCATGCAACATGAGAAGCCTGCATGTGCAGAGTTAGCAGTTTATATCATACAATGATATTCAGATTGCAGTCGGAAGGCATTAGACACGTCGCACGTGTCCTTTGAGACAATAACAATTAAAGACTTTCATATCATTAGACATGCATTCGTAATGAAATCGGAGCCAGGCTCGAGCAGTTATTAAACTGGCATAGACTATAAAGTCAGTACGCAAACTCGTGACGCAACAGAGGTCGAAAACGGAATGTGTAATAACTTTCCAGTACACGGGATACCCGTGTCCACGATCATTATGCACGCATGTATTTTTCGGTACCATGTTATTTCGTGATATTTATGGTTCGGTACACTCACAAACAGTTGTGATAAATAATTTTTAATTGTAATACCAGTAATACCTACTAATAATTTAATAACACGTAACAAGTTTCTATAAAAAAACCTATAAATAAATTGACTGTTCTGATGACTTGGTTCGAAACAAGTTATGATTGAGAGGTTCGTTGCTTAAAGGGAGGTCTCGAGCTATTTTTATTTTGTGAAGGTGACGTAACAAGCACGATCCTCACCTGATGTTAAGCGGACTAACCTCTGCCTAAAAACAGATAGAAATTACAATGCTTTTGAGAGATGTGTGGCGTTACAGACATGGACTAAATTAATATGTGTATATATATTAAACGAAGCTAAAGGAGTCTTGAGTAGCACCATTGATCGAAAAGTTTAAAAATATATTCACAGATCAGTATTGGTTCCTCTTGATCAATATGTCGCGCGCCACGCATTACTACTAAGTACTGAATGTTCGGACCTTGGTCACTGCCATCGCCGTCCACTGCACACAATGAAACGAAAGTGTACAGGGTTCACTCTTCAATTATGCAAATGGAGTAGGCCGGTCCTAAAGCCATTTCGCCATGTGCCATGCCAATATCCAGTTCGCAGCACTTTACAATTATACTGCATGCAAAGCGATACAGCAATGTGAATGCTTGCAAAACAAAGGCGTGGTTGAGATATGACGTCATTATAGTATAGAGCAGCAACTAGTTATTAATAAAAATATAAGAAAAATAATAACCATTCTTCTGTACACGAGGAAAATGAAATAAAATTATAATATTGAATTTTTTTTTGTTTACTGGGTTTCACTAAGTCAATCTTTGTATTTTCTGCAATTTCCGTCTTTCAATTTCAATTCAATTCAACTGAGGATGATAATAAAATTATGAAGTACAGTATGGGTAATGTCCCTTTATTTCTTATAAATAGTTTTCCAGTAATCGTTACCTATATAATGTTGACTATTATAAAGGTACCTACTTTGTGTCTTGTGTCTACGAGTTTTGTCCAGACAATGAGTCTCCAAAGGCAAATTTTGAACAAGTTTTTTTTAGAATGATTGTAAGCCTTACAGATATGAATAAAATGTATGATATTCTAGAGGATGTGACTAATACTATGCCTGATCCAAAACACTATTCCATATTATTCTCTCAATAGAAAAAAAAACGTGAAAACAGCTCTAAAATTTCGCTCAATCAAGTTTTGTGTCTATATATTATATAGTAAACAGTATATCTAATATATAAAATTCTCGTGTCACAGTTTTCGTTGCCATACTCCTCCGAAACGGCTTGACCGATTTTGATGAAATTTTTGTGCTTATCCGGTATCTATGAGAATCGGCCAACATCTATTTTTCATCCCCCTAAATGTTAGGGGTAGTCCACCTCTAATTTTTATTTTTTATTTTTTATACAAAAATTTTAATTAAAATTTTTTTATGATGCGACATACAAAAATACATACCATCCTCAATTTTCACCCTTCTACGATCAACCCTTATTTTTTAATAGGCAAAATTATTTATATGGCAAAGCAACGTTTGCCGGGTCAGCTAGTTTAAAATAAGAATTTAATGTTTTCAATAACCGGCTGTACTCATCGTGTTGGTCGAGATTGTCGACCTAGGTTTCGGGCATGTCCGATGCCCTTCATCGGGTGAGATCATAAGAATTTATTTTAAATTAGCTTCGTTCGTGAACATTTCTGTAATATTTTGGGGTTCTCATAGTGTGTTAGGATTCGTGAATAGAAATTGTGACAATTCATGTCATTTCATACTCCCATTCTTTATTTTATATTAGTTTGAAGTAGTGATGGCTCAGTGGCATTGGCTATGGACTGCCGTGCAGCCATGGTTCGAATCCCGCCGCGGGCTTGAGCTTCACCGCATGGTGGAAGGGCATTTTGTGAATGCCCGCCTGGCTAGCGACCACCCTCAAGTAGAAAATCTGTCGCCAAGCACCTAACAGTGTGTTCGGGCAGCAGTACTTGAGAGCCAGAAAAATTACAGGCTAATGAGACCTAACAACTCGACGTCTCAGTGTGATGGGCACAGTGGAATTCGTCGTTGACGAAATGCGTCTGTTATAGGCAGAGGTTAGTCCACTTAACATCAGGTGGGCCTCGGGCATGTTCCGTCACAATAACATGATAAAAAAACAAATTCAATAGAATCGCTTGATTTGACGCATTTTTATTCTACCTGAGGTCTCATTGTTAACAGAACTAATTACCGTTTTAAATATAATAATATTTCCCTATATTTACTTAAAATCTAAAAGAAAGTGAAAAGTTGAATTCTGTTCATTTGTCAGTGATAATAATCTATAAAAGTTATTTTCATTTCATCGTGTTCCAGATTGTCACTGTTCTTGGTTAACTTTAATCCTGATTTGTACTGTTCCTGCATCATGCAATAACATCCTGTTCCTCCGGCACACCGGGCTAACGGCAACCACCAGTGTGTACCCTCACCGCTATAGTACTTTGTATAATGCCTCCTTTCGCTTTTAGTAGAAAGATATTGTGCCATACTCGTCCATATTTTTCCGTTTCAGTTTCCGAAATGATTCATGAATGACATTTCCGGAATTCAATGCCGAAGAATTTTAAGACCGAGCAGTACACATTTCTTGTAGCCTAAATATTCAATCCAATGACTGACTGGTATTATACAATACAATACAGAAGCCTTTATTACTGATAATATATATACATTTTCACTATTATTACTATAACATCATTTTATAATTTATTACATATGCTTAATATCGTTTCTACCATCATGCTATTAATTAAAAATTATTTATATTGTTATATAAGAATAGTTTTTTTTTTTTTAATAAATAATTCATTACATACTGGTATTACCCCACTTCAAATAAATCCTTCTCCCTGTTCCACTCGTGCGCAAGTGGCTCGTTACATGATTACGAATATATCGTGGCCTTAAGTGACGTGACTCATGCTGTATCCATGTGGCGCAGACATCGGGGAATTGGGGGCATCACCTGATTTGACCTGATTGCTTCAGCTAGTTTGTGTTCTTAAGGGTTCCATACTCGTAGGTTAAAAATGGGACCCTATTACTAAGACTGTATACTGTCCGTCTGTCTGTAACCATGCAGCATCTCATAAACCATGATAGCTAGATAGTTAAAATTTTCACAGATTATGTGTTTCTGTTGCCGCTATAATAACAAACACTAAAACTCGGCCAAGCGCGAGTAGGACTCGCGCATCCCGTACCCTTCGTAAAACTAGACTAACTTAACTTTGAAGCAGTGATAGCTCAGTGGCATTGGCTATGGACTGCCGCGCAGCAGGTCCATGGTTCGAATCCCGCCGCGGGCTTGACCTTCACCGAATGGTGGAAGCGCGTTTTGCGAATGCCCGCCTGGCTAGCTACCACTCTCAAGTAGAAAATCTGTCGCCAAGCACCTAACAGTGTGTTTCGGCAGCAGTCCTTGAGAGGCAGTGAAATTACAGGCACATGAGACCTAACAACTATGTCTCAAGGTGACGGGTGCAGTGCAATTCCTGACTTGTGACGAAATGCATCTGTTATAGGCAGAGGTTAGACCGCTTAACATCAGGTGGGCCTCGAGCTTGTCCTGTTACAATAACATTTAAAAAAACTAAAAAAAAAATTATATTATAGTGTCTAATGCTGTATGTACAATGCTAATGGTACAGAACGCATCGTGCGCGATTCGCATTTGGACTGCCTGAGAGTCTGCAATGACTTGTAGGTTGTCTAAATGCTTTTATTGTAGTAGCGGTAGTGTTGTATATAGTTCGTAGTATTTTGTTAATAAAGGCATACAGTCCGTAAAAAAAAAGTATTGAATACACCAAAATTACGCGTGGCGTAGATTATTTGTAGCAAGGTTTGAGTAGCTTTCATCCACTATTTTTTTGAAATATTCAAAATTTGTCTACAAGTAACCATAATTACTTAAGTTAAAGCCTTTTTCATAATTAACATAACTTTCATGCATTTTTTTTTCTAAATATGAAATACGGTTGCAATTATTATCAAATTTTTGTCTAAATCAATAATCGGCAATTCCGATTCCAAATCACTGTGTGTAAAATTTAAATTTCTTAACCATTTTCAATGGCATTATCTTTCTTTTTACAACTAACTAATATTTAATACCTTGTTTCATAGTAAACTAAATAACCCTATATGCATCTTAAAAGTAAGAAAAAATATTTGAAATTCAATTAACATAAATTTTACTGATTACATACATACATTTGAATTGGGCTATGGGTAGATATATTAATCGATAATCGCAAAATAATCCGTTTATTATTAATTTGAAGTGATTTTATTTTGAACAGAATTATTCTATTAATGCCAAATTCACATGCCGAATAACGGTAAAATAGCAGAGCTAAATTCAAAACACCTAAGACCTATATAATACTCTTTTTTTAGTGAATTATATTAATTTCATTTCGTTTATGGGTCTTGTTGCTTAAAGTCAGGGACACGGACAAGTCTTCGAATCCCACCCATGATAAATTAAAATCTACTCTTAAATTTACAAATTAGATTCCGATTGAAATGGACAATATGTAGGTAAAACAACGCATAGCGATGCTATCAAGTTACTACATAAGCACGAAACTGGCTATTGAACTAATTAAACATGCAGTGAAATCAACGTAATCGGTAAACGTGCGTAACCAGCTATTAGTCAGGCAAAATACTTGATAAATTAAGGTTAACGGTTGACGCACACCGATCCACTGGACACAATATAGACTCGTCTCAGCTTAAGCCGTTCAATATTATCTATATGAAACTCCGTATTACAACGATAATCAACGTATCAGCATCGCATTGCCTCGATTCTTGAAACGGTGCCGGCGCCGATGCTATACGTCTGCGTTGTTCGTAAGATTAGAAATGGGACCGTTATCACTTGGTGTTGAGAACTCATGATGCGCTTCTAGAATAATGTACATTTAAACATGAGATCGTCGGTGTCATAAGTGGCGACTAAGGGTAACACACCAGCAGCGCTTTCGGAGGAACTGATATCTCACACTGTTATCCCAAAGACGCCTGCCAAGCCTAGGGAGATTATGGCAAACCATATTTTTTAATTATTTTTTTTAAATGTTATTGTGATGGAACAAGCTCGAGGCCCACCTGATGTTAAGTGGACTAACCTCTGCCTATAACAGTTGCAATTCATGACAACTCACGAATTGCACTGCGCCCGTCACTATGAAACATAGTTGTTAAGTCTCATTGTGCCTGTAATTTCACTGGCTCTCAAGGACTACTGCCGGAACACACCTTTCGGTGCTTGGCGACAGACTTTCTACTTGATGGTGGTCGCTTGCCAGGCGGGCATTCGCAAAATGCCCTTCCACCATGCGGTGAAGCTCAAGCTCTGGGCGGGATTCGAACCATGGACCTACTGCGCGGCAGTCCATAGCCAATACCACTGCGCCCGTCATCTTGAGACATTGTTGTTGAGTCTCTTGTGCCTGTAATTTCACTGGCTCTCAAGGATTGCTGCCGGAACACACCGTTAGGTCCTTGGCGACAGATTTTCTACTTGAATCACTAGCCAGGCGGGCATTCGCAAAATGCCTTTCCACCATGCGGTGAAGCTCAAGCCATACCATGGACCTGCTGCGCGCTGTCCATAGCCAATGCCACTGAGCCATCAATGCTTCAAAAACTTACTTAAAGTCAAACTTAGTCAAAATAACTTACTTAAAGAACAGGCTTTTTATAAAATGCTGTATCCAGGCTGTAAGTACTTATAATAAATACTGTGTAGGTAGTTGAATTGTTAAAGGCACTTGTATGAATGTTTGCTCAGGTGACCGTCGGGGTTTCAAGATCAAAAAACACATATCTCACATTGTACTCATCCGCACCTTCCTACCACTATCCCATACCTGGAGGAGTCTGACCAACAAATATGTTTTATTGCTGCGAAGAGTAAAGACCTCCTGAGGATGCTTCGTGTAGAAGCGACACGCGTACAAAATTCTTTCGGTTTATCTGCGTGGCGTTTGTGACGTCACGTCGGCTTAACAGCAAATTCGGCGGAGTTATCATTAGATATTTTATTTTTATTTTATACGCGTTTTAATTAATTTAATGTTTTCTTAAAATATGTTTAAAATATTTGTTTTTATCATATAGATTAACATTAACTTTTCTTCTGTTATTTAATGAAACCTTGCAATTCTGACATTGTACTGCTTAGACTTACAGCTGTATAGACATATTACGATTCCCAGACATTCTGCTACTTTTCTTAACTTATATTTAAATGTGAAAATACTACGCTATTAATTCGCACGTTTAGAAGTTATGGTAATATAAAGAAACTCACAAACATACATACATGAACCCTGAAAACTTAACACACGTGTATGTTGTAGGTAAGTACAACAAACACAGAAATAATTTGAACTGATTTTATTTGTTAGCAATATTTTGTACTTAGGTATCTTAATTTGAATCGCTTAGCTCTTCGAAGCCGCATGTCCTGATGGCGATCCTACTTTTCTTTACTTATATTTAAATGTGAAAATACTACGCTATTAATTCGCGCGCTGTCCATACAAACGTAGATTTATCATAATTTAAATACCAAGTGTTCAAACTCGGTGAAATTTTGCGTTCATAACTGAGCCTAATATCTAGGCTCCTGGTTTGCTAGTATTTCGATTTATTTTACCCCAAAATGTGAATACAAAAATTTCTATACCTAAGCGATTTATTCGAATATTTCGGCAGCTGTCCTTGAGAACCAGTGAAATTACAGGCACATGAGCAACTATGTCTCAAAGTGACGGGCGCAGTGAAATTCGTGACTTGTGATGACATGCATCTGTTATAGGCAGAGGTTAGTCCGCTTAACATCAGTTGGGCCTCGAGCCTTGATCCGTCACAATAACATTAAAAAAACCTACCATAGATATTTAGGCTCAAGGATATGCATGTAACATTTCACAGAGTTAGAACTTAGCTTTTTATAATATGGCGAAACCACGTTTGTTTGGAAAGAGTTAAGCAGATATTTTTCATATTATTAGGTTTGCAATAACGCCTGCTATGCTGATTACATTACAAAATCACAAATATACCATAGGAAAAATTTAAGTCATGTGCGGGGTTCGAACCCGCGTCCATCCACCCCTTGAGCCGGGGTAGTTATGACGTCATGTCATGTTAGCTCAATTGGTTAGAGCTTAGAAGATACTTTACTTTCGCTAAAATGTTAGCAATTTACAAATCCGTGTTAAAAATTATAAAATCGGACAATCGAGCAAAACAGATAATAATACTTTTCACATGGATAATATATTATATAAAAAAATATTTCGCTCTATTTTTCACGAATACTCGTATCGTACAAACAAAAGGTCGTAGCCGCCATATGCACAGCGCACATAGACACTCAACTTTATTTAATACTTATTTTGTTTTATTTTCCGTTCCACGCTCCTAATTGTTCCGAATCACCCCACAACCGTTAAATGTTCACGAAAGTGTGCATCTGTCTCGGTATATACCTTGTAGTTCTTCTCGTGTCCTCGCCTAAATTCCCTATTAAGCTTTTAGTAATAAAAGTAGTTCTGGTAGTATGCAAACTCAACGAAGGCAAATCCGTAAGTAACAGCTAGAACGGTAACAGACCTTCAAATCCCTGTCTTGTTATCAATTATAGCAGATGACAAAACCACATTCCAAGCGTTTGTACTACGTATAGAAACATAAACAGCCATTAGCACTAAACGAGACTATCAAGGCTGTGCTGTATAAGGCAACTAGGAACCTCTTTAGTATTCACAAGTCGCCGTGCTTGGGCGTAGAATACAGATTCGGAGAAAGAGAAAACTTTATACCTAATGAACATAATACATAATAGCACTTTAGGTTAGTGTCTTCGTAGATCTTTCCATACAAACCTAAAAAAATTCGACATATTTTGTATGGTGGTAGGGATTTTGTTTTTGCGAATGCCCGCCTGACTAGCAACAACCCACAAGGAGAAAATCTGTCGCCAAGCACCTAACTGTGTGTTCCGGCAGCTGTCCTTGAGACTTTGAGAGAGGTTAGCTTGAAGAATATTTTTGACCACATCATAAAGTGATGATGTAGTCGAAAATATTCTTCAAATTAGGTGACATGTGGTCAAAGGCTGGCCTATTAGCTATACAAAATTATAATATACTAGCGGCGCGCCCCGACTTTGCGCGGATATTTAACACAAAATATAAATTGAAACATATAAAAAGTAGTTATTGTGACAAAATTGTAATAGTTAGACATATAGTATTCCGGACTTTTACTTTACCGTAGATATTGATGTCCTCTATAAAATTGTAGTACATCACTTTTCTCTATTGTCAACAATTTCCGCAGCGTACGCGATATAACGATTTTTTTGTATATTTTTCACGCTTGCGTTACATTATCGAAGTTTTTATACGGACCCCCAACTTTTTCAAAATATTCTATAGCCTATGTTCATCAGGGATAATGTAGAGTTCTAATGGTGAAATATTATTACAATTTGCATGGTGGTAGGGCATTTTGCGAATGCCCGCCTGGCTAGCTACCACTCTCAAGTAGAAAATCTGTCGCCAAGCACCTAACGGTGTGTGTTCCGGCAGCTGTCCTTGAGAACCAGTACTTCTAGGTTAGCCTGAACAACATCTTCGACCACATCATCACTTACCATCAGGTGAGATAGAGGTCAAAGGCTAACCTATCAAGCAATATAAAAAAATATAAAAAATAAAATCGGTCCAATTTTAATATTATTCGTTACTTACAAAAACACATATCTTTCCTTATATATTAGTATAGAAAAAAACAATGATAATAAAGACGAAAATCGCGTAAACAGAAAGCGCCGCTACATAGAACACTACCGTCGTAACCTTCACTTGGTTTACTGACTTACAATCACACAACTAATGCACTGTTAGCACGAAACGGAGAGCCGTACTGTCGAAAAAAAAGTGCTAAAGCTGCTAAATGGTCAGGAACTAACTAGTCTTAATTGCAAAAACGTTACTCGTGTTCATTTTTGTTATTTTACTACTGTGTAGTTCGAGTGCTTTACTCTTACCCAATTAAATCAATCAATCAAATAATTTATTTCAGACTTAGATCCATAATATTGTTAGTTTACAAAAAGTTTTTGAAGCGCTCGTAGCGAATTTTACTTAGCTGTTCTTAACTAATCAACAAAGTTAAGCAACGTTCGCCGCGGTCATGAAATGGATGGGTGACCGCTAGTGACATTACTACTGAGCACTTCCGTGCTTCGGAGGGCACGTTAAGCCGTCGGTCCCGGTTGTAGTCTTAGGATGGCAGTCGTTATAGCATGGTGGTAGGGCATTTTGCGAATGCCCTCCTGACTAGCTACCACCCTCAAATAGAAAATCTGTCGCCCAGCACCTAACGGTGTGTTCCGGCAGCTGTCCTTGAGAGCCAGTACTTCTAGGTTAGCTTGAACAACATCTTCGACCACATCATCACTTACCATCAGGTGAGATAGTGGTCAAAGGCTAAGATATCAGGCATAAAAAAATAATAAAAAATGGTAAAGTTTATGCCTGATATACTGCTATGCGGATAACATTACAAAATTACAAATATACCATAGAGAAAATTTAATAATTGGTTGTTTTGTAATTTAATTATGGTTAAAGAACGATAGGAAAGATTTGAGTTATGACGTCATGTCATGTAAGCTCAATTGGTTAGAGCATACCCCGCCTAAAGAGGTGGACTTAATTTCTTTTCTATCGTATATTTGTAATTTTGTAACCTAAAATTATTGTTAGTCACATTTAAAACATACACAAAAGATTACCTATTAGGTGTTGTGTGGAGATGTATAGTATATTATATGTAGTAAGGTATTTATTTATATTTTTTATTATTAATGATAGATTAGCCATTAACCACTATCTCACTTCATAGTAAGTGATGATGTGGTCGAAGATGTTGTTCAGCCTAACCTAGAATTACAGCTGCCTGAACACACCGTAAGGAGCTTGGCTACAGATTTTCTACTGGAGGGTAGTAGCTAGCCAGGCGGGCATTCGCAAAATGCCATGCTAAGACGACAACCGGGACCGACGGCTTAACGTGCCCTCCGAAGCACGGAAGTGCTCAGTAGTAATGTCATTAGCGGTCAACATCAAACTCATGACCACAGCGGACATTGCTTTACTTAGCTGATCGGTTACGAACAGCTAAGCAAACTTCGCTGTATAAACTTGTATCTGTATATAAGGCATAGGCATGCCTCTTATAATTATTTGACGGGTTGATGAAACAATCTGATATCACTGAATAGGCCACAACAGGCCGCGGCCTGTAATAGCTTACTGATTGACATAAACGAATAGATTGATTTATTTAAGGTCATGGTCATGGAAGTAATACTGCATATAATAGTTTCATGGCTTAGTTATGGGTGCAAAAAATAACATATTCGTGCTCTTATCCCTCTCACGTTTGCATGGTGGTATGGCATTAATCGAATGCCCGCCTGGCTAGCTACCACCCTTAAGTAGAAAATTTGTTGCCAAGTGCCTAACAGTGTGTTTCGGCACACTGATATGACATGCCCTTCCACCATGCGGTGAAGCTTTTTTACAAATACTCGTATGTTGAAAAAAAAAGTATGTTGAAATTTGTGCCACGATGTCAGCGTTCACCTTAACGAGTCCTACTACCACGAACACCAGTCCATATCTCTACGCAGTCACGAGCGTGTGAAACAATACACTTTTTTATTTACTTAACTTTTTCTGCGTACTTATTTTATACATAGGTGATGTAACTTATTCAGCAAAACGTGTGTTAATAAAATCATAGTGAAGTAAAGACATGTTCGTAAACATCGAGACCTCAACGTATTTGGAGTTTTGATACTTGAAATTAAAAGTGTATTTAACGAAACAAAGCCTGGGAGCCTAACCATTTCTTAATTCACTCATATTTGAACCTTACATTATCAATTTTAATTTGCACCTCCAAATATATCCTTAAAGTAATATTACATTAGAACTTCAACGTGAGAGCGGGCTGAACTCATTAAATCAAGTCATTTGCGCGATAGCCATAGCCCTATATGAACATTATTGTTTTTGACGGACATGGTATGGATCAGAGTATTACTATTTTAGGCTTGTACTAAAAACTACAAAATTTAAAATTTACGAGAGGAAAAAATATGTCCGGGATTCGAACCCGCGTCACCAACCCCTATAGCCGGGCTATGCTTTGACCAACTGAGCTAACATGACAATGAGTCATGAGTCCATAACTATAATTTTTTCTCTCGTTCTTTAACATCACACGACTACAATTTTTCTTCTCGTACATTTGTAATGTAAAATCCACAAAGCATGCGTTATAGCAAAAAAAAAATAATGTTTTAAAGACATAGTAATTGAACAACTTTAAACGGTTTAAATCGCGTATGTTTGTCATCATTTTAGTCCCGACGTTTCAAACACTTTGCACACTCTACTACTTCACATTGGCATGCAGGCGGGTATAGTAGGGCAGGAGTTTAATATATTATTGTTCAGATAGAAAAGAAAAAAAGCCGTATTTGAAATGGATCACTGTGTCACACCCTTGATCCATTACATAAATCTTATTCGACGTAACCTAGATGCTCTTGAAATAGAACGGAGGCAAGGAAGATCGATTGAGCTAACGGAAATGCATTATTTTATACCTAGGGAAGGCGTAAAATATATTTTTATTTTGGTTTGATGTTTTTGTTTCTTTTCCGACCTGTATTTATCAGATTAAGGACCAGTTTATCAATCATCATATAAGAAATATCAGTCTGATAAAATGTTAACCGAAAAATTAGAACACAGGAACTCTTTAAACGAATCATTCCCACCACGGCGCTTCCTACGACGTCTCTTCTCGACAGAACGCCGCTCCCCGCTTAGCTACTGTTTCCACAACATCTTGTAGTATTCCTAGCACTATTATAAACAACAAACGTTCTTTTAAAATTAGTTGTAGTATACTTTTATTCTTAGGATTAGTAAATATCGGTTGACTGAAAAATCGGGCCTTATATTATGTCATACAAATACATATCCATCCATCTTTTTGGATATCTATTCTAATCAAACAAAAATCAAATCTTAATGTTGTCTTAGGTTTTCGCGATTATTACACATAGTAATTAAACAACTTTAAACGCTGTCACCCCGTGACCACGATCACTGCAAAGTGTTTGAAACGTCGTCGGGACAAAAATAATGATAAAGATATACGCGATTTAAACCGTTTAAAGTTGTTTAATCAAATCTTGCTGAACATGATCAGTGCAGTGCAGTAGGCCGGGCGGAACAAACTTTTAAACCTCAATCTACATCCTTAGACCACAACCACTCATTTATGGCACAAAATCAACTGTTGTGAGAACTCCAAAAACAATTCTAATCTCCCATCTCAAACACAGCGATATTACCACAGTTATTATTATAAAGAATGTCCCGTTCACTCATTAAAATCTAAGAAACAGCTATTTCCACTCATATAACTTACTTTTCAATGCTGTTCACGTTTGGTGTCCCAGTTGTGGGATTTCTGCGGACACCGGCCTAGTTTCAGGGCGTCAGGTGACATCCGGAGGGGACTTTACAATTCAAAAGGGTTTAGATACCGGGTAATACGCCCCAGATAAAAATAGATCGTGAATGGAAAAGTACCTACATTAAAGTCCCTTCGTAACCCAAATTGATAAATGCTTGTTTTGTTAACGTCTGACCTAATGCCGGAAGTGCTTAGTGTAAAATTGGCACCAAATGGTGGCTAGAGACCTGGATAAGATCAACAGCCACGTTGCTGGCCGCTGAATAAAAAGGGAATGAGGAAATCTTTGATTTATATATTACAGTATATTCTAAAGGAAGAAGAACTGCATTTGAGTTGTATGGTACCAATTATTTTATCTGGCTAACCTGTCTCCTGATGATAAGGTTGCTTATCATACGAAAGCTGTGTTGAAAAGCTTTATATCCGCTAGCGTGGAAAAGGTTATTGAAATTCAAACTTCTATAAAAGTTCTAGAAAATGAATTTACATTTACTGTATACTGTAACAGCCAACACGTCCACTGCTGAACTCAGCGTCCCCTATTAAGAGGGTATTTGCCATAATCCCCACGCTTGCAAGGTGGTTTGGGGATCGCAGTGCACGGAAAAAAATGGGTCCTGACAAAGTGTCAATCCAAGAATAATATTATTCTCAGGAGTGTTGTTTAATCTGAAGTATATATTTACTTAAAATGAAAATATTTTCTTGAGTGAAGTAAGGTCATTTTCTCTAAGATAAATAATATTATTCTCACCATATATTTTTACATCAAGAGTATAACTATTGGTCAGAGATATTTTTGGTCTCAACTATAGAAAAAAGTATCTTTTTGAATGAAATATTTTATGAATTCTCATTCTAATTACGTACGGAGTTAGCGTAAGAAATCTGAAATTTTATACAAGAATAATAAACGTTTTATTGGATTAAGAAAATATCTCATTCTTTCAACAACAATGGGCTTAATACAAGATATTTCTTTTGTTCATTTAAAATAATTGAGAGAAGTAAATGACAAGGATATACATATGTCCGAGCAAGAAAATTATTCTCCTCTTAAAAATGTCAGTTTTCTAAATCTGAGACATATATTGTTTTATTAATTTATGAATTTGTATTGTCATGCTAAGATACATTGGATTTACAACAAAACTATATACTTGATATAACCAAGACAAATATCTCAACTGCAGAAGTGAGTTATATTAGATAGAGAATTTTAAAGTTGTCAAAGCAAAAGTAATTGATTGTTAGTTGTTGTATTTATTCATCTTTAGTGAAGAAATCAAATCTTGATGTGTGTTTGATTGTTCTTAATATTTATTTGATATTGTATTCTTTAGTTAAGAATCTTTGATTAACAGGAAAACAATATCTTTTATTGAACCAAGAAAATACATGTCCATTATAGACAGAAACTTATCTAACTAAAAGAATTTTAAAGTTTTCAAGCCAATAATCATATATTCTTAATTGTTATAGTAATTTATCTTCAGTAAAGAAAACAAATCTTGATCTTAAACCTAAAGGTTCTTGATTAATATTTTTTACGGTATTATTAGGTAAAGAGACATTAGTGTTAAGGCAAAACAATTTTATTTTATAACTAAAAAACTAAATCTCGATTGCAAAGGGTGATTTATATTAAATGAAGAATTTCAAAGTTTTCAAGTCAATAATGAATAATTCTCAATTGCTAACGTAAATCATTTTCAGTAAAGAAAAATCATCCTTGATTGATTACTGATACGTTGTTCTTAGGTTAAGAGGCATTAGCATCACAGCAAAACTGTACTCTTTATTTAACCAAGAAAATAAATTTCAATTGCAGAGAATGACTCATATTACATGAAGAATTTTAAGTTTTTGAGTCAATAATGATATATTGTTAATTGTTGAAGTTATTCATCTTCACTTCAGAAAACGAATACTGAACTTAAGTGTACCATGTTCTTGATTGATATTTGATACGACATTCTTAGGTTAAGAGATCAAACTATATCCCACGTTAAACCAAGAAAATATAACTCTACTGTAGAGAGTGACTTAGGTATCTTACATGAAGAATATTAAAGTTTTCAATGCAAAGTGATAGATTGTAACATTAGTTACTCATCTTCAATAAAGAAAAGCAATCTTGGCTTAACATGTTTTTTTTAGTCTACAAATAATAGGATTATTGGTAAAATGCTAACAACCTCTTAGGGTTGACTTTTGCTAGTCCTAACAAACATTTCGAAATGTATTTTTTTCTTCTGTTTTTTCCCCACCTTTTGAATAGAGTTTTAAACCATTAAATGTAGAAGTCAAACAAATATATATCTACATACTAGTAAATGATACACATCACACTGTATCAGCCGGATTGTCCGCTGAACAGAGCTTCCCCCATTAAGAGTCAATAATATATACTTCTAGGTTAGCCTGAACAACATCTTCGACCACGTCATCACTTACCATCAGGTGAGATAGTGGTCAAAGGCTAACATATCAGGTATAAAAAAAAAAAAAGGGTTTGCCATAATCCCCACGCTGGACAGGCGGCTTGGGGATTGCAGTTTAAGGTATATATTCCTCAGAAGGCGCTTCTGCCCACCTTCTGGTGTGTTACCCTTTGTCGCCTTTTACGACATCCACGGGTAGAGATGGGGGTGACATTTTAGCCCGGCACCCCACCATACCATATCAGGAATAAAAAAAACAAACATGATTAAAAAAAAAACAGTTTTCTTCACTGGCTCTTCAATCAAAACCATGAATTTTAAAGTAAAAAGACAAATTTCCAGTCAAGAATAACTATTTCTCCATTAAAAATGTGTATTTTCAGACCAAGTACTCAGTTTTTAGTTTGAGATGGTTTTCTCTGTTACCGATTTTATTTAGTGTTGCAATATTTTAGTTTTGTCTAGTTCTCCCTTGATGTGGGGAAACTACTGAACCTAAGAATACTATTCATTATAAGCAATATTGCATGCTGAATAAGCTTGTTTCAATTCATATTAAGAATAAAATATGTAAATTATAATTTGAAAAATATAAGGTTACTCACCTAATAGTCAGATAATAGCTGGGAGTCTAATATACTCATAGTACAACGGCAAAGTGGCAGGGTTTGAACCCCGCTAGTGCCCCAATATATTGATTCGTATCTGAAGTAAAAAATGTTTTAAAACTGTCCGATTATTACCTTTAGGTCTCGGTTTCTCATTTCCTAAAAGTGGTTTGAAAGCTAGCCAGGTGAACATTAGTAAAATGCCCTATCACCATGCACTGAATCTTAAACCCACTGCAGGAACCCATGGACCCCCACGTGACAGTTCATACTCACCGCCATAAGTGGCGAAGGCCAAGGCCTAGAGGACCTATTTGTTAGGTTTGGGTGCCTACACAATACTCACGAGGTCTATCTCAAAAACTAAACTTGGGATGAATCAGCAATTTCGTTAAGTTATGATATTTAATCAAAGTCAAAGTCAAAATCATTGATTCAATTTAGGGATCTACGACGCTCTTATAAAGGTAATTTACAAATTTTAAAATTGAAATATTCTACAATGTACAGCTACGTTCAGCAAAAAAATTTACAGAGCCACTGCAAGAACAACGGGCAAGAAACTCGGGACTATTAATTTAAATGTCTTTTAACAGTATTTTACATACTGTATAATAAAATAATTTCAATATTTCTTTTAATTACGTAGGTGACAGGAGATAGCTTGGCAGAGGAGTGGAAGAGAGGAATTGTTCAAGCATTTTTGTCGTTTATGTAATCACAAACTGGAATAGGATTTCTTAATCAAAATTATTTTCCACGTGCAACTTGAACTTTCCTTCTGTGAGCGTTGTAATATGTTAGGGAATGTTATTATAAAACCGCACACAATTAACCTTTTTACTTTTGTCTTTGCTAACTAAAACCTGATACCGCGATTTTATCTTTACTTCTTGTGTTGTAATCGTGATTGTCACTGTTTTTTTTTACGATTTTTCATAATAATTTCAAATATGTACAGACTCTCTAATAATACAGCCATAGGTAATCATCTATTTCTTACAAATACTAGCTGTATTTAACACAAATCGTCAACCTAAATGAAAAGTTATTCGAATGTGCTCATTTGGTAATAATCACGATACGAATATATGTCGGGACTTTGTAAGGGCGATGTTGGCAACACACAACACAATTTCCGTTGCGAGCTAAAGGTACACGCGCCTTGGCATGGCCAATGGCATTTGCGTAAATTTTGTTTAATATAGTGTTATAAAGTGAATATTTGTTCAAGTTGTGCTTGAGATAGCAACCAACTAGTGTTAATTTAGGTAAGTTTGTTCCTTGCTATATAAATAACTGTAGATAGTCAAAAATATCCATCATAGAGGCTGCTAGATTTTCTTTGCCTGGAACGTGCTGTGAGGTTACACTAAGTTGGTACAGCCAAACGGTAGGTTCGTAATACATAATTATTATTGTATTACATACCTACTTATATCTAGAATTAAAGATAACTCTTTATGATAGAGAGCAACAGCAGGCTGATGTTGGTAAATTATCCTTAAATATTATATTTTTTATAAATGCGAATGTATGTTTGTGTTTGTTTATGTGTCTGTTCCTCGTTAGTTATTCAGAATGAATTTCGATGTATATATATATATACCTATCCTCTCTACACTGTATACACATATATTCAAGAATATACATGTGTTTTTTTCCATTCCAGATCAAAAATTAACAAATGAAACACAAGTGTTACACTACTCAATACCCCCAAGAGGAAGACTAAACAAGAGTTGATTTTTTTCCACGTTGGAGCAGATTGTGAACTTTGTTATTGTTTTTCAGGTAATTTCATCAAGAATAAAACACATATTTAAACAATTTAAAAAATATTATATTAGATCTTTTTGTTATGATGTTAGGATATCTCATCAAATTATCTATTAACATACTATAATATAATATATATATACACAGTCAGTATTTTATAGTAATATATTAGTTAGTATACATAACTTTTAAAAGTGTGCCTAATCATATTTCATGATTCTGTATAGATTATAATAATGATTAACCGCTGATTAACCGCTAACTTGCAGTTTAGATGATTTTGTGTGATTATCATCTAACGGGGCCTTCTGGAAGCTGACTTTGAAAGACAGTTTTAATTTTATTTAGGTTTAACCTGTTTGCTATATTTTACCACTTACTCAACAATATGTGATTGTGGTCAAAATATGCCTATCATCTATAAAAAGCTTATAGATTGTGCAATATTTTCACTGTAGCTCTTTTTTTTTAGGATCCTGGAGATATCCAAACTGAACTGGAGGAGGTGAAGAAAAGGCTCGACTCAACAAGCAAAGTGTTTAACCATACATTATATTATAACGTAACATAAAATGTGGTGCTGATTATAATGAGAAAAAAATAATATTATTTGGTGGTAGATACAGATGAAAGTGTGTTTGTATGTTTATTACTTCTTCACGCTCAAATGGTAGGACCAACTTTGATATAATTTGGTATGGAGGTAGATGAAGCACTGGATTAACACATAGGATACTTTTTATCATCATCCAACACCACGCGGGGTGTAACCGCGAGGGCAGTACATAATTGTTACAATTATGTATAATATTTTTGATAATGATAATATAAAATTGTATGCTTCTTAATTTATTTTATAAATAAATAATTTTCAACTGAAAATATGTATTGTATTTTATTTATTTTTACGATGATAGATGTTTTTTAGTTGATCCCTTTTAGAACTACACTTAACTATTAACCTACGTTATTTGCAGACTTGAAAGGCGGCGATCAGATTGGAAGATCTGGACAGTGCACCAGGCTTTATTTTCTGTAAGTGAGTTTTTGTTCTTGTTGACTAACTAAAAGTTTTATATGAATATCTTATTGTATATAGTAGCTAATATCAATTATCTTGTTCTTATTCAGTATTTCAATGATGAAATTCGAAACATAGTTTATTCGAGTTTTTTTTATTCATAAAAGGTTTTTGTGTAGTAGGTATATGTCATTGCATACTAAGGAAAATCTTACGTAATTGTTAGTTTTATTTGTATTTCAGTGAAGTTTCAGTTTCAAATAAAGAAGTTCTTATCTAGGTAGTACGGTATTAATAATACTTTGAAGAACAACGATATCTTCTTGAAATCTGCGTGCTTCATTAGCAATTTCACAGTTTGCTGTAATTTATAATATATTTATTAACTGAGACTTCTTCCAATCAAAACACTATAATTGAACTAGAATAATTAATATGTTGTACAATATATATGGAGTTCAGATGAAACAAATCTGAGCTCCGTATGAAACAATTCATGATTTGAACCTAGAACTGAGACTTTTTATAGTAAAATGCACTATCATTGAACCAAGATAATTGATATTATTCACAAAATACTATTTGATCTTCATATGAAACACTTTTATGAGTTGAACCAAGAACTGAGACTCCTTCCAGTAAAACGCTCTATTATTGAACCAAGATAATTTATATTTTTCACACTATATAATCTGATCTCCGTATGAAACAATTAGAGAGTTGAACCAAGAACTAAGACTCCTTCTACTAAAATACACTATTGTTGAAGCTAGAAAATGGATAGTCTTATCAATAAATTATCTGATTTCCGTATGAAACATATAATGTCTTGAACCAAGTAATGAGACTTCTTACAATAAAACGCACTATTATTTTACCAAGACGACTAAAATTTAAATGTAAAACATGTAATTATTTTGAACAAGAACTGAGGTTTCTTCCAGTGAAATTCCATTGTCGAGTCAAGAAATCTGATATTCTATCCGTAGACAATTCGATCTTCGAGCAAAATACAAATTCTTTTGAACCAATCAATACAACTTTTTCGGGTAAAACACCCATTAGAATACTAAGATCAATACTACTTACAGTAAAACACTTAATAATGAAATGAGAACTGAAAATTCTTTACTGGAGAACATTAATTATTCGTTCTATATAAACTGATCTCCGTATGAAAACATGTACGTGTTGAAGCCAGAATTTTGGTTTCTTAACTTAAATAAGTTACAATATTCAGATAAGAAGATTTTTTGTTTACCTAAAAGTAATTTTCTTGTACGAAGAAAACTCTTTTGTTTGTCTAATTAAAATATATACTCAGAAGAATATATTTACTAGAAGTAAGAATAATATCTTAACTGAACTATTTATGTACTTAATAGTAAAATATTTTTTTTTCTTATTAGAATCTAATGAATGAGTGAACGTATGAGTTCATTTATTCAAGTAAGGATTGTTTTAAATTTGAGAATTTCAGATTCTCTAAATTAGAACAATGATTTTCTTAGACAGAGACATAACTACTTTTTTTTAATAAGAAAATAATAATCTTTGTCAAAGTATATAAATACTTGCACGAAAAATTATTAACAAGACAAATATTTACTAATCACAAGAATATATTGTTTTCCCCATATATGAAACACGGAATGTCTTGACCAATAGATATATTCTTGATTTGACACAATCTTTTTTTTCCGTGTGTAAGTTTGCTTGTTCTTTAGAAGGTGTAGCTGCTCACCTTCCAGTATTTTCCCTTAGTCACCTCTTACGACACCCACGGGATGACATGGGGAGATGCAATTCTAACCGGGCACCCCACGGGGGGAATTTACGATTAATTATAACCAATTTTAGTAATTTTACTATAAATTAACGCAGATTTACTACATTATTGAAGCTGTTTTTCTTGCAACTAGCATAAATTGAAAAATAGTGTATTGCGCTCGGCAGCAAAGTTATTTTGCATCTCGTACCATTCAAACCTTCGATACGCTCAGGATTCTATATTTTAAACGCTTTTCTCGTGGCGCAATGTGAGAATCCTTCGCTTCCTCAGGTTTCAATACAAGTACTCGTGCCAAATAACAACTTTGCTGCCTTGCCATATAACAAATAACTATTTGTAACCTAGCGTTTGGGGTTTTCTCGTCTAGGACTTATTGAGTAGAATACATTTTTTTTTTCTACAAGAATAATTATAAATATATATATATATACCTAATGTGGATTAATATATATATATTTTTATGTAATGGAGTGGCTAATAAGCAGACGGCCCACCTGATGAAAGCGGTTACCGTCGCCTATGAACATTTGCAACACCAGGGGCGATACCAATGCGTTGCCAACCCTGTACTCTATAATATAAAAGTAGGGCTGTCACAATTGACCATTTGAGACCATTTTTGTTACGGGGACTATCTAAAATCTAGTCAGCATTCGGAAATTTCGGTATATTATGTACCATATATTTCACTTAACAAACAAATACTTAAAAACAATATAATTATAGGGTTGCGTAATCGTGAACAAGTTTAAAGCTGATTGCAAAAAATAGTCTTGTTTGTAGTACAACGTAAGTTGAACCATAGCTGTCGTTCCATCCCCATACGATGCGATGGATAAATTAGTCATACGTGATATTATGTCATGTTGGCTTAGCGGTTAGAGCATAGCCCGGCTATATGGGTGGATGGTGCGGGTTCGAATCCCGCCCATAACTACAATTTTTGCTCGTTGTAATATTGTAATTTATTATGAACTCGCTGATTTATCATGCTATTTTGAAGATGTGATCAAAGCCAGACAATATTGTTTATGTGCTGTTGAAATGCGGAACCGAAAAGAACGTGACCCGACTCGCAGTTGGCCAGTTTCTTGTAATGCAATGACAGTATAATCTGAGTTTTTTTTTATTTCCTAAAAATCTGCATTGTATGCTTATGTGACATTTTCTCCATTCTATCTTTTTTTTTAATTTAAATCGATGGTTAAAAACTTTTATGTATGGTGGTATCTAATATCTTTTAATTTAATATGTAGAATTGAGGATATAATAATTTGAGACAGAGGTAAATGAGATAAAGAAGTGTGAGAAAGAGAAGAAGAGTGAGAAAAAATAATGTTTGTACCCATTTAAATAAGCTGCATACGAAGACTTCTATCACATAGTGTGCCAATCTTATAAAAAGCCAAAGTATAACGATACATCAAATTTGGGTGTTTTCAGACTTACAAACTGTTGGCAACCCTACCATTTCACCCGAATATTGAACGAAATCGGTGTAATGTTTTTGCAAGTCATGACATGAGAATTTCTGTGCTAATGGAACCGTCAGAGGCTGACCATGGGATGGCAATCGTTTCCGCTGATAATTCTATATTAGATTCAATGACGGAGTTACGGGGGAAATTCCCCCGTAAAGAATATAACAGTATTTTTTGTACGATTTTGTTTGAACGTCGCGGAAGATTTTACAGCACAATATTGAAGCACTCGTAGCAGAGCTTGCTTCGCAACGTTATGTTACTAGGCAAAGCAAAAGGCTCCGCTCCTAAAGACACATAATCAAACAATGCTCTGATGTTTCCTGCTTGACCCTGCGACAGGAGTGGTTGATGAAAGCTAAAGAAATATTGGAATGCACTGGTTTTAGATAAGTTTTGAAGCGCTCGTAGCTGAACTTGTCTACCCGTTAGTAGTAGTGTGTAGGTGGTAGTCTACCACCATGCAAAACTTATAGCATGGTGGTATGGCATTTTGAATGCCCGCCTGGCTAGCCACCCTCAAGTAGAAAATCTGTCGCCAAGTGTTCCGGTAGCTTTCCTTGAAAGCCAGTAATTACAGGTTCGCCAGAACAACATCTTCGACAACATCACTTATCAGGTGAGATAGTGGTCAAAGATTATCAAATTAATTAGCAAAAAAATAGCACCTCAACTACGATTGAATATTTAATGAATATCACTCTTTATTTGAATCATGTTTTGCTGTGGAATCCGAGGCCACGAACAATAAATTATTATTAAGCTTACATTGTGTAACTTTACCGACATCCAGAAATCATATTACATATCAGTGTAAGATCTTTTTTTTTTAGTATATGGCCTAGCGATTGTAAACTTATAAGCGGGCTGTACACCAACCATGTAAGGAATCTTGGAAGCAGGAAAAGAAAACCAGACCGGTATGGTGCCATTTTTCTTGCAAGGTTTCTAAAGCTATTCAATAAAAGATCGTTTAATAACTGCTGATCTAGAGCGTGACCGGCAATACATAAATAGGGTACCTAAAGAAAAAAAAATCACATTTGATTGAAAAGGGAAACAGTTTAATTTTTTTTGTTATTGTGACGGCACAAGCACGAGGCTCACCTGATATTAAGCGGACTAGCCTCTGCCTAAAACAGATGCATTTCATCACAACTTACGAATTGCACTGCGCCCGTCACCTTGAGACAGCTGTTAAGTCTCATGTGTGCCTGTAATCACTGGCTCTCAAGAACTGCTGCCGGAACACACTGTTAGGTGCTTGGCGACAGATTTCCTACTTGAGGGTGGTAGCTAGCCAGGAGGGCAGTCGCAAAATGCCCTTCCACCATGCGGTGAAGCTCAAGCCCGTAGCGGGATTCGAACCATGGATCTGCTGCGCGGCAGTCCATAGCCAATGCCACTGAGCCATCACTGCTTCAAAATAAATAATCGAAAACGAATTTAAATCCACATAGTTACGTATAATCATACCGTGAGAGTGTAACGGGAAAACATACTAATATAACAATATACAGTAGAACCTCGTTTAGTCGAACCTCGATAAGTCAAAAACCTCCAAATCTCGAAAAAATGTTTTGTTCCCTTCCCTTCAAACACCAAAACCTCCATTACTTGAAATCTTGACCCTATGTTAGTCGAAATAATCGCCGAGTACCTCCAAGCCATTTTGGTACATATTTTCACTCTATAACTCGAAAAATTAAATTTGACCTCTGTATCTCGAACATAGCAACGTTTTATTTTACAACCTTTACAACTTGATCATTTGGAATTTATTACCTCTATTGTTCGAACAAAAATAAGTTACCGACTTTAAGAACTTGCCGACAATGTGAGTACACTATTGTTTCTTAGAAAAATTTTTAGGAGTATACGATAATAAATTTATGACTCACGTAAACACGTGTTTGCTTGCTTGGTGTCAGGTGTTTAATTTTGCAAGCCATGAGAATGGCTGATAAAGCTTGGCGAAATGTTACTGCGACTACAATAAAAAACTGTTATGTACACTGTGGTTTTTCATCGTCGTCAACAGTAGTAGCTGAAACCGAAGATATTTCTATTTCACCTCCTGCAGAATGGAACGCAGTGGTATCTGAATCAGGAATATCTTTTGAGGACTTTGTTTCGTGCGATGATGGAGTTATGACTGCTTATGGGACATTATCTGATGACGAAATTATCGATTCAGTAGCTCAGAAAACCGATACTAATGATTTAGATGACATAGAAGACGTGAATAGTACATGCGCTCCATGGGTTTCCATAAAAGAGGCGCGAACCGCATGGAATACCTTACGTTATTTTATAGAGCAAACCAGTAACTCTGAAGAAGAAGAGTTTTCTGCTCTTTATAGATTAGACAATGCTATAGATAGAGAACAACCAAATTATGTAAAGCAAAAAAAAATTACTGACTTTTTTTTAATGCCATATTTTTTTATATTTTAAAATGATTTGAAATAATGTTGATTTATAATAAATAAAAATATGTTTGTCACCTCTGCAAGTTGAATTTTTATTTATTTTACCTCTCTTACTCAAAATTTATAAGAATAAACCTCAAACTCTTTATGTCGAATCAAAATCCGCCTAAGTCGAAATCCTCCATAAGTTGAAAACTCTATAACTCGAATTTTTTGGCGTCTCCCTTGATCTTCGACTTATAGAGGTTCTACTGTAGTAATATAATTACGTCGACGAGCTCCGCTGTAAAAAGCAGTTATTGTATTGACACTATTGGTATGCTTTACATAGCGATGCTATTACGAAACCATTCCGACACAATGTCTGGGAAGTTAGGAAACAGCTTCCTTCCTATAAGAGTGCCGCCCGCGGATTCAGAGCAACAGGAAGAGAAGCTCCTACAGAAAAATTGGTATTTATCAAAGTGATGCTGTCTCACAATGCAGCTTCTTCAAGTTTTGACTTACAAATTACGCATAATTTGCGTTCCGGACTTCCGGGAGAAAGCTTTTCTCATATAGTAAACATTAATCAAATCTAAAAATGTTGGTCTTATTTTTTAACTGACAGAATAAACTGGGTTTGTAAGTTCCCTTTTTCTTTATTTATCATTATTATTCCTATAAATAATTCAAAAGCTAGAGATACAAGTTTTGAGAAAAGATCGGTTTTTAAATACCTTAAAAATTCAAATTCTTTTCATATAATGATCAAAATGAAAACCTATAAACCTGGATATTGATAACAACTATAACATTTCCAAAAATCATTAAAATCGGTGATTGTTTAGGGGGGTAGAAACGTTTTCTCTTTTTGAATGAAAATTCTAGACTTTCCCTCCAGACTTAACCCATTGACATCGGCGATAATTATAACAATAGAATTTCATTCATAAATTGGCCATAGTGGTCCAGTCCGATGCCAACTTATGACAGAAGGCTGCTTGAAGTTCTCCGTACACATGTATTTCCCTATCTTCTACCTGGCTAATGAGAAGAATATTATATGACTCTTATAATAGTAGCACTTTGAAATTGAACTTCATAAGACTTTCTGTCGCCCTCCATGAGAATGCTATCGTTGTTAGTATACCTACTACCATTTTACCGTACCTGAGTCATTACGAAGATGTTGGACCATCTGACTAAATCATGCCAATATGGTATTGCAAAAATTATGTAAAATGACTTACCTAGTGTAACAAACATTGTTATAAATTGTCAATAAACATTCTGATTCAACGCATGCCCATGATAACAACCTTAATGAATATTTAGGATCCGTTTCAGAATGTCCTAATAAAACTACGGGTTTAACAACCTGAAGCTTAGGTTGTTCTTGTATAGAAATAAAAATGTTTCCTTAATATTTTGATTTCAAGACGGATGGAGAATCCACATATTTTAATGATACGTTAGTGACTCATTTGTCAACTGATTTTATTACTAATTACATTTGATTTAGGGTCCGTTTCAGAATGTTCTAATAAAGTTTTTTTTAACGGGTTGCTAACCAACAAATAAAATAACTGAATGATAAAAATGACAGTTAACATGCAGCGCGTTTCAAGATTTAACCGATGGATAGGCTAAATCGATGAATGTGAAACAAAGATAGTGTTTTATTTATAAAATATTTTCTGTGTAGTATAACCAGAACTTACTCGAACATTCTGAAACAGGCCCTTAGTTTGACAGGCCGATAGCGGCTAAGCAATCGAGGGGATACTTTGCTTTTGTATGTGTTCGCATAACCGCGATATATATATACATATTATTGTGTGGGATTTAGCCATATTTTGTGGGTTAACATTTTTAAATACATTAACCCAGTTTCTCTCAACTTTACAGTTTCTTGCGGGCAAAAAATATGTTATTTACCGTGACCAATCACGTGAGATTCGGCTCAATCCTCTCCCCTCCAAAACGCCTCACGTAATTTTTGCTAGCTTCTCGAACTAGAGCTAAATCCTGCTAGAACTGGTATTTTAAAAAACCGGCCAAGTGCGAGTGGGACTCTCACACGAAGGGTTCCGTAACTGAATATTCTGTGAATAGTTAAAGCGTCTACCTGTCACCGTTATTAGTACCGAGCAAGAAACGGTAAAAAACCTAGTTTGCTGTATGGGCGTCTAGCTATCACCGTTCTTGAGATACCGCCTGGTGACAGACGGACAGACGGACGGACAGCGAAGTCTCAGTAATAGGGTCCCGTTTTTACCCTTTGTGTACGGAACCCTAAAACGAAGCTGAAATCTAGCATGAGTTTAACTTCTTTTTATGTTCATAGGTAGTGGAAAGCACACTGTATTTTATTTAATTATTTTTTCGAGTAGTATTTGAGTTATCCACAATAAGGCCACAATAAGACAATTGACAAATTTTAGCTGTTAATTATTTTTTTTATTGTAATATTATTCTTATCTATTGACTCGTTGGTAATATATGATATTTTTTATTTTGTAATATTTTAATGCTATTGTAATTAACATAACTGACATATAATTTTATTTTATTTACATTCATGAATCTATTGACCACTATTCTGATATAATAATTAATGTTTGATATGCCATCGCTCCACAAATTTGCACGCCTCAGGGCAAAACACGATCGAAGAACACTTTTTTTTATTATTGTATTTCGATTTTGATGATTTTTTTACATTCAGAAGCTGGTGCTTGTCATATAGTCCTATTTACATTTGTGTGAGATATGACGAGACGTATTTGAGTTATCCCTAATAATATTATATAAGGTAAATGGGGGAGTAGTTGACACATAGGTCGGAATAGTCAACTTTAGAACAGTGTAGGGTGATCAAAATGTTGTAATGTAAAAGTGAATTATATATTCTAAAAGAAAGGGTTTCATGTAGATTATTGCATGTTATTCAATTATCTCATAAGAGCAAGCAAAAAAAAATAAAAAATACATGATTTTAAAGTATCAAATGCATCCATAGTTGACATGCTAAAAATTGATTTGTTTGGGTAGTTGACATGATTGATTCAGTAGTTGACATGAAATAAAATATATTTATTTATAATAATTTCTTTATTAAATGCCTATTAAAATTTGGAACAACCAACGCAAAGTCTAACATCTTTACTATAAAATTTTACTCTACGCTTAAAAGCTAGATGTAACACAGAAAACAGTCTTAAGCATACAGTCTTGACTTATAATTGTAACATATTATCAAAAATCTTATACAATTCAAAATATAATTCAAATAACATGCAGTTTGTAAGAAGTAATTTAATATAAGTAGTCTAAAATAACTAAAACCACTAATTAAAAAATATGAGATCATAACTTTAATTTCTAAAGTTCTATTTACTTAATTACCCTAGATTTTTGAAAATTGTGAAATCGTACTCAAAGAACAAACGTTCTCGGCGATCTATTTGACATACAGGCAGTTTAGCAACAATGTCTTCGTTATTTATATAGGACTTGTCCTCAACTACAGGCCACCTAAATTTACCGTGTTCGTCATACTTCAAGAATGCTACTTCAAATCCGACACCTTCATTTGCAATTTTATGAATAATTTTTCCTACGAAATATTTGCTTTTCTTTTTTGATCGAAGTCTGATAACCGCAAAATCGTTTATCTCCAGAGAACTCTCGTTTTCAGATGGTGGAACATTTATCGGATCTTCGTTATCTGATAATAGATTTTGAGTAAGTATGTTTTCTTCATTAAGTTGCTCGAAACTCACATCTAAGGTAAATGGACTAGATTCTACCCAATCACTTTCATCGTCACTATCATCAGCCTCTTGTTTCATTTTCTTGCTTTTTTTACTCTCTTGAGGTTTTTTAGTTTTCGCCGTTTTCTTTTTCAGGTTTTCTTCTTCTTTTTCTTTCCTCTTTCTAATGTTATCGTTTTTTTTTTGCTCTTTGTCTTCTTTTTGTATCTGCTTTTTTTGCAAATACTGTATGTATGTCAGGGAACTAACTACGGCTGGCAGCTTTTCTTTTGGTTTTCTCTTACTGGAAGTAGGTTTTATTTCTGGCCAAAATAGAACTCGTTTGAATGGAGAAGGTATAATTTGGCCATCTGAAATTATTTTGGCTGGTGTCAAATGTGATGGTACAGTGACGTTGCAAGATTGAATACTCGTATTTGACAACACAATAGACGCTACTTCTTGTTGGTTGATATCGCGCATTGGATCTTGTTGCTGGTTGGTTGATATATCATAGCTTTGCGGTAAACTGAGCATTAAATCTGGTTGCTGGTTGCATACATCATAGCTAGGCAAAGGAACACTTTCTGGGGGGGCAATAGTTATAACTTGCATCAGATTATTACTTGAGCTATGGGGTAAATTAGGAGATCCAATAGTATAGTTAGATTCATTAGTACTAAGCGGCATAAGTGATCTATTAATAGACTCATTGTTTGCGGATAAGTTTAACGTGACTCTTCTATATAAATCTTTCCAGACAAGAAAGAGCGATTTGTCGCAAACGTCACCATTCCATTCATCAGACGATTGTTTAAAGGTGCGTAGTTTATCAACCCCAATTTCTTTTTCTAAAAAACCTAGACCATCTGCTATACTGATACAATGACGCGACATTTCCGTAGACTGTGTGGTATCATTGTTAATCGAAATAGTGTTACGTGTTTTTGAGTAATCTACCGCATTTTTGTCCCAAGGTACCAAACCACCTTTTCTAAATGCATTTTTCATTATTTGTTTGTCCAAGGCGTTTATTGTTTTATAAAGTAAGGGAGCAAAGTTAGATTTTTTTAATTTCGGTGCCGGTAGATTTGCAATTCTCCATTTGTAAACCTCTCCCTTCCACTGAGTTTTCATTGGTTTAAAAAATCCTATATCAAGTGGTTGCAGCAAGTGAGTTGCATTAGGATACAGTGATATAAGTATGATTTGTTTTTCGTGGCAAAATTTACTAGTGTGCATTGTCAGATGGCTGGTGTGTCCATCAATAAACAAGATTATAGGCAGTTCAATGTTGTTTGCAAGGAGCCAAGGGTAAAATACATTGGCTATGTACTCATAGAAAAGCTCGCCGTTCATCCAACCACTGTCTGACTTTCCAATAGCCCATTCCTTTGGCATGCTTAATGCCACTTCGGACGGAATCTTTTTGTATTTAAAAACAATCATTGTTGGCGCAAATACACCTTCTGCATTTGCATTGACTAAAACTGTGAGACATTCTTTTTCATCAGCGTTAACCTGCTGATAAACACTTTTATCTCCCTTTTTGGCTAAGACTTTACCCCCCTTGGGGTTAAGGAAAAATGCACTCTCATCTAAATTAAACACTCGGGAACTATCTTTCAAAATGTCCAAGCTCTCATGTGTTATTAAATAGTCGCCAACTTCGTCAAACCAATTGTAAATATCATTTTTCGAGACTGCAGCGCGCGATGCTGTTAAATTTTGCGCTACTCGCTCGCTGATAAGTGGATGTCGTTTAAGAAATGCCTCAAACCATGCCCTTCCTGGACGTTCGTCTGTAAAAGGGGTTTCTTTTTTCATTTCTTTTACAAGCATTTGGACGCTGTCAAGAAGCTGGTGTTTGTTAACTGGAAAATTCGATATCGCTGAGGATAAGATCCAAGTTTCGAGGATATTTTCTTCATCTGCTGAAAGTACCGTGTTAGGTCCCATTTTTCTTTGAATTGGAGTTTTTCCAGAACATTTGTACATCAATGTAACTCTGGGTACATTATGTTTTTTTGCAGCTGTAGCAACTGGCATTCCTCTATTTACATCTTCAACAGCTTTAAGCATATTCTCTTCAGGATATGCAAGCATCCTACCCTTGACGGGAGGCATGGTTTTCCTAAGGAATAAAATATTATATGTAGTACTTGACACTGTATGCATGTGTAGTTGACATCACTGTCAAGTATTGGTTCTAGTAGACTCACTATTTACAAAAAGGATTGTGACCTGACTCTGACAATTTACACCTAGAAAATCATTAGTTGATAGGGATGTCAATTACTGGTCGATATTGAAAAATGCGTAAGTAGTAATTGACACCCACAAAATAATTGGCGCCATTACATACACGAGGTTAGGAGTTAAATTCGGGTAATCAGCAGTGACCTAATAACAACATTATACATAAGCTAAGTGTGTATCGGGAAAAGCAATAAAAAAAAGTGAATAAATGTAAACTCACTCACCTCTTTAAATTCTCTTAGATATATTTAAAAATATATAATTCTCGTACATGCACGCAGTCAAAAACGCGCCATTACAAAATGGCCGAACCAATGTTGCCAAAATGAAAAAAATAATGTGTCTGGATATATTTCCTATCACTAGGATGCGTTCACATGGCCTGTTCTATGAAAAAACTTTCTTTATGTGTCATCAAAGTTGAAAGTGTCAAGTATTACCTCAATGTCAACTATACCCACTGTTACGTTATATGTATGTAATCGGTTTTTATTTGCTAAAATTTTTATTTGATACTTTCATAAAATAGTTTTTTTTTTCATATTTGTTGGTACTTAATATAAAATTGTTTCTATCAGTCACAAAGCGATCTCGCACAAGAAACCTACCACCAAGTAGCAGCATGAGAAGAATAGAAAACAAACAAAGGAGATTGTTCCGTGGACAGAAGAATAATTGGTGTCTTAAAGACACATAATTAAACAATGCTCTATCAATCAAACAATGGTCTGATTGGTCCTGTGACAGGAGTGTTTGAGCATTGTTTCATGAAAACTATACATAATGGAATGCACTTGTTTGAAGTAAGAAGTGATCAACCAGGGCGTCAAATCTGCTATGATCTATAATATGAATCTATAATGGACTCGGCCTGGTCAATTTTGACAGTTTTGATAGTCTACTTACTAACTACATATCGTTCATATTGAGTCAATATTGATTTAATCTCGGTTTCATATGCTAAAAAACGAAATAATAAAATAATAATAAACAATAACGAAATTACAAAATCACAAATATACGATAGGAAAAATTTAAGTCATGTGCGGTATTCGAAACCGCGTTCATCCACCCCTTTAGCCAAGTTATGCTCTAACCAGTTGAGCTAACATGACATCAACTGGTTAGAGCATAACCCGGCTAAAGGGGTGTTTTTTTTGTTTTTTTATGTTATTGTGAAGGAACAAGCTCGAGGCCCACCTGATGTTAAGCGGATTAACCTCTGCCCATAACAGATGCATTTCGTCACAAGTAACGAATTGCACTGCGACCGTCACCTTGAGACATAGATTTTAAGTCTCATATGCCTGTAATTTCACTGGCTCTCAAGGACTGCTGCCGGAATACACCGTTAGGTGCTTGGCGACACATTTTCTACTTGAGGGTGGTCGCCAGCCAGGCGGGCATTCGTAAAAAGCCCTTCCACCATGCGGTAAACAAATGCGGTAACAAGTCCACGGCGGGATTCGAACCATGGACCTGTTGCGCGGCAGTCCATAGCCAATGCCACTGAGCTATCACTGCTTCAAAATGAATAGACTCGGGTTCGAATCCCGCACATGATTTAAAATTTTTCCTATCGTATATTTGTGATTTTGTAATGTAATCCGCATAGCATGCGTTATTGCAAACATAACAATATTAAATTATAAAATTGTTTTCTGAATTACTTTACTCTTCTCTTTTTATTCTTTGTTGGCAATATCGTCAATACTAGCCTAGATTCATATATTTATATGAGATCAGGAGACTACCGATTCTGTCTTGTATGAATCTCGAATGAATCTATGCTGAATATGAACATGTAATTAGCAGACTTGGCCCCCAGGTTAAGCAACATCCGCTTCGGTCATTACTTCGCTGGGTAACCTCTAGTAGAATTTTACTATTGAGCAGTTCAATGCATTGAGGGCATGATAAGCCGTGGGCTCTGTTTGTTGTCTCAGGATGGCAGTTGTTATAGCATTGTAGTGGAGCATTTAAGGCACCTGGTTAGCTCCACCTTCCAACGTTCGTTACCTCACTTAGAAAATCTGTCGCAAATCAATCTTCTGGTATTTAACCTTCCGCTTTTTTATGTTTGTTACCTCAGAAATGTTTTTTTATTTTACAACACTCATAGGTTGATATTGGAGATTGCAATGCTAGGCCTGCACCCCATGGGGAAGTAGTAGGGGGTAGCTACGGGGGTGCTCACTACTTTATTTTCACTCACTACCCTACAAAAAAATAATGTAAATACTCATCTTTACATGAATGAGAATTTTTATTTACATATAAATATGTTATTCAAGTCTGTTACTTAGCAACTGTTTCAATATAGTCTGTTATGCATCATTAAAAAGAAATATTCGCAGTATGAATCATTTGTGTTTAGTCATAAATAGTTAAAGATGGAGGTCTACCTAGCAAACCTATGATGGTGGTTCTGATCAATTAAGATCATATAATGGAAAATAACATAAAATATGGATTAAATAAAATTCAATCTCAATGCTTTTAAAATTAATGGATAGACTCAGGTGTTACTTTGCAGAAATCCATATTTAGTAATAACAAATATTTTTAATATATTTTAAGAAAACATTAAATTAATATTTTAATAAAACACTTAAAAATATAGCTAGTGACAATTCCGCCTAATTTTCCTGTTAAGCCGACGTGACGTCACAAACGCACGCACGATCAAAAAAATTCTTTTAAACTTACTTATCTAATTTTAAAATTACAACGCAGTTACCTTGAATAACCACATGAAATTTTACCTAAAGGAAAAATAAATAGTTTATGAGATATAAATTATTGAAGTTTTCATTTTAACCATGATTATTTGTGTGATTTGCACTTCTACTAATTTGAAATACATTAATTTGCACACATATTATGTTATCTGTGGACTGTGCTGTTCTGTATTCACAGAATGTACAGCTAACATTGTTCACGTAATGATGTACGGCTTTTATTGTACTGTCAATTGATTCAAAATACTCGACTGACTAGTTCTGACTGCGAAATATTCAGGTTGCTTAGATCTTAGATAAGGTCGAACGGTGTGACATAACCGAATTAGCACTTCCACCTTCCAAGCAGTCTTGTCTGCCCTACCCCTAGAGTGTTTTAATAACCCGAAGGCGCGGAGGGGGAGCGGCGCTAGTCTACTCGCGCGACGAACAGCGGACGAAGCGAAGCCGGAGCGGCGCGCGGCGGAGGCTAGTCGCCGAAGGAGTCCAAAAGCCGAAGCAGCGAAAGCGTAGCGAGTACAGCTGCGACGAAGAAGCGAGAAGACTAAAGCGCTGCTAAACCCACAGCGCTGGTGCTGTCTGGAATTACTTCACTTCTGTTATGACATTGATGTCTTACACTTACCTAGTATGTACATAATTGTACAATCTGTAATGGTATATAAATACCATCTGAACAGATCTGATCTTATGTTACAGAAACAGAAATACGACGTTTTCCAGCTTATGATTTGTGACTAAGTATTTACATTTTTCATGAAGAAGGTTGTATTGAGAATTTCCATTACCTAGTTAAAAAAACTATGGGTTTCTATAACTCTATGGGGAATATTCCGCCCTATCACCTCCCTCCCCATAGTTTATATGTATATATACCGATTTTAAAGTCCTTCCAATGTATGTATACATGTTTGTTTATATTTATTATTATTAAAAAACTATAAGTTTCCAGAATCCCCCCACCCCTTTAGTGGGATGCTCCAACCCCCCTCCTCCCCTTCCTATAGTACTTGTATGTATACCGATTCTTAAGTCCTTCTGACTTAACAAATAAATTAACCAGAAACAGTTATGTGGTTAATTTATAAAAGCTGTAGAAGTAGGAGGAAGGGGTATACCAGCATAGCTGTAGAGTGTCTGTCTGAGCCTGGTTTTAGGAGAGACCAAAATGTAACAAGCAATCTTGGCCAACAGTTACTCATTTCTAGGCGCTTGTTGTATATTACAGATCCAATAACATGAAAGATAGATAGGAAAATAACTTCTAGAACACAACAATACAAAAAAACATTACTAAAAGAGAATAAGTATCAGATTTAAGATAATTGTGACAATACGCCACAGAAGCCATTAATATAAGGAGGAGGCTGGAGCGGTGAAGGGGAGCATTGATATATCATTAACGGGCCCCTTAACCCTACTCCTGGGTTGCAAGTCCTAGGCCCGTCTAGTCTCTTTCTCTGCAACGCTATGGACCCGGCACCCGCACGGTGAATCTATGGAATGCTAAGTAATTAATCTCTCTCAGGGGACCCGGCACCCGCACTGTGAATACATGAAATGCAAAGTAAATTCATCTCATTATTATGATGCTGGAAAGACAGTTGACTGTTGGAAAGACAACAGACTGCTGGAAAGACAGCCGAGGGCTATGACCTAGCAAGCCAAGCCCAAAAATTCTAAAGCTAAAAGTCCAATACTCAATGATTGGCACTAAAACCTGACTGATTATGACTACTCACTACCATTGCTCAACCACCAGAGACAAATTACTTAGCATTGCATGGTTTCACCGTGCGGTGCCAGGTCCATAGTGTTGCAGAGGAAGAGGCCCAAGTCAATGTGCCTGGGACCCCTTTATGATGCATCAATGCTACCTTTCACCGCACCACCCCTGCCCAACCAAATTTGGTAAGATCCTATTAATGCCGCCTTGGATACACATTCTAGGATGGAAGTTACGGTTGTTCTTGACAGGCCAAGGTCTTATAGTAGGTTATATAGGGATTTTGCTGGTATACCCCTTGCTCCAACTTCTACAGCATATAAATTAACCACATAACCGTTTTTGGTTAATTCAATTGTTAAGTCATAATATTTGTTAGATTTTATTGTCTGGTCTTTCAGTATTTATGTTTCCCATGGCACAGTTAGTTCTATAAGTACTATGCGTGTTAGATTTTCTGAGTATAGAAATATATCTGGTCTTGATGACGTAACATCAACATCCTCAGGAATTTGGTAGTGTTTTTTATTTGTGTCCATCAAAAGAGTAATCGGGAGCTGCTCCTAAGATGGAGTAAGGCTTGGATTTCGATTTTGTAGATGACCCTTATTTTACATAAGCAACCTGTCATTTGTTTAGATAAGCAGGGCTACGTTCCGAACCTCAGAGTGTAGTTGTTGGTTGTTTTTCAACCTACTCGACAGTACAGAATGTCACGGTTGTTTTATAATCTCAAATTTTAATTTTTGGCATGGAACTAGCAATAAATATACACATTTTATGGTATTTGAAAAGCATAATTCCACCGCTACCAAAATTCAAATATGAGTGACTATAGTTTTGTCATCAACAAATGTCAAGACCATGTCTGTTAGAGATACAAATGTTTAATGACCGATTTTAATTGTTGAAAAGTTGCAACCTTCAAAGGTTCAGAACATTTAAGTTATGACAACCAAACACTCTACTTGAAGGTAGTGAACGACAATAGAGTGAAAAGTTCCACTCCGAGTGCACTCTAACCAAAGGTTCGTAACGTGTCCCTGTAGTGGCTTCTGAAAAACGGCCGTATTACACTGAGCTCCCGCTCCGGCTTCGCACGGGTATAAAATATATAGCCTATGTCATTCACTGAAAAAATGATTAAAATCAATCCAGTAGTTTTGATTCATTACTGCCCGTGGCCCGCACGCGTTAAATTTAGAGTAAAACAATTCTTCTTTCCCTAAACCATGAAGATTTTCTACTATCTTTGGAATATCTAAATTCATACACTACATTTTTACTTATTTAGTTTTTACACTACTACGCGCTCCCGCCGGCCGGAACCGCCGCAAACGCTACGTCCCACAATTTGTAAATCTGGTATATCTTCAAAAATATTCATTTAAAACATATGCTGTAAAGGGCAATATAGATCTATATTAAATCAACAATGTATTTAAGGTATTTAATTAGATAAGGATTAACCAATTGATATCAGCAATAATGATAACAATAGAATGGCATTCATAATTTGGCCATAGTGGGTCAGCCGATGCCAAGGGATTAATGCTGTATTAGTTAAATCTCTACGAAAATTAGCCATTATTTGTCGTAAAAAGTAAATGACAAAAAAATGTTATTGTGGGATATCCATAAGAGATAGACATATACGATAGCGGAGTTTTCTGTAGACCTTTTTAATATGTACAATACTTAGTACATTATTTTGATAAATCTAGTAGGTTTCAGCCTGCGTTTGTAATGTAAGTGGAAAAAATGAAATTATTTACGACATCACATTAGAAACCTCAAAAATAACAGTATTTCTCCACTATTTAAAGGATGATATCATATACACCTTCCTCTTTAATCACTCTATCTATTAAAAAAAGACATCAAAATCCGTTGCCTAGTTTAAAAGATTTAAGCATACATAGGAATATAGGGACAGAGAAAGCGACTTTGTTTTATACTATGTAGTGATAGTGATATGCAAACGGCCAGTACAACCTTAAGGCCTGCAATGCTTTGTATTGAAGACCACCATAAGGAAAAAAGTTATTTTGCTGTACAACAAAGTGTAATAGAGTTCAGCCTTGAAGGTAATATAAAATGTTGATATAAACATCAACATTTTATTCAGTTTTGTATTAGGAGCACATATAATCCTTAAGTTCTTTCAAGGAAAACAATTAGCTAGTGAAGTTGGGTTACAATTGTTAGTATTACCCCTGGCTTAGAATTATAGTACAATACATATGATATCTTGTTTACAGACTGGTAAAACTAAAAACATTGTTTTTGCAAGCAATACACTGCTTACCATACCAAGGCAAACAGAACAGCAGATTATTTATATATACTAAACAAATAATCTTTTTCTATAAAAATTTATGATATGTAAAAATATTACTTACGGTTCTGGACTATATTGAGCTCCTCCAAAAAAGCCGTGTCTATCCGGCTGCGTAGTCACCGACGAGCAAATCGACGTTGTATCGGCCTGCTCACTGCGGTCACCTCCCACACTTTTGACGCTCTTTTGCAGCGACATATTGTAAACAAAACACACTTCCTAGTCACCAGCTTGTACCATCACACACTACACATCATCTCCACACTACGACGCTGAGTGCAGTACATACAGTAGGCGTCAGAATTAATTACAAAACAATTGACCGTCCGTCCACAACCTACAGAAAATTCTTCACCAGCTTCGAAAAACAATTGTAAAACTGAAATTTTCACTGCACACATGCCGCGAACACCGCCACATAGTTGTAGGCGATAAATATGGCCAGAAAACGTGCTCGGAATGAATGAATACAAAGATTTAATTATAATTCCTATCAAAACTCGAGCAGTGGGTGGGCGAAACGCATAGAGGCGAAATGAAAGACACAACACAGCAAAGAGTACCTACCTTAGCCTTACTCTCTTATCTACCACAGACAAGATCATATATCAATTGTGATATAATTATGGGTATATTCCATTAGTCGCTAAGAACGTTATTTTCGATAATTTTGACCACCTTTGCGTCTATGGTTGTGATCACGTGATCGTTTGTAACTGTCATCCCCGTTCCATTTTTGGATAAGAACGCTAGGAATGCCAATAATGGGTATGTTCCATTAGTCGCTAAGAACGTTAATTTCGATAATTTTGATCACATTCTGCGTCTGTGGTTATGATCACTGTGATCGTTTGTAACTGTCATCCCCTGTTCCATTTAGGATATGAACGCTAAGAATGCCACTAAAATTTGCCACTTCTGTCACTTTTGACATTAGATGTAGGGAATTCAAACTGTTCCAGTATCCTCATAGCGTTTATGGCGAAAATAACGCCAAGACCCATGTGGAACAACTTTTTGGGAGTGTGATCGTTTTTAGCGAATCTAACTTCAAATGGTATGCACCCAATATTTGCCACTTCTGTCACTTTTGACATTAGATGTAGCGTTTAAGGCGAAAATAACGCCAAGACCCATGTGGAACAACTTTTTGGGAGTGTGATCGTTTTTAGCGTTTTTAGCGAATCTCACTCAAATGGTAAGCACCCTTTATCATTGCAATTCAACGGGCCAATGCTTCCAGCATGCTGGGCACGGTGCCAACTGGTGGTGGGCTAGAGCATTGGACTGCCTATGAGTCCAAAATCTTTTATTGTAGTAGCTGTAGTGTTGTATATAGTTCGTAGTATTTTGTTAATAAAGGCATACCACCGCTATAAAATACTGTGATATACTTCGAGCTTATATTATATGCAAAGATTACTAACCACTTATTATATGGCCGTATTCCATTTTAGTTATTTTCCACATTTTTGACCACATTTTACGTCTATGGATCCACATTTAATATGAACCATAGTTATAAAATGTCATCAAAATTATCGAAAATAACGAATTTAGCGATAATGGTATAGGCCCTATGCAGATGAGAAGCATAGTTCATCCCTTCTGTCAAAACATATTATTATGATAATCATATGCTTATTGAGCGTAGTGAAATAATCCTAAGTCTATGATGATAATATTATATGCTTTAAAATACCTAAGAAATAAACGAGAAGCTGTTTTTGTCTACAATGGCAAAACCTGCCCCATTCAAGCAAACTAACTGCATTTATTTGAGCATTATTTACAGCTGAAAGATGTATCGAATTTCAACACTGCAAGCTAACTCTGAGTTAGGTCTGTAACCCACCATTACCGGAGCTTTGACATCAGAAAATCCTGGTTTATTTCCGGGTTTGTGTAGGTGCAAGACATTTATATGATTGAACTCTCGATATGGCAGTAACACTTGGATTTTCTCACAAATGAGGGTAGGAACTTGCGCCACAAGTGGGCCGATTGGCTCAGTGAAATATTACTTGTTCAGTGGCTCAGTGCACTATCGTTACAGTCCCACCAACTTATCTGTTCAGGCGGCAGAAAAAAGACACAATTTGAAGGTATGTTGTAGTTCTTTTTTCTGCCGCCTGAACAGATAAGTTGGTGGGTCTGTATTATAATATTATGTCATGGAAGTAATACGTTACTACTTCCATGGGTATATTCCATTTGACGCTAATAACGTTATTTTCGATAATTTTGATCACAACTGCGTCCATGGTTGGGATCACTGTGATCGTTTGTAACTGTTCTCCCCTGTTCCATTTAGGATAATAACGCTAAGAATGCCACTAAAATTTGCCACTTCTGTCACATTTGACATTAGATGTAGGTAATTCAAACTGTTCCAGTAGCTTCATAGCGTTTATGGCGAAAATAATGCCAAGACCCATCTGGAACAACTTTTTGGGAGAGTGATCGTTTTAAGCGATTTAAACTTCAAATGGTACGCACCCGATGTATATCGGGCATGGATCTAAATCTATCCATCCATCCATGTATACCCTCTGAATAATTTTCCCAGAGTGTATAGGTATTTATTGTATATATATTTGGTCTCTGGTGTATACCGTATAATATTCTATTTGATCTATGGTATACCGGGTTATTGGTCTCTGGCATAGATCAAATTGAATGTAATAATAATATTTTCTTTACTTGCTAAAAAAACGGAAACTCAGTGTTTTTCAAAATGGAAACTCTGAGGAAAATGTTATTAATTCCACGGTTAGCTCGTTTTAGCTCTACTGCGCCAGTCGAATTTGTTAACAGGAATCCTCGGAACTTGGAAAAGATTAGAATTGCTCGAAAGCCTGATGGTTATCATCTGGATAAACCTGGCAGAAAATTTTGGCACAAGTAAGTTGTCGTTCTCTAATTGTTCATTTTGATGCAGATTACTTAAACAGTTATGATCGCAACTTCCCCTTCACATGGGGGGTCTACCCATCCCCCGCACCCGCCCCCACCCTCCACCCCCTTTAAATCGATGTTTTTTAAACTAAACCAGAACCCACACTTCAACTAGGAATGCATGCAGGTATGCTACATGCATGTCTCAGTTGAAGTTGTTAATTTGGCCAAGATTAAGATTAGAGATCACACCTAATGTGAATGTGACTTAGATGAAAGAAACGCAGGATGATAGCATTCCATGGATCCACTGTATGAGTGCCGGGTCCATAGCGTTGCAGAGGAAGAGGCTCAAGTCAAGGTGCCTGGTACTTGCAACACAGTGAGTAAGTTAAAGGGGGCCCTTTTATGATGCATCAATGCTCCCTTTCACCGCTCGAGCCTCCTCCCTTACCCAACCAAATTTGGTAAGATCCTACTAACGCCGCCTTGGATACATATTCTAGGATGGACGTTACGGTTGTTCTTGACAAGCCAAGGTCTTTTAGTAGGTTGTATAGGGATTTTGCTGGTATACCCCTTGCTCTGACTTCTACAGCATATACATTAACCACATAACCATTTTTGATTAATTCATTTGTTAGGTCATAATATTTGTTATATTTATTGTGTGGTCTTTAAGTATGTATGTTTGTTTCCCACGGCACAGTAAGTTGCATAAGTACTATGCGTTTTAGATTTTTTGAGTATAGAAATATATCTGATCTGGATGATGAAACACCAACATCCTCAGGAATTTTGTAGTGTTTTTCATATGTGTACATTAAAAGAGTCCATTTGGGAGCTGCGCCTAAGATGGAATAGGCTTGGATTTCGATTTTGTTGATGACCCTTCTTTTACAAAAGCGACGTGTCGTTTGTTCATGGTCAAATCTTTTTCTGCACTAGCTACCGAGAGACTCGCCGCTTCTCGTATGATATCGAGGAATCCGTCGTGACGAGGTTAATAATGACCCCTATGAAGAAGCACCATCCTACCAATAAGTGCCGTGCTTTACATTTGGTCTCCCGACAAATACCGCAAGACTTTTCGGTTGCTTTCCCCATCTTACTTCAGAATCAGAGTCATTTATTGCATAAGCTGTACAGACATTGGGGTTATGACAATTTTATAACAGTTTCGTCCATTTCGGACATACAATATGAAAATATATTATCAAATTAAGTTATTATTTATCATGCAAATCAAGTATGTACCTACAAAAATTACTTAAATAACTTTTTAATGCGTGCAGATTAATTTACAAAATTAAGAATACAAAAATGTCATTCAATATAGATAAAAATATTATAAAAATATCATACTATGGTTTAAAAATATATTGAAATTCCATGTAAATAGCAATTTCATCAAGATATTCTTTAATTGTATAATATCACTTAGATTTCAACAAATAAAACAATTTTCTTTTAAATATAGTTATGTTTTCCGTTTCCAGTATAGTCTTTGGCAAATTATTATATATTTTTGGACCCATACCAAATACACCTTTTTTAAACAGTGACAATCTATGACGAGGCATACATTTTTTTTTTCGCTGTTTTTCATAAAATTGAAACATGTTAGTATTATTTCCATTTGCGCCCGAAATTTTTTATTTCGTTCAGTACAGTTTCCCCAGAAAATAATATAATTTTTATTCTCCCTTTGCTGGACTGTGCACCTATCATAAATTGTTTATGGAATTGAAGCCTTGAATCAAGATCGGAGGCACTTTTGTCTTTTGGGAGAGATGCAACTATATCGTCTTGAGATTTTAGAAAGACGTTTTGGTAACTCTGAGGTGTTTATAGAGCTCTGATGGTTTGTTTAATTTCATCCCAAAATTATTTTGATACCTAAATAGAGTAGAGGGGTCTGCAGAAATTTCGAGCCCCAATCATGACTTCAGTGTCCTAATGACGTTTACATCCAGTTTTGTTAAAAGGGCTTTAGTAATATCGTATACTAGAAAAGGCCAAGTCAGACGTGATGTTAAGTAGTTGTCGTATATCCAAGCTTTTTTAATGTTGTTTACTGGTTGTTAGTCTACCATGCTAAGGTTTTAAGAAAGCTATCAATAACTGTGTCTAGAGATGGTGTTCGTCCCTTGAAAAAAGTGATGTTTATATCTCGTAACTACTTTTAAAATACTAGGTTTAAAAATCTGTAATAATTCATGTGTAAAGAATACCACTAAATAATCATGTTACAAGAAAACCAAAGTTGAAATCAAATACTGAAGAAGTTTAAATTGAATTGCATGGTGGAAGAGCATATTGCAAATACTTGCATGGCTAGCGACCACCCTCAAGAATAAAATCTGTCGCCAAGGACCTTACGGTGTGTTCCGGCAGCTGTCCTTGAGAGCCCATATTTCTAGGTTAAATCTGTTAACTAAATAATTATTAGTTATAACGTGGCATTTATTCAATAATATTTCGTTATTTCAGATTAATCATAACACCGAGCAGCAGGAATGTAAAGGCTGAAGTGGTCCACTATCTGAATGGAACAGTGGCTGAAGCGAAAACATCGGAATGGGCCCTAAGACAACAGCTATACAGTGTCACTGATACATGTGCATATATAACCTTAGGCAGAGTACTTGCTCAAAGATGCCTGGAATTCGGTATCACAGAGATATATTGTGATATAGAAGCCACTGAAGGTGGAAAGATAGAGAAACTGCTAAATGAAATTGTTAATGGAGGAATAAAATTACAGGAACCAGAAGTATACAAAAACCCTCACCCATGGGACATGCTGAGGCCTGAAAAACCTTGGGAGGTTCATGAATAAATCTAGATGAAGTGATTGTTGCTGAATGTAGGCTTTAGTCTGTAAATACCAATACAATATTAGCAATAAATTATCTAATATGACTTTCACTTTTACATATATGGTGATCTCAGAATAAGAAAAAAAAACCCATAAAATTCTCCACAGTTGGGTAAGCTTGGCATTACTGTATCAGCCCACGCATCCAGTGCTGAACACAGCCTCCCCTATTAAGGGGTATTTGCCATAATCCCACGCTTTGCAGGCAGCTTGGGGATCCCTGTGTCATCTTGGCAGTTCCTTAGAAGGCGCTGCTGCCCACCTTCCAGTATTTTTCCCTTAGTCGCGTCTTACGACATCCATGGGATGACATGGGGAGGTGCAATTCTAACCCGGTACCCCACGGGACAGCTTGGCATAACCACAGCGGTAACAATGAGCTTGTGACATGCATATAAGTCTCACACGAATTCAGTGATCCCGCTTGTAGTGTAAATTATTTACAGACATTTTTTTTATGTTATTGTGACAGAACTAGCACGAGGCCCACTTGATGATGTTAAAGCGGTAACCACTGCCTATAACAGATGGATCATTTGTGATGTAACAAGTGACGAACTGCACTGCGCCTGTCACCCTGAGGCATACAGTTGTTGTAATTTTACCGGCTCTCAAGGACAGCTGCCGGAACACGCTGTTAGGTGCTTGGAAACAGATTTTCTACTTGAGGAAGGTAGTTAGCCAGGCGAGCATTCGCAAAATGCGCTTCCATCATGCGGTGAAGTTAAAGCCGGCGGTGGGATTCGAATCATGGACCTGCGGCACCGCAGTCCATAGCTACTACCGCTCGGCCATCATTCCTTCAATTCTTCCATAAGAAAGGAGAAAAGTTCCCAGGTTGACACAGAGATCTTTCGTTCTAAAAATGCATGTCCGTCCAAGATTTTTCAAGCACACACACCATGATGACTGAAAAACCAATGGTATTGTTGAGGTTGATGCGTGTATTGCGTCTATACACTATTTTGAACCCCTCCAGGGCGTGCATTTTTAAACTGAAAGATCTCTATATTTAGCACTTCACACCTAATATTGGTTGCGTCTTAATTATCGTCATCTTCATCATCAGCTGTAAGATGTTCATTGTTGAACAAATCTACCCCCATCCATCTAAAGATAACGACTTATATTGAACATATATTTTCTTAATATGCTAAAAAAAGTTGCCGAGCACTTAACTAGCGAAGGCTCGTAGCGAAGTTTACTTAGATGTTCTCAACCGATCAGCAAAGTTAAGGAACGTCGCGCGCGGTCATGAGTTAGTTGGGTGACCGCTAGTGATATTACTACTGAGCGCTTCTGTGCTTCGGAGGGCACGTTAAGCCGTCGGTCCCGGTTGTTGTCTTAGGATGGCAGTCGTTATAGCATGGTGGTAGGGCATTTTTTGAATGCCCGCCTGTCTAGCTACCACCATCAAGTAGAAAATCTGTCGCCAAGCACCTAACGGTGTGTTACGGCAGCTATCCTTGAGAGCCAGTACTTCTAGGTTAGCCTGAACAACATCTTCGACCACTCACCATCAGGTGCGATAGTGGTCAAAGGCTAATCTATCAGGCATAAAAAATAAAAACTAATTGTGAGTTCCAGTAACTGTTCCTGAGAACAAGTCCCTATTCATGTGATTATTTTAAAAAGCCATTTTATTATCTCATGCAGGCATTACTTTATTACAGGGCATACATTTATAAATTTCGGACCATATTTGCTTGTCCTATAATTTCGAAATTTACACATATAGTTTCGAAAAAAAAGTCAGGAAGACGCTGATTGCAGGCCGCTTCCAACCGTTCTATTTGGAAATCTATGAGGAAGGCCTATATCAAACAGTGGACTTATTGCGGCTGAAATAATGTTGAAATTCGAAGTCATTTTATTTAATTGATACACGGTCATCGAGCAAGAATAGCTACGATATCAGTATTGTCGGTGGACCGCATCGCCCATCTCTCTTTAGTCGTTGAAAGTTTTAGTGCCTATAGCACAAATTACGCTCTAAATTTTCACATATTAAACAAAGACGTAGGTCCATTCGTTCAGGAGATACCGATGAGCAGCTGTAGACACGTGGTCTCCAGCTTACACGTTGTAATTGGGTCATTACTACTACAGTTATCAAGTAGGAAGTTTCATTTTTTTGGTGCACAAATTGTGCTCCAAATATCTGACATTAGTATATAACCACATCATCAGCCGTTTCGTATATACAGAATGATTAGCTAGCACAATAATAACCACACGAAGAATCGAAGTTTATTTGGCACCTACATTTTGAGTAAGTATTCATAAATGCACTAAATATACTCAAAATATTGGTATATTCAGAATTAAGTAATTTCTATTTAGTAAGCTGGAGACCTACACTCCCCGGTCCGTATTATGGCATTACCGCGCTAATACGAATCACGCGGTCAATAATGATTTTTAAATAATTTACTGAGCTACGAATACTTGCGAGCAGTACCTACCGAAAACACGCAAGCTTGTTCGTATTTTTGGGTAAAGGTCCACCGCACAGATCACAGAAACTAAAGGTCTCTATGGTCCACCGTTATATCTTCCATACAAAAATCAAACGAAAGAAAAATTCGAACACATGACAATCTTATTTTGTAATGCAATTTTTGGCTAACACGCGCGAGGCCCACCTGATTTTAAGTGGACTAACCCCTGCCTATAACAGATGCATTTCGCCACAAGTGACGAATAGCACTGGACGGGTGCAGTGCTATTTTCATTCAAAAAAAACAGATTGTCATTTTTTTCTTGCACTCTACACCTAGCACTGATACATACAGTTGTTAAGTCTCGTGTGCCCGTAATTTTACTGGCTTTCAAGGACTGCTGCTGGCGACAGATTGTCTACTTGAGGGTGGTTGCTAGCCAGGCGAGCATTCGCAAAACGCCCTACCACCATGCGGTGAAACTCAAGCCGGCACCGGCGGTGGGGATCGAACCATGGACCTGCGGCACCGCAGTCCATAGCTTTAAGCGCCAAAGGAACACCACGACACTGTTGGCACCTAAGATTTTTTTACAACTCTCTGGTTGGCACAATGTCTTCGACAAGCACAGGAAAATTATCAATTGGCTCCAAATATTAGCCAGCACACCTTCCGGAGCCATGACAACTACAATGCTCAACTGGTTGTGCCATGGATACTTTTGATTTCCTTCTACACAACTGATTGGTCCATTGGGAAAAAAAACGTACCTATGGCACAACTGCCGAATGCTTGAATCCCTGGTTGTGCCGTGGGTTCTTTTGAGACACAAGCACAATAGTTATTTTATGCCATAAACGTCAGCCTTCGATCAAGGATCTTGTAAGTATTAAGCCGGGTACAGACCGAGCAATTGCTAACGAGTGTGATTTGCCGATCAATACCGCACGCTCGCTCGCATTCGCTATTGTGTCCACATGAACGCGTTGAAATTCATCGACAATCGGCGAAGCACGGCGAAATGCTACTTTGAAGCACTCTTAGCGAAATTACAAATATACGATAGGAAAAAGTTGAGTTAAGTTGAGGTACAAAAAAAATAAAAAAATCCTATCGTATTTTTGTAATGTATAAGCGTTATTGCAAATATAGCAATACCTACCTAAAAAAAACGTAGCGAAGTTTTTTTAGCCGTTCTGAACCGATCATCAAAGTTACGCACGTCCGCCGCGGTCATGAGTTTGGATGGGTGACCGCTGGTGCAATACTACTGAGCGTTTCCGTGCTTCGGAGGGCACGTTAAGCCCAGGTTGAATGATGGCAGTCGTTATAGCATGGTGGTAGGGCATTTTGAGAATGCCCGCCTAGCTAGCTACCACCCTCAAGTAGAAAATCTATCGCCAAGCACTTAAAGGTGTGTTCCGGCAGCTGTCCTTGAGAACCAATAATTCTAAGTTAGTCTGAACAACACCTTCGACCACATCACTTACCATCTGATGAGATAGTGGTCAAAGGCTATCCTATCAGGCATAAAAAAAGACTCACGTATAGTATTTTAGTGGTCATGGACGACAAAGAGTATAGTAGTGCTTTGCTCTCCACATGGAAGGATGGAAATTACGGTTGTTCTTGGTAGGCCAAGGTCTTTAAGTAGGTTATATAGGGATTTCGCTGTTATACCCCTTGCTCCAACTTCTACAGCATATAAACTAACCACATAACCGTTTTTGGTTAATTCATTTGTTAGGTCATAATATTTGTTTGTTTTTATTGTGTGGTCTTTAGGTATGTTTGTTTCCCACGGCACAGTAAGTTCTATAAGTACTATGCGTTTTAGATTTTTTGAGTATAGACTTATATCTAGTCTGGAAGACGAAACACCAACGTCCTCAGGCATTTTTTTGTAGTTTTTTTCGTACGAGTCCATCAAAAGAGTCCAATCGGGAGCTGCGCCTAGGATGGAGTAAGGCTTGGATTTAGATTTTGTAGATGACCCTTTCACAAAAGCAACGTGTCGTTTGTTCGTGGTCAAACCTTTCTTTGCTCTAGCTACCGAGAGACTCGCTGCTTCTCGTATGATTTCGAGGACTCTATCGTGGCGACGGGAATAATGACCCCTATCAAGGAGCACCTTGCACCCTATCAATAAGTGCCTTGCTGTACCTATGGCTTCCCGACAAATACCGCAAAACTTTTCGGTGGCTTTCCCCCATCTTACTAAGTTACTTTGGTCTTGGAGGGTCATCTGAAAGGCGTTTAGATAAAATTTTAATAAGGCAGGTGACCAATCGTATTTCAAGGTACGCCACTTTAACGCCAAAGGGATACAAAATTCACCTATGGTTAGCCATTCGCTTTGCATTTCTAAGCTCATTCCATGTTCTTTATAGCTATCATTTTCATCTTGTTGTAGAAAAGATTTTACAATGTCTTTATCCTGAAGATTCTTTTTCGACCCTAAACACGCTTTGCTGGACTGTGCACCTATCATAAATTGTTTGTGGAATTGAAGCCTCGAATCAAGGTCGGAGGCATTTTTGTCTTTTGGGAGAGATGCTACTATATTATATCGTCTTGAGATTTTAGTAAGACGTACATTTTGGTAACTCTGAGGTGTTTATAGAGCTCCGATGGTTTCTTTAATTTAATCCTAAAATTAGTTTGATCCCTATATAAAGTAGATAGATCTGCCGAAAGTGCAAGCCCCAACCATGACTTCAATGTCCTTATGACGTTTACATCCAGCTTTGTTAAAAGGGATTTAGTAATGTCGTATACTAGAAAAGGCCACGTCAGACGTGATGTTAGGTAGTTGTCGTATATCCATGCTTTTTTAATGTTACTTATTGGTTGGTGGTCTACTAGTAACTAAGCTATTTTAGAAAGTTATCGACAACAGCGTCTAAAGATGGTGTGCGACCTTTGTGATCTATCTGCCTACCAAGAAATTTAAATGTGCACAGCTTCAGCAATTGTGGAACACATTGTCCTCCTATCAAGAGTCCCGGGTCGTAAGAGGTAAATTTGGTATTCCGTCTACCCAGACACAGACAGTGTTATTTACTTGGTTTTGTTCTCAACTGTTTAGTCCATGCACAGAACTCATCCACTTCACGTAAAATTTCCTGACATTGTATTGGGTTACGTGTCAGAATTGAAAGGTCGTCAGCAAAAGCTAAGATGGACTGTGTAGGTATTTGTTATTGATCTTAAACCGATAGCCCCACTTTTTTTTTCATGACATAAACGATTAAAAAAATTCTCAAGTAATTTGAAATAAAAAATTAAAAACATTTATAAAGATATCGCTTATTACTAATTCAGAATCGCTAATGATGGCATTAACGTCAACAAACTCAATATTCTCTTTATTTTTATCCGATTTGTAACTTAAGAGAAGGGATATCATACCATCGGTGAGTTATTAATTCTTATGAGGTTTCCTTATTACAGGATTTACAGGTTCACTCATGTTTGATATATAAGGATCTGAAGATGTAAGAAGCTCGTTGAAAATGTTAGTAGCATTGCGACTGAATTTACGAGAATGAAGTTCTCTGATTTAAAAAAAAACTTTATTCCTTGCCTCAGATGCCTCTTTTGATGGTTTACCTATAGGCATTAATCTGAAGTGTTTAATGATTTCAGTGCCATGAATAAGTAGTTTGTGAACGCTAGATGACATGTATGATGTAATACCACTTATATAATTCCATATACATTTGAACAGTTCCAGAAGCAAAATTTGTAAACGCTTCAATATTTATTGACTCTCTGCTTGAAATCACCCTCAAAATTGTTGTAAATCTGTTTATTAAATCAAGATTTAGTCCTGTAATGGCTGCAGTCTTCTCAGGGTCATAGGAAAATCTCATTAATCAGCATTAGCGATTCTGAATTAGAAATAAGCGATAACGAAGATAATAGCTACGTCTGAATATTTTTTTAGTTAATAATTATGACCATAATTACACGTTTTTAATTTGTATCTCAAATTTATTTGGTATTTTATTATTCGTTTTATAAATGCTTGATTGTGTTATAAACCAGTATAAGTAGTTATATAAGGTGTTTCTTGTAAGTTTTTAGGGTTCCGTACACAAAGGGTAAAAACGGGACCCTATTACTGAGACCTTGCTGTCCGTCTGTCACCAGGCTGTAGGTATCTCAAGAACAGTGATAGCTAGACTGTTGAAATTTTCGCAGATGATGTATTTCTATTGCCGCTATAACAACAAATACTAAAAATAAAATAAACGTTTAAGGGGGGCTCCCATACAACATACTTAATTTTTTTACCGTTTCTTGCCCTATACTAATAACGGTGACAGGTAGACGCTTTAACTATTCACAGAATATTTAGTTACGGAACCCTGCGTGCGCGAGTCCTACTCGCACTTGGCCGGTTTTTTTTTTCTTTGTATAATGTTCATTAAGTTTTTAATAAATGTGATTATGACATGATTGTGTGATATTTTATTTAGAATTTATAGTTATTTGTTTGTTTATCGCAATTTTTTGGCATGTCTAAATTTCAGTGATAGTTGCGTGGGTATTTCCATAAGCTTACTTTCGAGGATCTAATGCACTAAAAGGCCATGTACACATTTACTTAATATTAAGAAATTGAGTAATGTAAATATGTATTCATTTGCAGGTGTATAAGTTTTTGTTAGTAATAACTACTTTAAGGTTCTTAGGGCGTATTCCATTTGACGAAAATTTTGTTATTTTCGATAATTTTGACCACATTCTATCTATAGTCTATGGTTGTGATCACTGTGATCGTTTGTAACTGTTCTCCCTGTTCCATTTAGAATATGAATGCCACTAAAATTTGCCACTTGTCCATCCCACGTTGATGGGGAAAAGTTTGTAACTGTCAGTTTTGACAGTTCTCATCGTAATACAATATAAAACAAAATTTTCAGCAGCTTTTCTACTACCATATCTCATACTGTTCATAATTTTTATAAGCTAGAAATACAAAGCTGTATCTAGCTTTTAGAAGTAGGTATTGTTGTGTGATTAGCAATTGCAGCTTTATTTGTATCCATTTTCTCTAGACGTGAGTCGTATTCGTAATATGCAAAAGTACTTAAAAATGGATCCACGATACTCAATGACATTTGTTTGACATTGGCCTTAGATGTAGGTACTACAAACTGTTCCAGTAGCTTCATAGCGTTTATGGCGAAAATAATGCCAAGACCCAAATGTAACAACTTTTTAGGAGTGTGATCATTTTTATCATTTCTGGCGAATTCAACTCCAAGTGGTACGCACCCTTAGTTATTACATTTGTAGTAAGCTACTGAGTATGAATTTTGTTTTATTTATAATTAATTAATTAACATAAAAGACGATTCACATAAGTTCAATCACTATTTATTTTAATTCTTAATCTTTTCCACCAAATCACAATCCTCTATAGAACTGTGACACAAAAAGTTATTTATTCTGTTTTGAACCTCCGTGTAACGTAACTTGCTTAAATTAAACCCTATACAGGGTATCAGTATCACTTAGGATTATACCATGTGATCATAATAGAAGTGAGTAGTCACATAAGAATAAAAACAATACTTACACTGAAATGCTAAGCAGCTGTCCGATAGGGCCTATGATACTCCCACGCTAGAGAATAATGTTTAAACTATGTTTGAGCTTTGTTTAATGCTAGGAAAATCCCGCATCGACCATGTGACCTTTCCATGACAATGTGACTCAGGTATTTATTTTACTTATTCATATCTTCATTCTTATCCATACCATATTTATATATTTCACTAAAAATTTGTGATATATTTTACTGAGTGAGTTTCGATTTCTATGAGTATGGAAGGCCAATTTTCAGACCACTGTGCGCCCGGAGCACGAACGAAGGCTCTCGTTTGACTTCGCTTGCTTACGGCATAACGTCCACACTGATTCGTTTGCGCTCGCTCGTTACCCTTCGCTCGCTCTCGTTCGTTTGGTCTGTACCCGGTATTATACATACAACTTGGTTAAGCTCGTAGTCAGATAAGTGTGCTGTGTGAGAAGTTCTAACTAACCGCGTTGTCTCGGCCGTGCATGACAAGGGTAACAATGTAAGTAATTTATTTTCAATGTATGAATTTTAGTAATACAACCCATAACTGAAATCATTGAATTTGTAAAATTGTTATTTATTGTTTTTTTTTAAAATTACTATTGTTTTTCTACAGGTGGAGCAGCTTAGGGCGAAGGTCGTGTGTCTATCGTGCTTGGCTTTCTTTTCTTAACGAGAGTGTACTTGGTACTAAAATTGGACATCGACACTGAGAGCTGTGTCGATGTCCAATTTTGCACCCATTAATCTTTGCATTGACGACGATTGGAAGCGCAGCCTTCTAGCGGTGCGCCACTAGCGCGTACGGCTTTTTCTGATTTCCAGAAGATGATAACGATAACTCAGTAGAAGCCCTACTTTGTTGACTTAACGTTATATCTACTCTTGAGGTCAGTACAGAAAATCAGCCAATGAACCGCAATGGATTTGAAACCTCTGCTGGACTACTAAATCGTAGATTTACTCGGTTAGAGCATCGCATCGTCACCTTTTGCATTTATGCTAGCGATGGCAGTTTTGCCTGAGCAGTATTATTACGCAAATCTACATTCTCAATTTTATAACCAAAAACCACACATTCTAATTTCTCCATAATAATCATAATGAAATATAATGAATAACTACATAGCCTACAATAATATAAGTGTTAACCTACGCATTTCGCTTTGCATACTTAGTAAGAAATTTCCTGTTCAGAAATTGTGTGTATATGCTGTACCTAAGTATGGAATCTAAGCTTCCTTCAAACATCCAAAAAGTACTACAGTGTCGCCAATGTCAGTTAGTATATAGTTGAAAATATATCGACCTCCAAATACTATTTTTCAATTCCTGTTTGTTGAGTAAAATCTTTACCACCCTACATGCAAACGTAAATATGACGTTTTGAGGTGCAACTTATGAGCTATGTTCTATCTAAAACCTTATGGTAAGGTTCTACCATCTTTTTTTATGGAGTACCATAAAGTATGTGAATTGTGCCAAAAAGGTTTGATGTACTTTTTGGAAGATTGTGCCATTTCACGGGTATTATGTCGGTGTTTGCTATTTTTAATCGACTTTTTTTAAAGGTTCCGAACGAGAAGCTGGGCCTAGGTTGTAAAGCGAGGGCTTATACTGATAGAACGAGACTAACAGGACAGTTATGATCTCCTTCGGACTGGTTTTTATTATGCGTGTGGTTGGTGGCCTACAAACGGATATTTTTTTATAAAAGCAATGTTAAAATAAGTTTGTGGAGCGCAGTCTAATAGCTGTATACCATATAATTTCTTTGTTTTAAATTGATAGTCTGTAGTCTAGTCTCTAAAAGTGCTTCTACAGCATTTTTGGCTGAAACCCTTTAGTAAACACTAAACTGTTAAATACATTATGTCGCAGGAAGTATACATTTTGTGCGTTCGGATAGCCTATCGGGTGCAAAAATAAGACTCAGAAACGCTAAAAATTATCATACAGGCCGTTCGATTTGGGACTTCGTAAGCAAAAATATCGTTTTCGCTCACTGTTCGGATAGATTGAACGCTAGCTGAAACGCTACAAATGACAGAGAAAAGTTATGGTTAAGGTTGATATTTTTGATCCTCGTCTTACCGTGGCACAGCCTGGACACTCGACTTATCTCTATACAAAAGCCGCGTTCTAACTACCTATTACACAGACACCACACAAATGTTGCTTTTGTACACGCGTAAATGTGTGCGTGAAGTCTAAGGTTGTCATCGTATGACTAATTGTTGTACTTACCCTTACAATCGTTTTATGCTGTTATTATGACTTATTAGATTTCGTAGGTTATGCGTAACTTACCTAGATTCAGAAACATTTACAAGCACAACAATCCAACTCCATGTACGACGTAGGAATATGCAACACACAACCTAGGTAACATTACTTCACATTTCACTCCATTACTTATACAATAATAGATACCTACACTTTACAAAAAGCATCATACCAAGTCATTTTATAGAAGTAATGATAATAATTACAACCACAGTAATAATTTATGTTCTTATCGTATAATAAACAATTATGAAGTGTGCCGCGTGTCAACCGTAGCGAAGGTCGGTATGTGTATTGCATTTCTCTATGGTAGGTATATAGGTCTAGGTGTAGGTTACAAAGACACTTGTTTCGCCGCAAACGAAGTCGATATCCACGGATATTTTTGCAAACGAAAATCTTCTAAAATAATCATTATTTGCATAGCGGTTTGAATAAACTACAAAGACAAAGTATTATGTTTGTATTTTTTTCAATACCTACTGTAAACTACCAGTTTTTATAAGTTGCCAACTGTATAACTGAAGAACGACAAATAGGTAGGTACTTAGTGTAGGTTACCAAGAATTACTTACCTCGTTTTATCCTTAGGGAATCTATAAAAAAAAATCCTATCCTTTTCTCGTTTAGTTGATAAGCAACCGTAAACAGCACAAAAGTACCCCATTCTCAACTTTTAAAATACTCGTACACTCGTCACGCTTCGTCGGCACGTCATCGCGCGTGAGTTGCGCGTCCCGTACTCAAGTAATCTCAGCGACAGCTCAGATTCGGTGGCGGGGTGAGGAAGACTTGTTTTGGTGGGGGGAGAGGAGTGTCCATGCTATACGTAGTATTATTATATGTTCTATGACCGTGGGATCGTTGTGATCGTTTTTTGAGAACTGCTGGTTTGACATTTGTACATGGCGCCATTGCAGAGTTTTAAAAGTTGTTCCGTGAATTTTAGAGATTGATTCCTTGTTTTGTCCTGTATTCTAGGTTGTTTTCCATACTCTAAAAGCTCATCTTCCGAGGAATTTTTGGGTGATGATTCTTCTACGTCAACCTTTCTGTGAACAGTGAAGCATTATATTTTCTATTAGCTTGCAATCATTGGTCACCACAAACTATTTTGTCACCTAGGCTCACACCAAAATAGAAGTAGTTGACGTGAGTACTTGGATTAATAGATCTCTATTTTAAACGTATATAGTAAAACAAAATATATTCGCAAACTTCACTTCTTTTAAGCCGTTCGGATAGCATGCAGTCATTGGTGGTCAAAAATAGCAGAAGCTTCTATCCTAACGCTAAGATACAAATGGCACTTTTGAAACTGGTACAAACGCAATCGAGCAAAAACGAACGCACCTTATTACTCTACTTTTAATTTTTGGACGGAACAGATGCCGTCACCTTGTTGTAGTAGTTTTAGTATTTATTTATTGTTCTTCCTTAAACAAAAAGTTAATTCGTAATTAAATCAAAGCTATATTTTTCTTAAAATTGCATGAAAAGATTCTGCAAGATATTGTGTTTTATATTTTTATCGTTTATTGCAATTAAAGAGAACATGATTTGGCTTTAGGTAAAAATGGCGGATAGAATGATGGCGTCTGTTTTTTTTCATTACGACCTGACAAAAGTCTAGTTGTCTCTTTTTCACATAAGAAAATTCCCCTTTGCCAAAGGGTACGCGTATAGTGATCAATATCATCAATATGTCCACGTGATCTGTCGTCAGTCAGTCGCAGCTCTAGTAATTGCAAATGCAAAATGAACAGAAAAGAAACGCTTGTGTTACAATGAAATCATAAATATTTTGTTATTCAATGACGTAGTGTTAATAATTATAAAATGCCTGCATCAATTGGTGTTAATTTGCGTGTTACTGGCCACTGCAGCCAAGGCGGGAGAAAGTACATGGAAGATTTGTTTTCCGTTGCTTATCAACAAACTGAAGATGAGAGAGACTTGGAGTATGCTTTCTTTGGTATTTACGATGGCCACGGAGGCAGCGAGGCGGCTGCCTTCGCTAAGGAGCATCTCATGGACTCTATAGTGAAACAACGGCAGTTTTGGTCTGACAACGATGAGGATGTTCTGAAAGCCATCAGAAATGGTTACATGTTGACCCACTTGAACATGTGGAAAGAGTTAGGTAAACATCGAGTTTCATATTTCTAGAAGTTTGCTGTTTCATACTAATCCTCAGTTATGGTGTGTTGAATCCAAGGAGATTACAAAGTGACTGTACAAATTGTTTAGGTTTGACCTTGTTATAACTATTCGTTATTTTTTCTTGACTGGTTTGACATTGAGTTGAGACTGCTGAAGTATATCGTGAGCACATAGTTTAGTGATGATTTTAATCGGCTTTATTGATAACACCAAATGGCACCATGTAAAAATTTCACTAAAACATTCATCATTTTGCAAAATTTTTGGGTGATCCCACTCACTTGGTCAAGTGAAAGCTGTTATTCCAGTTTGTTTTCATACTGCCTTAGGTGCAACTTACGAAAATAATGCTAGTAAGGTCATATTGTTTTAAAGTTTTGGCAATTATGAGATTCTCATAGTTGAATTGTAATGCCTTTGTATCAAAGTTGAATGGATTATAACATTACAAAATACAAGAATTAACAATGAATGGTGCAATGTAATATTACATTACAGTTAAAGCATCAAATTTCATATTGTCTATTATTCTTCATTGACACAGGTTCTGTAAATAAGACAATCTGGATATTTCCAGCTTGCAAGAAATAACTATTAATCTTCTACAAAATATGCTACAGTAAATTGGATTGAATGGACAAGTAAATGTGTTGCATACCTTGATTTTCATATTGTCAAATGAAGTTTTTATAAACTAATTTATTGCTTATTTAAATCATTCCCTGCGATTCACATAAACAGCTTATTGAACTTCCCAATTACTCAATGTGCTTATAAAATATCTTTTCATCAAAATATTTCAGAAAAATGGCCAAAAACAGTGACAGGATTGCCGAGCACAGCTGGAACCACAGCAAGTGTTGCATTCATACGACGAGGAAAGATATACATTGGTCATGTTGGGGACTCTGCTATTGTGCTGGGCTATCAGAAGGATGGTAACTATTACTTGCATACATTTTTGGGTCTACTAGAATTGTTAAGTTTACACTAACATTGTCTTATCCTCGTAAATAAAATGAAACCACAAAAGAAAAAAAATTAAGCTCATAAAATGCGATAAAACTTTGTGGAAATCCATATTTAATAATATATTTTCAGAAAACATTAAATTAATATTTTGATAAAACACTTAAATAATATATCCAGTGACAATTCCGCCAAACTTTCCTGTTAATCCAATGTGAGGTTAAGTTAACAAGTGCATGATCAAGAATTCTCGATTCTGCGCTCGTAGAGTCAATACCTCCTGAGAATGCTTTGTGTAGAAGCGGAACACATTGAAAATTCTTCAGGTTTGGCTGCGTGGCGTTTATGACGTCACATTGGCGTAACATGAAAATTTGGTGTAATTGTCAAGAAAAAAAATCTAACCTTTTCTTTGGTTCGCTCGTTTCATCTATGGTTATATTTGGACCAGAATTCATAGATATCAATTTCATAATTTAAAATGGGTACGTATACCAAAAATTAATAAAAAAAATAACAAATGCAAAACAATGGGTGTATTCAAAATACAGTATTCTTTCCAATTTACTCAAATATGTGCCAAATGCTTGGTTTTCCCTGTAGTCTTAAAAAAAATTCTGTGTCTGAAAGTACTGCCTGTTTTTATTATATTCCCTTTGGTTTAGACTGACATGACTTCTGGTATAAATATCCTTATAAAAATATTAGTATAGAGCCACAAGATAAATGATTTCCACTTGTGCAGTCAAAGGCAATCTTTTTCTTGTTTTACTCTGAAATATAGGAGATTTAATTAATTTTAATATTAACTTCAATAATTTGATTTGTTTATAATTAGTTATATAAAAATTCAGACTCCAATATGATATACAGTACTAATTGAAATTACTGTGCCATGGGAAACAATCATACCTAAAGAATACACGATAAAAACAATCAAATATTATGAACTATCAAATGGATTAACCAAAAACGGTTATGTGGTTAATTTATATGCTGTAGAAGTTGAAACAATGGGTATACCAGCAAAATCCCTATATAATCTACTTAAAGACCTCGGCCTGTCAAGAAAAACCGTAACTTCCTTACTAGAATGTGTACCTTACGGTAATTAGTAGGATCTTACCAAATTTACCTTAGGCAGGGCAGGAGGCTCGAGTGGTGAAGGGGAAGCATTAATGTCATTGTAAAAGTGCCCCCTATACCTACTCCCGGGGATTGTAAGTCCCAGGCTCCTCTGCAATGCTATGGACCCAGCACCCACATGGTAAATCCATGGAATGCGAAGTAATTCCTCTCATGAATAAACTTGTCTTTATGCCAATGTTTTCCATGAAAAACTACTAAATATGAAAATATCATTCAAATAGTATGTTTTGTACCTAATTAAAATACCAGCAGTGAAAATATTAATTGATAGAAAGTTCTGGTAAATAACACAAATATTTTTTTTATCGTTATTATGTAAAAGGCCAAGTTAATGAAACTAAAGTGTGCTTACAGTGATGAAGGTTACAGTGAAGGTCACTTGACCATGAAATTTGTGTTCCTTTGTCATAATTACAACATTAATCAAGATTGAACTAATACTGAACCTAATACTAATATTGATAGCAGACTACTAAAATCTATATACTGCCATACTACAGATCCATGGTTCAATCCCCACCACTGGGTTGAGCTTCTCCACATGGTGCGGGCATTTTGAGTATGTTTGAGCCAGTAAAGTAATTATGAAATTACTGGCATGTGTGACTGTATGTGTAGGAATAGCTCAAATAGAATGATTATAAAATAGAGGGTTATAATTTATCACGCTTCATCAGCTATCAACATTAAAAAAAACAGCCAAGTAGGTGCTGCTTTGCATACGAAGGGTTATGTACCAGCACACAATATAAATACATTGTAAACTCTATATTTATTTTATTTATTTATTTACTTAATTAACATGGATAAACCAATTACGCTAATTAGATAATTACAATAACACATTATTAATATACAAAGGTCAAATCATAATATTATGTCATATATAATGGCACTGAAGGGACTGTGCATTTTATGGCATTATAGAGTGTGTTCCGGTAGCAGTCCTTGAGAGCCAGAGAAATTACAGGTAAATGAGACTTACTCCAAGTACTGGACTATGTCTCCAAGTGACAGGCGCAGTGCAATTCGTGACTTGTGTCCAAATGCATCTGTTATAGGCAGAGGTTAGTCTGCTTAACATCAGGTGGGCCTCGAGCTTGTACTGTCACAGTAAAATAAAAAAAAAACTTTTTTGTTATCGCTATTGAGAAGTAGTGTAATGCTGTAACCAAAGCCAAGTGATTTCGACGCTTTAGGGAGTTGGTTGTTAAATTGAGTGATGTTATATGGATTTTACACTGTATGTTGTATGTATGTTTTTACTGAAATATCTGTATTTAGCCTGAATCTAACTTGAATTTGAATATATTTTGTACTTTAGAATTTCTAATATGTAAAACCAAAATCAGTTTGTATTAACATTATTACAAAAATGTGCAAACAATAATAATAGAAAAAACATGTTTTGTAAAAGAGGGATCACCAAATCAAAGTATTTTTATCTCTATTAATAATTCAGTAAATCTTTAAATGTTAAAACTCAATTGTTTACTTAATTATGCATAATTACTTGTGCCTACAAATATAATTTTTGGACACCATGTCTACCATGATCTCGGTTTATGTGTGATAAAAGTAAACAGATCATTATTTTTAAACATCTTAACTAAATGTTTATGTTGTCATTTTTATGAATATTTATTTATATTGTAAAATTTCAAACAATTTTTGTTGTTTATGCGCAAAATATGAAGACACTGCTGATCAGTAGTTTCTACCAGTACCCAGATGGAGAAAGTAATGGTTACCAGTACCCACTTTTGGTGGCACTTATAGCTGTCATGAGATTACAAATTTTTATATTTATTGCCGTCTACTATGTCTGAATGGAATTTCAAACCAATATAGTACCTGCTTTACATAAAATTAAGGTCTACTTAGAATTATATTTTACCAATTATTGGAGCACGAAATTTTATGCCCCGGGCAGGAATCGAACCCGCGTCCTCCGATTTCGCGACGGATGCCTAAACCACTTGGCCACCTGGGCACGCTATTTCTAGCCGAAATTTCGTGCTGCAATTGTATTACTTAAAATTACTGACTAGTTTGATGAGCATTTTTTTATACCGAACTGGGTAGCACTTGAGCACTATCTCACCTGATGTTAAGTGATGATGCGATCGACGATGTTGCGTGTTTACCCAGAAGATATCTATTCACTCACATTTTGAAGACCCCATATTGTACACCATTTATTGTACCCTTAACCGAAACCAGACTCAGGCAGGTTGTTCCATTTCCTGGCGGGTTGTATGATGAATGAAGAATCAAATCACTTTGTTTGGGTAAATGGAATATCCACCATATAGCGGTGGCGCCTCTGAGTACCCTATCCTTCTTTTAACCATTGTTGACACTATTAGGGACAGGGCGACTACAATGTGGCTCTTTTTTGTCGCGTCAGCATAGCATAGCTTGCTCAGTTGTTCTTGAATCATCTATTAAGTTAAGCAATGTCTGCTACCTTTATGACTAGTGGAATTACTACTAAGTAAATCTGTTTTTCATATAGCATGTTAAGTCATCGGTTGTTGTCTTAAGATAGCAGTTATAGCTTGGTGATAGGGTATTTATTAGCTACCACCATGAAGTAGACTATATATCACCAAGCATCTAATGGTGTGTTCGGCAGCCCTTGAGAGCCAGTAATTCTAGGTAAGCCTGAACAACATCTTCGATCACAATATCATGTCAGGTGACAAAATGGTCAAAGGCTAACCTATCAGCTTTAAATAATTAAATAGTGTAATTGCCTCTTAAGTTTAAAAGTTACCAAGGATTAAAAAATATATTTTTCAGGTTCAGAAGAATGGGCTGCAAAACCACTGACACTAGATCACAAGCCAGAATCCACAGCAGAAATAGAAAGGATACAAAGTTGTGGTGGCAAAGTAGTGTCAAAAGCTGGAGTCCCCCGAGTGGTGTGGAACAGGCCTCGCCTTGGACACAAGGGCCCAATTAAAAAGAACACCCCAATGGATGAGATTCCATTTTTAGCTGTGGCAAGATCTCTTGGAGACTTGTGGAGCTACAACCCTAATAATGATGAGTTCATTGTCAGCCCTGATCCTGACGTTGGAGTGTTGACTATTGAACCTGCAAAGTTTCGGTAAGTCATTCTACTGTTTTTTTAATGAGAATCCTTTTTTATACCGGTGGTATGCGCTTATAAACAAAACACTATAACCTATATACACACTATAGCTACTACAACGAAAGCATTTAGGCAACCTTAAGGCCATTGTAGGCCATAGATAGTACAAATGCTCCAGCCCACTACCAGATGGAAGTATTGCCCTCCAATGGGGCAATATGGTTGCAATGCTTATTAGTTGAGCCAAATAAGTGCCAGCATTAATGAGACTACTTCCAACTATTATAGTGATTATCGAACATAACTAATAGATTAATAATTAAAACAACTAATCGAGGTACTCAGCAGGTTAATATAAAAATATCCCATGTAAACCCAATTTTTTCAATAGACTATTGGGAGAGATTTTTTTTTCAATTTATACTCATTGTCACTTGTGACAAATAACATTTCGTTACAAGTGACGAACTGCACTGCGCACGTCACCCTGAGACATACAGTGGTTGAATCTCATGTGCCTGTAATTTTACTAGCTGGACTGCTGCTGGAATATATACACTGTTGAGTGTTTGGGGACAGTTTTTCTACTTGAGGGTTGTAGCTACCCAGGCAGCATTTGTAAAATGCCTTCCCATCATATGGGAAGCTCAAGTGGCAGTGGGGATCCAACCATGGACATGCGGCATCGCAGGCTATAACGGATCAGCTATCATTGCTTCAAAAATAATTGGGTGAACGCAAAAGTATAAAATGACTTGTTAAAGTTGGTATCTTGCAATGCACAATTTTGTGGGCTGACTTCCACCAGTTCATTCATAAGTTTTAGTGTTGATTTTTTCCTTTGAGGTTACCATACCTATATTATTTTGCGGTACCTTTGTCCTTGGTTGTGAACAACTGTAACTTTATTCTTAGAGTATGCGCGGTGAATTCAACATGAATTGCATTAAGAAAAGCATACAAGCTAAGACACTGAAGTTTTACCTTGTGCCTTTTAACAATTCGTTTTTTCAATATATTTACAGGTGTTTGATATTCGGCACAGATGGCTTGTGGAATATGATATCTCCAGAAGGCGCTGTTAGTTTAGTTCAAGCCACGGAGCGACACAACGAGGCAGCCCTAGTAGGAGGGGGTGGAACTCAACCCAGGGATTGGCTTAACCCTTCCAAAAGCTTAGTTGATCACGCTTTAGAAAGGTAGGTGTTTAGCATTTGCATGCATATGCATTGTTTAGATGCAAGACGTAATTTGATAGATAGTGTATTTTTATATAAAATTGTAAATAACTAAATTAACTCAGCTGTCCTTTTGGAAAATATTCATTTTAAAGTACCATGGTCATGGTCCTCCTCACGTTCTAAAGATACTTTCCATGTCCCTTCATATAATACTAACTATGCAAAAAATACCTTCTACAGACGCTCATTTATATGTAACATTAAATTTTTAGATGGCATATATATTTCACGATTCTTTGTCAATTTTCATATAAAAAATGGTAAACATATATTGAACATGTTTTTAGCTTATATATCATATACCATTTTTATTAATAAATGTATGTTCATAAAGGATTTTTTTTTCCGAATTGATTGTTTATGTACATACATGTACTGATATTGTTAGTTTTGTATAAAAACCTATTCATTAAATGTAAATGGTATGTCGTTTTTCTAGATGGTCCAACACGAGAATGCGTGCGGACAACACGTCGGTAGTGACGCTAATGCTGGACCCCCCGGGGCCTCCGCGCGCCACCGTTCTGCGGTCACGCACCTCCGCCCAGCGCGCCCCGCCTCCAATCGCTCCCGCTGGGCCCCCGGCCCCCGCTCCAGGGCCCCTCGCGCCTCCCGAGCCCGAGCCGCGCCCCGTGCCGCAAAACGGCCTCACCATCATGACACGATATTCAGACGTGGAGCGTGGCCCTCCCGACGGGCCGCCAGTGCCCGCGGCCTCGCCCCTGCCCCCGCCCGCACCGCCCCAGGGCGACGGGCCCCCGCAGTCCGAGGACGCCGACGCACTCAATAACTACGGCAATCCCGCCGAATCATACTTCATGGCGCGGCTGCTGAACCGGTCCCGCGTCGTGAACACGCTCGCAGCGCTACCCGAAGAGCTCGCGGACGCAGAGCCGGAGCCGCCGCGCGTCCCTCCCGCGCCGCGCGACTCGCTCCCCGCTACCGAGGTGCCGGAGCCGGAGTCGCCGGCCGAGCCGCACGTGCCGCTCGCTGCCGACCCGCCCGAACACGAGCAGGAGCCGCGCGCGCCGCCCGACGACGACGGCGGGATACAGATCAACGAGGTCTCCTCCAGCTCTCCCACGGAGGGCCCGGGCCGCGGCCGCACGCGCAGGGCTGTGCCGCGCCGCGACCCTCCGCACCACGACCGCGTGCTGCGCTCGCACCACGAGCCCGACCCGCCGCGCCCGCACACCCGCCAGGCCACGCGCACCCGCCCCGCCCCACCACCCGCCCCTGCCCCACCGGCCTCCGCCCCCGTCCCCGTCCCCGCGGCCTCCGCTCCAGAGCCCGCGCTCGACCGCGTAGTTATCCTAACTCGGCGCGCACCCGCATCGCCCTCCACCACTTCTGTGATCACCACTCGCGCTGACCGCGCCCTTCCACCGGAAACGCGGACTGCGCCCGCCCGCAAACTAGCCCCCCTGGAGAGCCCCGCGGAGGAGGAGAGCAAGCGAAGCATGCGCGCACTGCGGTCGACGGCGACCGTGGCGACTCCACTCGCTCAGAAGATAACGCGCAGCATCGGCACGTATGCGCGGGAGCTGCGCGGCGCTGCGGTGGCGGCGGCGGCGGCGGCGAGCGCTCGGGCGGGAAACTCGGTGCGCGCCCCGGGACCGGCGCGGCGGGCCCCGGCGGCGCGGCGACAGGGCGCGCACCGCTCGAAGGAGAACCTCGGCGCCGCGAGGGGGGCCGCGCGCGTCCCCCGCGCCGCCCTCGCCGCGCCCCCGCCGCCGCCCCCGCAGGTGCAGGCCCCCCCGGCCCCGCACCGCCCGTGCACGCGGCGCGCAGATAGCGCGGAGGCCGAGGTGCACTCGACGACGACGGAGGAGCCGCTGCCGCTGCGCGCGCTGCGGTCGCGCAACGAGGCGGCGCCCGCGCACCCGTGCAAGCGCACGCGCTGCGCGGACGCGGCGGACGGCTCGCCGGCACGCAAGGCGGCGCGCGCACCGGAAGCGGATGCGGACCGAGCGCGGCCACTAGGCAAGCGCGCGTCGGGCCCGTGGGCGCCAGCGCCCGCGTTGCGGAGCCGGCTGCGGAGGCGCCTCGCTAAGTAGCGGCAGGCGAGAGCCGCTCATCCAAAGATGACTGCGTCGTATACGGTCGAGTTTCTGTTGTTGATGTTATAGTTTTATTACCCCCGACGCCGGACCGCGGCCGTCGAACGAACGATAGTACAAACGATAAAATATTTACTCGTAAGTTTAACGCGTGGACCAGGAGGATTTAACTAGCCGTAGTAGATATTTATTTTCTCTATATTTGTAACTTCTACTGCATTGCATTTAACTTTGATATGAAAATCTGATTTTCATTGTGGTCGATCTTATCAGAGGCTACGTGACGACTTCCCGATGCGGTGATTCCAGACTACAATATTACATTTTGTAAGAGTTGTATAACATTTTGATACCTTGTTAATAGTATAAAGAATATTTTAACACAAAACTATATTGAAACACTAGACGTAGTTATCGGCCGAGAGTGCTTTTTTATAAAATTAAGTAATAGTGCTAAAAATCAGATTTTATTACCGTATATGAAGTATAGAGGCGATTTGTATAAATAAGTTATCGGCAAAATTTTTGTTTCGTTTTGAATAATTGTGCTATAAATTACCTTTACTAATATAAATTTTAGATGAAAGATCAGTTATTCTTTTGGGAAAAGAATTGTTTTATATACTTCCTAAATTTAGCTTTATCTAACGATATTGTTGTTTTGATTCTTTGACTGGGATTGTCTTCTGCAACATATAAGATTATGTATCGACCATGCTGTTCACACATGATCGCATAAAATATTTACACCACACTACAAATGTAGTTACTTTTTCACTTGGTGCGTGAAATTTTTTCTTTAGTTTAATTTGCAATTAGTTGTTAAATGTAGTAATTTTCACCATTATTATAAAATTGTTCAATTAGTAACAATGTGATTTTGAAACCATTGATGTTTTGTTGCGATAACCAAATAGATAATGTTGGTTCTGTTGATACTGTATAATAATTATTATAAAATACTGCCATACCATATAAGATAACAAGTTTTGAACATAATTTAAAATGTATTTATGTAAAAATAACTATTGTTTTAAACTGGTTCAAAACCCTGTTAGTCATAGTGGTAGGTAGGGACGATAAACAGATTTTGATATCTAGCTACTGTAATAAATGTAGTTATCGTTTATATTTTGGTGTTTATACTTATCAAGCATTTAAGCAGTGTTTCTTTTGAAAATGAAGGCTGATATCAAAATCTGTGGATGTTTGTGAAAATAGTGTTTATTAAAGTTTGGAATAAACAGCGAGCACATAACCCATTATAAACTTGTTATTTCTAAACAACAGATATGTTTTGTTAAAATCGGTGACTTTGTAAATATTGGCTTGAGTAATTGACATTATATACAAAATATCATACAATCAGCAAAACGATTATAAATCTTCAATTGATCGATTCTAAAAAAACTAAATGTCTAAAACGGTGGCAGTTCCCTTTTATATAGTATTATATTGAGCCTATCAGCTTGCTTTAGACTATATGAATCCATGGAAATAACTCATCCTTTAGTTTGTGTCAGAATTAGTTTTTTGATTGTCGGTCATAAAATGTAGCTGTAATTTTCTGACTTGATTGTATCCAATCCAGTGCACTACTAATGGAGGTCAGTTTTTCCATAATGCAGCTCCGTTACTAAGTAATGGAGCTCAAGTTTTGTTCTCCATTACAGTTACTCAATTGCAGAATTTAATAAGTTGGCATCGTCAGGACTATTATGTCCTAGTTATGAATGAAATTCTATTGTTACCATTATCACCAATGCCAATAGTTAATACTAACAACTTTCATGATTGCCCTGCAAATAGAATACTCAAGTAGAGATTATTATCCATACTCAAGTACTGATCTTACAGTTTATAAAGATGCGTCGCAACAGGACAATTCACACTCGTTCACAATAGTATGACTCTGTGAGCCAATTGTTGGAATAAGTTCCGCACATAGCTTGGATTTCGTGCTCGCTGGTGCCAAATAACTTGACCCTATGGAGTATAACCTAGGTAACAGGAATTATGTGGAGCTAGTAACTTGCCCCAAAAAATTGTGAAGAAATGGCGATTCTTACTTTACGGGGTTAATAGATTTGGCACAAATAATACAAAAGGTACCAAGAACCATCACATAGTATAAGGTTCTACTTTTTTTTTAAGAATAATATGGACATAAATGAGACGATGTGTAAACCAAAAATAATTTTATATATTTCACATTTTTTATTCATATATCTGTATTAATTAATGATATTATACGTATTTATTAATATTATGAATATAATTACAGTAAATAACCGCAATTTAAATCTGTTAATATAACTTGTGTAATATTTGAAACAAAAGTTCATGTAATTTATATTATTGATATAAAATTAAAAGCTGCATGTTTAAAAAAAGAGGTAAACGAGCTACAGTTAAGTAAGATTACAAAGTTACTATGAAAGGAAAAAATTAAGAATTGTTATTAAATCAGTTAAACAATAAAGAGTTTTATCTAAATCTGGAATTGAGCTGTCAATTTGCATATTTTCATGGAAAGTGTATAGACACAAAAACTAACAATATATTACACTATTTGTCATTTGAAAGCTTTGAAATTTTGATGTAATGTTCTGAACAATTTACCATAAAAAGTTATTCTATCTCAAAAATTAAATATTTATTACCATTTATATAAAATACATTTGAATATAGATTTAGTTACAGATGGAAAAAGAAAAACAAATTACTATGCACCACATTTGCTTCACAAAGACGCCTAATTCTTTGTTACAATTTTTAGTACATTTTACATAACATAACTGCATTAGTGCTTTTCTCAATACAATGTTTTCACAATAATGTTTATATAATTAAAATGTATTATTTTTTCACTTCGCATGTGCATTGGTATTGTGCCCTCGTTTACGGCGCCGTTGGCTACAATCCTGAAGCAGTGATGGCTCAGTGGCATTGGCTATGGACTGCCGCACAGCAGGTCCATTGTTCGAATCCCGCCGCGGGCTTGAGCTTCACTGCATGGTGAAAGGGCATTTTGTGAATGCCCGCCTGGCTAGCGACCACCCTCAAGTAGAAAATCTGTCGCCAAGCACCTAACGGTGTGTTCCGGCAGCTGTCATTGAGAGCTAGTAATTCTAGGTTAGCCTGAACAACATCGAAGATGTTTTCCCACAATTTCACATGGTAAGTGATCACATCATCACTTACCATGTGAAATTGTGGTCTAAGGATTAGCTATCAACAATAAAAAAAATAAAAAAAGTAGTGTCTAATATTGGTTATTTATAATACAACATATACCTCAATAGTATCATTGTATCACTTATAACATGGTATCACTTATAACATGGTATCACTTGTAACAATGTATCACTGTGTAACTCTTATCATTGTATCACTTGTACATTACAAGTGTGATATACTAATATTTCTTGTACTATGTGATGGATCTTGCTTACCTAAGAATGGACTGATGGTTCTTATGTAGCGCTGTAATTAAGCGAGTCCAATATATCTTGTAAATATATTAATATTAGGTGAAATATTATATAATAATAAATAATGTGCCTCATTCGTTACCGATCTAACAACAAATAGATAGAAAGTGTTCTTTGATATTTCAGATATGTATTTTTTATTGAGAATAAAAATTTATTGCATTGTAATTTAGCTGTAAAAGAAGATTTAATATATGTTAAGCTTGTATTGTCTAGGGAATGTCTATCACTTATGTGGAAGTGCTACATCTCATGTTTTAACTTAGTCCAGTTTATTTTTTGCGTTTCGATATAAGTGATGGATTCGAGTATGTGGTAAAGATAACGTTTTGAGGGTAATTCTGCCTTTTTCGGGTAAATTGTGTGAGGAGAGTATGCAATTCTGTACTATTAATATTGAGAAGCTACGAAATTTTACTATACATAACTGAGAGTAAAGAGGTTTATTGTAGATTTTATTTTTTGATTTAAATAAAGTTTGTATGAAATAGATTTACTATTTTATTGTGAAATAAGAAATTCAAGCTAATTATAGAAGCTTAAAAAACAATTAAATTATATGTTGAAGCTGTGATGGCTCAGTGACTTTGGCTATGGACTGCCGCGCAGCAGGTCCATGGTTCGAATCCCGCCGCGGGCTTGAGCTTCACCGCATGGTGGCATGGCAGGGCATATTGCAAGTGCCCGCCTGGCTAGCGACCACCCTAAAGTAGAAAATATGTCGCCAAGCACCTAACGGTGTGTTCCGGCAGTTGTCCTTAAGAGCCAGTGAGATTACAGGCACATGAGACTTAACAACTATGTCTCAAGGTGACGGGCGTGCAATTCATGACTTGTGATGAAATGCATCTGTTATACGCAGAGGTACGCTTAACATCAGGTGGGCCTCGAGCTTGTTCGGTCACAATAATATAAAAAATATTGTTATGTTTGCAATAACGCCTGCTCTGCGGATTATAATACAAATTTACGAGAGAAAAAAATATAGTCATGTGCGGGATTCGAACCCGCGTTCATCCACCCCTATAGCTGGGGTACGTAAATTTGTAATTTTCTAATGTAATCCGCAGAGCAGGCGTTATTGCAAACATAAGAATGCTAAAATTATAAGGTTGCGTCATTATTTACAAGTTTTACCCCAATTGCAAAACTGGTCTTGTATGTAGTACAACGTAAGTTGAACCTTAGGTGTCGCTCCATCCCCATACGATGGTTGAAGAACGAGAGCAAAGCAAGCAATTAGAATTATGAGTCATACTGTCGTGTTAGCTCGTGGGTTGGATGGATGCGGGTACGAATCCCGCACGTGACTAATTTTTCTCTCGTTAATTTGTAAATTTGAAAAGTAAAATAAATTTCGACGGAAGAAATACCTATCCCCTTCCTCCGATACTAAGTTGTACAAGTTTACTTAGATTTAAAACTAAACTTTGTAAATTAGATAATATAAAATTATCTTACTACTAAATATGATCTCTTCAAGACAATGCTAACTATGCAAGGTTTATAGTCGCACTAATTCCATTATTAAAAACACTGATAATGGAAATGTAGATAACTTTGATAGTTATAACGTTATACATCCCTGACGTAAAAAGTTGCGTATGATGCCGCGAAACATAACACTCAATTAGGAGCTAAGTTTACGGTACCATGAACGGGAATCGACCTCCCGGCTCCCCCAGGTAAATTCCACGTGAATGCGGAAGCCGGGCGGCGGTGACCGTCTCGTCCGCGTCCCAACATGAATGGCCGCAACCCGCCCTAATATTGTGAACATCTGTCGCGTCAACGCTTCTCCCAACCACCCTTCTATTTCAACTGGCTAGGTTATAGTTTGGGTGCGCATTCGTAGCGTCCCACCGACAATCCTAGCTGAGTTACCGGCCAGTTACGCGACGAACGTAGTAAACGCCGCGCTCCGCCGCATCTGGCTGTCATTCCCACTGTAATATTTACACTACAAGTGAAAACTTCCACAATATTGTTTAACTGTGATAAAGTTAGTGATGTGAAACCTTTTTTGATAGCAACAGTGAGTTAAGCAAGTGCAGTGAAAAAAACGCGGGAATAATGACAAGTAGGTTTTATTTATCGATCCATTTGCTACTGCAGTGTTTGTATGCGGTTGTTTACGTCGGGACGAAGCTTTCTCGTCTTACGATATGTGGCGATGCAACCGAACTATTAATAGATCGGGGTTAATAGTTATCGATCGTTCGGTTTGACTGGTGACAAAACGTTTCATATAAACGTGTTTGTTTGGCCTTTTTGTTACAACGTTCGGTGTCCAATTCAATTGTTCGGAGATATTCGTATACTTGATCGAATTACATGTTTAAAAACTTTTCGTAACAGAACTGAGTATTGGTTCACTTCTTTCATCAGCCAAGCATTGACACTGCTGGATTTTAAATAGTGACAAATTCTACGTCCGATGTTTGGGTTTGCTTATAAATCCTAAGCTACATACTAGGTATCCAACTTAATACACACCTGCTCCTTTAGTTTTACACCCGAAAACCACATTGGTACCTTCCCGTGTATCCACCAGTAACCGGTTACCGGCTCTAAACAAACTTTACCACAAAAATATATATATGCTATCGTGGCGTATCATATCGTAATTATCGCTCTTTTTCTTGTTAGGCAGGTATCTACTTCTATAGTATCAGCAAAACCTACTTACTCACTTTTCTATGCCTATTACCTCTACCATATCCTATAAACAGGGCTATACACCAAAGTAGGAAATCATTTGTAAATAATTGTACTTATATTAAATATGTAACACCATTTTTATGACCAAGTTTCTGTATTGTTTTACATAATAGGCTAGCCTTTGACCACTAGATCTCTAGAGGGTAGGTAGGTACCTATCTCTCCTGTTAGTTATGATGTGGCCGAAGGTATTGACAAAGCAGAGCCTTAAAATTCGAATGCCGGGCGGATCGTTGGTGCTTGATTACAGATTTTCTAATGAAGGGTGGTAGCTAGCCAGGCGAGCATAAATAAATGTCCTACCACCATGATTAGGCGCACTTCTCATCTTACTTGACAATCATACATTAGACTTAAAATACCTACCACATCCCGTGTAAGGTAAAACCGAGGTATCCTAACCACAAGGCCTTGGTGTCTCTATACTAACATTTATCGTATAAAAAAGCAGTAGGTATACATACTCTAAGTAATATTTTTCCTTTCTTTATATGAACCAGTGGACTTACGTGAGCTTTGCCAACTTTCCTATTTTACTTAGCTATACAACAATAAGTCACATGAAAGTATCCGATTAAAATTAAACAATCAAGAGCGTCTTGTAGGTACTCGCATATCAAGTATCCGTACTAAAACAGAATGTAACATAGAATCGTTATTTTTTTAAACACAGTTCGAGATCCTTAGCATAGTAGAAAGTCTTTCTACTATGTCGTATGTAGGTATAGTAGAAAGAGTGGTCTTTCTACTATGTACTAAGTGAGAGTGACCTGCACTTGCCGGGTTTTTATTATTCGTTGATGTAATTTAGATATTCGTCTATAATCAGATCAAGGTTGACTGACGTTTGTATGTATTTCCGTTTTTATGATCATGCAGAAACAACAATTAAAACACGTTTCTTGTATCCTTTTATCATCAACTTTTTGTTATTATTATTATTTATAGGACAACAATCACACATTATTCTGCGAAAATTTCAACCGACTATTAACGTACCAAAGATAAACCCTTTAAAAGTCGGACGGCTTGCCGAGACTTAGGTTCTCATTTTCTAATAAGGAGCCCTAACAATGTAAACATGCAATAAAGTATTCATATAAGATACTTAAAGAAACCTATCTGTTTCTACATAGCTCGGATAAAATGCTCTACTAAATCATAGAACTTAGATAGTATAAACTTAACATTAACTCTACTACCAGTTCTTCCACTAACAAGACGTGAACTAAAATAAGAAGCTCTTTTTGTCATGGTTTATCTATGTATTCTATACCATTACACACTTCGTATACGTTACAACCGGATCAACACAAAACATATATTTTTTAATAGCCCAAACTCGTAGCTTTGCATTCTTCATGTGGCTTAACTAGATCTACAGGTTTTTTGTTACTACCATGCTGGCCAATTTTCGAACTTTGTTTATGTATGGATCACCCGATGAACGTTTAGTTAGACTTTTATTATTATGTTGTGCCACAGAGTATTCAATAGATGTTATTGTGACGTGACAAGCTCGAGGCCCACCTGTTGTTAAGCGGACTAACCTCTGCCTATAACAGATGCATTTCGTCACATGTCACGAGTTGCACAGCGCCCGTCACCTTGAGACATAGTTTTTAAGTCTCATGCGACTGTGAGTTCACTGGCTCTCAAGGACTGCTGCCGGAACACACCGTTAGGTGCTTGGCGACAGATTTTCTAAAGTAGGTGGTCGCTAGCCAGGCGGGCATTCGCAAAATGCCCTTCCACCATGCGGTGAAGCTCAAGCCCGTGGCGGGATTCGAACCATGGAAATGCGGCACGGCAGTCCATAGCCAATGCCACTGAGCCATCAATGCTTCATAAAGCAGAATTAACCTTCGAGAGATCGAGATAGCAAACAGTGTCATTGACAAGTGTGGTGTACCTTTACCCTTTGGTAGGCCTTGTTTGTAAACTGTGCCTTAATGTGAGTATAAATACTCATGGCACTTAAAGTAAACCATTAATTAAAGTAAGTAAATAAATTATATACATAAACTATGATTTTTTGGTTAGAAAGTACTGTACTGTATCAGCCGGAAAGTAGACTGCTGAACACAGCCTCCACCAATATGGGGGCATTTGCCATAATCCCCACGTTTGGCAGGTGGCTTGGGGAACGTCGTGTGATATACCAGCATTTTTTTTATGTTATTGTTATGGAGGAAGCTCGAGGCACAACTGATGTTAAGCGCACTAACCTCTGCCTAGAACAGATGCATTTCATAACAAGTGACAAATTGCACTGCGCCTGTCACCTTGACACATAGCTGTTAAGTCTCATGTACCTGTAATTTCACTGGCTCTCAAGGACTGCTGCCGGAACACACTGTTAGGTGCTTAGCGACAGATTGTCTACTTGAGGGTGGAAGCTAGCCAGGCGAGCATTCCCAAAAATGCCCTTCCACGACGTGGTGAATCTCAAGCCGGCGCGGCGGTGGGGATCGAACCATGGACCTGCGGCACGGCAGTTCATAGCTATAACAGCTCGGCTATCATCGCTTCATAAACAATTACTAATAGTTTATTACAATATTGTGAGAAACTGAGTTTCAAATCGGTCCACTATCAGCGATAACTATATTGCAACGAATGCTTACTCTAATTTATAAAATACATATTAGATTTAGATAAAGCACTTTAAAACCGATACAGCATTTTAATATTGTTGTTTGCAATAACGCCTGCTTGGCGAATTACTTTACAAACAAAAAATAAAAAGAGCCAAAAAATTTGGATGGACGCGGGTTCGAATCCTGCACATGACTATATTTTTTCTCTCGTAAAATTTGTAATTTTGTAACCGATACAGCATATTAACTCACTCACAGGAAAACTACACGGGCCAATATCTAGGGAGGAAAATGTTATCTCTTTCGGGTTTTAATTTAACAAGGACACTCGCTTATTAGCACAAGCTTGTTGTTTTCGAGACTTCAGTATTGTATTTTAAATTCTTTAATATAATTTTAATGTTTAACTAAGTGGCTCTGAGCTGAAGAACTCGCGACTGATATATGTTTTTTTTATGTTATCAACCCCCATATCGCCACAACTTTGAAAAAAGTCCAAGAAATGAATTGACGAAAACATCCATATAATTATTTAATCTGCTCACAAAAAATCTCAAGGATAGATTGGGAAATGCAACCTGTAAAGGGAAAACAGCCGGACAGACACCAAACCCTTTATTGACAAAGCTGATGCTCTCGCTCGGGCATTTTTTATTTTTATTGTGGTGTACTTAGTTTCTTCAAAAATGCAGGCGACTGTTTGTGTATGCCTGCTACCCCGTATTTAAGATACTAGCGCTTGGAATATTCTGTATAACAAATAATTTGAATGTGTTCCAAAGTTAAAAAGTACCTACTGTGTTACTGTGTTCTATTAGTAACAGTTAAAATATTTTAAATTAAGACATAATCAATCATGTGAATTTGATATTATCGAATGCTGCGTAGATTAACCACAAAATGTGCGGAATGGGAATGAGCAGCATGATACTCACGTAGACGGAAATTTTGGGTTACTCGGCGCGTTTTTTAACACGACTGCCCAAAAATAGAGTGTTATGCTTTCAGGGCTCATGTATGTTAGTGAGTTTTTAATTCAACAATAACTTAACGGGATTTCAATGTATGAGATATCGTTAGATTCGTATTGATAGAGCACGTGACATTTGTTAAGTACATAAAAAAAATAGCGGACTTAAGATGCATATATAGACATTTTGTGAGATAAAAAGAAAACTTCCAATCCCGTCGCGTGGGGTATCACAATGTATTTAGGGCTTTCAAATATGATTCCATAAATACATATTTATAATTTTCAGTTTTGATTTCAATGGAAGGACGTTTAACGATAATAAATAATTTGTTATCGGGTTTTTAATTTATTTAATTATACTTGTTGCCCTTTTTTGTGCGTGCGGTATGCCTTTATTAAAAAAATATACCATACTACAGCTACTACAATAAATCATTTAGACAATCTATAAGTCATTGCAGACTCACAGGCAGTCCAAATGCTCCAGCTTTTGTTGCCTTATTACCTTTCCTTATATATATTGTCCAATGAGACGATATCAATGAAATCGAGGATTTTTCCGACTCTCAGTATGTATCATGATTAAATCAACCTATTTTTACAACGGTGGACAGGTACTTACACAGTACTTGTAGGTAGGTATAGTATATTATGTGAACAAACATCAAGGCTCCAGAATTGAAAGGCTGGTTACAAAGCATCCGTCACGGTGGCAGCGGTCACGGTCCAGATACGTGCCCACTGTGAGAGAAACCTTACGCGGGGCAGCCACAATGGGCTTCTGTATACAGGTTCCGAGATATATGTTGGAAGTACCCAGACTATAAAGTATTTAATCCAGTACATACATTACGTACATTTAATATGACATTACAAAAATGTAAAAAAAAAAACTTAACCGACTTCCACTCATTCTAGAAATGTGCTCGGTTGATGGCAATACGGATGGGCCCAAAACATAACATGCGAAACGAGGGAGACCTCTGCCTGCCACTGTGGGAAGAAGCAAGGAAAAGAGTGAAGTTATAAATAAAAACCACATAGTTACCTACAAAATTTTTATTTCGAGACCAGCAGAGTTTGAATCGTCGTTCTTCTAGATCTTATCCTCAACTTCTTACTGGAATGAAAGAACACCTCGATATCCTCGATCCTTTATATATTTTATATACACGCCTTTAAAAAAAAACCAAAAGTGATGCATCAATTAATACGAAATTGATTAATTAGATACTAAATTGATAAATTACGAGTAATTGTATAGGTATTTTGATCAGCGTGGTGTCAGCAATTTGATCACACGTGTTTTTTTCATTTCGTGAAGCAATGATGGCCGAGCGGTAATAACTATCTGTGGACTGCCGTACCGCAGGTCCCTGGTTCGATCCCCACTGCCGGCTTGAGCTTCACCGCATGGTGGAAGGGCATTTTGCGATTGCCCGCCTGGCTAGCTACTACCCTCAAGTAGACAATCTGTCGCCAAGCACCTAACGGTGTGCTCTGGTAGCAGTCCTTGAGAGCCAGTAAAATTACAGGCACATGAGACTTAACAACTATGTCTCAAGGTGACGGGAGCAGTGCAATTCGTCACTTGTGATGAAATGCCTAGGCAGAGGTTAGCCCGCTTAGAGCTTGTTCCATCACAATAACATTAAAAAAAGTAGCGACGACTAAGCGCTCTGAAATAAATAAACTCATTCCCAATAAATAAACAACACCTTTTTTCGGCTTATTCCACTCAACCCCAAAGCCATTGTTCTCAAAACTCTGCGGTCCATACATTCATTCCACCTTGAACCCCAAAGCGATTTTAGGTATAAAATTAATTTAAGAAATATTTTCATACTTCAATTCCACTTGAACCCCAAAGCAGTTTTGGTAGAGTCAACAGAAAAAATTCAGGATGCATAAATTAAATACATGAGTTTTAGAGGCTTATAAGACACATATAATCATTGGTCTATAAAAACGATTCACCATAAAAATATAATTTAAAACTATGCTATAAACTAGAAATAAAATGGGTCAAAGACAAAATCACAGCTTCAGATTAGAATTTCTTAAAAGTACACTAATTCGACAAATATAAAATCACAGCTTCAGATTAGAATTAATTAACAGTAAACTTATTGCTAAAAATATAAGAGATCACAGCATCAGGTTAGAATTTCATAATAGTATACTAATTCTATAAATATAAAATCACAGCTTCAGATCAGAACTACTTAACAGTAAACTTATTTCTAAAAAAATAAAATCACAGCTTCGTCGTCATCGCATCGGCAAGTGATTTTTTTCCTAGTTGTGCAATTATCGCTTTCATATACATTTTGACTTACTGACTCTACTTCTAATTCTTGGGGTTTGAGTGGAAACATTTACAGCATTTTTAATCTTACCTACAAATCATCTTGGGGTTGAAGTGGAACCATTTTTGGGGTTTAGTGGAATAAGCCCTTTTTCACCACGATCCGGCAATTTATAATTTTCCGCTTAAGATCGGTTAAGCTCGATCCGTCACACTTTATGTTTTATTTATCTACAAGCGTAAATTTTTATCGTTTTTAATCGGATTTCGCAAGTCGTTTGGTGATTATCTGTTTTTACCTGCCTGGAAAGTGGAAAGTAGTTCATTACTTTTTTGGATTATTTCTGGTTGATTCTACAAAAGTTGGCTAACTTTTAGCCTTTTTTGTTTAAATGATTTTTATTATGACATGAATAGATAGTTATTAAAATCAATATTATTATTCTGATCGGGCCTGACACAATAAATATTACAAAATTATAAATTAACTTGATGTTTTTTTACTGTACTTTATTACAATTTATATTACGACTAAAATAAATAACTCAAACTATTTGTTTAAGTTTTAATATTATTATTTTTTGCAATAACGCACGCCTGCCATTGCGCAGGCATTCGTTAAATTGCGTTACAAATTTACGAGAGGAAATATTATAGTCATGTGCGGGATTCGAACCCGCGTCATCTACCCACGACCCGGGTTCGAATCCCGCACATGACTAAAATATTTCCTCTGGTGACTATTTTTTTTATTGACGCCTTTGCTCTAGAGGAGTCATCAATGCGCATCAATGATAATTATTAACAATTGAATTTCATTATTGGACGATATCGCCTCCACTTTATACGTAAGGGATAAAAATACTTTTTTGCTTGTTTTTGTAGCAAGCTAATTAGGACTATTTTTACTGTAACATATTCCGTATCTCTTTTGTTTGTTAATAATTTTTCTCGAGTGAGTTTTGTTAATTTTTATATCGCATAATAGTTTTTCTTTTCTACTGACTTAAAAAAAGGAGGAGGCAATTCGTCTGTGTTTTTTTGTATGGGATTATTACGGAACAAGCACTACGCCCACCTAGTATTAAGCGCGAACCTCTTCCTATAACAGATGCAGTTCGTCACAAGTGATGAACTGAACTGCGCCCCTCACTCTGAGACATAAACCTGCAATTTCACCGGCACCAAAACATTAGTTAATTTATAATGTAACGAAACTTATACAACAGCTACTGAATGAAATATATTAGATTATCTATTCACTGATGGCATCCAGTTAAACCTTATTTTTGTAGAATCGCCCAGTACAATCATGCGAGAGGAAAAGTTGTATGGAAATCCATTTCTAACGCGTATAGCGGGAAGAAAATGTATATGAAAGCGTGATTTTAATATGTATCTCACCTATTTTCATATAAGTATAATAATGTCAAAACATAAAAACTAGTCACTAAGTACATAAAATGATTCTGGCCGCTAACTATATGTAAGAAAACAAACAAATTATTATCAAGTAGATTGTACCACAAGGGAGCAAAAAATCATTTTTGGGACGAGAGCGCTTTTTATATGGAATCCAGAGCGGAGTGAAGGATTCTATAGATGAATTCTAAGCGCAGCGTGGGATTCAATATTCCTACTTCGCCCGAGCATAGATAAATGAATAGGACTATTTCTATATGGCCCGAGGAAAAAATAATTTTGCGACCGTGTGATACCTATATCTACTTTCATCCCCCTATGAGAAAACCAAATAAGACACTTTTAAATAGTACATTCATGAATACTATTGTATTATATAAATGGTCCATACATTTATTCATTAGTTATTCTTGGTTAAAATTAAAGTAAAGTAATAATAATAATCCCGTGGGGTGTCGCGCTAGAATGTCACCCCCATCTCTACCCGTGGGTGTCGTAAGAGGTGACTAAGGGTAACACCAGAAGGTGGGCAACAGCACTTTCTGAGGAACTGATATCTCACACTACGATCTTAATTATTTTTCTAAAAAGGATAAATACTAATAATAACAAATATTTTAAAAGTATTTTAAGAAAACATCAAATTAATTATTTAATAAAACACTTAAAAAAATCTTTATAAAAATTATATATATCTAGTGACAATTCCGCCTAATTTCCTGATATGCCGACGTGACGTCACGAACGCCACGCAGTGATCGAAATAAAGTGCATCGAGTCTCGAGACCTCCTGAGGATGCTTCGTTTAGAAGCGAAACGCGTCGAATACTCTTCCGGTTTGGCTGCGTGGCGTTTGTGACGTCACGTCGGCTTATCAGGAAATTAGAAATTTATAGAATTAATTTCCTGATATACTTATATAATATAGATATATATAACTTTTATAAAGATTTTTAAAGTGATTTAAAAAATTAATGTGATGTTTTTTTTTTTGCTTTTTTTTTACCGGCGGTATGCCTTTATTAACCAAATACTCCAAACTATATACAACACTACAGCTACTACAATAAAAGCATTTGGACTCATAGGCAGTCCAAATGCTCTAGCCCACTATCAGTTGGCAGCGTACCCAGCATGCTGGCAGCATTGCCATGTTTTCTTAAAATACTTTCGAAATATTTGTTATTATTAAATATGGATTTCCGCAAATTACCACCTGAATCATTACGATACATACTAATTTAACTAATTTAATTCTAATATAACACTTTATATGACACTAGACTGGAACTGAATACATTTTTTTCTTGTTTGAAGTTGTTTATTCATATAGTTAGCACCTTTTTACTTCATGAAAACCAAGAGTGAGTCCCGAATTTGGAACTTTTTGTTAGGTGAGTCGTCATCTTCAGTCTCAATCAAGGTTGGGAACCGTTGGTTTTTAGGGTTCCGTATCCAAAGAGCAAACCGGAGCCCTATTAACGGGACTGCTGTCTAATGTATGTCCATTCGTCCGTATGTCACTAGCTCGTGAACGGAATTACAATACAATTGACTCAAAGACGACAGTTTGACGAGAAATTCGATAACATATTTAATCAGAGGGCTCCATTATATGCGAAAAAGGCCGAATATAGAGTCTAGAACATATAAGTATATTATCTAAAAAAAAATAAGAAATGGGGTCCGTCAAAATAGAACATCTTAGACCATTTGTGTTACGGGGACTCTCGAACTAAACAATGTTGAAAACTTTAACAAAAAACCCGACTTTAACCGGAATACATTTTGAAACAAAAAAAATACAAAAAAGTAAATAAATCAAATCATTGTTTACAGTTCCTTTTGTTCATTTTACATCGAGTAGAGAAAATGAGAATATCATCAATGGGTATGTTCCATTAGTCGCTAAGAACGTTATTTTCGATAATTTTGATCACAATCTGCGTCTATGGTTGTGATCACGTGATCGTTTGTAACTGTCATACCCGTTCCATTTTTGGATAAGAACGCTAAGAATGCCACTAAAATTTGCCACTTCTGTCACTTTTGACATTAGATGTAGCGTTCAAGGCAAAAATAACGCCAAGACCCATGTGGAAAACTTTTTGGGAGTGTGATCGTTTTTAGCGAATCTCACGCAAATGGTACGCACCCAATGTAGTCGAAGCCTATTAAATACGCATTATTAGAGATAACTCAAATACTACTCGTCAGATCTAACGGAAATGTGCATGGTGGAAGGGCATTTTGCGAGTTCCCGCCTGGCTAGCGACCACCCTCAAGTAGAAAATCTGTCGCCAAGCACCTAACGGTGCGTTCCGGCAGCGGTCCTTGAGAGCCAGTGAAATTAAAGGCACATGAGACTTAAAGAACTATGTATCAAGGTGACGGGCGCCGTGCAATTCGTGACGTATGACGAAATGCATCTGTTATAGGCAAAGGTTAGTCCACTTAACATCAGGTGGGCCTCGAGCTTGTTCCGTCACAATAACATAAAAAAAAAAACAAACAAAAAAAATAATTAAATGGGACCACATAATGTGATAAGCACCAGCTATCTAATACAAAAGAAAACCTCAAAATCGGTAACAGTAGGTATAATTACTAAGTTAATAAAATATTACATAATTTTATCGAATTATTGTCAGTCGGTTAACTATGTAGGATTCTGAAATCTAGGTATGCTTAGTACAACATTCTCGATTTCGAAAGTGACGATTTATAATTGAGTTTAGCTGCGATCAAACTAAGCCATTTATTTTAGTAAAGATCATAAGCGCTATCAATTAGGTACAGTATTTTCTCGTATACCTACATAGGTACAACTGGAAATAAATCATAATTAAAGTACCATAATCGCAACCCAACTGGTGTTCATTATCTAATAAGGTAACCACAATTTGTATGTCATGCGATAAACTAAGGTTCCGTACAGATTGCAGCTTAAAAATCTATAAAGGATAGTAATATTTTTTTGTTATATTTTTATTTAATTTTATATTATAATTATATTATAACTAGCAGCCCGCCCCGGCTTCGCACGGGTATAAAAAAAAATAATTATAATATTTTTTACACAAAAGCATAAACCCTTCTATTTAAGTCAGGTTACTAAGAAAAGAAAATAATAATGAATGTTTTTTTTTTTTTTTTTTATGAACTTTAATTTATATTTGTTTTTTGTTCTAATGTTTTTTTATCACGCAAAATCAGTTACATCTTTTTGCGCAGTTTGATAAAAACTATCCTATGTTCATGCCCGTGTCTCAAACTATTTCCATACCAAATTTCATCGGAATCGGTCCAGTGGATCGGTTATCGCGCAAAACCATTAACCTCTTTTTTCGCAGTTGGTTAAAAACTATCAGATGTTCATCCCCGTGTCTCAAACTACTTCCATACCAAATTTCATCCGAATCGGTCTAGTAGATCGGTTATCGCGCAAAACCATTAACCTCTTCTTTGCGCAGCTGGATAAAAACTATCATATGTTCATCCCCGTGTCTCAAACTATTTCCATACCAAATTTCATGCGAATCGGTCCAGTGGATCGGTTATCGCGCAAAACCATTAACCTCTTTTTTGCGCAGTTGGATAAAACCTATCCTATGTTCATCCCCGTGTCTCAAACTACTTCCATACCAAATTTCATCCGAATCGGTCTAGTAGATCGGTTATCGCGCAAAACCATTAACCTCTTTTTTGCTCAGTTGGATAAAAACTATCCTATGTTCATCCCCGTGTCTCAAACTACTTCCATACCAAATTTCATCCGAATCGGTCCATTGGATCGGTTATCGCGCAAAACCATTAACCTCTTTTTTGCTCAGTTGGATAAAAACTATCCTATGTTCATCCCCGTGTCTCAAACTATTTCCACACCAAATTTCATCCTAATCGGTAGAATAGATCGGTTATCGCGCAAAACCATTAACCTCTTTTTTGCACAGTTGGTTAAAACCTATCCTATGTTCATCCCCGTGTCTCAAACTATTTCCATACCAAATTTCATCCGAATCGGTCTAGTAGATCGGTTATCGCGCAAAACCATTAACATCTTTTTTCGCAGTTGGTTAAAAACTATCAGATGTTCATCCCCGTGTCTCAAACTACTTCCATACCAAATTTCATCCGAATCGGTCCATTGGATCGGTTATCGCGCAAAACCATTAACCTCTTTTTTGCACAGTTGGTTAAAACCTATCCTATGTTCATCCCCGTGTCTCAAACTATTTCCATACCAAATTTTATCCGAATCGGTCCAGTGGATCGGTTATCGCGCAAAACCGTTAACCTCTTTTTTGCGCAGTTGGATAAAAACTATCCTATGTTCATCCCCGTGTCTCAAACTATTTCCATACCAAATTTCATCCGAATCGGTCCATTGGATCGGTTATCGCGCAAAACCATTAACCTCTTTTTTGCGCAGTTGGATAAAAACTATCCTATGTTCATCCCCGTGTCTCAAACTATTTCCATACCAAATTTCATCCGAATCGGTCTAGTAGATCGGTTATCGTGCAAAACCATTAACCTCTTTTTTGCACAGTTGGTTAAAACCTATCCTATGTTCATCCCCGTGTCTCAAACTATTTCCATACCAAATTTCATTGTAATCGATCCAGTAGTTTTAGAGCCTATTCAATGCAAACAAACAAACAAACAAACAATCAAATCTTTCCTCTTTATTATATTAGTTTAGAAGTTTAGATTTATAATATTTATTTATAATAAAATATTTATTTAAATGAAATAGCTTTTATTTTGATAATTTACAACATAGAAATACTGAAACAAAAACTACATAAGTTGCTCTAAGTGGCCACCTCCAACTTGTAAGCAAGTTAAGAATATGATATTTTTTTTAACACGTAGAGAATATCTCTACATAAAAAACAAAATGGCTGCCACATTGAGGTGAGGGGGTTTGGACCCGAGTGTATAGTGTTTTTTTATATATAAAAATGACGAAATATAAGTATCTAAAATATCGCTAGTCCTTGACACTGTATAGAAATCAAAAAAATATTCCATATAAATATCGACCTATAAAATTTCACGCGAATCGGTAGAGAAATGCGACCTGTAGAGCAGAACAAACGGAAATCTGGAAATCAACAAAATATTCCATATAATTATCGACCCCTAAAATTTCACGCGAATCGGAAGAGAAATGCGACCTCAGAACAAACGAAAATCTGTACGTCCGTACACACATACGAAATCATTTTTGACGAAGACGCCTCGCTCACCCTTCGAGCTCGCTTGGTCAAAAAGCATTCATATATTTTGTGTACCTCGTAGCACAGAATAAAAAGGCTCGTAGTCAGCTCTAACGATCAGAATTCAATTTCGTATAAAGATAAGGTTTTGCTGTTTACGATTATAGGCGACTTTTCTGAAAAAACTATTGTATATTAGTTACTTAGTTAAGAATCGATAGAGCCTACAAATTGTCAAATAGCGCCATCTCGTGTTTTTTTGAGGTAGGTTGTTTCTGATGTTACGTATGTCAAAACTGTGAGATGGCGTTATGAAAAACGTTTAGTAAAGCTCGGTCGGTTGTATGGCCTCTTCCCTAATGGGTGGTGAATGGCTTTTGAAGCAGTGATGGCTCAGTGGCATTAGCTATGGACTGCCGCGCAGCAGGTCCATGGTTTGAATCCCGCCGCGGGCTTGAGCTTCACCGCATGGTGGAAGGGCATTTTGCGAATGCCCGCCTGGCTAGCGACCACCATCAAGTAGAAAATCTGTCGCCAAGCACACAACGGTGTGTTCCGGCAGCAGTCTTGAGAGCCAGTGAAATTACAGGCACATGAGACTTAACAACTATGTCTCAAGGTGACGGGCGCAGTGCAATTCGTGACTTGTGACGAAATGTATCTGTTATAGGCAGAGGTTTGTCCGCTTAACATCACGTGGGCCTCTAGCTTGATCCGTCACAATAACATAAAAAGAAAATGCTGTTTATGTGATCTGTAGCTAAAAATGCATAAAACCAATCATTATTTATATTATTTATACCATTTTTGATAAGCGACATAAATTATGTCAGATATATAATGTATAAACGCATTGAAGTCTTTTACTTGCGAAAACGACTTCAGCGCGCTCTATCGTGCAGTGCACATAATGTGTTAGGTGAGGTTTCATTGTTGTTGCCTGATTGTCGTACAATCTTAAACTGGTGGATTGTTCTGGGGGCCAACTCTCTTCTCTTATAGTAGTAATAACTTAATCTTACTGCAAAATTTTATACCTCCACGTCAATTGAGCAAGCTCACAAACGGTAATGGAATCGCTCGGCGCTTTGATGACGTCACAACAAATTGTTCACTCTATTCGTATACTCTGACGTGACATTTGATACGAAGTATTACTGTTCCAACGACAAATCCGTCGTGTTCATCCATCGTAAAAAAGTTGCTTTCTAGCAGCGGGTGTAAACTTGATTTTGACTAATTTGCGATAAAATTGGGTTAAATTAATGTATAAATTAAGTGCAATGATTTTATTTCTATTATTATTTAAAGTAAATGCAGCAAAATTATTTCATAAGTGAAACTATTAAAAGTTACAGACAGCTGTTGTGCAGCATACAATGAAATGTCGTAAAACTATGGTAAAACCGTTTCATAACATCGTAGTTCGGAGCAGTGTGAGCGGGATAACGCTATATTATAAACATCTTATATCTCACTTGCACATCAATGATACATGTTTCATTCGTTCTTTAAGTAGGACCAAACCAATATTGATTGACGCGATTGTGGGTCGGTGATAGTTCATGTCTGGGAATGATTATTTTAAGCATGAAACAAAACGCTAATTTTTTATGATGGTTTCGTAAAAGGTGGGAGTTGGCCCCCTGTACAATGTTGCGAACTAAATTATACAATTAATTAATTATAATAACAAAATTTTATCTATCTGAATTCTGACGGTAGCAACAAATACGCAAACTCTATATGTTACAGAAGATTTTGATATGAATTAGTAGTAAGGATAATAATTGCTAATCAAAAAAGTGAAATGGATAATGGGAATGCTGCCCGTATGCTGGGCACCTTGCCAACTGTTTGTGGGCTGGAGCATTTCGACTGCATGTAGGCTTGCAATGCCCTTAAGGTTGCCTAAGTCGTAGTAGTAGCTGTAGTATTGTACATAGTTTGTAACGACTTGTCAAAAAAGGCATATCGCCGTTAAAAAGTAGTAGTGTTGTATACACTTAGTTTGTAGTGTGTTGACAAAGACAGAATACATAAAAGGTTTTCTACAAATTATAAAATTGGTTAGATTTTAATGGAAAATGTGTATTATATCAAGTATTAATAATTAAAAGTAAGTCTTCAAAAAACAGACGACAGAATCCTGTAGTAGTATCAAATATTATTTAATAAAATATTTTCAAATAGATGGTAGTCTTAGAAAGGTTGGTCTCCCTACTAATAGAAACCACAATGTACGTGTCGCATTACAGCTTGGCGCAACCGCGATAACAAGCTAAGCTGTGTCGAAGACGCAGAGTGCAAGCCGCTCGAAATTATAGCTCGCTTTCTAAAGCACTTTCTGCAGGCTGCAATCATCTCAGTTATTGAGAAATGTGATATTGCGATTATCTTGTAACAGCATTAGAATAGCTTTGAAGCGCTTCCTGCGTAGCTTTGAAGCAGTGATGGCTCAGTGGCATTGGCTGACTGCCGCGCAACAGGTCCATGGTTCGAACCACGCCGCGGGCTTGAGCTTCACTGCATGCTTGAAGGGCATTTTGCGGATGTCCACCTGGCTGCCGACCACCCTCAAGTAGAAAATCCGTCGCTAAGCACTTTACGGTGTGTTCCGGCAGCTGGCCTTGAGAGCCAGTAATTCTAGTTTAGGTCTGTTAACACCTTAGACCACACCATCACTTACAATCAGGTGAGATTGTGTTCAAAGGCTTTTACCTACCAGTAATAAAAAAAGCACGAGAATATAGCTTTGAAGCGCTCCTTGCTAAGTTAAGCAACGTCGCTGCAGTTCGACTTGGATAGATGACCGCTGGTGGCATTATACTATGTACTACTGCGCGTGCACGCGCTTCGGAGGGCACGTTATGCCGTCGTCGTCCAGGTTGTTGATACGGTAGCATTCTATCAAAAAAACTTAGAATTACTGGCTCTCAAGGACAGATGCCGGAACACACCATTAGGTGCTTGGTGACTGATTTTCTACTTGAGGGTGGTACCTAGCCAGGCTAATATTCGCCTATGTCCAACCAACATACTGTAACAACTGCCATCGTAAGGCTACAACCAGGACCCACGCCGACGGCTTAACGTTAACTATTTCGCTCTAAAAATCCGCCACTTTATTTATTAAGTTTTTTTTTCAATATTTTTTTCAATTATCTGACTAATGGATTTTTAAGACGAATATCTTCTAAAGATCAGCTGAGTGAATTCGCAGTTCGCACACATAATGCACACACACATATAATTACGCAACTAATTACCACGCTTGATCTTTAGAGGCCATAATTTAACTGTCAAAATCCATCCAGGCGATCCGAAGATATGAGATATTAAATAAATTCACAAACAAACATATTTAAATACAATTTCGCGCGGGAAACATAACCCTTCCTTGCCAGTCGAATAATTATCAAAAGCGTTTCGTCCAAGAACTTGATCGTGATCAACCGGCATCACTCAAGCTCGCGAACTATTTTTTATTTCATTGTTATGGACAAGCCCGAGGCCCACCTGATGTTAGTGGACTAACCTCTGTCTATAACAGATGTATTTCGTCAATAGGGACGAATTGGACTCCGCCCGTAATCCTGGGACATACAGTCTCATGTGCCTGTAATTTTACTGGCTCTCAAGGACTGCTGCACTGAGAAAACCGTCTTAAAGCTTAAATCAAATTTGACCTTTTACCGTTGAATTGTAACTACGTAAGATGAATTCACAACTCTTAAGATGATTTTCACCAATCAATAAAAATGTACCATGTTTTATAATAAACACAACCGTCAAAAACGCCTTCCGTAAAGTATTTTCAGAATTGCAACTTGTTATACGATAATAATTGCAGTATTGACCATAAAATATACCTTACTTTTACGGCGGTTTATATACGGTGATTATCACTATAACGTACGACTTAATCAGCCTTATCAAAAGTCAATATTTAAGTAAGACCACAAAATACACCTTAAATGAAGACGAAAAGAAACATTCGCCTTTACTGACCTCGTTTAACGCCTTCTAGTTGGAAGGCGTTTTTGTACGTATTTACGTTTGGTCGGTTTTTCGCCTTATACCATATAAATTGGCCGTCATTAGGGCGCTTTTGACTTTAGATTTTTCTCAGTGTGCCGTAACACACTGTTAAGTGCTTAGCGACAGATTTTCTACTTGAGGGTGGTATAGCTAGCCAGGCGAGCATTCGCAAAATGCCCTTCCACCATGCGGTGAAGCTCAAGCCGGCGGTGGGGATGAACCAGGGTACCGCCGCACGGCAGTCCATAGTTATTACCGCTCGGCCATCATTGCTTCAAACTTCACTCCTCAATTGCATCATCACCGTCACACACCAAATCATGAGTGGTGATTAAAAACCACCTATCAGATAAAAAATAAATACCTAATTAAACCTTTTTGTTACAGGTGGAGGGAAAAGTGAAGCCGGAAACCAAATAGTATTGTGATAAAGTGATTGTCATGCAATACCTAACTAAAGTATAAAAGTGATTCCAAAGAAATACTGTGATAAATATAATTAGTGATACATAATATAGTGATTAGTGAACTTGTTGCATCAACAGTAAACATGGGTAAGTTACGTATTATTGAACTTTACTAAACGTATATTACGGATGTATGCCTTTATTCATTATTATTTTGAAGCAATGATGGCCGAGCGGTAATAGCGATGGACTGCCGCGCCGCAGGTCCCTGGTTCGATCCCCACCGCGGGCTTGAGCTTCACCGCATGGTGGTAGAGCATTTTGCGAATGCCCGCCTAGCCAGGCGGATTTAGAGATTTTCTACTTGAGGGTGGTAGCTAGCCAGCTACCACCCTCAAGTAGAAAATCCTAGAAAATCTGTCGCCAAGCACCTAACGGTGTGTTCCGGCAGCAGTCCTTGAGAGCCAGTGAAATTACAGGTACATGAGACTTAACAGCTATGTCTCAAGGTGACAGGGGCAGTGCAATTTGTCACTTGTTCTGAAATGCATCTGTTCTAGGCAGAGGTTAGTCCACTTAACATCAGGTGGGCCTCGAGCTTGTTCCGTCACAATAACATAAAAAAAACCAGAAAACACAGCAAACATTCTTTTTTAAGTCATTGTGACGGATCAAGCCATAGGCCCGCCTGATATTAAGTGAACAAACCTCTGCCTATAACAGATGCATTTCGTCAATGACGAATTGCACTGTGTCCGTCACACTGAGAGGTATACAGTTGTTAGGTCTCATGTGCCTGAAATCTTGAAAACTACATACAACACTATAGCTAGCACAACAACAGCAACCTGAAGGTAATGGCAGGCCTACAGGCAGTCAAAATGATCTAGCCCACTACCAGTTAGCAGCGTGCCCCTTTAACCCGTACACTCTTTCTAAAAAACATGCTTTTTTGCCTTTTTGACACTCACTTCACACAAGCAAGATATAGAGTTTTACTTTTCTTTTTATTGCTGATATAAGCCTTTGACCACAATCTCACCTGATGGTAAGTGATCATGGGGTCGAAGGTATTAACAGGCTTAACCTAGAATTACATTACAGGCTCTCAAGGACAGCTGCCGAAACACACCGTTAGGTTCTTGGCGACATTTTCTACTTGAGGGTGGTCATTAGCCAGGACATTCGCAAAATGCCCTTCCACCATGCGGTGAAGCTCAAGCCCGCCGCGGCGGGATTCGAACTATGGACATGCTGCACGGCAGTCCATAGCCAAAGCCACTGAGATACCACTGCTTCAAACTTACTATATCTAATATATATTTGACAAATTGCACTGCCCCTGTCACCTTGAGACATAGCTGTTAAGTCTCATGTACCTGTAATTTCACTGGCTCTCAAGGACAGCTGCCGAAACACACCGTTAGGTTCTTGGCGACATTTTCTACTTGAGGGTGGTCATTAGCCAGGACATTCGCAAAATGCCCTTCCACCATGCGGTGAAGCTCAAGCCCGCCGCGGCGGGAGTCGAACTATGGACATGCTGCACGGCAGTCCATAGCCAAAGCCACTGAGATACCACTGCTTCAAACTTACTATATCTAATATATATTTTTATTAGTATTGAATTGATTACATCTGTTAACGGGTAAAAGTATTTTTAATATTTGATCATGTGCATTTTGTGTTCAAAAAAATGTATAGTTAAACCGTTTATATTCGTTAATACCGGGATTATGAAGAATTGTAGAATGTTTACCAAATCTACATAAGAGCGCAATAAAATTGTATTCCCTGATAATATTAAGTCACTCCTCTCCAGGTTAGGTTTGAACTTGAATTCCTCTTCAAAGTTATGCTTAAATCTTTTAAACTGCGCAACGGATTTTGATGCGGTTTTTTTAATAGATACAGTGATTCAAGAGGAAGGTTTATATGTATAATAACATCCATTAAATAGTGGAGAAATACTGTTATTTTTGAGGTTTCTAATGTGATGTCGTAAATAATTAAATTTTTTCCGCTTACATTGCAAACGCAGGCTGAACCCTACGAGATTTATCAAAATAATGTACTAAGTATTGTACACATTGAAAAGGTCTACAGAAAACTCCCCTATGGTATATGTCTATCTCTTATGGATATCCCACAATTATTTTTTTGTCATTTCCTTTTTCGACAATTAATGGCTAATTTTCGAAGCGATTTTAACCAATACAGCATGAATCCTTATCTAATTAAATACCTTAAATACATTGTTGATTTAATATACATCTATATAGCCCTTTATATCTATATACATAATATTATCGAAGATATTACAGATTTAAAAATTGCGGGACTTAGCGTTTGATTAAGATGTATTGATTCCCCGAATCCCTCTGATACCATCGGATTTACCCTTCCAATTTAAACGTTTACAGTTTCCGGTAAAGATATCTTTTGCAATGACCATTAATAAATCGCAGGGTCAAACCTTCAACTTTGGAGGCTTAGATTTGAGCGTTGACTGTTTTTCACATGGCCAACTGTATGTCGCTCTTTCAAGAGTAACCTCTAGAGAAAATATGTTTGTATTGTCTAATGACAAAAGAGCTGTGAACGTTGTATATAAAGACATTCTGCAATATATTAATTGTTGTAAAAATAAAATAAATAGGTAAAAATGTAAAAAGTAAATAAGTAAAAATGTAGTGTAAGAATTTAGATATTCCAAAGATATCAGGAAACCTACATGTTTTAGGGAAAGAAGAATAGTTTTACTCTAAATTTAACGCGTACGGGCCACGGGCACGGGCAGTAATGAATAAATTAAAACTACTGGATCGATTTTTATAATTTTTCAGTGAATGACATAGGCTATATATTATATACCCGTGCGAAGCCGGAGCGGGCCGCTAGTCTATAATAAACCATGAAATTTTTTTTTTCTTGGATTATTATAAATAAAACAGAAGTGAAAGTCCTTACTTATTTAAAATTATATTAAGGAACTCCTGTTCAACGATAACAAATTATCACGTCTTACTTTGGCTTAAAAATGTGACCGAGTCTTTAACAAATCCATGTGAAAATGTTAAATTCGGACAATCGCATCCGATTTTCACGCATTTCGGAGTAATATTTGTCGTAGCTGCTACGTAATAGCGCGCATTGATATCGCATCTTTATTTTATACGTGTTTTTTTTTCTGTTACTAGCTCGTATTCCACGACCAATTTTGACTTTCTCTCGCCACAAACTTAAACTACTATTGGTAGTTATATCTATGCTTTCACGTTAAAATGATAGGCGAACAAAGAGCTTTGAGTCATGTTCACATCAACTATCAGGTAATATATATTAACTGGCCGTCCGTGGTCTGTCAATATGACTGAAATACGACTCTACCGAATACTGCAGCTCTATTCTGAGTCGGATGAAATAATATCGATGCAAATTCCCGTCCAGCCGGCTTATCTAACCTTCTCCATTTGGCTAGGGAGACCCATTGGTGAGATGCCAGTAAACCGATTCGTAATCACAGTTTAAACCACAGAAAACACAAGTCTCCTTTTTCGATGTACAGTCGTACCATGTCGTACGTTCTATTACGTTGAGTAGTTTCGGAGTACTGTTGGTAGAATTGATGAGTACTTACAATCAAAACACTGCATTCAGTATTTTTTATTATTAGTTTGTAAGCACGTCCAGGGACCGTCTGTAATATAGCTCTGTGATCGATTGATCACAGAGTCGTCATATTATCCAGATCTAAGATGAATTCAACGTCCACTGTATTTAAGTAGTATGTAATACTAATTACTAACTAGTATTAGAAGAGACATGGTTTCGCTATGTGTATTCTATCGATTGTACAAAACTTCACCGAACCAATTTTACCATCACACGTCACGACACTGCACCGGCTAGATACTCATCTTCACATTTTGCAAGCTTGGATGTCCGCACCGTCCGTTTCAAGTGGTCTTTTAATGTGATACTACTTTTTTTTAATAATTATATTTTATTCAGCAAATAATAACAAATCCTATTTAAGCTAATATGGCATCAGTAATAATCCTAGATAGTCCTTCCCTCCTTATCCTTCATTCCCCATAACTACAAATCTACAACAGGGGGTCTTTTACAAAGCGGATTAACAGAGCCCGCAACGCCTTGACAGTACTGATGGTATTGCAGATATTTACAGGCGACGGTAGCCGCTTACCATCAGGTGGGAAGTGTGCATGTTTGACTCTTATCACATAAAAAGACAAAAAAGAAGTAAATACAATACACATTGCTTCACAGTAAGCTGGTAAAAAGGGTGTGTTGGATGTTTGTACGTACACTGCTCATTGGCCGATTTTTTTCCTGTAGACACCTTTTACGACATCACAGAGCACGATATGGAATAGTATTTTATTCTTAATTAGGAAGCTGTATTGCTACGTCAAAAAGAGGGCTCTACAAGATTACTTGTTGAGGCTCTATCTGGCGATACTCTATCTGAATTTGTATGTACACAGCTCAGAGTTTGTACGTACTTAACTATACTTACTTAGCCCCTAATCAATCAAATCATTCCCTCACAATTATTACAGTTCATTTATAACCTAATATTAACAAATATTTGAAGAAAATACTTAGTTTTTTTTTATAAAACACTTAAAAAATAAGCATAAAAAATATATATAGTGACAATTCCGCCTAATTTTCATGTTAGACGACGAGACGTCACAAATGCCACTCAGCAAAAATCGGAAGAATTTTCGACGCGTTCGCTTCTACTCGAAGCATCAGGTCTTGACTCTTCGAGCGCACGATCGAGACTGAATTAGTCTAACAGGAAAATTAGACGGAATTGTCTTAAGTGTTTTATTAAAAAGTTTAATTTAGTGTCTTCTTTAAATATTTAAAAATTATTGAATTCGGTTTTCCGCAAAGTAACGCCTGAATCTGTTCATTATCATTTATAGCATCATTATCAAATTAAGTGTATCGAAATGGGTCCCAGCTCGAGTCTGGATCAAAAATGTTTACCAAAACCAGAAGTAACAGATATAGTGTTCAGAATACTCCCGCAGACCCATGTGCAGTGACCCGAATGTTGCGCCGACGCACCTCTCACCGAGTATAATCAAGTTATAAGCTTATAGCATAGATAATATAATGATTACATGTAACTTTGGACCTATAGTACCACCAACTTAACTGTGCAGTTCGCGAGGGCGCTGCTAGTCAAGGAAATCAACTACAAACTGTCACAATGAAGGAATGTTGTAGTTCTTTTTTCTGCCGCCTGAACAGATAAGTTGGTGGGACTCTACTTTGGCTGCAGAGAGAATGCGTTTGACAGATTTTTTTTTTTGACGGAACGCATTCTCTCTGCGGCAGGACTGTAGGTCCAAAGTTACATGTAATCAATATATTACACTATCGAAGTTTCAGCTCACAGATTAACTAGTACTTGACGGAGTGCAGGGATGCCCACTTGTGGGTTCCGGTACAGTCCGTACAGCAGCAGGCCAGAAATAAAACTTGAAATTCATTGGACATGAATTTCACTCATCCTAAAAGGCTTTTCTACTTGGTGGAAACTTTTTCACCGGCGGTATGCCTTTATTAACAAAATACTACGAACTATATACAACACTACAGCTACTACAATAAAAGCATTTAGAAGTCTATAAGACATTGCAGACTCATAGGCAGTCTAAATACTAAATGTTGGTAACTACTTAGTCAGGTCAGAGAAATACTTAGTTATATTTCTAAATATGTTTTTTTTGTGAAGTAACAAGCGCGTGGCCCACCTGATGTTAAGCGGTATCCTCTGTCTATAACAGATGCATTTCATCACAAGTGACGAACTGCACTGCGCCCACCTTGAGACATGTTAAGTCACTGTTAAGTCTCATTTTGCCTGTTATTTCACTGGCTCTCAAGGACTGCTGCCGGAACACACCGTTAGGTGCTTGGCGACAGATTTTCTACTTGAGGGTGGTCGCTAGCCAGGCGGGCACTCGCAAAATGCCCTTCCACCATGCGGTGAAGCTCAAGCTCTGGGCGGGATTCGAACCATGGACCTGCTGCGCGGCAGTCCATAGCCAATGCCACAGAGCCATCACTGCTTTTTCTTTCCGGACGGAAATAAAAAATACATTCATTTGTGCTTTTTTAATCATTTGTAAATGTGATTTTCGCTCAGCAAGCACTAGTGTTTGTTAATCGTATTTAGTTTTATAAGGGTAGTGACAACATTTTGTAAAAGCACTTTATTCGGTCAGATGAAGTCTAGTAGTCTGGTTGATGACCGCGTGCTGTCCTCTATGACAGTTAAAGTGATACTTAGTTATTTGTATGCCGCAAAGTTGTTATGGTAGGGTATAGGTGCGAGTACTTGTATTGAATCCAAGTTTTAAGAAATAATTCCAAGTGGCCGCCGACCCGTCGGCAGGCCCAGATATCGGTGGATTGACGCTGTGGAGTCGGACCTGCGCGAGCTCCAACCTGGCAAGGGGCAGTGTGGGACCGAGACCGATGGCGTTCTCTTGTATCGGAGGCCAAGATCCACTTTGGGTCGCTGCGCCAGAGGAGTAAGTTATAGTACTGGTCTTGAATCCTGAGTAAGCGAAGAATCCCAGGATTTATTCATGAGCGAAGCGAGCGGTTCAAACAATATAGAATTCTGAGCGTACCGAAGGTTTCAAAGGCACGAGACATACAATAACTTTTCTGCCGAGCCCAACACACAATTTTTCACCTCACCACAGCGGGGAAAATAGAATTTTAGACTCAACACGCAACCAAAATTTCACCGATTTGGAATTCTCGGTATTTTAAATATGATGAAACTACGTTAGCATGGATACTAACGTAGTTTTCATTATAGCTACGAAGACACTGGCTAGTGTCTTCGTAGCTCTAATGAAATTATTAATTAGTAATAAATAAAACTGAGACATTTTTGCATTTCTTTTTATTTCTCATAGGTATATTTGACCACAAACTCACTAGATGGTAAGTGACGATGTGGTCGATGGTGTTAACAGGCTTAACATAGAATTACTAGTTACAAGCATTTTTTTTGCTTGTGACCAAATTTCACTTTGATCAAAATACGACGACCCATAGGCTGGTGTATATGTTCTATGCCATAGGAAAAGGGTTAAAACAATCCAGGTACATTATAATCTATAAATATAGAGGACACACGCCTATATGACGATTGCCTCTCTAACAAATGCCAAATCATTCTGAAGCCCAATTATTGAAACGATTAATTAGATAATAACAACAAACAAAAAGCTCCAGCTATTTTGAACCATGACAAATATGATGATTTCGAATATATTATGTCATTCAACACCATCACCTCGGCCACAGATAAGGTAACAGTTACTTCATATTTAGATTCATTGTTATTTGTTCATGTCACCGTCAGACACACCTACGAAGACAATTTAATTACGACTATGTATCATATTCATAAAGCATTTTTTTCATTCAAAATTCTCAATGCAACCATCGCTTCCAAAATATTAGATTTCTTGCAATTGGCTACAGAAAAACATCGATGCATGTTAAGTTGAAAGCATTAGAGCAAAAGTTCGTTGATCTTTTTTAGAGTTCCGTGATAAAACAAGAGACTATCGCATTAGTGAATAAGACTGTCGCAGTTTGAACAGGGCGTCAAGTCTGCTAATCAATATGAATCTATAATGGACTCGGTCAATTTTGACAGTTTTGGTAGTACTAACTTCATATCGTTCATATTGAGTCAATATTGATTCAATCTCGGTTTCATATGAAAACTAAACTAAATAATAAAATAATAATAACGAAATTGTTTTCTGCTTTTCCTTACTCGTCTCTTTTTTTTGCTGGCAATATCGTCAAACCAGCCTAGATTCATATATTCATAAGGGATCAGCAGAGTCGTCGCCCTTCTGTCTGTATGTATTACGTTAGTAAGTATGTATTAATTTTGTATTTGGTGTGTTTTCACAGAACGAGCGATCGTTCACGGTAGTTTTATTTAAAAACTAAGTATATAACCAGGACAGAGTGGAAGACGTAATAAGTAATAACCGTCACTGTGACGCATTTTTTTTATGTTATTGTGACGGAACAAGCATCAGGTCCGCCTAATATTAAGCGTATTAACCTCTGTCTATAACAGATGCATTTCGTCATGTGACGAATTGCACTGCGCCGGTCACACTGAGACGTACAGTAGTTACGTCTCATGTGCCTATAATTTCACTGGCTCTCAAGGACTGCTGCCGGAACACACCGTTAGGTGCTTGGCGACAGATTTCCTACTTGAGGGTGGTAGCCACAAAATGCCCTTCCACCATGCGGTGAAGCTCAAGCCGGGGCGCGGCGGTGGGGATTGAGCCTGTATGTTTATTACGTAAGTAGGTATGAATTTATTTTGTATTTGGTGTGTTTTCTCTGAACGAGCGATCAATAACAGTAGTTTTAATTAGAAACTAAGTATATAAACACGACAGAATGGTAGACATAATAAGTATTTACCGTCATAATAAGTATTTGATGCGTTAAATGCACAAGATTGGCACTATTCTTCCTATAACATCATAAATAATCTTCTTCCCTTCGTACTAAGCACTTATTTTTGCCTAGCGTGTTCTTATCTGCCGACTATGTGTGAGTATTACGAGTAAAACTCACACTAGGTACTGGTATTTTTCCGCCTCTTATGACATCTACGGGAGAAATGCGGAGATAATATTCTAGCCCGGCACCCCACGTAAGTGCGTAGTATAAAGCAATAATAGTTTTTTTTTTTTTATGCTTGATAGGATAGGCATTGACCACTATCTCACCTGATGGTAAGTGATGATGTGGTCGAAGATGTTGTTCAGGCTAACCTAGAAGTACTGGCTCTCAAGGACAGCTGCCGGAACACACCATTAGGTGCTTGGCGACAGATTTTCTACTTGAGGGTGGTAGCTAGCCAGGCTGGCATTCGCAAAATGCCCTACCACCATGCAAAAATAGATTACGATTACAGTCAACAGTGGGAGTTTGCTAGATCTCGCCAGCTCCAAAACTCCATCAAAATCATAACATTTTGGAAAAGTTGAGTATGGAGCTTACGGAACTCAGCCTGCTTTGCTACACTTCCACTTGGTCATTTGTTACTTATTTGAACTTTTAACTCGGAACCTTATGTCGTTTCTGATAAGGTTGTTATTTTTACGTTTGTTTTTTGGGTGACTCCGTATTTTAGGGCACCCACACACGATCATCAGGCGTCTCTACATGGGACCATAAATTAGCATAGACACCTACTAGCTGCTAATATCGTCACTTTAGCAAAGACAAAAATAGTTTTGACGCCAAAAAAGTGGCGGTCGGTATGATTGATGACTTCTTGAAGTGATAAAGTGGCTATATTTTATAAATAATTCAAAATTTATAAATTATAGTACCTATAGGCATAAAGTAACTTTGTATATGCTATAGGAACATGCTATAGCGGACTATCGTGTTAATTATTTAAGAAAATTTATACGATTAAGGGCCTGTTTCAGAATGTACGAGTAAGTTCCGGTTATACTACCCAGAAAATATTTAATAAATAAAACACTTTCTTTGCGTTTCACAGTCATCGATTTAGCCTATCCATCGGTTTAAGCTTGAAACGCGCTGCATATTAACTATTATTTTTATCATTCAGTTATTTTGTGTTCTGGGTAGTATAACCGGAACATACACAAACATTCTGAAACAGGCCCTTATTGTTAATCTGATGTTGGTTATTCTGTTTACGACTAGACTAATGTTACGCTAGAGACCGGCGATATACAGATGGACAGACAGACATCAGAGCAGCGCTCCGTTTAGCCTTTTTGGCAATGAATACTTAATTCGATGAGGGCAAAGTTTCCTATCGATCGCTATGTAGCCTAATACCATTGAGCCAGTTACCTTTGCTAGGTGTATCATGAGATTAAAATAAGACCATTGGAGCTTGGTACCTTATTTGACCTTACCTTACAGTTCAAAATCTGGATGTTTCGACGCCTTATGTAGGTATAGTCCTAGGAGCATTCCTAGGACACTTTATGAAAGTTTTGCACCTCTGGAATATTGTTCATTCAATTAAAACGTTATGTACAGAAAAAACAGGATTTCAGGTTTTATATACAATTTATTTTAGCGAGACTTGATAGAATGAATCAGTGATAGACGAGCGGTAATAGCTATGAACTGTCTGGGGTTCTTAGTCTAGATCTCAGTTTTGCAATTTTGGTTAGTCTCTAGAAATACTAATTTCAAATTTTTAGTAATGGTAGAATCTAAAAAATAACTACGACTAAGTAAGTTATTTTGCTAATCTGACAGAAATAAGCTGTTTTTTTGTAGATTTTGCGACCAAATGAAACGAAATCTAGCAAATCGAACAATTACCACAGAAATATTAGTTCTTTATCTACAAAACGTACAAAGAATAATTTAAATAATAAGATTTTTAATTGTGTAAAAAATGATTTCCTATCCCCTCTTCCCACAAAACTTACGAAAAGTGGTCGTGTTTAGGATATTTTTCTGCTCTTATGTAGGTACCTAATTTTGTGTAGCAATTAGATCCGAAGAAGAGCAGATATAATAACCTCAAATTTAGATACACAGAACCTCAAAAAATCCTGAAAATAACCTTTGAAACAAATGATGTCCTCTAAAAGCCAAAGATCATATTGTACCTACCATAGCCGCATTGACACTGCCCAGCCCACATACCGCACAATTACATTCAATTACGACATTTGGTGGGTACTCCGCTAATGTATTATTACGATGATGAATTGATTTATTTAGTTCTTTCGACGTAAAACTGATACAATTTTGTTTCAGAGGAAAAACGACATTAGTAATAAGCATTTACGGTTCAAAATCAAAGTAAGGGTGATGGACGACAGTAAAACTAAAGGCTTAGTTAATTGATTGATTGATCTTATTAATTGTATGCAGCATGGCTCTAGCTATAACGAAACTTATAGAAAACTTCAAAGTGATTTTGGATCGGGTAAGATATGCTAGTGGTAGGGCATTTCACAAATGCCCTAGCGGGCATTTGCAGTAAACGTTGCTATGTAAGGGGGCACGTCAAAGTGTCGGTCCCGGTTATTGTTTTATAAAAAGCCAAGGGGTTAGTTCCGCTATGCTCGACTCAAAAAATACCTACTAAAAAGTTTCCCTATGCACGCTATTCTTCGATGTTGCGTATGTAAGTACAATAAAAGATACAGTTGAAAAGAAAAATATTTGAATTCAAGTTAATTTTTTATAGAAATATTCGTAAGCTTCTGTAACTAATAATTACTTTTAAACTTGCCTCGACAGTTACAAAAGTCGGATCGTCTGTACTTACAAACGCATTTCAAAGGGAGTTATGAAATACGGTAGGTACATAAATTGGGGCTGTGTCTTTATTCTGTTAAAATTTGTAACAATATAGACTACCAATATGAAATATATCAATAAATTGCCTTTATCAATAAATTACAATATTTATTGATAAAGGCAGGCACCATTGTCGTCGAAATAAACACAAACTATTTAGTATACTATTTATTTAAAATGATTGTTACATGCAATGCATTCATGTTTTGGTAATTGTAAACCAGGCACAGCTATTAATATATATATTCCTATTCATGTAATGGTGGTTCTCATATTTTTAACGATTTTTCGTGCATTCAATATATTTTGAGAATATAAAAACTGTAATTGAATATTAATACTTTGATGGTTGATTTCTAGAATAAATCTTCTTAGAGATTCGCAAGAGTTCATTCCATATCACTTATTTCTCAATTTATTAAGAATATGTAGATGGTCTCTGTATCAGCTGCCGCTTCTCACAAAAAAACTCTATGTATATGAGACTGTGCTGTGGAAATACGGAAAATAAATCAGCCAAGCTGTAGCTAAAACTGACAACTGCCTTATCTTTACGTCTCCCGAATGGTTGTTGCTTTATTAGTTAGAAGTTAAACTTAATCAAGCTCACTGATTGGTTTTTTGTAACAAACATTACATAGAAAACACGATTATATTAAGATTCTATTGAATTTAATAGCAGGTACTTTAATTACGAAAATTATTAGCTAAAAACTACGAAAATATTAGTAACGCCAAAGAGTTGAAATACAAAATCTTAAAATTAAAATAAATAAATAATTAAATAAATCTTATTAGTCTGATCATAAAAAATAAGACAGCTATATCATTAGCAATATTTAAAATTAATTCAAAAAAATCTAAATTGTATAAACTTATTTTTACTGGCGATATGCCTTTATTAACAAAATAGTACCAACTCTATAACAATTCAGCTACTACAATGAAAGCATTTAGACAACCCATAACTCATTGCAGACTCACAGGCAGTCCAAATGCTCCAGCACACTACCAGTTGGCAGCATGCCCAGAATGCAGTAGATAAACTATACATCTTTTATAGTCCTTTTTACAATCTTAATTGGACAATGACTTATGCATTAAGAATCAATCTACTTTTGTTATTTAATTAATCCATAGCCATTGTCACTGGGTCATCATTGCTTTAAACTTCATCTTTCATTGAGCGTTTGTCGTTATCGCCACATTACAACTGACAACGCGCGCTGAATTTAACCTTATTTCAATAGCATTTCGTTTTATTTTCGTATACATCGGCTCGTTCCGCAGCGAAAAGTAGAAGGTCATCGACTACATTGAGCCCCTTAAATCAGTAGTACCTTCAAATATCCCAGTCATTTATCAATGGACGGCATTCAGCATTCATTAGTGGGTGTGTTGCGAAACGCTATATCCTGTCGACAAGACAAGTTTGGGTGCATTGCGCAAGTTGCATGAACCGACCTGCATCGTAGGCGGATTGCTTGAAACCTGCTCCTGCGAATAGAAAGAGTCTACAGCGGTCGGTCTAAGCGACAAACTTCTTCAAGGCTTGAGAAATTGTTTCATATGTTTCTAGAATTCAGTCCAAGAACGTGGCATTGTCGAATTGTGAAACCAATAAAACTAATTTGCATTCTGTATTGGTTCTTTTTTTTTTTTTTTTATTCCTGATAGGTTAGCTTTTGACCACTATCTCGCCTGATGGTAAGTGATGATGTGTTCGAAGATGTTGTTCAGGCTAACCTAGAAGTACTGGCTCTCAAGGACAGCTGCCGGAACACACCGTTAGGTGCTTGGCGACAGATTTTCTACTTGAGGGTGGTAGCTAGCCAGGCGGGCATTCGCAAAATGCCCTACCACCATGCTATAACGACTGCCATCCTAAGACAACAACCGGGACCGACGGCTTAACGTGCCCTCCGAAGCACGGAAACGCTCAGTAGTAATGTCACTATATAGCGGTCACCCATCCAATCACTAGCGGTTTATCGTCAAAGGACAACACTCGAAAAAGTGTTTGTTTTTCTTTAATACCATATTGTCTGATGGTAAGCGTCACGCCTCCCTGTCCAATACAGTTGCAGTGTCACCGTTCTCGTTCTGGTAGCTGCACTGCACTCGTCACGTTAGTTCTTATGTCTCGTTCGCCCAGTACTTTCACTTGCTCCAGTGCTCTTTACGCCAACCCAGTATTTGCACTTTACTATTCGGAGGTAGAATGACGATGCGGTGGTATCGACCAAGACGCAGCTAATAAAGAGACCTCTACCACCCGGCAAATTAACTTCATTGATCACGTGCTTGAGTGATATCGGCCAGATCAGAATATTTTCAACTAGGTATATATATTACCGATGGACATTGACAAGAAGTTTTTTCTTTTTTAATTAGATTGTGACGTAACAACACCAGTCCCACCTTATGTTAATCTGGTACCTCTGCCTACGACTGTAACATTTCGCCACAAGTGACGAAATGCACTGCGCCCGTCACCCTGAGACATTTGTTGTTGCACAGTTGTTAAGTCTCATGTGCCTGTAATTTTACTGGCTCTCAAATAATGCTGCCGGAGTTTAGTTAGGTGCTTGGCCAGGTGCAGGTTTTCTACTTCAGGATGGTAGTGCGGTAAAGCGCAAGCTGGTGGTGGGGATCGAACCATGGACCTGCGGCACTGTAGTCCATAGCTATTACAGCTCGGCCATCACTGCTTCATAAAAGGAGTGTACGGAATGTCCGCGTTGACATCTCGCTTCGACCTCTTATGAGTTGTACCCAGTTTCAGTTATGTTAAAACACGTGGATTTTTACACGATAATATAAAGATGGAGACGTAGAGAAAAGATTAAGAGAGAGCTATTCAATCCATTCATGATTTTCATTGAGAATTACAGAACCTAACAGTTCCACAGAAAAGAAACATTATTTCCGTAATGAGTTGCACAGAATCAACATTTTCATACCCTTTACTCTTCGTGTGTGTAGGTTGGTACAATTCGGTGAAAGCTGACGCCTATGGCGGGAGATGTGAAGCGCTCGTAACATAGCTTGCTTAGTCGTTCGTATACCCGTCGTATTTAGAACGAAGCTTCGGCGGAACGGAAAAATGGAAAAGTGACACTTTTGTTATTATGTCAGTTTCCAAAGTTCGTTTTACTTAGTAATAACATTGAGTATATGTGATAGCGATAGCAGATAATTTATTTTGCACTATTATAAAGGTTTAAATTATAAAATATTTTCGACGTTAGCAAATAAAGAGCACTTTTGCACGCAGGTTCTGATTGAAAAGTGTGAAAAGGTGCGTCACGACTACTTTCTTATAATTATGAGAATAATTCAATAGATATATTGGACGTTGAGGCAAAAATCAGATTTTTTAAATTAAGTACTTTATGATTAAGATTTTTATCTAACATTTTGAAGCAGTGATGGCTCAGTGGCATTGGCTATGGACTGCCGCGCAGCAGGTCCATGGTTCGAATCCCGCCCAGAGCTTGAGCTTCACCGCATGGTGGAAGGGCCCGCCTGGCTAGCGACCACCCTCAATTAGAAAATCTGTCGCCAAGCACCTAACGGTGTGTTCCGGCAGCAGTCCTTGAGAGCCAGTGAAATAACAGGCAAAATGAGACTTAAAAACTATGTCTCCATGTGACGGGCGCAGTGCAATTCGTGACTTGTGATGAAATGCATCTGTTATAGGCAGAGGATACCGCTTAACATCAGGTGGGCCTCGCGCTTGTTCCTTCACAATAATTTAAAAAAAAAAAAAAAAAAATAATTACTTTGCGGTAATCCATATTTAATTATAACAAATATTCAAAAAGTGTTTTATGAAAACATTACATTAATTGGAAAAACACAAAAAAAAATCTAGTGACACTTCCACCTAATTTTCCTGTTAAGTCAACGTGACGTCATAAACGCGTACACTTAGGTATCCAGTTATTCCTCAGGAGGTCTTGACTCTTTGAGATCGCGCGATCGTGCGTGTAGAAGCGAAACTGGTATGTTTCTTAAGTGTTTTCCAATATAACTATATTAAAACAATTACATTTTTGTTTTGTATGCCTGATAGGTTAGACTTTGATCACTATCTCACCTGATGGTAAGTGATGATGTGCTCGAATATGTTGTTCAGGCTAACCTAGAATTACTGGCTCTCAAGGTCAGTTGCCGGAACACACCATTTGGTGTTTGGCGACAGATTTTCTACTTGAGGGTGGTAGCTAGCCAGGCGGACATTCGCAAAATGCCCTACCACGAATGTCATCCTAAGACAACGACCGGGACCGACGGCTTAACGTGCCCTCCGAAGCACGGAAGCGCTCCGTAGTAATGTCACTAGCGGTCACCCATCCAAGAGTTCAAAGCAATTACATATGAAGATAAAAATAGTTAGATACCTATATACTAAACTGAAATTACAAAGAGCGGCACGACCCGGCTTCGCACAGGTATTAAAATAAAGGTTTAAATAAATAAATAATGAATAAAATAGCCATTTATGGCCTTCATACACAGAAAAAAAATTACATACATAGGAGAATTGACAAACAATAAAAAATAAATAAAACAAAAGGCAAAAGGAGTATGCTCAGCATTACGTTAAGGGTGAACTGGCCGGTCACTTCTCCATACAAACGTTGAAGGGTGATCACTCTCTTATTTGAGGATTTAGGTCCAAAATTAAGCATAATACCGATTGATCTCATCGTTGTCTAGGCTTGTATGGTGCCGAAATTTTATTAAAATAATTAACTTGAGAAATATCAGCCTCGAAACATTTTCATATAAAGTTTTCTAGGCTCATAACATCTAACTTAATTATCTTTTTAAAATTTTGGCATCATACAAGCATAGATAATGACGATATCAATCGGTGTTATGCTTAAGTCAGGACTTAAAATCTTAAATAAGGGAGTGATCACCCTACGACGTTTGTATGGAGAAGTGACCGGCCAGTTCAACCTTAAGTACTAACGTGCGCTGCGCTGTTTTCCAGCATATACCTACTCGGACGGATATTTGCCGAGAGACATAGATAGTAAAGCGGATCACAAATAAAATAAACATAAGGAAACGGCTTACAGTAGTAGCGTAATAAAAAAATAATCAAATAGGTAGAGTTTACAGAAAGGTGTGAAAACATTACAAAATACCTAAATAAGTTAATTAAAAAAACAGTATTTTTTAGCATATTTTCATCCGGGATAATACAGAATTCAAAAGATGAACATATTTAAAATTGTTTAGTACATTATGAGTTTATTCGATTCATACAATTTTTTCTTGTTATAATATCAGTGTATATTTAGAGCATTATTCATTTATCAGCAAACCAAACACTGAAATCGCTTTAAAATATTCTATGTATGGTACTTATAGTTTTTTTGCAGTTTCAATAAGTGCCTATACGGAGACAAGCATGAGCCTGATGGTAAACAACTCGTCTGTCCATTAAAGTTACAGTGTCACCATTGTGTGTGACAATGCACTGCACTCGACACTCCAAGAGATTAGTTTGAAGTCTCGATTGCCCGATAATTTCACTTGCTGCAGTGCCCTTCAAACCGAAGCACAGTAGTTTTAGCACTGTAGAATATCTACAGTGCGATGGTAGCTACCAAGACGGCCTCTTTCTGAAGATGACTAACATCAGTTATATACTTATACTTACCTAAAATGTTGTTCAAAACAGTAAAACTTTCGAGGTTTGTTGCGATACGGAACCCAAATGCATCGAGGCTCTATTCGCACTACATTTTGTTTTTTTATTACGGATAGGTCTTTACCACTATCTCACCTGATGGTAAGTGATGATGTGGTCGAAGGTGTTAACAGGCTTAGCATAGAATACTGGCTCTCAAGGACAGCTGCCGGAACACACCGCTAAGTGCTTGGCGATATATTTTCTACATTTAGGTGTTCGCTGGCCAGGCGGGCATTCGCAAAATGCCCTTCCACCATGCGGTGAGGCTCAAGACAGCGGCGGGATTCGAACTATGGACCTGCTGCGCGGCAGTACGTAGTCAATACCACTGAGCCATCACTGCTTTCAAAACTTATCTGGTATTTATATTAAAAAAATGTCTGTGCATGTCCTTGCATACCTCTTCGTTCCATTTGACCTTATCATTATACCACAGTTTCCTAATACGATGCAAATTTCTGAAAGTACATATTCAAGAACAATTCGCTTATCCGTTCACCTCGGTATTTAGAAGTAGCGAGAGCTAAGAATATATTACTAATAGCTGACCCGGCAAACGTTGTTTTGCCATATAAATAATTTAAAAAATAAGGGTTGATCGTAGAAGGGTGAAAATTGAGGATTGTATGTATTTTTGTATGTTGTATCATAAAAAAATAGAAATTAAAAATTTTGTCTAAAAATAAATAAAAAAATTAAGGGGTGGACTACCCCTAACATTTAGGGGGATGAAAAATAGATGTTGGCCGATTCTCATAGATACCGGATAAGCACAAAAAATTTCATCAAAATCGGTCAAGCCGTTTCGGAGGAGTATGGCAACGAAACCTGTGACACGAGAATTTTATATATTAGATTAGTTAATTATCATCTTCAAATGAAGCGACTCATATAATAGTGATGTTGTCTTAGGTCTTCGCGATTATTACACATAGTAATTAAACAACTTTAAACGGTTTAAATCGCGTATATTTATCATTATTTTTGTCCCGACGTTTCAAACACTTTGCAGTGATCGTGGTCACGGGGTGACAAAAATAATGATAAATATACGCGATTTAAACCGTTAAAAGTTGTTTAATTACTATCATAAAATAGTGATCGAACTTCTTCACTCAGGAGTTCGTTTTATCTATTGATTAATAGTAATTTAATATTTGTTATGAACAGTTATGGACAAACACACACCAACCTAGATATAGGCACATCAGCCTGTGGCTGCTCGCCTATTATTCAATAATAATAATAATATACCCAAAACATTGCTGACAAGCTTGGATACCATCGATATTCCTGTGACTGCTTACAAGTTGCTCCAAAAAGTGTAAAACTTGTAGGCTTGTAAGAAAATGTTTATCTTTAGAATAAAAATAGCACTTGGCTCCGGCCCGTGCAATATAAAAACCTCCATCAGCGGAGAGACATAAAACCTTTTTGAAATAATAATAATAATATTATATCTTTAAACTCTCGTGAACTATTTTTATTATCGACAAACACTTGAAGAGACTCCCGTAGACTTGTTTACAAAGACGTTGGCCTGCTTTAAAATTAAATCCAAGATGAGTAAGCGATCGCAAAACCTTTATCAGAGACACCCACAGTTTTGACGCAAGCATGCCGGCCACTCGGGCGCAGTATGTCGCATGTCGCGTGTTTAGTTTGTGAGTCGCATCAACACGAAAGAGACGCGCGAAAACATTAGAAAAAAGAAACACGTGATTTTTAAAGTCGTTATCAGTGTGTGAGTAACCGCGATAACAGCAAGTCGTGTACGTAACGGCTTTTTCAGTTATAACGGTTATTTTTTGTTCAGTGCTCAGTTTTGTGTTTTGTGTTTTGTTTTTGGATTTTGAGCTTTTTATCAAGTGCCATAGAGGCACTTACAGGTATGTGTGACCTTCGTATTTTACAAACGCTTTTACTTTACAAATATACGAGAGGAAAAATTTTAGTCATGTGCGGGATTCGAACCCGCGTCCATCCACCCCTTTAGCCGGGGTATGCTCTAACCACTTGAGCTAACATGACAATACGTTATAACTCAAATTTTTCCTATCGTTCTTTAACCATCGTATTGGGATTTTCTCTTTTACTTTTTAAGGTGCTCCTTTAAGTAATCCTTGCGCATCGTAGATAATGACAACAATGGAATTTCATTCATAATAGGACGGTATTGTCCACGCGGATGCCAAGGGATGTATGATGGTAGGGCTATTTGCCGAATGGCCGTCTTGATACCACCCTCAAGCACCTAACGATGTGATCTGGTAGCTGTAACGAGTTAGTAACTCTAGGTTAGCCTGGACAACATCTTCGACCAAATCATCACTTATCATCAGGTGAGATAGTCAAAGACTCATTGGCTATGAAAAAAATTGTAATCTAATTAAGAAATGTTTAGTTGGAAAGTTTTATTCGTATCAGATTAGATATTTATAAAAGTGTTCTCATATCGGGCAATGAAGCCAGTGCCCGTTGGGGTAAACTACACCTTTTTACAAGGTATTCATTAAAATAGGCAAGTTTTTTTTATACGTTATTGTAACGTGACATGCTCGAGGCCCACCTGATGTTAAGCGGACTAACCTCTGCCTATCCGTCACTTTGAGACATAGTTGTTAAGTCTCATGTGCCTGTAATTACGCTGCCGGAACACACCGTTCGGTGCTTAGCGACAGATTTTCTACTTAAAGGTGGTCGCTAGCCAGGCGGGCATTCGCAAAATGACCTTCCACCGCGCGGTGATGCTCAAGCCCCGCGGCGGGATTCAAACCATGGACCTGAACCAAGTTATATTCATCAACAGCCGTAACGTGTTCGTTGAACAAAGGTCTCCCCCATTACGTTGGTTTGCTGTAAGCCCACGCTAGGCAATCGTCTTGGGGATCGCTGTGTAAGATGGCCGTTCTTCAGCAGACGTTGCTGCCTACCTTCCAGCATTTACCCTTCGTTGCCTTTTACGACTCCCACAGTAAGATATGGGGGATGCAGATCTAGCCCGGCACCCCACGCAAATTCTATTACTTGCCTCTAAGTACAGCACGTACTAAGCTCTCGGCATAAGTACACATGCCGCTTCGCTTCTATCCCACACGCAGAGTTTTCTAAGCTCACTTTATGGATTGGCTTCAGTTTTATGGCCGGCCGCCTTTCTGATCCCTCCTGATCCTTGAGAATTGCTCTTGTTGCAGTGGTCGTATATACCCGCTAACTTTTAGATTATCAGAACGCAAAGATGGAAAGATACCCTGATGTGTTCCCTATGTGCAGCCAAAACCAACTCACATTGACGTGAGTGGTGGTATACTGCTTATTAGGAGCTTTTTACTACATTCAACAAGAGCTAATCAATCAGGGATAAAATATATATATATATATATATGTATATATAGAGTCATATATTTTACCAGGCCGTAGTTCTATTCTTTGTTTTGGTGAGTGCCACTTCATTGTTAGTTATAATGCCTCAAAGCAGTATTGTGCAAAACACTAATGAGCTGTAATGCTTACATAGGCAAAAGACCCCTCCTCCTCTGTGATTTTCGAAGTAAACGGTGGCAACGAGCTGCTCTGATTTTGCCCCCTTCTTAACTACAGTAGCGACTTCCCAGCTTCAACATTGACGTGACAGATTTATGATCTGATTGAATTAAATTGGCTGTCACATCATTTGTTATTGAATGAGAGCCACTTAACTGTTAGTTCTCGCCGGGAACTGAGACCCGCACTGTACTGTATTGTACAAATTTTGGATTATAACAAAAAATACACTGAGTTTTAAAACCAAAAAATACAGCTTGTTAAACATACGCCAATCGCCGTATGTTTTTTAGTCACGATTGGCGATTTAGACGAACTGCGCTTGGAAGACAAGAGATTATTTATTTATATATTTATTTAAAAACAGTCAATGTGACTTACAGACTAAGTCCAAAACACCATCATGTCAATTATTAATACAGAGAACATATATAGAGTAGTTAATAAAAAATAATAGTATGTAGGATATATTATATTATATAATAGGATAATATTATGACAAACTGCATTTGGGAATTGGACGAATTGCGTAATGGACGAACAGCTATATGGACAAATAGCGTATGGGATGAACTGCTGACAAATCCTTTTGAAATGTGTTAGTGTTTTTTTTTATATGACATTCTATTTGAGCAACTTTGAAGTTTTCCAATTTTCAACAAACCGCCGACCTATTTAGGTCATAATTACACGAACTTGTTTTTTTTGTTGTCTGTTGTTGATAAGCTAGCTTTGACTATCTTACATGATGGTAAGTGATGCGGTGGTGTTGTTCAGGCTAACTTAGATATACAGGCTCTCAAGGACAGCTGCCGGAACGCACCTAAAACTGACTGGTTCTAAAAGTGACTCGAAAATAAAAACAAATGAAGAACGCGCGAATGCGGCCTGTTAGGTAGCGAAATAAAAGTCCACGGATTATTTCTAATGCAAATTATTTTAATAACTTCACATGAATTTTTAGTTATTATTTTGCGATAATTTTATCTATGAATAAGAATATTGTAATATGTTTCTAGTAGGTACATTCCTATTTCGAGTACAGAATTAATCGGAATATATTTTTTCAATCTTTATTTTTTAAACAGGTTTTTATTTTAAAGTCACCCTTATAAATCTAACTTAAATTATAAAATATTATTTCTTGATCGAAGCGCTACTTGGTATATTCCGTATAGATCTGCAGCGTTTTCTGACAGTGATATCTTCTCGGCCAGCATGTTAAAACGTCACACATTACATGATTGTATAAATATAATCGTAACTTTCTAAATACAGATCGATTTTTAGTATTTGTTATTTTACGCCATTTAATGTACTTTTCTCACTATAAATATCTACATGACCGATTTTACGATAGAGCAAAAACAATATAGGTACGTTAAAAAATAACGTTTCTTGTATTGGGTGGGTGTTATAATTATTCTTTTGTTATATGTTAATACATAGTAGTTTTTATGATTCATTTTTAGATTTATTTAGTCAATTATATAGTCTTGATTTGATTGTACCTATATCTTCATTACACGCCGCCTTGTAATTACTGTATTCCTCCATCCAAAAGTTCCCTGGAACATCACTATTAATGATAAGGCCGCCCATTGTCACACTTTATTGTCAGCATTAATAATTTTATGTTATTTTTGTATACTAGTGGTGTAACAATAAATAATTATTTATTGATTAGGAAATTCGTCACACTGACATATATTCTGTGAAAATTTCAACCGGCTACCTATTACCCTTCCTAACTATCCTGTAAGCTTCTAAGAATACATCCCTTTAAATGTCGTAGGACGGACAGACGGACATCTGAAGTTTATGTAGGGTCCCTTTTATCTGGTACGGAACTCAAAAAAAAATATGGTGACTCTATCGTTTAGAGTGCTCGTGGCGTTTTCCATTCAAACGATACTAAGTGTTCAAACTTGGTGAAACTTTACATGTATGCTCGTGAGCCTAATATATATGCTTCTAGGTTTCCAGATTTCCGTAAAATTAAGTATTATCAAAAATAACTGGAATAATCGTGTTGTATGGGAATTAATATTTTGACATTCAGGGATAGAAACTAAATCGAAAAACTGGTAAACCAGAAGCATAGACATTAGGTTCAGCAATATGCATACAAAATTTCACCGAGTTGGAACACTTTGTATTTAAAATATGACAAAACTACAATTATATGGATAGCACTGTGCACTCTACGCAAACACCATATTTACGCATGCGGCAATGAAAAATGTTATCTATGTATTATCAGCTAGCTTTTTATCATTCGTAAAAAGGCAAACAGTTTGTGTATACATTACCAGTTATATAAAATTCGAGGTAACTATCAATGTTAAGAAGCAGTGATGGCTCATTGGCTATGGACTGCCGCGCAGCAGGGCCATGCTTCGAATCCCGCCGCGGGCTTGAGCTTCCCCGTATGATGGAAAGGCATTTTACGAATTCCCGCCTGGCTAACTACCATCCTCAAGTAAAAAATCTGTCGCCAAGCACCTAACAGTGTCCTGGAAAGCCAGTAATTCTAGGTTAAGCCTGTTAACACCTTCGACCACACCATCACTTACCATCAGGTGAGATTGTAGTGAAACACTTACATAAAAGCAAACAAAAAAAAGTTGGTAGGTTAGATATCAAATAAAACCACAAAGTTTGACGCTGGTATTATTTTTCAAAATTACATATATAATGAGAGGAAAAATGAGTCCAAATGCTTTTATTGTAGTGTTGTATATAGTTTGTAGTATATAGTATATAGCAATAGCTGTAGTGTTGTATATAGTTTGTAGTATTTGGTTAATAAAGGCATACCGCCATTATGAAAAAAAAAATGAGAGGAAAATATTATAGTCATGTGCGGGATAAAGTGCGCAGAGCATGTGTTATTGCAATAATAATAACATTAAGCTTGTATTATTGCCGTTGTCAGATAGAGCTTAAAGCAATGATGGCCGAGCGGTAATAGCTATGGACTGCCGTGCCGCAGTTCCTGGTTCGATCCCCACCGCAGGCTAGAGCTTCACCGCATGGTGGAAGGGCATTTTGCGATTGCCCGTCTAGCTAGCTACCACCCTCAAGTAGAAAATCTGTCGCCAAGCACGTGACGGTGTGTTCCGGCAGCAGTCCTTGAGAGCTAGTGAAATTACAGGCACATATGTCTCAAAAGTGACGGGCGCAGGGCAATTCGTGACTTGTGATGAAATACATCTGTTATAGGCAGAGGTTTGATGGTGTTATTTATTTATAAATTATTATATTTTTTATTTTAGGAGTGATAAACTTTCAAATAAGTTGTAAGTGTCTCCATTGCCGCGCCTCCCCTTCATAAATATATTATTGTTTAATACTTCAATATATCTCAACAGATTTATTTGTTTTTATCCAATTAAAATAAAAATGAGCATCTCAATTTAGTTGAATTCTTTTTTTTCAAAACATACTTTCGACTGCCGCTCAGCAGGTCCATAGTTCGAATCCCGCCGTGGGCTTGAGCTTCACCGCATGGTGGAGGGCATTTTGCTAATGCCCGCCTGGCTAGCGACCACCCTCAAGTAGAAAATCTGTCGCCAAGCACCTACGGTGTATTCCGGCAGCAGTCCTTGAGAGCCAGAGAAATTACAGGCAAAATGAGACTTAACAAGTATGTCTTAAGGTGATGGGCGCAGTGCAGTTCCTCACTTGTGATGAAATGTATCTGTTATAGGCAGAGGTTAGTCCACTTAACATCAGGTGGTTCTCGTGCTTGGTCCGTCACAATAACATAAAAAAAAAGTACAGGAACACACGCTGGAATTCCGATACGTACCTACTAATAATTTCCAATAAATACGTAAGTAAATGTAAATAATGACAGAAATCAACGATAGTGTCTTTCAATAGTCAGGATTGATAACAGTATTGATAAATTATGATAACATTGTGTCGAACTGTACCTTAATACCTGTTTCTTGAGAATGGAGATGATAGAATATGATAAATTATCATCACAATGATGTTTTTTTTTTTCATTGTGGCGGAACAATCTCGAGGCCCACCTGATGTTAAGCGGACTAACCTCTGCCTATAACAGATGCATTTCGTAACAAGTCACGAATTGCACTGCGCTTGTCACCTTGAGACTAGTTATTAAGTCTCATGTGACTGGCTAGGCGGGCATTCGCAAAATGCTCTTCCAGCACGCGGTGAAGCTCAAGCCCGCGGCGGGATTCGAACCATAGACCTGCTGCGCGGCAGTCCAAAGCCAATGCCACTGAGCCATCACTGCTTCAATAAGCGAGAAATGCTGCCGGTGTTCTGGTTATATTGCTGGATGTCGCTGCACTGGCAGTAGGCTAGAAGATGAAACTTTTGTTTATGCAAAGCGATTTTCAAAATGGCTTAGTCCACTGACAATTTTTTGCACACTTCGCCTTCAAGCTTCTGGTATATTTTTTTATATATTTAGAATAACTATCTCATTTGTCGTAAGTGATGATGTGGTTGAAGATGTTGTTCAGGCTAACCTAAAATTATAGCTGCCGGAACACACCGTTAGGTGCTCGGTGGTTTTCTACTTGAGGTTGGTTGCTAGCCAGGCGGGCATTCACAAAATACCCTTTCACTATGCGGTGAAGCTCAAGCCCGCGGCGGGACTCGAACCATAGACCTGTTGCGCGGCAGTCCATAGCCAATGCCACTGAGCCATCATTGCTTCACGATTGATACTATATAATCAGTAATATCTGCGAAAATATTCATTTAAATTTCATGCTATAAAGGGCCATATTGATTGAAATTCAATGCATAATGTATTTAAAGTACTTAATTTATTAATTAATTGGATAAGGATTAATGCTGTATTGCTTAAAATGGTTATTGTGGGTTTAAATTACATTGCGGAACTTTTTTGTAGACCTTTTTGAGGTGTGCAATACTGTAGTACATTATTTTGATCTATCTCGTAGGGTTCAGCCAGCGTTTGCAATGTAAGCGCAAAAAATGTGTTTATTTACGATATCAGATTAGAAACCTCTAAAATTATCAGTTTTTCTCTACTATATTATGCATATATTATACAAATAAACCTTCCTCTTGAATTACTCTATCTAAAAAAACGCATCAAAAGAAGTTGCGTAGTTTTAAAGATCTGAGTATAGGTACACAGGGACAGATAGTGGGAAGCGACTTTCTTTTATACTTTGTAGTGACGATAGTGATAGTGAAAAAGGACTGTCATTCGCAATCATTATACGAATTTGGATTTTAGTTTCAACAGAATAAGAAACACCTGAATTTATAGAGTTATGATTTCGGATGAAAAAAGATAATTTCCAACACCGAGACTTGAACCCGCAAAACCAGAATACCGACCTGGTGCTTCTCCAATAATACTATAGAAGCGGGTGCTGGACTGTCGATTTTTTTCCATCCGGTTGAATCCTTCATCCATCGTCTTATTGACGTTGGTGACTAGGACTGTTTTCCAGGACTGTGGGTTCTAGTCTCGAAGGTATATTTTCCATCCGAATAATATCTATGTTTTCGTTAAGCATGCGTTAATGATCTTTAAAATAATACTAGTCCAGTTATAAGAAGTATTGGGTTAGAATTGCACCTCCCCATATCATCCCGTAAGAGGCGACTAAAGGAAAAATACTGGAAGGTGGGCAGCAGCACCTTGTAAAAAACTGCTATTTTATACACTGCAATCCCCAAGCCGCCTGCCAAGCGTGGGAATTATGGCCAATACCCCTGAATTCAGCAGTAGACGATCCGGCTGATAAGGTAAGGTGTAAAGAATTTTAAATTTAATGAACTCTGTGTAGTATCAACACCAATATTAAATTACATAACAACAAGTAATTTAACCGACAAATTTTGGAGGTAGGGCATTTTTGAATGTCCGCCTGGCTAGCTACCACCCTCTATATATAATATATCTAATATATATATCAAGAAGAAAATCTGTCGCCAAGCACCTAACGGTGTGTTCCGGCAGCTATCCTTGAGAGCCATGCAGTAATTCTAGGTTAGCCTGAACAACATCTTCGACCACAACATCACTTACCATCAGGTGAGATAGTGGTCAAAAACTAACCTATCAGACATAAAAAAAAAACAAAAATAAAAACATAACCACTATAAGTACCACAGATTGATTATACTTGCATAAGTAAACAAACTCGTTGATATTATAGTACCACCAACTTAACTGTGCAGTTGGCGAGGGCGCTGCTGATCAAGGAAATCAACTACAAACTGTCACAATTTGAAGGCATGTTGTAGTTCTTTTTTCTGCCACCTGAACAGATAAGTTGGTGGCACTGTACACCGTCTCCGCGTGGGTCGATGTGGCAATGTACTCGTTCTAGATATCGATCTCGCAACGATACATCTCAAATTGACACTCATGCATTCGCTTTCAACTCGATTTGCGTTTAATGGCTTACGCACTCCTTGCATTCTTTATTAGACTAATGTGTACTTTTTTTTTATAAAAAGAACTGTTTTAATTCGTAAACGAAAACAAACCAAATTTCGAATACCTTAGCACGACTCGCTCTTAGAAGATTATACTTACATAATTGAATAAACAGTAATTTCATTGTATTTAGGTACCTACTCATTGTATTGATTAACTAGTTACCTGCTAAATATATGTTTAACAAATTTTTAGTGCACAAGAGAAGAAAATGTACTGTAAGAAGTATCAATTAATAAAAACAATAAAAAACCTGACAGCGAATTATTTGCGTTTTACCGTTCCATTGAAATTAAAACTGCAAGTTATATTTATGGAATCGTTACTTAATGCCCCTCATTTTGATACTCCACTCTGGAAATTGGGGACAAAATAATAATGTTTACTCATAATATGGCGCCTAAAATCCTCAAAATTGATTTTTTTTACTTTTTAATCTCCTTAGTGTCACCTGCGCTACCAAGACGTTTCTAATGATATATCATACATTAAAATCGGTTTAGCAGTTTAGAAGTTATAGTGAAATAAAGAAACTTACAAACATACATACCTACATACATGAACCCTGAAAACACTCCGTTTTTGGACAGTCGTGTAAAATGTGTGAATTTGATATTCGATGAGATAATACTTGAAATATATAGAAATACCTACCTTCATTGGTTTTCCAAAAATAGCCATGAGTTAAGTTTGTGTGTAACTGCGTCGGTTCATTTCGGAACGATTTTGAGCACGCTCGCGATGCTGAAAGCGCTTAAGAGTAGAGTTCTCGTGGCGCTTTCCGTACAAACGTAGTTTCGTCATATTTTAAATAGGTAGGTACTAAGAGTTGAAACTTGGTGATACTTTGCATGTATGTCCGTGAGCCTAATATTTATGTTTCCGGTTTGCCGGATTTCCATAAAATTAGTATTTTCAAAAATAATTCGCAAATTGTTTTGCTGAACGTGGCAGTACAATGAAGAATATTTCAATACCATAGTCCGGCCGCCGCAAGAATGCGTTTGACAGCTCGTATTCCTATTGTGGTTGTCGCTTTTAAATGGAGTAAAATATACAATATACCTTATTTTCAGCCACTAAATCGCCTGACTAATACAATATTATGCAGTCAGACTATCTATGTTACTTTGAACTGGAGAAAAATATTCACAAAACGAACTGTCAAACGCATTATCTCGGCGGCCGGACTTTAAAATTTGTAATTGACCTTCATAAGAGCGTCGTAGACGCCTAAATGTAAGAAATGACTTTGACTTTGTATCGGAATTGTTATTTTGACATTAAAGGATAAAATAAATAATAAATCGAAAAACTGGCAAAGCAGAAGCATAGATATTAGGCTCAGCAATATCCATGCCAAATTTCACCGAGTTTGAACACTTGGCATTCTAAATATGACGAAACTACGTTTGTATGGAAAGCGCTCCGTGCACTTACTCGTAAATCGATAAACGGAACGCGCCCTAGGAAAGCTCCACTACGAGTGTGTCTAAAGATGTCTACTCATTCGTATTCTGCGGTACGTAAGTACCTACAGCTGAAGCAACTCGATAATTAATTACCCTAATATGAGGAAAAATTCCCAAATTGGCAGCACCTGCATCATTTGATGATTTCAAGTAGCAATTTGTAAGCAACCTGCATCGAGACAAAGTAGGTTGTTTGAAATGTCCTAATGCGGCCAGGCCATGTAAGGAGCGGGTATAAAAACGTTAATAAACTTAACGATTTGCAACTACGTACGTGCCGGGGCAAATCTGATATTGGAATAATTGCTAATAAGTTAAAACTTTATGCCTATATTTTAATACCTATACCTAATAAAATATGTATGCGGTTTATGTATGTGACTAGAATTTAGGGTAGTTACATATGATAAAGCTACTAGTTGCTGCTCGTTCCTTTATTCGCATGGGATCGTATATGTCTGTGTTTTTTATGTTATTGTGACGGAACACATTTTAGAGCAATTTTTTTTCTTTTTCTCGAATATTTCATTGACCGAGCGAGAACTTAGTTCGAGCGAAGCGTCTCTGCTTTAACTTGCACAAAAATGCTTTCGTATGTCCTGTGGTGTTCTGTGTGGTTGTTCTCCTCTACAGGTCACATTTCTCAACCGATTCTCATGAAAATAGTCCACAAATTAGTCCATAATTTTATTTTGACGATTCAGTTTTTTTTTTTCAAAATGACGGAGATATACATTATAATATGGTTTTGAAAGTATGGACGCCTGCGCTTAATTTAATGGCAATATTCCTGATACACACGTTGCCTATTAGTGAGTCTCTCTCTCTCGTATAACCAATTATTTACTTTAGATGTTTCTGTAGTCAGTATATTAATGCGAGTGCGAGATAGATACGGGAGAAAATTAGATCACAAACAACAAAATTATGTAATTATAAAATTATCAAGTACCTATGTAAAAATATTTTATATTTACTACTTACCTACCTATTTCGTATATACAACTTGCTTTCGCTGGGGCCTGCGTGTCATTGATCGTCCAAGTAAATCATTTATTATTGACATTATATTATATCTAGATTTTTGGATTTTGTGACCCATTCGCCCATTAGCGTGCGCAGTGAACCTTTATTCAATTGTAAGCTATGCAAGGGCAAACTCGCGAGGTCTACAGCTCGGAGAGCCACTAGTATTAAAATGGTTTAAGTTGTTAAATTACGTATTTTATTTTTAATAACAATACAATACATTTTTGAGTTACAGTATTTAATTTTGTTGTACAAAATTGAGGACTGGTTAGCTATACATACCTTTAAACTTATTTATTTAGGCTTTGTGTTAAAATTTTATTTTATGCTATAGGCACAGCCTGGACACTCGACTCATTCTCTATACCAAAGCCGCGTTCTAACTACCTATTACACAAACACTACACAAATGTTGTTTTTGTACACGCGTAAATGTGTGCGTGAAGTCTAAGGTTGTCATCGTATGAATAATTGTTGTACTTACCTACCTAACAATCTTTTGATGCTGTTATTATGACTTATTAGATTTCGTAGGTTATGCGTACCTTACCTACCTTCAGAAACATTTACAAGCACAACAATCCAACTCACAACCGAGTAGGTAACCATTACTTTACATTTCATTCCATTACTTATACAATAATAGATACCTACACTATACAAAAAGTATCATTCAAAGTTCACATTTTATACAAGTAATGATAATAATTACAGTCACAATAATAATTTATGTTCTTCTCGTATAATAAACAATTATGAAGTGTGCCGCCTGTCATCCGTAGCGAAGGTCGGTGTGTATTGCTTTTGTCTATAGTAGGTATAGGTTACACTTGTTTCGCTGCAAACGGATATTTTTTGCCAACAAATTTTTCTAAAATAATCATTTGAATAACAGTTTGAATAAAATAGAAAGATAAAGTATTATGTTTGTATTTTTTTCAATACCTACTGTAAATTACCGGGTTTTATAAGTTACCTACTGTATAACTGAAGAACGACAAATAGGTAGGTACTTAGTGTAGGTTACCAAGAATTACTTACCTCGTTTTATCCTTAAAGAATGTATAAAAAGTCCTATCCTTTTCTCGTTTAATTGATAAGCAACCGTAAAAATCACAAGAATACCCCATTCTCAACTTTTAAAATACTCGTACAATCGTCATGCTTCGTCGTCACGTCATTGTGCGCAAGTTGCGCGTCCCGTACTCAAGTCAGCTTAGCGACAGCTCAGAGTCGGTGGCGGGGTGAGGAAGGCTCGTTTTGGTGGGGGGAGAGGAGTGTCCATTCTATACGTAGTATTATTATATGTTCTATGCTATAGGCACCTGTACGGAAAGTTAAGCTAGTATATTTTTTTTATAAAGGTAGAAGTTATATCATTTCTGTACAAACAGGCGGGAGTGAATATCTTTTATCATGAATTATTTTATCATGAAATCATGGATGCTTTCTATCATTTTTTTAAGTTATTGTGACGGAACAAGCTCGAGGCTCACCTTATGTTAACCGGACTAAAGTCTGCCTATAACAATTGCATTTTGTCACAAGTCACGAATTGCACTGCGCCCGTCACCTTGAGACGGTTGTCAAGTCTCATGTGCCTGTAATTTCACTGGCTCTCAAGGACTGCTGCCGGAACACACCGTTAAGTGCTTGGTGACAGATTTTCTACTTGAGGGTGGTCGCTAGCCAGGCGGGCATTCGCAAAATGCCCTTTCTTTTCAAAAGGATAACTCCGCAATGGAATTCCAATAAATAAGCGACTCTAGCTTGGAAGCAATAAAGTTCATAAAAGCTCGAAGAGCCAGGAGTACCTATAATTTATATTCACCTACAAGGCATCTCACTTTCTGTCGCATAGTCACGTAAAGCTTTGATTTCTTCTGACACGGCACTCACCTTACAGTAATCCCGTCTACTAACGGATAGGCCTGCCTCTATATGTGTAGGATTGCCCCAATATGTTTTCTATAAGGAAATAAAATATATATTGTAGGTAAATGAAGTGAATTTTAAAATAGGTAGTAACTGTTATGTGACCTAAGCGGTCATTAAGGGTCTTATCACAACCAGTATTGGACCGTAAAGTCGATATTTGTACTTTTATTTGACTTGTATACAACGTTCAACGGTCATTGGCTGACTTCTACGTAACGACTAAACGATAATATTGTCGTATAATTTGGACCTCATTCGCGTTATTTATACGTTTATATTTACGTTTATTAGACCAACCTTAAAAACTAGAGTCAAAATGTAAAACGTTAAATTGACTATTATAAAACATTAATTTGTTAGTTAGGAACGTAGCCTAATTTTCTTTAACTTGATGATTAGTAGTAAGTATATGTCGATTATGTACACCCCAGACAGTTTTTGTATTTCCTCTCCATACAAAGGTTACCTGGAAGTGATGAGGCCGCCCATTGTGACATTTAGTCAACGTTATTGTAAGAATCAAATTTGTATTTCATTCTTGTAACAAATAGGAATTATCTATCTAAAAGACGACGAAAGAAATACTTTAAATCTCAATGAAAAAACAAATCAAAGAGCCGAAAGTCTCATGTTTAGTTTGAGATAAGGAAATCTTATACCTGAAGGTATATAAAGTATAAATCTCAATGCCAGAAAGGTAAAATCTGTGTTAACATTATTATGTCATGATATGACGAAATGTCGGTATGTAAGTATATAATTTTATCATTTTAAGAGGACAAGGCCAAATGTAGGAAATGTCTGTGATATGAAAATAATGGATGTTGAGACTGGATTCAAAATGTATTATCAAGGATTTTGGCCTTTTGATACCTAGAAGCAATGATGGCCGAGCGGTAATAGCCATGGACTGCCGTGTCGCCGGTCTCTTGTTCGATCCTCACCGCCCGCCCGCCGGCTTGAGCTTCACCGCATGGTGGAAGGGCACTTTGCGATTGCCCGCTTCGCTAGCTACCACCCACACGTAGAAAATCTGTCGCCAAACACATAACGGTGTTCCGGCAGCAGTCCTTGAGAGCCAGTGAAATTACAGGCACATGAGACTTAACAACTATGTCTCAAGGTGACGGGCGCAGTGCAATTCGTGACTTGTGATGAAATGCATCTGTTATAGGCATAGGTTAGTCCACTTAACATCAGGCGGGCTTGGTCCGTCACAATAACATAAATAAATCGTTTTGTATGATAATGCTTACTTTTACATTTAAATAAATAATACATCGGTAAAATGGCAAGCCAAAACAATAGACATTAGGTCCAGCGATATTTTAGGTCACTAAAAAAATTACGGAGTTTTAACCAACAACATAATATAACACAAACAATATGACGAAACTATCTTCGTAAGGAAAGCGCTACGTGCGTGGCGGCGCGTCGGCCGGCTGTTGTGACTTGTGACCGAACCATCTTGAACCTGCGGCATGGCAGTCTATACTTAGTAGGAACCTGTCCGCCACTGGCTCGGCTATCACATACATGTATACACTGCTTTAAATTTGTACGGATAAATAAATATAAAATATATTTAATTTAATAATAAATAATATTAAAATATATATATATATAGCTTGTTGAAGCGCTCGTAGCGAAGTTGTTTACTTAGCTGTTCTCAACCGATCAGCAAAGTTAAGCAACGTCGCGCGCTGTCGTGAGTTGGATGGGTGACCGCTAGTGACATTACTACTGAGCGTTTCCGTGCTTCGGAGGGCACGTTAAGTCGGCGGTCCCGGTTGTTGTCTTAGGATGGCCTGAACAACAACTTCGACCATATCATCACTTACCATCAGGTGAGATAGTGGTCAAAGGCTAACCTATCAGGCATAAAAAAAATATATGTATTTTAATATTGTTATGTTTGCAAGAAAGCCTGGCGCCCATGACTTAAAATTTTTCCTCTCGTATGTTTGTAATTTTGTATAAATATATATATTGATGAAATGTGGCAAACCTATTAAGGGAGAGGAATCGAGCTCCTGCATCAATCTGAGATTTACTCCTGCTGGAGTTGGTACTCTTTATCAGCCGGAAGACGTGTACTGTTGAACAAAGGACTCCCCCGTAGAACACCACGATGAACGGCTATTACTCATTGGCTACCCTTGACTTTTTAGTTTTAGATGTCAGTCCACATATTTTTTATGCATTATAGGTTAGCCTTTGACCACTATCTCACCTAATGATGTGGTCAAAGATGTTGTTCAGGCTAACCTAGAATTACTGGCTCTTAATGACAGCTGTCGGAACACACCGTTAGGTGCTTGGTGACAGGTTTTCTACTTGAGGGTGGTAGTTAGCCAGGCGGGTATTCGCAAAATCTACCACCATACTATAACGACTGCCATCCTAAGACGACAACCGGGACCGACGTCTTAACGTGCCCTCCGAAACACGTGCACGCTCAGTAGTAATGTCACTAGCGGTCACCCATCAAACTCATGACCGCGGCGGACATTGCTTAACTTTGCTGATCGGTTAAGAACAGCTAAGCAAACTTCGCTACAAGCGCTACAAACCTAGTGGATCTACGAGTACCAACCTTACGTTTTCTGGTATAATATTTCTGGTAACCACTCGAGAACCTTTCTTCGCCATCGGATGTCAGTTCGTCGAGCATGTGGCCCGCCCATTGCTATTTCAACTTCAAATTTCAAAGCTATGTCAGTCGGTCGCGCAAAGAAACTCCGAGTATACTTCTCTCTATGGCTCATTGAGCGACCCTGAGCTTTTCCATAAGGGTCACAGTCTCAGTATAGGTATCACTGGCAGCACACACTGCTTGAAAACTTGTTCTTCTGGCTTTACGGGACTTGAAGATGTCGCGTAATATCCCGAACGCCGCCAATTCGAGTTGGATTCTTCGAGCGATGAGTGGAGCGATGTATTTGACGAAGTTGGACCAGAAGGATCACTCCGCAAAGCCAATCCAATAAATAAGCGACTCTAGCTACGAAGCAATAAAGTGCACTTCAGCTCGCAAAGCACGGAGTACCTATTATTTATATTCACCTACAAGGCAAGTATCTCTTTCTGTGGGTTAGTTTCGCTATGCTCTAGTCGCGCTATGCTCTACTCAAAAAATACAAGCAAATTATGAATATCTGATAGGTACTTATTTAAATATTATGTTATCCTATTATAGAAGATTATGATACAAGTGAGCTAAGTTGCTCACGAGTTTCATACGCACTTTTTCAACAACTTGCGAGGAAAAAAAAAATATATTGCACAAATGCGATACAAACAACATACGAAAATTATGGAAAATAGCGCGCAAGTATTTTTTTTGCGTGCGGAAAATGTATGATGGTTGATTACATATAAACCTCTGATGTTACAAATCTGTATTACTAGGTTAAATTGAAAATGCTCTGTTTACTCGCGTATAATTTGCATTTAGGTACTAACTTAACTTTGTAGGGATAATTCTATTACGCACTAGTGTATAATATTATTATGCACGAGGGTGTTATAGTTCGGTTCATGGCCCTAAGAACGATATAATAAAGCTCACTTTACGAGCAATGGTGTTGAAAATATATTAACAGCTTTGCGTTTGTTATGAAAACCAGTATTAAGTATTCTCTTTCTTATATATAGCTCTGATCTCTTCTGACGTGGCACGCACCTTTGAATAATCCCGTCCGGACGGGTAAGCCGATGTACGTAGCTTTGTACCTAAAGTACGGAGTGAGCCAGGCCTGCCAGTACCTACACATAATAAAATCGAAGTCTTTATACATATAACCACTTACCTAAAGTGAAATGAAATCATCCATTCTAGTTTTCCTTAGATATTACGAGTATTATAGGTTTGTGCCGGGTATTACCAACAATGCAAATAATAATAATGTAGGTAGGTAGGTACCAGATACGTCATCTTGTTGCACGCTGCAAATGTAATCATTTGGACTCAATGATGTCATTGCTCGGACTGTATTATTTACGTCAAAGAATGAAGATACGAATGTAAGTGACTCGTCTAACATTACGCTTTTGCCCATGCCCGTAATAAGTACCTACCTACTAAAGAGAACCGCACAGTTCCTACTTTACTCACAAAAGCAACTAGGTTTTTTTTAATGTAATGGGATGGCAAACAAGCAGACGGCCCACCTGATGGTAAGCGGATACCGTCGCCTATGGACATTTGCAACACCAGGGGCGTTACCAATGCGTTGCCGACCCTGTAAGACTCTTTTAACACCTTTTTTGAAGGACTCCATGCTGTAGCCAGTATCGAGTCCTTCAAGTAGGTAATAATTAAAACACAAGTTGATTAGTACATTCCACGAAAATATAATTAAGGCAAATGATACTAAACAAACTACATTCTAAAATTAAAATACCTACTTGGTGAAATAAAACGACCAGTTGTAAAACAATCAGAAAGGAGACTCTGTCGCCAATAAGTACCAACACTACTAGACTGCTCAAAGCCTGAAAGAAATCTGAGTATACCAGTAAAAACTGAGAAGTTAATTTAGGGTATGTTCCATTAGTCGCTAAGAACGTTATTTTCGATAATTTTGATCACATTCTGCGTCTATGGTTGTGATCACGTGATCGTTTGTAACTGTCATCCCCGTTCCATTTTTGGATAAGAACGCTAAAAATGCCACTAAAATTTGCCACTTCTGTCACTTTTGACATTAGATGTAGCGTTTAAGGCGAAAATAACGCCAAGACCCACGTGGAAAACTTTTTGGGAGTGTGATCGTTTTTAGCGTTTTTAGCGAATCTCACGCTAATGGTACGCACCCATAGTACGTACATAAAGATCATAACAGTGCATTGTTTTTGCTCCTGGAGTTGTTTTATATCGATAGGCTAGCCTTTTGACCACTGTCACACCTGATGGTAAGTGATGATGTTGCCGAAGATGGTAAACAGATTTACCCTAGAATGGAAACTAACTCTCATGAAGAACTGCCAGGAGAAACTGGTAGGTGCTTGGCGACAGCTTTTCTATTTGTTGATGGCAGCTGGACATTCGCATAGGACAATTATTATTTGTTTGGCGTTTGTGTTTACTTTCAAATGTTCCTTGTCTGCAGTACGAAGCGCTAACTTGTCATGGATAGTAAAATAAAGGTAATAAAAAACTGTTTTTACATAAAATTTATCTCTTATTAGCACTCTAGCCTTAAAATTTTGAATTTCCCGCCAATATACACAGGAAGCATAACAATAAAAAAATAGAATTCAATTTTATGTACATCTACACTAATATTATAAAGTATTATATTATATATTCAATTTGTATAAGCCAATATGATTACTAATATAATTAATATAATAATATTATAACGAGGAAAGTTTATTTTTTTTAAGTAACGAATAAACTTAAAAATCACCAGACCAATTTGAAAAAATGTCACCATTAAAATCATACATTATCCCTGATGAACATAGTACCTATACAGAATATTTACAAAAAAAATGTTTTTTTTTATACCCGTGCGAAGCTGCGGCCGGCCGCTAGTGTTCAATAAAACTACACCTAAGAATACACCTATTTAAAATATATAAAAAGGTATTCTTCTGTGTTTTTTTCGTCACAACGCCTGTAAGAGACAAGGCAAGAGACTCAAGAACTATGTCTCAGGGTACTGAGGCATAGTTCTTGAGTCTCTTGCCTCTAGTTTTACTGATAATACCTACACTACTTTACTACAATACACTACTACAGTTTCTGATTATTACTGACGACAAATTGCCTGGACAATTCCGCCTCTGCCAAGCTATTGCCTGTCACCTACATAATTTAAACAAATATTGTAATAAATTTATTACATAGTAAGTATATGTAACACATTGTTAAAAGATGTTTAAAAGAATTGCCCCGAGTTTCTTGCCCGTTCTTCTCGCAGTGGCTCTATACAATTTATTTGCTGAACGTGGCAGTACAGTGTAGAATATTTCACTACTAAAATTTGTAATTGAACTTCATAAGAGCGTCGTAGACGCCTAAATTTAATAAATGACTTTGACTTTGACTGTTAGGGGCTTGGCAACAGATTTTCTACTTGAGGGTAGTAGCTAGACAGGCGAACATTTGCAAAATGCCCTTCCACCATGCGGTGAAGCTCAGGCCAGTGGTGGGGATCGAACCAAGGACCTGCTGCACCGCATTCCTTAGCTCTAACCGCTCCGCTATCATTATTTCAAGGTGAGGTAACCGTATCACTAAAACATTAAAAAAACTTAAATTAAAAGGTTCCATAACCTCCTGTTGTTGCCGTGAAGGACGACTAAAGGAAACATACTCTAAATAAGCAGCATGCACTCATTAACGTCGCGTCGTCGATTCCAGTGGATTACTGCTGTATATTAGGCGCAGATTTTCCGAAATGTAGCGGGTATACTTCCACCGTAAGCATTCAAGTAGTTTTAGAGAAGACATATTGTGCCAACCCCAAATGTGTAAGATCAGGGTATGGTGACCATAATGCTAATGAATAGGTATAACCTCCTTAGGTGTACCAAAACTTTTTTGTGATTATTAAAAACTGGCCACAATCAAAAAAATTTTTTGATTGTGGCCAGTTTTTAAACGATTATATTTAATATAATCGTTACATTAGAGAAAAATACATTTTGACTGTCAAAAGTAGGTACTTATGTATTTGTCAAAACCACGTCAACATATTATATTTTTAAATCAACGTAAACCAAGTTTGATAAAGTAAAACAAGATAAAATATATTATTTGTTTTCAACTTGAAACGTCCAAATAAAACGAAAAACATGTATAACAACGTACGACGATCGAGGGAATACAGGTTTATTGTGGTAATGAGTTCACGATCAATAATTATCTATAAGATAAAAATATTCTAAAGATAAGCTTTATTGTTGTTGCAATTTTATGTTCTAGCAGATTGCTAATTCAGTTTGAGACCAAATCATGAGCTGCAGTGATGTAAGTGCAAGTGTTTTGAAGGAATTACAAGCTAAGGTTTTAGGAATTTATGCTAACCCTAGTGAATTTTTAATTATAAAACCAGGGCTTGGAGACAATATCTTTATTTGTTCTAAAAGATGACCACAATATAAATTTAGAGCCTAGGCATCGAACTGAAACTGGGTTTTTAGGTTTGTACAATACATTGTTCTTTGTATGGTGATTACAAGTAAATGTTTTCTTTTTACAGATAGAGGAGGTTATGCAGCAGAAGGCGCCAGGGGTGCCTAATAATACAAATCTACAGTAAGTTACCATTTGATATAAAAGCAGGGCTAAGCCCGTCGATTTAGTAACAATTTGCAAAGCACCATTAGTAAAATGTGCTTATACAAAGCGGAATCGAAGCAAGCATCGTCGTTATCGCAGTTTTATGTAAACGAACTCAAAGCAAGTTAGTCTGTACGGAATCTGTGATCAAAGGACATCTAAAAGTTCAAAAATTTAATCTTTGCTGGAGACTACAAACGCCATCTGTTTTGAACATGTGAAACTTTTGTACAACAGTTACTGCAAAGATGGCGCTTTGTAAAGTTCACCAACTGGTTCGTAATTTCACCATTCCTTACATCGGGGATATAGCTCAGTGGTAGAGCATTCGACTGCAGATCGAGAGGTCCCCGGTTCAAACCCGGGTGTCCCCTGAAATCTTCTTTTTGATATTTTTTTGGATTTTTAGTATCGATTGTGCAATAAAATAATAATTTATACAAAATAAGTACATAATATGAGATAACGATTCTTAACTCTAAAATATTTTCAAGTAGGTTAAATCATGTACGTCAGTAAAAAATTAGTTCTTGGCACAGAACTTGTTACAAATTACAGGGTTTAAAAATATCGAGGAATGTATGCACGTGCTTTTTTTAGGTTGTATACAAGATTCATACAAGAGTTGTATACAAACATTCCAGGTAATAAAAAAAAATTGTGACTATTTTATTATTTTATGTCCAGACAAGCACAAAGCTCCAGCAAGTTAGTGCGAAGCAAGGCGTTCACAGCAAATTTCTTCAAGGCGACCTTCAGCTCGAGAAGCAAGGCGGTCCCGCCTGCCCCTTCCACCCTCGTCGAGGAAACCACCAAGATAGGCCAGACGGAGACCAAGCCTGTTACCAGAACTAGACCGAGGACAGGTGAATTATTAATTAATTTTCATTCATGGTCTGTAATTATGATATTAGACGTTTATAAAGGGTTCTATAGAAGGCGCCGGGAGCCTATTACGCGTGTTGCTATGGCGGAATACGGGTGTCCACCTCCATATACAAGGGACGTGTTTTTTTTCCAACGTTACTTTGTGTTTACTTTTCCGTAATTACTCGTAGATTTTCTACCAATTCAAAGTAAAAAAACTAGTTACTTTTTTTTACAATTTACCTACTGGCAGGGTAGTACTATTTTTTAGTAAGAAGTTTACCTATACAGACTACCAATCCAAATAGGCAGTATGAAAAATGTGATGAAGCAGTGATGGCTCAGTGGCATTGGCTGTGGACTGCCGCGCAGCAATGCCATGGTTCGGATCCCGCCGTGGGCTTGAGCTTTTCACCGCATGGTGGAAGGGCATTTTGGGAATGTCCGCCTGGCTAGCGACCACCGTCATGTAGAAAATCTGTCGCCAAGCACCTAACGGTGTGTTCCGGCAGCAGCCCTTGAGAGCCGGTGAAATTACAGGCACATGAGACTTAACAACTATGTCTCAAGGTGACGGGCGCAGTGCAATTCGTGACTTTGATGAAATGCCTCTGTTATAGGCAGAGGTTAGTCCGCTTAACATCAGGTGGGCCTAGAGCTTGTTCCGTCACAATAACATAAAAAAAAATGTAATTGCAACTCTTGCCGATGGTGATAGAATTTTTTTCGAATCGATCCCTCCGACGTTTCGAAGCGCTCAGTAGTAATGTCACTAGCGGTCACCCATCCAACTCATGACCGCAGCGACGTTGCGTTGCTTAAGGACTAAGCAAACTTCACTACGAGCGCTTCGAAAGCACCTCCCCAGTACCATTAGGGGCGGTTTGCCATAATCCTTACACTTGGCAGGCGACTTGGAGATCGCATTGTAAGATGACAGTCCTTCTTCGCCATAAGGCGCTATAGGCGATAATAAAAAGTTTACATCACTGAAAATAGTAAAAAAAAAAAAACTTCTAACACTGAAAAGTGTCTACCTACCTGCACATTTACTAACTTATGTGGCAGTTCTTTTTATTCTGTGGTGTATTCAGTAAGCAAGACCATGCTAATGTGAGCTAAGAGTTTTGACTCCGCGTGATAGCGACTTCAGCAATTTAATTAAATTTTTTGATCTTTTGAGATAATTACCTAATTACCTCAAAAGATCAAAGAGGGTCGTTAGCTGAATGGAGCCTAATTAAATTAGTTTTCTAATTTCAATATTTAATAAGATAGATAGTCAACAGTTTTTTTTAATGTGATTCTGACGGAACAATCCCGAGACCCACCTGATGTTAAGCGCTAACCTGTGACTATAAGCGGTATTATCGCTGAGAGCGATCTCTTTCAGTTACACGTCATATTTCAGATTTATTGAATAACTTATTCTATAGATATACTACTCGACTCCTATTCAACTATCATGAAAAATAAAATATCCTACATAATAAAATAATTACAATTCTATAAAGATATGTTTACTGTCCAAAACATGGGCACACGATACATTAAATTAAATTTAAGCACATGGAATGTACCTATATAAAGATTTAGTCCCACCATGTGTTGCCTAAGTATGTAGGCGTAAAATTTAAGAGATGGAGCGACCAAATTAAGTAGAAAATTATGAATTAGATTAATTTTCAAATATATATTATTTAAGCATTATCACAAAATTCACATCTGAATGATGAACCTCATTTGCAATATAATCATAAATTTATAAGAATGTCATTTACAGTATACATTAAATAAGATAATAAACATATATTCTATTATTCCTTTTTATGACAACGTGAGCCAATTATTATATCCCATTCTTTGGCAGGTCCGCCAGAAGTTTCAGCAAAATCCAAGGTACGACGCACAGTTGATCTTCTCAAGCCAACTGTCAGACGTCTTGAGAAGCCAACCGAGCCTGAAAAGCCAAGCAGGAGTAAGCCCTCCACACCAGATCCGGGAGGACCCAAGAACCCTGTTATACCTCTCAAGAAACAAGACTCCAAGGCCTCTAATGTAGTCCTGCAGATTGTGAAGAAATCACACGCTCCCGCGAAACCACCCGCGCCGAAAGTTTTGCCGCCAAAACAGATAGAATCCGTGTTGCCAAAACCGGTGGAGTCTCTTTTGCCGCCAACTCTGAGACAAAAGTCCATAGATAAAAAATCAACGAAGAATATCAACAATAATGACGTGTGGGCGAACGCTAATGAGGTCAACGGTAATCGGCAGAGGATAAGTTCGCTGCCTGTTGTTCCTTTGAGGTAAGTAAAATGCATTTATTATCAGTGAAGTGAAAGGACTACCTACCTTATCTCTTCTACTACTTATTACAAAATTAATAAAACAAACTTATTTGACTAGGTATTTCATAGTTTTAATTTGTATTCGTTTTTCGTATCACTGATCAATAGAAAACTTTTTAAAACGCGCGCCAATAACTTGGATTCTGTTGAGAAAATGGTCATGCCAGTCAATACTGATCCTTATTCCAGATTAATACAGTTCAATTTCACACATTCATTGACAAGACATTTTAACTTGAATCACACGTGACGAAACATTTTTGTACCTGTCCTATTCTAAGTTTATTGTTTTCTCTTTCTATTCCCCGCGGATGAAAGAGATAGTTTATACCGCGCTAATGGCACAAAGCGGCTCCCATTGCTTGAATTAAAAAGTGGCTAAGTTGGCGGGATAGTTGAAAGTTCGCAACTGTGTAGTAGTTATGCTGAGTGTAATGTATTTTTAAATTGGCTGTATAACGGGGTTCGCGGTTGGTCGTTGTATCGAGCACGCACCACAGCAGCAACAGGCCGACCAACCAACACCCAATAAACACGGCATGCCAGGCGGGCAAGTGAAGCAAGGCAAGTTTGTTTGGGTCGGTTGGCGGCGGATGTCGTGTCGCCTTGTGTGTTGTGTTTTTTCGAACTTTTTGTTAACAGTGTCAATTAAAAACGAAGTTATCAGACATGGTGTGTGTGTGATGGTTATTTTGTGACGTGTGCAATGTGATCGGAATTAAGGTTTTCCTCCTTTGGAGCAGCGTCTGAGAGCTCTTGGTGTTCTAGCCGCCTTGTAAAGCAACAAAAATTTATACGTCTGGATTGTATGACTTGTATGTCAATGTTGATTCACCATCTCTTTGGTGGCTTGCTGGCATCTTGAATTATTGAACCTAATTCAATATAGGTAGGTAGGTTATATGTATATCTACTGACACAACAGCTGCTGAATTCTATTTATCTTTACGGCCGTAATAGTTTTAATAAGTTCACATTGGTAATAACTTGAATAAATTCCATTAAGTGTGTAGGTGACATACCTACTTTAGGAATTTATTCAAGTTAGGTTTTACATGGGTACCCTTTCTTAAATGTATTTTGAGACTTATTAGGTAGGTACATACTTCGTGTGTAATTTGCACTTTAACTAGTAGGTAGGTAGGTACCTACTTCGTTAAATTACCCACCTACTCGGTTCTTTCGTCAGTTTTTCAATGACCTACAAGAGACTGAAATAATTAATAAATCAAATGACAAACTGGACAATGTGGAAGTCATCAATATGTAACCGAATTCCAAAAAAGAGGCGGTGCTCATTTCGACTCTGTTTTTTTTAAATAAGTTACGCGATTACTTTGCATATTATGAACTGAATTTGATTATTAAGTACATTATTGTTGGATAGAGTAGGTAGGTAGGTATACTTTCAAGTTGGTCTCATTTAAATGTTATCAAAATCGGTTGAGTAGTTTTTAAGTTATAGTCAATTAACTGAAAAGTGTATTGGCATACCTGGATGATTTAATGGTAGGTAATTGCATCTCTTGTTGGTGAACAGTATTTTAGGCGAGTGAATTATCTTAAAGCAGTATGCAATAAGTATCACTAAACAGAGGGTTTTTTTTATAAAATATAACCTTCTTTCTACCTAAATAACTGTGAAATTTGAAGCAGTGATGGCTCAGTGGCATTGGTTATGGAGTGCCACGCAGCAGGTCCGTGGTTCGAATCCCACCGCGGACTTGAGCTTCGAATGTTAGGAAGGGGGCATTTCGCGAATGCTCAATCAAGTAGAAAATCTGTCGCCAAGCACCTAACGGTGTCCTTGAGAGTCAGTAATTCTAGGTTAAGCCTGTTAACATTAACACCTTCGACCACACCATCACTTACCATCAGGTGAGATTGTGATCAAAGGCTTATACATATCAGCAATAAAAATAGAACTAGGTACCTATATAACTTATGGAAGTCGGACCATGATAATGTGAGGTCAGCGTTTTGAATCAGCATGACTTCCACAAATTACAAATATAACCTACGATAGAAAAAATTTAAGTCATGTGCGGAAAAAAAACACAATTTTTTCTTCACTATATTTGTAATTTTGTAATGTAATCTGCATAGCAGGCGTTATTAACTTATTACATACATAACAATATTAAAATTCAACAAATTATTTCCTTCGATCACTAAATATTAATGATCGAAGCTACCTAATTTCATACTTATTAGTGTGTCGTTTACGTTTTTTTTAAATATTGTATTCAACGCCAAAATCAGACACCACTGGACCCGCGTGAACTTGGTAATGATATTGGTAACAAGAACCACCGACGCGATGCTACATACCTACGTTTCAGCAATAATGACAACTGCTTACACAGTTATTTAAATATACCGTTTCGCAACAACAGTCTGTTGTTTGTACAAGAATAATATACCTATTCCCAATGCCGTTTATACAAAAGACGCAAAAAGTACGCAAACACGCTGATCTACTCAGTTCTTGAACTTCTGAAACGCGACTGTGAATAAAGAATAAAGAACTCCTTTCTCAATCTCATAAGTATTATATCGCAGTTTCTTCACAGAATAAAACTCCATCCTAAGGTTGCCTGGTAGAGATCACTTTTAGTTATAAGGCCGCCCATTGTAACACTTTATTTATTTGTTTTTAGTCAAAATGTTTTTTCTTGTTTTGTGTAAATAAAGAGTATTCTATTCAATTCTATTCTAAAACCTAATCTCATTCCATTACAAATATACGAATTTACGAGAGAAAAAATTATAGTCATGTCCGGGATTCGAATCCGCGTCCATCCACACCTTTAGCCGGGGTATGCTCTAACCAATTGATCTAACATGACAAAATAAGTCATAACTCTAATTCTTGCTCTCGTTCTTCAACCATCGTATCGGGATGGAACGACACCCATAGTTCAACTTGCGTTGTACTACAAAATTGTAGTACACACTACAACGTAGTGTGTACTACAATTCGCCAAGCAGGCGTTATTGCAAACATAACAATATTAAAACTATAAGGTTGCATCATCATTTACAAGTTTAAAACCAATTGCAATATTGGTCTTGTTTGTAGTACAACGCAAGTTGAACTATAGATGTCGCTCCATCCCGATATGATGGTTGAAGAACGAGAGCAAGAATTAGAGTTATGACTTATTTTGTCATGTTAGATCAATTGGTTAGAGCATACCCCGGCTAAAGGTGTGGATGGACGCGGATTCGAATCCTGCACATGACTATAATTTTACTCTAGTAATTTTGTAATGTAATTCGCCAAGCAGGCGTTATTGCAAACATAACAATATTAAAATCATAAGTACTATTTTATCGTAATTTCTTCCCAGAATAAAACCTAATCTCATTCCATTGGTACAAATTGCGAAAATATGCTAATGCAATGGTATTTCGCCGGTAGGACCGAGTTCCACGAACCTACAGACAGGTCCAACAAATTAAACACAAGCTGTTATGATGACTCAGAATATTAAGTTATAATTGTTTACTTATCCATTTTTAATGAAAGGAATATTGACCCTGCATGTATTCAGTTCTGACTGTTCAAATTTAAATGTTTACGCCTTTTCAGTTTTTAAATTAGATATAACAAAGAAACAGTGATGGCTCAGTGGCATTGACTAGTTGAATTGCTGGTTCGGATCCCGCCGCGGGCTTGCGCTTCACCGCATGGTGGAAGGGCATTTTGCGAATGCTGGCTAGCGACCACCCTCAAGTAGAAAATCTGTCGCCAAGCACCTAACGGTGTGTTCCGGCAGCAGTCCTTGAGAGCCAGTGAAATTACAGACACATGAGACTTAACAACTATGTCTCAAGGTGGCGGGCGCAGTGCAATTCGTGACTTGTGACGAAATGCTTATGTTATAGGCAGAGGTTAGTCCGCTTAACATCAGGTGGGCCTCGTGCTTGATTCGTCACAATAACATACCTAATAAGCTTACCTCAGCTCCTAATGTTCATAGCTGTTTATCCACTTTTGATCAAATAAATGTTGGCCTGGCGTATATGTCCCCATATATTGCATACATGACTGTTAAAGCTAAACACATTTCAATATGCACCTCTTCAGAGAGTGTTATATGAAATTAAATTAGATCTACCAAAGAAATAACCTTACCTCAGAGCAAAGAGTTATATGAAGTTAAATTCGATCTACCAAAGAAATAAAGTATAATAAGCTTACCTCAGAGCAAAGAGTTATATGAAGTTAAATTCGATCTTCCAAAGAAATAAAGTATAATAAGCTTACCTCTGAGCAAAGAGTTATATGAAGTTAAATTAGATCTACCAAAGTAATAATAACGTATGACAAGCTTACCTCAGAGCAAAGAGTTATATGAAGTTAAATTCGATCTACCAAAGAAATAAAGTATAATAAGCTTACCTCAGAGCAAAGAGTTATATGAAGTTAAATTCGATCTTCCAAAGAAATAAAGTATAATAAGCTTACCTCTGAGCAAAGAGTTATATGAAGTTAAATTAGATCTACCAAAGTAATAATAACGTATGACAAGCTTACCTCAGAGCAAAGAGTTATATGAAGTTAAATTCGATCTACCAAAGAAATAAAGTATAATAAGCTTACCTCAGAGCAAAGAGTTATATGAAGTTAAATTCGATCTTCCAAAGAAATAAAGTATAATAAGCTTACCTCTGAGCAAAGAGTTATATGAAGTTAAATTAGATCTACCAAAGTAATAATAACGTATGACAAGCTTACCTCAGAGCAAAGAGTTATATGAAGTTAAATTCGATCTACCAAAGAAATAAAGTATAATAAGCTTACCTCTGAGCAAAGAGTTATATGAAGTTAATTTAGATCTACCAAAGTAATAATAACGTATGACAAGCTTACCTCAGAGCAAAGAGTTATATGAAGTTAAATTAGATCTACCAAAGAAATAACGTATGACAACCTTACCTCAAAGCAAAGAGTTATATGAAGTTAAATTAGATCTACCAATGAAATAAAGTATAATAAGCTTACCTCAGAGCAAAGAGTTCTATGAAGTTAAATTCGTTCTACCAAATAAATAACGTATGACAACCTTACCTCAAAGCAAAGAGTTATATGAAGTTAAATTAGATCTCCTAAAGAAATAAAGTATAATAAGCTTACCTCAGAGCAAAGAGTTCTATGAAGTTAAATTCGATCTACCAAATAAATAACGTATGACAACCTTACCTCCGAGAAAAGAGTTATATGAAGTTAAATTAGATCTCCTAAAGAAATAAAGTATAATAAGCTTACCTCAGAGCAAAGAGTTCTATGAAGTTAAATTAGATCTACCAAAGAAATGAAGCATAATAAGCATACCTCAGAGCAAATCATTGCTAATAATCATGAATATAAAAAGTTTCAAATTTTCAGTTTTTTGAGCCAATCATGAAGTCATTGCTTAAGACTATTGAAAGTAATGGCAACCAAATAATGTTGATGAAATCTTAAAAGTATTGATTACAGATAAAGCACGATAAAAATATTAAAAATTTTGATTACGGAAAGATTGTGCGTAATTCCAATAATCACGTAACAGAGTGTTTTAAATAAATATTTTCAAGTAACCGCATGTTTCGTAAATGAGATGTTTCTCTCTTATGATGACATCAAACCTTAACAGGTAGTTATCAAACAGGATCAAAATATAAAGAATCACTAGTACTACACAAAAATTGTTTGCCCAAATTCCGCTATAACGCGGCAGAAGGTGAACTGTTAAAAATAGATGCAAATTTGGGAACATATGGTCTGACTGTGCAAACAAGGTCAGATGGCAACCTTCAATTTTAGCGGAAAAATAGTAGGTACGGTACGAAAAAAATTTTTGTAAGTTGTTTTAATATTGTTAGATTTTCAATAACGCCTGCTATGCGGATTACATTACAAAATCACAAATATACGATAGGAATAATTTATCCATCCCAATACGATGGGAAAGATTTGAGTTATGACGTCATGTCATGTTAGCTCAATTGGTTAGAGCATACCCCGGCTCAAGGGGTGGATGGACGCAAATACGTATCCCGCACATAACTTAAAAATTTTTTTTCCTATCTTATATTTGTGTATTTGTAAGTTGGTTTGTAAATCTTCCACATTTCTGACCATAAACTTTTTTTTTCTTTTTATGTTATTGTGTCGGCAAGCACGAGGCCCACCTGGTGTTAATCGGTAACCTCTGCCTATAACAGATGCATTTCATCATAAGCGACGAACTGCACTGCGACCGTCACCTTGACACATAGTTGTTAAGTCTGTAATTTCACTGGCTCTCAAGGACTGCTGCCGGAACACACTGTTAGGTGCTTGGCGACAGATTTTCTACTTGAGGGTGGTAGCTAGCCAAGCGAGCATTCGTGAAATGCCCTTCCACCATGCGGTGAAGCTCAAGCCGGCGGTGGGATTCGAACCATGGACCTGCGGCACCGCAGTCCATAGCTATAACCGCTCGGCTATCATTGCTTCGAAACCTCTTTATTGGTCTGATAGTAAGATGAAAGTCATTTAATTTGCTGTATAATTAGAAAGGTAACTATTTGCGATTGAATGCATATGCGACTCACGAAAATCAAATTCTCTACATTTCAAAACTATTCCCATCATTATATTTTAGTTGTGCTTTCAATTATTCTATGATCCCACAATTGTTTGAACATCCTTCATGTTTACTACTTAAACTTTGGAAGCAGTGATGGCTCAGTGGCATTGGCTATGGACTGCCGCGTAGCAGGTCGATGGTTCGAATCCCGCCGCGGGCTTGAGATTCACCGCATCAAAGCACCTTACGGTGTTACAAAATCACAAATATACGATAGGAAAAATTTAAGTCATTTGCGGGATTCGAACCCGCGTCCATCCACCCCTTGAGCCGGAGTATGCTGTAATCAATTGAGCTAACAAGACATGACCTTACGGTGTGTTCCGGCAGTAGTCCTTGAGAGCCAGTGAAATTACAGGCACATGAGACTTAACAAATATATCTCAAGGTGACGGGCGCAGTGTAATTCGTGACTATTGCGACGAAATGCATCTATTATAGGCAGAGGTTAGTCCGCTTAACATCAGGTAGGCCTCGAGCTTGTTACGTCACAATAACATTAAAAATAAGAAAAAAACCACTGTGATCTACGTACTCAACATCTCAGCAGTATAAAATTTATTGATTAATTAGGGATTAGGTACTCTTTAAGCTTCAAATCGACCGTCCACTGCTGAACACAGCCATAAAGGGGGTATTTGCCATAATCCCCACGCTTGGCAGGCGGCTTGGGGATCGCAGTGTTAGATGGCAGTTCTTTAGAAGGTGCTGCTGCCCACCTTCCAGTATTTTTCCCGTCACCTCTTACGACACCCACAAGATGATATGGGGAGGTGCAATTCTAACCCGGCACCCCTCGGGGAGCGCCCGAGGTGGGCAGCAGCACCTTCTAAAGAACTGCCATCTTACACTGCGATCCCCAAGCCGCCTGCCAAGCCAAGTTACAGAACTATTTTTGCTTCAAATCACCAGGATTTCAATGTTTTTTTTTTATGCATGATAGGTTAGCCTTTGACCATTATCTCACCTGATGGTAAGTGATGATGTAGTCGAAGATGTTGTTCAGGCTAACCTAGAAGTACTGGCTCTCAAGGACAGCTGCCGGAACACACCGTTAGGTGCTTGACGACAGATTTTTCTACTTGAGGGTGGTAGCTAGCCAGGCGGGTATTCGCAAAATGCCCTACCACCATGCTATAACGACTGCCATCCTAAGACAACAACCGGGACCGACGGCTTAACGTGCCCTCCGAAGCACGGAAACGCTCAGTAGTAATGTCACTAGCGGTCACCCATCCACTCATGACCGCGCACGACGTTGCTTAACTTTGCTGATCGGTTGAGAACAGCTAAGTAAACTTCGCTACGAGCGCTTCAAATGTTCATACCAAAGACTTGTTCATGCTTCATACATGTACTATCCAATGAGCTAGATTGGATAACTATTTGTCCAAGTGTTAACCAAGGATATTGCTCATTGTTCAGCGCGTTACACCAACACTGGGCAAGGTTACCCAGCTATTTGTGTGATGCTAATTGTTATATGCGACTTCTTGCCATTGAAGGCGATACAATTTGATGGAGTTGGCGACTTGATGGCGACATTGTTTTATAGTTGGTGTTACTCATTTTGTGTTTAAGTAGTTTGACGTTTGTCCTGAACTATGGTTGGATTTAGTACTATGCTGTTTAGCATGGTGGTAGGGCATATTGCGAATGGCCGCCTGGCTAGCTACCAAGTAGAAAATCTCGCCAAGTACCTAACGGCGTGTCCCGGCAGCTGTACTGTAGTATGGTCTGTACTGTACCCATATACAGTACAGACTACGAATAAATAATGTAAAGAAGTATAACTCTGATACAGTGACCGCTTTGATTTCGGACTCACCATGTTCACTAGTAACAAAACACGCACAATTTTCCAAATTTAATTTGATTGGTAAATTGATTTGGCGCTTAGAATGATCGCATCTGATTGGTCACGTCAAGGTGATGTTGTCACTGCCGTCATTGTCTAAAGGTCAAACCGCACTACTGCGGCACAGCGTGGCAGCGAAGCGGCGCGACTCGAGAAATATTAATTTGTATGGATTTATTAATGGCGTAAACAGCACTATAGTGATGCGGCTTCGGAGAGGCACGGCGCAGCGCTACAGAGATGTCTCCGAAGGCAACTCAGCGTCACGGCTGCGCCGCGCCACCGCGCCACTGCCGCAAGTACTTACCTTGCGGCATCGGAGAGACGCGGTGCAGTAAATTATCCAGTCATTTCACGGTCCACCCACGTATCAACAGTTCTTAAGACCTTACGTAAAAAAATTGTGTGAAATCGATTATTATCTCTGAAGAGTCGTGAAAACAGTTTTTTTTCAAACGAGAATATGTTATATCTTTCACCCAAATAAAACACTTATTAATTTTTCAGCTCTATCGGCCTTTTTGAAGATACCACGATTATTTATCCCATAGAATTTTTCCCATTAGTTAATAGAACCGTTTTGCTACGCTGAATTGCTATAGTGAACGAGTGTATGCTAAAGTAAATTTGCTCACAATATAGCTGTTATCTCAGGCGCTCATTTAGTTATTTTATTGTATGTGCAGTAAGCAGCTACCCACTGAGCACACAACGAATACTAACCAGGGCCCCCTACTCTAATGTGTCGAAGTATCGAACTTCGGGTCCGAAAGAAAGGTATCTGCAAAACACGTATTGTGTTATGTTAATTTCGTTCGTAACATAGACTTGCAAGCATTTACCTATATAGATTTTGAATATCTTTTTTTTCATTGCATTTCTATGGTTTGTACATTTTCCAAATATGAAATTATATAAATATAATTTATTCGTGCAAACGAATAAATTATATTTATATTATTTTTTATACATTCATAAGTTCAGTCAGTCGAGTTCTAAATATGCAGAAAGAACACAATTACTAATGCGGATATAAATACCTATGGAGAACCTAGTGCAGCCGAAGCCACGCCGTTTCTAGAACATAAACTTAAATCCTAAATATCTAACCTGTATTTCCTAGAACAGTAGCGACACCTCTCGCTGATCCTTAACTAGGACTATCAAATTCTTACCTTGTGAAAATGTTCTTTAACTTCTCTGTTTTAGCGGGCAAGATTTGTGTTCAACGTTGCGGTCCAACCATAGACTATATCAAACAATAATCTTTGTAAAACGCATATTAAATTTTCGTTGTGTAAAGTGTCGCTCGAAACACGAATAACGAAACTTCGTCGAATTGTAGTAGCGGCCCAGCTGTGTGACGGCTGTGGGACGTGTATCAGTGAAATTGAATTTGTATGCGCTTACGCACTACAAAGGAAGTTCGATTTTATATAGCTATAAAATTATGTTACAAAATATTTTTTTAGAATGTATTTAATATTTTTTTCTGTGACTTAATCTTTCCACGACAGATTATTAATGAGGTGAGAAATTATGAATAGAGAGGTTCTTTTGCCGTATACGTTATGGTCTCTAGGTACAAGTAGTTTTTTATTTTTATTCTTGTGGTGAATTTAAAATGTATATGAGAATTTAGAATAGGAGATTGGATTTCTCTTCGGAAGTATTATTGTTCGAGAAGTATATTTAATTGAACTTTTTATGAACCGGAATAAGTGTTTATATAACCTCCCCAGTGGGTCACCTGAGTATTTATTTTTAATTTTAGGAGATACAATAATTTTCAGTATTCTATACAACATACAGTTGTATATGTCGACAAGATACGTTTTATAAGTTCATCCATAGCTGCTTAGTACTTCGCTGCAGCACTGCTCTGCAGCTCTGTAAATGCATAAGGTAGTGATGGTCGCTCAGATACCACGTCGCGCCGCACCTCTGTAGTGCGGTCCTGGCTTTAGAGGCACGTGGATGGCGTTATGCCACATTATGTTAGCTTGTTTACGTATTCATTTTCTATTACATGTTTTTTCAATAAAATTGATTCAGGTTTTTCATGCAATTTATTTCAGTAGATTGGAATACTACTAAAAATACTTTCTTGGAAATAATATTCTATAATTTAAAAGTCGGTATATATAATGCGCTAAAAGTGAAGAAATGGATTTTAAATAAACTTTTTTAATCAAGTTTATATTGATATGGATAATTTAGAATTAAATTTGAATTTAAAAAATGTCATGTTGCGTGTGTTGAATTAATAAGTACATCAAGATTTTTTTGGCGGTATGTATTTTAACAAAATGCTGGATATTATAATAAATATTTTTAGCTACTACAACGAAAGCATTTAGTCAACCTAGCTGCCATTGCAGGCTTGCAGGCAGTCAAAACACTCCAGCCCTCTACCAGTTGGCAGCGTGCCCAGCATGCTCAAAACTATTATTCTAGTATTCCATTGTACCAAATGAAGTAAATGCAATATATACGAGTATACCTATTGGAACTAACAATACCGCAGCCATAGGTGTGATATCAACGTGATGATATCAACGTGACAGTTGATGTCGTATTTATCAGTTATACCTACTATTATATTTTTAGAAATAGCTACAAATGATAAAATAGTTATCTAGAAAAAGATCTCAAGCGTGTCAGTTATAAGACCTAAGATCAATTTATTTGTATTTTTTATGTCCTTTGTATTCCTAAAATGAAATCAATACTGAAAAATACGACATCAATTGACACTTTGACAGTTGTCAGACCTAAGTCCTACTTCTAGGATATTTTTATGTCATTATTAGCACAAATAGTAAATTAGAATTGAGGACCTTTTATCAAAGTATTTTTATGAATTTTTATTTCTAGCACATGTTTGACAACATAAATTAGGAAACAAAAAAAAATGGGAATTGTTTTCAGATAAAATGTTCTAAGACTAACAATGTTCCAAAACTATTTTTGATTTAATCTAAAATTCATGTTGCATAAAACTATCCAGGGTAGTCAAGTATGGGTTTCGAAAATATTGTTCGTAACTCGTTTATAAAAGGTATTCCTGTTTTTTTTATATCCGTATGACTTCTCAACCATTTTATTTCACACTATGGTATTTTTGCAGAATTAAACAACGCAGAATAACATTGATAAATTCAATTGAAAAGTCTCGCGGTACAACCGCATGACTCGAGCCCACGCGGCGAACTGACAGGGCCGCGCGGTACACTTTTTAAGCCACGCCCGCTGCGGTATAGTTTGCGTTCTGTTGTTTTTGAGCATGAATTACATTTCTTTTCATTATTATTCGTAGAGTACAGACCATACTTCCGTCTTTTATATTGTTTCACTCTTTCACTAATTCATAAATTATACTTTAGTTTTTATTGACAATGACCTATTTCCTTGAAATGTTTCTCCGGGTCTACAATCTTGTGAAGTAAAAAAAAAATTGTAAAAGCATAAATTCAATGATCAATGGAGAACGATTTTGAAAAAATTGGTAAATATAATAAAATAAAAATCGATAAAAAAAGAGTACGGACCAAGAGTCTCTATAGACTCTGCGTACTTTAATTAAAAAAAAAAACTTATAAAGTATACTGACAGAAAGCGTTTAAGCATGAAACCATTCCTATACATTTGACTGAAATTTCTTAGGTACTAATAACATTACACTATTTAACTTTTACATTACCTAAATAGTACCTCAATACCAAATCAGTCGTTTCACTTCAATTGACTTTGAAACTGGCGCCATGTTGTTATAAAAAGCACGTGTAAAACGTATTTACCGATAGTGCAATGGTGTCACAGTTTACGCAACATGCTGAGTTATTTATAGAGTCCGTTTTCATTGTGCATTTAAATCAAGACAGTATTACACTATAGTACCACCAACTTAACTGTGCAGTTTTCGAGGGCGCTACTGGTCATGGAAATCAACTACAAACTGTCACAATTTGAAGGAATGTTGTAGTTCTTTTTTCTGCCACCTGAACAGATAAGCTGGTGGGTCTGTAAACTAGACCTAGTCACTTGAATTTACTGCAGTTAGTCGTCACCCGGTCATAAAAAAGAAAAAAGATAAAAGAGTGTTTGCTAACCTATGCTTGGCATACCTCATGGGACTTATATGGATTCTGCTGAAAACTATTAGGGATGATTTATATTAGACCGGGCCGTGTCCGGGCCGGGCCGTGGACGGGGCGGGACCGGGGCGGAGCCCGTCCGTACGTTAGTAGGCGGGCCCGGACGGGACACGGATCAGGCACGGTTTAATATAAAATGCTTCATACAAAATGTATGTAACGTTTCAAATCCGTGCCCCGTCCGGGCCACGTACACGGCACGCCCCGGGCACGGCCCGCTCTAATATAAATCTACCCTAAGGGTAGATTTATATTACACTTTTTTACATACGTTACATACATTTTGTATGAAGCAGTTTATATTAGACCGTGCCTGATCCGTGTCCCGTCCGGGCCCGCCTACTAACAGCACGGATGGGCTCCGCTCCGGCTCGCCCCGGCCCGGACACGGCCCGGTCTAATATAAATCAACCCTTAGACTTCTAGTTTTCTCTTCTACACTAGTATTATAAAGATGAAAGATTTGTATTTTTGTATGCAACGAATAAACTTTAAAAAAAATCGGCCAAGTGCGAGTGGGACTCGCGCACGTAGGGTTCCGTACCATTTATCTGTAACCTAATCTTGCAATTTACAGACACTTTTCGCAGTGTCCGATTGAGCTGGGTAGGTACGGCGAAAACCTCTTTTATTGTATGGGAGCCCCCTTAATTATTTATTTTATTTTAAATAATTATATTTAAAGCGAACATAAAACTAAATATTCTGTGAATAATTAAAGCGTCTAACGATCACCGATAGCAAGAAACGATAATAACTCTAGTATTTTCATTTTTAGTATTTGTTGTTATAGCGGCAATAGAAATACATCATCTGTGAAAATTTCATTTGTCTAACTATCACCGTTCTTGAGATACAGCCTGATGACAGACAGACGGACGGACAAACGCACAGCGAAGTCTTAGTAATAGGGTCCCGCTTTTACCCTTTGGGTACTGAACCCTAAAAACTACTGGACCGATTTGGATGAAATTTGATATGGAAATAGTTTGAGACCCGGGAAAGGACATAGAATACTTTTTATCCAACTGCGCAAAAAGAGGTTAATGGTTTTGCGCGACATACCCGCGGGCGGAGCTGCGGCCGGAAAGCTAGTAGCTGATATTTAGACATCCACAGACTCTGTTCAAAGATTCGTGTTGCCCTAAACAAGTTTACTTCAAAATGTCGTATGTCGCTGAGTTTGAATCTACATACGATTTGAAGTGCTCGTAGCGAAGTTTACTTATAGCTGTTCTCAACCGATCAGCAAAGTTAAGCAACGTCCGCCGCGGTCATGAGTTGGATGGGTGACCGCTAGTGACATTACTACTGAGCGCTTCCGTGCTTCGGAGGGCACGTTAAGCCGTCGGTCCCGGTTTTTGTCTTAGGATGGCAGTCGTTATAATATGGTGGTAGGGCATTTTGCGAATGCCCGCCTGGCTAGCTACCACCCTCAAGTAGAAAATCTGTCGCCAAGCACCTAACGGTGTGTTCCGGCAGCTGTCCTTGAGAGCCAGTAATTCTAGGTTAGCCTGAACAACATCTTCGTCCACATCATCACTTACCATCAGATGAGGTAGTGGTCAAAGGCTAACCTATCAGGCATAAAAAAAAGAAAGATCAATACTAGGTTTGTGTGGAGCCTTCAACGCAATATTGTTATAAAACTTCTTGCGCTCTTATTTACGAGTTTTGTTTTGTCCTCGACTGGTTCAATGCAAAGGGACTGTCATTGTGTGACTGTTCTATTCAAATTCAGTTATTATTATGCCGGCGTTAACCGCCATGCCACTACGGCGCATGCTACGGCACATTGCAGCTTGTAATGGACGGAATGGCTATTACATTGCTCAGCAATTTTCATATCCTTTCTGCATTCATACGAGTTATTAACTTATTAGGTAAATATGCAGCTGTGATGTTGTATTCGGTTTAGTAAGTACTCAATGTGATATTACTGTTGGCTGGGCAATTGTCTTCATGTTCAGGGCCCCAATTCTCTTAGCTATTGACCAAACGCCACACTACTGCGATGCGTCTGCGATCGAACTGCTGTGCATGTCAAATTTGGTAGTCTGCTAATTCTGGCTCCTAATCGCAGTTGTATAGCAATCGCGTCGCTATCGTGAGGCTGTGCTAAGGCTTGCAAATGTTGCCACTGAAATAATAATGGAAACTTCATCAATCAAGCATCAGTCAAAACGTCAATACAGTGGTTTACTAGGAAACAATACATTAAATAAATGTATATAAATTATATCGCTATTTTTATATCTTAAATCCTGCAAAATAGTTTATGCCACTGTAGCAACGCAATCGCAACAGAATAGATTACAGCATACCAAATATGTCAAAAACTATTGATAGCAAGCCACTGACTTGCGATCGAACCTAAATAGCGGGCAGACTACGGATACTGTCAAAAACTAAAATTTTCATGCAATTAGGTTGCGTTAACGCCGTTCAATAGCTAAGAGAATCGGGCCCCAGTTCATCAGTGTATGTTACCATTATTCGTGTTACTAAAACCTATTAAATCCGGACCTCTTTATTTTTTTAAACTTTAAGTTTGTTTTGTGTCACATCTTCACATTTAATATATGCAATTACGACGAATTTTGTATGACTAGAAATTATACTATTGTTTCTCTAGTTACATCCTTTCCGATGCTACGACGTTTTTGTTGAACTACTTATTTTGTTTATCTAGTTCGCATCTTATTGTCACTTCGTGTGGTATACTAATACCGATATCATTCAAGACTAAATCCTCGCTTGATTCGGTAAAATATTACTAACCTCATAATCAGACCTAAGTTTCGTTTCCTATCCATGCGTGGAAACGCATGGATCAAATATTACTTACTAAAAACATGGCGACCGATAGATCACATCAATTAATCATACGTGTCTAATGATGATGAGATAAAGAGATAAAATTGAGATGTTTTTACCAGCGTCTATAGTTGACCAAAGTTTCTCATACCTAAAAAGAATAGCCAATCGGATCGTCAAAAATTCAGATACAGCATCATAATTATCATTAAAGATATGTCTAGACGCTTAATAATTCCGTTCTACGAAAGATGCTTCAACAGCGACTGTATCCAGCTGATATTGATGACAATTTAGTTCTTCTTCCTGCCTTTATCCCACGCTAACATCAGTTGTAACTACATTAAACATTTAGTTGATTAAGTGACATGGAAAGCGTGATGGACACGTGCATGAAATTCAATCTTCGAGAATGTAGAGTTAATGACTTGAGAGATTTGTTTTATCGTTTTGGGTCTCGCCTGTCATGTCTCCGGAATGGAATTCGTTGTCAGCAAAGACATTTTAACGATGGTGAGACTACGATAGTTGTGTATCGTTTGGTATGTACAAGAATTAATAATAATATGGAAACTCAAACTGGCGAGTGACAATAAATAGCGAAAGGTAGAACCATACTGATCCAAGTGATTTTTTTTCTATATTGGAGCTATGTGCAACAAATGCAAGGAAAAAAATATTCAATTGATGCCACATTGATCCAAGTACAAAAAGCGCCTAATATAGCTAGAGGACCTCAATTTTTCAATTTAGCATTATACTTACTTTCAAAAATATATCCTGCTATTCTATTCTAATTTTTATTTATTATCTGTTTTTTTTCTGCAGAAACCAAAATTTTGACTACTTTTAATCAAAATATATTATTATAGATTTTTTTTTAATTTTGTCTGACATTTTAGCCATTATTTCGATGAAGATTAAAGCATAATAAATCACGTATTTTTTTAAAACAAGTTCAAATGCGATTCATTCTTTTTCTCAATATAATGAAAACGATACTTGGATCAGTATGGTTCTACCGTCGCCAGATAAGTTCCTTGGTTGAAAGTCTTATTTTGACGCAATGTTTCCGATTGTTTATCTATAAATCGTCTGTAGATATATCATATTGGTATAAGAATAGAAACAAAGAAAATGGAAAAAGAAATCTTGCCCACTTTACCAAATCTGGGGCCCGATTCCCTTAGCTATTGAACGGCGTTAACGCAACTTAATTGCATGAAAATTGTAGTTTTTGACAGTATCCGTAGTCTGCCCGCTATTTAGGTTCGATCGCAAGTCAGTGGCTAGCTATCAATAGTTTTTGACATATTTGGTATGCTGTAAGCTATTTTGTTGCGATTGCGTTGCTACAGTGGCATAGATAGCATAGCATAGGTTTTAGATAGAAAAATAGCTAAATTATTTAAATATATTTATTTAATGAATTGTTTGCTAAAATACCACTGTATTTATGTTTTGATTGATGCTTGATTGATAGAAGTTTTCATTATTATTTCAGTAGCAACATTTGCAAGCCATAGCACAGCCATACGATAGCGACGCGATTGCTATACAACTGCGATTAGGAGCTCTGGTAACTGTAAGATTGGGTTTGAAGAGTAAAGGCAAATGAACTGCCCGGAGGGCAAGTGCCTTTCCAAAGTTAGCTAACACGCTCTGTGTTTGAACTATCAATCAATTATAACATGAACGTTCCAAGTAGTCACTTATCCTCAGTTAGAAATTCAACAGTCAATGCCGATGCACTTGGCAATTGCAAACTGGTTTCGGATTCTTTTAACGGGGTGAAAGTTTCATAGTGGTTCGAGTATCTCACGGCACGGCGCAATGCTCTGCGAATGCTCTTTGTGTTTAGGGTTCCATAACCAAAGGGTAAAAACGGAACCCTATTACTGATATTAGGTACTTCTAGGTTAGCCTGACCAACATCTTCGACCACATCATTACTTACCATCAGGTGAGATAGTGGTCAAAGGCTAAAGTCTCAAGCGTAAAAAATGAGACTTCGCTGTCCGTTCGTCTGTCACCAGGCTGTATCTCAAGAACGGTGATAGCTAGACAGTTGAAATTTTCACAGATGATGTATTTCTATTGCCGCTATAACAACAAACACTAAAAATAAAATAAATATTTAAGGGGCTACCATACAACAAACTTGTTTTTTTTTACCGTTTCTGGCTCGTTAATAATAACGGTGACAGGTAGACTTTAACTATTCACAGAATAATTAGATTTATGTTATCTTTAAATATATCTAATTAAAATAAAATAAATAATTAAGGGGGCTCCCATACAATAAAAGAGGTTTTCGACGTTTATTTGCTAAAAATACGGAACCCTTCGTGCGCGAGTCCCACTCCCACTTAGCCGATTTTTTTATTTTTGTCATCATCTTCGTTGGATTAGTGTTTAGAGATAATGTTATGTACCTTGAATTTTATAGAATTTTTAAGAGACTTGACTATTGTCTTTTGTTTTTTGTGTTAGAATTCCCATCACATAATTCTTAATGACAGTAACTTGTAGGAGATGACATTTCATAGATACTTGTGGATTTGCACAGAAGCTAAATGTCAAAATATTCTTAGATTATCAAAGGTCATATTATAGGATTTTATGTTTAAAATGGCATTAGGTACATTTCTGATAGGTTTTTTTTTGAAGCAGTGATGGCTCAGTGGCATTTGCTAAGGACTGCCATGCCGCAGGTCCATGGTTCGAGTGCCGCCACGGGCTTGAGCTTCACCGCATGGTGGAAGGGCATTTTGCGAATGCCCGCCTGGCTAGCGACCACCCTCAAGTAGAAAATCTGTCGCCAAGCACTTAACGGTGTGTACCAGCAGCAGTCCTTGAGAGCCAGTGAAATTACAGGCACATGACAGGCTTATGAACTATGTCTCAAGGTGACGGGCGCAGTGCAATTCGTGACTTATGACGAAATGCATCTGTTATAGGCAGAGGTTAGTCCGCTTAACATCAGGTGGGCCTCGGCCTTGATCGGTCACAATAACATTAAAAACAAAATTAAGCACAGAAACCAAATCTCATACCTACAAACATCTAATCTACTAAAGTCTAAACTAACCACCAAAATCGTATCGTATAGGTATCACGATACGTTCTTAGATTCCGAACACCAAACTAAATCCTCACTCGCATACAATGTCGATGTGTAAATATTGAGTTCGCGAAAATAAACAATATTAGAAATACGACCGCTGATCCCCTTTTCTCTCTCTCCTTAAAATAGGATACGAGTTGAGAATTCAAAGAACTTTAATATCCCACTGGGAAGATGCAAAATTCATTGAAAACTTACGGACTGTTGCAGCAGAATCATCTCCAGACCAAATAAGAACAAGTTTATCTACTTAGTGCTTGTTGCTTTCAAGCTATCAACATAGCACGTACTGAACTTGTATGTTTTTATATTTGAATGTGCGATGCTGCATTTAAACAGGGCTACGTTCGTCACCTCTGTGTGTAGTTGTTTGCTTGTTTTTTAACATACTCGTAGATACAGTCCCACTAACTTATCTGTTCAGGCGGCAGAAAAAAGAACTACAACATTCCTTCAAATTGTGACAGTTTGTAGTTGATTTCCCTGACCAGCAGCACCCTCGAGAACTGCACAGTTAAGTTGGTGGTACTATTCTAAACGGTTTGGTTCATAATCTCAAATATCGACCTTTACATTGGGCGTATACCATATGACGCTAAATTCGTTATTTTCGATAATTTTCATCATAGACGCGAAATGTGGTCAAAATTATCGAAAATAACTCAAATGGAATACGGTCATTGTAATACTTACGCTCCGTCCATAGCGTTTGTTGGGCTTTAAATTACTTAACATAATATAAAATATTTGAATTATAGATAGTTAAAAAGATCAATAACCCTATATTGTACACCAAAATAACATAAACATTATAAACAATAACATAAACTTAAGTAAGTACAGTTGTATGCAATTCATATAATAATTGTATAATATTATAATAAAATTAAAATTAACGCCTACAATTCTAAAAATGCGTTCCTAATATTTTTATATTCGATGTGCAACCGTCAGAAGTTGGCTTCGGTTGAGTTTAGTGTGAAAAGTTGCACTCTTAGTGCGCTCTATCGTAGTAACCGAACGGTCCCCTGTACACGAACCCATAAACGTGTGTGTACTGTATACATTTGTTCAAATAGTTAACATATGTGTATAAATAAAGTACCTCTGCGTGTACCGCAGACAGGAACCGGTTTCAAGTTGCAAGAAAGCGACCTTACTAGGACGCGACTCGTTGCCTCTATTGCTCGTAAATCTTAGCTGCAGTTCTTTGAATGATGGTTAGTTTACGTTTCCTGTCTCTATACAGTTATTAGGTTAATGGCTCTTGATGGTTGTTAATGGCTTCATTAATGTGGTGACAGTTTTGGCTGTTACTTATAAAAAATATTACCAAATTCCGCGAAAGCATAGCTTTGAAATTTTGAGGTCATCGTGAGATTTATTGCTTCGATCGCCGCCGAACCGCACCGGTCAGTTTTTTTTACAAAAATATGTTATGTATCTTTTTTTTATTTGGGATTTTTGCCCTATAGTTGGCAATAGGTTCGCCTTCTGTTCCGTGGTATGAAACCAACACATTCTGACACATTCAAAGATATTAAAGGCATGATTATATGTTTACCCTAAAAAATTTTTTCGGGATTGATTACTTACTTGGAAATAATAGATGTATAAAGAAAAAAAAACATTGAGAATTTGAATTGAATTTTAGATACACGAAGATCAGTTCTTCTTGTATCTAAAATTATCAATGTCGTATCTTCGTAACGTTTTTTTAATATAATTTAAATGCACAATGATCAATTCAAGTAATAGAAGAGAAGGCGGAGATCTATATATATATATACCAACTGTTTCCTAGTTGGTGTAAGCATTCCTAAAACATCACATAATATGAAATCACTATAGTCCGAAATACAAAATAAGATTGTATTATATAGAAACAAGGCATCTGCCATACTGGTGGTAGCTGGGCGACCTCCCTAGGCCGCCGCGGCCACGGCTGGTCGTTCACCCGATCCTAGCTTTGCTCGGAGTCGACTCGCCATGGAATTCAATGGAGACTGTTTTAACATAATTATTGCTGTTATTCCTGTTAATCTACCTATAGCCACAGCATATAAAATTTTAAACGTAGCTTAGGAATTGGGTTTGTTCATAATATTGAACTAATCTAATTGCAAAACCATAAGAAGTGAAAGAAAGAATAAAGATAATTTAACGCCACGGTTTTTATTTTACAGTATAGTTTCTTTTATGCGTTTAATATAGGTACTTTATAAAGTTATGTATAATATTTTATATTAAAATATTAAATCCGTAACGTAACTCATGTAAAGAAACTCAATTCATAGGAATTTGTTTCTCAAGTAGCAAACATCGACCAAAGTTTGACTAAGGGTCCTAATAAAGTTTCGGTTGCTAACCCGAAAATAACTGAATGATAAAAATGACAGTTAACATGAAGCGCGTTAACCGATGGATAAGGCTAAATCGATGACTGTGAAACGCAAAAAAGACAGTGTTTTATTTATTAAATATGTTCTGGGTAGTATAACCGGAACATACTCGAACATTCTGAAACAGGCCCTTAGTCGCATTTCATATAATTTGAATTAGGTACATTATGTAGTAATTACTATGTGTAATAATCTCGAAAACCTAAGATAATATTAGGTACATTATGATTTATTATATTTGGTAACAATACATTTGTAACGGTTTTATTTATAACGGGATTAGTTTTATCCAACCAGTAGTACCATCACCTATAGCTCACGAGTCACGACTTGGAACCAATTCTTCTTCTCATGTCCTACAACTTCAGAGCAAATAGAATTTACGCGTGTCTAAAATTAAATAACCTTGAAGCATCTACTTTGAATAATTCTATTATTTAAGTCCCACGTTGAATACATTTAAATTCTTTGTCGAATTCAACGTCTATATTCGAGGTTTGATCGATCAAAATGGGCATTTGTTTAAAAATGCAGACGTGTTCGGTGAAAGTGTGCCTGTAGTAATTTGTTATTCTCTATCTGTTACCTGATGAATTTGGGTTTTAAATTGTTGCTTAACTGTACCTACATACACTAGTAATAAGTACAGTCCCACCAACTTATCTGTTCAGGCGGCAAAAAAAAAGAACTACAACATTCCTTCAAATTGTGACAGTTTGTAGTTGATTTCCTTGACCAGGAGCGCCCTCGAAAACTGCACAGTTAAGTTGGTGGTACTTACTATACCTATATTATTCACACTTGCAAGGCCGTGAGTTGCGACTTGGGAGTTTGGAAGTATTTTATAAATCTCAGACTGGTCTCCGAACTAACTAGGTACTCACGATAACCGAAACACTTAGGAGGGAGGGTGTTTCCCTTATCGAAGTGGACTTGGACTTTTATCCCATTTTGCTTGGACCCCTTTTTCGCAGGGGAATTCAATATGGCGGTTAAGGATACTCGAATGCATAGATTAACAAAGTGGTCGTGAAGTTAGGTGAAAGACAAGTTTTTGAAGCGCTCGTAGCGAAGTTTACTTAGCTGTTCTCAATCAATCAGCAAAGTTAAGCAACGTCGCCCGAGGTCATGAGCTGGATGGGTGACCGCTAGTGACATTACTCCTGAGCGTTTCCGTGCTTCGGAGGGCATGTTAAGCCGTCGGTCCCGGTTGTCGTCTTAGGATGGCAGTCGTTATAGCATGGTGGTAGGGCATTTTGCGAATGCCCGCCTGGCTAGATACCACCCTCAAGTAGAAAATCTGTCGCCAAGCACCTAACGGTGTGTTCCGGCAGCTGTCCTTGAGAGCCAGTACTTCTAGGTTAGCCTGAACAACATCTTCGACCACATCATCACTTACCATCATGTGAGATAGTGGTCAAAGGTCATCAGGCATAAAAAAAGTACTTATTATAATATAAGTGAAGTGTAAGCGAACTACAACCTTCACTGTATTTAGTTTTGCGAAATCGCGCCTGCAGCATACTTTACAGCCACTATCGTACAACATATACTAAAATTTTATGGGTCCTTACTTCTAATGGAGATTCCGTGTCTTTATTTACTCCGACCATGTAGAGGTCTTATCTGGTTGAACAATATTGTCTAATGATTACCTACTCCTAGGAATTTAAACTGTACCTTTGAACTTTTTTGTGTTCAGTTTGTTAGAATTCGAATAACTACGGAGTCCTTTAGCACTGTTAGACCTGATTTTGACAACTTTTTCCCTCTCTACCGTTCATTATCCTCTATTTTAATCAAAGAAATGGTGCTAGCTAGAATCTTGTAGACCAAAGATTGTGTATTTCCAAAATGCGCCAGAATTTAAAAAATTGATACTTTTCGGATACGATTCTCCTATTATAAAATTTTCAACACGGATTTGTTAAGGATATAGTTGGTCACATTTCAGCGATTGTTAGATGTGAAAATTTGAGGATGTTGAGGTTGAGGTCCCTAAAAATATTTTATAATTGGTGCACTTCTTCTCCATTCTTCCACCTGAAATCAGAAGTATAGCTGTTTTAAATTTCGTTTCTAAGTTCTTAAACAGTTGTTTTATTGCACTCATATTTTACTTCATTACGGTACAGCCACTACGTCATGGCCAGGAATCACGTCATAGTACATGCGCACGCGGCGGTGTCGCTTGCTTAACTGGTTGTTCACTTACAATTTTTCTGATTAAGATGATAACCAGTTTATATTTCACAAATAACCTATACTTCTGCCTACACTCCTTTAACCTATATATATTATTACATACTTCATTAACCCTCCGCATTCCCCTACTAAACTCGAATTGTCTATTAATATATATGTTCTGTCAATGCATACGTTTAGTTAAAATTGTTTTTAAAGCCAGGATATGTTCCTGTGCGAATAAAATATTTTATTAATTATCATGACCGATCATAAAGATTTAATTGATAGCATCGACAGCACCACCATGATAGACAATTTTCGGGTAGGCTCGGCGGAGGAATGTAGGTTAAAACTAGGCGATTACCAAAACCAAACTTTAGTGCTCACGCAAAACATAAGAAGTATTCGTAAAAATTTCGATGAATTTGTAGTATTTTTAACACGGCTTAAATTACTACCGGACATTATAATACTTACGGAATGCTGGATAGACGATTCTTTTCAAAACTTATCTCTGCCAAATTACAACTGTCACTCATCAACGGTATTCAGAAACCAAAATGATGGCTTGGTCATTTTTTCCAAAATAGGACTGAGTGTAGATATTTGTGAACCACAATTCATTGATGCGAATTGTCTTCTGATAAAACTAGGTCTTGAAATCAGTATTATTGCAATATATCGTTCCCCATCCGTAACCGACATTACGAATTTTTTATATTCGTTGGAAAAAACAATCGAAACCATGCCAAGGGAGTCTTGTGTCATACTATCTGGTGATCTTAATATCAACATAAAACCTGACACGTGTGATCCTAAATGCCCAGACTACCTAGAGCTCACTGCCCATCATGGTTTTATTCCAGGACACCTTCTGCCCACACGTGGCCCAAATTGTCTGGACCACGCCATGATTAGATCAAAAAACAAGAGCCGTGTTGTAGTATGTGACTCTGATATTACTGACCACGATACAGTCCTGATATGTATAGATAATGCTATCTCGAAGAATCCCCCGCCGTCAAGAGTTATAACTAAAACTAATTATCTTGATGTTACGACTTACCTTGAGTGTGTTAATTGGTATGGTTTTTATGAAGAAACTGATGTGACTGTTGCTACTAAAATTTTGATAGACAAGGTTTCCGTCGCTGTCAAGATAAATACCACGCATAAGAAACTTAGCAGCTCTGAAGTTATAAAGAAACCGTGGATGACAAAAGGACTACTAAACTCTATCCGACGACGCGACTCTCTGCATTTACAATTAAAGAAAAATAACAATAACCATACACTTAAACAAAAGTACAGGACGTATCGGAATCAATGCCAATCCTTGCTCAATAAACATAAAAATAAACATGATGCAAATCTTATAGCTAACAACAAAAATAATAGCCGAAAGCTTTGGATGACGGTTAAGAGCATTTGTCATATACACCCTTCTAAAACAAACTCTATTAATCTTCTGAAACTGAAACCCGATTCAGCTAGCTCTTTGAATTTTGTTAATAGCTACTTCTCTTCTGTGGGTTCTGACCTTGCTAACAAAACTCTAAAACACATACAAAAAACCGAGGCTGAGTTAGCTAACTCTATAACTTTTAATCAGTCACCCAAAGATTCTCTCTTCCTGACGCCTACAGATGAGGCGGAAATCAGCAATATCATTTCAGGGCTTAAATTAACTTCTGCTCCAGGCTGTGACCAAATAAGCAACGCGGTTCTTAAACATTCTAGCCACATCCTAGCTTCGCCTATTGCACATATCTGTAACTTAAGTATGTTATCCGGAGTGGTCCCTGATTGTCTTAAAGTTGCAGACATCTGCCCTGTGTTTAAATCTGGTGACTCTTCATCGGTATCAAATTTCCGTCCAATATCTTTATTGCCTTCACTATCCAAAATATTGGAAAAAGTAGTCAATAAGCGCCTACTGAGTTATTTTGAAAAAAATGAGATATTGTCCCCTAAGCAATTTGGATTCAGGACTAATAAATCGACTGAAGATGCTGCTGTGGCTCTAGTGAACCATGTATCAGAAGTTTTGGACACAGGCCAGAGGTGTGTAGGTGTGTTCCTAGATTTGGCCAAGGCATTCGATACAGTGTCTTGGCCAATCCTGATAAAGAAGCTCGAGCGGCTAGGAGTTCGAGGAATTGCACTTACCTGGTTCCGTTCTTACTTAAGCCGAAGAATGCAAAGAACTCGCATTTTGGACCAGTATAGTGACTATAAATTAGTCACTTTTGGCATCCCTCAAGGAAGCGTTCTCGGGCCTACCCTTTTTCTGACCTACATTAATGACTTCTGCCAACTTGAGATCAATCAAGCTGAAATATATACATTTGCCGACGATACTGCTCTCATATTCCGTGGTAACGACTGGCCAGCGGTCATAAATGCGGCGCACTTAGGATTATCACAGGTAGCGCACTGGATGCAAAACAACCTGCTTACACTTAATGCAAGCAAAACAAAATACGTGGCCTTCCGAATCTCCCAGCGGACGGAACCAGAATCAATCAACTTAAAGATTCACTCCTGTGGATCAATTTCATCTACCATATGTTCATGTCCATGTCTAGAACGAGTAGAATCAGTGAAGTACCTTGGTATTTTGATTGATCAGAGGTTATCATGGGAGGGCCAAATTCTTGCCATGTGCGGACGGCTTCGCAAAATGACATATATATTCAAACGATTAGCTTCAGTTGCCGATCCCCATACGCTAAAAATTGTATACCAAGCTCTATGCCAGTCTATACTTAATTATTGTATAGTTTGCTGGGGATCTGCAACCAAGACACTATTTCTGAAGATTGAAAGAGCTCAAAGAAGTCTTCTCAAAGTGGCCTACAAAAAACCGTACAGATACTCAACAGATCGTCTATACGAAGACACTCAGTATCTTAGAGTACGACAACTATATATTTTGGCTGTCACATTGCGATACCATAAATTAGCACATAAATATATAATCCATTCTCAACGATCTTCACGTCGTAACACTTGGTTCAAATCTAAAGCCAAAACTGATGTAGCGAAACGATCTTTTCCTTACAAAGGACCACGGATCTACGAGCAACTAGACACAATTATAGGTATATATCAGACATCGCGTTTTGTTTGCAAAAAGAAGGTTGCATCATGGTTGCTACGGTCTGACTACGTTGTGACGGAAATGTTTGTTAAACCCAATACTTAACACTGCGGGGCCTGTTCTTCCATACTGGATTCATTTGCTACTTTACTCTAGGCCCTACTGCTTTCGGAGTACATTGGTCAAATAACTGTCATCAGTCATCAGGGCTATTGTAGCTTATTGAGTCCTGTCTCGGGCTCGTGTTGGTGGATGCGTCTCAGAGTTTCGATCAGCTTATTAATGTATGGAACATTTGTCAATGACTGCATCTAACGATCGGTCTCGGCTTAAGGATGCATTTATTTGCACGAGTAGGTGAGTGGAGAACAGGTCCCTTAACTACTTAACTACTTTCATCCCATCAATATGTACAATATAAATTACCTAATATTCTTCATACTTGCACATATCACACACGACACTATTCCCATAATTTATTCTATCGTTGATTTTTACACAGTACTTTTATATACACATGCTCATACTTACACCCTTACACATAACAACAAAAAAAAAACTGGAAAGGATATTGGTATCACCTACATACTTGCATACTTAGTATTAGTCTAAATTTTGCTAGAGTTTACTGTTCGCAGCATCATATTACTGTCTGTATACATATATATTTTATTATAATATAGGTAAACAAATTAACATGTTTCTTATCATGCCATGTTCACAAGGAAGAGACTGAACTTCACGACACAGGTTATCCTAGTGTGAGGTTCAGGGAACTATGCTATAATTTATTATATTCTTATACCTACAAACTGATAACTGTAACCATTAACTCATGTTTTGGAGACAAATAAAGATTATTATTATTATTATTATTATTATTTGAAAAAAAAAAATTATACCACATAAATATTTAAAATGAAAAAGTTTTTCTGTAAATGAGTATGTGAGTGTGTATGTTTGTCATTCCTTCACGCTGAAACGACTGAACCGATTTAGATGAAATTTATAATATAGATACTTTAGGTAATACTTACTTTATTAACACATATCAAACATTTCATAATCATCATCACTTTTCATTATTGCCTACGCGGGTGTACCGCGGGCGCAGCTAGGACATAGTATTTCAAAGTAAATAACATAGATGTATTATTACTTTACCTAACACATAAATACCATAGATATGACTGTCAAGTCATTGTTGAAACAACAATAAGTGTGTGAAACAAGTGACGAATTAACTCTTAATTAACTATTCTTTATATGTAATTAATTATAATTACTCAGTGGAGGCTAATAAGGAAAAATAACAAAAATACTTTGAGAAGCGTTACGTTGCTTTGCAAAATATACATAAGGAAATAAACATTGTTATTTGTGTACCTATATTAAAATCTTAAGTACGTATGTTTTAAGTTTCAAGTAGTATCACTTTTAGTGATAAGTCCGTCCATAGTAACACTATGCTATTATTTATTAATATGTAAACTTTAATATTTAAGAGTGGTGTGACAATAAAGAGTTTTCTATCTATCTATCTAGTATGTTTTTTTTTTAATAGCTTATGCTCTGCGGATTACGTTACAAATCTCCCATTCGATGGCTAAAGAACGAGAGGAAATATATATAGTATGTCGCGGGTTCGAATCCCGTAGATGACTATAATTTTTCCCCGTAAAAAATTTTGTAATTAGTGTGTAGGTACTTATATTCATTAATTATAATTAGGCTAATAAGGAAATATAACAAAAATACTTTTGAGAAGCGTTACTTTGTAAAATCTGCATAAGGAAATAAACATTGTTATATGTGTACCTATATTAAAATCTTAAGTACGTACGTTTTAAGTTTCAAGTAGTATATATAAATATATGTATTTTTTTAAATATTTTAATGTTTTCAATAACGCGTCTTCTGCGGATTACGTTACAAATCCCCCAGAACGAGAGGAAAAATTAGAGATATGAGTCATTGTCATGTAAGCTCAGTCGGTTAGCACATACGCTGGCTATACGGGTGGTATGACGCGAGTTCGAATCCCGTAGATGACTATAATTTTTCCTCGTAAGAAATGTGTAATTAGTATATAGGTACTTATATTCATTAATTATAATTACTCTGTGGAGGCTAATTAGGAAACATAACAAAAAAACTTTTGAGAAGTGTTACGTTGCTTTGCAATATCTACATAAGGAAATAAACATTGTTATTTGTGTACCTATATTAAAATGTTTAAGTTTCAAGTGGTATATATAATTATATGAAATTTTTTTTTATATTTTTTTTTTCAATAACGCGTCTTCTGCGGATTACGTTACAAATCCCCCAGAACGAAAAATTAGAGATATGAGTCATTGTCATGTAAGCTCAGTCGGTTAGCACATACGCTGGCTATACGGGTGGTATGACGCGAGTTCGAATCCCGTAGATGGCTATAATTTTTCCTCGTAAAAAATGTGTAATTAGGTATAGGTACTTAGGTACTAGGTATAGGTAATGACACGTCGTCGGCCAACCCAACAAAACATACCAGCAGTTTGTCATCCCGTTAGTATATACGGTTTTGTCAGTAAACCAATTCAAGTAGGATATAATCTAATATATAAAATTCTCGTGTCACAGTTTTCGTTGCCATACTCCTCCGAAACGGCTTGACCGATTTTGATGAAATTTTTTGTGCTTATCCGGTATCTATGAGAATTGGCCAACATCTATTTTTCATCCCCCTAAATGTTAGGGGTAGTCCATCCCTAAATTTATGTTTTTATTTTTTAGACAAAATTTTTAATTTCTATTTTTTTATGATACAACATACAAAAATACATACAATCCTCAATTTTCACCCTTCTACGATCAACCCTTATTTTTTAAACTATTTATATGGCAAAACAACGTTTGCCGGGTCAGCTAGTGATATATAATACAATATACATATCAAACATACTCCTATAACGTCGTTCTACTTGCAGCCAACGGAGTTCCTTATATAGGATGAGCAATGTCCGTTGTACAGACTTCTTACACATACAAATTAGCCTTCCATTTACATACGACATACCTACTCGTATATGTCTAGACAAGTGGCCCTATAGGGACGAAATGGGACATAACTTGATCATTATTACCATGGAATATGATATATTTTCCCGTGGCGTGAATAAAACCAATGTACCTACGTAGGTTGTAGTATCCAGAAGTAACTGGATTGAAACTATAAGGTTGTTACACGATATATTAACTATTAGTAAATAAAATAAAATATACTAGTACTCTATACAGGGTTATTGAAAAAATGTTAACAACCTCTGAGGGTTGACTTTTGTCAGTCGTAACAAACATTTTGAGACAAATTGTTTTTTTTTTTCAAAATGTTTGTTAGGATTAGAACGTTGTTGGCATTTTTCCAATAACCCTGTATATATACGTTACTAGCTTTCCGGCCGCGTATCGGCCCGCGCGTTTGTCGGTTATCGCGCAAAACCATTAACCCCTTTTGTGCAGTTGGATAAAAACTATCCTATGTCCTTCTCCGGGTCTCAAACTGTTTCCATACCAAATTTCATCCATATCGGTCTAGTAATTTTTAAGTTTATTCGTTACATATAACTATACAAATCTTTTCTTTAATATAAGTGTAAATGTAGACGATGTATGTAAATTCGTGGAAGTATTTCGTGATGAAAATTTTAGTCGTCTATTACCTATTATATATGCACAGGAGAAGGGCGTTTTGTTATTGCCCATCTGGCCAATTACCAACTACCATTATCAAGTAAAAAATCTGTCGCCAAGCACCTAACGGTGTGTTCCGGCAGCTGTCCTTGAGAGCCAGTAATTCTAGGTTAGCCTGAACAACATCTTCGACCACATCACCATCATCAGGTGAGATAGTGGTCAATTCTAGCAAATCAAAAATAAAAAAAACTGGATAATTAAAAAAAATATATATTTAATTAAATTATTTCACTTAAATAAATTTAACATATATAATTTAAGTTAAATATTTAATATTAAAGTTAGATCTTCTGGGTAAGTGCGCTCCATCATCGATCTCATCATCACTTAACATCAGGTGAGATAGTGGTCAAGTGTTACGCAGTTCGAATGAAAAAAAACTTGCATAACAGTTCAGTTTATAACGGGGTTAATTGAAAAATATTAATTTGATATTATTAATTTGTCCATTGGTGATTATAACACAAACATGCAACTTTCACATTAATTTACATAACTAACTGATAAAAAAACAAGATTTGGATTGCGCAATGTGATTTTATTGCGGTGGTGTTTTTGCTCTTGTTGGCGAACTGTTTCAAATGTGGCTTATCTTTTTGATATATATAAGACTAATTAAGGCAGTAAGTACTAGAGAGATATTAACCTATTAGGAACCGGTTAGGACCCGCGTTATATTTACCGGAAAGATTCCGACCAGTTTCAGACTGTTTTGAAGTCCTTCGTCTGGCAGTCACGATTGCGCGAAGAGACGAGCACGGGCCTCAGCGCGTAATTACGCGGGTCCTAGCCGGTCCCTAATAAGTTAATATGGATAAAACTCGCGATAGTTTTCAAAGTAAAGTTACTAGAGAGATCTTTTGCAAACACAATTGATATGCTTTGTCTCCTAAAAAAATAAGATATACTTATTTTTTTTCTGATAGGCTAGTCTTTGACCACTATCTCACCTGATGGTAAGTGATTATGTGGTCGAAAATGTTTTTCAGGCTAACCTAGAATTACTGGGTCTCCAGGACAGCTGCCAGAACACACCGTTAGGTGCTTTGCGACAGATTGTCTACTTGAGGGTGGTAGCTAGCCAGGCGGAGATTCGCTAAATGCCCTACCACCATGCAAATCGGAAACGGCCACATGCTGATGTGGCGCTCACCGCCTCAAAAATACGAGTACCAGCAACTTACAAGATGTGGCTAAGAGAGAAAGAAAATATTGGAAACTGTTAGCATACCTAGCATTACTGTTTTTCTTTGTTATTGTGACGGAACAAGCTCGAGTCCCACCTGATGTTAAGCGGACTAACCTCTGCCTATAACAGATGCATTTCATCACAAGTCACGAATTGCGCCCGTCACCTTGAGACATAGTTGTTAAGTCTCATGTGCCTGTAATTTCACTGGCTCTCAATGACTATTGCTGGAACACACCGTTAGGTGCTTGGCGACAGTTTTTCTACTTGGGGTGAGTGTGAGGGTATCTAGCCAGACAAGCAATCGCAAAATTTCCTTCCACCATGCGGTAAAGCTCAAGCCGGCGGTGGGGATCGAAACAGGGTACTGCGGCGCGGCAGTCCATAGCTATTACCGCTCGGCCAAGCTGTTATTAATTTTTTAAGCTGTCATACAAATAAATATTTTTAGAATCATAAAAATCGCTTCACCCAGGCAAAAGTTAAGAGTTGACAAACTTAAAAAAAAATCTTTCCGACGAATTTATTACCTTCTCTTTTTTTGTAGTCGGTAAAAACAATAAAGAACTATCGCAATAGAAAAGCAATGATCCCAACAGACAAAGAACAAAGCGATCCCGTGGCGAGGTGTGTCCCCTATCTATTTGCATTTGCATGGGGGAGCGCTCCCTGCCCGTGCCCGCTCTGGGCCGGATTATTGGATTGTCTGGACTGCGTGACACGATGCAATTACACTACCATAGAAGTATTAAAATTATTTTTCCCGTGTCGGTTATTGCTACAACCGCTAATGTTCCCATGAACAGTTTAAACAAAATTGCAGCTTCCTAGTACAAACGGTCTCTTAGCAAAACCTCGGACACACAGACAGACAGACGGACATGACGAAACTATAAGGGTTCCTTGTCAGGACTACGGAACCCTAAAAAGGAACTCTAAAATGCAGCGTTATAGATTTTTTTGCGTATATTCCAAAGAAATATATATTTTAATAAAACCAGCGTTTTAAACATATACGATTATGTTTTTTCTTCGGTAGCAACGAAGCCAGAAGTTTTTTGAAGCGTTCGTTGCGGGATTTGCTTAGTCCTAGTTCCTAACCTATCAACTAGGTCATGCACATGACAGAATACTAGACTAGGTAACGCTACGTCCACTGTGGTCATGACTTGATGTGTGACCGCTAGTGACATTTTATACTGAGTGCTGCCATGCTTCGGAGGTCCTGGTTGTTTTCATAGGATGGCTTTCGTTATAGCATGGTTCTATAGTCGGTGCCAAATAACATAGCAATAGATTTCGTATATTTTAGAGTTGTTTATTTGTACCGTTGCGTCCTTGTAGGCCCTGTACCACGAAATTCTAGCGATACGGGTTTAGCAATCGTTTGTATGGTAAAGGATAGAATAAGCGATAGACGCAATGTATTTTGTGACATCGTGGTGAAGGCCAGCTTATGACCTCTATTGCCATGCTATTTGGCACCGATTTTAAGGCATTTTACGAATGTCCGCCTGGCTAGCTACAGGGAGGTAGTAGAACAAATAGAAAATCGGTCGCTAAGCACCTATATGTGTACCTATAATGTGTTCCCGCAATTTCGGCCACTATCCTTGAGAGCCCGTAGTTCTAGGTTAGCCTGAATAACATGTTCCGCCGCTGATCACTTACCATTAGGTAGTAGTCAAAAGCTAGCCTATCAGCAATAATAAAAAAACATCTCGGATGTAATCATATTGAATAATAGTTTTCCAACTCAATAACTGAGTCTTTCGCTCACGAGCTACATGAAGTATATTAGCAAATTTCTTCTACCAACTGTTCAAAGTCAAAGTCAAAATCATTTATTCAATTTAGGCGTCTACGACGCTCTTATGAAGGTCAATTACAAATTTTAGTATTGAAATATTCTACATTGTACTGCCACGTTCAGCAAATAAATTGTATAGAGCCACTGCGAGAAGAACAGGCAAGAAACTCGGGGTCATTCTTTTAAACATCTTTTAACAATGTGTAACATACTTACTATATAATAGAGTTATTACAATATTTGTTTAAATTATGTAGGTGATAGGCAATAGCTTGGCAGGGGCGGGATTGTCCAGGCATTTTTGTTTGTATTAAAGTACTAGATAGTTTTGTCTAAATAAATATCTACTGGATAGATGATCAGTTTCATGATTACCAAGCCCACGTAGAAGACTGGCACTAAAGTGTTCGGAACACCCAACATAACGCTATTATCAATCATAATGGCTTCCTAACAAATCTATCTCTATCAATCTTACTCACTCAATACTCATTAAATCTCAATAACCTTAAGTCGGCTTAAATATCATGAATGTCACAAACCTACTCTCTAATTTATACACGACAGGCACGCCTTATCCCACTCAAATGAACACACACGACATTCATTGTCATCTTGTTCATGTTTAAAACATCACAGTTGTGCTATTAACTCACGGTAATTAAGTCATATCATCTAATTAGTTATCTACTCTACCTACGTTTACATTATATCAAGTACTAGCGGCCCGCTCCGGCTTCGCACGGGTATAAAATATATAGCCTATGATATTCACTGAAAAAATGGTAAAAATCGATCCAGTAGTTACGATTTATTATATATTAAGAGGATAAGAAATCTCATTCATTATTTTAGGTTCAGCCTGCGTATGCAATGTAAGCGGAAAAAATGAAATTATTTACGACATCACATTATAAACCTCAAAAATAACAGTGTTTCTCTACCATTTAATGGATGTTATTATACATATAAACCTTCCTCTTGAATCACTCTATCTACAAAAAAAAACCACATCAAAATCCGTTGCGTAGTTTAAAAGAATTAAGCATACATAGGGATATAGGGACAGAGAGAGCGACTTTGTTTTATACTATGTAGTGATGTAGTGATGTACATACTCTGTCCAGGGCGTCAAGTCTGCTAATCAATATGAATCTATAATGGACTCGACCTATTCAATTTTGACAGTTTTGGTAGTCTACTCACTTCATAGCGTTCGTATTGAGACAATTTGATTCAATCTCGGTTTCATATGAAAACGAAACGAAATAATAAAATAATAACGAAATTGTTTTCTGAATTGCCTTACTCTTCTCTTTTTTTTTGTTGGGAATATCGTCAAACCAGCTTAGATTCTACATAGATTCATATATTCATATGGGATCAGCAGCCTACCGATTCTGTCTTGTATGAATCTATGCTGAATATGAACATGTAATTAGCAGCCTCCTGATTACCTGAAGTCTAGAGACTGCCATAAACCAAGTCATGCGTCAGACGTGCTCATGTGCGGTTTAAATATATTACCATTCAACGCTTATCTTTGATTCATTGCTGTTATCGCGACATTCGATAAGACCCAAGAAGTAGTAAACAACGGAGACGCTGCCGTTAGCTTGCCTCTCTTACCTAATACATTAATGACGTCGATTGAAACGGTAACATGAATAATTGACTAACTTTATTCCGATCACGAAGCAGCGTCCACAGTGTTCAATCGTAGTGAACTAACGAACATGCAAAACGAACTCTCGATCAGTGATACGAAAACGATGATATAGCCGCCAAGATGATGAAGTTCAAATCCTTGTTCCGTAGAGGACCAAGCCAGGGGAAGCAAGAGTCCACTCTGAAAGGAGCTCCCTCTGTATCCAGCTTGGATTCCAAGCATCACAAAGTTGCGCCAGCCCGGGATAAGACGTTAAAAATATTCGGTTCAAAAGAGAAGCTCCACAAAGCGCATAAGAAGAAGGATCTGGGTAACAATAATGCGGTGCTTGAAGACCCTGAGTTGAGGGAGGGGGAGTATGAAGATGCGACAGATAGAGGGCATGATTATGGAAGCGCTGAGGAGCTGGGGTCGATAGGTGAGCGAGGCTCGCAGGAGTGCGTGAGCCTGCCGGTGATGCTCAGCACTGAACACATGCCCGGGTTCCAGGAGGTCGAGCTCAGGCAGAGGATACCATCTGAGGTGAGCCAATTTGTTACATTGTTTTTATGCATTCACATATATTCGGCTTCAAACTTATGGGTCTTTCAGTGATGGTCTCTACGAATAAATATGTAAAGAAATGTAAGTTAAGCTCAAAAACAGCAGAATACAATCTTTACCGCGGCGGGCGTGGTTTTAAAAGTGTACCGTGCGGTCCAACATCATTACCTTCACGCAACCAATCGGATGCGATCATTTCTAAATGCCAAATAAATTCACCAATCCAATTGAGTTGGGCAGATTGTGTGTGTTTTGTTAATTGTGAACTTGAAGCGTCCGAAATCAAAGCGGTAACTCTGTGAGGGATAAACTTCTTTACATAATTATTCGTAGGATGGTCTTCTACCTACGTCATTTAATTATTTTCCTAATGTCAAGGCTACATTTTTAAATCCATACATGTTTTGAATATTAATGTATTTATCTGAAGTAACTTGTGTATCTGTCTGACAAAATAATAGCCGATATTACGTACTCTCACCCCCAGTTTCTGGAACGTTTACCAAAGTCTTGATCAGTTAAGAGACTGAACACTGAATCATTGGTCACATATCACGTCATAGAATAATAAAATACCTTTGACTAATGAGCGTTCAGTATTTACTCTGTCAACTAACTTATCAAGGCTTTGAAAAACGTTTTAGAAACTGGGGGTTACACCCCGAGTATCTGTTGAACCATATTAATTCCGCAGATAATATTTTTGAATACTATAAGGAGCTCTTTAATTGATTACTTTCAGGCTTCACTGGCATCAGGGGTCCGCGAAATAGAGTCACTGCGGCGTGAGTTAGAAGCGAGCGTGATGGAGCGAGTCCAGCTGCAATCGAAGGTCGATGAACTGATGGAGAAGGCAACCGAGGCAGACCGGCTGCGGGCTGAACTGGATCGGTTGAAGGTTAGTCTCCAGAAGTTACTGCCTGTTAATAAAATTTTTCAATCTTACCAAATATTGCGTGGATCTGCGATGACTATTGGGAATTTTAATTTCCACTGATTGCCAGACTAGTATATTTACCAATCTGATACTGGAAAATACTCTTTAAGAGGAACGGGAAGAGAAGCTCCTACCAAAAAATAGGTATTTTAACAAAGTGATGCTGTCTCGCCGCTAAACGACCGAACAGAATAGTGCGATAAGGACAATTGCAGGTTCTTCAAGTTTTGACTTAGAATTTGGTTCTGGGAGAAAACTTATCTCTTATAGTAAACAGTAATCAAATCTAAAAATAGTGGTCTTATTTAATAACTGACAGAATAAACTAGGTTTAAGGGTTTTCCTTTTTCTTAATTTATCATTATTTTTCCTATAAATAATTCACAAACTAGAGATACAAGTTTTGAGAAAATATCGGTTTTTAAATACCCATTAATTCAAATTCCTTTAATATAATGATAAAAATCAAAACCTATAAACCTGGATATTGATGACATCTATAACATTTCCAAAATCAAAATCGGCGATTGTTTAGGGGGGTAGAAACGTTTTCTCTTTTTGTATGAAAATTCGAAACTTCCCTCCAGTCTTAAACCTTTTTTGTTTTTATGTTTGCATTGTACCTTCCAGAGTGTGGAAGCGGAGCGCGAGGCGGCGCTGGTGCACTTGGCGGACGAGAACGGAGCTCTCCGCGCGCGGCTCCGCGGCGTCGCGCACTCGCCGCTCTCCGACAGCGAGAAGCGTCAGCTGCTGCTCGCGCCCGCGCCCCGACGCATGCACTCCTCCGCGCCCGCCTCCATCGCGCTCCCACACAACGTACGTACCTACCTTACATATGGCGCTAATACTTACCTACCCTACAATATACACTCATACTTACTTACCCTACAATATACACTCATACTTACTTACCCCACAATATACACTCATACTTACTTACCCTACAATATACACTCATACTTACTTACCCCACAATATACACTCATACTTACTTACCCTACAATATACACTCATACTTACTTACCCTACAATATACACTCATACTTACTTACCCCACAATATACACTCATACTTACTTACCCTACAATATACACTCATACTTACTTACCCCACAATATACACTCATACTTACTTACCCTACAATATACACTCATACTTACTTACCCCACAATATACACTCATACTTACTTACCCTACAATATACACTCATACTTACTTACCCTACAATATACACTCATACTTACCTACCCTACAATATACACTCATACTTACCTACCCTACAATATACACTCATACTTACCTACCCTACAATATACACTCATACTTACCTACCCTACAATATACACTCATACTTACCTACCCTACAATATACACTTATACTTACCTACCCTACAATATACACTCATACTTACCTACCCTACAATATACACTCGTACTTACCTACCCTACAATATACACTCATACTTACCTACCCTACAATATACACTCATACTTACCTACCCTACAATATACACTCATACTTACCTACCCTACAATATACAGTCGTACTTACCTACCCTACAATATACACTCATACTTACCTACCCTACAATATACACTCGTACTTACCTACCCTACAATATACAGTCATACTTACCTACCCTACAATATACAGTCGTACTTACCTACCCTACAATATACACTCATACTTACCTACCCTACAATATACACTCATACTTACCTACCCTACAATATACACTCATACTTACCTACCCTACAATATACACTCATACTTACCTACCCTACAATATACACTCATACTTATCTACCCTACAATATACACTCATACTTACCTACCCTACAATATACACTCATACTTACCTACCATACAGTATACACTCGCCGCTCTCTGTCAGCTGCTATTTCGCCTTGAAGAACCATATATTTCTCCACTAAATAACCCAACTAAGCGTGTTTTTTGCCTGGTCTATCGATACATCAAAGTAATATACTATGAAACTTAATTTACCATGAATCTGATATCTGATTTCCCTATAAACAGTCAATAAGTAGAGAACCGAATCTGCACTCTGCTAACGGTCTCAGAACCCCCATGTAAGGGGGATCTACGATTCTCCACGCTTGGCAAGCGTCTTGGGGTCCGTAGTGTATGATTGCAGTTCCTCAGAAAGCGTTTCTGCCCACCTTTCGATCTTTTGCCCTTAGTCGCCTCTCACGACACCCACGGAACTCCCCTTCTTTTCCCTGGAGGAGAGGAGTGACATTCCAACCCGCCACTCCACGGAAAGAAATAAGTATGCCCACTAAATAACTTGGTTTACATTATTAACTACATACATATAATTAGAAACCAAATTTGATTACACGACATATGTCTTTGAGAGCTTTTTACAGGGTTGGGCCTGTTTACCACGTTCGACCGAATTAAATCTTTATCACAATCAGGTGACATGGTGAAAGGCCTATTCAAAAAAAAATTAAGATTGCAAATTTACGAGAGGAAAAATTTTAAGTCATGTGCGGGAAAAGTTTTCCTTACAAAATCACAAATATACGATAGGCAAAATTTAAGCCATGTGCGGGATTCGAACCCGCGTCCATCCACCCATTGAGCCGGGGTATGCTCTAACCAATTGAGCTAACATGACATGACGTCATAACTCAAATCTTTCCTATCGTTCTTTAACCATCGTATTGGGATGAAGAAATTTTTTTCCTATCGTATATTTGTGATTTTGTAATGTAATCCGCATAACAGGCGTTATTGCAAACCTAACAATATTAAAATTATAAGGTTGCGTCATCATTTACAAGTATAAAACCAATTGCAAAATTGGTCTTGTTTGTAGTACAACGCAAGTGGTACTATAGATGTCGCTCCATCATAACGAAAGATATGAGTTATGACGTCATGTCAGGTTAGCTGAATTGGTTAGAGCATACCCCGGGTCAAGGGGTGGATGGACGCGGGTTCGAATCCCGCACATGGCTTAAATTTTTCCCATCGTAAATTTGTAATTTTGTAATGTAATCCGCAGAGCATGCGTTATTGCAAACATAAAATATATATACACTTCTGGACTCATCTATTGGCCCACCTTGTATTTTCAGTTTCGTTTGGTCCTAGCTAAAATTTTGTATTAGGTCGAGCAAAAAGTTTTTATGCAGTTTTGAACCTGGCACATTTTACCATCTTTTTCGATCGTATTGTTTTAAATTTGAATTCAGAATACCATACGACATGGAGCTACGCCTAACAAGTCGGATATGCGCCTTGTTAAAGGCAATTGATTTTTGAATAAAAAACATGTTTTATCAAATAAAGGTTTAATTTAATAACGCGTGTTGCCTCCATGGGCATCTACCACAGCTCTCATACGATTAGGCATAGAGTTTATCAACCGCTCTATGAAATTTTGAGGGATCATCTCCCATTCCTCTTCTATGGCAGTTTTCAACTCCTGCATCGTCTGGGCAACTGGCTGACGAGCCCTAACACGTCTTTTTAGCTCGTCCCACATGTGCTCAATAGGGTTCATGTCTGGGCTTCTGGCTGGCCAGTCCATAACTGTGATGTTCACATCCCGAAGATATTGCCTGACGATGCCGGCCGCATGGGCTCTTGCATTATCATGCATAAAAAGGAAATTTGGGCCCACATAGTCCGCGTATGGTATCACGTGAGGTTCTAAGCACTCACGAATGTACCTTTCAGCATTTAATGTTGGCAGCCGTGGTCCTGTAACAACCTCAAGTTGAGTTTTGCCGCTCGCGGATATACCGCCCCAGACAGTCCATAAGCAACCCTCTCTTCAAAGAAGCATTGTGCGAAACGCTCTCCCTTACGTCGGTAGACCTTCTTCCTTCCATCATTGCCATGTAACACAATTTTAGACTCATCAGAAAAGAGTACACGGCTCCAATCTTGCTGTGTCCAATTTAAATGACTGCGTGCAAAATGAAGGCGCGCTGTTCGGTGGGCTCGCGTTAGTTTGGGCCCATTAGCTGGCTTGTGTGGTACCATATCGCGTTCTTTTAACCTTCTCCGAACAGTTCGAGCGCTCACAGATACTCCGTGGAAGTCGCGAAATTGGTTTTGTATCTCAATGGAGGTAAGGTGACGATTTCTCAAGCTGGTCGTCACGATGAATCGATCCTGCCTTTTAGTTGTGACCCGAGATCGTGGCCTTCCTTGGCGACGAACAAAGCCGCCAGTCTCTAGGTACCTCCGATAAACATTTCGGACCGCAGATCGACTTAAATTAAGTTGAGCACTCACGTTTCTTTGGCTGTGTCCGGCCTGAATAAGTGCCACAGCTTGGGCGGCGACTTCAGGTGAAGTATCCATAGATTATTGATAGAACCTCACCTTAATGTTAAGAATAAGTAATGTTTGTTGCAAAACCAAAGATATCAATCACTTTTTCAAGAATTAAATCCAAGTAAACCAATAAAACCAAGTTTTCTTAGTATTCGATTGTTTGATATCAACAAACAGGCTCCAAATTGTCTTTTGTTTCTTTAAATTCTGTGTTCGAAATTCAAAAAAAGACTATTGAATGAAATTGTGAATGTGCCAGGTTCAAAACTGCATAAAAACTTTTTGCTCGACCTAATATAAAATTTTTGCTAGGACCAAACGAAACTGAAAATACAAGGTGGGCCAATAGATGAGTCCAGAAGTGAATAAGGTCTAAGATAGCGATGTCCGATTGCAGGGTGAAGGCGACAGCGGCGAGGCGGGCACTCCGGAATGGGACAAGCACTCGTCGTCGTCTCTGAGCGAGGTGTCGGTGGCCTGTCTGCAGGACCGGATACTGCAGATGGAGGAGCATCATTACAGGTATAGCATTCTATACCTGGATTATTTTCTCTATTAATAATCATCATTTTATTTGGTATCATAACACGATTTAGTCACAAACATATACCATCACTACTTTGCATGGTGGTAGGGTATTTTGCGAATGCCCGCCTGGCTAGCTACCACCCTCAAGTGGAAAATCTGTCGCCAAGCACCTAACGGTGTGTTCCGGCAGCTCAATTCAATACTCAATTATTTATTGCAACATATGTAGCTACATGCAGGTCTTGTTTAACATGTTTGTGTGTGTTATACATATGACCCTATAAGGGTATGGCAATGGTAGGAACGGAACAATCTATTTATATTTCATTCAATTTATCGTTGAAGAATTCGTCTAAGGTATAGTAACATTTAGATTCAAGTAAGGATTTTAGGTTTTTTATAAAACATTCTACCTTTTCAATGTCTTTTAGCGTATTAGGCAGCGTATTATATATATCTATAGCCATTGAGTTAGGGCCGGATCTGTACATTTCTAGATTGGACTTTGGTTTTATCAATTTATGCCTATATTGTGATCGAATATCACGTCGTTGATCGGCATATTTTTGAAATAATGATGGGTATTTTTTTAAATTTGCAACTTTCTTGTATATAAATAGATACTAAGGATAGAATTTTAAATTTTATAAAATATGGGATGTGAAAATTTGGTATATTGATGTTAGGTGCTTTTATATTGGCAAGTATCCGAATACATTTTTTTTGAGCGATAAAGAGGTCACTGGCGTCTACACTGTTGCCCCACATTATGATGCCATAACTAAGCCATGAAAACGCGAATCCGTAGTAAGCAGATATAGCTGTATTTTGGTCAGTGGCTCGCCTTAGTTCCCTCAATGCATATGAGAAACTAGACATTTTATTTTTTATTTTATTTATATGTTTTTTCCAGTTAATGTGCGTATCCAGTTCTAGGCCTAGAAGTGTCGCTGTATCGACACAAGCTAATTTATTATTATTAATACAATTTCGAAGCAGTGATAGCTCAGTGGCGTCGGCTATGGACAGCCGTGCAGCAGGGCCATGGTCCGAATCCCGCCGCGGGCTTAAGCTTCACCGCATGGTGGAAGGGCATTTTGCGAATGCCTAGCTAGCGACCATCCTTATCGACCAGTTTTATATATGGGTGTATGCCAGAAATAAATATATTTTATTTTTGTTTATTTTATTGCATCGCTTGATTTATGTTTTATCATACATATATTTAATGTAACAATTTATATCCTCTCCATATCCTGGGATGCTTAATTAAAAAACTTTGTATAATTTATCCAGCAATGAAGATTCTGTGTCCCTGACTAATGTACTATATAACTTTCCAGTACAAGCGAAGAGCTGCAAGCGACGCTGGCCGAGCTGGCGGACCTGCAGTCCCAGCTGGCCGACGCGCACGCCGACAACGAGCGGTTGGCCGACGAGAAGCAAGTGCTGCTCGAGTCGCTCTGTCGGCAAACTGAGAAACTTGAGGATAGCAGGACAAAGGTACTTATTATATTTGAATTGCAGGTGTAAAATCTTGTGGGAAATTAAAAGGTGGCAATTTGTGTAAATATATAAATTTTCATGATTTCCGCGGTAGCAAGAGAGCGAAGCCAGGCGCGGCCGCGGCTTATATATGACTCGAGGGGGAAGTCAGGTGAGGTGTGGGGAGGCTCGGCCGCCGGCCACATTGCATAGCTATCGGTACCTATATGTTAGGTGACAATATTGTCGCCGATGTATTAACACACAGGCTACTTTTTGATTTGCAGGCTTTTGTGTTTGTTATACAATAATATATTTTTTACCTCACAAGCTCCGTAATATTTTGTTTATCATTCAAAATCTGTGCGGAAAAGTGCTTTTTACCTGCTAGTGTCGAAAAGAGTGTTTGAAATTCGAACTTTTATGAAAGTTCCAAAACAAAAATTCTTCTTAAATAGTACTAATTTTAGTAATTTAACTTTAAATTTTTAACATAAATTAACGTAAATTTACCTAATTATTTGAACTGTTTTTCTAGCACCAAGAATTTCCTCGCTGGAGTGAGGTGAAAAATTCTGTGTTGCTCTCGGCAGGATATGTTATCTTGATAACATATAAAACCGTAGCAGTCTAGAGTCTGTTACTTTGCCTGGTAGACTCGCCCTCTATTACCAAAGTATTTCTGACGAAACGTAGTTCTTTTAGACATCTCTCTGCATAACCCTAGGGTTGATTTGTCTGGTGATGTATGTATTGCATGATGGCATTTTGCAACTGCTCGCCTGACTAGCTACCACCCTCAAGTAGAAAATCTGTCGCCTAGCACCCAATAGTGAGTTTCGGCAGCAATCCTTCAGTGCCAGTAAAATTACATGCACATGAGACTCCACAACTGTATGTTTCAGTGTGACGGGCACAGTGCAATTCGTCATTTGTGATGAAATGTGTCTGTTATAGGCAGAGATTAGTCCGCTTAATATAAGGTGAGCCGCGATTGAACCGTCACTATCCTATGAAATGCGCAGTAATGTAATGTATTTAATGTAACATATTCCAGGTGGACACACTACAAGAGCTGCTGCTGCGCGAGGGTGTGGAGCCGGAGACGTTGCTGTCGGGAGATGCTGACCAGCAGCTGTTCGCTGTTCTCAAGGTACTGGGAACATACTTCGTCGAGTACTAATTATTTAAGTGTATTGTATCAGCCACATCATATTCAGAGGGGTTTTGTCATAATCCCCACGCTTGGTAGTGGCTCAGGCATTGTAAGGTTGCAGTTCTTCAAAAGGCGCTGTTGTCAATCTTTTTGATATTTACCCTACGCGGCCTCATAGGAAGATATGGGGGGAACCAATTCTTGCCCGGTACCCCACGGGGTGCTATAAGTAATATTAGTGTGATATTCAAGTTTATCTCACTAATATGTGTGAGTGAGGATGTGAGAGTGTATGTTTGTTAATCCTTCACGCTGAAACGGCTGTAACAATTAGGATGAAACTTGGAATTTACATAGTTCAGGTCCTGGATTAACACACAAGATACTTTTCATCATCTTCATCACTTTTCATCATTGTGTACGTGGGTGAAACTGCGGGCGAAGCTCGTTCTATCAATAGGTAGCTTCTTTATGCTTTATTGTATTGTGTAATAAAATATTTCCTTATTTTCTAGTTATCTCAAGAAGAACGTAGGCATCTTATGACCAAGGTAGAACAACTGGAAGCTGAAATAACAGAGATTAAGACTGCGCTCGAAGAGAAAACCAAAGAAAATGAAACTCTTACCGAAAGAGTTAGGTATGTATAAATATTCGCAAAAAGTATCGATACCTGAATAATATTGATACTTTTATTCTCGTATTTCATCGATACGTTCGTAATAACCCCATACTTTTGCCTCCTCATTAGATTATGCCTGTCAGACAAAAAAAAAATTGATATTATTATTGACAAATATGGTGCTTCGAGCCGGATCACAAAAAATCACGTTCATTTGTTTTCAGTCATGCCACGCCTGTGTCTCCCAAAGGGGTAGGCGAAGGTGTCTAAGCACCTGCGGTTCGCCAAACTGGTTTAAACTTACGTACTAGGGCGTTACTCTATTGCCATCTAACGGGGACAGTTTCAGACTCCAGACTGCTACAGTGAATATCTTTGTCAGAAAAACCTAATAACTGTCCGACCTGGAAATTGAAAATCGGATCTACGACATCGATATGCCAAAGAGATGTTTCCACCACTCGACCAACGAGGCATATACTTCCAGAATACTTTAAAAATCCGTCTAGAAAAGTCGTCGTAGAGAAAATTATGATTGATTGTTTTAATGTTTTTATTCGTTAACATGTCGCTGTACTGCAATGAAAAACTTATCACATTTTTTTAAGATAACTTTCTATTTAGTGTCTATTCTTAGACTAATTTGTGTTTTCTAGACGCATTTTGAAAGTATTCTGGAATTATATGCCTCGTTGGTCAAGATATAAAGAAGTTTTATCAGCCCTTTTGTAAATTATTTACAGGCAAGTCAAGGGACATTTAATACATATTTATACTTCATAATCATATTAAATTCTAATTGCGTTTATATAAATAATTGATTAAAATTTAATTATCATAATTTTTTATACATAATACAGTTAAATTAAATTTACATTTATCACGTTTGCGCTTGTCCTAAGAACAAAGATTCTAAAAGCTGCATTGACATGAATTCTTTTCTTTTAATGTATAGAAGGGATTGTTTTCAAAAAAGTTCTTAAGTTTTAGATTAAACAAACTATATTTTAAGGTGGTCACACTTTTTGATAAATTATTATACATTAGTATTTTCGAATAACGACCTTGTTTCTGTACTTTAGCTAATCTGATTTTTGGTTCAACCCGAATTTCATTATGTTTTATAATTCGCTTTTCATTATTACGCAGATTGTAAGGTAAAACTTTTTCCTGTTTTTCTGGAATATCCCTATCCTCATGAATTTCTAATAAACAATTATAGATGTAGTGGAAACATATCTTTGGCATATCGATGTCGTAGATTCGATTCGATCCCCAGGCCAGACAGTTATTAGGTTTTTCTGACAAAGATATTCACAATAGTAGCAAATTATTTCCATATAAATGCGACAATATTGTTACTTAATATTTTGTTTTAGACAATTAGAAGGCACGTTAGAGCGCGCCGAAGCAGAGAGGAACCAATGGGAACAGGAGGCGGGCGCGGCGCGGGAACTGGCCGCCGCCAGGCAGCATCAGCTCACCACTCTCACCGACCTCCTGGACGCAGCTAAAGCCAAGGTAATACATACCTTACATACAAATTACGGTACTAAATTCGTCTCTGCTAGCAGAATAAAACAATAGGGGTGATTTTCATCTGCATTGCGCTTCTCAAGAAGCGCAATTCAGAAGAAGAATATTTGACAACTAACCATTCTCGCAACCCAGGCATTCTCGCCAATTAATAAGTATCATTTCAAATCGTGATTTTTTACGTTTAACGCCCGAAAACTATATTTGGGGCGTTCGTATAGCCTATCAGTTCCAAAAATAACACTCACAAACGCTAAAAATGATCACCCGGGCCGTTCGATTTGGGACTTCGTGAGCAAAAATATCGTTTTTGCTCACCGTTCGGATAGCTTTGAAAACGCTACAAATGACAGAGAAAAGTGATATTTTTGACCCATGTCTTACCCTGGGATCGTTGTGATCGTTTTTTGACAACTGCTGGTTTGACAGTTGTATTTGGCGCGATGGAAGAGTTTCACACACAATATATTAATACTATATTTTTTATATAGTATTTATATTTTATGTAGAAGGTAACTACTTGTTTTGTTAATTTTAGAGATTGATTCCATGTTTCATACTGTGCAAAATTGTTAAAACATTGTCGGTTGTCAAAGTACGTTTTAAGCCGTTCGGATAGCATGCAGTAATTGGTGGTCAAAAATAGCAAAAGCTTCTATCCGAACGCTAATACACAAATGACACTTTTGAAACTGCTACAAACGCAATCGAGCCAAAACGAACGCACCTATTGTTCGCGAGTGCAGAATGACTTTTTTATCTTTTTTTTTTTCGCTGGGAAAAATGCGTTACGCATGCCTCCTCATGGGGGATGGAGGGGGTATGTGGGACTCCCCGGTATACCCACTAAACGACCCAGCGGCATTCTGGCATCGTCTATATGGAGGAGGACTGGGAGACTGGCACAGCCTTTACGTCCAGTCCCCCGCCGACGACCGCCCGCTTTTACAGCGGGGCCTGCACGTCCCTCCCGACGAGGGGCCCGGGAATGACCAGGAATGCTTGGCCATTCCCACCCGACGGAGATGGTGAACAAGTGCAATGCGAGAGAAGGCGCCCCCGCGCCAGTCTACGCCGCTATTCACCACCGGGAGGGAGAAGCTATGGCTTGCCTGTTATGACCCTAATTAACTGCCTTGTAATATGAAATTTTTTTGTGAGGCGAATTTCATTAGAAACTTGATAAAATTGAATTTCTAGCCTAAGAAGTGCGTTTCCAAATAAACCCACTTTAACGCTTATACATTTTGACAATCAAATTACAATTTATAGTTATAGTAATACAGTAGAACGCCGATTATCCGAATTCATTGGGACCGGAGTCGATTCGGATAATCGAAAATTTGGATAATCGGACATAGACTGGTAATAAAGCAAAACGATCTGTCACATCTGTATAAACTTTATTAAGTTTAACAAACACACCTTTTTTTTTTAACTGATTGATTATTTCCACTTTGTCCTTTAGTGATAGGACGACACGTATTTTTATTTTTTATTCTTTATGCCTAGGCTTAACGTGCCCTCCGAAGCACGGAAGCGCTCAGTAGTAATGTCACTAACGGTCACCCATCCAACTCATGACCGCGCGCGACGTTGCTTAACTTTGCTGATCGATTGAGAACAGCTAAGTAAACTTTGCTATGAGCGCTTCAAAAAAGTATAAACTTTCTTTAACAAACACACATTTTTTTTTAACTGATTGTTTATTTCCACTTTGTCCTTTAGTGATAGGACCACATGTTTCCGTTTTGAACTCATTTTAGTTATTCGCTTAGCATATAACCGTTTAAAATATGTTTTAGTAATAAGTTTAATGTTGTTATTATGGTGTATTCAATAAAGAGTTATCTATCTATCTAAAACAGTGATCCGTACAATGAGAGAGGGAGGAGCTCACTGCTAGTAATTATATACAGTGTATATTTAGTTAGGTATGTGTCCCAAAAAGGCAACTTTTGAATTTGTCTTTTAGAAAGAGTTTACCCCTAACAGATATGAATATAGTAGATTATGATACAAGTGAGCTAAGTTGTTCACGAGTTTCATACGCACATTTTCAACACCCTTGCGATGAAAAAAATATATATTGCACAAATGCGATACAAACAACATACTAAAATTATGGAAAATAGCGCGCAAGTTTTTTTTTGCGCGCGGCAAATATATGTTGGATGATTACATATAAACCTCTTTGATGTTACAAATCTGTATTATGCCCTTAAATTGAAAATGCTCTGTTTACTCGCATATAATTTGCAGTTAGGTACTAACTTAACTTTGTAGGGATAATTCTATTACGCACTAGTGTAATTAATATTATTATGCACGAGGGTGTTATAGTTCGGTTTATGGCCCTAAGAACTATATAATAAAGATCACTTCACGAGCAAGGGTGTTGAAAAAATACATCGCATTCTATAGGGTATGAAAAATACTATGCCTGATTTCAAAATACGGTTACATATATTTATCTATATAGAAAAAAAAACATGAATACATACACACAGTAAATCGTATCGGCTTATATCAATACAAATTTTATTTATAATCATTTTGTAGCAACCATTTGATACTGTAACTGAAAGATTTTTCCGTTGTTAATAAGCTCATATAGGTTTTTTTTTTAAATCGCTCACGTTATTTAAATAATTCGTAGTTCTGTTTCGCTCACTTGCACTCTCCGTCCCGCTCGCTCAGTCTGAAAGTTTGCAAAGCCTAGCATTCTAGCTGTCTCAATACCGATGTCAGCTGATAAGGTCTCATGATCTGTATCGTGATATGTAAGAAACAATATCTAATTGTTAGAAGTAAGTAGTTCAAATTCTTCTAGGTTAGCCTGAACAACATCTTCGACGACATCATCACTTACCATCAGGTGAGATAGTGGTCAAAGGCTAACCTATCAGGCATAAAAAAAAAGATTGAAAGCGTCATTCCGACAACGCTATTTAGCAACCGAGCACCACTGCAAATTGAAACATTGACTTCCTTACTCATGCATGACGAGTAAACAATAGAAAAGGAAGGATAAAATTGACCTATGACTCACTCACTACGACAGTTCAGTTGGCAGAGCATATCCCGGCTATAGGGAGGGATAGTTGCAGGTTCTAATGCCGCTCGTAGTTAAAAATTTTCCTATCGTTGTTATTTTGTAATCATAAGATGGCACTAGAAACCTGAAATTGGTTATTGGTATAAGTTGATAGTGAGGTTTCAAATTTCATCTTTAGATTGATAGTTCAGCATCATCAGTATTCTCATACATACCTAAAGTTGAGATCTATTTACGAACAAGTAACATTTTGGGTAATTATGTACAGCTAGCGGAGCGCGCGGGCGCGGCGGAAGGTGCGGCGGAAGCGGAAGCGGCGGCGGCGAGCGCGCGGCGGGAAGCGGAGTCGGCGGCGGCGCGCGCGCATGCATTAGCGGAAAGGCTGGCGCACGCGCAGAGGCAACTAGATAGGGCGCATTCTGACGCTAGGAAACTACATGACGACGCACTGGTGAGTTACTACTAGTTTTTTGGAATGTTTTAATGTGCTGAGTAGCCCGTGGAGTGCCAAGGTTCGAATCAGGTCCATGGTTCGAATCCCGCCCAGACCTTGAGCTTCACCGCATGGTGGAAGGGCATTTTGCGAATGTCCGCCTGGCTAGCGATCACCCTCAAGTAGAAAATCTGTCGCCAAGCACCTAACGGTGTGTTCCGGCAGCAGTCCTTGAGAGCCAGTGAAATAACAGGCAAAAATGAGACTTAATAGGTATGTCTCAAGGTGATGGGCGCAGTGCAGTTCGTCACTTGTGATGAAATGCATCTGTTATAGGCAGAGGATACCGCTTAACATCAGGTGGGCCTCGCGCTTGTCACATCACAATAACATAAAGTGCTGATTAGCCCGTGGGGTGCCTAGCTAGAATGTCACACCTCCACCTCTTCCCGCGGGTGTTGTAAGAGGCGAGTAAGGGTAAAATACCGGAAGGTGGGCAGCAGTGCCTTCTCATCCTCGAGACGACTACCAAGCGTGGCAAACCTTCCCTAATGGAGGAAACTGTGTTCAGCAGTATATTATCCGGCCAAGACAGATTGGGGAACTAACTACACTGAACGCTCATTGGACGCCGACGACGTCATGGGCTACCATTGACCAATGAGCCTTCAGTATTAAACATTTTAACCAATTAAGATTTTGATTAACGTTCCAGAACCTGGAGTTAAGTGTTATGTTAGTATCACTACAATAATTATAGGGAATTAAAATTGCGCTTTAATTACGCTCATAATTTCTTGACTTGTAAACTGTTTAGGTATGCATTTATCATCCAAAGATGACTTTTGAATTTTTCTGTTTGAATTATGCATATATTAGGCATATTTGCATATGCATATATTATGCATATTTGCATGTTATGCATACATGCATTTTATGCATATTATGCATAATATATAATAATATATTGTGTCTTGTGATTTGTAAAATGATTATCATTTTACAAATCACAAGACACAATCTGATTATGTATTTATTATGCATTACACACATACGACTTGTATAATAATTATTCATTCATTATGCATAGACGACTTGTAAACTGATTATGTATCTGTTATGCATTACGCATATACTACTTGTATACTGATTATGTATTTATTTTTCACTACGCATGGACGACTTGTACACTGATGCATTTATTATGCATGATGCATTTACGACTTGTAAACATAAACCTTACGCATAGATGTCTTGTAAACTGATTATATGTACATTTATTATGCATTACGCATTGACCACTTATAAACAGAGTATGCATTATGCATAGCTGACTTGTAAGTCTATTATGCGTTTATAACATTGAAGTAATATTAACAAAACGTTTAAAAAAAATTTTTTTCTCTAGATTTTGAAATATTTTTTTGAAAATGGTATTATTTTAAAAGGAACTGAAAATGACTTCAACAACGTATCTAGTGAAATGTATTATCGATGTGGTATGATGATGGAGCCGCGTCAGTTTTTCATTGGAATGATTTCGTGCAGGTGTCCCGGAACAATGCCAAGTCTACCATCTCTGAGCTGGAGTTCCAGCTGGAACAGCTGCGCCAGGAGAAGTCCGCCATGCAAGGGGAGGTGAAGACTCTCCAGGACAACGTCTCTGAACTGCAGATACAGGTGACATAATCCTTATAGATAGAACTGTGTAACGTCTATCACGATAACGGTAGAAAAGGTTTCTAAAATTCGAAACTTTATAAAAGTAAATTGAGGTACTTCCAATAGTAGAATTACTTTACATTTTTAATGTTATTGTAGTGTGCTGAGATTAAATGGGCGCTGGTACACTCTAGGTGCGTGTCTGAATGGCTAGACACCGATGAGTAGATCTTACTAGCCTTAGAGAGTGCGGTAAGGGGGGATATAACAGAAAGAAGAAAGAGTTCGGTATTTACTTATATTGTCCGTTCATAAACTGGTATATTATGTTATCGTTCAATTGCGTATATTATATCTAGGTAGGTATCTTATACTAAAGACAACTACAAAGACGTGGATTCGCGGTCGAGGCGAGGGGACGAATTAGTCGCTCCGCTCTGTGTGCAATGACGCAATCTGTGTCACCACAATGTAAATTGACACTGGTTTTCTAAAATTCTTTAAGCTGTATTTAGTATTTTCCTCTATGTAGTCCGGTGAAAAATGGTGTGTTGCGTGCAAAGATACAAGATGCAAAATAGCTTTGCTGCCGAAAAGCTATTTTGCTTCTCGTATCATTGAACTACTTGTTCCGCTCATGGTTTAATCCTAGCGTCCTTCGCTTCCTCAAGTTTCAATATAAGTAACGTCATCATAGTTATCTTCATCAAAAAATTTTTTTGTAACTATTGACGTTTATACTGTCTTTGTCAATAAATTTGTGTTTTTGGTATTTGACTGTTTTCACCTACAAAACATTTTCTGTAGCAGTACAAAGTCTGGAACGGAACCTGGTAGATGCTAATAGGCTCACCTCCTATGACATGGCATCAAAATATGATTGGCAAAACGTGGTTATTAGACACCTCCTACCTCTTCGGAGGATCCGTCGGGTATTTTTTATATTCTCCGTTAGTTAATGTGTTGTCGTTACTTGCAGGCGCAGGTAGCGTCGGACGAGAAGCTCTCCCTGATGTCCCGCGCGGGCGAGGCGCTGGCGCGGACTGCGGAGCTGGAGCGGCAGCTGCAGGACGCGAGGACTAGGAATGCGCAGCTCACTAGGGACAGGGAGAGAGATGTCAGTATATTTATCAGTCATTACAAACATTTTGCCATGTTGTTGTACCGTGTGTAAAAGACGAAAGGAAAAATACTGGAAAGGCAGCAGCGTCTTCTGAACTGCCATATTACACTGCGTTCTCCAAGACGTCTGCCAAGTAGAGATTATAGGAAACCATCCCCGCAGACCCAAAAAGCCTTGCAACTGCTAATGTGATAACGTGTAATGTCGTGTAGTTCAGTACCTGTATAAAAATATAGCCGCGGACTTGAGAGTCGAACTGCATGGTATTAGGACATATCGCGAGTGCTCGCCGAAACAAGAAGAAAATCTGTCCCCAATCACCGCAGCTGACCTGTTTAACGTTTTCTACCAAATTATCACTTAACAGCAGACTATCTACTTCCCGGCCCTACGAGCCTTTTTAAGCATCATTACCCCTTAGTATCATATATTTGACTCTGTCTTTCTCATTCCGTATCAAAGAACTACTTTCTCATTCTAACTATACAATCGTGCACAAGGTCCTTCCAACACTTCCCGAATCTTTAATGACAGTGGGTACATCAGATTTTTTCCGTGCTTAGAGTAAGACCATTATTATATTTTTAGCACCAGAAGTGTTATTGAATTAAAAAAGAATCTACAATTTTATAACCTAAGAACAGTTTATATGTAATTACTTAGTATTTTGATTTACATCGGAACTTACATCAATCTTACAGCCAGCAATTCAAAATAACACGATAAGTCTCCAATATAACAAAGAACTTAAAGCAAATTGCACCGAGCACCCTTCCAAAAACCTCACTCTACGAAATCTCACCGTCAATATGGCTGAACCACGTGGTGCGAGCCGTATCTACAGTCTATGGTTGGGTAACTTTACAATCTGCAGCAAACCGTTAAAGATCATGCTAACAATATATTCTGAAATTGGCCACCGACCATTTTTGCTGTGTAATGGCCGACTGTAATACGCACATATTATAATCGTGTTCTTGTCGCGCCGTAACGAAAGCTATAGTCGAATAATAAATAAATGAATACGAATCTACAGGCAGTACGGCAGTGTGTACACAAGTTTCTATATATAAGTTGTCTAATAGTTATTAAATTGTGATTCTAAGTGTGAACACTACAATCCAGTGTCCTTTTAGGATTCATGGTACGAATATTAATATAGAATATTGTCTTGGTAGGGAGCTAACTTGGTTACCGATTCTGCTGCACAGCGAACTTTTCAAGCATCAGCTAACAACGCAATATAAAAATATGTTACAAATGCAGTACCATCCGGAATATATTTTACGCTGTTCACGGTCTGTAGTTGATATGCACGAGTAGTATCATAACGAACAGGCTGGTCGATTTCAGATATATCTGACTTCAATTACTTCACGTTTCAGGAGACAGAATGGAAGCAGTTCCAAAGTGATCTACTAATGACAGTTCGCGTCGCGAACGACTTCAAGACGGAAGCGCAACGCGAACTAGAACGTCTCGTCTCTGAGAATAAGGTTGCCCGAGACCGCATCCGGTTGCTAGAAGACCAAATGCATTCCATCAAAGGTGAGATAAAGATGAATGCAACCACGTGTTAAACAGAGATAGACAATAGTCGTATGTTGCGCTTTGATTTTATAAGCGACTTGCATGTCATTGCCAGAGTAGTGGATTATGTAAAGTATTTTGATTGTTTTATATGCACACCTTGACTGTTTATGAAAGCTGAGTTTAAGTTTTTAGTTTCCATCGGAAAGAATTCGAGCGATAGTAATGTTCTTGCCTGTTTCTTCTGTATAAATGCCTTCGATAGAATGTTCATCACTTACGTTAAAAAAGACGTGCATGTGTTTAAAAAGTTCAAGCTCATAGATTGATGTATATCATTTCATACGAAGCAGAATTAACAATGCCGTCATCGCGCACTAATTCTGTGTAATCGCTTAAAGCAACGTAGATATCGCATAACTAACAGTAGAACGATGTAAAATTACCTTCATTTTGTAAATTGTTAATATATTCTAATCAACGTTTGATGTATCGAAACAGGTGTTGACAGGTCAGACTCTATGGATAGCGTACTTGATTATACCGACGACGAAATCAGACGTTCCAAAGAATCGGATATTTTTGAAAGTGACAGCTCTTCTAAAGAAGTATTCAAAAACATCAGGACTAGATATATTTCTAGAGTTAACAGCGTTTCAGACCCACCACTTGTCAACAACAGCATTGTTGATCAAGCATTCTTTAAACTTAATAATACTTGTAATAATGACACTGAAGAATTCAAACTAGAAATTGAAAATGTGACGACCGATGAAACAACTGACGACGCTAGCCAAAAAGCTCTCTCACCTGAGTGTGAAAGTAAAATTCTAGCTGAGGCTGTCTTACCTCACTTTGATGTCAAAGTGCTTACGAGGCAAGATGCTGTCGATCTTGCGAGAAATAAGATAAGCAGACAGGACGCCTTTGAAAATGAACGACACGACTCACCAGAACTAACTGATGATTTAATCGACTTTATCCCGAAGCTGATATCGCATTCTGAATCTACTTATGTTGTTAAACCTAGAGACAGAACCATATTTAGTAGAGATTATTCTGGTCTGTACAAAGGCAAACCAAAAGCTTTCAGTATGGAAAATCTCAACTCTAATAACGAATTTCAAGATGCTTTAAAAGAGGCTACTAGTATAGAATTTTTCGGAAATAATGGCAGTGAAATGTCAATGTTTACGGAAGGATCTGACAGTGTGTTTCTATCTCCAGTTGAAAGAAATAATAATGATGTAAATGCATGTAATGCCTTATCTAAAAATGATTCTGTAGATTCTATTATTAGTGCAAAAAATACTAAAGCCGCTGTTGTACTTGAACGAATCAATGCAGATGAAACACTACGACAGGTAACTAAAGTACCTAAAGAGTGTGGTATTGTTAAAGGTGAACGTTTAGTACGTTCACCCGAGACAGATTTCATTCAATATTCAAAAAGAGACTCGTTACTTGACGACGAGGTTGAGAGAAATTTGAAAAAAGTTAACGAGGAATTAACATTGACATTTAAAGCAGCAATTGAAAGAATCATAGGCAGTAGTAAGCCGAGCGATTCTGAAACGATGCCTAAATTGAGTATAGAGCCTGAATTCAGTACACCTGTTGATTTGTCATTCGGTAATGTTGAAATTTGCGATGACAAAACGGATAGTGACTATGAAAACATTGAATTCCCTAATCCTCTTACACAAGTTACTGATAATAGTAGTGATCATAATGTTGAACCAAAATTAACTAACAACGAACAGATAAAAGAACAAAAAAATATTGAAATAAATATTGAACCGCCATCACCTCAGACAGAAACATCTACAGATAGTCCTCTAATGATAAATCCATTCGTAGAAAAAGCTAATACAGACACAAATACTCTTGCCACAACAAATACAGTAAGTGATGATGTGAGCTATCATTTAAAAATAAATAATAGAGATTTATATGGCACTACATCTGAAATTGTTGCAACAGAAAATTATAATACAGACGTCGTAGTTCCAAAGCCGAGAAAAAGGTTAAAATCTTTTTTGGCACCCTTGAACATTGTGGGAACATCTAATATTGATCCAACATCCCCTATCATCATTAGCCCTGTTTTAATTCAGCCAGTTTTAATAACTCCCGTGACGTCTCCGAATTCTGATTGCCCATTATTTGAAATTACACCTTATGAACCAAAAGAACGTTCAGAACTTCCAGAAATAATTGAAATGAAAAAGTCAACTGTTTACTACGATGACACAGATCAAGTAGCACCAAGTGCTAATAGTAATAATAAGCTTGTGGATAAAAAAGAAAATGAAAGTACCAAAAATAAAGGCATCTACCAAAAAAATACCAAAGTGAAACCTTTACCTCTTATACCATGGCAATCTGGTGCCAGCGACAGGGTTTCAGAGCAAAAAGCATTTACACCAGCAAAAAGTCCCAATCCAAAACTCATTCATCATTCATCTGATGATGGAATACCTGGTGTAGTTAGATTATCTAAAACACCAGAATGGTTGATGGACAATAAATACTACCAACCTATGGAAAATGTTCCTTTCGTTATAAACACAGTTCAAACATTTGCCGCAACAAATATAGTTGATAACAAAATTAAATATGAAGAACACTTTTCTAATAAAAACTCATTTTTACCCCCGATTTCTTCAAGTAGACGGCGCTCAGAACAAGAAAACTTGTACGAAGAGATCGGGGAACCCATTTTGCCAGTTATTGGTAAAAATATAGCTGACGACGAAAAGATTTCAAACATACGAAACAAAAAAACTTCAGCCGTCGAAGAATTCACGGCAGTACCTAGAGAAGAACTTCTCAAAGTTCCTAGAAAACCAAAGAAACCTAAAAAAGCGACTGAACAACCTAAGCTTGACGACGAAGAACATGCAAAAGAAACGGCAAAAATAGCTAAATCGATTATATCTTTATCACGTACACCCAGCGGAAATGATAATCCACAGAAGACTGGTACGATCGTGCAAAACTTAGAAAAGACAGATTTCCTCGTTCCTACTAGAAAATTGTCCTTGCAAGCTCCGAAATCGCACACAGTGGATACTAACACAAGTTCTCTACCCCGAGAAAAGCCTTACTGGAAGACATTGGAGCACAAAAGGCTCTCCCACCCAACTCGCTCGTTGAACACCCCTTCTCGTCCCCTACGTAAGTGGATGGCTTTTGTGGTCCGGAAGCTAAGCGTCCTGTGTGAAAATGTAAATAACTTGTATCAATGTATGGAACATAATGTGTTTTGTGTGTTTATGTACTCATTCGGTGGTGGATATAGTACAGGTGGTGGTTGGTTTACTTGTGTTCAATATCACTATGTCAAATTGAGTATATTTGTATCGTAATGTACCTTTGAAAAGGGTATATATAAGGTATTGTGGTTTTCAGCCCAAGCTGCATTGGTGATAAGCCGTATCTGTTTTTGCTAACTCTTACTAAACCTGTATTAGATTGAGGCAATAGTTTCGAAGCTGATCTTCTTATAGGATGATAGAAATGTAAAGAAATCTCTAAATTAATAGAAATTATGATTTCAAGCGTTTTGGATATTATTGGGTGCGTTTTGCTGATTTAGGTGTAGGTACAATTGGCCTAACATGTAAAACAAACCAAGCAACTTCATCTGTTAAGTAAATTTGTGATAAACATATTTTTAAAGAAAGTCATCTCTCGCTATTAAATGGTCAAATGCCTAGACTTGTCTATTTATAAATGTTACAGAATCGTTGAGGTTACTTGGATGATATAATCATTGGCACAAAAACTGTCAAAAAGCGACAGACAGCAGTTCTTACACATCTTCTAATACATTTTTAACTATTAAGTTTGTAACAATCGCAAGCACCCAAATACACCTAGACTTTGTCCAATTCTTTTAATTTCGAGTAAAATACTGATTGTAAACATATTTGGTAGCAGTAGAACTCTTTGTGTGAATTCGTCTTGGGACGTACTGCCACCATACCTATTTCAACTGGCAAGCAGTAATGTTCGCATTACTTTGTTCTGGTTTGAAGGGTTTGACTGACGGTGAAATTACAGGAACATGGGACTTAATAACTTTATGTCTCAGGGTGATAGGCGCAGTGATTTTGCGATAATTTGCGTACATGTACCTTCAGTATACTATATTGCATTTTGTGGCTTGTCTGTAAGTCACTGCAGCTGTTTAAGTAGTTCTACAAAATACTAAAACCATGAATAGAAATTATATTTCATTTAATAAATATATACACTTGAATCCGGGGGACGCTGGTTCGGTTCCCGCTCGAGACAAAAGTTTTGTGCTTTAATAATTTGGAAAATGTGATTTTCACCGCACGCTATAATATAGCCATTGGTTTATATTTTTTTATTAATGATAACGCTAGGATCTGTTCCTAAATAGAAAAAAAAAGATTTCATAGGTTTCTCTGACAACTCCTGTAAAAACCAACTAAAAACAAAATTTCCTTACAATGTCCATTAAAATGAAAGTAAATTAGAAAGTTTCAAGGTACTTGAATAGATCAGACTTGGTTGATATTTCCAGCAATGCCTCCTCGGTCAGAGGAAACTCCTCCACCACCGCCGCTGCTGACGAGCGCGTCGCTGCAAGACATCATGGCGACAGCAGCTTCCCATAGAAGGACCAAAGGTAATACATATTGTAGCATACATAAAGATTCTAGAGTTTTTCAACAGCATTTTGAGTTCCTGTTACCAAAATCCAAAGGAACGATTCAACATTGCATTAAGAGTTTTGCATTTTGATAGTGTTAAATTAAACATTATAAGAATCGTTCCTATCATCAGCATCACAAATTTTCTTCACTTTCAACCCGATAAAGGCTAAACGGCTCAATAATATTAATATTGACTTGTCTTCGGTTTTGTGGCCAATCTAGAATAGAATAGAATTATTTATTGGCCTTATAACATCAACAGCTACACTAGGCAAGTCAATTAACAATATAAATTTGATAATGGTAAGATATTTAAATAATTAAGCAATGTATGGTTCACAATATTGATATAAAATAAAATATTAATACAATTTCAAAATAACTTAATAGGATTAATAGTAAAAATGTCTTAAATTATCATAGAATAAAGATGTCAAAGTGTTTAAATTAATTAAAATTTCAACAATACATACTTATTATTATGTCATACTCGTACAATACATTAAAGTAATTTTAATTCTGATTTAAATCAAATATACGTTATTACTACTACAATCTATCTAAGGCCAATCCTTCTTAGCAATTCCATCGTTGGTAGTGTACCTACTTACTAAGGGCATTTATAATCCGGATGAGCGCCTAATGTAAAGCATCTTACTACCTACGTTGACGTGAATAGTAGCATATTCCTCATTCTCGCTTGCTCGACTGATCTTTGACGATCATCTAGGATCGTCAAAAGTGAGTAAGGTAAATGCGCCGTTTGCGACGAGCGTAAACAAAATGCTCTACCATTTTGCTGATGTACATTTTTGTACCTAATACAGGTGTGAGTCGACAAGACTCGCGGCTGTCAGTGAAGTCGCTGATCGAGAGCATCGAGAACGCTGCCAAAGCCGCCAAGCAGTCACCGGCCACCACGCCTGTCACAGAGTGGCCTCAGGTATATAAATCTTCGTAGGACATATTATGTGACTATTAATATCCAGAAATTCATTACAAATTTACAAGAGATAAAATTATAGTCATGTGCGGGATTCGAACCCGCGTCCATCCACCCCTTTAGCCGGGGTATGCTCTAACCAATTGAACTAACATGACACAATGACTCGTAATTTTTGCTCTCGTTCTTCAACCATCGTATCGGGATGGAGCGACACCTATAGTTCAACTTGCGTTGTACTACAAACAAGACCAATAAAATATTTTGCAGTTGGTTTTAAACTTGTAAATGATGACGCCACCTTGTAATTTTAATATTGTTATGTTTGCAATAACGCCTACAAGGCGAATTATATTACAAAAAAAATCTCTCGTACATTTGTAATTTTGTAATGTAATTCGCCAAGCAGGCGTTATTGCAAACATAACAATAGTAAAATCCAGAAATTCAATTATCGAAACGGATTATACATAAATAACATATTTATTTTTATTTTCGCTCGCTTTGCTTAATACCAATATATAAGTGATTTAAGCAAAACAAGCGAATACGAGCGAATAAAATATGTTTTATATCACTTTCTTAGGTGCCAACAACAGTGGGCGTGACAAGTACCAGTACAAGCATAAAGAACGGCATGTCAGAGCCGTCGCCGCCTCCTTCCAACGGGATCGCAACCACCACCTTCTCGTCGAAGCCTCCCGCCGCCAGAGCCACGAGGCCTTCGCCTATACAGGCCGGTCAGTTCACTTGAATACATTGTTTTAGAGCCATAAAATGTTGTATGTGAAGCAGTATTTAAACTTTGACCATTTTTGAACGCAATGCTTGGTAACAATAATTCTTTGTAATTTTTTACTGATATGATCTTCAATATTTTTGTTTCTGTCATACTGAATGAAAATGCAGGCACAAATAAATTGAAAATATCACAATTTTCTTAGTAGAACTTGTTCTATCATTGCTTTTTTATATATAAATATTACTATAAGTATATTTTGTATAAGGAAATCTTAATATATAATTGATTTGATTTGAGAAAATTCTATTTCGATGTGCAGAAAGACACAAAATAAATAGCCAACTTTTCAAAACCCTCATGAAACTTTGATATATACAAATGAATATAATATATAGGGTTATTGGAAAAATGCTAACAACCACTTAGGGTTGACTTCTGCTAGTCCGAACAAACATTTTCAGATGAAAAATTCATATTTTTTTGGATTTATTTATATTTATTTGACGGAATAAACACGAGGACCACGTGATGTTAAAAGTCTCATGTGCCTGTAATTTAATATTTCATATTTTGTATTACTTTGCTCGATGTAACTATTCAAAACTCTATTCAAAAGGAGCGTGGCGCGGTCTAGTGTAGCCGCGGCGGCTGCTCTCTCGGAATAGGCAATGTCTTCAAGAAAAAAAACAAATCATATACAATGTTTCTTAGGACTAGCAGAAGTCAACCCTAAGAGGTTGTTAGCATTTTTCCAATAACCCTGTATACTGCTCTCTGATTCACATTCCCACTCCTATATTTTTTGAAGGAATATAGTCTTTGTCACTTACAAAATAAAGTATATAGCTTGATACTCTTTAAAATTAACTTTAATTGGTTGATCCCAAGTTGCATGTAACGTACATTGCTTGTTTACAGCATGGCGGCATGAGAGAGGCGCTTAGCCGATTTGCCATACTATACCTAACTCTGTGTTGTGTGCCTGTCCATTAATTTATTAAATTCTACCTGTACATTATACGTAGATGCATGTTTATACTAGCTGTTGGTTATTTAACTATCCTGTATATATAGCTGTTTCGTGAGTTTGGCTGTGAAAATCAAGAAAAGGCAGTAAGGGCATGTTTTACGAAGTTAACTTTCCGTGTATCTGAAAAGTTCTGAATATTTCAATGCCTTTTTAATAGTATTAAATTATTTTTACATATCATAATACTATTAGGTTTTTAAAATTAAATTATAAATTCTTGTTTACGGTTAAAAATGGATGTTTATGTAAAATAACCCTTTCTTTGCACGGCGTTATACTTATCTAATAAAATCAATACGCTATGAATTTTCTTGTTAAAAATTGGTAAAAAATTACATATTGAATATACTAATTGTCCACCTGTTTCTTCTGTGAAAAAGGAACGTAAATAACAAGGATTCATTACAAAATTACAAATATACGATAGGAAAAATTTAAGTCATGTGCGGGATAACAAGGATTCGTTAAGTCGTCACGCGTTCTGCGTTCTCTGTATTCCCGCATAACGCGCAACGCTTGAACGCGTACTGCTTTCTGTCTAAACGTACCCATGTAATTTTCTGCCGAATCGAAACATATTTTCAGTAAATGAACATTGACTGAAAATATCTGAACAAGTTTTCTAGGTGTACTCATTTCACTTTGTACCTTTTACTTTAACATTTTAGTACTACCTTCCATTAATGGGTCCATTCTGAAGCTTTACAAATGCCCTATCCGGTTAGATAAGTTCTATCATCACCATTAGTAATATAGAACACGCCCTTTCGTAATTTTTCAAAAAACTTCTTGGACAGACCTTATTTCTGAAGTCCTTGTCTAAATAACTGTGTTGGCTATCGGTAGAGGTAATTATACATTTTGCTCTAGAACATTCTGCGCTGTAACTGGGCATGGCCATTGCATGACTATAATAATAACTAATATTTTCATTTCTCATTCGTTACTGGGAATGAAGGTATTTCCCTCATTTCTCCTCTTTGTTAGTGATTTTGTGCCAAATTGTTAGACCTATCTATCAACTGTTTGTTAGAGATAATTAAAGTGTGCCAAAAACTAAATTTTTTGGCTATACAAACAAATTGAATCGGACATATATAGATTCCTGATTTGATTATGACACGACCCATTTGACTGCCGATAGTATATAATAGTACTAACTCAAGTTAGCGCTCAAGTTGCGTATTAATTAATTTCTTTACTAATCGTACCTAAAGGGGCGCATAATAGATCTCACAATCTGAAAATTTTAAAGAGAACGTTTATAACGATTGCAAATCTTTTCAACCCAATCACGGTGCGTGAGTGTTGTATTCCGTCAGCAAGGGCTAAACGAATTGGTTACCTTGATTCCATCCGCCCTTCAATGTCGCATTTTTAGGCCCATAAAATAACTTACACGCATTACAGTCCTAATAGTCCAGTGTATTCAATAAATAAAAGTGTAAATTTAATCTGTGATCGCGTCCTTATCATCTCATAAATATATAAAGCAATTAATTGAGTACATCCTCCGTTTTGAAAGTTGCGGTTAAATAAACATATTTGGCACAAAATGACTTGTATCACCCACACCTACCGTCGCTTGCTACAACTGTGTCTAACGTGCGCGGGCAGAGGCGGCGGCGAGCGGAGCGAATATTCCGGACGAGCGGCGCGCGCTCGCTTCGCTCCAGCAAAAGGCCATGGAGTCCTTCGTCCGGAGAAACAGCTATGGGGACATATGTGAGTATTTGACTGATTGCAACTGAATTAATAACTTATGTCGAAATCAAATAGAGGTTGATTATAGATGAACATAGCTGGAATGAGCACCAGTGTGATAAGATAGCTCTGTGGACTTGGTGGCGAGAGAGTGAGTGAGTAAGCGGAACGTTCCCCAAAAATATATCCACCAATAAGATTGCCTTATTATTCTAACCTAAAAAAATAAAGCAAACTTATTTTTTATAGGTTCGAAAAAAGTAAATAGAATATTAAATGATGATTAATTTATACTTATAAAGATCTTATTGTATGTAATCTAGGCCCGACTCTTAGGTAGGTAACTAATTTTGCTTATACATTTTAATGTTTTGCATGTATTTGAATGTCACTGAATCACACGCTGTACCTAACTAAACTGTCTTAACAGTCTATGTAAAACCAACACACCATCCGTTAATTAAACATCATAAGTTAGTAAAAATCCTTCTAAATTGTATACCTACTATGTTTATCTCTAAAATTAGTTAACATGTAATAACATGCTTTAGGCGAAAGGAAGGATCCTCTGAACGCGTTACAAGTGAAGAATGGCGGCTCGAAACGCAATGCCTTACTGAAATGGTGTCAGCAGAAGACTTTGGGGTATAACAACATCGATATTACGAATTTCAGGTAAATACTTGATAATTGTGTGCGTATTATTTTATTGACGAATGTGAATAATCTCCAACCATTAAAATATAACATTTGTACTCAAAGTTACGCGAGCTCAGGTCTGCTTACATTTTTCCATAATAATATGATATCCGAAATATTATCTCAATATCACTTGGTCTCATTTTCATTTATTGGCAGTCTGGAAAGTAATCGCTATTACAAATGATATCAAGAGAAACAAAATTTTGACTCCAAAAAAAATTGCAATCAAATGTTATTAGTAACTTCACTTACGGGATGCTTAATTTTGAAACGACGAGAATGTGGGCTTAAAAACTAATTAATAGCAGACATATCTCTCTACCCTCATTCTTTGACTTTTGCTACGTGCACTATTTGAATTTGAACTCGATTGACAGTCAAAACTGTATCACTACGTTTTGAGAGCCTGTATGCTGCGCATTATTCTTTATTGAGCTCAAGATTGGATTCCGCTGCTAGATAACTAAAAGCCATCTTGACTATGTCGAAATATCAGTAGCTGATAGAAAATAGAAATTGTAGACTTTATCCTTAAAATGAAATTACTAGTAATGTAAATGGCCGTAACCGAAAACGTGTTTAAATGTTGTACGTTCCAAAATCAGTGTTGCTTCTCCACAGTTCATCTTGGAACGACGGCATGGCTCTCTGCGCCCTGCTGCACTCGTATTTAGGTGAGGGACGCATCCCGTACGCAACGCTGTCTCAACACGATAAGCGTACCAACTTCTCTGTCGCATTTGCAGCCGCAGAGTCTGTCGGCATTCCTACCACACTGGTTAGTAACATTTTTTTATTACACAATATGTACTCATATTTCTGGGGCGCCAGGTAGAATAGGATCTCCTATATCTCCTGTATATTCGTATGAGGTGACAAAGGAAAAAAATACCAGAAGGTGGGCAGCTTCTAAAGAAATTCCATCTTATACTGTGATTCTCAAGCCGCCTGCCAAGCTTGTGGTTTAGGTCTATGTGGATCTTTTTGGACTATAAAACTCCGTGTTAGACAGATATTACATAGAAAATATTTTCAATGTCTAGTTGATCAAATAAAACTGGCGGCAGGTGGTGCAATTTTCATGTGACGAACGCGGGAAAGTCATCAGGTATAAAATTTAAGTGCTGGAGAGAACATTAAATGCTTTCGCTTGAAAGCATTTAATGTTCTCTCCAGCTCCTAGTGATTATTGTTTATAACATTACAAGTGGTAAAATGAGCAGGTCGCCCGTCTGACGATAAGCCTATAAGTACTACGGACCGGACAGAAAACTAGTAACGTGTAGATAGTATTCTTATGGGTACCGATGCAAATAACTGTAAATGAGGATGGCTCTTCTGTGTGGCATGTTAAAACATTGTCGCTTCCCTTAAAGAAAAAATAAGAGTAAATTTTTTTTTTTTTTATAATTTACAGAACATCCAAGATATGATTCAACAGGAACGCCCCGACTGGCAGCAAGTTATGGCGTACGTCACCAGCATTTACAAACACTTCGAAACTTAGGAGCTCGAGCCGATAATGCAACATTATACTGCGCAAGGAATTGAATTAACGCCATAGTATTGGAACGTGAAATCGTTAAGGTTTGTGATTTAAGGCCTGTATTGTGATTGAAAGTGTAGAATTTACATTGAATGAGGTTTTGTAAGTGTATTTATGCAGTTAGGTATTGCCAATGAAAAAAATAAAATAATAAATATTTTGCAAATATTGCTAAAGGTTCGACATGGAGGTGTAATTGTGGCGTGGCATACGATCTATTGGTAACTTGAAGTAACAATCATATAAAACCATCAAATCTTAAAATAAGTTTAAACTACGTTTGTAAACCTTGACATTTTCAGAAAATAAGTTTATACAGTCCCAATAACTTATCTGTTCAGGCGGCAGAAAAAAGAACTACAACATTCCTTCAAATTGTGACAGTTTGTAGTTGATTTCCTTGACCAGCAGCGCCCTCGTGAACTGCACAGTTAAGTTGGTGGTACTATATGTCCTTAGAAATTGTTATAAATATGACTTATAATTAATGACATCTATATGTAATAGATGGAGTTGTAAGTCAATTATTACTGTTATCCTTAATGCCACGTCACGTTTCCAGCTGAAGCAAAGGAAAGGTTGTAAAATACATTCCTTCATAAGATGGTAGCTTTTGTACCCGCTAGGTAGTGTGATATTTTTGGAATATGTATCCTTATAAACTATTCGCCTTATTAAGTAAGCGAAATATGCATTGATATAAACGTCAAGAATCTATAATCTAGTGCTTATTGTTGTATGACGTTTACGTACATAGTGTTAAAGGTATATAGGCCTTGATTGGGGGTTCCCTACCGAGTAAAAGAAGTGTAAGCGGCATTCGATGTTTAGAATTATAGGACTTAGGCAGAGTTTGGTTCTACTACGTTCGAAAAGTACAGTGCTTTCTCACTAATATACCACAACATATGCATACCCAACGGCGTATTATAGTATATATACAGTGGATATATATCAACAATACTGCGTCGGGTAGTGTGGACTCGAGACCACTATTGGAACGCATTCAGTTATCGATAACTGAATGCGTTCCAATCAATTGTGAATTGAGTAGATACACCGCCTTCGTAGACGTGCCACAGCTTAGGCAATAGTAAGTACTATAATTAATTATGTGTATGCGAAATTAAACATGAGTGGAATACATTCAGTTATCGATTCCACACCACCCCCCGCAATATTGTTGATATAATAATATCCACCTTATATATAGGAACAACGATATATTTTGATTTACACAGTTATTTTCATGTGATTTTGTTTAGAAGTACGGTGTATGTCCCCGTATCTATGCATAAAAGAGTACACGATCCCGAGTCCACCATCTCTGATATAAGTCAAATATACCGTTAATTAAATTAGTCCGTTGAGTTCGAAAGTTGTTCACAGATTTGACGATAGTTTATTTTGGTACAATCCAGTCAAAGCCTGTCTCTGAAATGTTAAAATACTTGATTTTAAGTAGGGAACCCCCGTTGTGCTTCCCCAAAATACTAATTTGGACAATTTCTGTGTCGTGTGTTGTTCATTGCGGTATTTTTGGGCTCATAAAAAGTATTTTATCTGGATTGAATTGGCCTTATACGTTAAGAGTGATTGTGAAAACCGTCTTTCCAATGTTGAAGACTGATACTATAGGGTTTTAGAGGGTTGTAACTACTACGATATGTAATAACGAAGGTTGTTGAGTATTAAAATACTTGGCCAGAAGGTAATAAAGAAGGTTGTTGAGTATTAACATACTTGGCCAGAAGGTAATAACGAAGGTTGTTGAGCATTAAAATACTTGGCCAGAAGGTAATAATGATGGTTGTTGAGTATTAACATACTTGGCCAGAAGAATTTTAATTAAAAATATGTTATTATAAGACCTTAAACGCAATGCTATCTTTACTTTGAGAGAAATTAAGTTTTAAGTAAGCAGTTTCAATTATATTTGAAATTCTCTTTTCAATTACTTTCAACTAACTTGACGTAAAATTGGAATAAAATATATTGCAAGTATTGTGTATATGTTTGTGCCTTATAATGTTCGTGGGCAATAGAAAACAAAACAGTTTTCAACAATTTCAAGCGTTTCAGTGATAAATCTGCCACAAATAGCCTTTTAACCTAGTTTAGTGATATCAGAAAACCAGTAACTCAAATGGAACGTTCCTTGATGCGATTAGTTAACGTCAGGAGCTGGTAGACTTGGCGTTCGAAGGCGTTGTGGCAGATTTATGACTAAATATAGCATTTGAATAAATACAGCCTGGATCTATGTTATTTTATTTAGCCTGTTTCGACCAACAAATCTACACCCGCTCTAAAAGGCAGTTAATGAAAATAATTATTATCTTTACACTTCGGGAAAGGTGAAAGTACTACATAAAACCTCGCTGGTTTAGTGTGGGCTTATATACCTGCGGGTCTGGTCCGTATTCTTGCTGGTAGATTTGGGACCGGGTGTGGTCGAAACCAACTTAAAGGTGTATTATTATATATTATTATCGCAATTATGATGATTAAACGACTGATTGAATACCACTTGTTCCCAGCTTGCTATGCCGTAACTTTTACATACATACATAAAATCACGTTTCTTTCCCGTATGGGTCGGCAGAGACCACGGAATACCACTTACTACGATCCTTACATCTCTTTTTCTATAAACTCATTAATCCTTTCATACATAAGCTTTAACTTTGACATTAAAATATTATCTTCAGTAAACTTGGAATTGAATTAAGATTGTTTCCAAAAAATTGTTATCCATTTATATAATTATTAGGTACAGTTATGCCTAGAACAAAACATGTATGCGTAGTTAATACTGTATTTGTTACATCTAGTCTATATTTAATATGCATCTATTATATATCGGTCATTGAAATTAATAATATAACGCTTTCAATTGATTGAAAAACCAAATACAAATCTATATTTATAATGAAACAAACGTTTAAAATATTTTCTATTCAGTTTTTACTAAAACAAATTTAATCATTCAGTTAAGACGCTGACTATTGTTGAAATTCCATCATTGTCAGACTGTGTAGGAGTGAAAGAGAAACAGCATCGGTTCGTTTTTTAAAACTCTTTATGTTGATACCCCACTCGATGGGTTAGGAAGGAAAAATTTTTTTTCTCACTATATGGCGTCTAAATCCGCCAGTTTATTTTTTAATTATTTTGATGCAGAATGTTCCAGTAAGTTCCGGTTATAATAAATAAAACACTATCTTTGCGAATCTCCGTAATCTCCGTGGATTACATTACAAAATTACTAATAGAGGAAAATGTTTTTCCGCCCATGGTTATAATTTTTTCTCAATTGTAATTCTGTGATAAATATCTTTTGCTAAAAAACTGTTCGGAGAAGCTATCTAGCACATGTCAGCGCCTTCTTAACTCTTATTAATATATGATACTTTGTACGAAAAATTAATAATGTAGGTACCTAAATACCCTAGGTAAGAAATGTTTAGTTCCTCCAGATAAAAACATTGAATTGTGTTTATTGATTTTGTTTGTCGAAGGGTCAGTATCTAAGAGTATCAAACTTTATTTTCGGAAATATGTACGCAAATATAATTTTAGATGACTTTGAGCGTTATTCTACGAGTGTTATTTTGTAAGTTTGGTTGTTGAAGTTGCGTAGCTTAATTATATGATTAATTATTACATATTTGAGATGTTTGTATTTTTGTAAATATAGCTTAAATAAAGTTCCTGATTTTATTAATAACAATGTGTTTTTATTTCTACTTCTGTTCAAGTGTTGAATTTGAAGCAGTGATGGCTCAGCAACATTGGCTATGGACTGCCGCGCAGCAGGTCCATGGTTCAAATCCCGCCGCGCGCTTTCACCGCATGGTGCCATTTTGCGGATGCCCGCCTGGCTAGCGACCCTCCTTAAGTAGAAAATCTGTCCCCTCATTCTCATAATATAACATTCGCAAAATATTATATTCGCAAAACATTATATTCGCTAAATATTACATTATCAAAATACTAGATGTACAAACGAGCATAATAAAAAAAATGAATTGAGTGAAAATATTTATAATAATTTGTTCCAAGTAGACTTGAGTGTTCGTGTGCAATAGGGCTCTGCCGTAGGCGTCTGCTCTTGAGGAGAGCACCATACAGGTTTGAGTGGACCTGTCCAGACAAAGGTACGCATATATCACCCAGGTGCACAGAGGCGACTTTTTTAAATTGCTAAGTGGTTTTTGTTCACAGCATACAACACGCTACAAACTAACAAAATTAAACCAAAAGTACCAGGAGATAAGAAACTTAGAGAAGGTTGCCATACTCCTTTAGACAATACACCTGCATTGTTTGTACGTAGTAGTATGGTATTGCGGGTTGTCTCTCTAGCCCTATTTACAACAAATCGAACAAAGGGTTTTTGTAACGGAACAAGCTCGAGGCCCACCTGACGTTAAGCGGACTAACCTCTGCCTATAACAGATGCATTTCATCGCAAGTCATGAATTGCATTGCGCCCGTCACTTGAGACATAGTTGTTAAGTCTCCTAGGTTAGCAACCAGGCATAAAAAAAACGATATGATCAATCTTTCACGAATTACATAACGGTGTGTTCCGGCAGCTGTCCTTGAGAGCCAGTAGTTCTAGGTTAAGCCTGTTAACACCTGCGACCACATCATCACTTACTATCAGGTGAGATAGTGGCCAAAAGTTTACCTATAAGTAAAAAAAACGTATGCATTACTAGATGTGCTATAAGACTTTTATATAAGTAATAAATATGCAATTATCTTTCCTGCATGCACAATTAGCAATTTTGTACAGATTAATTTCCGGTTTAAACAACTACTTATATAATAGCGTTTGTATTCTATATCATGTAGAAATATGATGATAAGCCACCATTGTAGATGGATACCGGCAATAAGAATCTAAATTCCTTGAAGTAATTGCCATTGACGGATTATCCTTTTTACTTCCGACGATAACGTAGTTGGAGCTTGAGATGAAGTATCTTAGAGATAAACGGATATTCGGTAAGCATCAGGTATCCGACTAAATTTTTAAATTCGGCCGGATACCAGATAACTAACGAGTGTCCGGCCAGATACTGGAGTTTAGACTGGAACTTTTAGATGCCTGTACAAAAGCAAAAATATTGACCAAAATTCTTAAGGACTATGCATTTTTGAAGCGTATTGCGCGTACCTGTTAAACCTATATGACTAAACATAACATTCAGTAGATTCGAAATTCCATCAAATAAAGTAATTTAAAACAGAAGGAAAAAGATAAGCTACTTTTGTTTGGGACATACCTGCCTCTTTTTCTTCCAAAGAAATTTTATTTATAATTACATATCGAACAAATAAAAAAACTTAGTCGTCACTTTCTTGCATACCTTAAGACCATGACGGCGATCTTTTCTTTATCTTTTGAAATCATTAAAAATGAGAAATCAAAATTGCTAGAAAAAGACTTAATAATTGAAAAAAATTAAAAATTTGACTGGGGTCGATATAGGGCAGCTTGATTTGAACCTTTTCAAAATTTTTTTTCTTTGGTAACTGAATCTCTATTCTAGAGTTTTGCATTTTTTTTTATATCTGTAAACCCTACAATAGAGTTTAGGGAAAATTAGTTTTTTCTATATCCCTAAACTCTAGTCTAGAGTTAATAGATATAAAAAAAAATTTAAAACTGAAAGTACAAAAGCACGTTTATTCGTAATCTCAAATGATCGTATTTATCAAAGTCAAAGTCAAAATCATTAATTCAATTTAGGCGTCTACGACGCTCTTATGAAGGTCAATTACAAATTTTAGTATTGAAATATTCTACATTGTACTGCCACGTTCAGCAAATAAATTGTATAGAGCCACTGCGAGAAGAACGGGCAAGAAACTCGGGGCCATTCTTTTAAACATCTTTTAACAATGTGTTACATACATACTATATAATACAGTTATTACAATATTTGTTTAAATTATGTAGGTGACAGGCAATAGCTTGGCGGAGGCGGAATTGTCCAGGCATTTTTGTCGTTTATGTAATCAGAAACTGTGTAGTAGGATTTTTTAATCAATATGTTTTTCACATGCAACTTGAATTTCCCTTCTGTGAGCGTTGTAATATGTTTAGGAACTTTATTATAAAACCGCACACAATTACCTAAGAAGGACCTTTTATTTGTCTTTGCTAATCTAAAACCTGGCACCGCTATTTTATCTTTATTCCTAGTATTGTAATCGTGATTGTCACTGTTTAATCTAAATTTATTCAAATTTTTACGAACATAATAATAACATAATATTTTCAAATATATACAGACTTGGTAAAGTTAAAATATCAATTTCTTTAAAAAGATCCCTCACAGATTCCCTAGGACCCATTTTATATATGGCTCGAATTGCACGCTATTGTATGATAAAGGTTGTCTCTATCTCAGCAGCAGTTCCCCACAGCAATACGCCATACGACATAATACTGTGGAAGTACGCGAAATAAACTAGGCGAGCAGTAGCTACGTCTGTTAACTGTCTTATCCTAAGAACTGCATATGCAGCAGAACTAAGTCTTCCGGAGAGATCATGTATATGTGGATCCCATTGTAAAGTGGAATCCATTTTGATTCCCAGGAAGACTGTCGCTTTTTCAATAATTATAATCAATTCATGATAATGAAGTCAATAAAACGCTAGTATTACTCATAAAGGAAGGGGCCCGAACTCACCCGAGTTCACCCGATCGTTCGTACAGTTCGCTCGTGTAACTAAACGCCAATCGACTATGTTCGGCCGGATATTTGGTATTCGGTATCCGACAAAATGTCTGTCCGTTTCATCTCTATAGTATTTATCCAAAAGTATTGTTTAACCGTAATTACTCGTAGATAAAATTTCCTGCTAAATAATTGGTGTAAGTAATTATTAAAAAAACACGATAAACTTTTGAGAAAAATAGGTAAGTACCCAACTATGATATTGATAACATATGGCTTGTAAAGGAGACAAATATGAGCAGTATAAGATAAAAACAAAGTTTATTTACATTATGTTACAATTATTTTTCTTACAGTAGATAACTTTGAAGCCATGACCTTCGCGCCATACACCGATAACAATTAGCAAAAATATGAATAACAACGATCAGTTACATAATAATCATTGATATATTATATTAATTGTTATTGACTATAACAGTTATTATCTAATAAATATTTTTTTTGTATATCTAAATATGATTACAAGCACTATTGCTTGCCAAGCGAATATCACATTATTATTTTTTCTGTCGAACCCGCATATTTCGTTTTAGCGCCGTCGGCCACTCATTGAAAGTGCTTCTCTATACTTAATTACCTAACTAATTAAAACAATATAATAATTATGCCTATCTTAAATTTACTTTAAAATATGAATTGCATTCCACTATAAACAAAATCGTAAGTATGATCGAAGTTTAATAATATAAAATAAAAACTATAATTTTGATTAATTTACATAACTTCGTAACTATTTTTGGTACAGCTGATTTAAAGAAACTTTATTCTTTATTCTTATTTAAACTTACTAAACATTATTAATAATATAAGTATATATTTTATTGGTATTACTATAATCAGATCTTTTTTCCAGCTTGAAAAGAAGTAGGTACATAACTTATGAATATATTAAATCAAAATCAAATGTTTTTATTGTCAATAGATGAGTCCGAAATCAATGGGAAAAGAAGTGTATGAGAATCACACTTCTTTACCCATGTAGTCGTAGCCCAACAGTCAGAAATCACAGAAAACGTTCTTTTATAGCTTCCACTAAAAGTATGTACCAGGAGCTAATAAATGGCATAGAGGTAGCCGTATGTTACAGTCATAGCACCGGCGCGTGAGAAATAAATATAAAACCAATGTAGATGTGTCCAAGCAAGCCTAATTGGTAAGGTCTAAGGCTTAATCCCGTTTTGAATGAGTACGAATATATTTAGTTAAAACTCGATGACTCCAGGAAGGTACTTGTCAATAAGGCTCTCGTAGTAGGGCCACAGGGCTTCGATGTCGGGGATCGCCGCGCTCTTCGTGTACAGATCGTATTGGCTGCAGAAACGGAACACGGAATAAGTAAAACAATACAGTACCTTGATAATATAGTATTTTTGTCAACTAGTGAGCAAAGTAGATTTTTAGTGGGAGTGCCGACTCAATCTATTAGAAACTGTAATCCCGAGCTACCGATGTAGTAGTATCTAATCACTGGTTATGAACAGTTGAAATGTAATAGTTTGATAACTTACTTTTCCTCACTCTGTGTGAGAATCTTTTTTAATTTTTTTTATTTAGGGTTGTATTAGAACACGCATGCACCTGATCCTTATGCGGTAACCTCTGCCTATAACAAATGCATTTCGTCATGTGACAAACTGCATCTGTTATACCTACGCCCATGACCCTGAGGCATACAGTTGTAAGTCTCAGGTTCATGTAAATTACTAGCTCTGAAGGACTGCTGCTGGAACGTGCCTGGTGACCAACTTTCTACTTGAGTGTGGTACCTAACCAAGCGAGCATTCGCAAAAATGCCCTTTCACCATGTGCTGAAGCTCAAGCCAGTGGTAGTTATCGAACCATGGACCTGTGGCACGGCAGTCCAAAGCTTTTACTGCTAGGCTATCACTGCATTGGTGGTAGGCAGTCTGACCGCAATCATCACCATGATCATCAGAAATGGACTACAGAACAGATAGGCTAGGTGTGGGGATCCAATTAATATTGTCATTGGAGTGCGCCGATTTGAGATTCCTAGCGGAACTTTGGAATCGTTTTCACCATGTCGAAAACTACATGAGACAAGTGTGAGAACGCTTGACTTAGTCAAGGAGCCTTGGACTTACTTACCTACATGGTAACCTTCATACTACTATGTGGGTATGTTTACTAGAAGGCTTTACCTCGACGAACACATCAATGGGTTCTTTTAATGGAAGGCGAGGACTGTGCCTGTGTGGAATCCTGTGCCTTCTGAAGATTTTTGACTACAATACTAACCACTGGTCTCGCAAGGTATATTGAGTAAGACGTAAGAGACTTACTTGAATTCAATAACAGCCTTCATGATTTCGTCGTCGTCGTCCTTCAACAGATGTTTGTAGTCCCCACCGGCGTGCCAAGGGTAGAAAGAGTGGTATCTGCACACACAAAATATAAATAATTTTTGGTTTGTTTTTGAACTGCCTGTAGGTCTGCAATGACTTTAATTATAGGTTGTCTAAACGCTTTCAGTGTAGTAGTGTTGTAAATAGTTCGTAGTATTGTTGTTAAAAGTTATATCCAAAGACTAACGAGGGCGTAATACAGACAAATACATACTCAATTACTCATGCCGTTACACATCATGCGATAACGTTATTTTCGATAAGTTTGTCCACATTTTGCGTTTCTTTTGGTAATGGTTCTGATCACTGATCGTTTGTAACTATTTTCTTCCCTGTTCCGTTTCAGAAAAGAACGCTAAGAATGCCACTAAAATTTGCCACTTCTGTCCATCCCACGTTGATGGGTAAAAATTGGGAAAAGTTTCCAACTGTCAATTTTGACAGTTCTCATCTTAATACATGAACATAAACAGAAGCTTGAAGTCGAAATTTCCAGCAGAATAGAACCATTTTTCATAAATTCCCTAATTATTAATAGCTACAAATAAAAATCTGTTACTTCTAGAAGTGTAGGTAGGTATAGTTGCTTTCAGTTATAGTGAGAGATCCCAAAACGGGGCAATCATTCAGCGTTCTAATGTCTATCATAATATGAAAAGTATTGTTTAGAGATCTTCATTTCAAAAACCCAAAGCACAAAAGCATAAAAAATACTCTAGATGACATATTTATGGCATTTTTTTTGTATTAGATGTAGGTACTATCAAACTGTTCCAGTAGCTCCATAGCGTTTATGGCGAAAATAATGATAATATGTCTCAAGACCCAAGTAGAACAACTTTTTAGGAGTGTGGTCGTTTTTATCGTTCTTGGCGAAGTTAGCCCCAAGTGGTACGCACCCAAATTCAGCTGTAAATTGTAAACTTTTTCATGGAAGGTTATTGTGCTTTAGTATATCCTTTTGATGTGAACTACGACACTTAGTTTACATATCTATAAATTGATTATTGCATATTATAATCGACCGCGGTCATTTAAAATAAAACTCTGCCAAAATCCACTGAGCTCATTATATTCCATTTACCAATACATCTGCACTGTACGAGTGATTGGTCTATAGTACCACCAACTTAACTGTGCAGTTCTCGAGGGCGCTATTGGTCAAGGAAATCAACTACAAACTGCCACAATTTGAGGGAATTTTGTAGTTCTTTTTTCTGCCGCCTGAACAGATAAGTTGGTCGAACTGTAGACTGCTATGTTCCCAAGTAGAATCTACTCTTAGGTACAACTCCAGCCGAAAAGTGAAGTCAGTTTAGCTTCTAGATAATCGAATATGGACTCGAGTCAATTGACGACCATGTAAACATCAATAATGCACCTTTGAAGTCAAATTAATTATTTTAATAAATCTTTAACAAAAATAGTTTTAGACTTTGGAACATATTAACAAATAAAAAATTACACAAACGAAGTGGAGAATTAATTATTAGTTAATACTTAATGATATAGTTATTAACTAAATTTTATTACTATATACCTAACGTGGCCTCAATAGTTTGAAGCGCTCGTAGCGAAGTTTACTTAGGTGTTCTCAACCGATCAGCAAAGTTAAGCAACATCGCGCGCGGTCATGAGTTGGATGGGTGACCGCTAGTGACATTACTACTGTGCGCTTCCGTGCTTCGGAGAGCACGTTAAGCCGTCGGTCCCGGTTGTTGTCTTCGGATGGCAGTCGTTACATCATGGTGGTCGTTACATTTTGCGAATGCCCGCCTGGCTAGCTACTACCCTCAAGTAGAAAATCTGTCGCCAAGCACGTAACGGTGTGTTCCAGCAGCTGTCCTTGAGAACCAGTACTTCTAGGTTAGCCTGTACAACATCTTCGGCCACATCATCACTTACCATCAGGTGAGATAGTGGTCAAAGGTTAAACCCTATCATGAATAAAAATAAATAGTATTCAATAATTACAAAACATATGAACGAAAAATCAACATTATACAAAGGGCTAAGAAACTAGATTGAGATTGCATAATAAGTTATCCTACCTGATCATCCAAAGCCCTTCCTTCGGGAACTTGCCGTTGTTGTGCACGAGCACCCTGTATAGGTACTCATCATGGCCCCAGGACATCATCAGGTTTTCCAGGCCGCACTCAGGATCGTACATGCCGTAATCCGTACTGGAACAACATTTGCTTATCACTATCTGATACTTTACAACTCACAACAATTATATGTAACAGAGTTAAATTTAGAAAGTTTTAATACATACATACATAAAATCGCGCCTCTTTCCCGTAGGGGTAGGCAGAGACCACGGATTTCCACTTACTACGATCCTTACATATCTCTTTCGCTTCATCTACACTCATCAATCCATTCATACATAAGCGTCGGTTTAGGGTGCTCTTGACCTGGCCTTTTTTCAGAACGTCTTCAATCTGATTTCGGAACGTTCGCCTAGGTCTTCCCCTTCCAACACTTCCGTTCACTTGTCCCATGTGTACCTGTTTAGTCATTCTCATTTCATTCATTCTCTCCACATGTCCAAACCATCTTAACATACCTTTCTCGATTTTTGTCACTACATCCTCACTCACACCACATCGTTCCCTTATCGCACTATTCCTTATCGTGTCACTCCGTTTGACTCCAACATGCCCCGCAATGCTCTCATCTCCACTGCATTTATTCTACTTTCATGCTTTTTCTGCCACACCCAACTTTCACTACCATACATTAGTGTCGGAACCAACACTCCCCCATGAACAGCCAGACGAGCTTTTTGAGACACCTTCTGACTGTTCATAAACGCGTGCAATGCTCCGTTTACTATGTTTCCAGCATTTACTCTCCTTTCTATATCACTTTCACACTCTCCATCTTTTGTAAACATGGATCCCAACTATACAAACTCTTTCACTTGTTCCACTTTTTCACCTCCAATCACAATATTGCAATCGGTCACTCTAATATCTCGTTCAAACACCATAACTTTCGTCTTACTTACATTTATTTTCATTACCTTTCTTTCTAAAGCCTCATGCATAACATTTACCATCTCCTGCAACTCTTGTACCAACGACACAAGTATCACTCCGTCATCAGCGTAGAGAAGACATTTGATGAGTAACTCGTTCATTCTTAATCCACATTCACTGTCTTTCAGTTTTGTCAAACAATTATCCATGAATAAGTTGAACAGCCACGGTGACGCTACACATCCTTGTCTAACACCTTTTTCGATGTTAAACCAATCAGTGTATGTCCCATTTATCCTAACACAAGCACTGGAATCCTTATAGAGGGATTTCAGTGCTTGGATCAGGTTATTATCAGGTTCAGCCCATGCATAGACAACGCTGACCACAGTTCATGCCTACTCACCCTGTCATAAGCCTTTTCTAAATCTACGAAAGCGCAATAGACCTTTTGGCTTTTCGCCAAGAATTTTTCGGCTATGCATCGTAAAGAAAAGACCTGATCCGTACATCCCATTCCCTTTCTAAACCCTGGTTGTGCATCCCACACTTTCTCATCTGTCTCTTTTATCACCCGTTCAATCAATACTTACGCATATAGTTTACCGACGACGCTGAGGAGGCTGATTCCGCGGTAATTCTTGCAGAAAGTTTTAAATTCGTTTAAAAACAGAATCTAACTACTGACTTCACAGTTCGAACTCTGACAAACTAAGTAATTGCTCTGAGGGTTCGAATTATTTATGTATAGTATACTAAGAATAAATAAAGTATTCGTAGATAGTACTCATTAATATCTGATGTGCCCTTAAATTTTACCAGCATAAAATTAACAATATATATATATAAAACGTATGTGTGCTGTGCTTAAATTTATAATACTGATTCGAACCATGTTTATATCTTTATTTTGGACACCCAAACCCGCAATATTTTGTTATTCTTCTCCATGCAAGGATTTTGATCAGCCGGATAGTCCACTGCTGAACACAGCCTCGGGGTTTGCCATAATCCCCACGAATGGCAGGCGGCTTGGGGATCGCATTGTGAGATATCAGTGCCTCAGAAAGTGCTGCTGCCCACTTTCTGTTGTGTTACCCTTAGTCGCCTCTTACGACAACCTCGGGTATAGATGGGGGCTGATATTCTAGCTCGGCACCCCACGGGCCATGCAAGGATGCCTGTAAGAAATTGCTTTAGCGGTAAGGCCGCTCATTGTCCAATCTAATTTATGTTGTAATATTTTTATTATCATATCAATAAAGAATTTTGTATTGTATTGTACATGACATGACGCACCAGAAGGTGGGCAGCAGCGCTTTCTGAGGAACTGATATCTCACACTGCGATCCCCAAGACGCCTGCCATTCGTGGGGATTATGGCAAACCCCTCATAATGATGGATTCAGCAGTGGACGATCCGGTTGATACAGTACAGTACATTGTAACGGGTTCAAATCATATTCAAATAATCGAACTTTTTTCATTAGGATTTTTTATGCTTGATAGTTTAGCCTTTAACCACTATCTCACCTGATGGAAAGTGATGATGTGGTCAATTAAGTAATAATGTAAAGCATGAACTCACTTGTAGAGAGGGTTCTCAATGTCAGGGTTACCCTTGAAGCTGTCGTCTCCATAGACGATGGTCTTGCCGGGCCGGCAGCCCACGGCGAAGGTGTCGCCAACCACGCACCATTGGGGCTCGTTGAAGAACGCCATTATCTAGAAAAGGGAACTCGTTATATTTGACCTCAATCTAAATTGTTGGCAAGTGATGATGATGATCAGGCTACGAATAAATTTATTCGTAGATCAGGCTAAGAATATCGTAGTGATCAGGCTATAATCCTACAATGGGGACTGACTCTATGCGTGCGACATTTTTTTTAATTGAGGTTGGCTAGCTTGCCATTTGTTTGTATTTGCAAAATTCCCAATGTAAGAGAAAATCAAGAAGCAAAAGATCACTACATACAGATGAAGAAAACAGCCGTTCTGCTGCGTGAATGAGTCTACTGAAGTGGAAGGGCATTTTACGAATGCTCGCCTGGCTAGCTACCACCCTCAAGTAGAAAATCTGTCACCAAGCACCAAACACTCAGTTACGGCAGCAGTCCTTGATAGCCAGTAAAATTGCAGGTACAGACAAACTGAATGTCTCAGGGTGACGGGTGCAGTGCAATTCGTCACTTGAGACAAAATGATGAAAACATCAGATGGGCCTAGTGACTGTTCTGTTATATTCCCATAAAAACAAACTTTTTACGTGGTGGCTGCTCCAGCAATATCATAAAATACCCAAATAAAGTAACATTGCATGAACAATGTGGCCTGCCTGCTATTTTAATGGAATATATGTACCTACAGTCAGCAAAAATAGTGAGTACTACCTAAATAGTTCCATCATTCAGCCAAGAATCCTACAAAGTATGACAAGAACAAATTAAAATTAGTGACTAACGACAGGATTCCTCATATTTTTTTTTTTTATTGCTAATTGGCTAGCATTTGACCACTATATCTCTTGATGTGATGATGTGGTCGAAGATGTTATCGGCTAATTCATCCAGTAATTCTAGACTGGCTCTCAAAAACAGCTACTGGGACACAGGTGCTTGGAGAGAGATTTTTTATTTGACGGTGTAAGCTAGCCAGCTCGAAAACTGCCCTACCACCATGCTAGACAACATGTTAATACCCACCTTCCCCATATCGTGTATAAGCCCGATCAGATGCATCCAGTCCCTATCTGGGAAGTCTTGCCGGATCCTCTCAGCGGTCTGGAAGGCGTGCACAATGTTCGGTAGGCTGGTGTCAGGGTCTGACTCATCCACCAAGTCGTTCAACTTGGTGAGGGCTTCTCTGACGGTGCCTTTGTAGTGGTTGAACTTGAGCCATTTCTCCATTTTGGCTAAATATTACAGATAACAGTATGAAGTCATTAAAATGTTTAAACATATTTTTATTTTGTTTGTAGATGACCTTTGACCACTATCTCACCTGATGATAAGTGATGATGTGATCGAAGATGTTGTTAAGGTTAAAAACACTGGCTCTCAGGGACAGTTGCCAGAACACACAATTAGGTGCTTGGTGACAGATTTTCTACTTGAGGGTGGTAGCTAGCTAGCTAGCCAGGCGGTCGAAAAATACCCTACTACCATGCTATAAGGACTGCCTTCCTAAGACAACAAATCCGGGACCGACGGTTTAACGTGCCCTCCGAAGCACGGAAGCGCTCAGCAGTAGCTATCACTAGAGGTATCCCATGCAACTCAGGACCGTAGCCTGCCTGACGTTACCTACCGGCCTCAATGGAAAACCAACGCTGGTTGTTATTTATGATTAGCAGCACGATGAGTTGGAGCTTGGAGCCGATTTGTGGCAGAGGGCTGCAAGTATCATTTTGTATTTATTGTTTGTATTTTTGTGTCTTGGTGTAAGAGATGCTTTTTGTACGTTTTTGCCGTAAATAAAGATTATATACTCTATTATACACAAATAGAAATTTGCCACCTGTTGTTGGTTCTGTGATGGACGTGGACATGACGGATTTAAGCCCAAAACATAGAGACAATTTATCTCCACTTTGCTGAGTAAGTATTCTACTCATCCGAAGTTATAGTTTTATCAAAATAAGCATATTTTGCTAAGCGTTTTCTGTTTATTTAATACGGTGAAGTTCACATTACTGTGTTCAGGTTTGATGGGTATGGGTGCCGAAGAATTTACAGGCACATGAGACTGAGCAATTTTATCTCTCAGGGTGATGGAAACGAGGAAGTAATGTATCTGTTATAGGCTGAGGTTACCGCTGAACACTAGGGTGCCTCGAGCTTGTGCCATCACAAAACCCATAAAAAATACAGTAGTTTGATGGATTGGAGCCTACGATTCGAAAAAAGTGAAGGAATTGTATTAGAACCCGGGTCCATCCACCCCTATAGCCGGGGTATGCTCTACACTACAGACTCTACAGACTGAGCTAATATGACAATATTACAATTTGCATGGTGGTAGGGCATTTTGCAAATGCCCGCCTGGCTGGCTACCACCCTCAAGTAGAAAATCTGTCGCCAAGCTGTGGTGTGCGGTGTGCTCCGGCAGCTGTGCTTTGACAGCCAGTAATTCTAGGCTAGTCTGAACAACATCTTCGATCACATCATCACTTACCATCAGGTGAGATAGTGGTCAAAGGCTAGCCTATCAGCTATAAATAAAAATAAGACAAATTTTGCAATTGGTTTCAAACTCATAAATGATGACGCAACCGTATAATTTTAATATTGTTATGTTTGCAATTATAGCAATTGCAATTAGTCACGTGCGGGATTCGAACCCGCACATGACTATAATTTTTTCTCTAGTAAATTTGTAATTTTGTAATGTAATCTGCAGAGCAAGCGTTATTGCCAACATAACAATATTAAAATCGTATTCATATGCCCAAATTGTTATAGATGTATCGTTTACCTTTGACGAAGTCCACAGTCATGTTCTGATGCATATCGTAGTAAGTTTTGCGCACGCGTGCCTTAACAGGGTCATTGTCGTCGATGCTGTAGTCGCGGAACGCCTCTAGAGGCTTGTCGTGGTACTTCGCCTCCGGACGGAGGAGCAGTGACGGGTCCATCATGGACACCGGGGACTCCTGCAGTTATCCATAAACACATTAGGGGATGTACCGTACATTCATTGAGCAATCAGCAGGAGTTGGCTTCGCAGTATCACGAACATCTCGAGCCCGCGATCTAATCCTAAAGTTTTACACTCAAAGTCAAAGCCAAAATCATTCATTCAGTTTATCTGATGGTAGGTAGATGTGGTCGAATATGTTGTTCAGGCCAACCTAGAATTACTGGCTCTCAAGGACAGCTGCCGAACATACCGTTAGGTTCTTGGCGACAGATTTTCTACTTGAGGGTAGCTAGCGAGGCAGACATTCGCCAAATGCTCTACTACCATGCAAACGTCTACGACGCTCTTGTGAAGATCAATTACAAATTTTAATATTGAAATAATTTAATATTCTACATTGTTCTGCCGCGTTCAGAAAAAAATATATAGAGCCACTGCGAGAAGAACGGGCAAGAAACTCGGGACCATTCTCTTTAAACGTATTTTAACAATGTGTTAAAGAATACCTATATTTTAAAAAACATTGTAAAACACACAGACAGCTTGGCAGAGGCGGATTTCCCCAAGCATTTTTGTCGTTGTAATCACAAACTGTGTAGTAGGATTATTTATGTTATTCACGTGCTACTTGAAGTTCTGTGAGCGTTGTAATATATTATAAAACCGCACACAATTGCCTCAGAAGGACCTTTTATTCGTCTTTGCTAATCTAAAACCTGACACCGTTGTAATAATCATAGAATAGGTGTTTCATTGGCAGAAAGCTGTTTTCCCAACAAAACATAAATATTGTTTTGTTGGGAAAACCTTTGTTCGTTAGATGAAACAAACAACGCAAAACGGCAACACTACTAGGAAATTCTTACATATCTATCTTTACGGTAGTCAGCAATAATAATCAGCTTTCGAATTATTAATATCTCATACATATATTTAGATTTTTACTAAGGTATCTGGGAAGGCCATATTATATTAGCAGTTTGCACCTTTGGCTCGATTTATTGCCGGGGAGTCGTAAGAAGCCAAGACGGGGAAAATACCAATGTATGTATGAGGCCAAGAAGGTTGCCATTTTATTCTGCGATCCCCAAACTACAAAGCTTGGGGATTATGTCAAATCCCAGTGGGTTTGGATGGGGGAGGTTGACTGTCCGGCTCATTCAGTTCCTTCGGCTCACGCGGTGTAGCTGGAGTATCAGTAGAGGACTTATACACCAATGGATGATCATTATCAAACAAAAAATTAGTACTGGTCACATCAAGTCTTTTGAATGATTTGCTATGGGAGTCAACAATTCTACTTAAACCTTATCAATCATTATATTATGTATAACAATTAAATAATTATGCGCATTTCTTGCGTCTAGTCTTTGTAAGGTAAGTATTTCTTGTCATTATCTATCATTTGTATTTTGTTTCCGCCACGTAATCCTATTTATATAGTCTTCTGGCTGTTTTGTTCGGTTTTCTTATTTGGAAAATATTTAGGTACACTAACTTTTGCTTAAAACTGATTAGGCTTCTCTTTGACCACAATCTCACTGATTGGAAGTGGATGTGGCCGAGGATAAAAGCAGGCTTGGCTACTGAACGTAGGACAGCTGCCGGATCAAGTGCTTAATGATAGTTTCTACACGAGGATGGTGTCTACCCAGGGGAGCATAGTAAATGCTCCATAACGCTGTGAAGTTCAACCTCGTAGTCGGAGTCAATCCACTACTAGGCCATTAAAATTGAAGAAAATACTAATTCGGGCTTTGTTCTTTTAAGGTTCCGCAATGCAATAGAATGTATATCATCATCGTCAGTACATCAACCGGAATGTCCACCTTGGAGAAACTAGCCATAATCCCCACGGTTTGTTGTCAGTTCTTTAGAAGGCGCTGTTTCCCACCTTCCGCTATTTTTCCCTTAGTCGAATTTTACGACACCAACGGGAAGAAATGGGGGAGTGACTTTCTAACGCGGCACCCTATGGGTTCGTATATAAGATATTTTATATATATAGCGTAGAGAGAAAATTCAAAATAATCACTCACAGGTTTTACTTTCATGTTGGCACTGGTCTTCCACGTGGTTCAGAAGAGCGACTGGTCACTTCCCACCATTCTGCAGAACTTAAATGGCGATGATAAGAGAACACGAGGGTCACTCTTGATAGCGAGGTTTGTCAGGTCGAGAGCTATCAGAAGCTGATAGCGAAAATGATTAGGGATCATTTGCTATCGTTTATTTATTGAAGATTTTGTGACGCATTTATTAATTGTTTGGTGATAAGCTTTTGGAATTCTTGTAAGTTTGTTAGAAACTATTGTCTTCGACGTCAATGGGTCCTAATACTGACGTAAGAGGCGATAAAGTTCCTGCCGAGGAAATTGTCTGAACTAACATTGTCATTATACCTAGCCGCCAAGACGCATTGCAATTTCGCAAATCAGCACCAGTTTACACGCCTGTTTATAACAGGTAAGACATCCACAGTTTGTCAGATGTTCATAGGTCTCAGTTAAAGGAAGCGAGCCTATTGACATCTCCTGTGCACAGTGCCATGGCGGTTTCTAAGAATTTAATATATATAGTAACATTTTTAATGTAAATATTTTTTTTTCACTTATCATGCGCAAATGCTATTAAAACTAAGTCAATGACAAATAACGAAAAAATATTTTAAGTAACATTACGAGTAAATTAATATAATAAATAATAATAATAATAAAATATCCATTTATTGCCTTGTTACAAAATAAAGATATGTATAGAATAATACAATTCTTAAAAATTAATGACAGTCATATTCTAAGGCAAAAGGGTTATGCTCAGCATTATGCAGCGCTATCAATCACTTGCATGAGCGTGCGCTGCGCTGTTTTTCAGCATATCCCCACTCGGGCGGATGTTTGCCGAGAGACATAAGGTAAAAAAAAAGCGGTTCATAAATTAACAAAATAAACATACAGAAACAACTTACAATCTAATATATTAAATTACATAAAAATTTGGCCACTTAAAAAGATGAGACCAACAATGACTTGGTAAGTAAATTATTATTATCTATCAATATATGAATTCCTTGTCACGTACACATATATTACGCTAAGTATATCCGGTTGAGAAGTGTGAGTGTGTAAGTGTGTGAGGGGGTGCATGTGTTTGTGTAATTGAGGCAGTTTTGTATGTAAGTGATCGGGGGTGTTTGTGTTTCGTCTTCCCCTGTGTTTTAAAAGTTGCTTCAAAATTATGCCTTTGGCGATCCAAAAGAACTCTTTTTAATGTTATTTTAAAAGTGTTTCTGCTTGTCTTCGTTCTGAGGGGTGGCGGGAGATCATTCCAAATTTTTGATGCCCTGTATTTAAAGCAACCTTTAAAACCAGCGGTTTTATGTTTGGGGATAACCAGAGTATTTTGGAGCTTAGAGCGGGTGTTCAAGGAATGGGTATCTTTACTCCATGTGAGTTTTTCAAATAGATACTCTGGTTTCTTGTTCCACAAGACTTTTTGTGTTAGACATGCCAGATAGAGTTCCCTTCGTAACTTCATATTAAGTATTCCTTTTTCTACGAGATAAGGGGTGACGTGGTCTCTTCTAGGTATACTGAAGCAGAACCGAGCGCATGCATTTTGCACACGTTGGATTGCTCTTTCAGTCATAGCCCAAACTCTAGGACCATAAACTGCACTGCAGTAATTAAAAGGAGATAAAACCAATAAATCACATAGAAGGATCCTTATCTCTTCTGATAATCATGTTCTTATATTATACAAAACTTTGAGTTTGTAAAAAGCGTTTTTAATCTTTTCGTTCACGTGCTTAACATATCTCAACTCGCTATCCATTATAAGACCTAAATTTCTCGACTCTGACTCTATCGGTATAACAATACCATTCACTATTAATTTTGGATTATACTTCATTACCTTATTTATTTGAGTTTTAGTGCCTAACACGATCATTTTGGATTTAGTGGGGTTTAAGATTAGGGAATTACGACTCGCCCATTTATAAATCTCGTCCAAATCATCATTAATTTGTGTCATTGCATCTGCTACATTTTCAGGCTTGAAGCTATGATATACCTGAGTATCATCAGCATAAAGGTGGTACTTACATACTTTGATGTGTTCAGGTAAGTCTGCTGTAAATATTGAGAAAAGGATGGGACTTAAAATCGATCCTTGGGGCGTTCCTCTGAGTACTTTTTCCACACTAGAGATTTGTTTGCTGCCATCCTGATTTTCAACTTCCACATATTGCTCTCTGCCTATAAGGTACGTTTTGAACCATTTACACGTTTTGTCAGAAAATCCGTAGTAAGATAGCTTCGCAACCAGCAGTTCCGGACTAATGCAATCGAATGCACGTGAAAAATCTAATAAGATCAGTACACTGCTCAGTCCAGAATCTGATGCCGCGAGAAGATCATCAGTGACCTGTAAAAGTGCAGATTCAGTGCCGTGGTGACTACGGAAACCAGACTGGAATTTAGGTATTATGTTTTCCTTACGTACGTAGTTTTCTATTTGAGCCAGAACTACTTTTTCTAACACTTTGGATAGTACGGGAAGGATACTGATGGGGCGTAAATCGTGTAACTGTTCGATTGAGTTAGACTTAGGAATCGGTTTTACTAAGGATCGCTTCCACGCTTCAGGGAAGGTACTCGAGATAATAGAGCTGTTGATTATATGAGTGATTACAGGGAGAGTCTCTGGGAGTGTAAGCTGAACCATTTGCATGTTTAAATGATCACATCCAGTTGCGTTTGTTTTTATATTTAAAATAATTCTTCCTACTGTATCCTCAGACACAGGATGAAGGCAGAAAACACTGTTAGATTTTTTATTTGTATTAAAATAATTATAGACATTCAGCCTTACTTATAAACGCTACTTAAATTTTAAACATTACTTAGCCGCTGATTAGCAAAATTTCTTACTTATAAACGCTACATAACTTTATCCAGTACCTAAGTACTGCTTAAATCAGTTGTCAATTTAAACACCGTCCCACCCTTGTTTAAATTTTAAGTAACAAGATGGCGCCCTTATTTCTGATCAGCTGATTTAGTTACGAATGAGGTTATTGTTGAGTAGGCACACAAAACTATAGACAAACATACGCTGTTGATAAATCTTAAAAAATATATCAAGTAGAAATATACATTGGATGATAAAATAAATATTATGCGTACTTTTCGCGATCTTATTAAAGAGTACAATTGCATTGGCTTCCAAAATACATAGAGAAGCTAATGCAATCAAAAAACATCTTACCAGCATACTATTATGACGAATTTTTAGGAATCGAAGTATTCTTATTATATTCGGGTGCGAGCCTATTATTATGTACTAGACTATTTAGACCATGATATAAACTCATGACAATGCTGAAAGCTATTAGAGGACCTGATCAAACTATTGTGTTGTTTCATCCGAACCCTCAAGCCGACAAAACGTGAAAAGAAGACAAAACACATTCACATAAACTTTCGCCTTTATAATATTAGTGTGATTTAAGGAAGCGTTATAACTTATAAAACAAAATAAAAGAAAGGTTGGAAACTTGGATTCATAAAGAAATACGTAGGCATAATCGGGCATAGAATAAATTTCGGATGGAAAAAGATAACTTCCAGCAGGACTTAAGCCAGATACCCGTAAGCCTAGAAAACCGTCCTAGTGCTTTTCCAATTATGCTATGGAATCGGTTGTTGGCCAATATAACTCATAGAATATTATTGCACATTGAATTTACCATATTGCGAAATAAAAACTCGCTTCAGAAGTCTCCAGTACATCTAACAATATGTACGAAAATCAGTACCTACAAAGAAAAGTATTATATATACTTTTTATTTATTTCAAGATATTTAGCACTAGATACATGCTATTTGGCCATTTAGGTCATTCATAATACCTTTTAGTACAATGTTGTCAGTTTGAAATACGTTCGACCTCATTATTCATTGCTTAGCTAAACAGGTGCTATGTAGCGTTTATAAGTAAGAAATATTAGGTCCTTACATATGAAATTGGCGTTTTTCGTACTGGCCACTTTAATCACGAATTTCTCCTCTTTGGTAAGGAATTCCAAATTCAAATTTGTACAGCTATAGACTCATGTATTTGTGCTTCGATGATCGTCATTCATTTGTTTTTTTTCTTCTGTTTTTTTCTGTTTGCGTCACTCATTTTACAAAATGGAAAACCTTAAATATCGCATTATTTACGAAAACGAGTTCCGCCGTGGCACTAGTGCTGCGGAAACAACTCGAAGGGTGAATGATGTGTATGGCGGTCGTGTTGCAAAAGAAAACACAGTTCGTTTTTGGTTCCAACGTTTTCGTTCTGGAAATTTCGACCTGCAGAACAAGCCCCGTGGACGGCCTGAGACTCAAGTTGATAATGAAGAGTTGAAGGCTATTGTGGAAGCGGATCCATCGCAAACCACGTCCGAGTTAGCTGCAGGCTGCGATGTTAGTGATAAAACTGTTTTAATTCACTTGAAGCAAATTGGGAAGATTAAAAAGCTTGAAAGGTGGGTACCTCACGAATTGACTGAAACAAACCGGCAAACGCGCGTCGACTGCTGCGTTACATTACTAAACCGGCACAATAATGAAGGTATTTTAAACCGAATCATTACCTGTGATGAAAAATGGGTTCTTTACGATAATCGGAAGCGCTCAGCGCAATGGTTAGATCCTGGCCAGCCAGCCAAATCCTGCCCCAAGCGAAAATTAACCCCAAAAAAGTTACTTGTAAGCGTTTGGTGGACTAGTGCCGGTATTGTTCATTACAGTTTTTTCAAATCTGGCCAGACTATTACGGCTGATGTCTATTGTCAGGAATTGCAAACCATGATGGAAAAGCTAGCGGCTAAACAACCTAGGCTGGTCAATCGCTCCACGCCACTGCTGCTTCACGACAACGCTAGACCACACACTGCGCTACAGACGGCTACTAAATTAGAAGAGCTTCAATTGGAAAGTCTAAGACATCCTCCGTACTCCCCGGACCTTGCTCCAACAGATTACCATTTTTTTCGAAATTTGGATAACTTCTTGCAAGGGAAAAAATTCAACTCCGATGGGGCAGTCCAAATCGCCTTCAAAGATTTTATTGATTCCCGTCCGACTGGTTTTTTTAGTAAAGGGATCAATGAACTACCTATGAGATGGCAAAAGTGCATAGAAAATAATGGTTCATACTTTGATTAATTAAATATATTATATTAAAAAATATTCAACTTTTTGTTCCTCCCATACAAAACGCCAATTTCATATGTAAGGACCTAATATTTAAACATTACTTAAACACTGTTTAGTTATCCATTACTTAGCAACTACATAGCGATATTTTTATAAGTAAGGGGGATTATCATCAATTCGTCCATTACTTGGGATATTCAAAAAATGGTTATTAATTAAGTCAGGGCTCAAAAGACTGTCAGGTATGGATGCCAAGTTTTTATTAGTTACGGATTTTATTTTTTTAAAGTATTTCCACATTGTTTTAGGTTTATTTATATTTTTGTTTATATAATAAGTGAAAAAAGCAGTTTTCTCTCGTTCCATTGCACAAGTAACTAAATTCCTTAAACTTTTATAGTAATTTTGTGATGAATCTGTTTTTTTACTGTGAGCATTAACCAAAGCCTTGTTCCTAAGTGTCATCATAAATTGAATCATATTGGTAATCCAGGGGCTCGAGGTGTCTTTAATTAGTAGTTGCTTTATGGGAGCATGTTTATCAAAAATATTTAGAATATTTTCATTAAAAATCCCTATGCTTGTCTGTGCATCTTGTGTGTTTAAAATCTTTTCCCATTGTATTAATTTAAGGTCAAAATTAAAGATTTCTGGATTTATTTCATTGAATTGCCGAGATTGTATTAGACGCGCAACAGGCTTTTGCTTTTTAATGTTAAAATCACATATAACCATACCATGATCGCTCAAATCACTGTTATGTATTACACAAATTTTTTTACACCTTTCAGGTGTGTCTGTAATAACTAGGTCTATCAAACTAACAGTTCCGTCTGTTGTCCTAGTAGATTCTTTTACTAGTTGTTCAAGATTTCGCTGTGTACAGAATGTCGTCAGTTTGCGAGTCTGCGAGGATTCTGTTTTGAATAAATTAATATTAAGATCTCCCAATATACAAACATAGGTACAGTGGGCAAACGAACTCAGAGACTCATTCAAAGCATCTAGAGCTGTATCCACAGTGACACTTTCTGGTCTATAGGCCGTACCAACAGCCATTCGAGCACCTGGTAGAGTTAGTTCCAACCATAATTGCTCAAGCTGTGAGTCGGGGTGCGGGCGGACACGAGCGCGTATTCCATTTTTAATGTAGATACCTACTCCCCCTCCTCTTTTGTTTGAACTACGTGCTTTATGCTTAAAAGAGTACCCAGAAAGGAGTGGGGCAATAGTTTCTTGATCATCTTTAAGCCATGTTTCATTCAGAGCTAGTATGTCAGGTTTGTTCGCTTCTACAGTCGCTTCCAACTCATCTCTGCCCGTGTTGATTGATCGTATATTTAATAGCCCAAGTCTCAAATTTTTACTTCCGTTAGTTGTATTAACCATAATCTGTTTTCAATAGTGAACATATAGCAATTGAACATGTTTTGATCTGATTTGTGTGCGTGTAGTGTAAGATAATATTTTGTATGAACTGTAGTAAGAAGTTATATTGATATGTGTAAGTGTGTCTGAAAATTATGTATTTATATTATGTACTTGTGTAAAAAGATTATTAAAAGTAATGTAAGTAACAACCGTAAAATAATATAAATTATCAAATAAGGCTAAATATAAAGATAATACATATAACAACATGGTAGGTATGTAATTTACCGACCCGAATTTAAGATAACATGTATAATATTGTGTTTTTCTACCAATACAATTAGGCCTATTATTATTTATGCTTAAATGCAGAGCGATGCGCGGTCCGCTTATAAATACCAAAACAAAATGGACAAAAAGGCTTTCCAAAAAGACGAAAACTCTAGTTAGTGATAAGGCGCTGCTGTTTGAAAATTTTATCAAGATCGGGCTCACTGCGAACTCGAAACGCTGGTTTTCCGTCGCCTTCTCTAATAAGGATATTGCCTTCTCGCGCCCAGGCGTACTTCCACTTAAACTGCTTGCATAGTGTGCGAGCCCGCGCGAAAGTCACCCTATTCGCCTTTGTTAGACGCTCGTTGATATAGATAGGGCGTGGTGTGCCCGCCAGTTCTATGTCGCCAGTGGTGATCGAACGGCGCGCGCGCGCGCACCGCAATACTTGCTCATGCACTGCGCGTCGAGCCAGGCGCACCACAATAGGGCGCGGTCGCTGCTTGCTTAGTTGATCAACATGCGCCGGTCCTACGCGGCGAGCATCTACGATGTCACGTTCGTCTAATTTCAGACCGATCTTAGTCATGATCAATCCTGTTATGTGAATAGCATTTTCGCCAGTGTGCTCTGTGACGCCGCTTAGCTCAACGTCGTTTTGAAGTGCCAATTGATCCTTACTATTAAGTTCTTGTTTTAAAATATAAATCTGAGTTTTGAGATCTTCAGTCTCTTTACAGGACGTTTCAAGTTGCGTGAGTCTTGACTCATTTCTGTCCAGTCTCTCGGACAGACCCTCCAGTTTACTTTCGCAACCCTGGTACATGACTCTTAAATCTTTCAACTCTTCCCGTATTTCGTCACGAAAGCTTCCAAACTCCTGTCGGAAGGTCTTCATGTCCTTTCTAAGAGCCCGTATCTCTTTAAGAACTTGTTCTTCACTGCAATCTTGGTATTCTTGAGTAGCTTTGGGGGATTCATGCTCTCCTTGTTCCTTTACCGGAGTGTTAGTATTGTCCTTTCGTGGTAGGGTAACGGTACAACCTGGGCATAACCAATGCTTAGGAATATTTCCGGCAGAGGACAGGTTGACACACTGTCTATGGAACATCCCTTTACAATTCTAACAGGTCGCGCCACCTGTCAGAAACTTTCCGCAGCCTCCGCACTTGTTCATAGTTACGATATGTTCAATAATCAGTTAGAGATCTAGGGGGCAGTTTGTTCGACCCGTTATCGTTAGATGGCGTCTTTATTCCGGGGTATTATGTATTAAGTAAATATCAAACAAACTCTATAACATAAATATTTGGACCACTAACCACAGTTATCCGTAGGTTTCGGCCAGGGTTAACAAGCTTCTACTAGAGTGCACCGCAATTCCGTTGTATTTAGTGCGAAAAAATAACCACCGACTCCGTCACGTATTTCAAGCACTTAACTTATTTGGTAGGTTTGGATAACACTTCCACACTAAAATATAACTTTCGTCTTTAATATTCCTGGCACAGTTAACACTTTTATGCAGATTTACTATTTAAATAACAATAAACACAAATCAGCTGCTCCGTCTAATCAGTCTACCCTCGCTTTTTATATTTCAGAATAACATTTAAATAAGATTGAAATATGTCTTGTGTTGATTCCGCCTAATTTAAATTAATAGATTCAGACATTACTTTGCTAAAATCCATATTTAAAAATAACAGATACTTCAAAAATATTTTAAGAAAATATCAAATTATTTTACAAAAGCACTTAAAAATATTAAAATATATCTAGTGATTCCACGTAATTTTCCTGTCAAGCCGACGGCGACGGAACGTCATGAACGCCACGTAGCTTAACCGTGAGAATTTTCGACGCATTTCGATCCTACAAGAAGCATCCTCTCCATCCAAAGGTTGTCTGGAAGAGATCGCTTCTAAGCGGTAAGACCGCCCATTTTACAACATTATATTTAAGCTAATATTAAGCCCACGTTTTTTTTACATTTGGTGTACAATAAAGTGTTATCTATCTATCTATCTATCCTCAGCAGATCTTGACTCTTCGATCGCACTATAGAGTATTTTTCCTATTAACAGACGTGACATCATACACACCATATTGTCTAACCGGAAGAATTTTCGACGTGGTTCGTTTCTACATGAAGCATCATCACGAGGTTTTGATGAGAGATGAGATATTATCAATCGTGCGAGGAAAATTAGGCGGAATCGTCACAAGATATATTGACTGAAATATTATTAATTTAAGGTTTTCTTATATACTATACTATATAATATTATATCTCTATATTACGTATGGATTTCCACTGTACCGTCTAAGTCTATTAATATATTATAAAAATTAATTCATTTAACCGAATAAATACGGGAATGCTCTTATAAAAGTCAGATAGGTCAGACTATAATGCCGACCACATCCGGGCACTCAACTTGCTGTCTTAGGATGACAGTTTGGTAGGGCATTTTGCGAATGCCCGCCTGGTTAGCTACCTCCCTCAAGTAGAGAATCTGTCGCCAATAACCTTACGGTGTGTTCCGGCAGCTGTCCTTGAGAGCCAATAATTCTAGGTTTGCCTGAACAACATCTTCGACCACATCATAACTTACCATCAGGTGAGATAGTGGCCAAAGGCTATATAACCTATAAGGCATAAAAAGAAACATGTGTAAGACAGTGTTTAGACACCTTAGCCCAGAACCTAGAAGAGGAATTCAGGCGTTTATCTGGTCATGGGACTTGCTGGAGACATGCTGCCACAGGCTTCCACTGGCCTGTAGCATCCGGTAGTGTTATATAGGCGCGTAGTTCATCTGTGTATTCCCCAGAGATATCCGAAGGATAGGAACTGTGTGCGATGAAAAAGTCTACCAATACGAACGCTTCATTTACCTAGCCTCACTGAGTGCAGCGCTCTTATTGGTATAGGTTCTTTCCTCGCACATTGTTCATCTTCCTCGCACGTATAGTGAATACGCAGCCTGAAAGAGTGATGAAATGAGGATGCTATGTTCTTATATAGCTTTTTATTTTTTAATTTTATTTATTCGAATAACCTTTGCAATCCAAAGGGCATTGCTTTTATAGACTGCCTGTAGGCCATTGCTTTTAGGTTGACTTTCGTTGTAGTAGATCTAGTGTTGTATTTAGTTTGCAGTGTGATTAATAGAGGGTATCAAAAATTACAAATTATAAGTAGGTAGGTATGTAAACTTAAATATTTTCCAATGTAATGAACCTTAATACCGAGGGTCAATTTTATTATGATGTGTTTATCGCAAGTCGTAAAGTAGCTACATAAAATAAGCGCAAATAGTATGGAGTCATTATTACATTAGAGATAATACACGTGGTGTGCTACCCTCCTCACTCCCCCCATATTTTCTTGTAGGTGTCGTAACGGGTGTCGGTGTGATGTGGTGCAGTAGATTTGTAGCAGATTTAAAGGGAAAAATATTATTTTCATTATGGTATGTTTCATACAGACAGCCTGTCTAATCAACATATATACTAGGAAAACGTGGTAGGGAATAACTCAGGTACTACAACAACTGGAACAATAAAGACAAAGCATATAAGCTTGTTGTTACCATGCTCAAAATTACATTAAAATTGGCTGATGATGCTACGTGTACAAACTGAAAATTATATCTATAAATAAAAGCTTCAGCCTTTTACGCAGGGCATAAGCAACAACTTTGAGAATTTGAAACGTATTTTTTTAATATTTTTGACAGTTTTAGGTGTATCATGTTGTTTGCCTGCGTCGGTATTTAGACGTGAATACCTGTTCAAGTTAATACACGGAAAAAAAAGATATCTTAAATCAAGACAATATCGACTTGGTCAAGACAAATGTAGTTTCATATATGGGCGGAAACAATATATTCTCGAAATAAGTAAAATATTGTTTCAGTTTTATTGTCTTCTTACAAGACATTCGTTCTTGAAACAAGAATTTAGAAAATTTGTATTAAGAATGTATTTTGTCTTATTTAGAGAATAAATAGCCAAGACAATAATTATTCTATTTTCTTTTAAACATTCTTTATCTTAAAAACAAGACTCACGTGTTTCATACTGAGAAAATATTTTCTTAGGTGAAACCATACTTTTCTTAGCTGAAGAGATATATGTTTCTAGACAAGACTAGTATGTCTCTTATTAAAACAATGTATTGTTATGTGAAGCTTCTACTATTCATAGCTGAAGAGATAACTAATTTCAGACAAGACACGTTTGTCTCATACTAACACAATGTAATCTTAAGTGAAGCCTCTATTTTTCTTAGTTGAAGTGATATTTATTTTCACACAAGACTCGTATGTTTTATACTAAAACAACGTATTCTTAGGTGAAACCTCTACTATTCTTGGACGAAGAGATGTAATTTTCTAGGCAAGACTCGTATGTTTCATAGCAACAATGCATTCTCAGGAGAAGCCTCGACTGCTCCTAGCTAAAGAGATATTTGTTTTCAGAGAAGACTCGTGTGTTTCATTCTTAAAGAGTGTTATCTTAGGTGAAGCCTCTACTATTTTGAGACTAAGATATATCTGTTTCTAGACAAGACTTGTATGTCTCATACTAACAAAATGTATTCTTAACTGAAGAGACATCTGTTTCCAGCTAGGACTCACATGTTTCATTCTAACACAATATAATCTTAGGTGAAGCCTCTTCTTTTCTTAGCTGAAATGATATTTATTTTCACACAAGACTATTTTGTTTCATACTAAAACAACGTATACTTAGGGGAAACCTCTACTATTCTTAGACGAAGGTTTGTCTGTTTCAAGGCAAGACTCTTATATCTCATTCTAACACAATGCGTTCTTAGAAGAAGCCTCTACTACTTTTAGCTGAAGAGATATTTGTTTTCAGCCAAGACTCGTATGTTTCATTCTAAAACAATGTAATCTTAGGTGAAGCCTCTACTTTTCTTAGCTGAAGTGATATTTGTTTTCAGACAAGACTCGTTTGTTTCATTCTTAAACAACGTAATCTTAGGTGAAGCCTCTAATATTCTTAGAGGAAGAGATAATTGTTTCTAGATAAGACTCGCGTGTTTCATACTAACACAATATATACTTAAGTGAAGCCTCTACTTTTCTTAGCTGAAGTGATATTTGTTCTCAAACAAGACTCGTATGCATCATTCAAAAACAATGTAATCTTAGATGGAGCCTCTTATTTTCTTAGACAACAGATAATTGTTTCTAGAAAAGACTTGTGTGTTTAATACTAACACAATACATTCTTAGATGAAGATATATTTCATACTAGAATTAAATATAGAAGGTACTTGTATTACGGCAAAACTGTATTGTTTTATACTAATACAATGTATTTTTTCATTAACCTTCTAATATTTAATACTGAAAATATTGGTGTTTGAGTTAATCAAATATATTTTTAGAAAAGAATATTAAAACTATCACTTAAGATTAATTATATAGTCTGAAATACACACATATTGTATCATAAAATATAGATAAGTATACAAAATCACTTCTTCTGCGAATTGTTCGAAGAAGAAGTTAATGTTTATTATGTCTTAACATATTGTTTTACTATTAACATATGCCCTTAACTTTTTAGCTAAGAATAGTACATGCCTACATATATGACTATAATGTTTTAGTATGAAACATAAATCGTACAGGTAGGTACTGGACTATAAATTAAATGCAATGTTTCTGGAAAACAAGGTGGATCATATATTTATTGAAATTAAATCTCTTAGATGTATAAAACTTGACTATAAGTATAGGTTGAAGTGTCATTGCACGTTTCAAGTAAATTTAAGTTACATGATATTGTTTAGTCTGCAATATTATTATTTACATACTGGCATGTCAATGGAAATTTTTTATAAAATATCACACGTCAATTTCTAGTACTTAAATTATAATTTCACAGGACACATCAGTAGATATATGTATTATAGTAGTACACGAAAGCAAACATTTTACCGTTTGATTAATTGGTTAACTCGATATAGACGTTCGAGGTTCACTCAGAATCGATATGGTACACTTTAATTTATTATATTACAATAAAAACATAATAATTACCTATGAATAACAACTTAACGAGGGCCGTGTCGGTTCTGATCTACCAAAAGTTTATTTAAAATATCCCTGATTGTGTCCAGTAAATGATTGTCAAATATTACATATCATTTGGAAAATTAAAGAAAACACAAAAAAACACGGTAGCATTTTGTCATACCGGCTTTTACAATATCCATGCAACATATACAATAATTTGTACAAAACATCATCTTAATATAGAGGAACTTAAAACATGCTATTATAAAATTATTTTATTTCTTTTGTTTTTAATTTTTCTACACAATGTTTACATATTCGAATAAAGCCGCAGTCTCTTCTTTTGAATGTACGTTTATTTTTAATTCTGTGATCTTTTCTATGAATACATTCCATAGAAGGTGGAACATATTTGACCTTCCCGGATGTATTGCATCAAAGTCTAGATGAATCTGAAAATAGGTGAGGAACGTCAGTGAGTGAGTCATTGATTTAGGACAGGTATCCCAAAATTAAAATAACATAATGCATGAATCAATTACATTCAAAAAAATTAAAAGAATAATTTAAACATAAGCAGCCTTACTTATAAACGCTACTTAAATTTTAAGCATTACTTAGCCGCTGATTAGCAAAATTCCTTACTCATAAACGCTACATAACTTTATACAGTGCCTAAGTACTGCTTAAATCAGCTGTCAATTTAAACACCGTCCCACCCATGTTTAAATATTTAAGTAGCAAGATGGCGCCGATATTTCGGATCAGCTGATTTAGTTACTATTGAGGTTATTGTCAAGGAGGCATACAAAACTATAAACACGACATACTCTGTAAATAAATCGTAAAAATATAGCAAGTAGAAACATACATTGGATGATGAAATAAAATATTATGCGTAACCTTATTACTTTTCTTGATCTTATTGAAGAGTATACCGCAGGTACAGTTCCTGAATTAAGAATATAAGGATTGTACCACACTCGTATATTCCTATTGGATGTATTAAAAGGCAACTTGGAAAACGATGCGCTCAATGAATGGTGTAGGTATTTCAGTATTATACCACTATTCACGTTGATATATATGAGTAGGGTGTTGCTGAACATTGGGTGGAAAACAGTTCTCCATGTCACGATTATGGCCGGAAAGGTAGCCGGTATACTATACCTGCTACTAATAAAGTTGGTTGTCGATTATAAAATCAAAGCCAAAACATTTTACATTTTTGTTCTCGTGTTGTTCTATGCGTTGTTAACGAGTATTTTAAATATTTTGTTGCTTTGTATTTTGTATTGATATAGTTGAGATATAAACTGACCCTACATAAGGGGGATATATCTCCCTAACCTAACAATTGTAGGTATATATAATCCTTGTTAGGGTAGGACGATTCAATATTACTCTATACCTACAATAGTAGGTCTAGAATACCGGTAAGAAGACGTAAATAATACTAATTATTCAATTTAAAAGCAGAATTGAGTACTTATTTGCTTATTTACGGCCTTTATAATTCCTTTGATAAGCGATACCTTAAATTACACTTACTGTGATTTAAGGAATCGCTATAAAATTATTAAAAATAAATAAGGATTGGAATCTTGGCTTCATAGAAAAAAACGTAGACATAATTGGGCATAGGTATTGTTTGGGATGGAAAAAGATAACTTCCAGCGGGATTTGACGGTATTCTGGGGTTACACCCGTAAATTCTGGGGTAACCCCATAATGCATTTCCAATAATGCTATGGCATAGGTTGTTATTCCATAGCATAATTGGAAATTTATTAGGGCACTTTTGAATTTACCAAATTACAAAATTAAAACTCACTACAAATGTCTCCAGTACACCTAACCATATGTACAAAAATACCTACCTACAAAGAATAGATATTTTTTAACTTTTTAATTTTAATATTTTTAGCACTAGATACGTGCTTTTTGGCAATTTGGGTCTTCCATAATACCTTTTAGTTCAATGTTGTCAGTTTAAAATACGTTTGACCTCATTATCCATTGTTTAGCTAAATAGTTGCTAAGTAGCGTTTATAAGTAAGAAATATTTAAGCATTACTTAAACACTGTTTAGTTATGCATTACTTAGCAACTACATAGCGGATTTTTTATAAGTAAGGGGGATAAGGTTTAGGTGATGTTATTTAGTTTCAGGTAATCCAATACGACACAATATAGGGGACTATTGTTATAGATGTCAGTAGTTAATCTCAAATAGAATAATAATAATTTATGATGTTACATTATAACATGTTGAAATAGTTGACTAACAATTAGAGAATAAGCTACTATTAATTCAAGAATTAGTTTTAAGCTATTTATTATGCCTTATAGATTAGCCTTTGACCACTATCTCCCCTGATGGTAAGTGATGATGTAGTCGAAGATGTTGTCCATGCTAACCTAGAATTACTGGCTCTCAATAACAGCTACTGGAACACACCGTTAGGTGCTTTGCGATGACAGATTTTCTACTTGAAGGTGGTAGCTATCCTGGCATTCGCAAGATGCCCTACCACCATGCAAAATGTGTTTGTTACAATCATGGGGTTTGATACGTGTTGGAATGATTGGCAGTTTCTGACGTCATACATACAGTTTTTTGATTACTTACCAAAACACCACTTCTAGTATCACTCAATATTGGCCGAGCAGTTTTGTATTCTAATAATAGTCGGAGTTCGCAGGTATTTTTCCATTTGTTGATAAAATCTTCCCATGGTTCATCAGTGATTTTAAGCGAAATTATATCATCTTTATGCAATCCTAAAATAAGAAAAACAGTGAATTTCGTAAATAAACCACAATCTGCCTGTGAAGGTAGCTACTATACTGCTTGGAAGCGCTCGTAGCGAAGTTTACTTAGCTGTTCGCAACCGATCAGCAAAGTTAAGCAACGTCGCGCGCGGTCATGAGTTGGATGGGTGACCGCTAGTGACATTACTACTGAGCGTTTCCGTGCTTCGGAGGGCACGTTAAGCCGTCGGTCCCGGTTGTTGTCTTAGGATGGTAGTCGTTATAGCATGGTGGTAGGGCATTTTGCGAATGCCCGCCTGGCTAGCTACTACCCTCAAGTAGAAAATTTGTCGCCAAGCACCTAACGGTGTGTTCCGGCAGCTATCCTTGAGAGCCAGTACTTCTAGGTTAGCCTGAACAACATCTTCGACCACATCATCACTTACCATCAGGTGAGATAGTGATCAAAGGCTAAACCATCAGGCATAAAAAAAAAAAAAAGCAACTGCATGTGAGCATTTCACACACATTTTACCTCTCTGCGAGATCTGGCTATTTTCAATGTTATCTAATGAATTGGGGGCAAACCATGTCAAAGTAGATAGATTGTGACATACTTTAGGGATTGGTTTAATTTGGTTTATGCTCTACTGTTTCAGAGATGCCACTGTATTAAAAGAACTCAAGTACCCGTGGCAACTTCTATTTAAAACTTTTTTGTACTGCTGAATACCTACACACAGCAGTACAAAATGTTTTAAATAGAAATTATCACGAGTACTTGAGTTTTTTTAATTAATTTGTCTGAACTACACCTACAAAGAGCCACATAAGTCAGTCGTGATATTACTGCACTGTATCAGCCGGATCGTCCACTGCTGAACACAGCCTCTCTCCCCTATTTTATAATCGTATTTGCCATAATCCCCACGATTGGCAGGCGGCTTGGGGATAGCAGTGTAAGTTGGTAGTTCTTCAAAAGGCGCTGCTGCCCACCTTCCAGTATTTTTCCCTTAGTTGCCTCTTACGACACCCACGGGATGATATGGGGCGATGCAATTCTAACCCGGCACCCCACGGGGGGAGTCGGGATATTAATATGTCCCATTCTTTCAAACCAAAAACTAATTTAACAACTATTCGGAAAGCAAATATCACAACAACCTATTTATTCAGAAAAAAGAATGTGTATGTATGATTGCAAATATAATATATACTATTTATGTAAAATATTACATTATAATAACCAGTCGTAGTCACATAATCTTCTTTCATAAAATAGAAGATCTTGTCACAATATGAGTTTTACAAATAACTGTAGGTAAATTCACAATGTTTTCTTGGATCATGGTAAAACTTACTTGCAAAGCTATCTACAACATCTTCTCCGAAGTCCAGGATATCAGAAGTTCTTCAGTTCAAATTTTTGTAAACCCCAACAACAGTTATTTTATACACGAAGACAAATAGTGCGCACTTCGCGTCGTCCAATCGAAAAATAACGCAAAAATTTAAATCTCTGAAGGAGTCGGATTCCAATGCTGCCAGGACTTCTTACTCAAAAGTTACGTTATTTTCCTTAAAAAGCTACAATTTTAAAACAAACGTATAATGTTTACATAGCTTTACAATTTGTAGGTTTATAAACTTCTTTTATATGTTAAATAAATGTATAGGTATACAAATACACTTAGTCAAATCTATATTTATAAGCATTAAACTTTTATAAACCTGTTTCTAAAAGTGCACAAGTGCATTGTAAGCTATATAAGGAGTTGAAAAACGTAACTCTTCGTGTTATTTCCTTAGCTTCCATAGAATTACTTTCACGACCTAATTGAAGCATAACTTATGCCTATTTTCCTACGAAGCTTTTTTCTTAATAAATTCATGCGACAATCAAACATAGCGCGCTTTGAAAGTAAACTAAAATCAGTCTTTTTGAGTTGTATTTTATTATTATTGTATTTTGCACATTATGCCCATAGGAAGATCATATTCAAATGAAAGAAACTTTTAAACTGTGCAAATTAGATCTCAGAGCGATAATTAACGCCAAACGCCACAATCACACAGCTAGGTCAATTAATAAGACCCTTTCAAATGTGCAATTTTATTCGCAGTTTTTAGGGTTCTGTTGTGCCTCAGAATCACTTAGTTTGGTTAAATATGTCCTTTCATTAATTAAACATAACAACAAACTTATTAAGTATCGACTTAAGAAAGAAGGTTAGCAGACACGTATACGTATGTAATATTATTGGAACTGCAATATATTCACATTTTATTAATGAATAAAGGCTTCCAAACAAATATACAATATTAATAGGTGTATGTCAGTAGGTTTGTACCGTTTTTTATCGGCTTTTGTTTAATTCAATTTCGGGAATATTGCAAGTTTCAGCAAATTAGTTCAGAAGTATTCAAGATACGATACTTATATGTGTAAGTTTGACGCCCTGGCTTCTCATCTCTAAACCTTAGAGAAATTCTAGCGTATGTTAGAATAATTAAAATGTCTGAAACCAAACTGACCTCAAGGGAGAAACCCGTAGTTACATAAAACTTAAAAACTTTCATTCTTACAATGAAATCTTAAAATATTTACAACAAACTATTACTTGACTAGTAATAACAACGATATATTCCAGTTTTTCCTGAAAAATTAAGACTTGGAAATAAACCGGTGATGTAAAATAAAATTATTCATTAAAAAAACCTGACTGTAGTTTTTTTTTATTTTAGACTTTTTAGTTTCAGTCGGGTAAAAAAGACTTCTAAAAGAAACACTCAAAATTATAAAATAATAATTTATATTTATGCATGAAATTGACCAACACAACTAGAGAAAGTCTGACCATGAAAATCTGATTGTGAATCATAGTTCTACTCGCCCAACCCACTTTATCAGCTTAGTAGGTACTTATACCGATTTGTTTTGCCTTTTTCCTACGTTACGTGTATTAAAGCTATATGAATCCTAAATGAATAAAATAAAACACGAATTTTTGGTCCCAAAATCAAATTTAATGAGAGTCGGCATACCGTCACAGCGCAACTCGCACTTGGCCAGGATTTTTTTAAACCTATTCTCCTTGTATACGTACTCTTTTAAACCCACACTGGCAACACTGCTGGCAACTTCAAGACTTGAGGTTGAGACAAGCATTCTTGGGTCAAGAAAAGCAGTCTTCGGAGATAAATTATTACTACAAACTGTTGTGCAGCTCAAGTCTTGAGGTTGAGGAAGACTAGCATTCTTGGGTCAAGAAAAGCAGTTTTGCGGCCGTCTTCCTCTGCCACACTCACTCTCAGATCTCAATTATCTTTTAACCTCGATCACCACAGGCGGTACAATACGTACTAACCTACCAACTATTAAATAGTCCTATTTTACCTGCTTCCAAAAAAGATGCAATAGACCACCTTTATCTATAGTCTGTATAACTAGGTATTACCTATTTAAGTAAGTACTAGGTAATATCTGCCGTCCTTTAAATAAAAGGCCATATTTTTCTCACGTAATTTTGTAATGTAATCTACCGAGCAGGCGTTATTGCAAACATAATAATATTAAAATAAACTCTTTTTTTAAATAAGATTGGTATGGTGTGAAAATACACAAAATTATTTGGATCAAGTAAATCAGCATCTTGGAAAGAGTTCTTTTTTTAAACTTAGGAAATTATATAGTTTTCATTTGTAATAAATTCTTCTTTGAAATAAGATTGTCATGTTCTCGAATCAAGTACACACAATCTTGAACAAATTAAGAATGTCTTGAATCTCGTGTCAAAATACACTAAATTATTTGGATCAAGTAAAGCAACATCTTGGAATGAGAAAAATTGTTCAGAATTTGAGTAAATATATGGTTTTCAGCTGAAATTAACTCTTTCTTGAAATAAAATTGGCATATTGTCAAATCATGCAACACTATCTAGAACGAAGAATGTATTGAATCTCGTGTCAAAATACACGAAATAATTTGAATCAAGTAAATCAACATCTTGGAATGAGAAAAACTGTTAAGAATTTGAGTAAATATTATAGTTTTCAGCTGAATAAAACTTTTTCTTGAAATAGGATTGGCATCTTCTCAAATCAAGCACACCCAATCTCGAACGAAGAATGTATTGATCTCGTGTCAAAATACACGAAATTATTTGAATCAAGTAAATCAACATCTTGGAATGAGATAAAAATGGTAGGAATTTGAGTAAATATATAGTTTTCAGCTGAAATGAACTTTTTCTTGAAATAAGATTGGGATATTCTCAAATCGTGAAAACACACAATCTTGAACGAAGAATGTATTGAATCTCGTGTCAAAATACACGAAATTATTTGGATCAAGTAAATTTACATCTCGAAATGAAAAAAACTGTTAACAATTTGAGTAATTATATAGTTTTCAGCTGAAATAAACTGTTTCTTGAAATAAGATTGGCATATTCTCAAATCGAGCACACACAATCTTGGACGAAGAATATTTTGAATCTTGTGCCAAAATACACTTATTTATTTGGTTCAAGTAAACCAAATTCTTGAAATAAGACAACAAGTCTTCATTAAAAATATGATAACGTTCTTGAGTTACAGAATATAACTAGATTTCGAAACGAAATTGTCAATTTCTTAGAATGAGTAAACATTTCTTCAACAAAGTTATTTTATTTCTTCAGCCAAGAAAAATCGATTTGTCTCAAATTAAGTAAAATATAATCTTGGAAGAAGATAATATTATCTTGATTTATAAAGTTTTGAAATTGTTCAGTCAAAATCAGATATTTTCTTTGTTTGATAAATAAATATTCTTGAACCAATAAATCTTTCTTCAATCAAGAATTAAATGCAAGAATATATTATTTTTCATTTAAGAATACTGTGTTTTTTAGATTAAGATAATTTACTTATGTGAAGCAAATATTTACTTGATTTTAAACAATTATTCTAAGAATATTGAAATTCTTGGCCAAAGAGATCCTTTTTTTCCGTGTAGGAGCAATATTACTTTATACTCGCGAATTCCATACCAGTAACATTAAGAATGGTTCCCAAACATACCTAGCTACAAGAGCGATAAAACTGATTAAAATTTGAATTTCCCGCACCAGAAGTAAGATCCCTCCCACCTTAAATTTAATAGTATAACTAAGTGTTATATCTATCTATAGCATAGTTATGCTACATAGTTATACCATAGTTTACCAGTTTGTGTAATTGAATAAATTTTATTGAATATACCTTAATATATAAGAAACTTTATTTCTACACCTCACAGTCCAATCTAAAAATTTACATGATTAATGGCACTTTTTATAGCCTATAAATCAACTTTGGGTACAGTATAGCTTTTGGTAATAGCCATAGTTAAAAAAAAACAAATCTAAATTATTATATATTTAATAATACAATACTTAAATTAAGTTACAATTATTTATTGGATCTAAACCGAAATATTTACAAGCTAAATATAGAGATAAATTAACAATAAATAAATAAGAATAAAATAATATAAATAATTAAGTGTGCACAGCGCACGCCAATTAACTTGAACCAAACCCCAGCACCACGTACCTTTGCAGTCAGTATTTAGATATTTTTAAGTGTTTTATATTTTATCACAAATTATGTGCATTTAACGTAATTAAACGTAATTTTTAGTTCCAGTTTAAACTTGTGGGTGCCGCTGAAATTACAGGCACATGAGATGAACCACTTTATGTGACAGGGTGAGGGGAGAAGTGCAGTTCGCCACTTATGACGAACTGCATCCTTTCTAAGCAGAGGTTACCGCTTGACGCCAGATGAGCCTCGTGCTTCCTCCATCACGATAAATTAAAAGATACACAATACAACCTTATTCCTGACGGACGAATGTAGTGGGAGAGGATCAACTATCACCTATCAGCTTCTAAATGCTGCTTTATTGTTGCACTAACGATAATATAAATAAGTACTACAGTAGTGCTTGATGACTAGCTGGCAGTTGGTTCTATTTAGTAAGATGGCGGGCACAGTACTTATGTCCATGTTGTGCCTAGTTGAGGGGTCACCATTCGCAGACTCCGGGGATGTACTTCTCGATGAGCCCCTCATAGTAGGGCCACAGGGCCTCAATGTCAGGGATCTTTTCGCTCTTCGTGTACAAGTCGTATTTGCTGTGAAGTTTTAGATCAGAATCAGGTATGCAGTACGTTTAATATAAACTAAAAAGGACTAGATACAGTACAAGTACTTACATGGAGTTAGAAAATATATCTTTAGATATTATGTAATATTCAGTATTGTATATATGTGTGTGTGTGGGTTTTTATTGTTTATTATTTTTTATGTATAAAATTTGTAAATTGGTTTGCAATAAAGAGTTATTGTATTGTATTATTGTAAGTGGTTCTTTGGAGGCCTTTGTTCAACAGTGGACGTCTTCAGGCTAATGATCATCATCATGACTAGTCCATTCTTCAGTTTCATTTTCATTGCTTAATCCAAAGCTATCACTATTAAATACAGTGACCCTTGTGAAGTACTTAACCTTGAATCAATAGTACATGACCATCCTTGATGAGTAACATAATAATCTACTACTTCATATAAGATAATCGTTTCCCGTCAGAGAGAAAAAGAGACGGTCCTTTGTACATAAACAGAAATATATTCATATGAGAATAGAGATACTTACTTGAACTCCAGCACCCATTTGTGGATTTCCTCATCCTTTTCGTTAGTGAGGTGGCGGTAGTCGCCACCAGCATGCCACGGGTAGAACGAGTGATACCTTGCAAAAAATATTATCTCTGGTAAGGACTCAATCAGAAGGTATGCGTGATATCTAAGATGCATATTAATATTTGTCTTCTAATCACAGCAGAATTGGTTGAGGGGCTTGAAGGAAAGGTGTAAACACTTTCACTGTTTAACCAACTTAAAAAAAGGATTACTTTGCCATGTATCAAATTAATTTGATGATTCTCTTACAAAATAACTAACGATATGCACGGCAATCCGCGAAGCATGCGTTAATTCAAAAATAAAAATATTAATACTCCTTTTGTTTTGTAGGTCTTCATTCAGAGGTCCCATATAAATTTTATCTGAATCGGTTCAGTAGGTACTTTGGTTTTAAAATAACTGGAAAACATATCTTTGTCATCCGAAAAAGTAACACCACTGCGTTTCATACTTTTCAGATGTGGAATTAGATTTTTAAGTCATTATCATCCAGTTTTTTAAGGTTGTTCACGAAGTAGTGCATTGAAACCTTATTCCATTGTTATAGGTACGTATACCACAGATCACATAATAGGCCTAAACCACGATTGTAATACCAAGATATATCCCGAAAATATACACACTCGTAGTCAGGTTTCGTGATAGTAACCCAGTTCTTCCGCCAACAAGCACAAACGAAATTAAATTATTGACAATCCCATGTTACAAACAAATACTGGGTATACCTAAAGCACCCAGTCTACAAATATAAACAAAACAAAATTTAAAGATGGTATTCACCTGATCATATACAGTCCCTTCTCAGGAATCTTCGCCTTGTTGTGCTTCAGGAACTGGTAGAGGTATTCGTCGTGGCTCCACGACATAAGCAGGTTGTCCAGGCCGCAGTGCGGGGAGTACATACCGTACTTAGTACTGTTGAGTAATATACACGAAACTTCATGAGTATACATATTATGGGAGCATTAACCAACAGCATCATCAAAGGACCACAATTTGAATTGCCGTTATTTATTAAAAATTATGATGTATAAAATACTACAGTACCCAGGCCAACCCGGGCTGGGTTGGCCTGGAAGACCAACAGTTAGTATTGTGGCCAGCATGCTGACTAAACTGCTTCTCAGAGACCAAGTGCCACCATTTTGGTCACGCGCCGCATTCAATGGTGGCATTACGGTGTTTAAGATCCCTGATATCTGCTCTAATATTTAACAAGAAGTATAGGCAGCTATCAGGCCTGGGCATACCAAATATCTCCATCCAGTCCACTAAGAGTTGGCTGTGGAACCGACATGTAGGCAGTCTTTATTCGAGGAGTCATACGCCACCATTGTGTTCATGTATCACATAAGCCAGGTGCTCTTGTAAGTTTTGGTAAATTCTTGATTAGTTTTTTTTTTTTTTTTTACAATGGCGGTATGCCTTTATTAAACAAATACTACAAACTATATACAACACTACAGCTACTACAATACTACAGCTACTACAGTAAAAGCATTTGGACTCATAGGGAGTCCAAATGCTCTAGCCCACTATCAGTTGGCAGCGTGGCCAGCATGCTGGCAGCATTGCCCCGTTGAATTGCAATGCTTATTCTTTGAGCCAAATAGGTGCCAGCATTTTGATCACGCGTCGCATCGACCAAGCGCTCTGATAAATTTTGGAAAATACGATGAGCTCCCGGTCCCCACGGACCCAACGTCTCTACACCAAACGGCTCAAATATGTAACCCATACCGAGGTTAGCATATTTGCGCCGCTTGAGTTGCTCTGCCGAAGTAGCCGCGGCGCCAGCCCTCACGTGGGTTTCAGAAAGGTGTGACGGCGCTAAAGTGTCTACGCATGTAGCGTCCCACACTAAGGGCCGTCCTAACTCCCATGGAACCAGAGTCATGCCGTCAGGTCTTTTACCATCGTCACGCATCAGACCGTTATTGATTAGTTAGATCTTTGTATCCAGTTAGTAGGGTAGATATGTCAACTAAGAAATTAGTAGAGATCTTTCAGTGTAAAAATGCACGCCCCTCCACTAAACGTGATTTTTTACATGTGTGTGTGTGCAGTCATTTTAATGTGAACTTGGACACGTCCGCGCACTCCGAAAACACACCACGATGACTGAAGAACCAATCATACTGTCGAGGTTGGGTGTATAATATTACGTCTGTACACTATTTTACATGTAGCGGTAACCACATTGGAGGAGCGGGCATTTTTAGACATAAAGATCTCTAGCTGCTTACGTATCCAGGTAAATATACTAACTTGTATTTAGAATTATGCGTGTCTGGGTTTTCTTTGAAACTGTCTTGCCCATATACGATGGAGTCAGCCCACTTACAGCCCACTACGAAGGTATCACCGACCACGCACCATTGTGGCTCGTCGTAGAAAGCCATCACCTATAAACAAATGGCAGTTTTATTCATGTTCTTTTGTCAATTTGTAGTGGATGTGATGATCAGAAATATCTGTTCGCGGAAAGTTCGCGATGTGTTCATGTTTGTCCACACCTTGCTCCACATGTACTTATGTGTGTGACGTATAAGTTATTTTAAGTCAAAGCCAGTCTATTGTCACCATTTTTCTGACAAGCCTGGCTGATGGATAAATAAAATACGGTCAAAGATCTGATCTTAAACCCCGGGGTTACTGAGAACAACGGGTATAAGCAACAGACCAATCCCTATAACTTATTATAGCCTAATTGAATAAGATTTACGTAGGTTGCGGCAATGATGAAAAGCTTACTATGTTTCTAGGGTCACGAACCCGCGAACATATTATGTTCGTATAGCCGGGACATGATCTTCCGACTGAGTTATAGAATAGTGTAATGCAAATTCATTCCTTCTCTCCTATCGTTTAACCATCATAAGCGGACGAAGTGACCTCTGCAGCCAAACTGAATTAAATATAACTTTCATGGATAGCAACTGTTCTGCACGATAGCACTGTACTGTTTCAGCTCGACCGTCTGCTGAACACAGCCTTATTCTCCGTTATAGGGGGGTTTACCACGCTTGGCAGGTGGCTTGGCAATCGCAGTTCTTCCGAAGACGCTACTGCCCACATTCAGGTATTTTATCCTTTGTCGCCTCTTATGAATCCCACTTGAAGATATATGGAAGTGCTATTCTAGCCGGCACTCCACGGACCAGCCACATCAACGCAAGAAAAAAATGTAATAGTTATTATATAACAAAGTTTGAAATGAGACTTTACTAACTTTGTTGATAGTAAGTATAATTGCGCAAAAACATTTAAATTATAAATCTCTGCAATTAACTAGGGTTATCAATGTTAACGACAGGACTATAAAGATTACAAATAATAAAACATTAACGTCCAAATATAAATATATAATGTATACCTATACTAGTCAATTTATGAACGATACAGTGAATATGTTCAAAAATGATAATCATATAGTTTAAGGTTTTAGTTAGCTATAATCTATTTGTATAGATTATAGCTGCAATATTGAAGCACACAGCTAAGTCGTTTTTATCTGATCAACTAAGCTTTAACAACGTCCGCCACTGCAGTCAAGACTTGGATGGGTGACCGCTAATGACATTACTTCTGAGGGCTTCCCTGCTTCGTAGGGCACGTTAAGCCGTCGATCCTGGTTGTTATCTTAGGATGACAGTCGTTATAGCATTCTGGTAGGGAATTATGCGAATTCCCGAATGGCTAACCACCACCCTCAAATAGAAAATCTTTTGCCAAGCTCCTGGTGGTGCGCTCCTGCAGCTGTACTTGAGAGCCAGTTATTCATCCGGAGTCAGCCGGAACAACATCTTCGACCACATAATCACTTACCATCAGATGAGATAGTATTCAAATGCTAGCGTAGGAGCTATAAAAATATACAGCTTAGTGTGCTTTAATGTTTTTCTAGTAGATGTAGTTTAGCATGTATATGTGCCATGGAGACGTACCTATACATAAAAAATGATTCCAGCATTGTTATTCCATTCAAACAGAAGAAAAATACAAGCACAGCGTTGTTTATTTGTATTAAAGTGAGAATACGAAAGAAGAAGAACGGATTCTCCATCAGTGGCGGTTTGCCTTTATAACGAAGAAAAGTTGTAGCCAGTATTTTTTTAAGTGATTGTGACAGATAATCACGAGACCCACCTAGTGTTAAGCGATAACCTCTGCCTTTAACAAATACATTTCGACATAAGTCACGAACTGCACTGCACCCATCACCCTGAGACAAGCTGTTAATCTCATGTGTCTGTAATTTCTCCGGCAAGCACACCCTTCAAAGTTCAAACCGAAACACAGTAATGCGAACATTACCTACTGCTTGGCGAAAATGTATATGTATAGTTATGGTGGCAACACTTCCCCTGACAAACTCGTTCACATAGAGTTAGAAAATCACTGCTTTCTGCAACACAGTATTAATACTAAAGCAGGAGGCAGGGCTTCAACTATAGAAATAAGAGAACCTATTATATTGAACGAGTAATAAATATTTTGTATTTGTGTTAGTTCTACTGCTACTTACTTTCCCCAGATCATGGATTAGTCCGGTGAGGTGGAACCAGTCATCGTTGGGATGGTCTTCCCTGATCCTCTCGGCCGTCTGGAAGGCGTGCACGATGTTTGGTAGGTCTGTGTCAGGGTCTGACTCGTCCACTAGATCGTTAAGCTTGATGAGCGCTTCCTTGATGGTGGCTTTGAAATGGTTGAATTTCAACCACTTATCACGTTTTTCTGGGGGAATCAACAGTCACTGATTATTGTGTGTAAACTTTTCTATTGTTGCCGAATTTGGACGAACTGAACCTGCATTAAAAGTTTGCCTTACGTTCATCATAATTTCATAATCGTAGTCCTTCACTGTTCAGTTTTAAAGCAGTCGTAGCAAAGCTTCGCCGTCACCTAACAGTGTGTTCCTGAAGCTGCTCTTGAAAACCACTAAATCTAGATTAGCCTGAACAACATCTTCGAACCGCATAGTTTACCACCAGGTAAGATAGTGGTCAAAGGCTAGCCTTTCAGCCTAAAAAAACTGTGACTTCTCTCAGTTATAAGAGCCCCAGTACTTATGGTATACTATAAATAATCGTAGTCCTTCACTGTTCAGTTTTAAAGCAGTCGTAGCAAAGCTTCGCCGTCACCTAACAGTGTGTTCCTGAAGCTGCTCTTGAAAACCACTAAATCTAGATTAGCCTGAACAACATCTTCGAACCGCATAGTTTACCACCAGGTAAGATAGTGGTCAAAGGCTAGCCTTTCAGCCTAAAAAAACTGTGACTTCTCTCAGTTATAAGAGCCCCAGTACTTATGGTATACTCATAGGTACTGGGGCCATCGGGTTTTGGAAGAACATGTATTATAGATATCACTAACTTGTTTTAACGATCGAGCACACAAGTTTTATCACGATGTAATGTAGTAAAACGCATGTCATGGTACCTATTTAAGGAGTCCCATGATGCTATGTCAGGGTCTAGCAAATTGGTTTTCTAAAAATTGAGAAATTTTCAGTAAACATACATAAGTACAACTGCAGCGGACGCAGTCACTTTAATCAGGTCTAGCAAGTAACTGACTAAATGGTTGAAGAACAAAACTCCTAGCTGACCACCCAGTTGCATGGTTTGGGTGGTCCGTTAGTAGATTTTAAAGTGTTGAATGAGGATGGCTAGCACTCTAGCAGCCTCCTCTCGCCACGACTCACGCGAGAGTCTCCAATGGCCGCATAGCATATGTTTCATTATGTATATTCTGAGTTACGTATAAACAATTAGCCCGTGGGTTGCTGGGCTAGAATGTCACCCCCCCGCCCCCCATCTCTACCCATGGGTGTCGTAAGAGGCGACTTAGGGTAACACACCAGCAGCAGCACTTTCTGCTGAGGTACTGATATCTCACACTGATATCCCCAAGCCGCCTGCGTAGGCATATTGGGGGAGGCTGTGTTCAGCAGTAGACTATCCAGCTGATATAGAGTACGTTTAAATATGGTTACATCCAATAAATATTTTAATATCTAAACAAATCCTACACGGTAGATACTTACGTTTAACAAGATCCACGGTAACATTAGCATGCATGGTGTAGTAGGTCCTCCTGACACGTTCTTTGATAGGGTCGGTGTCATCCACGGAGTAGTCTCGGAAGGCGTCGATGGGCTTGTCATTGAAGGCCGGCTCCGGACGCAGGAGCTGCGATGGGTCGATCATGGAAACCGGACCTCTCTAAGGTGCAAATAATAATAAACAACAATAAATACAGTCTCAACTGGCCTGGACGAGGAAGAGAGTATGCGTATGGAATTAGATTGCTAGCTCTTCCACTTCTTCGAAATTTTGTTTAAGCTTATTGTCACGTCTGTATTTCCCGCAGGGATAAGCAGAGGTGTTTTAACACCCACATTTCGCTAGACATGTTTGATCCCATGTAATAGGGGCGAGTCTATTGTCTCGCCTCTCACTACTGGTCACAGTTTTAGCTTTCAGAACGCTAGAATTATTTCAGTAAAACTCAAGTTATTTCCATCCGGTAATCGAACCTAAGACCTCGAGATTCCAAGTCGGCTGTTGCATACACGGTTTTTTCATGTCGTATTAATTAAATTATTCTTGGTTTCTCGTTTTTCATAACATCCTAAACTATAGTATTGCTGCTGAATGCAGTGGAAGGTAGGTATGTACCTAGACAGACCTATCGAAATATCAATTATTTTTTATTTAGGTACTAAGTGTCGGTACAAATCTAGTACCTACTAACTGTAGAATATTTGGTAGCTGAGATATTATTAGGTAATAAATAATTTACTAATAGTTTATTAAATTACACGAAAACATAAATTAGAATTGTTTATTAAAAAAAAATCTTACTTACTTCGGAAGCCATTTTCGACAATATTCTGCTCAAAAACGACGACTCTGATCAGAAGAAAGTGCTAAGAAATAATGCTGTACAGTTACTGATGTTTAACTGTTTATATAGAGATCGTGGTTCAACTCAAGTTGTTATTGTTAGTTATATCAATGATAACTAAGATCTCTTAGTGATAACAGTTATTCCTCAATAGACTAGGTACCTATGTTTTATACATATATCTATGACTAGCGGCCCGCCCCGGCTTTGCACAGGTATTTAATGTAAATTATAAATTGAAACACATAAAAAACTTTTTTATTTTTTATTTTATTGTGACGGAACAAGCCCGAGGCCCACCTGATGTTAAGTGGACTAACCTCTGCCTATAACAGACGCATTTCGTCAACGACGAATTGAACTGTGCCCGTCACACTGAGACGTCCAGTTGTTAGGTCTCATTAGTAATGAAATTGTGACATAACTGTAATAGAAATATGGGAATGTATACTTTTTTGTAGATATTGATGTCCTCTATAAAATTGTAGTACATCACTTTGCTCTATTGTCAATCATCCCCAGCGTACGCGATATAACGTTTTTAATTTGTATTTTTTCCCATATTTGTTTGTACATTATCCTAGGTATACTGTACTACTGTATCAGCCGGATCATCCACTGCTGAACACAGCCTCCCCTTTTAAGGGGGTATTTGCCATAATCCCCACGCTTGGCAGGCGGCTTGGGGATTGCAGTGTAAGATAGTAGTTCTTTAGAAGGCGCTGCTGCCCACCTTCCAGTATAATTATTCCCTTAGTCGTCTTTTACGACACCCACGGGATGATATGGGGAGGTGCAATTCTAACCCGGCACCCCACGGGGATATATAGGTATAATACCTAGATATTACGTCACCTCAAAGAAAATAAAGAAAGAAGGTATTTTAATTAGGTATTGGTAGCTTATGGGTGAGTGTTACACCACATCGGATGCTTCTCAACGTTCATCCATCAAGGCGTCAAGCAAGTTTTTTATTATTGTAACGGAACAAGCTCGAGGCCCACCTGATGTTAAACGGAGTAACCTCTGCCTACTATAACAGATGCATTTCATCACAAGTCACGAATTGCACTGCGCTCGTCACCTTGAGACATAGTTATTAAGTCTCATGTGAATGTAATTTCACTGGCTCTCAAGGATAGCTGCCGGAACACACCGTTAGGCGCTTGGCCACAGATTTTCTATTTGAGGGTGGTCGCTAAAAAAAGTATAATATGTAAACCAAGACTTTTTCCACCTATTCAACTGTACAAAGAGACTGGATCGAGTCCTTAACTGTTAGGCAACTAGGTATACATTCTTGCTGTGATTTCAACATACAAACATTCCATTATGAAAAAATAAAAATTGTAAAAAGAAGATCACACATGGTTTGCCGAAACAAATATTTTAGGACCACCCCGCCTCGCAGGTTTTTCTGTATTCAAGCAAGCTGATTGTATAACTTTGCAAATAAAGAAAAAGCTATTTATTCTCGGACTAAAAATGACGTTAAAAACATAGTTTCCAGGTGGCTGCATTCTTTCACATACGAAGAGACTGAAAACTTAGTGTCAGTGTTTGAGTAGAAATAGGCAGAATGTTTTAATTAAAACAAAAAAGCACTAAAGCAAATTATTGTGATATTTCAAGAAGTTTTTAGAGACATAATAGCACACTATAATAATCAAATTGTTTCTTTCTAAGATGTGTGGTAAGAAATAAACGTAATCATTCACGGCGTGTTACATGTAAGGACTGTTATAAAAAGTAATTATATGTAGGGACTGTTTTATTTGTAATTTTTAGAAGCTATTTCTTAGATTAAAGGATCGAGGTGAGGGCTAGGATTTCCATGGATCTACCTAGTTATTTAATCCTGTTCCTTCCCATCGCTTTTCTTAAGATAAGAAACTGTTTTCTGTACTATTATTAGTTTAGAAAGTAAGAACTATTGGTGAAGGAAAATATAAAAAATATTATATAAAAAAATAAAATTTTCGATCATTTTGCCTGGTGGTAGGGCATTGCGAATGCCCGCCTGGCTAGCTACCACCCTCAAGTAGACAATCTGTCGCCAAGCACCTAACGGTGTGTTCCGGCAGCTGTCCTTAAGAGCCAGTACTTCTAGGTTAGCCTGAACAACATCTTCGAACACAAAATCACTTACCATCAGGTGAAATAGTGGTCAAAAATGAACCTAACAGGAATAAAAGAAAAAAAATATGTGGACGCACCTTTAGAAACAAAAGGAAGGTCATAAATGGATAGATGTCAAAAAATCCCAATCTTCGGGACCACACATCAGCTTATCTATAATTAGTCGTATGCCTTATATATTACGTAAATAAGAGTTACTTTTCAATGATCCAAATTGATCGGCGAGCCTTTGAAGCTCTTTAACTCTGTGGATTAAGATAAAACTAATGCTTTCGGAAATTCGCGAATAGATCTCATAGATAGGCTTTAGATAACACCTAAGTGTTTTCTATATTGTAATCATTCAATGAATCGATATGGTATTATGTCAGATGTGAAATGAAAATAATCCGGCATTTTTATCTAAAACATAGCTTCCGCATGCGACTTCGCACGCGTGTTTATATTTTCTTCGTATGGTTAATTCTTGCTCTTTCGGGAAATTTTAATCAAGACAAACATTATTCAATTAATTTTACAAAATGCTGATTCAAAAAAATACCTTAGGTATAGCTACTTTCATGATGACTTCCACAAGTTGTTTCATACATTTCAGTCTTTTCCATACATTCAAAAATAGTCATTTGTTATGCAAGACTACCCATGTGCCGGGATAGAAGTTTATTTGTGATCGATAAGTGCTTCCAAGATCGATTTTTCACTCGCCCACAATTATACAACACGTCACCATAGATAAGAATTGCAATTACCTATAATATCATCCAGGTAGGTACTTACAAGCTTGTTGACAAATACCTTTATCAATGAGTTTTTGAGTCAAAGTCAAAATCATTGCGTCTACGGCGCTCTTATGAATGTCAATTCCAAATTATAGCATTAAACATTATACTGCCACGTTCAGCAAAAAATGTATACAGCCACTGTGAGAAGAACGGGCAAGAAACTCGGGGCCATTCTTTTAAATGTCTTGTAACACTATTTTACAATTTAACAATTCTTTTAATAATGTGTTACACACTTACTATATAATACAATATTGTATTATACCTTAACCTAGTATTTGTTGTAACCTAGTATTTGTTTATATTACGTAGGTGACAGGCGATAGCTTGGCAGAGGCGGAATTGTCCAGGCATTTTTGTCGTTTAAGTAATCATAAACTGTGTACCTAGTAGGACTTCTTAATCAATATGTTTTTCACTTGCAACTTGAATTTCCCTTCCGTGAGCGTTGTTGAGAATATGTTTGAGAAGTTTATTATAAAACCATACACAATTACCTAAAAAGGACCTTTATTTGTCTTTGCTAATATCGAGAGAAACTTAATTACTGCTTGTACCGACTTGGTTCAAGGAAATGCATTCAAAATTTCACTGAATTTGAAATTTAGATGTATTTAGCGCAGTTTTTGTCCGCTTTTCAGATAAAATTGTTTTTATAGTAGCAAAAAATTGTCCTATTTTTCGCTCTATCCTCATACGATGGTATAAGAACGAGAGGACAAATAAGAGTTTGGTCATGTTGGATTAGCGGTCAGAGCATGCCTCGGTTTTAGGGCTATTATTTTTCGCGAGTTTGAATCCCGGACTTGACTTTTCCACTTCGACGACTACGACTTTCGCCTACCCCTAGGGTTATCTGTGGTATCACATTTTAACGACGCGCAGTAGTACGCAAGAGACAATAATACCTACACACAGCAATACACTACCTATGAAGACCACCGGGAATTGGCAATTAGAAAAACTTTGTTAATCTTACATGCTATCGTATTTGCCTAATGATTCCTGCAGTTGTGGCAATAAGAGAAAGAAAGAGTCATTAGGTAAGTTTCCCTCATTTACTACCAAATTTATGCAAAGAAATATTATTTTACAAATTCGCATTTTTGTCCAATGTTACATTAATCGCAGCTACCGTAGCTTTTATGCACATTTTGCTTAGGTAAATGTCAAAATGCGTATTGCTCGTTTTGCGTAAATGTGAGTTGATTTGGCATTATGCGTATTGCACTTTTTGCGTGTTAAAATGCGTATTGCAGATAATGCGTAAATGTCAGGATGCATGTTCAAAATTAGTCAAAAAGCGTTTTGGTCATTATACGTCAGAACGGCCTTTAATTCTTTAGAAAATGTACAACTGACATTTAGGTAGATAGAGGTAACTATTGCATCACAAAAGCGGTGTTTACGTCTCGAAGATGTCAAAAAGTCAGAACAATATTTTTATGTTATATTGACCTTCAATATCCATTGAATTATCTTGTTATGCCAACATCGTCATGGAAGTTATCAATGGGTTCACCATATCTTCAAACCGAATTCAACTGAGTAAAACCAGTGAAATTATAGACCGAGTCTTTTGACCCTATCCAGTTCAGGTCTAGAGATATGCTAACGGGATTCCATGGACAAAAGGTCATTAAAGGTTTTCACCGACATATAACTATTCAAATATGTTACAGTATGTGTACAACAGGCCCCCACTAGGTGGACTGACGACATCGAAAAGTCGCGAGTAGCCTATAGCCGTTCTTTGTGGTGTTCTATTGGGGAGGCCTTTGTTCAATAGTGGACTTCTTCCGTCTGATGATTATGATGATGATGTGTACAAACATTCATCTACTTGCTTCATATGTAAGTATGTTTTTTTCTTTTAACTATCCGTAGAAACCTTTATTTACCTCTCAGTACCTTATTTATTCATGTTATCTAAAATATTATACCTACCTGCAACATTTAGGTTAAAGACTAGATTGTCGACAACAAAAAGCTTGTTACGTTGTTTGTTGATCTCTTACCTGAAATACTGGAAGTTCTGTGCAGGCAGGAAGCAAAACTGATGCTTGCGCCATCTTACAATCTCCGAATCAGACCACACAAAACGAACGGCTTGTTTAGGCAACAGATAAAGGGGAAAAGTCTGAGCTAAAACTAAAAACCGAGAAAAAAATGCTTATCAAACGTAGACTTATAACTACTACTAAAATATTAGAGCCTTCTTCTAGAGTTGAGGTTCTCAACCGAAGGTCTCGTCAACACTGCAGTAGTTGTAGCGGGACCTTAAGAGGAGACCAGCAATCACGTGCCACAATCAACTCCAGTCCTCACCAGTTTCTATAAATAGCTTGCAAGTGTTGAAATTGCTAAGAACTGCGCAGCAGATCTGCGATAGGGGTGGAGCTGATCTGGACCAAGAAAATCTCGAAAATATTACGGAAAAAATATGCCGAAAATCAGATCAGGCTGTTGCAGCAATTATGTAAAATTACTAGATACTATAAATTTGTAGATTATTCAACACCTTTTAGAAGTATGCTTCTTCTAACTGTAATGTACAGAAATTATAGTATAGTGAGTTTGCCAGGTCATAACTGTGGCAGTTATTCCTGAAGGACTCCAAATTATTGGCAAAGACGGCTCAAAGCTTTTATGTGGTGCCCATGTGTACATTGTCATGTCTGCGTGTCGTGAACTTTAACGACACAAGCATATGCAACCTACAAGGCTTAGTTACATATGTAGCAAGTTAATCTTCTGATCCTGAGTGAACCTAATAAAAATATTTCTATTATCTATTATCGCGTCCTAAGCAAAACATTTAACTGCATTTTTTTATAACAAAAAGTTTATTTTTCATTCAGAGTGGGATTTTAACCCTCTGTTACACACCGGTTGCCTAAACCACTGGGTTATTATTAAAGTCAGATTCGACTGTACCGAAATTTGGTTCTCTATAATTGTATTCTTTTAACCGTCATAGAAGACGGCACGGACCTCAACCAGACTATTACACTTAATCAGATCGAAAGAAGTACTTTTCAAACACTTTTATTTTTACTACGCACTTTTTTAGAGTACCTACCTACCGAAATTTTGTGCTCTGTTTCTATTAATCAACCGTCATATAGGACGTAGCAGCCATCAAGACTACTGACTTTCATCTATTCGAAAAACGTGTATTTAGTCGTATTACCTCTCTTTCTCTGCAAAAAGGATTTCAGGAGAGCATCCGTGAGCAACCCTGACCATTTCGTTATGTAGCAAAATGACCGGTGATCGTTCGAGCAACTGGTAAATAAGTTAATATATCGAATGACCCGAGGATGATCACAAGGTCCAAGATATTACGGGCTATTTTTAAACCCAGGATGTGCTTCGTCACGTGAGTGAGGGAGTCCGATTTTGCACTGATTTGACACATACATCTATTTTTAGGTATATGTGTGTAACATGGATGATTGGGAAGCAAATCAATTGTCTTGAAGACATTTTTACAATTGGATAGTGTACATAATTCCTCGTGATTATATGATATTATGTATCATAGTATTATGGCTCGTGCTAGAATGTCACCCCCGCCCATCTTACCCGTGGGTTTCGTAGGAGGCGACTAAGGGTAACACACCAGAAGGTGGGCAGCAGCGCTTTCTGAGGAACTGATATTTCACACTGCGATCCCCACTCCCCACACACCTGTTAAGCGTGAGGATTATGGCAATATATTTTCAGCATTGGACAATCCGGCTGATACTGTACAGTACAGTATATGTATATGGCTCAAAGTCATCAAGTGATGGAATTACAAGAAACTAAAAAAATATATAACTTCTCTTAACCCATGCGTATATCATAGAAAATTATAACATAAAAAACAGCGTTTTTTTTGTTATAGGTGATGATGTGGTCGAAGGTTATAGAAGGCTTAACCTAGAATTACTGCTGCCGGAACACACCGTTAGGTGCTTGGCGACAGATTTTCTAGTCGCTAGCCAGGCGGTCATTCGCAAAAATGCCCTTACACCATGCACGCATCATCCACTGCAGATGCTAAGAGGTCAATACCGCTAAAGCAAAGAAACTTCTAAGAATGGGATTTCTTCGGGATCCCGCCAGGAATAAATCATCGTCTCTTTGTGGAGCACCTGCTGCCAGCGTGGATCTGGTTTCGACCTCCGTATCGACAGTATCGAGTGGTGCACTAATTGAGGGATTGTTATTCTCGTTAAACCATGAAGGTTTCCAAGAATATACATCTCTCAATACGATGGTTCAATAAAGAACGAGAGGAAAAATTTGAGTTATGAGTCATTGTCAAGTTAGCTCAGTCAATCTGACTGACAGAGCCAACATGCCCCGGCTATAGGGGTGGCTTCGAATCCCGCAAAAGACTATATTTTTTTGTCTCTTAAAATTTGTAATTGTGTAATATACATAGGTACTGTCAATTTTATATCATCCTAATGGAAAATCATAAAATGCGTATAGTTTGCTTCAACGTATTCTCACATCAAAGTGTACTCGTTGGTGTTTGGTGTGCTGCACATTGGGCGCCGAACGAGGTTCCTTACCATCTTATCGCTGTTGTTAACTCAAACTTAACGATTACCTATACTTCCAAAGAGAGCATTATCGAGTAGTGTAGTAGTAGATGGTAGAATAGTTGACGTCACATCAAATCAGCAGAATCAAATTTCCAGTTACAAGGGTCTAGATAAATACTTTTATACCACACCCGAGTGGGTGTATAAAGTCTTTATAACATGTTTTTGAACGAGTAATGAGACCTTTTCTAAAGAAGTAGAAAAGGTCTCATTACTCGTTCAAAAACATGTTATAAAGTTCATCATTTTGCCCTCATAAATGTACGGCGGGGAAAGTTATATGGATTTTCATTCCTTCACACTCCGTAGCAGTGAAGGAATGTTGTATGAAAATCCCGGGAGCCAATAATACACGACCACAATAATGTACGACCAATATTGTACGGACGATAATGCACGGCCTGATATTACGTGTACATGGATTCGAAATATTTGGTCGAGAAAAAAGCGCGGGAAACTTTCTTTTGAACGGTTGTGTTTTTTCATTTGAAAATTTCAATTTTATTATTTTATGGTTTTGGTGATCAGTTAAGTAGTACTTTGTAGTTAGTTAAGTTACATATTGTACAGATTTTGTATATTTGTGTATATAATTTTCTGGTAAGTCTTTTAAAACTTAATTTCGTCGACGATGAATGATCCCCCAGACCCTGGGGGAACAATTCCCTCCGTCGGATGTAATGTAACCATTGCATCTGAATCTGGTATGGAGACGGATGGATCGCATAGTGTACGAGCCATTAAGCGTAGTCGCCTACATAAAGTTTGCAAGCATTGTAACAAACGCAGGAGAAAACATAATTCTGAATTGAAATCTACCGATTGTCATTGCGCTGAAAATGAGCCTCTTATGGAGAAATTAAATTCGGAACCAATTGTACCCGCTGATACCAACCCTCCACGTCCGACCCCGGTTGCTAGAACTTTATATGAACCTTCTGATAGTGCCCCTTATGTTGTACACATCCAAAAGGAACAATCTGCCCCCAATGATGGAACAGTACTCCACCCCATAGCTTTTGGTAAATTTTTGAAGCAATATAATATTCAAAACATTATGAACGGGACTTTAAAACGTATTGGACGGAATAGAATCACCATCTCATTTTCACACCATTTAAATGCAAACTCATTCCTTACACACAATAGCCTTTCTTCACACAACCTAAAAGCCTTCATACCTTCATTTACTGTAACTCGCATGGGTTTAGTTCGCGGAGTGCCTAGTGAGTGGACCCCTGAAGAAGTAATTGAAAACATTAATGTTCCCATAGGGTGTGGAAAGATTTTAAAAGCTCGACGACTTAACTATAAAGTTACAATCAATGGTGAGACAACATGGAAACCATCTCAAACAATGGTTCTTACTTTTGATGGTCAGATTTTACCCAAGCGTATTTTTATGTGCTACAATGCACTACAAGTAGAATTGTATACCTACCCCACAATACAGTGTTACCTATGCTGCCGCTTCGGTCATACCAAGAGTCAGTGCAGGTCCAAACCCCGTTGCTTCAAATGCGGCCAAGATCATCCTGGGAGTACTTGCAATACTGAAGAAGACAATGCAACATGCTGTTTATGTGAAGGCTCACATTTTGCAAATAGTAAATCGTGTCCAGAATTTGTCCGTCAGAAACAGATTAAGTTATCAATGGCTGAAAGTTGTTTATCCTATTTTGAGGCTTGTAAACTATATCCTCCTATTTCAAAATCTTTTGCAGATATTACTACTAAGCAACAACCACAAAAGTACTCTATCCCTATCAGTTCACAACCCACTAATAATACTAGCACCTCACAATCATACAAAAAAACTGTTTTTAAGAAACCCCACTCACTTCCTAAATTTTCTAAGGGTTATGACCAACATGCTCATAATGAGCTAACCAAAGAGTATGATGCACCAACACCCTCCAATGGGTGTGCACTGAAAAATAATATTTCTTCTAGTGCAACAGAAAAACAATCTGTTGCTGATATTATTATTGCTTTAATTAATTTACTTTCTCAGTCCCAAAATATTGAACCGTCCAACGTTGCCCCATTAATTGCAGCTATTACAAATTTATCGGTCCAATATGGATCAAGTCCAGGTAGTTCAGTGGAACTGCCGCAGCATAAACAGTAAGAAAAACGATCTTATATATCTTATAAATAAATTTAAACCAAATGTCTTCGTCCTCTCTGAGACATGGTTAAAACCCAGTTTTATATTTAAAATTGGGGGATACTCATGTCTCAGAGAGGACAGACAAGATGGGTATGGCGGTGTAGCCATACTTATTAAACATTCTCTTTCTTATACACAAATTTGTCTTCCCCAACATAGTAATGAGTATTCTGTTGTCGCCGCCTTAGTCAATGGTACCTGTTATGTTTCTGTTTATATTCCTGAGCCTTCTACTGCTATATTTGATGAACTTAACTCAATGTTGCATTCACTTCCCAGGCCCTATATAATTTTAGGGGATTTTAATTCCCAACACCAATCTTGGGGTAGTTCCATATCCAGTAGCCATGGGAAAGATTTGTTAGAAATAATTGACATACATAACCTATGTTTATTAAACACTGGTTCCCCAACTCGTCGCACTAGCCCTAATGAAAATATTAGTGCTGTAGATCTATCTATATGCACTCCTAATTTAGCCTCTCAGTTAACGTGGTATACACTCCCATCCACATATGGTAGTGACCACTTTCCTATCATTATCTCTTCCATAGAAAAATCTTTAGATCCGATTCTGATTCGGCAACCTCGTCTTAAATATAGAATCCAGGAAAATGATTGGGATAAATTCAAATCTTGTGTGGAATGTTACTTTAAAGATCTTCCGGAAATATCTGCAGGTAACAGTGATATATGTTCTGAAGCACTTGCAAAAGCTATTTTGTCAGCTGCGGACCAAGTTTTCCCCCGTAAAAATTCTGCTTCCAATTTGATACCCTCACCTCCCTGGTGGGACAATGAATGTACAATAGAAGTTCAAAAACGTAAACAGGCAGAAATAAATTATAATAACTATATGAGCCAAGAAAACTTTGATGTCCTTACTAAAATCATTTCAGATACAAAAAATTTTTTAAGAGAAAAAAAGTTTTCGGCATTTAAAAGATTTTGTCATTCAATTTCGCCTAGGTCACACCCTTCTACTGTATGGATTTACATCAGAAGATTCAAAGCAGGTATGTCTAATACTAACCAACCTCCACTTCCAACTTCTATGGCTAGCTCATATTTAGACTATCTTGCACCACCTTCAGTTGCTCCTTCACCACATACAATACTAATTCCAATTCCCCAACAACTTCCTTTGATTCAATCAGATATTTCTTCCCCCTTTACATTGACGGAGATTAAAGGAGTGTTTTCTAAGCTTCGTGACTCTGCGCCTGGTGAAGACGGTATTCCATATTCATTTTTGTGTAATTTAAGTGACAACACTCTTTTATATTACCTTAATATGATTAATGGCATAATCATGTCTGGTAACGTTCCCCAATCTTGGAAGTCTCAAATAGTTATACCAATATTAAAGCCAAATAAACCACCAACATCTGTAACATCATACCGTCCTATTGCACTTTCTTCAGTCATTGCCAAAATCGCGGAACATCTTGTGAAAAATCGTCTTGATTGGTTTATAGAAAGTCGTGGTTTGCTTGCAGACTCCCAGTATGGTTTCCGTAGAGGTAGAAGTACTTTGGACAGTTTGAGCATTTTTGTAACGGATATTCGACTGGCTTTTACAAATAATGAATCCATTGTTGCACTGTTCTTAGATATTAATTCCGCATATGACAGTGTACTTTTGCCAATACTTAAAGAAAAACTGCAACTGTTACATGTTCCTCCTATTATTTGTAACTTTATACTTAATATGCTTTACGGTAGATCTGTGAAATTGGATAATTCAAATGAAATTAGATTTTTATGGAAAGGCTTACCACAAGGTTCAGTTCTTAGTCCGATACTTTATAACATTTACACTTATGACCTTGAATTGACAATTAAAAGCCCAGTTAAAATTCTTCAATATGCAGATGATCTCCTTCTCTATTGTTCAGATCGCAATATAAATAATTCTAGTTCCAATGTGTCATCAGCTTTAAACAATCTAAACACTTGGATGAAGAATAATGGTCTAGAACTTTCCGTTTCTAAAAGTAATGTGGTAGTTTTTACTAGGCAACGCACCGCTCCACCTGTTAATATTCTCTGTAATGGGCAACCAATTCCAGTTCAAAATCAAGTTAAGTTTTTAGGTTTGGTTTTAGATTCTAAACTTACATTTCTTCCACATTGTGATTATGTCGCAACAAAATGTGAACGCCTTCTTAACATTTTAAGATGTCTCTCGGGTGTTTGGTGGGGAGCACATCCCTCTTCTTTGAGAATTGTCTACATTGCTCTAATAAGAAGTGTCATTGATTATGGCTCATTTTTGTTAGAACCATGTAGCATTGCTGGAATAAGGAAGTTAGATGCTATTCAATCCAAAGCTTTGAGAATCATCACTGGAGCAATGAAGTCTAGTCCAATAAATGCACTCCAAGTGGAATGCATTGATCCTCCATTTTATTTACGGCGCCAGTATCTTTCCGATAAATTTATTTTCCGTTCACTTAGATTCTCTAGACATCCTATATTTTTCAAGTTACAACAATTATCTCAACATATCACATCACATTCCAGTTATTGGTCACATAAAACTACACCCTGTCTTATTAATAGCAGGCATAAATTCATGGACTTAAAAGCGCCTACTCACAGCATTGACAAACTTCCCATTTATAATGTTAGGTATGAATGTCTATCACAGGATCCTGTAATTATCTACAACATTGGTATTGATAGAGATGATCCCAATGCTAATATTCACTTCAATTCAATAGTTCAAGAAAGATGGAATGGATGGCACCACCTTTATAGTGATGCATCCAAACACACATCTGCTGATTGTGTTGGTGTGGGAGTTTATCACCCGCAGTATAATATTGTGCAAAAAATTAAATTCCCCCCTGAAACATCTGCTTTCACTGGCGAATGTTTTGGAATTCTAAAAGCATTGGAATATATTCTACTTATGAAACTATTTAAAACTGTAATATTCTCGGACTCCCTAAGTGCTCTTCAAGCTTTAGCTAAGTTTCCATTTAAACCTCAATCACATATCCTTATAATTATTGAAGCCAGATCAAAATTATATCAATGTACTCTCTTAGGTTATTCAGTTTCGTTTGCTTGGATCCCAAGTCATTGCGGCATTAGAGGTAATGAAAATGCTGATCGCATAGCAAATGAAGCTGTTACATCTGGAGACATTTTTCCATTTGTAAACTATTCCCATGATTTAACATCTTTACCAAAAGTTTTTCTCAAGGAATCATGGAACAGAAATTGGGCCAACAGTGCTCAACGTAAGGGAAAGCACTATTTTCAAATACAACCAAATATAATGAATAAACCATGGTTCAACTGTTTGAAGTTACGCAAGAAAGTGACGTCAATAATAATAAGAATGCGGCTGGGCCATGTTTGCAGTCCAGCTCATCTTGCAAAGCTTCATATTGTTGATTCTCCTACCTGTGCATGCGGGGAGGATGTGGGAGATTTAAATCACATTATGCTCTCTTGCCCCCAACATGACCAAACTGCAATGCTTGAGGCTTTGGCTGTTCTTAAAATTCCGTTTCCAACCAGTATTGTTTGTATTCTTCAATGTTCTGACCCAGATGTATATAAGGCAATTTCTGAATATATCATTACTAATAATATTAAACTGTAAATATGTAAATATACATTGTATATAAATATGTATCACTTATCTTTGTATGTATTATGACTAAAATTTAAAAATGAATATATTAGTAGGTAGTTTTATCTTATGATAGGTACATATAAAGGTATTAGTTATTCCTTTCTCTATTCTCCTCTTTTATTCCTTTTCCATGTTATACTTTCCTGATCCGATTACCTGTTCCAAATTTCCCGTGATCCGTCTTTTTTCCTCCCATTTTTAGATTTCTTAAGGTTTCCCCGTTTTTATATCAACTTAACATAACAAAAACCAAAGTCATCTAGTAAAACTAACGAGGATTTAAAACGTGACACTGGCAAATGCACAAGACGTGCGAGACCATATCCCGACATAGGGTGCAAACGAAAAAAATAAAAAAAAAAAAAAAAAAAATATTTGGTCGGCTTTTATTGGTCGCGTATTATTGCCCGTACAAAATCGGTCCGGACTGATAATGCACGGCCGATATTGTACAGCCAATAATACGTGTACAGGCTTCCAATTATTGGGTGTGCTTTATCAGGCCGTGTCAATAATGTACGACCGAATAATGCACGGCCAATAATACGAGACCAACCATAGACAAACTAAATCTCTTTCATGCCTCGTTTAACTAGGAGAGTGTAAGGAATGAACACATTATAACTTCATATGTTCACATTGGAATCGTATGGTTTGTACATTTACCACCACGATATTATGATTATGTTTCCACAAACAAACTAATTTATGACTGTAAGAGCTAAGGCGTTCTACGTGATATACATATCTTTTTATGAAAATTATAAACTTAATGCTTTAAGTTATAGATAATTTTAATACGTTTTTGTACATGTATTTTTTATTAGTCTAAATGTTAGTAAGTTTGGAAATATTTATTTATTATAAAATATGGGATTTGGTTCACTGTGTGCACCCAATGGCACCAAACCAGGGGCTTCTACAGCTTAAACCAAGGGTGCACACAATAAACTACAACTTTTGTTATTTCATATTTAATTATATATTTAGTTAAAAAATGAGAACACAGCTGTATATTTAGTTCTTCTTATTTATTTAGATGTATGAACTATGAAATGAGCATTCATAGATCCATATACCTATCTATGGCACAAAAAGAAATATTAAAACTGACTGAAATAGTTAAGATAAAAGAAAATAAATTGAGCAAAAAGCAAACAAATTCAACACCCGACACTCAAACTGTAAGCGTTTAATTTAAGTGTGTAGGTCTTGGACTTGTTGAAAGTTAGAAAAGTAGTGTACGCTCCCCAGCCAATCCAGGGAGCGGTTTTCTGAGGGTTTGCCACAGGAATGCAATTCTAACAGCCCAGTAGCCGAGTGCGAAGGATAGAAAATTGCATAAGCCAACTCACCATGCTCAGCTCAGCTCCAGTCCATGTTATGGCTTAGCGCTGTGCAATCCCTGGATATAATCACCGTTAGATATGTGAGCACTTCACTGGGCGAGAGATTGTTTTCGTCGGGTATGATGCAGGAGTTATTAATCTGGGGTTTGAGAGTAGGTATACACACGCGATGGAGTTACGTGCACTTCGGGTGAAAGGTCCGGTTGAGACTGGCAGGGGAACCAGTGAGGCGATATGACACATAACTACCCTCTATTGAGCAATCGTATCAAAAATAATCTAAAACGTAACTACCTTCGAAATATGTCGATACCAGGTTTTCCTAAGTATTAATTGCGAGGCTTCAACAAGTAGTTTTAAAAAAATTAGAACTTATTAAGTCCTTCTCACTATAATAAAATATTAATATAACAACATCTAAGCTTAACAACGTAAATTGAGAAAAGAGTTATCAATAGGAAACGTATAAGTATTTTGACGACGTCCATTATCAGAAATCTGAATTCTTGGAACAGGCAAGACATATTTTATATCACTAATGTTAATGTAATGTATAGAGATTATATTCATTCTGTCAAGTGGGTAGGCCAGCTAAAAGGTAGTGTCAGTCGCAATATACGTGAACAAGTCGAAGCATCGTTGAAGTATTATTCCCTCGTAATTCCCTTTTTTCCTGATATCTCCCAGTGGCGACGAAACAAACGGACCTCTGAACGCGTGTGTTTAAATATTATTATTGTTGGAAAGTGCTATCTTATTAAAGAATGTCGATTGGAAGGATCCCGGAATTTGACCTTCACAAAGAAGATTGGAGGCTATACGTTGACCGCCTCGAACAGTATTTCATTGTGAATAAAATACCAGTGGATTTAAATGTGCCTACTCTAATTACTGTTATGGGCGCGGAGTGTTATGAACTTTTAGTTAATTTATGTACACCGGACAAACCTAACACAAAAAAGTTCACGGAGTTAACTTCTATTTTAGAAAGACATTTACAACCCAAGCCGAGTGCACTAGCGGAAAGGTATAAATTTCGACATCGCAAACAAAAATGTGGAGAAACAATAGGAGAATATGCAGCGACCTTAAAGAGAATGTCCAAAACTTGCGAGTTTGGTCAGTGGTTAGAAGAAAGCTTACGGGATCAGCTGGTATGTGGTATACTTAGCGAAACTATACGTCAGCGCTTTTTCGCGGAAGGCATGTTGGACTACGGAAAAGCCTACAGTTTGGCTTTGAGTATAGAGGCGGCAGAGAAGGACGCGGCAATCATTGAAGGTCACGGGCATAGAGGCCTATCAGCTGGCACGAGTACTGTTGAGTGCCAGGCGATAAAAGCGGCGGGGCGTGGCTTCGGTGGCAGTGGAGGTACCGGTCATTCAAGCACGCAGTTCAGGCAGCAGCGGGGTGCTGCGGCGAGCGCCGGCGCCCGCGGCCGCTCGTGGCAGCCGTCCGCGTGTCCGGCGCCGGCGGCATCAGCGGAGTGGACTCGGCAGGCGAGGTGTAGTGCTTGTGGCGGGCCGCATGACACGGATCCGTGCAGATTTGCAGCTTACGTGTGCAGAGTATGCAACCGGAAGGGCCATTTACGTCGCGTGTGCCCTAACTAGATGGGGCACCACCATTTGGAAGCCATAGTCGATACTGGTAGCTGTGTTGAATCTAAACGGGTACTAGAGGAATCAGACAGTGACGAGGTAACTATGGAAATATTTGACATTAATCAGTTATCGATTGAGGAGTGTAAACCGTTGATTATACCGTTAATAATACAGGGAAAAGAGGTTTTTTTTTTTTTTTTTTATGCCTTATAGGTTAGCCTTTGACCACTATCTCACCTGATGGTAAGTGATGATGTGGTCGAAGATGTTGTTCAGGCTAACCTAGAATTACTGGCTCTCAAGGACAGCTGCCGGAACACACCGTTAGGTGCTTGGCGACAGATTTTCTACTTGAGGGTGGTAGCTAGCCAGGCGGGCATTCGCAAAATGCCCTACCACCATGCTATAACGACTGCCATCCTAAGACAACAACCGGGACCGACGGCTTAACGTGCCCTCCGAAGCACGGAAACGCTCAGTAGTAATGTCACTAGCGGTCACCCATCCAACTCATGACCGCGCGCGACGTTGCTTAACTTTGCTGATCGGTTGAGAACAGCTAAGTAAACTTCTCTACGAGCGTTAAAATGGAATGTGATACGGGAAGTGCAGTTTCGTGTATGAGTCACGAGCTTTACAAAAAACTGTTTTTAATGAACAAAATTTTGTATCCAGATACTGTGAGGTGTTTGCGGAGGGCTTGGGACGGTTCACGGGCGGTCAAGTTAGCATTCACCTGCGGCCGGAAGCGCGGCCGGTGTTCATGCGCGCGCGCCCCCTGGCGTATGCAATGCGCGAGCCCGTGGAGCGGGAGCTCGACCGGCTGGTGAGGGACGGCATCCTGACACCCGTGGACCGCTCCGATTGGGCCACCCCTATTGTACCGGTACCCAAGAAAGATGGTAACATTCGGATCTGCGCTGATTATAAAATAACATTAAATAAAGTCCTTGAAGTCGACCGTTATCCTTTACCACGCATAGAAGACCTATTATCACGTTTGCATGGAGGCGAAAGATTTAGTAAAATTGATTTATCTCAAGCGTACGCTCAATTTGAGTTAGAGGAATCAAAAAAATTCACCGTTATTAATACCCATAAAGGTCTTTATGTACAAAACCGTCTTGTGTACGGCTTATCGTCTAGCCCAGGCATTTTTCAAAAGCATTTAGAGCAATTATTAGCGGATTTACCCGGTGTAGGAGTGTTTTTGGATGACGTCATCATCATAGGTCACGACAGCAGTAGCCACATCGAAAATTTGCGCAAAGTTTTTGAGCGACTTCAATCTAAGGGATTGCGAGTAAAGAGAGAAGTGTGTGTTCTTCGCCGAGTCTGTCAATTATTTAGGACATATTATAAGTAAACAGGGTGTTCACACTTGTCCGGAAAAAGTATACAAGCTATTGTTAACACTCCCGTACCGTCTACCTTAACCGAGTTAAGAGCATTCATAGGTTTAGTGATGTACTACGGTAAATTCGTACAAGGTGTGAGTACAATACTGGCTCCATTATATCATCTATTGAAGTCAGGGGTAAAGTTTGAATGGAGCTCAGAATGTCAGAGATCATTCGAGGAAGTTAAGAATAAGTTGAGTTCTGGTGAAGTATTGGCGCATTATTCACTAGATTTACCCGTGGTGTTGACGGCTGACGCGAGTGGCATCGGCGTTGGCGCTGTGATATCTCATATCACGCCGGAGGGCGAGCGGCCGGTCGCATATGCCTCACGCACACTAACGCAGGCGGAGCGGGCTTATTCACAAATAGACAGCGGCGATAGAGGCGTTAGCGATCGTTTATGGGGTAAAAAAAATCCACCAATACTTGTATGGAAGAAAGTTCCTTTTGCGGACGGATCACAAGCCCTTAACGTACATCTTAGGGGATAGAGTAGGGAAACTCGTCACCGACACCACAGCTGACAGTGAGGGGCCACGGCGGGAGAGGAGTGCCGGTATCACGGTGCGCCGCTCTCCCTACCGTCCGTGGCCACGGCTGGGCCGCCACCGTTGGATGGCGGACGCGGAGGGGCCGCAGGGGAGGAGGAGTGTTGGTATAGCGAGGTGCCGCTCTCCATCTATCCTCTGCGGCCGAAGTAGTAGGCGTCGGGGCTACTCATCTGACCCGTCGCAGGGGGACCTAGGGCGTCGGAAGCGGGGTCGTCTGACGCCCATTTGCGGGCTTGGTCCCCGGGTGGTAGCGACGTGCCATGTGTTCTGGTGCATCGTGAGGGGTAGCACCCCAGGAGGGGTCCGGCAACGGACAACCGTGGCGGGTTCGTGGTTGAGTGCTAAAGCGACCCTGTGATCCCGCCGAGAAGCGGTAGAGATGGAACACCGTGTGTTATTTAGTCGGTAGGGGCACTTGCTGCTGTGGGAGTAGTTGGTGTCGAGCCCGACATATCCCGGCCACCATCCCCGGGGTGGACGGGAATGCGTAAAGGCATTTTTCACACGTAAAAATAAAAAAAAAAGGATACCCGTCATTACAGCTTCTCGTTTACAGCGCTGGGCAGTTTTGTTGTCAGGGTATAATTATGATATTGAATATGTTTCTACGCATAAAAAAAGGGCCGATGCGTTATCACGTTTACCGCAACCGGTTCAAGGGCGTTTGCAAAGGACAAATGAAGTAAGTTACATTAATTTTGTTGAAAATTTTCTGCCTATTACGAATGAGCACGTCAGGGCTATGACTTCGAAAGATGTAGAACTAAGCCGGATTTATTCATATCTTCAATCAGGGTGGCCAGCTTCTCGCCCGGAAGAGCTACCTGAGCTATATTATTGCAAGCGTAACGAATTGTATGTGGACCGTGGTTGCGTTATGTGGGGTTATAGGTTAGTTATACCTTCGACTTTAAGAAATAAGATATTGAGGCAATTACATGCATTACATGGGGATTGTAAATACTAAATCTATAGCTAGAAGTTACGTGTGGTGGCCAAATGTTGACGCGGACATAGAGGCCATGTGCAGGCAGTGCAAGACGTGCGCGGCGGAGGCTCAGGCACCCCCGCACGCGCCACCTCAGCCCTGGCAGTACCACACGCAGCCATGGACCAGGGTTCATGTGGATTTTCTGGGTCCGTTTAAGGGCAAAACGTTCCTAGTATTAGTAGATGCGAGCACCAAATGGTTGGAACTATTCGAGATGCCGAGAACGAACGCAGTCTCTGTTGTTAAAGTATTCAGGACTACGTTTGCGCGTTTCAGCTTACCTAATGAATAAGTATCTGATCAGGGACCTCCATTCACCAGTTCCAAGTTCAAAGAATTTTTAAATAATAATGGTATTCGGCAACAATCTCACCTGTATACCACCCCTCATTTAACGGCTCAGCGGAATATTCCGTAAAAATTTGTAAACAAGCCATTAAAAAACCTATTAGGGATTCGGTAGATATAGATGCTGCTTTGCAAACCTTTTTGCTCTTCGTTATCGCAACAGTGTTCATAGCACCACCGGCGAGAGTCCAGCGATGCTCTTACAAAAACGAACGTTACGGTCCCGACTAGATTTATTACGGAGTGAAAATGCGCTTACTGAGAAAGTACAGAAAACTCATAGGAGGCAGGTAGAATATGCAGGCGGGGTACAACGCTCGCTTGTGCCGGGGGAACTCGTATGGGCGCGGGAGTACGGTGGCGGAGACAGGTGGGTAAAGGGAACGGTAGTAGATGGTGAAGGCTCCAGGAGGTATGTGGTTAGTAGAGATGATGGTCGACAGGTTGTTAGGTATGTGGATCAAATCAAGCTCAGATCCGGGTTGTTTAGTGTTCCATGCCCGGAGGAAAGTTCAGTAGAAAGATCAGTCGGGGGTGAGATGGATGTCGTTTCACACTCAGCTGATGAAATAAATACGTCGTCGTCGACCTCCGGTAGTAACGAGTTAATAAAGCGGGATACCCAGGTGGACAGCTCAATTCAGTCGAGTGCTCCACTTTCTTTATCACAAAGATCGCCCACTGAACCGTTGCAGACCCCTGGCAAGCGGTCTCGAAGACCTGTCATTAGATTTAAGATAGATTAAGTTATTAAATAGGTAATTGTATACAATTGTGTGCCTACCCACTATCCAATTTACAAAACATAATTAAGATCATTGTTAATATAATATCATAACATAACAGTTATATTCCTATATTGCATTTTAAGTGATTTTAGAAGGGAGGTGTAATGTATAGAGATTATATTCATTCTGTCAAGTGGGTAGGCCAGCTAAAAGGTACTGTCAGTCGCAATATACGTGAACAAGTCGAAGCGTCGTTGAAGTATTATTCCCTCGATATTCCCTGTTTTCCTGATATCTCCCAGTTAACACCCGCTGTGTCGGGTTCCTTTGGCTCTACAACTTATTGGTGAAATTTACTATTTAATTTCAGGTATAATACAAAAAAATCACTTCATCATCCAATACTTCTAAAATTTGGCTTTATAGTAGACTTTGTTATTTTTGGTCTTTCATCAAACTCAATGACAGTTTCAAAAGGGGAAGACGAGTGACGCTCGAGCATAGCAATAATAAACCTAGGTTCGCTCGGCTCGTCGGGCCGGCTCTGCACACGAGTGCTTGGTTCCGGAACTTCCCTACTGTAACGACACGGCAAACGTATGACAAGGACAGAGTGAGGCTCATTAACGTACAATCAAGACAGAGACAGGAACCGAATGAATCGCCGAACACTAAAATCATCAGACGCAGTTCATGATAGAGGTAGCGTTATCAAACAAAATTTTAGGAACTATAAAACTTGGTTTCAGTTGTTATCCTTTTAATGGAATGTTTACAGAATCTTTAAAACTATGTATTTACAATACGACAGTATGTTGTTAAAGTTCCTATCACCACCCTTATAACTTCACCCACGCTGCCCCCACCCTGGCACCTCGCTACTTAAATCCAAGATTCATCACGTATTATTTATGCATGATTATATTTTAATTGCATTTTATGCCCTCATATGAGTATCCTACTTCCTATCCTACTCCTACTTATATTATAAACGCGAAAGTTTGTAAGTAAGGATGTGTGGATGTATGTAAGTATGGATGTTTGTTACTCTTTCACGCAAAAAGTACTGAATCGATTTTAATGAAATTTTACAATAATATAGCTTACACATCATAATAACACATAAGCTATAACGTATTTCTTATATATACTTAGTTTCTTGCCCGTTCTTGTCGCAGTGGCTCTATACAGTCAGGCGTATTCGCTTGTTGCGAACGCACGTCGGTTGCTTTATTACGACCCGTGCATTTTGACGCGTCTCAATTGACCGTTGGCATTTTGATTTGAAAGTGTTACAGCTGTTATTTGAATAATGTCGTTCATACAGCTTTCACCCGATATTCAGCTCGTTACAGTGAATCGTTTAGATAGTGTAGAGTATGAGTTACGTACCCTTCGAGAAATATCTATGAAACAAACCGAACTGATTCGAGAACAAGCAGTCCAAATTCAGGAATTAAAAGCCAATGTTGTAGACCTACGGAAGGTTTTGGGCGCTGCTGACAAGACGACTGTAATTACTGCTTCGAGTGAGGTCCAGCCCGTATCCAAGCCGATGCAGAACAACGCTGGGACTCCAAAAGTTACCTAAGAGCGAGCGACTAATCCTCATAAAACTGTGGAGTCTTTGTCGCCGGTGTCTGCGATGAATGATTCCTGTCTATCAGTTGTAAAACCAGCCGCTCGGCAACAGCACCGTAGCAATCGAAACAAAATCATTATCTACTCGCCAAATACCTCGTGTGCCGATATTATCGCACCTAAGCCTACTGTAGAATTAACCAAAGACAGTACAGTAGTTGACAACCAGATATGTGGTGTATCGCAGCGGCCGTTGGCAACAGCGAACTCACCTATTCAACCCACCGCCACCGTTCCTGATAATGGTTGCAGGTACGCCGTAAAAAGGTACGCCCGTCGGAACGGAAATTCTATTAATTTATTAAAAATGTATTATGAAATATATTTTTTTAGGTATTTAATCGTATTATTGATCTCAATATTAAAAATAAATAGTTTTTTTTATTTATTTTTTATGTCATTGTGACGGAACATGCCCGAGCCCCACCTGATGTTAAGTGGACTAATCTCTGCCTATAACAGACGCATTTCGTCAACGACGAATTGCACTGCGCCCGTCACACTGAGACGTACAGTTGTTAGGTCTCATGGGCCTGTAATTTTACTGGCTCTCAAGGACTGCTGCCGGAACACACTTTTAGGTGCTTGGCGACAGATTTTTCTACTTGAGGGTGGTCGCTAGCCAGGCGGGCATTCGCAAAATGCCCTTCCAACATGTGGTGAAGCTCAAGCTCTGGGCGGGACGTGCGTCAATGTCAAAAAGAGTTGTATGGGGACAGTGAAGTTGTTAAGGCATACCGCCGGATAAAAAAAACAGACATCAGTCGAATAAGTTCCTTATATATATTAATTTCTCAGTTCAAACCCATAGAATTTTGTTATTTTCTCACGTATGAAGACTAATTGCGCAATCAGAATATAATAATATTTTTATCCTTTGCCAGCTTCTTAAACCAATAGATTGAATGATGCAATCAATAGCTAGGATTATAGTTAAAGAATTCTAACTCAATGCCTGGCATGTTTTAGTAATCTTTTATCATGATTTATCTATCGCACAGACTTTTAGCACATGAACAAAGAACCTAGGATGCTAATGCATGACGTAGGGTGCTTACCATTTGAAGTGAAATTCGCCAAAAACGCTAAAAACGATCACACTCCCAAAAAGTTGTTCCAGATGGGTCTTGGCATTATTTTCGCCATAAACGCTATAAAGCTACTGGAACAGTTTGAATTACCCATAGGCTTAGGATGTACAAGACCAACAGGAGTGCGTTCAGAGGCTCAGAGTGTAGTTGTTTCGTTGTTTGGTTGTTTTGCAACTTACCCTGAGGTATGGAACGACCGGTTGTTTTATAACCTCAAACAAATTGTGACATTGACAGACTTACATCATTGTCGTAATAATAATTGCTATTTAACACTATCACAAATTCGTTTTCCATTTTTATTTAAGTTTTATATTTTGAGAAATTATATTAGTATTTATATTTATTGAGATATATGGGTGAGCGCATCAGATAGCATACGATATAAACGTCAAAGTCATTTCATGTCACGCGTTCCATGGTTAAAAAGTTGCAACCTTCAAAGGTTTGGAACGGTCCAGTTGTGACAACCGAACGCTCTACTCGAAGGTTGTGAACGACGTTAGAGTGAAAAGTTGCACTCCGAGTGCGCTCTAACCAAGGTTCGGAACGCACCCCAGTGATGGATGGACGGTGTTACAAAAAATTAAATGTAAATGTGTGAGTGACATAGTGTTGTCAAGACGCGGGCAGGTAATACTATCGACAGTTAGAGATTTGAGCAAGATAAAGAGCATTTATTTCAGCTATAATATAGGCTCATTAACTAATTAGATGTTAGGACCTTAGACTTTATACAACACTTTAAAATTTATGTTCAATATTCTACATATATCCTTATCTAACAGGGTAATTCTATACATATTTGCTCTAGTAAGACAGAGATGGTCATTGAGTGTCCGGTTTCCAACTCATCGGTGATACGAGTATCCGGTCGACAGGAAGCTTCAATTATTGCCGAAAAAAATTGTGAAGGCGTACATCTAGCTAACTTCATTGTAAGCATAAAAACTTATATGAGAGTTAACGTTTCTGTCTTAAATACCACTGAAAACGAAGTCGAAATCGACAATTTTCAAGTTCAGCTAACTCCGTTTGAGCCACAATCTTATTACTTATCGTGACATTATTAACATAAATGTCATGGTGATAAGGTAACATGAACCTTTTCTGTTTGATCGTTTTGCCTGTGGTGTTCTGTCACTATTAGTTGTGATGTTATTTGATGCGCTTTGATCATCATGTTATCGTAAAGGTTCATTGAGTTGTTTAGTTTATTTACTGGTTGGTAGAATACAAAACTTTACGACGGATCTTTTGAAGGTTCCGTTTTTTGGTTTTTAGTGTTACCACCCTAACATACCCATCTTTTAATATTGTTACGTTTGCAATGCTAAATTTATGCTAGCTTTGCCTGCTATGCGGATTACATTACAAAATCACAAATATACGATAGGAAAAATTTAAGTCATGTGCGGGATTCGAACCCGCGTCCATCCACCCCTTGAGCCGGGGTATGCTCTAACCAATTGAGCTAACATGACATGACGTCATAACTAAAGTTTTTTCTACCGTTCTTTAACCATCATATTGGGATGGAGCGACATCTATAGTACCACTTGCGTTGTACTACAAACATCACGTTTGCACTTGTCCTAAGAACAAAGATTCTACAAGCTGCATTAACATATATTCTAATAATGTGTAGAAGAGATTGTTTTCAAAAAAGTCTTAAGGTTTAGTTTGAACAAACTATATTTTAACGTGGTCAAGCTTTTTGGTAATTTATTATACATCAGTATTTTCGAATAACGACCTTGTTTCTGTACTTCAGCTAATCTGATTTTTGCTACAACCCGAATTTCATTATTTTTTATAATTCGCTTTTCGTTATTACGCAGATTAAGATGATGAGCGATGATAAATAAAATATATGTGTTTGTCAAAAGTTTAATTAGTTATTAAATCACAATAAATCTGTCTCAATTTTCTTTAAAAAAATAGGAGGTGCATTACCCGAAACCGTAGTTTCTTCATTTTCTATAACTCCAGGATCTACAATATTTTCATTTTCTGAATCATCGTATGTTATTGCAAGCCTGGTCAGAATAATTTTATAGTAAGAGAGGTCTTTGTTATCCTACCATTCATCTCCTTGTACATTTTAAAATTTGTTTTTTATGTTCAAGCCCGGATGAAGGTATTGACGTACTGTTATCTGTTCTCTGCAATAGTGGCTGTACAGCTTCTCTTCTGAGGCGAAAGCAAACTGTTTTGTATTTGCGGCATTTACCCTAGGATTTTTAATCCCCTTAGTCGAAATCGTTTGACTTTCGTGACGGTAATGTGCTTAAGGATATAATTACCGTGTTCAGTCTTAGAAATTTTACATACAGTCTTTTATGAAAATAAAAGAGGTCCTGAGTAGCATATATTTGAGAGATTTTGAGTTATGTTTGCATATTTTAGGTAAACCAGCAGCCGAATATCTGATATTTCACCAAATCAGTTATTATCATCAATATTTAGAAGCAACTGAGAAAATTAAAAAAAAAACCTAATATTACTTTGCTCGAACTGGGCATCGAACCGAAAACCACATACAAAGCAGCCGCGCTGGAGATCTCTAGTCCAATGAGACAGTCACTTTAAAATCCAAATAAATTTCATAAAGCAATATGGTGGCATCCCTGTGACTAGTTTAGAGTATGGTAGGTACTAACAAAGTTTAACTTACAATTTACACCTTTTCTCTGCTTTCTTTAGCTTTGTCTTTGTGTTATTTAGTTTTCTGGCTTTATCAGGCTTTATCATCATTTAACTTTTTCCACATTTTTGTCCATTTACACTAATATAAACGAATTAAAATGAATTTCAATAACAGAGCCACACCAAGTCAGTCATTAATTAAAATACTAATGGCCGCCATGATGGCCAATCGGACTGATTTGATTGGACGGTTTGGTCTTCTTTGGAATTAATGAATTTTGAAAGAAAATGAAGTTTTGTAACGTGATTTCAACAGCAAATTAGTGGACATATTTGAAATTGTATACTTTCAGAATGTTTAGATTTAAGTTTTATTTAATGTGATGTAAAAAAGTAGATTTTTGAGTATGAAGGACATATTGGTGTTTGATATTTGTCAACTCAATTTGCATCATGAATTAAGACGACGTCATCAATTTCAATACTGTTTTGTAGTTTTTGCCATTTGGATCGTGCTGTTCCATTGCTGTGATCAGCGTTCCTTGGTTGGTTAGAAGATATTGAATTTTTAAAAAGTGGTAAATTGGAAACATCTTATCACTGTCACTGCCCCTTTGGAGTTGGTAAAAGTGAAACCTTTTATCAAATCTTTGATTTTAGAAAATATACAGAAATAATAGGGTGCTAGGTCGGGTGACGAGTTGTACTTTTGCGGAAGCTAAAAATGACTTAGTTTTGTTGGCCGTATGTGAAGAAGCGTTGCAATTTAGCTTAGCTGATTGATTAAGAACGGCTAAGCAAACTTCACTACGAGCGCTTCAAAAAGGTTTCCAAAATATTGTTCTTTACTCGTTTATGAAAGTTATTCCCGAATTTTTCATATCCTTCTCGTATAGCTTCTCCACCATTTTACAACACACCATGGTAACTATTTTTGCAGAATTAAACAACGCAAAAGAACATTGATAAATTAGGTTGAAAATTACACATGACGAAATGAAAGCGCAGCACGGTACACCTTTTAAACCCCGCCCGCCATGGTATAGTTTGTGGTCTGTTTTTTTTGAGCTTGAATTACATTTCTAAACATATTTATTCGTAGTTCACGGCTTTGGTGCAGGCCGCCGCGATGAGGTGGTTTATAAAGTAGCAATAAAAAAGATTTATTCTTTATAATTTATATTGTACAAACCATATAAGTTTAAGGACTAAAATAAAAAAAGTGGCGAGTGAGAGCAATGTCTATTGTCTATGGAGACAACAATACGAAAGAAGTGTTTACTTACAGGTTTTTTGAAAAGTGCAGCCGTAAAGAGCGTTGAAATCACAAAGTACTATGTATATTGTTTAATTAATTTATTATCTCTCTATTGTAATAAAGGAAGGTCGGAGCTTCTAAGTTATTATTGTTAACTGTTTTAAAATGCTATAACCTACAAAGTTGCGATGTAAACATAAGTTTGCACTCTAATCAATTGGCTGCTGTACCCAGCAGTACAAGGATAATATGCTGGTGAAGTGCAACACCAGTTGGATCTCGGCACGTACGCACTAATCTGTGCGATGGGCCACCCAAAGTGTGGACAATACTACTTAATAATATCCAATACTAGACTTTTTCTAATCCTATAATTTCATTTAGTAGTTTCTGAGAAATTTGTAACCATCAATTACCAAGTAACTCTTGATGGAGCCTACTTTTCACTATAGTTTTTTCTTACAGACATAGCAGGACTCTAATGCCCAAGGCAATGCCTATGCGTCTTTTTAATACATTAACAACAATATACAGGGATTGTGACTGATCGCTCAAGAAGGAACAAACTATATTTCATCGCAGACAGTTTAAGATGGCAGTTCTTTAGAAGGTGCTGCTGCCCACCTTCCAGTATTTTTCCCTTAGTTGCGTCTTATGACACCCACGGGAAGATATGGGGAGGGTCAATTCTAACCTGACACCTCAATACTACTTGATCCAAAACGAAAATTATAAAATTCTATAATAATAAAATTATTTTTACTCACATGCATAACTTGTGATAGATAACTTTAATAAGTTTCTTACTGATTTAAAGTTACTGCATATTCGATGAATTATTATTTATTGTAATATTGATGAAAACTAACTGTTGGTGTAATTACTAGTAGGTAGCATTAAATATAATAGAGATGTTTTCAAAGTATTAAAATATGTTACATAAATATTTAATATTATTTCCTGTACTATTCATTTTCATCAGCACCATCATATTGTAAATGTTGCAGTAAGTAGTAGTAAAATTAAAACAAAATATTATAGGAAATCACATGACAATTTTAATTTTTCAGGATACTTCCGCGGTACCCTGCTACTCAACATAACATTATCACAGAAATACCAGGAGATGACAGTTTGAAATAAAATAAAAGTTTAAAAAATTGGTTTTTATTTTAGTATTTTATATGTTTTAATTTTGTAAAGAGTTCTTTTGGCATGTTAAACATCATATTTAATATAGATGTGTTGGTCATTAGAGAATACCGGGAAATAGGCTTACATAAGTCACACAACTGAAAATTATAATTAATTAAGTTATAAAGTTCATACTTATAATTTTCTTCAATTCAATTAACAAGATTAATTTAATCATTCTTCATCAACAGCTATTATGTCTACCATTGAACAAAGGCCTATCCAATTTTCCACTTTCATCGCCTCTTTCGACTCGCCCATGAAAGTATGGGGAGGAACAAAGAGCTATTATTATATAGGGTCATAAAAATCATGTACTGCAAACTGTAATGGTGTACCCATCCCTGAACACACATTAGAATAAGATATGACTTATTACAGTAAGCATCTAGGTACCAGTGTCCGTTTCTTGCTAGCATTTTCTGATCTCATTCAAAAACCTTGCTTCAGGACAAGCACGGCTTCATTACCAAAAGGTGTAAATAATATTTTCTAACCTACCTCCATAAAAATTGATTTATATTAATATCTTTAGCCTTCTTCACCACAAAGTATACGTAAAATCTTTGTGTGCCCCCCTCTATTGCTGACATCCTTAATAATGTGCCCAAAATGAGTATTTTATGTAATTGTTTCATCCATTAACATATTGTACAGATAGACTATATCTTATACAAGCCAGGATTATTGTCATAAAGTCGAAAATTCAGAGAAAAATTTCAACATAATCAAGAGATGGATAAATGCTACTGATCATCGACAAACCCACTTGTATAAGGTAGAATGTAGTAACACTATCAAATTTGATCACATCAATGAACCATGCTCAACTGTAGAATTGTTAAAAAATCATAATATAAACCTAATGTGTCTTCAGTTATTATTTTATTATATATCAGTTTTTATTTTATCAACTTGATAATATATGAAACTCCAGTCTAGTATTAAATTCTTGCTCCAGTCCACAGGTTGTTATGAAAATTTGTTCCCACACCTAACACTTTCTCATATCAACCCCTTCCATAAATTAAATATGTACCTAGTTTATTCAAGTAAATTGATGTGGGATGGGCACTCATAATATTTTAGAAAGGTTCTTAACCCTATAATATTATAAGGATTGACACACCGCATACTTTATTCTTACATGAATGTTTTTGCTGTCATGCATATATTTCCCACAATAAGGTAGTTGGAATTGCGGTATGAATGTAGCATTGTCAGTTCCCACACTGTGTAGGTACAGCAAATGCGTAATATTATAAAAAAATAAGCTTTAGAACATAATAAACGTCCCAAAAACTTAATTTTGATAAAAAGCTTATGTTTCGTAACAGTAATATATTGATTGATAAAATGATGATATGAGAATTTTTGTATCTGTGTAGGCGAATATAGGATTTTTATATAAAAAGTGTTATATTTATTTCACACATTGTGTAATTACATTTGAAACAGTGGCCCCGACTTGCCTATTTTTTCCACTTATGTAATCCACTGTTGCTGAATGTGGCATTCATTTTGTAATAGACTTTAAAAAGAGTGCTTGATAAAAAAGTACAATGATTTCTACTTTGACTTTTATTCCTTAATATTACAATTACAATGAAGAAAAACCAGTTATTAAATAAAAAAGTATGTAACATGTTGATTGGTGGTCTGCCTGCAACGTCAGTGGACTAAAATGCACATTTCCAAATGCTGGCTACAAACAGATTGACACGCAGTGAATGAGTATGTTAAAATTTGCACAACTTTCCTGTATTTGAGAGTCCCCAGTTTGCCACATATTGATGATTGATTTATGATCTGAATGGATGTGCCAACACTGATAGTATTGTAGAAGTTAGCTCTTATTAAAAGATCTTTAGAACAGTTCAAAATTTATTTTGATTTAAACATGTTGTACTTGTATACTACCAAGTTCCTTTCATGCTGGTATTACCATATATTGTGTCCTTTACAGTATTCTGTTCCACCATCCTTTTACACCAGGCTACCTCAAGTAGCGTTATAAATTCATATTCAATATCAGCATCCCTTTTCTTAGTTAGTAGAAGCTTAGTAGCTTAGATATACTGGATCCTACTAGCTTTGTTACTAGTAAATTGCAGGTTCCGATATGAAATCATGGGCATAATAAGCAGCCTGTTGTGACTGGAATCTCAAACACACAAATTGCACTTGAAACACCTTGATGTGGCTAGAATGCAATCGGCAAAAAGATTAAACATGAGTTGGGAATGCATACGAGCAAAACAATTTGTTTGTGCGGTTCTTAACCCTGGAATCATAAGTCACACACGCACGCACATGCGAGGCGTTAGAGTATTTAGTAGTGTAAGCTTAAAATACCAAAGATTACTTGTAATACTCGGGTTTTATTTATCAATCGTTCACATTTTTATTTTGTAGGAATTTTCCAAATCACATAAAACCAACTAATGAAAATTGAGCACAGAACACAGAAAAAATAAATATTGAACGTTGAATGGAAATATTGTCTGCGATCAAGGGTGCGTACCATTTGGAGTTAAATTCGCCAAAAATGTTAAAACGATCACACTCCCAAAAAGTGGTTCCACTTGGGTCTTGGCATTATTTTCGCCATAAACGCTATGAAGCTACTGGAACAGTTTGAATTCCCTACATCTTATGTCAAAAGTGATAAAAGTGGCAAATTTTAGTGGCATTCTTAGCGTTCTTATCCTAAATGGAACAGGGGAGAACAGTTACAAATGATCACAGTGATCACCACCATAGATGCAGCATGTGGTCAACATTATCGAAAATAACGAAATTGGCGTCAAATGGAATACGCCCCAAAGGATACTGGAACGTGCAAACGAGGCTCTTTTTTTGACATATCTTTATAGTCTATGATGTACACGTATTATTGGCTGTACATTATCGCCCTGTGCAAAAAGTGTCCGGCCCGTATTTCACGGCCAATAATGCACACCCAATAATTCATGTACATCAAATTGCTTCTATTTTTTGGTCGCGTATTATTGGCCGTGTAATATCAGCCCGTGTAGATAATGCACAACCAAATATTGTACGACCCGTATTGTACACCCCAATAATACGAAGCCAGTCCACGTAATATTGGACGCGTATTATTGGCTGTGCATTATTTGGTCGCGTATTATTGGTCGTACAATATAGGGACTCAAAATCCCTACCTGCCCTGTTAGCGTTCTTTTGTTTTTATCTGCTTACATATAAAAAATCGATCTCAAAAAGGTTTTATATGAAATCCTTAGAAAAAAGGTGTGATTTTTATTTGTACTCGATTTTCAATGAAAGGAGGTTGGCAACATTCTTAGAAAAAAAGCGCGGCAATTTGTTAGGTTTGGTTAAATTTTGTTTTTAATAAATTGATATTTTAACAGTACGCTTTTAATTATTCTAAATAATTTTCCAAAATGTCATCTGATAGTGAAAGTGATTATTTTATAATGATAATGCCACCAGAAATAAGAAATGCAGCTCAAGAAGTCATAAAGAACTTACTGCCTGAGAAGTCTCGAGGTAAGTACGAGAAAACGTATAATGATTTTATTTTCCTCGTAGGTGTAGTATAAAGCACTATATTATACTACATTAATATTTTTGTAAAAATAGTACATTGTATATCGAGGGAGAAAGTTCTATTCCTGTTCTCGAGTTGCCTTTAAGCCCTCCGCTACGCGTTGGGAACTCGAGAACAGAAATAGAACTTTCTCCCTCGATATACAATGTACTATTTTTACAAAAAACAACCGCGTTTAAAATACGCATTATTAGGAATAACTCAAATATCTACTAGTCGTCAGATCTCACTCATGTGATGGGACCTGATGAGAAGCACCAGGTTTCGAATTAAAAAAAAAACATCGTACAGAGACGTACAGTTGTTGGGTCTCATGTTCCTGTAATTTTTCTGGCTCTCAAGGACTGCTGCCGGAACAGACTGTTACGTGCTTGGCGACAGATTTTCTACTTGAGGGTGGTCGCTAGCCAGGCGGGCATTCGCAAAAAGCCCTTCCACCATGCGGTGAAGCTCAAGCCCGCGGTAAGTATTTTATATATGGTACAAAAAATTTCAACGACTATACCTGCTACACACTACTACAATAATGTTAGCTTTATCGCTATACTTAACTTTCCTTTAAAGTTCATGAAATGCACTATCATCTTGAATTTTCATCAGATTTTTCAGCATTAAATCGGAAAATAGTATTAGCAACCCCTAAGTCATGTTAAAATACCTATTCAACGATACCCCACACGGTGGGGTTACCACGAAAAAATCATCCCTACATCATATGTAAAAAAATATCGTGCAAATTTTATTTTATCTTTTTTTCGGCGTAATTTATCAATTAGTACAAACCTCTACAAAATTGCAGGTTTCTAATACTAACGGTCTCTTAGCAAAACATCGGATGGAAGGACAGACAGACAGACGACAGACGGATATGACAAAACTATAAAGGTTCCATGTTAGAACTACGGAACCCTAAAAAAGAAACGGCGGTGAGCTACTTACTATTGTATAATGTTTATAAAATACATAAGCTTATTTAGAAATAAAATCCCTTAACGTAATAAAAATACATTTATTTACCAAACTATAATTAGGTAGTTAAAATTAAATCATTATCAGACCGACTATTGAATAACTTACGACTATTTAAATGTTAGTCACAATGATCTCGTTACTCTAATCTAAAATATTTCACTTACATGATGAAACTATTGATTTTTAAATGGATATACAGGGTTATTGGTAAAATGCTAACAACCTCTTAGGGTTGACTTCTGCTAGTCCCATTTTTTTTTGTGTTTGTTTATGTGTATTTGACGGAATAAGCACGAGGACCACCTGATGTTAAAACTCAATTGTGCCCGTAATTTAATATTTTATATTACTTAGCTCGATGTATATATTCAAAACTCTTTTTCTCTATGCAAAGGGAGCGCGGCGAGGTCCAGTTTTGCTGCGGCGGGTGCTCTTAGCTCGGAATAGGCATTTTCTTTTACTACGAGACACAGAACTTAAAAGTGTCAACAGTACTAGAAAAACTTATTGTTTTAAGTTTTGAGTCTCTCCGAGCCAAGAGCGCTGGACCGCGCCGCGCTCTCTTTGAATGAATTTTGAATATTCGTATCGAGCTTAGTAATAAAACATATTAAATATTAAATTAGACCAGAGAATTTTAACATCAGGAGGTCCTCGTGCTTATTCCGTCAAATATACATAAACAAACACATCTCAAAATGTTTTGTTAGGACTAGCAGAAGTCAACCCTAAGAGGTTGTTAGCATTTTACCGATAACCCTGTATATCTTCCCAAACAAGGCAACTTGTATTTTTTAATATTGTTAGGTTTGCAATAACGCCTGCTATGCGGATTACATTACAAAATCACAAATATACGATAGGAAAAATTAAAGTCATATGCGGTATTTTTGTGATTTTGTAAGGCAACTTGTCTTTACAAAAATATGCGTAATATAAATTTTTACTTTAGTTTTTCATCAAACGTTACGTTAAGTTTTACCACGTCTTATGTAGAAGGATCATACCCTTCGCGCGTGATCATCCGACGAAATAGGAAATGGATTTCGTGTGCTATCAACTGTACTAGATTGTATTAAAAACGTTTCATCCGACTACGTAGACTGCTACGTCGTAAAGTACGCGCACGTTTAGACCAGACATGTCATTATTTACTGGCTAGTTCTGCTAATGGCGGAATTCAATGTTGCTCTAAGGTAAGTACAGTGACTCGATTATACCATAGCCTTGGAGTTTCAATAGTTCTTGTAAGACACGAGCGCGCAACACATATACAATATTGTTTAAATATTGTAAGTAAAACCGGCAAAAACACTCACGTTGGGGGTCGACGTATTCTGTTTTTGCCGGTTTAATTTATTATATTTATATATGTGTGATACTCACGAGAATTTCATTTCAAAAATACACTATTGATGTTTGGATTTACCAAAAAAAGGGCGTTATTATTTCTAATTCGTATTTGCCGATTTTAATTATTTATTGTTTTACTATAGACTTTGTACTTATTATTTCAACAAATTTGATGCTTCTCTCCTCTTGGGTAGCGTTAGTTTAGCTAGGGTTCCATTTTTCTTATAAATAATCCAAAAATATTAAATAATCGGCATAGTTTAAAAAAAATGCGATTATTCTCTATACTTAATCAGTTTTTAATTTTGTAATAAACCGCTTTACTTTAAATTCACATCATTTCCGTATAAATATATAAAGTATCATGGTGTCTTAGTAAAAGAAATGAGCTTCAACGACAACAGCATTAGCCCAATCCGAGTTAAGTAATAAAAACATCGATTTAATAATTTTACACATAATAAAATTACAAATATTGTCTCCAAATCGAAAGAAAAATCATGCGGTTCGACAATTTTCTCGTTGTATGTCTTTTATTTGCGATATAAAATTACATTACCTACAACATATATATTTTATTGTTAACGCTTACACGTACGCTTTTAAACAACTGTTTCATAATTTGAAATGATCGCTCTATGGAGTGTGCGGGGCTATACTCGGTGCCAAATAGCATGGCAATAGATTTCGTATATTTTAGAGTTAATAATAACAAATATTTTAATAAAACACTTAACAAATATATCTAGTGACAATTCCGCCTAATTTTCCTGTTAAGCCAACGTGACGTCACAAACGCCACGCAGCCTAACCGGAAGAATTTTCGACGCGTTCCGCTTCTACACGAAGCATCCTCAGGAGGTCTTGACTCTACGAGCGCACGATCGAGAATATTTGTTATTATTAAATACGGATTTTCGCAAAGTAACGCCTGAATCTATTCATTATTTTAGAGTTGTTTATGTGTACCGTTGCGTCCTTGTAGACCCTGTACCACGAAATTCTAGCGAAACGAGTGTAGCAATAGACCATAATTAGGTTTCGTGGTACATGGCCTATAAGGATGCAACGGTACAAATAAACAACTCTAAAATATACGAAATCTATTGCCACGCTATTTGGCACCGAGTATAGGTGGATATAACTGCACGCCAAGCCAGTTCCGGGGGCGTTCCTGCAAGCCTTCTGCCAGGACAAGTTTTTGTCTACACGCGGATACACGCCGTTCCAATCGAGCATAATTTGATCCTGACAAGATTTGGTCATACCCGTTCCGAGCGACATATCAGAGCTATTATGCTCTGTCAAGCCTAAAGTTTACCTTTTGAATCGGGAAAATCTTGGCTAGCTGTGAAATGTGACAGATTCTACAATAAATAATAAATATTGTACAAGCCAAGGATTAGTGATTACTATGCTACCATTGCTTAATTATGTAATGAGCCACATTTCCAAAACATACAGAAAATAATTTATCACCTAAAAGCATCGCTGTCAATTTCATATTTTGACAGTAGCACTAAAGGTCGTTCCAGGTACCTTGGAGCAAATCTAACTCGACCAATATTTGGCCCAGCCTTGCAGGAACGCGCCCCGGATGCTATGCCCAGCCTTCTAGCACCTAGCATGTCACTTACCAACAGGTGAGAGAGTGGCCAAAGGCTGCCTATTTGCAATAAATCTTTACTTCTAAATAATATTTTTAATATTGTTATGTTTGGAATAACGCCTGCTATGCGGATTACATTACAAATATATGATAGAATAAAATTAAGTCATGTGCGGGATGAAAAAAATAATTCTATCATCTATTGAGGGTGGTCGCTAGCCCGCCTGGCTAGCGACCACCCTCAAGTAGAAAGTCTGTCGCCAAGCACCGAAAGGTGTGTTCCGGCAGTAGTCCTTGAAAGCCAGTGAAATTACAGGCACAATGAGACTTAACAACTATGTCTCAATGTGACGGGCGCAGTGCAATTCGTGAGTTGTCATGAATTGCAACTGTTATAGGCAGAGGTTAGTCCACTTAACATCAGGTGGGCCTCGAGCTTGTTCCGTCACAATAACAGAAAAAAAAAACAAAAAAAAAAAAAAAAAAGTGATTTTGTATAACTAATATACTATATGTTTCTGTAATATTCAATTAACTATAAAGTAACGACCATTTACAACTTACTATGCGTTAATATTTGCATTATACATATAAAATAACTATAGTATAGGTTTATTAAAAATATTTCTGTTAGGACAGCGGCACGTTGCTAACCGCTTAACGGCTGCAATCACCTATGCAGTTAGCACCGTACCGCTCGTGTATAAGAGGCCTAATCTTCCACTGAGAAATACAAAACTTTATCTGATATAAATAGAGTTATTGGTAAAATGCTAATAGAGGTTATTAGGGTTGACTTCTACTAGTCCTAACAAACATTTTGAAATGATTCTTCATTTTTATTTTTGTGTTTGTTTGTGTATTTGACGGAATAAGCACCACCTGATGTTAAAAGTCTCTTGTGCCTGTAATTTAATATTTCGTATTTATATTACTCAGCTCGATGTAAATATTCAAAACTCTATTCAAAGGAAGCGCGGCGCGGTCCATTGTTGCCGCTTCGGGCGCTCTTGGCTCGGAGTAGGCATTGTATTTTACTACCAGAATCAAAACTCAAAACAATAAGTTTTTCTAGTAGTGTCTGACACATTTAAGTTCAAAAAAAGGAAAAAAATCTTAGTGTTTGTTAGGACTAGCAGAAGTCAACCCTAAGAGGTTGTTAGCATTTTACCAATAACCCTGTATATAACTAGAATGATTTTAAAGTACATAGGCAAATATCTACGGCAGACTATTGCTATCAATCTGCAGGATCCCGCAAATAACAGACTCCCGCTGGATTGAGAAAGGAGCAGTCCCGCAAATGCCGTGATAGAAAATATCTTACCCCAAGCTTATTTTTTTGTTTAAGGACCTAACAAGAGCGTGTTTAAAATAAAATCTGTAGCTAATCTCGTTCTTATAATTTAATCTAATAAGGGACATAATTTGTTTTCAATAAACTTATTTTACTTTTATAATCTAAATTATATTCTACAAGTATCATTCGTCAACTTTGTGTCTCTCTTCCGCAGTGGTATTGGAATCAGCTTCACTATCACTAGACCACTCCCCCTCACTGTATTCTCTATCTTTCTTCTTCTTCTTTACTGATACATCTTTCTCTTCGTCTTCTGAAGAGGTTTCATCTGCTATGTTTTCTCTTATGTCTGGTATAATCAAGTGTTTCGTGGGCGAGTTGGTGCGAAGCTCTTTGAGTGTGCTAGAAAGATCGATGTTGGCGGGAAGAGCGTGGTCGTCTTCTATTTGTTCTGCAACGGGTTCGTAACGCTTCTTCTTCTTCTTTGACGTCTTTTTGTCCTTCTTGCGTTTCTTTTTCTTTGAGCTGTAAATATAAAAAATGAATACTTAAATAAATTTGTTAATCTTATAATAATTTTGATAATATGACAAATAATATATGATAAAAAATGTTTTTTAAATATTAAACCGTGGGAAAATGTGTTTTTTTTTTTTAAATATTGTCAATTCTCCATCTTCAATATCATACGATATTTGTTGAATAATAGGTTGTTAGGAAGTTTTTGACATAATTAAATCGTTTTTTTTTCTTTTATTTTTTATGCGTGATAGGTTAGCCTTTGACCACTACCTCAACTGATGGTAGGTGATGATGTGGTTGAATATGTTGTTCAGGCTAAACTAGAATTACTGGCACTCAAGGACAGCTGCCGGAACACACCGTTAGATGCTTGACGACAGATTTTCAACTTGAGGGTGATAGCTAGCCAGGAGGGCATTCGCAAAATTCCCTACCACCATGCTATAACGACTGCCATCCTAAAACAACAACCAGGACCGACGGCTTAACGTGCCCTCCGAAGCACGTGTACACTCAGTAGTACTGTTACTAGGGGTCACCCATCCAAGTCATTACCGCGGCGCACAGTAGATCGAAACTCGTCTTTCATAGACATAGAATCTTGAATTATTAAAGGTCAATTTTTTTGCTTGGGACGAGTTCTGTTAATCATTGTTATACTATAAAATGGGATGTGCGACAATTGTGAGCACAAATAGGCAAGATATAATTTTTTTTTGAAAAATTTGTATGGGACTAACATATAAAATGTCAATATCTCCGTAATCACAAGTTTGGCCGTTATATCCTTGCACACGTATATAGTACTAATTATTTATGATTTTTTGATATACTTTGTTTTGCGGCACCACTTGCGATTTTTTTTTTAAAAATCGTCAAAGTTATTAATTTTTTTTTATATTGATGACTGTTTGTAATGCTAAAATATGCGATTATTAGTTCTAGTTTAGGGTATTTTATAAATCTTAACAGAAAACTTTCTAAGAAATCACAAGACTGTTAACCAAAACATTTTCACGTCTCAATACAACTTGCACGGTAATAATAAATTATATATTTTTGAATCTAATCTAGTCACCAGTAATGGTGACTAATAACTAACTTAATGACCTCCGTTACTTCTAATGGTTAAGTAGTCATTTGTTAATGACCTCCGTTACTTCTAATGGTTAAGTAGTCATTTGTTTATGACCTCCGTTACTTCTTATGGTTAAGTACTCATTTGTTAATGACCTCCGTTACTTCCGTTAATACTAATTAATATTGTACCTAATTAAGTAAATGAATATAACATCTAAAGTGACAAATGCTGCTTAATTTCAAAATTAGTTGTGATAATGATACCCTCATTACCAAAACTAATTATAAATTAAGAAAAAATAGTACCCTCATAATTAGTCAATACCTATAAATAGTCAAAAATCAAATTATGTAGCTTCAGTTCATTTTGAGTACTTCTACTGCTAACAACTAATAGTATCTACCTACCCGCTTACCCCGTGATTGTGAATAATGGAAAGTGTAATTTCAAACTTGGACTTGTTTGTTATTCTGAGTAGTCAGAATACTAAATTCGATCACGAAATATTATTTAACACGCTTGTTAATCGACTAGATTCTAGCCTTTCCGATGAAGACCGTGTTACCCTCAAGGAATTTTGTCGGAAATTCACACGGGCTGTTCAGAAGAGATGGATAAGATCCCACCGCAAACCTGATATTTTTAGACGTGATTATTCCAATTGGCTTGAGGCAAATATTGACTGGCCAAGCTGCGTACAAACAAATTTGCTCATACAAGAATCGGTAAATGAAAGTACTTATGCTGAACCCTTACCATCAACGTCAACGATGATATCGGCTTCAACAATGACAAAAAGGTCGCGAAAGCCCTTTGAAGATTTAAGCAACAAGCAGAAGAAGAGGAGATCAAATGAACATAAAGATGAAGAACCTGTTGAATTAGCATATTCAGCTGCAGCACTTTTAAAACAAGATGGTCGTGAGGATATTGCATACGTTATTGAATACATGTTAAAAAATCCAGATGCAACAGCAAGAATTAAGGAAATGATCAAAAAACCAGTCCCTAAAGTATTATTTTCACCAGAGAAAGCACTGGGTTTGTTGCTTTCATTAAAATTATCAAAATGGCAATACATCACTTTGAGGGAAACAACAACTCGAGAAGGTTCGAAAGATATATATCCGTCGTATTATAAACTTCAAAAGGCTAAGCTTCAGTGTTACCCTCCGGAGACATTTGTGACCATAACGGATAGCTCAGCTTCGATTGCACTCCAAGCATTACTAGATTTAACAGTGACCAGGATTATTGAAAGTCTTCCTAGTACTAGTGAAATACAAGGCAAGCAATTGATTTTAATATCGAAGTGGGGATTTGACGGTGCATCCAACCAAAGTAGATATAAGCAGAAAATAGACAGTGAGCAAGATGATTCCAGCATATTTATGACCTCTTTGGTTCCTCTAAAGTTAACAACAGGAGAAGGTGATACTATTTGGATAAATCCAAAACCCTGCTCTTCTACATATTGCCGCCCAGTGCAGTTCAGTTTTTTGAAGGAGAGCAAAGAAGTTGTCATGAATGAAAAAACTAGAATGGATAATGAAATCCAGGCTTTGATTTCCACAAAATACCAAGCAAATGAGATTAGTCATCAATTGTTATTAACAATGATCGATGGCAAAATTTGTACATATCTCTCGGAAGCTAAATCAAATGCGGCCTGCTACCTGTGTTTGGCTAAGCCAACCGAAATGAATCAGTTAGATAATGTAACGTCAAAGACCGTTTCTACTGGTTCCTATGAATTTGGATTGTCACCACTACATGCCCGTATTAATGTAATGGAATGTCTTTTACACATAGCTTATCGCCTCGATTTTAAGAAGTGGTCTGCGAGGGAGGAATCTCACAAGATACTGTTACAGACCAGAAAAAAGCTTATCCAAGATCGATTCAGAGATGATCTTAATCTCTTGATCGACATCGTTAAACAAGGGTCAGGCACAACTAACGATGGTAATACTGCGAGAAGGTTTTTCGAGTTTCCTGAGAAAACTGCAGCAATAACAGGACTGGATGAAAACCTTATCTACAGGTTTGCCGTGATTCTGCAGGCAATCACTTCTGGTGAGATAATTGATGTGCCTAAGTTTAAAGAGTATACCAAATTAACTGCCGAAAGATATGTAGAACTTTATAATTGGTATTACATGTCCTCAACTGTCCACAAATTATTAATCCACGGAGGTGATATAATAGCCGAAAATGCTATTGTGCCAATTGGGAGTCTATCAGAAGAAGCTTCAGAGGCCCGCAATAAAGACTTCAGAAGATTCAGGGAACATCATTCAAGGAAGAAGAGTAGACAAACATCTAACGAAGACATCCTCAACATGCTTCTTCTCTCATCTGATCCTCTGATTTCTTCAATAAGACCAAAACTGGATGCCCATAAGAAGCAGGTATACTTTAGAGAAGCTTTAGATCTACTCAAACTTCAGGAACCTCCGATAGAGTTCTTGGATGTAATGGGAACTGTAGAGTCAGATTCTGAAGTGGATTCTGATGGTGGTGAAGTATTAGAATAATTTAACTTTTAATATTATAAGTAGTTACTTAATTATTGTAATTTTATTTTCACTTGTATTTGACTTATTTATTTATTTATTTTACTTATATTAATTGTACTTACCTAAATCATTTTATTTGATTCCAATTTAATATTTATTGTGTGTAATAATTTCAATTTATTTTAAATTTCAGTTGATTTCATCTTTTGTTAGATTTAAGTATTTAATTTAATTTATTTTGAAGAATTTTATGATTTCTGATATTTATATTTGATATTCATGATTTTATTATGTTTTTTACATTAATAAAAAAATCAATTCTTTCTAAACTTCTTTTTTAATTTTATAACCCAACTTATCTAAGTATCTAATACTAGATAGTTTAAATCTCATATAAGATAAAAGTTTTTATCTTAATTTAATGATAGTTTTATACTATGGATCTGCATAGTATAAAACTGATAAATTACGTATATTTGAAGCATTAAATATAGCCTATAAAAAAGAATGATAATTCTGCACTAATTATTAAATTACGGAGCTCTTAAACTTAATACATATTCTTTTGAGTGTATCCTTTCGCTAATTGCTTTATTAGGTATTTAGTCTATCTGATCACCTAACGGAGGTCATTAACAAATGAGTACTTTTACAGTACTCATTTGTTATTGATTACCATACCATTACAGGTGACTAGATTAGATTCAAAAATATATAATTTATTATTACCGTGCAAGTTGTATTGAGACGTGAAAATGTTTTGGTTAACAGTCTTGTGATTTCTTAGAAAGTTTTCTGTTAAGATTTATAAAATACCCTAAACTAGAACTAATAATCGCATATTTTAGCATTACAAACAGTCATCAATATAAAAAAAAATTAATAACTTTGACGATTTTTAAAAAAAAAATCGCAAGTGGTGCCGCAAAACAAAGTATATCAAAAAATCATAAATAATTAGTACTATATACGTGTGCAAGGATATAACGGCCAAACTTGTGATTACGGAGATATTGACATTTTATATGTTAGTCCCATACAAATTTTTCAAAAAAAAATTATATCTTGCCTATTTGTGCTCACAATTGTCGCACATCCCATTTTATAGTATAACAATGATTAACAGAACTCGTCCCAAGCAAAAAAATTGACCTTTAATAATTCAAGATTCTATGTCTATGAAAGACGAGTTTCGATCTACTGTGCGGCGGGCGTTGCTTAACTTTGCTGATCGGTTATGAACAGCTAACTAATCTAACTAATCAAGCGCTCGTAGCGAGCGCTTCAAAATATATAGATAAAGTATACTTACGTGTCATAGTCAGACTCATCATTTTCGTCGGATGACTTGTACTTTCTCCTTTTGCTTTTGCGGTGTGATCTCTCGGCTTCTTCTTGTTCTGGAAACCAAATACATTATTTGTTATTTTTTTCTATGCTATCACGATAGAAAAAGCACGAAGCCCATCTGGTGTTAAGCGGTAACCTCTGCCTATAACAGATGCAGTTCGTGACAAGTGGCGAACTGCACTGCGCCCACCGCCCTGAGACAAAAAGTTGTTAAGTCACACCCATACTCTACCGGAATACATGAAAGTAAGTGCTTGGCGGTAGAAACAAGTTTTTTTTATGTTATTGTGACATAACAAGCCCGGGGCCCACCTAATGTTAAGTGGACTAACCTCTGCCTATAACAGACGCATTTCGTCAACGACGAATTGCACTGTGCCCGTCACACTGAGACGTACAGTTGTTAGGTCTCATAAATAAATATATAGTAGAAAAATAATAATGGAGACGTTATTAGCCAGACCTATGTTCATTGCCATTTTGCATGCTGAGTAAAAAACAAACCTTACCCTAAAATATATACATTTTGCTTACATATAATCACGCCTGTATTCCCCGAAGGGGTAGACAGAGGTGTGTAAACACCCACGTTTCGCCGATTGGGTTGTGGTCCCATGTAATAGGGGCGAGTCTGTTGCCGTTCACCGGGCACAGTTTCAGGGTCAGACAAAATGTTTTCTCTGACACACTGGACGAAACACAAGAACATATTATTGTAACAATAACGATTGATCAATAACTAAAAATATGGCATTAAAACCTGAACATTTATTAAGTAGCTGTGATGCCACAGACAGACATGTCTAACCCCTCTTTTTGTATCGGGAGTTAAAAAGGGGTGAATAAAAAAGATTTCAACGACAGTAGTGACTCTGTTGAGAGTTATAAAGACCGCTATAGTATTGCATGTGGTCCCTACCTTTTTTATTATTATCGTGATGGAACAAGCACGAGGCCCATCTGATATCAAGCGGACTAAACTCTTAATCCTATAACAGATGCATTACAGGTCAAGAATTGCACTGCGCCCGACACTTTGAGACATATTTGTTAAGTCTCATGTGCCTGTAAGTTCACTGCTCGCTCTCAAGGACTGCTGCCGGAACACACCGTTAGGTGTTTGGTGACAGATTCTCTACTTAAGCCAGGCGGGCATTCGCAAAATGCCCTCCCACCATGCGGTGAAGCTCAAGCCATCGGCGGGATTGGAACCATGGACCTGAAAAACCTTCCCTTCCCTTCCCATATATGATATAGCACATGTTCTGCCGAACAACCTGTGTATTTTTTACTATGGATAACACATACCACGTTTTTCGCGTCGCCTCCTCTTCTCTTTTCGACGCCGCTTTTCTTCTTCCGCCGCCTTCTTCTTTCTTATCGACTCCAATGTGTCGACCTAAAAGAAAAAATAAATATTGAAAAACACATCATCGTATCTGTATATCCCCGAAGAGGTATGCACCTCCAACACTAAACTTTTAAGATCTTTAATAGAGGCGAACCTATTTCCTGGTACAATAACAGACTGAGAATTTTCCATAGGCAAATAGCAAATAACACTTGGCCACTGCATTAGCTTTATCCAGAATCTGGAACCTCGCTGTACGCTCAAATCTTTATCTAATAAGGATGTGCTAAAATGCCAAGTCTTCTCGGAGTGCTGAAAGGCTAGCCTTTAACCACTGTCTCACCTAACGATAAGTGTTGATGCGGTTGAAGTATCCACATCATTAAGTGCTCGGCGACAGATTTTCTACTTGAGGGTGGTAGCTAACCAGGCGGGCATTCGCAAAATGCCCTACCACCATAGTAAGATAACAACCGGGACCGACGGCTTAGCACGGCAGCGCTCAGTAATAATGTCACTAGCGGTCACTCATCTAACTCCTGACCGCGGCGGACATTGCTTTACTAAGCTGATCTATTCAGAACGACTAAGCAAACTTCGCTATGAGCGCTTCAAAAAAGTTAGCCTGAACACACATCTTCGACTAAATCATGATTTACCATCAGGTGAGATAGTGGTCAAAGGCCAGCTATAAAGAAAAGATTGGCGTAAGTTATCATTAAGGAATCACAAGGTTTACGGTTTGATCCCCGGATCAGATAGTTATTGGTTTTCTGAAAAATAAACTCTTCAATAATAGCCCAGAGTTTAGGAGCTGTGTCCGGTAGATGGCAGTAGGCTCGCTCCCCATTAGTGTATCAGCCGGATTGTCCACTGCTGAACACAGCCTTTAAGGTTAGAAATCGCAGTGTAGACGCCTTCTGTGGAACTGATATCCTGCACTGCGATTCCTAAGCCTAGACTGTGTTCAGCAGTGGACAATCTGGCTGATGCACCAATTCTGCACACCTTCCAGAATTTTACCTCTAGTCGCCTCTTCAGACACCCATGGGAGGAGATGAGGGGTAAAATTCTAGCCCGGCACCCCACGGGGCCCTTATTACATGGTAGTAAAACACAAGTGGCGAAATATGTTGCTTGTACCACCTATCCCTTCGTGGTTATACAAGCGTGATGATGATTTTTAAATGTAATGCAATGAACGGACTCCAGATACTTGAGAGAAGGTTAAGAAGATGATGTTAATTATGTAGATTGTCATACCACAGCGCTAAAAGACTTCTGGCAAACGTCATGTACCATGACGGCTTAGGATCACGCCAATAACCTTGAACGTCGTATAGTAATAAATGAGGGACACTAACAGCTCGTCCCCCGCACCGCGCAAGGGCCCCGCAGTTGTTTGAAAGTAAATGTCATAAGCGCCAAAACTATATCATTAAATTTAGAGAGTACCGTTCCAGTAAACCCTTTTTGGTCTTGGCGAAACTGTAGCACTAGATTTCATAATATTTTTCAATGTAAGTATGAAATCCATAAGTCAAAATGGTTATGAGTAGAAGGCTAATATATGTCAAAATTAAGATACTTTTGATATTTTATTCATTGTACAAAATTTTACATATCACATAATTTAGTTTCCGGATCGTATATATAGATCCAATATGCATTACCCTATGTAGATATTAGAGGCTTGAGTATGAAATTGTCGGATTTGTACTGAAAATTTTGATTATTTTTTTAATTCCACATATTCAGTTAATCAAAATAATTACCATTATTGTTTATACATTGCTGCCATCTAATAGGAAGGTCATGTATGCCTTTGCGATTGAACTCTGGTGATCTTTATTCGACGAACTGTGTTATTACTTATTATATAAATTGTCATACCATAGCGCTAGCAAGTGAGTTGTTAGGCAGAGCCGCCGCGGAGGGGTCGACGCCTACTTTTTTCAAAAACTCCGCTGCGCGCCTTCTCCTCTCCTGTTGCTTCGCCTTCTCGGCTTCAGGTTCGCCTTCACCTAACGAAACATATAAATATTAATGTAAAACAAGAGTGGTTTTGACACATAACATGACTTTTTTTCACAACAAAATTATTTACTAATATTATAAAGAGGAAAGTTTTGTATTTTTGTATGTATAATAAACTTAAAACCTACTGGGACTGATTTGAAAAATTCTTTCACCGTTAGTATTCTACATTATTTCTGATGAACTATAGAAGATATTCAAAAATAGTTTTTTATTTAATATTTTTATTATATACCCCTGCGAAGTCGGAGGGTGCCGTTAGTTAGGTTTGTATAAAAAAAAACATGTATGATTATGGACAAATTTGGATAGGAAAATGTTGACTTCCAGGAGGCACTTTGAACCAGTAAGCGCAAAATACCGTTTAGTCGCACAAGTTACTCATTGCACTGCGCCCGTCACCCTGATACATACAGTTGTTAAGTCTCATGTGCCTGTAATTTTACTGACTCTCTAGGACTGCTGTCGGTACACACTGTTAGGTGCTTGGCGACAGACTTTCACAATTTTCTACTTGTGGGTGGTAGCTAGCCAGGCGAGAATTCACAAAATGCCCTTCCATCATGCGGTGAAGCTCGGTCAAACCATCGGTGGGGATCGAACCATGGGCCTGCGGCACCACAGTCCCTAGCTATTGCCGCTCGATTATCATTGCTTCAAAATGGAAAATTAATAACTAGCATCTGGATTGAACTCCTCCAGAACTTTTATGGGGTTGCAGATTCAAGTCCAGATGAAAGGCAACTTTATAATTAAAAAAAACCTTACGATGTTTCTCGTACCTTTGGAATCTGATTGATCCCCAGTCAAATCAATCATATCATCAGAATTGTCTTCTAATGAAATGATCTCACTTTTAGAGTCGTCTTTCTCGACTTTTCGTCTCTTTTTACTATCTTTAGCTCTTTCTTTCTCTTTCTCTCTCCTTTTCTCTCTTTCACGACTCCTTGAACGCTTTTCCCTGCCTTCTGATTTGGATCTATGGTCTCTTTTCTCTTTGCGTCTCTTCCTTTCCTTCCTATCTGTACTGTCATCCCTTTCTTTTATTTTTGCATTTTCTTTCACTTGATTTACATCTTTAACATTTCCGTTACCGTTAGGTTTTTCTTCGTTAAGATTATTGCTTTTGTTTTCATGTTTTGGAGCAATTTTTGGGACAAGTTTTGGAGATGGTTCTCTAACGTTATCTTTAACTGGTGTTGGTGATTTTTCAATACTTTTAACAACTATTTCTTGATTTTTAACTACATCTTTTACTACTTCTTTGACGGTTTCAACTGTTATTCTTTCTGGTTTCGGCACTTCTCTGATTTCAGGTATAATCGGTTTTGGTATAAATTGCTTGACGGATTCTATGGTGGTGATGGTCGGTAGGTTTTGTGTGAGTTGCCCCTCCATCTTGTAAACTACTACAGGGGGCATGTTGTTCATTGTGAACATTTGTTGTACAAGTGGTTGAATAAGTTTTGGTTCTTCGGTTTTGTCTGGCTGCTTGTCTACCTGCTTGTCAGTTTGCTTCTCTGTTTGGTTCTCTGTTTGCTTATCGGGATCTTCGTCTGAGCTTGATTCGTAAGGTAAGGCCGGTTTTGGTAATATTGGATCTGGTTCTTTCATCTTCTTTATTGAGAAGGACACAGGAGCTGAAAATGTTACTGAAAGATAAAGTTTGAAGTTTGAGATTTGCAAACCAAACTGCTAACAATAAATAATATTGTAGTAATGCTTATTGATATAATAATATATAGGGTTATTGGTAAAATGCTTACAACCTCTTAGGGTTGACTTCTGCTAGTCCTAAGATATATTTAAGATGTTTTTTTTTGTTTTGAAAAAAAGTAAAATTTGTTTTTAATTTTTTCTTTTGTGTTTTTTTATATGTTTTTGACTAAATAAGCACGAGGACTACCTGATGTCTAAAGTCTCTTGTGTCTGTAATGTATTATTTCATATTTTTTATTACTTTGCTCGATTTAAATATTCGAAACTATTCAATGGGACCACGGCGCGGTCCAGTGTTACCGCGGCGGGTGCTCCAATCACGGAGTAGACATTAAAACAAAAAAAAATATACAAAAACATTACAAAAAAATTGTTTTCAAAACAATAAAAAAATCATCTCAAAATGTTTGTTAGGACTAGCAGAAGTCAACCCTAAGAGGTTGTTAGCATATTACCAATAACCCTGTATAAAAATGTAGCTATGATAACTATTTTAGAGTGCAATTTCATATTCTGGCTCTGAAAAACTCCTGCCGGAACACACTGTGAGGTGGTTGGCAACAGATTCTCTACTTGAGGGTGGTGGGTAGGCGAATATTCGCAAAATGACCTTCCACCATGCGGTGAAGCTCAAGACGTCTTGAATTTGGAAGATTATGCGTCTTCTGTTAATTGTGAGTAACTTGATGAGTCCAAAATCAAAGTGGTAAGAATATGAGAGTTTTACTCAAAACATCTAAAGGATTCGCATTTGTTGGAAATACATGACATTATGTCATTCTATAACCGAACATGACAATGCCTTTGTGTAGAGGCTCTTAATGGCTATAAATAGTAAAAAAATATTTACTTTTATTGTTGTCTCCAGGCGTTTCACCCCTGTTCTCCCGCAGCAGTACATTGTAATATTCGTGGTGGACATCCCCGGGGGTCAAAAATGAGAACCGGGGATCGTTCTTCGCACGGACAATGTCCGCGAACTCATCCCCGTTCCTCGCCACGTAACGGGACATCTTCTCTATGACCACTTTCACGTCGTCCGGTGGGACGGCGTATTGTGGTTTGGTCTCGACTGCTGTATTGTCTTCCGTTTCTGAATCTACAAAAGAGATACCTCAAAAATTAATATCAAAGAATATTAATTTTTGAACGGTGTTTGAAATAAACACTAGTTATGTTCCAAATTGAATGTGATAATTTTTTACATTTGTAAGATCTTTTTTGTTAACAATAAGCTATGGGTACGCCATTTCTAAGTAAGTATATGTTTTATGTTACGATCTATGCAAAGTGGAACACTTAGTATTCATATTTCAAATTAAAACTTAACAATTACAAAATTACAAATATACGACAGGAAAAAATTAAGTCATGTGCGGGATTCGAACTCGCGTCCATCCACCCCTTTAGCCGTGGTATGCTCTAACCAATTGAGCTAACATGACAATGACGTCATAATAATTTTTTATTTTTTTTTTAATCTCAATACGATGGTTAATGTTAAATGGACGGTTCCTATCGTATATTTGTAATTTTGTAATGTAATTCGCATAGCAGGCGTTATTGCAAACATAACAAAATTAAACTTAACAAATAAACCACAAGGTAGTATTTAGTCCCCCGTGGGATGCCGGATTTGAATGTCACCCTCCCATTTCCACCTGTGGATGACGTAAGAGGCGACTAAAGGTAAAATACCTGAAGGTGGGTGCAGTGCCTTCTGAAGAACTGATATTTTATACTGCGATCCCCAAGACGCTTGCCAAGGGTGGGAATTATGGCAAACCCCCCCTAAATGGGGAAGGCTGTGTTCAGCAGTGGATTTGTGACGGAACAAGCACGAGGCCCACGTGATGTTAAGTGGCTTCTAACTAACTAACCTCTGCCTAATACAGATGCATTTTGTCAACAACGAATTGCACTGTGCCCGTCACACTGAGACGTACAGATGTTAGTGTTTCATGTGCCTGTAATTTTACTGGCTCTACAGGACAACTGCCGAAACACACCGTTAGGTGCTTGGCGACAGATTTTACTAAATTACTACTTGAGGGTGGTAGATAGCCAGGCGGGCATTCGTAAAAAAAATATTCCGGCTGATACAGCATAATAGTATTTAGTTGCCTGGTTAGCGTTTGACTACAATTTCACCTCATCAGAACACATTAATAACAAAACTTGACTATAAATAACTTGGAAATCTTTCCAAGTAATAGTAAAGTTTTGGTGTCAAATAAGAGTGTAATAGGCTTTACGATACAACATTTTTTTTACTTCAATATTAAACCGACATCAATACCATACCATGATAGTCAAAAGTGCCTATTATCTCAATAATAAGCGCATGGTACCGACTTCGACAAGTTATTTCACAATTTTTAGTGTTGAAATCGGTTTCATTTTTAGGTAAAAATGTTTTTACCATTTGTATTGTAGTGAGTATCTCCTCCTTTTTTTAAGTCGGTTAAAACTCTACAATGCTACTAGACATTGCGTAGGAGGAATATTGACAGTACAGTACCGATATTTTATCATATCAGCAACACATCAAATATTGAAATTATTACGGATGGAAAAAGATACGTTCCAGCGGATTTTCGACTGTCCAGCACCCGCTTCCATAGCATAATTGGTAATGTACCACGACGGTATTCTGGGTGTTGCCGGGTCATGTCCCGCTGGAAGTTATCTTTTTCCATCCGTAATAATTTCTATGTTTTCGCTTAGCATGCGTCAATGCTCCTATGAAATAATACTGCATCAAATATTATTATTACAACTATATTTTATGTAATTATATATCTGGGTCTTTATAGCTATAATAGACACGTGATTTGTCACCTCCTGCAGATATATTAATTTTACTGAAAAATGGCATTCTTGTAGCTGAGCCGATTTGGGGCTGTTCTAATCCAAACCGTTTGATAATAATGCATCCGTGAGAACTATCAATATTAAAGTACAATTGCGTTTCTTGAGCTTATCTAGCTATATAGATATAAACTTGCATCATCATTACAGGACAAGGTCTTTAAGAGCTTGACTCAAGCACCCAAGCATTAAACATAGTAAATGGTCAACATTAAAATCAAGCTTAAATCTATGTGCTTGCCGTGAAGCCGTATCACCGTCTTGAAACCCCTTTACAAAAGAAGATGTAGCATGTTTTTTTTTTGTTATTATGTTGGAATAAGCTCGAGGCCCACCTGATGTTAAGCGCACTAACCTCTGCTTAGAACAGATGCATTTAATCACAGGTGACAAATTGCACTACACACTGTTGTCTCATGTGCACGTAATTTCAATGGCTCTCAAGGACTGCTGCCGAAACACTAGGTGCTTGGCGACAGATTTTCTACTTGAGGGTGGTAGCTAGCCAGGCGGGCAATCGCAAAATGCCCTTCTGCAATGCGGTGAAGCTTAAGCCGACGGTGGGGATCGAACCAGGGACCTGGGGCACGGCAGTCCATAGCTATGACCGCTCGGCCATCATTGCTTCAAAAGGGAACAGTACTTCAGATGAGCTTTCAAAAATGTAAGTTTACTCACCAGAGTTTTCGGTATCAGAACCTGAGCCGTAGTTCTTCATGAGGCTGAGGGCGTTGGATTTGGGAGGCGCGGATCGCTCCGGAGGCTTCGTCTGCGGCACTGCAGCGGTTTGCGGCGCGTATTGTTGGTAGTACGACAAGTATTGTTGGTACATGGCTTGGTTTGGCGCAACGGTTGTTGGTGGAGGAACTGAAATCAAGGATTAAGTTTAATAACAAAGTTTTGCCAATCATTGAGGGAACAGGAATTCCGTACTGTTCCTGAATGAAGTCATAACTTTCTAACCAGACAAATTACGGATAAGATAAAAAACGGATAAGAGTAGCATGGTAAATTTACAAGGGCAACTTCTATGTTGCCCTTGTAAATTTACCGACTCAAGTCAGCTTAGCGACAGCTCAGAACCGGTGGCGGGGTGAGGACGGTTGGTTTTAGTGGGGGGTAAGGAGTGTCCGTTATATACGTAGTATTATTATATGTTCTATGCCATTGTGTTCTATGTTTTTGTGTTCTGATGAGGTGAAATTGTAGTCAAACGCTAACCAGGCAACTAAATACTGTTATACTGTATCAGCGGGAATATTTTTTTTACGAATGCCCGCCTGGCTATCTACCAACCTCAAGTAGTAATTTAGTAAAATCTGTCGCCAAGCACCTAACGGTGAGTTTCGGCAGTTGTCCTGTAGAGCCAGTAAAATTACAGGCACATGAGACCTAACACCTGTACGTCTCAGTGTGACGGGCACAGTGCAATTCGTTGTTGACAAAATGCATCTGTAATAGGCAGAGGTTAGTCCACTTAACATCAGGTGTGCCTCGGGCTTGTTCCGTCACAAATCCACTGCTGAACACAGCCATCCCCATTTAGGGGGGTTTGCCATAATTCCCACCCTTGGCAGGCGTCTTGGGGATCACCAACCTCAAGTAGTAATTTAGTAAAATCTGTCGCCAAGCACCTATGTTGGTAAAAAGCATGTACAGAGTGTACTATTTCTAATGTAGTAGTAGTCGTTAACATTAAGGTCCCAAATTGGGTGCACAATTCTCGCAGTTAAATCAATACAACGGAGTAATATACAGCATGTAGTAACTGCCTGTGGGGTGCCGGGTTAGAATGTCACCCCTCCTCCCCCATCTCTACCCGGTGGTGTAGTAAGAGGCGGCTAAGGGTAGCACACCAGAGGTGGGCAGCATCACTTTCTAAGAAAGTGACCTGATATCTCGCACTGCGGTCACCAAGCCGCGTGCCAAACATGGGTATTATGGCAAACCCCCATACAGGGGGGCTGGGGAGGCTCTGTCCAGCAATGGACTATCCGGCTGATGCAGAAGTTACCAATATGTAGCTTTTTGCTACATTTCGCTAGAGTAGGCCAAGAATAACTATCCCCATTCAGTCCCGCCCCATCCAGGTTTAGTATGTTCAGCACCACGTGGCAACAGTGTACAAAACGCGGCCGATTTCAAACACTACTATGGATTCTGGGGCATAGTCTGTGAGTTTTAATGTTCACTTCTTTTCCGGTTAGTTTTGTTTTACTACAAGACAAAAAGAAGTAATTAATTTAAAAAAAAGATGTCTATCAGTGTGACATATTATAAAAATAATAAGATCCATTCAGCCATTTAGCCGTAAAAACGACTACAAACAGACAAAGAGACGGAGTTACTTTCGTTTTTATATTATTAGGGTGGATTTGTATATATATTAGATAAATAATAATAATAACACGAGTACACGACAGTAATTCGTTTTTTTATACGCAGTAGCATATAACAGTGTTTTGGGAAGACTTAAAATTATATAATTTATCTAATTCTCTTGATTTTTCCTTTAGGTATGTGTCTATGATTTAATACACGACACAATATCTTACCGTCCCTCGAGCGGCTAAAAGACAATTATATATTATATACCTACCTTACATATGTATATTATTAAATGTGTAGTCAACCACATCAACCAAATATTAATTAATAGTTGTAAAATATGTTTTTCTTTAGTGCCACCAAGAACACCTGCTGCCATTTAAAAGTAGTGAGGAAACCACACTTATATTAAACATGCGAAAATGTGTGTTTGCTTTTGTGTGTGTTGTGTGTGTATGTGTGTGCGCGTGTATGTAACCACTCACTTGCGAAACGGATGGAATTTTTTTATAAAACGTTGTACAAAAAATTCTTGCATGAAATACATAGAATGAGCAGCATTCCTCTACTCACGTCGACATAACTAGGGCGTTGGTGCACATTAAGCGTGCAGCAGGCCTCCCAAAGAGCATTCCCAAGAAGGGTTGGATCTGACAGGCGACCAGCCAATACTTTCTACAAATGTTCGTGTCTTTCTTTTTGTTCTCGGTGAAAACAACGAGTACCAACGTTTTTTTATTTGTATAGGATGACTATGGTGAAGTACAATCCACCGGCGAGCAGTACCTGGCAATTTTACTGTCATACCATTTTGTACTTTGTCTCTATTAAAACAGTGCATACTATCGCTTGAGACTTGCACAAGCCGGCCAATCGGTGTGAATTGTTTCATCCAATATTATTCAATATGGCTATAGTGATAAAGACGAAAATGGTTTGACAATAAGGCAGCGTATGGTCTAAATAGAACCTTTTTTTATATGTTATTGTAACGTAACAAACTCGAGGCCCACCTGCTGTTAAGTGGACTAACCTCTGCCTACAACAGATGGATTTCATCACAAATCACGAATTGCACTGCGCCCGTCATTTTGAGACATAGTTGTTAAGTCTCATATACCTGTGATTTCACTGGCTCTCAAGGACTGCTGCCGGAACACACCGTTAGTGCTCGGCGAAAGATTTTCTACTTGATGGTAGCTAGCCAGACGGGCAATCGCAAAATGTCCCTTCTACCATGTGGTGAAGCTCTAGCCGGCGGTGGGGATCGAACTAGGGACTTTCGGCACGGCAGTCCATAGCTTGTACCGCTCGGCCATCATTGCTTCAAAAGAACGTTACGAAGTGATTATAAATGATTACAATTTCATCCACTCTAACTTACATAACCTTTTGTCTTACTCTAAGCCTGAAATAAAATTTATTGTAGTTATCCTTTAGGTGTAGTCGGCTGCTTCGGCGCGGACAAATCCTTGGAACGGATGCGCGGATTCCGAGCACTATGTGAAACAGTTGAGGGCTATACAACGTTCTAGGAGAACTAAAGAGAAAAGTTTTAGTTGATTAAAAGCTATTTTCATCAGTTCTCTCAGAACATAGCAGACCCATGACGAGATGATGATGATAACTTGATGATGTACAAACGACGAAAGGTCTTCCTTTTTCATGGTGTTGCCGATTAAAATTCAACTGTAGCATTCTAGCCCGGCACCCCACGGTACTGTGTTTTTAAATATAAGTTAAAAAACTATGTTTTTCTTTAATAAAGTGTTATCTATCTATATAGAGTATGAGAGTAGCGGTTCGTACATACCTTGCACGTTGTACATGACAGGTGTGGAGTATATGACGTGCGTGGAGTGCGATGGTGGGTGCGTCGGGTGCGCTAGGTGCGGCGCGGGCGGCTCGGTGCCCGGCGGGGGGAGCTCGCCCGGCGCCAGCTCGTACGTACTGTCCGCCCCGCCCTCGCCGCGCATCTTCGATATCAACATCGTGTAGTCGCAGTCCGCCGATGGCTTGTAGTGAATGCTTGGTATGGATGGAGCCTGGAATTTCATGGGGTATATTATCGATCATCTATCGTATTAGGATAACTATCTAGACGATATGGTAGTTGTAATTTTTTTTAAGGTAACTTCTAATTTTAATGTCAAAGACCTGTCCACCTGTAAATTTTATGATTTTTTTTAACTCTAAACTTACTATTTTTTATAAACTTTTCAAATCAACTCTAATACGCTTCTCAAGAATGAATCAGCAGAAAACAAATACCAAACAATTAGAGATACTTCATTTATTTATTATTTTTTATTTGTTCATTTATTCAAATTCAAATTAGAACCGCATTTACACACGAATTACACTAATGATATATGGATATAATACAATAATAAAATATCAAAATAAACAATAATTATAAACATATGTCAAAAATATTAAAATGAAAGTTATAAATAAAATAAAATAGTGAAAATACTGAACATATGACTGAAATAACACATTCAAAATACATTCATCTATCAAAAAGATTTACAGTTTGCCAAATTGATGCCATTTCCGGTACTTGTTATTAATAGGGGGGGAGGGGTATGTCCTTCTAATATTTAATATGTATAGTTGTAGATTGTAAATTTTACTTACAGATTCAATAACAGCAGATGCCAGGCTTGGATGTAGATATTCATCATGCTCTTGTGGTTTTTCTGAAAGTGAAAATAAGTTAGTATTATTAAATCTGCATGTACTCCATTATGATCTTCGAATACTAACGAAGATTTGGTGTAATAAAAGTGGTTTTAATGTGCTATAATAGGCATGTTGGTTTACCGGAGGGTTGCAGGATTAGTCAGGTACCGGGTCTTCTGTAGGAGAGTAACTGGGAGACATGAACCTGAAGACTACACTTGACCCGAGTCTAGGTACTAACCATTAATTGTATTGTAGCCACATTAAGATAGAGATTTTCCGTTTGATATAAAACATACCTTCCACAATTTCAGGTGCTTTCTCTGGCCATTTGCCTGCCTTCACAAGACCAGTCAAGGAAGTGTAGTATGGATGCAGATCATCATCCTTGTTCAAGAACTTGAACTGCACATTGTCTCTCTGTTTTGCTTTTATTAAGATCTCCATCTGAGCCCCTTGAGTCGCGATAAATTTGGCTGTTTTTTCTATGATAGCATTTTGTTTCTGGCTGTCAGGCTGTAAAATTAATTTAACAGAGTTGTTAAATATCTTAATTTACTAAACTCAAAAATTAACTAAGAGTAACATTTGAAAGTAAGGATATGCATAGTGGAAGGGCATTTTTGCGAATGCCCACCTGGCTAGCGACCACCCTCAGGTAGAAAATCTGTCGCCAAGCACCTAACGGTGTGTTCCGACATCTGTCCTTGACTATCGCTAGTTTTATCCATATTAACTTATTAAGAACGCGGGTCCTAACCGGTTCCTAATAAGTTAGAATGTTTTCTAATAAGGGAATTCTCATCAATAATAATATGACAATGATCATGAAAGTATAAACCACTCGTCACTGCCACTAACTTAACAACTTGGTGAACATCCATACATCTATGTGTTGACTTGGCACAAGTATCATTACAGATATGAGATAGTATATACATACATAAAATCACGCCTCTTTCCCGTAGGGGTAGGCAGAGACCACGGATTTCCACTTACTAGGATCCTTACATATCTCTTTCGCTTCATCTACACTCATCAATCCTTTCATACAGATTCATTCAGATAGTATATGTTCATTACTATTAATAAATCTTGTCTTAATATCCTACTAGCTATATAAAAATAAAATTACATGTTACAAACATAACTTATTGTTTAAAAATATGTACTACATATTATTTAAAGAACAGGCATAAATTGTGTTAATTACAGTTTGCACTGTAGATCACCCACAATCAGTACAATATAAATCATGGTTTCATTTAATTTATATTTAATTTTTTAGGAATTCTTTATAAATATTATTCCACCTACATATGCAGTGGTAGAAATGGGAATGTATAGGGCATAATAGATATCACATCAGCCAGTTCTTAGCCATCACTCTCCTAATCCCCTTAGATTAAAAAAAAATTGTTTAACTATTCCCTCCAATGCAGCTATAGACTTATTGGTGTGAAATACCCATCAACATGATACTTCAGCCCCATTTACATAAAACTGTCAGTCATTGTAGTGCTTTATATATGTAATTTGATTTATTTACCACTGCTTTTATTACAAAAAATAACTTCTCAAAAACTATACATTTCGTAAACTACAATAAATTTAATAAAACTCACAAACACGGCATCATGTTGAAAGAGCGCCTTGAACGAATTTGTAGGCAGAAATGGCTCGTCCACTTCAGTAGGTTGAGCACTAGGTGTGGATTCCGCAGGCATGTCATAGTTGAACCCTACTTGTCCATAGCCAGCTGCATGAAGTCGTTTCAGCTCTTCCTCTGTGAAATATGGATATGTGATTATTTTCTTGTGAATTATTAATGTCCGGCTTCAAAAAGAATGCAGGTGACATTTTGTGTTTGTATTGTCATTACAGATTTTATATATCAATGGTGATAAATATTTAAGAATATATCAAGACATTTAAATGACTGACTGAGACAATATTTTGAACTGGAAAAATAATTGCCAACTAACTAAGATTGTTCTTGGCCAAAAATAAATTTATGAACTACTTGTTATCATCTAGGTGCAGTCAACTGTAACAATCAACTTTCGTACACAAATATATGTACCTTAAATTGGGACTCTACGACAGCCAACTGATGTGATTTACTTATAATATCCCTTTGACTGAGTGCTTACAAATAGACTTGCAAGTTGCAACATTTTGTAATCCACAGCAAACTTCTAAAATGGATAGAAGTCTTCCTATCACTCATAACTATTAAAGTTCAAGTGGGGGAGGCATTTTTAAGACCATGTGGGGTCCTTAGTGGGATACCCATGGATCTGAACTCTGCCTGATTCTGGTTATTTCTGACAGGTCTGAAAGATTGTGTGCAGTTTCAACTATCACTTTTTCAGATGATACCAATATTATGGGAAATCCACTGCTAGTTCACAGTATTATCCAGAAATACCTTGATAGCATTTATCAGTGGATCCAAGACTGGATAATAACATTAAACTAAACCAAATGCACAGTCCTACACATGAAAATCAATAATCGTAAGGCAAAATTTAATATTAATAATAACCCCAAAGAAGTTGTGGAGTGCCAAAAATACCTAGGAGTACATATTACATCAAATCTGAAACGGGAGGAGACACATCAAGGTATCGCAAAAAAAGCTAACTCAATCCTGTACAAAACAAGAAAAGCTTTTTTGCACATTGATAAAACTTTATTTTATTTTTGAAGGTATATAAAAGATATTACACAACCACAGCTAGAATATGTATTGCAGATTTGGGGTCCATATCCGCAGCAGTACTACTAAGTAAATCAAGGTAATCTCTAGGTAAAACGCAAGGCTTTGATTTAGATTTCATAGATGACCCTTCTTTTAATAATCAACATGTGTTTGTACATGTTCAAACCATTTTCTACTCTAGCTACCAAGAATCACCGCTTCTCATATGATTTTGAGAACTACCTTGGCAATGTGTATAATGACCCCTATCAAGGACCACCTTGCATCTTACCTCAGTAAGTGCCTTGCTATACAAATACAGCAAGACTTTTCAGTGGCTTTCCGTCATCTTAATAAATTACTTTGGTCTGGAAGGGTCATCTGGAAGGCTTTTAGATAGGATTGTAATATGGCAGGTGACCAATTGAAAAACTCCCAGAATAAACTTCCAGAAGAAGACGCTTCAGCCCTAACTGTACAAGAACCGACTCAACAAACATCTTACATGCAATAAGAAAACATAGGAAGCAGAGACTGCAGGACGCACAACACTATCAATTAGGATTTCAAAATAAACAATATAAGGATATTTATGTTTTCCTTTTTTTAGTTAACCCCTCGTGCGTCCAATCTGTCCACCTCCTATGACGAAATCGTCCAAACTGCTCACGTTTTTTTATCCCGCGACGCCCCGTAACGTTTTTTTGTAGTACTAAGTAGTTTTCCATTACCTAAACATGTCACCCTAACATCCCCATACCCCAATATATTACCTATACCATACAAAAAATAACATTTTCATACATTTAGTTTGAGTGGATCAAACAGCGAATAAAAATATATTTTTCCAGATTTTGAGGTATTTTGTTTTTTAATCGAGTTTATTTGTGGCAGTCTCCAATCAACATATAAACTTCTTGGTACCAATGCAATCCTCATCATATTCTCTTTACGGGAAAAGAAATGAAAATAGACCTTTTCATGGAAAATTTTACAGGAAAATGGGTTTGAACAGACGACGAAAATGGCGGGAAACGGCATTTTTTATATATTTTTTTAATTTTTTTTTTCCGAAACTATTCCACCTACAACTTTGTTTTTTTTTTTAAAGTGTGTATTTATTATGGTTCTTTACCCATGAATAATACCACATTGTAAGGATAAATATTTAATAAGTAGTAACGAGATTAAAACAACGCGATTTTTTTTAAAGAATTTTGGCGGGAAAACTGTACATAAGCGCATTTTATTTTTTTTCTCAAAAAGTATATCACCTACAAATTTGGTTTTTCTTTTGATATGATTATTTAGATGTAATCTATACACCTGAATTATTTCAGATGTTTAGGTTTATAGGTTTAAAAGTAGTTACGAGATTATTTATAACGTAAATTTCGATCGGTGAGTGTTTGCGCGGCAAAATGCATCGAGTGAAAGTTATTTTTTTTCATTTCATGATTTGAGTAACTTCTCGTTACCATAGAGTAATGCGGTTTTTTTTGTTGTATAGCCAATGATAGTAGCTTACTAACAACGTTTGAATAATAACGATCGGATAAATACAAGCTTCACACTAAACCTTTTTTTTAGACCACCGGAATTCCGGCCGGAACAAAAACGGGGGTCAAATAAAAAAATATATAAAAAAAAAAGTTATCAATCCTTATCCTTTTAATTTCTTTTAACATCGTTATTGACTTGTTGCCTATACAAATGCAAAATTACAGCTTTCTAGGTTAATTACTTTAGAAGTAGTGACGAGATTATTTTTAAATGACATAAATATAATAAATATTTTGGCGCCAAAATGTAATTTGAGCTGGTTTCAGATTTCATATCAATTTTAAACATACTTTCTGTTATATCAGAATATTGTGGATTTTTTCTCGTAGAGCCAAGGATCCATCCTCACTAAAACCGTTTGAATTATGAAAATCGAACTTACCCAGATTTTATGGTGAATATGTAATCACGACTATGACCGCTCACCGGCAGGCCGGTTGGGACACACAGGGTAAATCCGGCAGGCCGGAGAATACATTTCCGAGGTTAAGTTTTCATCCATAACAATATGATTTCTCTTTTAGACATTTTTGTTCATCCAAAATTATAATACCTTTGTACATTAACTCTTCATCTTCATCAGTATGCAGCGCCCGATATCTCTCCTCATCGCATAATTGTTCCACCTCATGCTCTGACTTGGTGAGTTCCACCCTCCAATCATAGCCACCAGGAGGAGCTTCGAATCTGGTGAGGTCGTGAAGAGCCCCTCTTGCATCATACCTGTCCAGATATAAATTTGTCTCAAAATGTGTGTATGTTCATAGTTGGACCTGTTTCAAAGAGAAATCGATCTGGTTTCTGGTGACTATCTTTCCTTTTTCTAATTGGGAGCAATAAGGTGCGTAGATTTATCACCGATGATTATCATAGGATGTCAGTGTAACAGCATAATAGTTAGTGTCCGATTTTTTATTTTTGCATCCCAACGATCTAATTATTACTTTAACAGAGTAGGTACATGTAGTAGTACCTACATAGAACATAAATAATGCTTATAGCATTATACCCACAATTGAACTAAACTGAATTGTAGGTACAGCTGACATTATAGCACACAAATTCTTAAAATTATCAAGTTATACTCAATTATACCGTTGCAGGTTATACATACCACCGTAGCGTGTCACCATAACTTATCGCGATGCCACAAGCGTCCACCGCGTCGCCCGCAGGTGCTCCTCCAGAACTTCAATATATCCTCTGCGAAAATCTTAATAATCTTCGAAAAATTATAACTTTCTGACATTTACTATAGGTTTGGTACTCTTTGGCGCCACAATAACAGTCTTATAGTAAAAAACGGATCGAACCTGTCGATTTTCAACGTTTCATCCCCCATCCATGGTATGAGGTGTTTTCCTTGGTCAATGTGCAGGGCCTTATCATCGTCCCTGAACAATTTGCACGAGTAGCCGAACACGAAAAGCTCTTCTTTCTTCTCTTTAAAATCACTTTTTCGCAGTATACCGGTTTCACTGTTTGCAGTCCATTTTGTCGACATTTTGCATTTTCCGTGAAAAAATAAATCTTAATTTAACAATATTCCAACAAATCGAAATCTTCCACAAGCACACCACAGACCATAGAGAAAAGCAAAGAGAATGTAAGAAAAGTTCAAAAAGTTATGTCCACAGACTAACGAGGATGTAATACAGACAAAATACATACATACACATTCCGGCCGTTACACTTCATGCCACTATCGTTACGTTATTTTCGATATGTTTGTCCACATTTTGCGTTTCTTTTGTCAATGGTTGTGATCACTGTTATCGTTTGTAACTGTCTGTTTCACATCTAATCTTAATTTTGAACCATCATGGTACCGACTTCAACAAGTTTTCTGTTCCTCACGGAGACGCAGATCAAATGTCCAGCTGACGCTGCATACCTTGCCTACCCGGGCTACGTTCTTAAACATAGCTTTAGGGCCAGAGCAGGAGTTTGTATGTATGTTCGCGATGACATTTGTTATCGACGTCTCCGTAACCTTGAAGACCCCAAATTTTCCATCATGTGGGTTCTGGTGGACAACGGCATGGAGAAGATACTTTATGCTAGTGTCTACCGTTCGCACAGCGGAGATGAGGAGACAACAAGGCTCACAAACTACCTCAGTGAGGCAGCTGACGTGGCCCAACAGAGGTATCCTTCTGCTCAATTAGTGCTTCTGGGGGATTTCAACGCCCACCATCAAGACTGGCTATACCCATACCAGAGCACAGACCACGCTGGTCGAGAGATGCGTAAGCTTGCCTTGACGCTAGACCTCACTCAGCTGGTCCAAGGAGCTACAAGGATACCAGATGTTGATGGCCACACAGCCAACTGCTTGGACATTCTGCTGACAACAGATCCAGACCGCTACTCGGTGTCGGTTTCATCACCCTTGGGTAGCTCCGACAACTGTCTGGTGAAGTCTGTATCAGTCTACTCACCGCCCGAACCCAGCCCAAAAGGCACCCGGCGGGTGTGGCGATACAAGTCAGCAGATTGGGATGAGATGCGTAATTTTTTCTCGTCTTATCCTTGGTGGAGGGTTTGTTTTTCTTCGAGCGATTCCTCAGCTTGCGTGGATGCTGTGACAGAAGTGTTACGTCAGGGTATGGAATATTTCATTCCATTTTCTGACATCCCGCTGTCCAGAAAAGCTCGACCATGGTTTAATGCCAAATGTGGAGATGCAGAAGCGTCAAAACATGAGGCCTACTTAGCTTGGGCATCCGCTCGAACCCACAAATCTAGAGATGTACGTGAGAAGAAGAAAGCATTTAACCTTGCCGCCAAGTCCTGCAAAAAGGCTCTCAAGAAGGCTTGCTTCGACCACATACGCCGAACAGGGAACAAACTTGCTTCTTACCCTTCGGGTAGTAAAGCGTTCTGGTCCCTGGCGAGGTCGATCGAAGAGAACTTCTGCCGTCCCTCACTGCCTCCACTGCTGAAACCCGACGGCTCACTAGCGCATACTGCTGAAGAGAAAGCAAATTTATTTGCCACTCTGTTTGCAGAGTCTTCACGTCTAGATGCTGATAATGCTGTACCTTCTAGTCTGCCAAATTGCGGGACGTTAATGTCAGAAATCCGCATTCGGCAGTCTGAATTACGCAAAGCGTTGCGCAATCTAGACGTGAACAAAGCTAGTGGTCCAGACGGTATACCAGCTGTAGTCTAGAGGATGTGTGCGCCAGAGTTGACTCCTGTATTGACTCGCCTCTTTCGCTTGTCTATGACGACTGGCCAAGTGCCGAAGTCCTGGAAGCTTGCAAACGTGCAGCCCGTGCCCAAAAAAGGTAGTCGCGCAGACCCTGCCAATTACAGGCCTATTTCAGTCACTCCCATACTATGTAAGACGTTGGAACGTGTACTGAACCACAGGCTCCAAGCATACCTAGAAGTGGATAATCTCCTCAGTGACCGACAATACGGATTTCGCTGAAACCGGTCTACTGGAGATCTTCTAGCGTATGCCACTCACACCTGGAGCTCAGCCATCGAGAACCACGGAGAGGCACTTGCTGTCTCTCTCGATATCTCGAAGGTATCGACAGGGTCTGGCACGATAGCCTCATTAGCAAGCTTCCTTCATACGGCCTTCCCACTGGTTTGTGCGTTTGGATTTCAGATTTCTTGAGGGATCGGTCGATTCGAGTGGTCATCGATGGCTGTTCTTCCGCCTAATTGGCTATAAATGCTGGAGTCCCTCAAGGATCAGTACTCTCTGACCTTTGACTCTCACACTTTTTCTGCTGCATATTAATGACCTACTGAAACCCGGTATTTTTGGGTACGCAGATGACAGCACCGTTGTGGAGAGTTACACATCTAACGCACGAACCAGTGCATTACAAATCCAGTCGCATAGGGAAGCGATGGTTCAGCGCTTGAACTTTTCTTTGCAGGCAGTCTCCGATTGGGGCGATGCCAATCTAGTTAAGTTCAATGCTGCAAAAACCCAGGCGTGTCTTTTCTCCGCCAAACGGAGCCCTTTTCACCTGGCTCCTACTTTCAGGGATGTGTCCGTGCCGATAAGTAACCACCTTGAGCTTCTTGGCATCTTATTAACACCGACTCTCAATTTCGGCTCCTATATTGAGTCCAAAGCCCAGTTTGCCTCAAAAAAGCTTGGTGTTTTGGCTAAGGTGAGACAATACTTCACACCGGGACAGTTGCTTAATCTTTATCAAGCCCAAGTCCGGTCGTGTATGGAGTACTGTTCTCACCTTTGGGATGGTTGCCGAATACCCGCTGGAGACACTGGAAGCTATTGAAAGGAGAGCCAAGAGACTCATTAACGACGACCACCTAGTACGCAAGAGACTCCAGAGTCTCGAGCATCGCCGCAAAGTCGCTTCTTTATCGGTTTTTTATCGGATACATTTCGGTGAGTGTGCAATGGAACTTCACAAGATGATTCCGCCATGCCCATTCTTCAATCGGACTTCCAGGGATACTCAGAAGCGCCACCGCTTTATGGTGGATATTCCATTTACCCGAACGAAGCGATTTACTTCTTCGTTTATCATACGAACCGCCAGGGAATGGAACACCCTGCCTGAGTCTGTGTTTCCGTTTAAGTACGATGTAGGGGTCTTCAAAACGCGAGTGAATAGGTATCTTCTGGGTAAGCGCGCTCCATCATCGATCGCATCATCACTTAACATCAGGTGAGATAGTGGTCATGTGCTGCCCAGTTCAGTATATAAAAAAAAGGTTTTTCACAAATTTGAGTGTTGAAGTCGGTTTAATTTTTTGATATATTTTTTATTTTTTTTTGGAGACTATATATACTTACTCGTATTTATTAGATTATTGCTTACAATATTAAGTACCTAACGCTTTAAAGAGAAAAAAGTAGCGAACAAAAGCTATATGGGTATTAGTTGGTACAGTTACGAAGTTAGGGTAGGGTGCGGTGGGCGACCACCCAGGGTGCCACATATGAAAGTGGCGCCGCAGGCTCCCCATAATATCCGCTCGCTCGTTGAAAGGGTGTTTCTTACTTTTCTAAGTCTAGCAACAAAATCGCTGAGGTGGGAACACTAGGGTGGAACGCAGTGTTCAAACAGAGCACTCCTGTTCCTCTTACCTGGAATCCTCGACCACAAACATAACACAATGTCTATGTGTTTTCAACGTTTAATTAAGGAGAATCTCCCGCCAATATTTTGCTCCAATTATTAGACAAAGACACGTTTTTTTTCTTTATGGTCGGAATCAAAACCTGGTTTGGTGTTTTCCGTGGTTTGCAGAACGCATTTACGTTACATAATTACCCCCCGCGTGGACATTAGAGCGGGGCACTAGCATTTTAACCCAATGAAATGTAGGTACAGTGTTTCTGAAACAAAGTGTTGTGTATGTAATAAATACTTCGCTCACATTTATAAATGATTAGAGTATCTACACATTATTTTTAGCACCCAGCGTAATATTATTTGACTTGGGGTTAAAATGTTTAAGCAGCAGAGAGATGTGCAAGGTAATTTACATATATATAGAACAAAACCCTTTTCAGGGCCACTCAAAAGGCCCTCCTCAGGGCAACTACAAAGTTCCTTCTGAGGACTTCCCAGAGGTCCTAATAGATGATAAGGGTGCTGTGTTGGATGTAGAATCTACTGCCTCTCATACAAAAATGTCGGAGTCCTATAGGGGTCGCAAAAGGGACTGGTTGGATGGATCTTTGATATTTAACCTCGATTCAGAGACAAAACCTGGCCAACCGGCCAATGTAAGTATCGCCAGACGTGGCAGGCCACAAGCAGAGCTTGACAACGCAACTATGGAGCCTCGAGTGCTGTAGTGGGAGACTCTGGAGGACTCTTTCTACCGAATCTTAAAGAAATGAGCGTCTTAAAGAAGTCGTCTTACAAAAAAGGAACGAAAGGCGAATTCCTGTTTAATGCTTTCTTGTTAATTGTCACAACAACGGGTTGAGAAATCTGCGCGGTAAGTTTGGCCTGCTGGACACCTGCGTTACCGGGTACAGGGGTACAGCACTTTCCAGGAGGACGAGGTTCTTAGCACCTATACCACGAGGAGGTTCTCTGCACTTTAGGTTCAACAAAAGTAGATAGTTCTTATCCTAGGCTAAGCTCGTTTACCACTATCGACCACGTAATCTCTTACCATCAGGTGAGATATTGGTCAAAGGCTATAAAAAACACTTAAAGGAAATAAGCGTGTCATTATGTTTGTAGATGTTGTTAAGAATACTGTGATGGCTCCGAAAGGTTTCATGACAACTCACAATGTGTTTTAAATATTTGAACCTGATGTCAAATGTTCCGATAACGCTCATAAAATTGTTATTTCCGCTCTCCAAATACACCGTCTTATTGTGTTGGTACAAATTAATAGTAAATAAATAAGTTATTTGCCAGAAAAGTATTAAAAGTGTTATACATTATTTTTCAATAAGAACATTGCTTACACAAAATGAATCACAACACTAACTTACTATTATTTTGATGCGGGTCCCAAACTAGGCAAAGCCTACCATAATCTATGCAAGATCTTCGTTCGGAAAAATACAGGTTCCCCTTTGATCAATATAAAAACGGAATCGGATTTAAAGAAACTATAAAACATTCAATACTTACAAGTATTTTTTTAGTGTTGTCTCTTGATTATGTGTTTATTGTGCTCAAAAACATCTGCCACCAAATGTTTTTAACCCCAGACTCGTGTACCGGTTTGTACTTCAAGTTTTATGCAGTCACCGTGCGCCCGCCTATTGTTCTCTTATTGCTGCGGCAGCCACCTGACAGTCAGCTGACAACTTGCTACCGCTTCTTTTGTTCCGATAATGGTTTTGTTGCGAATGCGCTATGTTCATTCATGACAAAATTATTATCTATTTTGTGGTTTAAGTTTTATGCAGTCACCATGTGCCCGCCTATTGTTCTCTTGACGCTACAGCAGCTACTTGTTAATCAGCTGACAATTTGCTACCGCTTCCTTTGTTTCGATAATATTTTTATCGCCACTGCGCTATATTCATTCATGACAAAGTTATTTGCCATTTTAAGCTTCCTGCCAATTCTCTTCCTACTTTCTCTGCCTTCACAAAGATTAATAAAATTAATTGTTAATAATGATGCCAATTAACATATATTACCAGAATGTCCGCGGCTTACGCACAAAAACTTCTTTATTTTATAGGAATATGAATCTTGCCTTATACGATATTATTTGCCTTACAGAAACGTGGCTTAATGATAGTATAAGCAGTACTGAGTTGTTTGACGATAGGTTTATTGTTATGAGGCAAGACCGTAATTACGAAAAGACTAATCAGTCGCGGGGAGGCGGAGTTTTGGTAGCTGTACGTCGTGAGCTAGCGGTGGAATGCCATCCGGAGTGGTCATCATCAGCCGAGGATATATGGGTTACATTAACAATGCATACCCGTAAGCCTCGTACTAGTTACAAAATGCATATTTGTGTCGCTTACATTTGTGATCAAAACGAAGGTTGTAATATGAATTTACAGCGTTCTAACTTTATACATAACCTAACTGACGTCGTTCTGAATAACGCAGCTGACAAGGTGTTAGTGTTAGGGGATTTTAACTTACCGTATATAATGTGGACTATGAGCGATGATGGCATCTCACTCACTCCAAGCAATATTCAAGGTCTGGATCAAATTGATATATTTGACAACTTAAATACGTGTAATCTACTTCAATATAACTCATTTACTAATATCAATGACCGGGTGCTGGATTTAATATTTTCTAATCATGATATTACGGTAAAGTGTTGTGATTCGCCCTTAGTTAGTGAAGATCCTCACCACAAATCGCTAGTAGTCACGGCTGATTTTGTCCAACTTCATACAATCAAGCCGTTGTCTTACACCAAATTTATGTACCATACTGCCAATTTTCACTCAATTTGCGCAGAACTTGATAGTCGTAACTGGTTCGCTGAATTAAACGATGGAAGTGTCGAGGATGCGGTTTCTTTATTCTATACTACTCTTTACAATTTACGTAATAAATACATTATATCAAAAACAGTTACTCCCTCTCGTAAATACCCTCTTTGGTATAAGCGACCTCTAATTAAATTACTAAAAGAAAAACATAAATATCACACAAAATTTAAAATCTACGGTAACACTTCCGACCATAACTCGTACTTAATTTTGAAAGAGCGTGCTCGCGTTATGGAAAGTGAAATGTTCAACACTTATATCAATAACATTGAAAATTGTATAAAAGATAACCCACGCGCGTTCTGGTCATACGTGAAAAGTAAAAACCAATCCAGTACTTATCCCTCGGTGCTTCAGTACGGTAACCGCTCGTCTGACCAGGGCGATGAAATATGTAATATGTTCGGTGAATATTTTCATTCTACCTTTCTAAGCGATGACATGCAGCCTGAACCCGAATTTGAGACTATTTCTCCTCGCTTATGCACATCGTCTGCCGATATTGGTAATATAGATGTATCAGATGGTTATGTGCATAAGTTGTTAAAATCACTTGACCTCAATAAATCAGCAGGACCTGACAACATCCCCGCAATATTTATAGTCAACTGTGCCAGTAGCTTAGCCTTACCTATTTCCATTTTGTATAGGCGTTCTTTGAATGAAGGAATAGTACCTAAAGTCTGGAAAACCGCCTACATAACGCCAATACATAAAAAAGGACCCAAAAATAAAGTTGAGAATTATAGGCCTATTTCTAAATTATGTTTATTCGCTAAGGTTTTAGAAAAACTCGTTTATGCCCAACTCTATCCCTCACTTAAACATAGTATTGACCCTAACCAGCACGGGTTCTTAAAGGGTAGGTCTACCACGTCCAATCTACTGTTATGTAGTGAGTTCTTGTCCCGTTATATGTCTGAGCCTTCTCAAGTAGATGTAATCTACACGGACTATAGTAAATGTTTCGATCGTATAGACCATTTAATTCTTTTAGAGAAACTTCTGAAAATAGGCATAAGAGGCAACTTATTCAGATGGTTCTCTTCCTATGTTCGTAACCGATGTCAGACTATTGTATTGGGTGGGTTTTCCTCTTCTCCAATGAGGATACCTTCCGGTGTACCGCAGGGATCCCTACTTGGTCCTTTACTCTTTACAATTTTTGTAAATGACATTTCCTCGTGTTTTACTCACTCTAAAATTTTACTTTATGCAGATGACATGAAAATCCTTCATCCCATAAAAAGTATTGACGATGCAATTCACCTTCAGACTGATCTTATCCGTTTCGAAAACTATTGTACACTCAACAAACTACATCTTAATGTCACTAAATGTTATGTCTGCTCATTTACCCGTAAATCTGACACTTTAAAGTTTGATTACTCAATACAAAACATACCTTTGTCTAGAGTGAATAGGATAAAAGACTTAGGCGTGACCTTTGACAGTAAGCTTTTATTTGATGAACACATTCATACTATAGTAAATAAAGCCTCAAAAGCATTAGGTTTTGTTCTTAGGATGTCTTCTGAGTTTTCCAATATAAAAACAATAAAAATCTTATACTGTGCCTATGTTAGAAGTCACCTTGAGTATTGTTCTCAAGTATGGAACCCATGTTACGATATTTATATATCGCGCTTGGAAAAAATTCAGTCTAGATTTCTACGTTATTTACAATTTCGTGCAAAGATCTATTTACCTGACTATAACTCGAGATGCCGCAAATTTCATTTCCTGCCTCTCCAGGAACGGAGAGATATAGCTGACCTTTCATATCTTTTTGGCATAGCAAATAGCTCAGTGGACTGCTCGGAGCTGCTGCATCAACTTGGACTGCGCACTAATATTAGAAAAAGGAATCCAAAACTTCTTGAAACACCGCATTCTAAAACTAATTACAGACAGAACACATTTTTGATTCGGGCGTGCAGATGTTTTAACAACCTTGCTAGCGAACTTGACATAGATATATTCTTCACTTGCTCTGCTAAACTAAAAAGTACCCTATGTAATAAGTTTTTTGTAGGTTAACTTAGCGTCTTATCTCTATTATAATGTAATAGCATTAACAATTACATAAGTCTGTAATGACCAGCACACTGGGCATGCTCCTAATTGTCAGGTAGCTGGATCATCATTTGGACTACCTGTAGGCCTGCAATGGCCTTTAGTTTGCTTAAACGCTTGCTTTATAGTACCTATAGTGTTATACAAAGTTTGTAGTGTTTCGTCTTTATTATTTGTTTTTCTTTTGTCACTGATGATTAATTTTGTTTATTTTTTTAACTATTATATATACTCGTATTATATATTTTTATTACAAAAAGGAAAAAAACTATGTGAACATTCACTTACAGGTATGTTTTTAATGTTGTCTCTTCATGATGTGTTTATTGTGCTCAAAAACATCTGCCACCAAATGTTGTTCACCCCTTACTCGCATACCGGTTTGCACTTCAAGTTTTATGCAGTCACCGTGCGGCGTGCGCCCGCCCGCATTGTTCTCTTATCGCTGCAGCAGCTACCTGTCATACGATTTGCTATCGCTTCCTCTGTTTCGATAATAGTTTAATTGCCATATCCATCAATGACAAAATTATTTGCTATTTTGGGCAATTGCAGACAGAACACATTTTTAATTCGGGTGTGCAGATGTTTTAAACTTGTAATATTCCTTAATATTTTATTATGTATTTAGTAGTCGTTCATTAACTTTGATCTTTTTTAAAACTAGTTGCTATAAGTGGAAATTTTTAATTAGCCTTCAGAAAATTATTTGTTATGTTTGTTATTCCTAGATAGCTGTTAATTTCCCTAAGATTGTTAAATAAAATAAAAATAATAAAATAATATATGCCCATTTTATTATCTTGGTTACCCATTTGGGGTGACAAGGCGCACCGGTGATATAAATGAGACTTTGGCTAGTATGGCCATAAGTTGTGCTATGATCCATACATGAGTTTCACAGTTATAACAAGACCCTATAAATCAAGATTTGCCAAAAGAGATATGGCGCACAGTAACAATAAAAGGATGTAATTTTTTTTTCTTATTGTGACGGAACAAGCTCGAGGCCCACCTGATGTTAAGCGGACTAACCTCTGTCTATAAAAGATTTACTTTCGTCACAATTCACGAATTGCACTGCGCCCGTCACCTTGAGACATAGCTGTTAAGACTCATGTGCCTCTAATTTCACTGGTTCTCAAGGACAGCTGCCGGAACACACCGTTAGGTGCTTGGTGACAGATTTTCTACTTGAGGATGGTCGCTAGCCAGGCGGGCATTCCCAAAATGTCCTTCCACCATGCAGTGACGCTGAAGCCCGCGGTGGGATTCAAACCATGGACCTGCTGCGCGGCAGTCCATAGCCAATGCCACTGAGCTATCACTGCTTCCAATTTGAAGCAACTTACTTGTAAATAGTAACTTATTTTCAGACTATAACAATGTGGGAATTCAAATCACGTTTCCTAAACAAAAAAAAAGTAAAAATCGTTTTTACTAGTAGCGTGTGATGACTGATGAAGTGCTAGGGTGTGTGTGATGACGATGTATCAAAACCTGTACGTGTAAGAAGCTATCTGTGTATGATATATATCATCAGTTTGCCAGTGGGTACCCAAATTTATAAAGATATAAAGAAGTTCTATTAGTCCTTTTGTAATATTTTTTACAGGTATGTCTAAGGTTCACTTGACATATTTATACTACCTAAATATATTAAATTATTACGTACGTAATAATTAATGAAACTTTAATAATCATAATATATTAACACCTAATACGTTTGCACTTGTCATAAGAACAAAGATTGTAAAAGCTGCATTGACATGTATTCTTTTAGTGGGTAGAAGGGATTGTTTTTAAAAAAGTTCTTAAGTTTTAGTTGAACAAACTATATTTAAGGTGTTCAAGCTTTTTGGTATCTACTATATTATACATCAGTATTTTCAAATAACAACCTTGTTTTTGTATTTTAGCTAATCTGATTTTTGTTACAAACCGAATTAAATTCTGTTTTATAATTCGCTTTTCATTGTTACGCAGATTGTAAGGTAAAACTTTTTACTGTTTTTCTGGCACATCAATCATCAATGGCAATCCTCATGAATTTCTTAAAAACAATGATAGATGTAAAGGGAAACAACTGTGATAATTTAGTCTTTCTTAAAGTGCTCCCTTACGGGGCTACGCTTTTTCAGCCCATTAATTGTTCTTATTCAACGCTTTTGACGTTTGAGAACTCTTGTTACCTATATAGCATTGCCCCAAACAGTAATGGTATATCATATTTTTGAATGTATTTATGCATAGACGGATATTAGCGATTTCTTTTCTTAAAGAAAGAAAAGTCTTTTCTTAAGTTTAAAGAGAGCGTAGGTAATTACCGTTCGCCATATTCTTGCAAATTTTATCAAAATGTGCTTTGTAACTAATTGTGTTGTCTATTTTGAATCCTAAAAATATGCCTATATTGTTCAGAAGTCTTATTACCATTAACGCCTAGCCGCGATTGATAATGCATTTTGCATTATTATTTGTTAACCGAAACCAGTTTTGCTGACATTGGTCTCAGAACCTAGTTTTTAATTCATTTTTAGTTATATAATAATTTTTCGGCTCCAAGTGAGTGCAACCGGTAAACAAATGGTTTCACTTGAATTTATAATAATTTTGACCACATTTTGCGTATAGGGATCCACATTTAATATGAACCATAGACATAAGATGTGATTAAAATTATCGAAAATAGCGAATTTTGCGTCAAGTGGTATATGCCTTAATATTGTAGCAGCGTGTACTACAGGTATGTATTTCTCGCTTAAATACCATAAATTATTATGTTTGTTTTTATGCTCCTTGTTGATACTGAAATTGGACATAGCTAAAACGAAAAGAGGAAAAAAATAGCAATGGCAACTGGATATTATGCGGTTAAATACAACATACATACATTATACGGATGCACTTAATAATGGTAACATTCCTGATTTTCCTGTGTTATGTACGTTTCAAATCAAAAGGCATATGGCGGACGTTTTATATATTTTTGCATCGAAAACTGATAAATTCTTTTAGTTATGAAAATCTTGTGACCGCTAGAGCGTATTCGTTAAAATTAGATGATAACAGTTAGTTTTTAATGTGTAAATAAGTTTATTATATCTAGAGTCTTTTTAAAATATATGATAGTATTTTCGTGCGTGGACGTTTTGATCCGTATTGTTGAAAAACGAAAAGTCTGTGATATAAACAATACTTAGATATTATAGTAATTTCCTGAACACGTTTGTAAATATTGTATAGTATTAGAATTTTAGTAGAGATATATTGAGAGAAGACTGAGTAACCAAGTGCAAGATCTCCAAGCTATGTCAGCTGTGAGCCTATTGTCTTCTGTGAGAGAGAAATCTACGAACCAAAGCCAAAAGGATGGCTCGCATCATGAAGGTAAGTACTCTAACTATACATATGACAATTTTATTATACCCCTACGTCTTAGACCTTGCAGACTATTACAGCAATTTGGTAAATCATTCTCGATTAGTCTAAATCCCTGAATACTGGTCCCAATTACTGATGCAAAATCCTATAAGATTCTTATTTAGGTTCTTGTCAGGCTGGATATATTACAAAGACCCATGTTACTTCATTTAGTAGGTCACATAACTTGAATCAAAACAAAGCCTTCATACCTGTACTGTGTCCTAATTTCAGTGTAGAAATATAATATTGTGTTAATTTTTTGCTGGTTGGCTGATCTACTACTGCTTATATTTACTGCATATATCGAATGGCACTATGTTAATATTTTTATAATAATGAAATACATAAACAGTATATAGATTTTTAAATGTGTTGTAATTTTTTGGAACTGAACTACTTTTTGATATGAAATTGAGTGCTAACTCAAACAGTTGACCTGGCCTTATTGTCTGATTTGAATGGTAATGAAAATTATCTGCATTTGGAAATTCAAACACCTTAATGTGTATAATTCTCAAAGGAAGATGGCAAAATTATGTTGAAATTAGTTCATCTCCATTACCGTTTTGTAAGACTGGAAGGCCCCTGCTTGATATTATATAGCTGTTGCTTTACCATCTAGAACACAAAGGATCTGAAGTTAAAGTTATTGCATTATTGTATGGTCATTAAATATCGAGATATTTATGACAAAAATCAGATGAGTTAATACTTATTAGATATGCAAAGAAAATTATTGTGCGGCTGTGCACAATTTCTTTGGTAGTCCATAGGAAGGATGTTTCAAAAGAAGCTCCCACTCCCGCTCAAAGGCCTTCACTATGTTCAAACTAGTTGCCAAAGCTTCATCCTTGAGCACCAACACCTCTGCCCATAGATGTGTAAGGTATAATAAATCACCAGCTGATCAACCACTGTAAAATCATACTGACAAATCCTATTCCGAATAGTCACCTTATTTGGATCAGGTGCACCAAAACCATCTTCCATATGTTTAGGACAACAATCATGTGTAGGACAGCCAGAAAAGACACCAACGCTAACTCTGGAGTACTATTAGAAGGATGCCAACAGGCCCACTAGATATATGGATATCCAAGGAGAACAGTGCTTTACATACCACACATTGGAAGAAAATTATGTCTGGCATTACACCTTACCAAGTTTGCTGGTACAATCCCTTGGTCATTCAGTTATTCAAGTTGGATGTAAAGAGAGAGCCCAGAAGACCGGCTTTATCTTTTGCAGTGTATGCTAGTGTATGAACATCTGTGTGTAGGGGTGGTAGAGGTGACTGAAAAAATCTCTTGGACAGTTCTCGCAAGAAGCAAGAATTAATGTGTTAAATTGGGCTAATTTCTCACCAATTCTGCCAACACTCTCTGATTTTTTGAAAAACCTAGTGGTGAAGTCACTCATCCTTTTGGAGTGCACTGGTATTTACGTCTTTCATGATAGTGCATCGCCCTAAGCTTGGCGCTGGTGCTCTCGCCTGAGTGATCAAACCACGGCTGGGACCTGGCACTGCAGAATATGGAATAAAGAGTTCCATACCTTGCAGCACCGCATCAGCAACAGAATCGGCAGTGATATTCAAATCATCCAGCAAAACACAGATTTGCCTTTATGAGTAGCATACATAAAAGGCCACATTTGCATCATAATAGGTTAGGTCCCAATCTGCAAACCTGGAGTGCTACTAAAATATTTTTTAAATATTTTCTTTGACTTCCAATAGTGTATTCTCATTGTCGAGCAAGCAATATTACATACTAACTTATTGTAGGTCTTAATAAAATGCATTGTCTTTTTTTTTCAATTTATAGGTAACTCACATAGTGGTTGTGCTTGTGATATAGTTACCTACTTACTTCTTGCTTGGTGGAATTACAATATGGGACAATAATCTGGGGGCTAAGTCTACTAATTACATGTTCATATTCAGCATAAATTCATTCAAGATTCATACAAGACAGAATCACGAGTCTGCTGATCCCTTACGAATATATGAATCTAGGCTGGTTTGACGATATTGCCAACAAAAAATAAAAAGAGAAAGTTACATAATTTTTTTTTATGCCTGATCGGTTAGCCTTTGACCACTATCTCACCTGATGGTAAGTGATGATGTGGTCGAAGATGTTGTTCAGGCTAACCTAGAAATTCAGAAAACAATTTCGTTATTATTTATTATTATTTCGTTTCGTTATTATTTATTATTATTTCGTTTCGTTTTCATATGAAATCGAGATTGAATCAATATCGACTCAATATGAACGATATGAAGTTGGAAGACTACCATAACTGCCAAATCGACCAGGCCGAGTCCATTATAGATTCATATTGATTAGCAGACTTGAGGCCCAGGTGTCTATAACTAGCTAGTCTACCTAATGGGGATTATTTTGTTGCTATACTGAAACTAATGATAGTTTCAGTATAGCAACAAAATAATCCCCATGGGGTGCCAGTCTAGAATGTCACCCACCCATTGCTACCTGTGGGTGTCGTAAGAGGCGACTGAAGGTGGGCAGCAGCACCTTCTGAGGAACTGATCTTAAACTGCGATCTCCAAGACGCCTGCCAAGCATGGGCATTATGGCAATACCCCCTTTATTGGGGGCTGTGTTCAGCAGTGGACAATCCAGCTGATACAGTATACAGTATCAAAATAAAAAATAGGCATGCCGAAACTTCTGCTAGGCATTGTAATTGTGGTTTTATTTAATTAGCCACTTCTGAATTTATGCCAGCCCAACAACACTCGAAGATTGGGCTTGACTAGGTATAAAAAAGTACTGGCTAATGTTCGGATTTTTTTTTCTAAGCCTACTGTATGAAATACGCTGTAATTGTAACACAACTGAACTTCAAATTGAACCAATATGATTTAACATTAATTTAACTATACCACTGTACATACATTTACTATTTTTATAATTTGAAAACATACATTATGTACACGTGGAGGCTTGTTAATGGCTTTTCTAAATTAAGTTATTAAACCTTTTTTGTAATGATAGCTGTAAGCCCCCCAAATAAATGTAAAATAAAATAAAAAATTGAAATAAAAATAAAAGATACAAGTAGTCATTATTACCATATGTATTACCAAAATTATACAGAAAAAGTATACATTGTTTGAAGTGGATTACATAGTAGAACAGATTTTCAGTGAACCCCAAACTAAGCACGAGGCTTGTGTCTTGTTGCTCGAGGGTGATTTTATCTATACAGAAAATTTTGTAACAAATTGCTGGTTAAACTAGCCAATTTCTTATAAAAGGTAATATAATACTAGAAGACTTACAAAGTAGACTATGTACAAAATACTATTTGAAAATATATACACAAATGTAATGGCTGTAAAAATTTGGACTGAATACAATTTGGCCTCACAGTGTTGTAAGAGGTGGCCAGATATGATAAAAAAAATTATCTGCATGTTTAGAAGCAGGAATGGACTAGTGGTTACGGACTGGTGTGTGGACTGTCCATGGTTCAATTCCCATTGCAGCTTTGGTCTTCATAGTGTGGTGGTAAGAGATGTTGCGAATACCTGCCTGGCTACCTACCAACATCAAGTAGAAAATTTGACGCAAAACCTAAATGTTTTCTGGCAAATGTCATCGAGAGCAAATAATTGTAGATAAAGCTTGTTGGCACCTTAGACCACATCATTTGGACATAACTTAATAAGCTGGCATCGTCAGGACCAATACATCCTAGTTCTGAATGAAATTCTATTGTTATCATTATCACCGATGCCAATGGGTTAAGTCAATCCCAAGGAAAAAAAAATGTATAGATATATTGTACAATGTGTGAAGAATTCTCTGGCTACCCCCATAATTATGATTAAAATCTTAATTATTCTTCTGACCCTTGTAAGAAGATTTTTTTATTCTTGGTAGCCTTGACCACCATCTCATCTGATTGTACGTGATGATGTGGTCAGCGATGTTATTCAGGCTAACCTAGAATTACTGGCTCTCAAAGACAGCTGCCGGAACACACCATTAGATGCTTGGTGACAGATTTTCTACTTGAGAGTGGTAGCTAGCCAGGCGGGCATTCGCAAAATGCCCTACCACGATGCTTTAACGAATGTCATCCTAAGACAACAACCAGGACCGACGGCTTAACGTGCCCTCCGAATCACGGAAGCACTCAGTAGTAATATCACTAGCGGTCACCCATCCAAGTCATGACCGCGGCGGACGTTGCCTAACTTAGCTGATCCGTTAAGAACGGCTAAGCAAACATCGCTACGAGCGCCTCAAAGTTAAACAATAAACATCTTTCATAAATAATGTAAATGTAACCATCTAAATTATATCCAGTATCCAGGTACTTATAATGAAGCTGGCATTGCTACTATGTCCTTTGAAACGTGACCCTTTGCCAATATAAAGTGAATAATAATTCCAGTGTTTTGCACAAGGGTAAAATGGAAGTTATAGTAACTTGTGCTTAATCTGCACCACATGGGGTTGCAGAGTGCGCTCAGGGAAATGAAGGTCAAGGGTGCGCCTGGACCCCTTGCTTACTGCACAAACAAAAGTTGATTTATCAGTGTTCTCAACTGTTTTTGTATTTGAACCTTTGGTAATACAATAATTTTACTGTTCAGAGGTTAATCTCATTATTATGCTTAAGACGTTGTCAAATTTTGTCACTATCGGACTACGTAGGATTGAAAGAGAGGCAGTGATGTTAAAATCGCGATTAGTTTAGGTAAAATTCGAAAGAAAGCTTAATAACACAAAGCTAGTAACATCTTTCTTGTCTCTCGTGATAAGGATTTGCTCTTTTATTAATATATTTTCATACACATTAATACGTAAATAAATATGCTATTTACGTTATAGGAGTAATTTAAAGTCAACTTTGCAATTTTATTCTATTGAGAAATGTTTAAGGAAATGTGTTTCTGACTTTTCTTGGCCTTAGATAATGTGATCAAGATTAACTTATAATTTTCTTGCTGCTACAAACTAAATAAATTATGCAAAAAATCTGTTTAAGTAAAGCTATTTAGCACTTGTCAGAGCTTTAATGGTTTTGATTTGTGCAAGCTTTTTTAAACCCCAAAAATCACGTGTTAATTTTATGAGATCCAAATCCCTTTTACTGAACCTCATGAGCTTACATAATGTTGGAATTTAAATTTCTGTGTCTCGAAGTTTTCTTCTGAATGATATAATGTAAACTGGACATTCATATTGCAAGTCACGTCGTAAGCGACTTGAACGACAAGGATCGGTAGCTCATAATAGCCAAGTGTCACGTTTTTAATCCCGCAAATTAAAACAAGAACAAAATGAATGACCATGAAAAAAGTTGTTTAATCTTGTTCCCTAACCCCTAAAAATATTCGACAATAGCTGGAGTTTTTGAGGGTAGAAAGGTATTTTATTCGGAAATAAAAGCTAATGATCTAAATACGTGATGTCCGAGCGAGCGCGAAGCGAGAGCAATGCGACTCCGTTTCAGCTTGGACAAAAATGCTTTCGTATGTCCCCAGATATCCGGATTGCCGGTTCAACTCTTCTGCAGGTCGCATCTCTTAACATATTCTTGTGAAATGGTATGTTGTTTCGTCGCTTCAGTTTTTGGATTTTTCATAAAACGGCGCGGGCGGCGGCGGTTGAAAACATAATACATATTGCATTCGAGAGCTCTTCAGCTCAGAGCCACTGGTAAATGTATTTCAAGTTTTCGAGATGTGACTGCCACGCTATTGTGATACTCAGCAATAAAAACCTACGGTGTTACGATTACAATATGCTAAAACATTCAACTTATAAAGCGTGTTGCATGTCTTACTACAGCATGTTTATCAAACTATCGGTTCGTGTTATGATATGGACTCGCAATCTTTATGAAGGTAAACCAGAAAAATGTTCCAATGAACATCACAGAAACATTTTTGAACGAATAAAACTTGGAAGGAATGATTAAAGTTTGAGAATTTGAGGGTAGTTTTCTATGTAATGGCAGCGGATGTCCGTTCGATCAGTCTTTGAGGCGAACCCGTACGCGAAGCGTCTTTCGTGGTCTTACCGGTGCAAAATAGAGTTATACATCATATTTTGATTTTCGCTGTCCATCTCGCGATTAAGTTAGGTAGATCGTGAAGGATTTCAAATTATCTAAAAATCCATCACACCTTATTAGCGTCGTTTCCGTCTCTCAGACGCCCCTTATTTTAGACAATTGTTAAAGTATTGTTATTTTATTATACTGTAGTTTTTATATTCTATCTTATTTTGTTATTTTAATTAGTTTAATAGTTAGGTTAAGTTTAAGTCGATAGGAGTTTTCTGTGCCGCCATTTTGTGTTGCCGCGTCATCCGCGTTCGAAAGTAGACAGTTTACGTAATGGTGACCAAGGAGGTTTTACCGCCTGTTGTGGAGGCTAAGAAGGTTCGGAGGAGACGCCGCACGAGCGGTAGGGCGTCACGGAGACGCACGAGGAAGAATGCAGTTGCCACCGCGGCGGCTGCGGCGGCCACTCTTCCCCTTATTGCTTCCCCGGTCAAATGTGCAGTGCATACATTTCTCCTGAAGTATCAGAGTGCTTTGAGGAAAGTGCCAGCCCAGCTCCCTCCGAGGGTCCACGCTGGCCCGCCTTCAAACAGAGTCAAGCGAGTCTCTTGGAGTAAGTGACGCCATTGTATCCATCTTAAAACATTTTACATCAATTATTTTTGCGTGTCATTATTCTTTAATTACCTTGCCAGCCAGATTTTACCTTACATTTTTTTTGTTGTAACGTAACACTTGTTTGTAAGTGATGATGCGGTCGAAGGTGTAAGTAAGCTAGGCCTATCATGTGCACGGGCTCGCTAGGACAGGAGCTGAAACAGACCGTTAGATTGTGGAGATATATTTTCCTCTTGAGGACGGCTAACAGGTGATTATGCAAAACGCCAGACCAAAATGGCGTGGTGCCTGTGGCGTCTTCGTTTTTATCTCTGATGGGTCTCCAATCACAAAGTAGGATATCTCTCTCCATATCGAAGTGTACTGGCACCATATTGCATCTTTGAGAACCATTTCTCTCTCTGGCTCTATCAGATAAAAAAAACAGCCAAGTGAACAGCCTTGCTGTATTGGGTTTCCGCATAGCAAATCTGAAAGAAAAGTATAAATTGTAGCACAAAGTTTGGGCTCGAAAGAGTAAGGTTCCGGTGGCCGTGTGGAATAGGCACCCGGCGCGAAATCGGAAAACAAGGTTCCGTCCCTAACAAAAAAAAATGCTCCAATAATTTGTAAATGTTATTTTTCGCTCTGCACTAGTGCTTGTAGTCATATTAAAAAAAAACCGGCCTAGTGAGAGTGTAACTCGCGCACGAAGGGTTCCGTACCATTATCTGTAACCTAATCTTGCAAGTTACACACACTTTTCGCAGTGTCCGATTGAGCTGGGTATAGGTACGGCGAAAACCTCTTTTATTGTATGGGAAATAATTATTAATTTTAATTTAATTAATTATATTGGAAATAATTATTAATTTTAATTTAATTAATTATATTTAAAGAGAACATATAACTAAATATTCTGTGAATAGTTAAAGCGTCTACCTGTCACCGTTATTAGTATCGGGCAAGAAACGGTAAAAAAAAACTAGTATGTTGTATGGGCCCCCCTTAAATATTTATTTTATTTTTAGTATTTGTTGTTATAGCGGCAATAGAAATACATCATCTGTGAAAATTTCAACTGTCTAGCTATCACCGTTCTTGAGATACAGCCTGGTGACAGACGGACGGACAGCGAAGTCTCAGTAATACGGTCCCGTTTTTACCCTTTTGGCACGGAACCCTTAAAAGATAGCAAAATGACTTTTAATTGGGTACGGAGCCCAGAATGTACCACTTATTACCATAAAAAATACTGAGGGAACTAGATTGCAGTGTTCCATCGCTCAATCAGCTAGTTCACTGCTTGACCTTGCACGTTCGCGCAGCGCGCAAGTTTATTTTTGTAACGAAAGTGCTCATACGCCAAACGACAATGTTTCTGTGATTATGAGTACCGCATTTTATTTTATCATATTGTATTGCACAAAAGTTGCTAGGAAATGTTTGTTTTAGCGCCATTCCGTAAAGGTATATTTAATGAACTTGATACATTTCTTCACAAATGACGAACTGCCTGCGCCCGACATCCCGAGACGTAGTTGCTAAGTTTCGTGTCATTGTAATTTTACTGGCTCTAAAAGACAGTTGCCGGATCATACTGTTAGGCGCTTGGTGACAGATTTTTAACTTGTGGGTGGTTAGCTAGCCAGATGAGTATTTGCAAAAATCCCTTACACCATGCGGTGAAGCTCAAGCGGAACACTAGGTGCTTAGCGACATATAAATTAGAGATATATAAGATGAAAACATAGGATACATTTAATTCCCACTTCCTGAGTTGTTTTCGAGGAAGCGAGATAGAACTAAATAGGCGGCTGAAACCGCGGGAATTCCCGTGCGTTGCCGGCCTGACATTGCCCCGACCATATTTTCGTAGTCGTACGAGGCGACGAAGGCAAAAATAGCAGAATGTGGGCGTCTTCTGAAGAATTACCATCTTGCGCTGCGATCCCCAAGACGCCTTCCAATCGTTGGGGTTTATGGCAAACTTCCCCTAATGGGGAGGAATTTGTTCAACAGGGGCCGCTAAGCTGTTGATGTAAAGCCACGGGGCGTCAGGTTGTCTATTACATAAGCAAGCTATTCGTATGTGATCTCGAATTATATTTTGCTTTTTTCTTTTGTGAGTGATTGATTATTTAAAAATCATTTAATTACTTTGTAGGGTTCTGTACCCTAAGGGCAAAACGGAGCCCTTTATTCGATTAATAAATCAATTAAAAAAGCGAGGCCCGCCTAGCACTTGTTCTTTTTTAGATTGATAGGAGATATATTTTTTAGTTGGTCATTGTTAGTTCTTTATTCCCTTCCTATGCTACCTTTCGTGTTCTATTTTGTTTTTTTTATTGTTAGTGCAATTATATCGAAATAATGCATACGAAACCTTAACTAATTAACGCACTAAAACCGTTAGAAAACTGGTTTTAACTGGAGAAAAGTTATTATTATTATTATTTATTATCAGGCAGACAGTTGTAACAACTAATAGTTGCCTGTATCCTGCTACTCTCTACTAGTTTTTTTAACATTAAGATATTTGTCGAGTTCATTCTTGAACTGATTTACAGTTTGGATTGAAACTACGTCTTCCGGTAGTTTGTTCCATGCATTGACTACTCGGTTGCTGAAAAAATGTTTGTGAGCATTGTTATTTGAAGAGCTGGCGCATAACTTAAGTTGGTGGCCTCTTAGATGCACATTATCATTGCGTATAAACATTTTTTCGAAATCTTGAAGGTCATAATGTCTATGTAAGATCTTATAATATACTTGGATTACTTATAAAAAATTCAAACTATATTGAATGTCATCATGAATGGAATATACAGTTTACCATATAAGTATTTCACTATACAATAAACTTGCTGCATTGCGTAAATTATAACGAAACGGAACTTATTGAAAATGTAATGTCAGCTAGTCATTTACCTTTTTTGGTTGATTTCTATTCGAATAGACAAATCGGGCAACAATAATTACCAAATCATAGATTAATTAATAGTTACTACAAAAACCAAAGTACGCAATGCAGAATCTTTGACACTGCAAGCCCACCCAGGTATTTCACACGTAATAATGAACCGTATTCTTGTACAGCTAAAGATCAGTTTTGTTTTTATTGAAATTATATATGTTTTATTTAGTTATGAAGCCAGTTTTTGCCCTTTGGTTGGCCGCATTGTTTGCAGCTTCCCATGGGAACTGCTTTTTTTTCTTCCGTATGCTGAAATTTATTTCTTTGTCGTGACAAGTTGCTTTTACAAGAGAAAGACTTAAGTTTACCCAGTTTTTCATAAACACAGACGCCTTATACAGTGGCGTACATTACAGATATGCTGTTTATTTTGTGTCTCTTTGAAACGAGATTCATACCCGGCAATATTAAAGAACTGGAAATGAAAATGCTGTACTGTTCGTCCATCCCCGGGAGTTCCTGGTATTTAGGCAGCTGCACGTGACCTAGATATCTATATACTCAGATTGAACATTTCCAAGTAAGGGATAGGTACATGTACAAAGGATTTTCAGCTATGGGGTGAGCAGTAGTGCTTTTGCCGGGGCTGGCGTGTGATGTGTACACGTTATACGTTACAGTTTTACAGCAATAGAACTATTTAATGTTGTCTTAGGTTTTCGCGATTATTACACATAGTAATTAAACAACTAAACGGTTTAAATCGCGTATATTTATCATTATTTTTGTCCCGACGTTTCAAACACTGTGCAGTGATCGTTTCACTCCGACACGAGTCACCCCATGACCACGATCACTGCAAAGTGTTTGAAACGTCGGGACAAAAATAATGATATAGCGATTTAAACCGTTTAAAGTTGTTTAATTACTAAAAGATCTATTTCTTCAGCGGATATTGAACGCAGATACTCCGATGTCTTTTGTTTTATTTTATTTTATTTTAGAATTTTACAGAAAACTTACAGCTAGGCAAATAACATTAAATGATTCATTTATATACTACATGAAAAACACATGTAATGCTGATGGCCAATTACAAGTTTCCACTTATAGGTTAAAATATTTATAAAACAAAATGTTTTGAGTGGACGACTAACTTATGAAAATAATGAAACAATACAATACAATACTTAAGGTTCAAATTAACTAGTACAGAAGAATTTTTCATTAAACAAACGTTTCAATTTGGTAGTTGAGGTATTGAATAAATCAATATCTTTATCTGTCAAGTTGTTGAATGAAGCACTTCCACGCGTAATGAATGCATTTTGCCTATAATTTGTCTTAGCTAACGGAACAGATAAAGTTCTGGGGTTTCTCAATACAGCTGCATGAATGCGTAATCCTATCAGCTCGAGGAGCTCAGAACAGTCCACCGTGCCATTTGCAATGCTAAGAAGATATGATAGGTCGGATATATTCCTTCGTTCATAGAGAGGCAAGAAATGAAACTTACGACATCTAGCTAAATAATCCGGAAGGTACAGTTTTGCACGAAACTGAAGATAACGAAGAAACTTCATCTGGATACGTTCTAAGCGCATAGAATATACTTCATAACAAGGGTTCCAGACTTGTGATGCGTATTCCAAGTGACTGCGAACGTATGCACAATAAAGGATTTTAAAGGTTTTTAAACTGGAAAACTCATTAGACATTCTTAAAATAAAACCAAGTGCACGAGATGCCTTGCTTACAATGTTGCTTACATGTGTGTCGAATAAAAGTTTACTATCAAAAAAAACTCCTAGATCTTTAATTGTATCAACCCTTGTGACTGGTGAGCTTTTTATTGCATATTCAAAATTGATAATGACTGGCTTACGAGTAAAAGAACAAATGTAGCACTTGGACACGTTTAAATCTAGTTTGTTCTGAGTACAATAATTTTGAAAACTATGCAAGTCGTCCTGCAGACGGTGTGCATCATCAATAGTTTTAATTTGATGTAAAATTTTCACATCATCCGCGTACAACAGAATTTTAGAATAACGAAAGCATGAAGAGATGTCGTTCAGAAATATTGTGCAAAGTAACGGTCCTAATAAAGATCCCTGCGGGACTCCGGAAGGGATATACATGGACATAGACGAGTAACCGCCAAGAACCACAGTTTGACACCTTTGTTGGATATAGGACGTGAACCACCTAAAAAGGTTTCCCCTTATACCTATCCGCTGAAGCTTTTTCAATAGTAGCAAATGATCGATTCTGTCAAAACACTTACTGTAGTCCGTGTAAATAACATCTATTTGAGAGGGTTCAGACATAAAACGAGACAGGAACTCGGTACACAATAAGAGATTAGATGTAGTTGACCTGCCCCTTAAAAAACCATGCTGCTGAGGTGCAAGATCATGCTTGAGTGCGCTGTACAATTGGGTATAGACAATTTTTTCAAGTATCTTAGCAAACAGACATAATTTAGATATAGGCCTATAATTCTCTATATTATTTTTTGGTCCTTTTTTATGAACGGGAGTGACTAAAGCCGACTTCCATTTGTAAGGTACAACGCCTTCCGATAAAGAGCGGCTATATAATAGACACAGGGGTAAAACTAAGCTCTTTGCACACTTAACTATTAAAATAGCGGGGATATTATCTGGTCCCGCTGATTTATTTAAATCTAAGGACATGAAAAGTTTAAGAACCTCCGCTGGAAGCACCTCAATCATACCAATATCAGCAGAAGACGCTGTATGGTGTTGAGGTTGATTAAACTCTGTACAATCAATCGGTGTATTATTTTGAAGAAAGTTTGATTGAAAATATTCACCAAACATATTGCATATGACATCACCTTGATCAGAAGAGCGAGTACCAAATTGCATCACTGCGGGGTAAGTGTTGGCGAGATTTTTACTCTTTACATAAGACCAAAATGTGCGTGGGTTCCTTCTTATAGAACATTCAATGTTTATTAAGTAATTTTTGTACATATCACTTTCCATCATCCGCGCTCTTTCTCGCAATATAACAAACGTATCCCGATCACTTATGTTGCCGTATATTTTGAATTTATTGTGATATTTAGATTTTTCCTTAAGAAGTTTTATTAGAGGTCGCCCGTACCATAAAGGATACTTAAACGATGGAACCACAGTTTTCGAGGTAACATATGTGTCGCGGAGGCTATAAATTGTAGTATAAAGAAAAGTTACAGCATCATCTACAGTTCCACATTTCAGCACAGAGTCAGCAATCAATAGCGTCAAGCTTAGTACAGATCGAGTGATAGTCTCCGTTTATGTAATCAAACTTGGTATAAGGAAGAGGCTTTATTGTGTGCAATTGAACAAACTCAGCAGTTATACACAAAGATGGATGGTGGGGGTCTTCAGGCACCAAAGGGCAGTCACAAGCATGCACTGTGACGTCATTATTTGAGAAAATTAAATCTAAAAGGCGACCATAACTCTTATTTAGGATAGAATTATACTGTAATAGATTACATGTATTAAGGCTATCTATTAGATCGAATTGATGAGTACCTTGTAAATTCCCAGGAACCAAAGAGCATCCATCATCACTGGGTAACCATGATACATACGGCATGTTAAAATCGCCCAATACAATGACCTTATCGAGTGGATTATCTAAAACTATTTTAGACAAGTTGTCAGAGAAATTGGATAGTTGTGTTTGCATTGAATTACCTAAATTCTCATCACATATATATACAACACAAATATGCATTTTATAAGTTGAGTATTGATTACGATTGCGGATGGTCAAAGTAACCCACAGATCCTCGGCAGACGAAGACCACTCAGGCCGGTTCTCAGCTGCAAGTTCACGACGAATTCCTATTAAAATTCCGCCTCCCCTCTCCTGCTCTGTTCCCAAAAAATCCCTATCTCTTCTCCAAATAACATATCTATCATCAAATAATTCACTATCAAAGAAACTATCATTAAGCCACGTTTCCGTGAAGCAAATAATATCATACGAGTTAAGGCATACATTTCTATATAATATGCTTACTTTAGTACGGAGACCACGTACATTTTGGTAGTATATACTAACCGGGAGCATTGTTGACAGAAAATTTTATTAGGTATTGCATAGACATAAAAAGATGCATGATATTAAATAGTGCTGAGACGTTATTAAAACTGTCAAAGGAAAAAAGCAACATAAAAGATGATAAAAAGGCAACAAATATAGTGATGATTAAATAATAAAAAGGATAACGTAAACAATAGCAAATGGCCGGCCGACTAATCCGAACTATAATTGCGGGTAACAACAAGCGGACAAGAATGCAACGCATAACAACAACATTGAATAGTGAAGCAGTACTAGTAAACTTTGGATCGCAGATAATATTGCAAGATATTATACATACAGTGTAGCATAACATTAAAGTTTTTTTAAATCCAATTCTGTTCGAATGGCCATGACAGGGGATGTTGGGCCTTTTCGGATGAAAATCTTGCAACCTTTCACCCACGTGAATGCAAACCCCCGGTCTTTTGCCAATGCTTTGGTCTTATTGAGCAATACTTTGTTCTCAAGAGTCAAGTGATCGTTGATAAATATCCTAGTGCTGCCCTTAAGTCCTAAGTCCACCGGGGTCATTGAAATTTTTTTCGCTGCCGCTACAAAATCATCCTTTAGGTACCTGCTATGAACATTAACAACAATTGTTTTATTCTCCTTGGAATTGCGCATAGGTATTCTCGCAATGTAATTAATTTGATCCTTAGGTATTGGGCACTTCACGTGTGATCCGATTTTTGAAAAGACTTCGAATAGATTCTCATTGTTTGCCATCGGAACACCCTTTATTTCGATGTTATTAAGACGTGATCTCTGCTCATTATCTCGTAGCTGGCTTTCCAGATTTTGAACACGCAGTAGCAGATTTTCAACATCATTTTTCGTCTTATGTAATGATTGTATGTCCTTCTCCATTTCCAAAATCTTATCAGATAAAGCACCTATTTTGCTGTCTACGAATTCAATCGACTTTTTTATTTCACTGAGTTCAGGTTTAATACTTTTAAGAGATGTAAGCTCAGCCTTTATGCTTTGGATGTCCTCGTTAAGTCCTGGAAGTACGGCGACTTGAAGAGACAATCGTTTCAGCTCATCAAGAACGGCGCTCATGTCTCCTGGTACTGGAGACTTGACAGTGGACTCCTTGCCCTGAGGTGTTGGAAGTGGTAAAGGGCTTACTGATCTGCCACTCTTGCAGGAAGAGCACTTCCAGGATAACTTCCGGTTTTCACCCAGTCGGCGATACCCCGTCTCTGTGACACCAGCGCAAGCAAAGTCATACTGACCCATGCAAACAGAACACTGAGCACCATCTCTAACTTCTTCTCCACAACCCTTGCACTTAAACATTATAAACAGAAAAAGATTTGCGACCCGTGAAATCAATTGCGTTGACAGTCCCTGATCTAGGCGATAAGCGCAAAACCGGTCGGAGGAACGTGTGCACGGTCCGTCGTCCACAGTTGCTGTGAGTTGCAGTGATGTGACGAGCGTAGTGGAGGGCCGCGAAGGGAGTTTTTGTAAGTCAATGTTCTATCCATATATAGGTTAAGACTTGTTCATGGTGCTACAATGTATTGTCCTCTATTATGTTTGCAACGTCACCTGTTCCAGTCAACAGGTGGTTCTAACATGTTTATATAGATCTATTTTTAATGTGAATTTATGGGATCGTTTAAAGGTACGTCATTTTATCCATATTCAGTGTGATATTCGATTAATAACTAGGGTTGCAACGATTATCAATTTGCCGATTACGATTCCGATTAACTAAATCAATAATCGGCAATTCCGATTCCGATTACGATAATCACTGTGTAAAAATGAAAATTTGTTAATAAAATAGTATCATTTACAATGGTCTTTCCTTTCTTTTTTCAACCAAATAACATGTAATGTATGAAAATGTATTTGGAATTCAATCAATCAAAAATCAGTCAAATTGTATGTAACATATTTACTGATTTTAAGGGACTTCAATAACCGAATAAAATGAGCACGTATTACCATACTGCATTTTCTATCCTTTCTTAAACCTATCTCTCAATTTTCGGTATACAAAGCAAATGTACGGTGAGTTATGGCTGCACTACAGCAGTGATATCCCTTTTTTTCGATACACTAAGTTACGTTCCTGCATTTGTAGCCAGTAAATTGCTTTACAAATGAATTTTATAAAATTGTGCTATTGATAAATATATTAATCCGTAATCGGAAAATAATCGTATCAATAATCTGGTTTTCCGATTAATCGTAATCGGACTAATAATCGTCGATTAATCGTATCGTAATCGGTTGCAACCCTACTAATAACATCAAAATATTTACTTAGTAGCATCAGTTAAATTTTTATTCGAGTTTGGTGAAGAGACGTTGGGTCCGTTCGGGCCGAGAGATAATTTTCTAAAACTTATCAGAGCGCTTGGTCGGCGGATGCGACAGCCGTTCAGCCGGTGTGCGTGAAAATTACAGACTACAGCTATAGGCGGCAGCTACCCTCAAGTAGAAAATCAGTGTCCAAGCACCTAACAGTGTGTTCCAGCAGCTATGCTTGCTGTACTATATTACGGGTTTGTCCACTGCTGAATACAGCAAACCTCCCCCCCCCCCCCCTATTAAAAGAGGGTTTTCCATAATCCTCACGCATGCCAGACGTCTTGTAGATTGCAGTGTATGATATCAGTTCCTCAGAAGTTCCTGCCCACCTTGTGATGTTTTATAATTTGTAAAGTAATTTAGCGAGTTTAAGACTTTTACAAGGATTTTCACACATTGAAATCAAAGAAGCTATTTAGTCGATTTTATTTTCATTTTAGCTTATAAATTAACTACTGAATATAATATGTAAAATGCAAAGTGTTTGTCAAAGAAATTAGAGTTCGACGTTCGCACGGGCCCAGAGCCACCACACGCCATATGTTTTTTCTATTTTATCAAAAAAGTACTTGATAGACCTAAACTATTTTGCATACAATATAAACTATTTAAAACACATTTTGAATTCAAGGTTAAAATTAACAAAAAAAAGTCGTCAAACCTTCATGAAACTTTGTAGGTTATGTAAAATAAATTTGAAATTCTTATATTAGCACAGATAATACCTAAATCGGCTAGAATGAAGTTTGTTAAGACAAAAAGGTGAATAAAAGTAGAACTTCTACTTTTAGTCTTCTACTTTTGTGGCCTGTGTCAAAGGTGACAAAAAGTTGAAGGAATGGGGTATACGTAATGTATATTCCTTCTTTTTGTCTCCTTTTTGAGGCCTGTGTCTTAACAAACTTCATTCTGACCGATTTAGCTAATATATGTGCTAATACGAGTTTCAAAAATATTTAACATGAGCTAAAAAAAAACATGAATATTTGACGAACAGCTGTGAAACAATATACAGACCCACCAACTTATCTGTTCAGGTGGCAGAAAAATGAACTAAAACTTTCCCTCAAATTGTGACAGTCTGTAGTTGATTTCCATGACCAGTAGCGCCCTCGAAAACTGCACAGTTAAGTTGGTGGTACTATACAACTAAACGCTCAGGCTCTGGCTCAGAGAGATCTCGCTTCGCTCAGTCTGTAAAATGGTATTGCATTTCACACAGTAGATAACTAACCTCCGCTGTGGCACAGAATAAAGAATAGTAAGTAGGTGGCAGTGGTAGCACTGAAGTTGATATGACGCGCGGGCTGATAAGAGGTGTTGTTCCGCTGTCATTGCGTTTGATAACGTACGTATTGTCGGCAGTTTGCCTACTGAATTGATTGTGCCGCTTGAATGGCAGTACTATGGCACTACCAGCTGTTTCTATTTTAGGAATGAAAAGTTACTAACTAGTGTGATTTGTAATTACAATCGTTCGTATTTCATATAAGTTCGAAGCGCTCGTAGCGAAGTTTGCTTAACTATTCTTAACTGATCAGCAAAGTTAAGCAACGTCATCCGCGGTCGGAAGTTGGATGGGTGACCGCTAGTGAGCGCTTCCGTGCTTCGGAGGGCACGTTAAGCCGTCAGTCCCAGTTGTTGTCTTACGATGGCAGTCGTTACAGAATGGTGGTAGGGCATTTTGCAAATGTCCGCTTGGCTACCTACCACCCTCAAGTAGAAAATATGTCGCCAAGCACCTAACGGTGTGTTCCGGCAGCTGTCCTTGAGAGCCAGTAATTCTATGCTAGCCTGAACAACATTTTCGACCACATCATCGCTTACCATCAGGTGAGAACTATCTCACTACATACAATAGGCTAGCCATTGACCACTAGGTCAATGGCTAGCCTATTAGTAACAAAAAAATAAGTATAAAACTCACGGCTTAAGAATATTAGGACTATACCATATCCTCTTTTCGGATGCATTGACCCTTAAAACCAAAGCTTTGTGATATATGTTGATGTACCGTCCTATATTTGTTGTTGGAGATAAAATATGGTATATTTTTTTTTGTGATTATGACGGAACAAATTCGAGGCCCACTTGATGTTAAGCGGACTAACCTGCCTAGACCAGATGCATTTCATCACAACTGACGAATTGCACTGCGCCCGTCACCTTGAGACATAGTTGTTAATTCTCATGTGCCTGTAATTTTACTGGCTCTCAAGGACTGTTACCAAAGCACACCGTTAGGTGCTTGGCGACAGATTTTCTACGTGAGGGTGGTAGCTAGTGACATATATAAGTATGTTAAAGGCTTATATATGTCAAAGTATGCAGTGACCCTTAAAACCTAAGCCAAAATGTTGTGATAAACGTTGATGTAGCGTTGGTACTATATAATATTGTTGGAGAAAATATATGGTACTGACCCTTCATACGTGAGATAAGGGGGAAGAGCATGAGTACTGCAACAAACCTATTTCAACTAAACGATATCATATAAACACACCATAAAATCGTGTACGTAAGTTTTTAGTGCCTCATTTTGCATCTTTACTAATCGACAGCCAGCCTGACAACCCTGCAGTTTCTATGATATACACCACCCCCCTTTCTGAATAGCGAGTGTGGTGCACACATAAACCAGTTCACTTTAGATCCTGATTTAATTTGAAGACCCTTCAAAATCCGACCGAAAGTTCGTTTCTATGAATACTATGCTATACAGGGTTATTGGTAAAATGCTAACAACTTCTTAGGGTTGACTTCTGCTAGTCCTTACAAACATTTTGAGATGAATATTTTTGTGTTTTGAAAAACAAATTTCATTTTCTTTAATATTTTATAATTATAATTTTCTGATTTTTTATATGTTTATGACTGAATAAGCACGAGGACCACCTGATGTCGAAAGTATCTTGTGCCTGTAATGTATTATTTCATATTTTTTAATACTTTGCTAATTATTTTATATTTTTTTATTATGGGCGCTCTTGGCTCGGAGTAGGCTAGTAGTAGTAGTAGTATAGTATAGCATTAATAAAAATATATAACTTTTTTATGTTTTTTTTTTCAAAACAATAAAATATTATCTCAAAATGTTTAGTAGGACTAGCAGAAGTCAACCCTAAGAGGTTGTTAGCACTTTTTCAATTACCCTGTATAGTTATGTTATATACTATGAAGCACTATTACTGTATACATCTAATCGAATACATGTTTGTTGTGCGCAGGTCATGAAGACGGAGGGATCCCGAGTGGTGGAGGCGGCGACCCGGCCGTGCTGGCCGTGGGCCCGTCGCGCCGTCCCATCACCTACTCGCGCGACGAACTCATGAAGCTGCGTCACTCGCCGCTAGTGAAGAAAGGCCTTGAGCATGCGTTCGCGGGCTGCGAGGCGCTAGCATTGTAAGTGTACTTCCTAAATCAAGCATCTGGTCGAGTCAGCTGTGTGAAAGTCATATATACCATACGCGTATGTATTCCCTTGTGACTTTCTCATCGTAATTTGTTTTGGATCAGCCGTTTTGCAGCTAAATTAGCTGCCGATAGCTGCAAAGCAGCTGAGTTTTAGCGAAGGGTTCTCTTTCTTTTATGTTTAATACGCTCAGTTAGCTGTAATTTTAGTTTGATGTGGCCATAGTTATCAAGTAAAGCGATTTCTTATGTTGATGTGTCTTGTCAGTACTAGAATAAAATAATATTTATTGCTTGAAACACAATTTTACAATGAACAACTAAAGCTGGAGTAAAGACTATCTAATTTAACTGGCAATAGGCGTAGGCTCAGCACTGTACTGGATAAACCAGATGTTTCTCACAAGGGCTGGATTTCATCATACCGCACTTTTTTCGAACAGAGGTGTTAATTGAGTAAAAAGTTAGTGATGTGGGGTCATACTAAATAAATATAAAGTGATCCGTGTAAACACTTTTACACCTAAATATTTTTCATATCCTTACTTCAAATATAAAAAGTACAGCTCAGTGAATGAAAAATTTATAAAAATTACAGTTTATACAGAAAATATAAATACTAACATAATTATAGTTACAGTTTATAACCGGTCAAACATTTAATGTATATTTAAAATATTGATTTAAAGTATGCATCAGCATACTATTACATATAAATCTTAGACTACTAGCCTGTCTGCAAATACAGACACAATACAATAGAGCCACACTATTCCAGACTCCAATCTTTATGACCATTCTAATAAATTTAATCACAATAAAATTTTTGCAGTCCAACAATCAAACACCTTGGTAATCTGCCAAGTGCATTGTTTGTCCTTTCCAGATAAGTGAGACCCCATTGTATTCTTATACGAGCCACTGACTATTAATTTTCTTCATACATGTTTTTTTTGTTTCAGAGTGTTGAAGAAACGTTCCGACTCGCCCAATGAAGAAGACCGGGGTGGAAGAGGAGATGCTCCGAGTGAGAACCATAAGGTGACTTTATTTTTTAAAGTATCTCATTTCTATCTGTTGGCATCGTTCGGATTGGCCGTTTTGGATTCGATAAGCAGCATAGGTAAGCACATAAGGACACATATTTGAACACCATACACCAAGAGAGTTTCTAGGATACTACTTACAGATTAGACTTATTACAGATGTTAAATTTTATACTGACTTAAAAAAATTAGGATGTTCATTCCTCATAACTTTTTACAGGGTGTACTAAAGTTTTTTTTTATATTAGAAAGCTGGTGCTTGTTATTTGACCCATATAAATTTCAGTGAGATCAGGTGAGATCAACATTACAGTAAACTCTATGCGATTTAAATTCGTTAAAGTTTGTATGTGCTTAACAAAGTAATCATGAAACCTTAAAAACTAGAAGACGATAATGTTGAAATGAAACTGATCTCGCATTGTGGTCCGTTAGGGTGTTTACGGACGAGAGCGAGACCGCGAGCGTCGTTCGGCGGATCCGCGCGAGCGCGTGCGCAAGGAGAGCGAACCGAGCGGCATCGTGCTCTCGCCGCAGCGACGCTCCTTCACGTCGGGGTGCGGCGCGCCCACCGCCGCCGCGCACCCGCCGCCGCCGCACGTCGCCCGCACCCGCCCGGACTCGCCGCTCTCGGCCGCCGCCGCCGCCGCCGCCTCCACCGCCTCCACCGCGCCGCAACCCGCCTCTACCACCACCGCCGCACCCAATAAGGAACCTGGTCAGTCTTGCTTTTCACTTAGCTTTCACCCACGTCTTGGAAACTGAAAAACTAAGATCGACCTTACTGCGCACAAGATTTTTGCTTTGCGCAGCACTAAATGATGTTACTTGAATTCAGCAACGTTTATGAGTAAGCGGGCTTATAATTAACTATACCCCATGTTTTTGACAAATACATATTCGTTCGTTCATAAATTCATATATATCTGGAACTGTACCCAGTAGGTGACCGTTTCACCCCCTATAAGATGAGACCAAAACATGTCTGACAAATGTGGGTGTTTAGACACCTCTCTGCTTTCACCGATGGGGAATACGTAACGTTAGTTTCTTTTTGCCGTACATTACGGGCTATTTGCCATTGGTATGTTACATGATGGTTTATCTTCAAGTGTAGCCGCTTCGTTCACCTACCATATCCTTCCATTGAGTGGTCATAAAAAGCGACTACAAGGATCTTTTGACCTCTTGCCCTTTTCTATTAACGCCTATGTGAATCAAAAAGTAGATATTTACATAGGTACACCTATGAGATCATTCCTAAGGCCATAAAATCTATATAACAATTTTTACAACATATTGCTGATGTTCGCGCAATAGATATTTTACCGATCTCGAAGGTGAGATAAGAGTAGAGCTATGATCATCATCTTATATCTTCTATTCGTCAGTCTATAGCACACCACTGCTGCAAAAGCTTCCTTGTCCTAATTGACAGTAGCATAATGTCTTTGCTGGTTGCGTGTTGTAAATGATTCCATCGATACCATTATACTGCGTAAATCAATAATCTAGTGCGCGTGGTACTCTGTGACGTTAAATATTCTTAAGATAAGTTGGAATTTCACTATCTTCACTTTCGTTTTGCATTTAATAAGTATATTGTGTTTAAGATACTATTTTATATATGTATAAGCAAAACAAACGAGATTACATTTACTTAGTAAACAATACATTATGATACTTTCTCGCCACAAAGACCCCTATGTCATAATCAAATCCATTCTTATCTAATTACCTATAGATAACATGTGTGGCCTTGTATCATGAAATTGATATTATATCAATTTGTTTACAAACTCAATCGAGTTTGAATAGATAAGCAAATTGTATGACGCTGGCCTATAATAAGGTGGCAGATACAGGTGATGCATATCTCAAGACTTGATATGACATTGTATATTACTGCCTACATTTTCTAGTCAATTGTTTTGTTGAATTAAATAAAATTTTTAGGAAGAAAGGTAATCGAGGAATAACTCTGCCTCGTTATGGTGAAATCTCAGTTTACTGAATCCAGCTTGGATATTTCTGATGCCGAAATTCTCAGTACCAGTCTGGAGCATGAAACTATACCCTGTATTTTGCAACAGGATCCCCACCATTACAAATAATTTTGGGAAATTGTGTGTTATTTTAAGTACCTCTGCCTTCCGTCCTGGGATTAACGTAAATTACGTGGGCAGCGATCGGAGGATGCAAAAAAAATGATTTTATTTTAATAAATTTAATTATAAAAATTACAATATAAAATAATTCTAAGTTAATCTAGAGTACGATAAATGATCGATGCAAGACCAAGAATGCGGCGTGTTGCAATCGTGCCTCCTCGAAGGCTCGGATTGACGTCAATCGCTGACACGTTCCGCTGACGGTGCGCCTGGCGTGGTGCGATGTTTATCTAGGCCATCGCTTACGCGGCTCTTCGCATAGTGTAGCCTTGCGTAACACCTCCCCCCGTAGAACAGCGACTATTGAAGACCTTGGTCGTAAATTGACCTGGGGGTTGGTCGGGATCAACCCTTCTAGTAGTCGGTTCTGGTAAGGCGTAGACTGCTTGTAATTCCGGCTGCTCGTCTCCCGAGATTACTGGTGATTTCTCCGTTGATTTCTGGTGGTATTTGCGGTAGTACAAGGCACTGGCTAGTGCGCATGCACTTAATATGATCACGTACATCGGGATGGTGGTATGATATAAGCTGTAGTCGACCTCTTCGTTTAGATTCAACGGCTGTTGCTGAGAAATCTTAGTATTGATTGCATGCAGATTACTAAGGTTAATCGAGTTCAGCTTCATAGTTGGGACTGTAGGGCGGGTGACGGCAGTGACATTAAGTAGGTCCATTAGTTTCATGGCCTGTCCTCTTAAACGATCGTTGGTGTTGGAGATCGTAAAATGCAATGTTTCAAGATAGCATTGATGTGGCATTATGGCGAGGTAGCTACCTTGTAATGTTTTATATAGGTCTTGTCCGCAGGATAGGTGAACCTTTGTTGGAGCAGGAAAACTGAGAGTGTAATGTCTCTCGTCAAGTTCTTCGTAGGCAGGTTTAGTCAGCGTTACTGAAGTAGGGCTGCAGGCGGCGCTTCTTTGCTGCGTGGTTATGAGCTGTTGTATGCAGTCTTCGGACGTTCGGCTTTGAAGGCTCTGTTCCTCCTCACAGAGGTACCATTTACTGGTCTTCGGGCATTCTGCCACTATGTACCTGAAATCTTTCTCGTGTAGGGCTAGGAAGGGATATGGAGGAGATAGGATCTCTTGGTTTTTGTTCGGAACAATAGATAATTTATATAAATCGTATACGGAAGATAGGATTATAGGAAATTTATAGACTACTACTATCTCATTACCTACATAATAAGAACCTAGTTTTAGTACATCAAAATATTCTCTAGTATCTAAGTCTACTACTCTGTCTCCACCATATAGTGTGCTTAACTTGTTAATCATAGTGCGTATCGCGTACACGTTTAATACCGAATGATGCGTAGTGGATGCTCTTATAAATGCTAAAACATTTTGTAGTTTAACTAATTCCTGTGAGATGGAATCCACATTATCACTCAATATCATGAGGATCTGAAATAGGTGTGCGTATTTTATTAAATCGTAATCTCTAGTAGCCTCACTCTCATTAATTTTATTGACGAGGGCTAATATTTTATTCTGATTTTCAACGATGTTGTCTATTACTTTTGAGCATTGACCCATCCAATCCTTAGATAGACTAACGTGACTATTTAATTCAGTAAGCAATTTATCTTCGTTACTATAAAGTGATTTCAACGCTTGATTGTAATGTAATGCATCGGTGTAGTCAAGGTTACCCGTTATGCTTTTTATCACGGAGCCAAGACCATCAACGAGTCCTCTTTTAACACGATGACTTTCAAATGTCTCTAACTGCTCTAATACACTGTCAAGCTTATTTCTGAGGTAGCTTATGTGAGGTTCAAATAATGAATTAGTTTTATTATGGAGGTTAGGGCTAATACTGTCTAACTGCAAGCTAATTGAGTTGATTTGATCTCTTATATCTACAAGATTAATGTGCTGTAAGAAGGAATGGTAATGAGAAACGATTTTTGCTGGTCCTAATTTGAATGGTAAGATTCCAGGTCCGTCGTCTAGACTCTCAAGTCTTATCTCTTGCATGAGAGCTGGTTGCAGGAGAAGATGGAACATCAGGAACATTCTGTAACAATGTGGCTGACTTAGGGACTCTCTTAAGCCTATTTTTGGCAATGGGACCTCTCTTTTTCTTAGTATATATATGAATATGGAGATCAGCCATTACAACATCATGCGTATACCGGGGAGCTAGTTTCTGACGCGAAGCCAACGGATTTTTAACGAAAATCTGTTGCTCAGGAGAATACTCAACCTCGGGTTCCCGGCTCTTATTTAAATTGTCTATAAGGTCTTTACGATAGGCGTTAGAAAGTTCGTGAATGGCATTATAAGCTAAAGTCATCTTATCTTTATGATTTATCGTGTACTGTTGTAATAGTTGAGCTGAGATATCAATGTCAAACGGATCGCGGGGATCAAAGTGTCCGGTTACCAAATCGATGGGTTTGCATTTAGTAAGACTGTGGATGCTACTATTGTAAGCTAGCAGAGCGTAAGGCATCAAGTTAATGACTGATTCAGATTTATGACTGAGCTTCAATATACGGAGGTGTTCAAGTATGGTTGAATGGAACCTTTCAACTATCCCGTTTTCATTAGGTGCATGAGGAGCTACCCTGTGATGTATTATTTTATGGACTCTTACAAATTCTGCAATTAGTTGATTAGTAAATTCGGTGCCGTTGTCGGTAACTATAGTGATGGGTATGGAATGATGAGTGCTGAAAGTTAATAGTGCTTGGACTACGCTAACTGCCGTGCCATCTCTCAGGTGATAAGCTTGTGCGTACTTAGAAAATGCATCTACTATTGTCATGAACTTTTCGCCTTGAATAGTTAGTAAGTCTAAATGAACTAATTCAAATGGCTTAGTAGCAGGTGGCACGATTTTAAATTGCTGTTTTACTGGATGACGATCGTACTTAGCTTGTCCACATATCGTACATTCATTTATAAATTTTGCAATATTCTCTCTCATTTTCGGCCAATAGTATTTATGGGACAAAGCCAGGTAACATTCATTAATACCCCTGTGATTAGTTTTCCCGTCATGATATTTGTTAATTATTTCTTGCTGTCTAAGATATTCTCTGACATTTTCTACTTCCTTTTTAGTAAGTAATAAGTTCATAGATGAATTTTTAAAGGTTCTCTGAATGATGGGAATGATGTTGTACATAGCTAAGGGTGGGTTGATTAGTAAGCCTGTTTTAATTTTGGGGTGAACGTATTCCTTGATGGCATTAATGACATCTTCCTCTAAGTTATTTTCCGATATTTGAACAGATATTCGCGTGTTAGTTTCAAATGGCTTTGTGACAACTGGTCTACCTTTGATGTCGCCAACAACGTTAAAGATAAGTTGCTTAGTAAACCTATTGAGGGGATCGTCTGAAATTGGAACCTCCAAGATAGGGTTTTCTTGATTGGTATGAACAGTGGCGGTTCTAGAATCGTCTTCTTCTGCCGTGAGAGTCCTAGAATCATCTAGTGTGAGTGCTTTTTCGGAGGTATTAACTACAATCGACATAAGCTCCTCGTTGTTAACCTCGATCCTCGATAGTGCGTCAGCATTGGTATTGAATTTACCTTGCTTATAGACAACTGTAAAATCATACTCGCTAAGCTTTAAACGCCACCTTGTAAGTCGCGAATTTGGTTCCTTAAGATTCATAACCCACTGTAATGGCTTATGATCAGTGATAATCTTAAATTTACGTCCAAATAGGTAAGGCCTAAAATATTTAGTGGCCCAAACGATTGCTAGAAGCTCCTTTTCAATGGTGCTATAATTGCACTCGCTTGAATTTAGAGTTCTTGAAGCATAAGCGATCGGTTTATCCGAGCCTACGGTGCCTTGTGATAATATAGCACCAATAGCAACGTTAGACGCGTCAGTAGTGAGTATAAACTCCTTCGTAAAGTCTGGGTACTGTAAGATAGGATCGTTGGTTAACAGCGTTTTGCAATGTTCGAAACATTCAGTGTATTTTTTATCTAGAACGATTTTCGAACCTTTCTTTAAGCATTGTGTTAGTGGTTTAGTCACACGTGCAAAGTCGGGGACAAATTTCCTATAATAGCCAAGTAGACCGAGAAAACGTTTGATTTCAGTTGGGGTCTTGGGCAACGGGTAGTTTTGGATAGCTTGGATTTTATTAGGGTTCGGTTTAACACCATCGCGACATATAACATGGCCTAGAAATTCGGTTTCCAACTTCAAGAACCCGGACTTATCCATTTGAATTTTGAAGTTGGATTCACGCAATTTTTTCAAGACTTTTTCTAGGTTCAAGATATGCTCTTGTAGAGAAGTGCTGAAAACGATGATGTCATCCAAGTATACTAGACATACTTCGTTCTGCAGGTCTTTGAGAACGTTGTCCATCACACGTTGAAAAGTTGATGGTGAATTCTTGAGCCCCATGGGCATCCTCAAAAATTCATAATGACCGTTTTCGACATTGAACCCGGTTTTATGAATATCCTCAGGATCCATTTCGACCTGATAAAATCCACTGGCCAAATCGAGGGTCGAGAAGTACTGACACCTACCCAGTTTATCAAGAACGTCAGTTATATTAGGGATGGGGTACTTGTCATCAATTGTTTTCTCGTTCACCTTTCTAAAATCAACGACAAGGCGCCATTTGATCTTGCCTGAGGCATCCGCCTTTTTGGGTACAATCCAAATCGGGGAGCTCCATGCTGAGTCAGAAGGTCTAATTATATTTTGTTCAAGCATCTTATTTATTTGATCTCTGACCTCTTGTCGATGAACATGGGGATATCTATAAGTTTTTGTATGCACTGGAATTTCATCAGTTGTTCTTATTTTGTGTTTTATCTTGTTAGTGAATGTTAAAGGTTCACCTTCAAGATAAAAAACGTCAGCATAGTTTGCGCAGAGACGTGTCAAATTAGCGCGTTCTTCCGCATTCAAATGTTCAGTCCGAAGGCGAGAAACTACTTCGCTAGCACGGTCCGATAAAATTTCAGTACATTCCGTTTCTAAGTTAAAAAGTTCGGCTTCAACCGGTCTATCCATAGAAAAAATGACGTCATTTGATGTAGGGTTTGTAACTTCAACCCAACCGCGGTTATTCACGATATTTGTTAGACATTCGGTAATAAGACAGTTACAGATAGCTTGAGTTTCCACTATCACATCTCCATCTTGGGTATTCACTGGCAACCTAAGTAACTTAGATGTGTTAGCTGGGATGATATCTTCATAAAGGTTCGCGTTTCGTGAGTCATACATCTGGATAGGAACGCGCGCGTTACGTGTCATTAGTAATCTGTTTCTAAGGTCTATATTAGAACCCCATACGTCTAACAAGTCAAGGCCTAATAGTCCGTCGAAGTAGTTATGAAACTTGTACACGAACAATGTTACGTCACCTGGTTCACAAAATTCAGGGAAGCATGGCAACGTGATTGAATAATTATTCTTACTAGTAGCGTGAACGTTCGTTACTTCAAATGGGTCGTAGTTAAGTGGGATGTGACTGAAATATTTTTCGACAGCTTCAGGGCTAATAAAAGACTGATTAGCGCCTGTATCAATCAATAACTTTAAAGGGGGGTTAGTTATTTGAATGTACCCCAGCTGTCGCTGTATGTGAAGGTTAACCTCTATTTTGGCTTTTCTGACTCGGAATTTTTCCGAAAATTTACCTCGTTCGAAGGGGTGGCACTGGTGGTTGCCTGATTTACCTCTTCTACGATTGCAGGTTCTGAATAAGGATGTGGCTCTTGGTAATAATATTCAGGGTACTCATAAGTATAATAGGGCTGGTCATAGTCTGAATAGTCATAGCCGTAATCGTAATAGTAATTATAATCGCCGTCAAATTCGTTAAAATTTACTTCACGAGTTTTAAAATAATTGCTTGGGGGTGGGTTTCCAGATTTTCGCCAATCATGCAAAATCGGTGTTGGTGGTAAAGTACGCGGTACAAAATGGCTAACGCCACTCATTGGGGTGGGCCTATTGTCACTAAATTTGAACGATTGCTGCGGCTGGTTAGGCATTCTAAATGTATTATGATTAGGGTTATAGTTCTGTGGAGGCGCGCGCATTATCTGCTGAGTACGCGTTGGTCCTCGCGGTGGTTGCATTGGTGATGGAAAGGGTAGTCTCCATCCCTGAATATGCTGAGGATGTAATGGCTGAGGCCGTGATGGACCAGGCATATCAAATAATGGTTGTCTTATGGGGACACCCACACCTAACTTCGGTACAAAATTATTCAAAGGCAGAATATGGTTCTGCGCGGCTGATTGTAAATCTTTTCTATTAGAGCTACCTTCATTTCGTTGTTGTAAGTACAAGGTATTGAGCTCTTCCTGTACAAATTCTAACGCCTTTTCCATTGTCGCGGGGCGCATGCAGCGAATTCTGTATCCTAATGGATCTTTCAAACCTCGCAAATATGCTTGAAGTGTAAGTTTAGCATAGAGAGCGCGTTTCGCTTCAATGGTCGTACCAACAGTTTCGTGTAGTGAGATGAAAGTCATTATCGTGCTAAAAAGATTCTGGCACCGTTCATAAAACTCCTGCGGTGTACTAGAGCCCTGAGTTTGAAGAGATAAGTCACTGTACAACGCGGTCTCGTCTCGATGGTCAGCAAAGTTATTAACTAAAGCATTCCTGATACCCTGCCAGTTCTCAGGGATGCCATTCGAGTTAATTAGCCTAGCCGCGGGGCCAGTTACTTTATTTAAGATACCATTTATCAGAGCCAAGTTTCCTAACTCGTTCCCTGGTTCGGTATGAAAGTGAGTCAGTACTATCTGATCACATAAATTTATAAATCGCGTTAATATGTGCGGATTACCGTCGAATTCTGGCAGTGACCTAAGTGATTTATAAATTGTATCAATATCGGAGGCCATTGTCTGATCTAAGTTTCTATTTTCGTCTATAACACTAAGTCGACTATTACTAGATCTACTGCTACTGCCTAACCTAACGTTCCGCGATTCTCTCGGATGGAAAATTTTGGAAGATTTATGCTAACAATTTCAAGTAAAAAGAAAAAAAAAATTGACAGAAAACTAGTCACTTAAAATACACAGTGACACAAAAGTTGAAATAATAGTAAAATACGATATAAAAGGATTAGCGCTAGGAAGGTAAGGACCGAGAAAGTTTCAGGGTACTTACATCATTTTTTCTGCCGAATCTATGTCTTGATTTCGTCCTGATTGCTGCTCCCAGTAGGTTCGTGATAACTGCAGGGCCGTGATCGATTCACTGACTTTACTTAACAGCTATCCTACCGACTGCGCCAAAAACGTGGGCAGCGATCGGAGGATGCAAAAAAAATGATTTTATTTTAATAAATTTAATTATAAAAATTACAATATAAAATAATTCTAAGTTAATCTAGAGTACGATAAATGATCGATGCAAGACCAAGAATGCGGCGTGTTGCAATCGTGCCTCCTCGAAGGCTCGGATTGACGTCAATCGCTGACACGTTCCGCTGACGGTGCGCCTGGCGTGGTGCGATGTTTATCTAGGCCATCGCTTACGCGGCTCTTTGCATAGTGTAGCCTTGCGTAACACGTAATATGTACAGTCGCCTGCAATAACAAGTATACACTTCGTTATTTTCAAAATAATGTGATGTCACTAAATTCTTAATTATCAAAGTTAACATTAACATAACTATTAAAAATGAAATTATTCTTTGATTTTAAGATACTTCTGTGTATATAGAGAGAAAGAGAAGTCTTTGCCACAATTTTGAAAGTTACAATGTGTTTACTTATTATTGCAGGCGACTGTACTTATTGTTTGCTTTTTCCATGAATCTGTGGTGTTAGTCTCGTTAAGACAGCAATCATAACAACTAAGTCAACTAAAACACTAACCTTACTGCGTTAAATTTGTTTACAGTTCGACCAACTTATCTGTTCAGGCGGCAGAAAAAAGAACTACAAAATTCCCTCAAATTGTGACAGTTTGTAGTTGATTTCCTTGACCAATAGCGCCCTCGAGAACTGCACAGTTAAGTTGGTGGCACTATAGATTGCTTTACTGTGGGAATTATTTAGAACATAGGAATATAAAATTCACTAATTTCTGTAAATGATGTAGTAAATAATAGTACTATGTCACTTATTCACAGTAATAAATCGGATAGATACGACACTGTGTAAAGTGGGATATAAACGAGGACCTTCTGCCCTTGAAAAAGACCACCAGATGTGGTTTACGACTATAGTCGTATCAATATAACTTAAGGTATCATTTTAGTAAACATCTGATATAGAATATTTACTAAATTGAATTATAGAGAAATAATTTGCATAATATAATAATAATGTTTATTGAACTAAATAGAAGTAATGTTACAAAACTCAATGTAGCACTGTCTCTCATACTAAGAGTTAAACTTGTATAATAAGAGACAATACCTTTCCGCAATGGTGTCATATAAATTATGTTAACTGCTTTTGTAAAAGAGAAAGTACTTGGTACATAGAGTATCATATTATGCAATATTAGGTTTTAAGGGAACTATATATAAACATTTATCTTTATTTTATTTTGACGGTACAAGCTCGAGGCCCACCTGATGTTAAGCGGACTAACCTCTGCCTGTAACAGATGCATTTCATCACAAGTGTCACGAATTGCACTGCGCCGATCACTTTGGAGACATAGTTGTTAAGTCTCATGTGCCTGTTATCTAATTCCTTCCAGTTGTTTCGCTGGTACCAATCACATAAAAACTTTGGATTTTTTGCTCGACAACATCGTATGCTTCCTACACTATGGTATTACTTGTTCGATGACTCATGTTAATTGCAATGGGTCTGTTTGTAGGCGGGCGCCGTATCGGTTCCGGTCGGCTTATGGTGCGGGACATGTTGCGGGACATGGTGCGGGACGAGGTGCGGGGCGAGGGTGCAGGGCGAGGCGAGGGGCGGTGGGAGGAGCCCCCCGCGCAGAGAGTGGAGCCCTACCGCCCGCCGCCGCAACAACGGCTTAATGGCGACAGGTGAGCCGGTATAACTATAGTGCAAATTTTTAAATGCTGTTTGGCTAGCTTTTGTCAACAATCTCACCTGATGATAAGTGATAACTTGGACGAAGGTGGTAAACAGCCATAACCTAAAATGGGAACTGGATCTCACCGACTGTTGCCGGAACATACAGACAGTACTCGGCGGCAGATTGTTTTTTTTTTTTTAAGCCTGATAGCTTAGCCTTTGACCACTATCTCACCTGAAGGTAAGTGATGATGTGGTCGAAGATGTTGTTCAGGCTAACCTAGAAGTACTGGCTCTCAAGGACAGCTGCCGGAACACCGTTAGGTGCTCGGCGACAGATTTTCTACTTGAGGGTGGTAGCTAGCCAGGCGGGCATTCGCAAAATGCCCAACTACCATGCTATAACGACTGCCATCCTAAGACAACAACCGGGACCGACGGCTTAACGTGCCCTCCGAAGCACGGAAACGCTCAGTAGTAATGTCACTAGCGGTCACCCATCCAACTCATGACCGTTGCTTAACTTTGCTGATCGGTTGAGAACAAAACGGTTGCGTATCATTGAAATTTACTTACTAATGACACTTTCCAGGTTCGAGCGGCGATCGTACGGCCGGGACTCCTACTCCTCTGACATTAAGAGGGAGAGGGACGACCGATTCAACAACGAAAAGATCCCTCATAGGTGAGCATAATACATAACTGCGGCCTTGCTTCATCGAAGTACTTTATATAACGGCAATATTGAATTCGTCACCTTGGGTTTTAGACACCTGTCATGGTCCTTCGGGCTTATGACATTTCTACATAAACTTCTTTCACCTATCTCATATCGTTTTAAGACCCTTTTTAATGTACATATTTTTATGTTATAAATAAAAATATAAGCCCTAACAAAATTGTTGTAATTTTGTTAGGATATATATTTTTATTAAATTAAAGGAAATAATTTAATAAATAGTGGAACCATGACCCTTTCTTGCCCTGGAACATGTTTCAATTTGATTTATCACAGCGGTCATAGTTCGATATAAAAGTTAAAATTACCCTTAGTGTAAACAAAATAGACATTAATTTATTTTATTATATTTAATTTTTGAAATTGGCGTTGAAACGTAGCGTTGCGGAAGTAGAGACACAAGTCACAGGTGCCTGGGACTTGCAACCCAGTGAGTAAGGTTAAGGGGCCCTTTACACTTTAAGAATTCCTTTAAGAATTGAACTCCTTTAAGAATTCCGTCCACTTAATGGTTCGCTCAAAAAATATATGGTTGAACCTACATTTCTAAATGCTACCCTCGTCTTGGCAGAATAATAAGGTAGGATAGCTGTCAACTCTCATTAAGGGACCAGGGGTGTAAATTGAGTTAATTAGGATAGTTTAGTGTTCAACCCTCATTTCGAACTTTGTTTTGCTCGTATTTCTGTACCTATTTTCATCTCTATCATCTATCATCTTTTCATCTAGCTTCCTATTTTGCCCCAATCTACATTCCCGTTTTGCCCCGATCTACGTTCCCATTTCGCCCCATTTGATTTTATTGTAATATGTATATTCATGTTTTTTGCAGAGAGGACAACCGCAGATCTGGTGGTCGCTATTCTCAACGACGCTTTGAGAAGGAAGATGAACCCGAATGGTAAGTTACAAAAAGAAATTGTCCACTGTCCTACATTGAATGCTACAATGATCGGTTGTTGGCCATTAAAACCCATTGGATTCTAAGGCTTGATGACGCTGTTGCAAATAAAATTACTTATCTATGGCATTTGTTTATTGGTTATACTATATATTGATTCATTAGCTCTGCTTTTTAGGGTGCCACGTCCGTTTCCGTGCCACAAAAGGAAATACGGAACCCTTGTAGGATCACTTTGTTGTCTACCTGTCAAGACCCTTTTTCACAGACAAGCGTGGAGGTATCAAGCTGAAATTGATATCAAATACTTAGGTCTACTGTCTCTTGGAGCTGTGAAAAAATCAAGCTTCTAAGCCAACGCAATCAAAACAAATTTTTGACACTCGCAAGGGAATCAAAACCTACAGGGTACTTCTCTTGAACTCAGAATCTTGATATTTGGTACAAAGCAACGTCTTATAGCACAGATAAAGGAAAAATTGCGAAGAGCATAAATTTGTAGTTACACCATATAATTAAAATATTTTTAATTATTTTAAAATGTTATATGGATTTCATTTAGCAATAAAAATACCCTTAACTAAAGTATATAAGTAAAAATAACTTTTACTTATATACTTACAGGTTTGTACGGAACCCTCGGTACGCGAGTCCGACTCGCAATTGACCAAGAGCGAGTCGGACTGTTTTTTTTTTGCTAATATACTGTTTTTTTTAAACAGGTTTAGTGGAGGGCCGACATCTCAACTGGAAACGATCGAGCTGCGAGGTTTCGACGAGCCCGTCAAGAAGAACGGCAACGCGAACAATAAAGAGACTGATGTGAGTTGTTGCCGAATTCAAACATTATCTACATTCTTCTGTTTAATCTTTGAACTGGTTATGGATCGGTGATGGTGAGGCTGCTGGTCAGGCTGCAGCAGGTACTTATACCGAAGGCCTGGCCTTCACGGTATGGTGAAAAATTTGCGCGTTCATCTGGCTAGTTACCATATCTATTCTGGTCTAGCTGAGTCACTATCTTGACCACATCATCACTTACCATCAAGCTAGATAACGTTCCAAGGCTAGCTATTCAAAAAATATTTTGTTAAAATACTTACTTAGGCCACTCCCTTAAATGTGGCCTTTGGAAGAGGAATAGTGCTGAAGTATATTAGTAGTAAGTAAAGTAGCCGACGCGACGTCACAAACGCCACGCAGCCAAACCAGAAGAAATCGATTTCTCGATCGTGCGCTGGATGAGTCGAGACCTCCTGGGGATACTTCGTGTAGAAGCGAAACGCGTAGAAAATTCTTCCGGTTTGGCTGCGTGGCGTGGGTACCGTCGCGTCGGCTTAACAGGAACTTTAGGCGGAATCGTCATTATATTCGGATTTTTAAAGTGACATTACAAGTGTTGCTACTTTTTGACGATACAAAAATAGTGCTGTGGTAAAATGATTTATAGTACCACCAACTTAACTGTGCAGTTCTCGAGGGCGCTACTGGTCAAGGAAATCAACTACAAACTGTCACAATTTGAAGGAATGTTGTAGTTCTTTTTTTTGCCGCCTGAACAGATAAGTTGGTGGGACTATAGTTCTTTCTCTTTGTCACTTCAGTGAGCTGTATAATTTTACATAACTTACAATTTAACATAAACGGTCGGAATTTTTACTTTTTTAATTAAACTATACTTGTTAAACAGTTGAATGCTTTAATTTTTTGATACATTAGTTACAAATTTCAAACAATTATTTCAATTAATTTATTAAATGTACAACACACTCATAGTTCCGCTTTTAAAAACTGAACTAGAAACATCACTATGATTTGAAGTTAGTAACTTTATTTTGAAATGTGACATTTGGATCTGTCAGTTTACTCCGACTGATTAAAAATTCGACTATAGTTATATTTTTACAATTTTTAAAATAGTCTTATTAAAATATTAATTTTATGTTTACTTAAAATATTTTTGTAATATTTGTTATCATTGTGGAACATATTTAGGTATTACCGTATTGTTTTGTTCGTTACCATTTATTGTTAGCACACGGAGATAAGCAACTTTTTATCCCAGGCTAAAGAAGAGGTACCACGCAAAACTGAAAAGACTGCAGATGGGACGGCGGATAAAAAGGCTAGTAACTATGCAGTGAATAATATACCTTATTGTCTTTGTAATAAGAAATAATTTTATCTCAGACGCGTCCAGGGCCCCAATTCTCTTAGCTAATGACCAAACACCACACTACTGCGATGCTTCTGCGATCGAACTGCTGTTAATGTCAAATTCGGTAGTCTGCTAATTCTAGCTCCTAATCGCAGATGTATAGCAATCGCGTCGCTGTCGTATGACTGTGCTATGGCTTCCAAATATTGCCACTGAAATAATAATGAAAACTTCTATGAATCAAGCATCAGTCAAAACATCGTTACAGTGATTTTCTAGCAAACAATACACTAAATAAAAATATTTAAATCATTTAGCTATTTTTATATCTAAAATCCTCTAAAATATTTTATGCCACTGTAGCAACGCAATCGCAACAAAATGCTTACAGCATACCAAATATGTCAAATACTATTAATAGCGAGCCACTGACTTGCGATCGAACCTCAATAACGGGCAGCCTACGGATAATGTCAAAAACTACAATTTTCATGCAATTAAGTTGCGTTAAAGCCATTCAATAGCTAAGAGAATCCGACCCCAGTAATTGCGTAGCGAATAAATAATGGAAATTTAACGATGTAGAAAAAAATACGCGTAAGCCTGTTAAGGGGCTCACAAGATTTAAATAGTTTTTAGAATGTAGATTGCAGAAGTAAGAGAATTATGTGTTATCTTGATTATATTTTCTAAACACCCTCTGTCTGCAAAACGCGACTGTTCCATGTAGTACTAAATTAATGACGAGTAGGTATTTATTACCTAGAATTAGCGTAGATTTTATATATTTAGTGATATGTTAGTTGGCAATTTTTGTAGTCTTTTTGTAATTGTCATATCATATGACACATAGTAGATTGCACAACGAGAATATAGAACTAGTCATTTTTACCGAGACGTTTAACGGCCAGAGCCAAAGCCTGGTAATTAAGTCAAGGCTTAAATGGGTTTATTCTCGAGATATACTCACGGGTTTTTACTTCAATTGCGAGGAAATTAAATAATAATATTGTTAATAACAATTAATTGAAAATGAAAGTGATTTTTGAAAAATGTGCTATATTGTTATTGTTTCAAAAAATCATATTTGGGTCTTTAATAATATCCCTGATATATAGGTATTATTAATGATCCAGGCAAATTTCTTACAAATTTAAATTCTTTGAACAATCTAATAAAAAATATTTTTGTATACTTGTACAAATCAGGGTTAGTACTAGAGTATAAAAAGCGGTCAAGGGATAACTATTATTAAAGACCAAGTTTTTTTTCGGAACAATTACATTCAATGATGAAGCGCTCGTAGCGAAGTTTACTTAGCTGTTCTCAACCGATCAGCAAAGTTAAGCAACGTCGCCCGCGCTCATGAGTTGGATGGGTGACCGCTAGTGACATTACTACTGAGCGCTTCCGTGCTTCGGAGGGCACGTTAAGCCGTCGGTCCCGGTTGTTGTCCTAGGATGGCAGTCGTTATAGAATGGTGGTAGGGCATTTTGCGAATGCCCGCCTGGCTAGCTACCACTCTCAAGTAGAAAATCTGTCGCCAAGCACCTAACGGTGTGTTCCGGCAGCTGTCCTTGAGAGCCAGTACTTCTAGGTTAGCCTGAACAACATCTTCGACCACATCATTACTTACCATCAGGTGAGATAGTGGTCAAAAGCTAATCAATCAGGCAAAAAAAAATTTCAAATATAAGTTTAAATTTTAATAGCTTTATATACATATAATAATAATAATATAATTGTTTTATTTCCTCGCATTTGAAGTAAAAATCCGAGTGTACAACTCGTGCCGTGCATAAAACACATTTTAGCTTCGACTTAAACATCTCCGCTGAAATTATGCACTCGTTGTACAATCCACTTTTTGACTTGAGTAATCTTAATTATAGCATAGCACAGTAGCAGAGAAAAAAACATGACCAATTTTAAGTTCGTTTGTTGATCAAATGCAAAAAAGGAAGGAAGTGTGCCAGTTAAAATATAATTGACATCTCTTAATGTGGTAGATGTCAAAAGTAAATATTTATAGAGATTTTGAGTATAAAATGACTAAATCATCGTACATTACCAATAATGTACAACTAAAACATATTCTTTATAAAGAACAGATAATGTGTAAAGTATAATTTTTTAAGGTTCCGTACTCAAAGGGTAAAAACGGGACCCTATTACTGAGAATTCGCTGTCCGTTCGTCCGTCCGTCTGTGACCAGGCTGTATCTCAAGAACGGTGATAGCTAGACTAAGTTGAAATTTTCACAAATGATGTATTTCTATTGCCGCTATAACAACAAATACTAAAAATAAAATAAAATAAATATTTAAGGGGGGCTCCCATACAACAAACTTAATTTTTTTACCGTTTCTTGGTCGATACTAATAACGGTGACAGGTAGATGCTTTACCTATTCACAGAATAATTAGTTACGGAACCCTTCGTGCGCGAGTCCCACTCGCAGCACTTGGCCGGTTTTTTTAACATTACCAGTAATGCACACGGAAACAGTATTTATTGTAAGCAACCTAGTAATATTTGATACCTAGTATTTTTGAATGTAATGAATAAACTTAAACAGTAGTGGACCAATTTGAAAAATTCTTTCATCATTAGAATCCTACATTATTCCTGATGAACATAGGCTATAGAATATTTATATATATTTTTTGTTTATTAAATATCCATGCGAATTCGGGGCGGGTCGCTAGAGTTTAGATATTTTTAAATACCTATATTTATTGTATAATTATTTATTTATTTACAATTAAAACGGTTTACATCAATTACATTAATTATTATCAATTTTAATACCTACACATTGAATTATATAATGTCAGATAACACTTATAATTATACAGTAAAAATTAAATTATATTTAAATAGCATACATTAAAACATTAAGAATAATAATAATAATAATAATAAAAATATGAATATATAATTCCATAATTCATAAAAACAATTTGACATATTAAAATACCCACATACAATAGTAAAATTTAAATCATTCAGCCATCTCACAAAAATGCAAACATGCAGACAAGATACTTTGTCAGCCATCAGCAAACAAATCAGAATCAGAATCTATAGAATACCATTCTAGAATCTACACTGTTGTTTGATTATATATGATTGTATTTTTAATATAAGATAATAAAGTGAATGAATGTTTCGTTCAGAAATGGAACAACACGGGTAACTCCCGGTCGCCGGCGCCGGACCGGTGGCGCGACACGTCATCGCCCGTCGCGCCTCCCAACGAATCCCCTAACACTAGCAATGTAAGTACATACTGAACACACCAACACAAGAATAAAGAATGGAACATAATCAAAGCTTTGTCTGCACACTGAGCTATTTCAAACCATTTTTGAATTGAAATTCTCGTGAGTTTCACACATATTTAAATATTATACATTAAACCGGCAAAAACACTCACGTTGAGGATCGAATACGTCGACCCGGGTTTCGAGCATATCAGACGTATTCGATCCTCAACGTGAGTGTTTTTGCCGGTTTAATGTATAATATTTAAATATTTCAAACCGGTTCCGGGTTGCAGCGGACACAGCGGCGCCCGCTGCCACGTCTTGTCTATGACTAGTTACACACATAGTTGTGCGTGTAGTAGTGACACTTTCATGCTGTTTCTTTCTTTTCAACACCCTTGCTCGTAAAGTGCGCGTTATTATATCGTTCTTAGGGCCATAAACCGAACTATAACACCCTCGTGCATAATAATATTATACACTAGTGCGTAATAGAATTATCCCTACAAAGTTAAGTTAGTACCTAACTGCAAATTATATGCGAGTAAACAGAGCATTTTCAATTTAACCGGGTAATACAGATTTGTAACATCAAAGAGTTTAATATGTAAACAACCATCATAAAAATGCCGCGCGCAAAATAAAAACTTGCGCGCTTTTCCATAATTTTCGTATGTTGTTTGTATCGCATTTGTGCACTATATATAATCTTTCCTCGCAAGGGTGTTGAAAAAGTGCGTATGAAACTCGTGAGCAACTAGCTCATTATACACTCGGCTGATTTACGCATTGCAACACAAAGCCTCGTCTATAATGAGCAACTTAGCTCACTTGTATCATAATCTACTATTATTCATATGACACCACTAAACTATTGCTCTTTTGTACGTTTTCACTGTAGGCGGGTATGTACATCTTTATATCATTAACTTAGTAATTAGAGGTGATACCTAGTCCTCACTGTAGTTTGTGAGGACTAGTTCACTTCCAGGGTGCTAGTTACTACTTTGATATATGCATTATTGTGTTTATTTTTGTTCAGGATAAGGACTCGGGCGTGGACTCCAAGACTGAAGAGCCGATGCAGAATAACGAACAACCAGAGTTCAACCTGGACGAATTCCTTAAATTCGAAGTACCTGAAGTTCTCACGGTGAGAATATACTGTTTTTTTTTTAATATTCTTTCAGCCAGGTGTAAGCAGTGATAGCCTAGTGGTAATGTAAACTTCACTGTGATAAGTTAGTAATGTAAAATGCCGATCTGGTCGTTGTAGATTCGAACTTCAATAAGAACTTAGTTTTAATCCAGTAATGGTTCATTGTCTACCACCACGCTACGCACCATGTCCGGGGTTCAAATGTCCGCCTGGCTAGCCATCCTCAAGTAGATGGCCATGCACCTAATAGTGTGTTCCGGCAGCTGTCCTTAAGGGTGAACTGGCTGGTCAGTTCTCCATACAAACGTCGTAAGGTGATCACTCCCTTATTTGAGGATTTAGGTACCAAACAAAGCATGATATCGATTGAACTCGTCATTATCTAGGTTTGTATCGTAACGAAATTTTAAAAAGATAATTTAAGTTGTGAATTATGAGCCTCGAAACATTTTCATGTAAAGTTTTCAAGGCTCATAACTTTCAACTTAATTCTCTTTTTAAAATTTCGTTACGATACAAACCTAGATAATGACAAGTTCAATCGATAGTATAATTCTGGACTTAAAATCTCAAAAATAAGGGAGTGATCACCCTACGACGTTTGTATGGAGAACTGACCGGCCAGTTCAACCTTAAGAGCTCGAAATTCTAAGGCCAGTTATGGGCCTTACAGTCTTTAATTTAGCAGCTCGCTCGCAGCCAGAACTGAAATATGTTGAAATGAGACTCATAGCAATGCACGCTGCAAAGTATCAGTAACATATGGTTATCTCTATCCGAATTGCAAGAAAATTTTAGTAAACAATACTTTTCACATGGAAACTGTTCATCGATTACGAATTAGTATGAATAAATTAAAGAATTGAAGTTAATCTATCTATTGATATGATTTTGAAGAAAACCTCCTAATGTTTTTAAGAGGCCTTTTACATTATGCAGCCCTCTCACTCGCACTTTTAAAGATAATTTCAAATAGCAACAATATGGTTTATATATTTTTTTAAATGTGGTCAATCAATATTTCGCTGCATGCAACAATAGATGTTCTCAACATATTTTTACTTTGTGACATGTTGTGAGTCCAATTAGAAGTAGAGGCCCAAAATGTAAAATAACTAAATTACGCGTTTTGGATCCCCCATTACAGATATCAAAATGAAAATGAGTAGAGAACATCTATGGTTGCTGCAGCGAAATAATAATTGATCACGTTTATAAAAATATAAACCATATTGTTGCTATTTAAAATTATCTTTAAAAGTGCGAGTGAGAGGGCTGCATAATATAAAAGGCCTCGGAAAAGATACGAATTCTGATCCGTTATATACTGAAACTTCATTTCACAAACATTGTATTGATTCAAGAAGTCTTGGAGCTTCAGACAAAGCCTATGTTGGAATGTAGTGAATGAAGGATCTAATTCTAAGTATAGTTTATTCACATTTTTTAAATACATTCTCTGAAAGTAGATCACTTAAAAGTCTGATCTAATCACTTTTAGGTCAGGTCTGATCACTTTAATGTCAGGTCTGATCACTTTAATGTCAGGTCTGATCACTTTAATGTCAGGTCTGTTCACTTTAATGACAGGTCTGATCACTTTAATGTCAGGTCTGATCACTTTAATGTCAGGTCTGATAATAATTTTGAGGATTTTAAGGGCCTTAAAAGCGTCGACCACATTACTACAATCAGACGAAATTGTGGTCCAGGACTAGCATATCACCAAAAAAAATTATATCGCTTACTAAGATAATGAAGATGAATTGAAAAAAAAATAAGTTCTAAATGCTCTTTGTGTAAAATATGTTATTGTATGTTAAAAATGTGTGTTTTAGAACGGAGGCGGCGAAACGGAAGGCGGGAGTCGGTTCAGCCAGTGGTTCCGCCGCGAGAGCCCCACGCACGATAGGCATTACGAGAGGCTACTGCACAATATGGTCGATGGTGAGTTCTGTACAAGGGAAAGCCAAACAAATACTCTCATATAAATATTATTATTAATTACGGGATTTGACCACCACCGTACAAATCCCGTAAGTAAGTAAAATATTTATCTTTGAAACAGTGATGGCTCAGCATTCGAACGATGGACCTGCTGCGCTGCAGCCCATAGCATTGGCTATGGGCTGCAGCGCAGCAGGTTCATCGTTCGAATCCCGCCGCGGGCGTGAGCTTCACCTCATGGTGGAAGGGCATTTTGCGAATGCCCACCTGGCTAGCATCCACCCTCAAGTAGAAAATCTGTCGCCAAGCACCAACGGTGTGTTCCGGCAGCAGTCCTTGAGAGCCAGTGAAATTACAGGCAGATGAGACTGAACAAATATGTCTCAAGGTGACGGGCGCAGTGTAATTCGTGGCTTGTGACGAAATGCATCTGTTATAGGCAGAGGTTAGTCCGCTTAGCATCAGGTGGGCCTAGAGCTTCATCCGTCACAATAACATTAAAAAAAAACTAGTACACCGTGATAGTTTAAAAAAGTGTTTAAATCGTGTAATATGTTTTTGTTTGTAATGTTTTTATCTACGAAGAAATAGACTTATTATTTATTCGTAGGTTTTTATATAATTTCAAGTAATGTGTAAGTTAAGATTTCTTGATGTATATAACTGGGAATTAAAAATATTGCTTTCTCTTTTAAAGTTTTTGTCTATGCCCGACGTAGGCGGACTAAAGCACCTTTTTATGCTTTAGGGCTTGAAAGTCTGCGTTTTGTGCTCAAGTGCATAAAAAGTGTGCTTTTTGTGCTCAGGTGCATTAAAAGTGTGCTTCTTGTTCTCAAGTGAACAAATGATTTATTTTTTGGTGTGGCCTTTATAATACTATAATGTCGGGTTGTACCGAAGATCAGATTAGCTAAAGTACAGAAAGAAGGTCGTTATTCGAAAATACTGATGTATAATAAATTACCAAAAAGAGTGACCACCTTAAAAAAATATAGTTGTTCAAACTAAAACTTAAGAACTTTTTTGAAAACAATCCCTTCTACACTTTAAAAGAATTCATGTCAATGCAGCTATTAGAATCTTTGTTTTTAGTACAAGTGCAAACGTGATAACTGTAAATTTTATTTAACTAAACTTATTAAATTATTTACATAAACGTAATTAGAATTTAATATATTTAAGTAGTATAAATATGTATTAAATGCACCTTGACTTGCCTGTAATAAAATACAAAAGGGCTAATAAAACTTATGTATATCTTTATAGGGTTCGATCTAAGAGCCTGACAAGTAAAATAATGATGTTTAAGTAAATGTATTTATTTTTCTTTAGATTTGGACAACTCGACCCGTCACGAGCCGGCCGGCGAGGAGGCTGCGCACGTGTTCGCGCCCATCTCCCCCGCACACTCCGCCCCCCACCCACACCCGCACCCCCCGCCCCCCTCTCTCATGGACCTGCTGCTGCGCGCTAACGAACCTGCCCCTGGTGAGTCTCGCCAGTTTTTACCCACTTCAAAAAAAGAAGGAGTATGAGTAACTCATTTCGTGTTCAGAACTTTTGATTGGGTGAACCGATTTGGATGATTCATTTTTTATTTGAAAGTTGAAGCTTGCCATGTGGTCCCATTTAAATTTAATCAAAATCGGCCAAGCCGTTTTTGAGTTACGCTCCAATAACAGAAAAATATTTTGCTATCTTGATGATATAGTTATTGACAGTGAATGACAATTGATCCCATAAGTAGCAAGGGTCACTAAAAAGGGAGAAAAGTTTTTTTGCCAAAAAATGAAACATTCAACACTCAAATGTGTGAAATAACTTGTCGAAGTCGGTACGATGCGCACAATATTATGGTAATAGGTACTTTTGAACCATCATGGTACCGATTTCAACAAGTTATTTCACACATTTGAGTGTTGAAGTCGGTTCCATTTTTTGGTATTTTTTTTCTTTATATTTTTTTGTCCAGCAAGCATTTGACCGCTGTCTTTATGTACCTTAGTTTGTGCTTAGCAATTCATTGCAGTGTGTTCATCGCCTTCCATTAAAATAAGGTTTTGACTTGAGGGATGGTCTTATGCTTAGAGCAACTGGAGAATTACCAGAATGATAATATTTTATTACCAAATTTTATCTGCTTTAATATACCTTTTTTTTTATTCCTGATAGGTTAGCTTTTGACCACTATCTCACCTCTGATGGTAAGTGATGATGTAGTCGAAGATCTTGTTCAGGCTAACCTAGAATTACTGGCTATCAAGGACAGCTGCCGGAACACACCGTTAGGTGCTAGGCGACAGATTTTCTACTTGAGGGTGGTAGCTAGCCAGGCGGGTATTCGCAAAATGCCATTCCACCATGCGGTCAAGCTCAAGCCTGTGGCGGGATTTGAACCATGGACCTGATGCGCGGCAGTCCATAGTCATTTCCACTGAGCCATTACTGCTTCGAAACTCGGTAAAATTTTGTACGCATATTATTGCTGAGCCTAATAACTATGCTTCTGGTTTGGCAGTTTTTCAGATTTATTATTTATTTTATCCTTAAAGGTCAAAATAACAATTCCCATACAAAATGATTTTACGAATAATTTTTGAAAAAACTAAATTTTACTGTCATTTTCCACAAGTATAAAAAAAAGGATGGCAGTCGTTATAGCATGGTGAGGTAGGGCATTTTGCGAATGCCCGTCTGGCCAACTACCACCCTCATGTAGAAAATCTGTCGCCAAGCACCTAACGGTGTATTCCGGCAGCTGTCCTTGAGAGCCACTAAAACTAGGTTAAGCCTGTTAACTCGTTCGACCACATAACTGTGGTCAAAAGCTGACAAATCACAAAAAAAAATGTTTCCGGGGTTCATAACTTCTCTTCATAACTTCTTCGTCAGTGAATGTCTGTATCAGATCAGTACTATTGTGTTGTAAAGCGCTGTATGATATCGTTGTGTTCCAGAAGTGAACTCCGGCAGCGGTAAGATCCACAGCCTCGAGGAGCTGGAGGCGAGACTGCGGCCGCAGCACCCGCCGCCGCACCACGCCGTGCCAGACCATGATCTCACTGCTTTCAAACGTCTTGTGAGTATTATACTGGAACATCTCTTCAATTGTGACTCGCTGTGTTTGTTTTATTGTTTCTCATGTTTTCCTATATTTTATTATATAGGAGACATGATTTCTCTGGGGAAATAGACTCAGTTTTTTGGAACGAAGCTCCTTATCGCGCGTTGCGAAAGGGGGCTGGACGGAAAAAATTAAGACCAAAAGTTGTAACGACACTTTTTGCTATAGTTGTAAGCCGTGCGGCGTGCGCGTGATTCTCTGTCTGTCTCTCTCTCTCATAGAAAGCAAGCCAGTTATTTTCGTTTATGTTAATATTAAGTTTACATTATATATGTTAATAATAAAAAAAATATAACCTTAAATAAAAAAAAAATTACAATTCCTTCACTAATTAATCGAAAGGAACTTCGTTCCATCCGGGTGTCCCTTGACACGTCTCAATTTTTATTATTATTATTTTTTTATATTTTTTTTATTGTGACAGAACAAGCTCGAGGCCCACCTGATGTTAACTGGACTAACCTCTGCCTATAACAGATGCATTTCATCACAAGTCACGAATTGCACTGCGTCCGGCACATTGAAACATGTTGTTAAGTCTCGTGTGCCTGTAATTTCCCTGGCTCGCAAGGGCTGCTACCGGAACACACCGTTAGGTGCTTGGCGACAGATTTTCTACTAGTTTATCTTGCGTTACTTCGTGAGCGCGTTAACGTGACTTGGTATGGTAATATGATTCGCTAAAGCGCCTTGAGGGGTGCTGTGCATTGCGCTATACCAATTATCGTGTAAGCGCACAGAGAAAAACGACTTTGGAGCTTAAATCAATTTTGACCTTTTACCGTTGAATTGTAACTACGTAAGATGAATTCACAACTCTTAAGATGATTTACACCAATCAATAAAAATTTACCATGTTTTATAATAAACACAACCGTCAAAAAACGCCTTCCGTAAAGTATTTTCAGAATTGAACTTGTTACACGATAATAATTGCAGTATTGACCATAAAATATACCTTACTTTTACGGCGGTTTATATACGGTGATTATCACTATAACGTACGACTTATCAGCCTCATCGAAAAGTCAATATTTAAGAAAGACCACAAAATACACCTTAAATGAAGACGAAAATAAACATTCGCCTTCACTGACCTCGTTTAACGCCTTCTAGTTGGAAGACGTTTTTAAACGTATTTACGTTTGGTCTGTTTTTTGCCTTCATACCATATAAATTGGCCGTCATTAGGGCGCTTTTGACTTTAGATTTTTCTCAGTGCGCTCGCTACATAAAGGGAGATATACACCACACTGGTGAGAAAGATATCTATATGTAACGGGTACCAATGTCTTATCCAGCAGTGCTTAAGTTGCGAAAACGCGCTTAAAAAATGTATACGCGCGAGTCGCCAAGCTCACATCGCTCAATGAATACCCCTTTAGTTATGAGATACGCTTGTAACTCAACTTTGTAATTTTTATTTGCCTACATATAAATAATAATATTAATAGAACAAATCGAAATGCTTGAACAATATTTAGTCTAAAGATTTTTAATGCTTATATGATTATAAGCGTTAAACAAGCTTGCCGCGCGTAAAATTATATATGCAATCATGAGCGAGTTATTCTAATATAGACTGCTGAGCACAGTGGGATATAAAACATGAGATCTAAAAGAATGTGCTCTTGTGCGATACCCACTTCTACGAGCGAGGTATGTCCTTATAGGTATACATTGATTTCTGAAGTAGACATCGCGTTGATTTTTATTTTTCCATCGCAGTTGTCTTAGGTTTTTGCGATTATTACACATAGTAATTATACAACTTTAAACGGTTTTTAATAAATCAAGTGACATATAAAACCAATTAGTCACCCCGTGAACACGATCATTGCAATGTGTTTGAAACGTCGGGACAAAAATAATTATAAATATTATAATTTAAACCGTTTAAAGTTGTTTTATTACTAATTAATTATTTGATGTTTGAAATTCGAATCGCTTATCTTGAACTCACTTCACTCGCAGCGAGAATTGATTTTGCTTCGAGATTTCAATACCAGAGCGACCCTTTTTGTGCTGGAGAGGTGAACAATAGAGGGATACTAGCGGGATTCAAACCAACGTCTCCATGTCGCGCTGTCTGAAGTTCGCCGTAGTATTTTTTGCACTTGTCTATGTTTTTTTAATGTGTATAATTTATATGAATTTGTTTGTGTTGTTGTGCAGTTGGCGCAAGTGTCGGGCGGCCATGCGGTGGCAGCTGCACCCGAGCCGCGGCCCCCTCCTCAACACCAGCCCATGACGCTGCTGCAGGTAACTCATTACCATAATTTTTCACCACATACCTCTGGGCTTTTGAAAGACTAATGATTTTTACCATGAGTAAAATTAATAAGTCAATATTGTAATTATTCCATTGACGCCTGCTAAGTGATGTTAGGTTACAAAATTACATCGAAAGGAAAAATTTGCACCACGTCCTCGTGATGCAAATTTTTACTTTGCCCGCGATCTTCCGTCACAGTGGCCGGGACATGTTCTGCCAATTTGAGCTACCGTGGTGATGGTGTCATTGTTCGAATTTATCGTTACGTTCTTGTTGGCTAAGTCTTGAGATGAAAAGTCAAAGATATTTTTACAGTAAATTAAAATGCTCTGCAACATTTATTTTTGTTATGTAAAGTTGTTATTTGGTGCGAGTATTATGGTATTATTTGAGAACGACGAATTTAGTAAGACGCGAATAACTTGTTTTTTTTTAAATTTATTTATAACTCGTAGGCTAACCACCTGACGGTAAGTGATGATGTAGTTCAGGCTAACCTAGAATTACTGTGTCTCAAGAACAGTTACCGGAACACCGTTAGTTGCTATACTGTACTGTATCGGCCGGATTGTCCACTGCAGAACACAGTCTCCCACAACAAACCCCCCATGATGGGGGGGTTTGTTGTTTGTTGTACGTAAATTGAACTATAGGTCGCTCCATCCCAATACGATGGTCAAATAAAAGAATGAGTGGGAAAATTGGAGTTATGAGTCATTTTCATGTTAGCTCAAGCGGCCAGAGCATACTCCGGCTATAGGGGTGGATGGACGCGGGTTCGAATCCCGCACATGACTATATTTTTTTTCTCTCGTTTCAATTTGTAACTTTGTAATGTAATCCTCCGAGCAGGCGGTATTGCAAACATAACAATATTAAAAGCTTTATAGCGTTCCGTTCATATACAGTTACCCTCTACATTAGTCCTTTGGCTATCGAGCGAGCACATGTCGTCTGTACAACGTACAATAAGTTGAAATATTTTTACTATTTTTTTTTATGCTATTTTGACCTATCAAGCACTAGGCCCACCTGATGGTCTGTACAACGTACAATAAGTTGAAATATTTTTACTATTTTTTTTTATGCTATTTTGACCTATCAAGCACTAGGCCCACCTGATGTTAAGCGGACTAACCTCTGCCTACAACAGAAACATTTCGTCATAAGTCACGAATTGCACTGCGCCCGTCACCTTGAGACATAGTTGTTAAGTCTCATGTGCCTGAAATTTCACTGGCTCTCAAGGACTGCTGCCGGAACACACCGTTAGGTGCTTGGCGACAGATTTTCTACTTGAGGGTGTTCGCTAGCCAGGCGGGCATTCGCAAAATGCCCTTCCACCATGCGGTGAAGCTCAAGCCCGCGGTGGGATTCGAACCATGGACCTACGGCACGGCAGTCCATAGCCAATGCCACTGAGCCATCATTGCTTCAAAAAAAGCCATCATTTGTACCATAACGAATGGTTGTATTTTCTAGATGCTGAACAAGAGCATAGAACAGCAACACATCAACAAGGTTCAACAGCAACAACAACCGCCGCACATACCGCAAGACTTACTATACAAACTGCTGCAAGTACAACAAGTATGTCAAACATGTTTCAACTATATTTTTATGCTTGATAGGTAAGCACTATCTCACCTGATGGTAAGTGATGATGTGGCCGAAGATGTTGTTCAGGCTAACCTAGAATTACTGGCTCTCAAGGACAGCTGCCGGAACACACCGTTAGGTGCTTGGCGACAGATTTTCTACTTGAGGGTGGTAGCCAGCCAGGCGGGCATTCGCAAAATCCCCTACCACCATGCGGTGAAGCTCAAGCCGGCGGTGGGGATCGATCCAGGGAGCTCCTGCACGGCAGTCCATAGCTATTACCGCTCGGCCATAAAAGAGTGAAAGTTGTAAAAGAAAATTTATTAAAATTTATTTCATTAAATATAGCTATGAAAACTTTTCCATAGGAAAGTTATCATAGGCATGCTGCATATTGAATTGATCAATCTTTGATTATAAGAACTGATTATTCCTATTTATTTATTATATTTGTCTAACAAGATTTCAGGGTGAACTGGCCGCCCCATTCTCCATACAAACGTCGCAGGGTGATCACTCCCTTATATGAGGATTTAGGTCCAAAGTAAAGCATAATACCGATTGGTATCGTCATTATCTAGGCTTGTATGATGATGCAATTTTAATAAAATAATTAACTTGATAGTTATGAGCCTCGAAACATTTTCATATAAAGTTTTCTAGGATCATAACTTACAACATAATTGACTTTTTAAAATTTTGGCATCATACAAGCCTAGATAATGACGATATCAATCGGTATTATGCTTAAGTTTGGACCTAAAATCTCAAATATGGGAGTGATAACCCTGCGACGTTTGTATGGAGAAGTGACCGGCCAGTTCAACCTTAATAAGCAATATTTATGCAATGTTCGCAATGTGTATCTAACGGTATGCTTTAATTTTCACGCAAAGCAGGATGATATGAATAGGGTGGGTATAAATGCTATATATTTTTGTTAATTAGGCATTTCTATTGAATATTTGTTAAATTTCATTAGTACTTTGTACACCGAGGGGGGAACACTATCTTTTTTTTTTTTTTTTTATTGTGATGGAACAAGCGCGAGGCCCACCTGATGTTAAGCGGTATCCTCTGCCTATAACAGATGCATTTCATCACAAGTGACAAACTGCACTGCGCCCATCACCTTGAGACAGTTGTTAAGTCTCATTTTGCCTGTTATTTCACTGGCTCTCAAGGACTGCTGCCGGAACACACCGTTAGGTGCTTGGCGACAGATTTTCTACTTGAGGGTGGTCGCTAGCCTGGCGGGCATTCGCAAAATGCCCTTCCACCATGCGATGAAGCTCAAGCTCTGGGCGGGATTCGAACCATGGACCTGCTGCGCGGCAGTCCATAGCCAATGCCACTGAGCCATCACTGCTTCACAACTATTTCTGTTCAAGAGTATGTTTATTCCTATATATATACTCGAGAACAGAAACAGTAACTTCTCCCGAGTGATACATAGTGCTTTATACTACACCTACAAGGAAAATAAAATTATAAGTTTTCTCGAAACATCTGAGGAAGTTAGCTCTTCATGACTTCTGGAGCTGTATTTTTTATTTCTGGTGGCGTCATCATTATAAAATCGTCACTTTTACTATCAGATGACATTTTGGAAAATTATTTAGAATAATTAAAAGCGTTCTGTTAAATTATGAATTTAGTAAAAAACTAAATTTATCAAAACAAATTGCTGCGCTTTTTTTTTCGTCGTGCAGAGAAAGGTTCCCAAAATCCTTTCATTGAAAATCGAGTACAAAAAAACCACCTTTTTTTGTAATTCTTTGGTATAAAACCTTTTTGAGATTTGTCGTTAGTATTTTATAATGTTCGCAGCTAAAAAAAAGAAACCTAGCAGTGCAGGTATAGATTTTCATACAACATTCCTTCACTGATATGGAGAGCAGGAATGCAATTCCATATAACTTTTCCCGCCGCACATTTATAAAGAACGAACTTTATAACACTTTTTGAACGAGCAATGAGACACTTTCCGACTGGGTGTCGTATAAAATAATAAGATATAAAAAATATAAGTCATAAAAAGATAGTTTTCTCCCCTCGGTGTACAATGTGCTATTAATTGGTCCAAATATTTCGTTTATGTTAATGTCCAAATATAATCATTGTTTAATTGTTATTTATGAAAGTCATTATACGAAATAAAGAATAAATTCATATATTCAATACATTGCAACTGTAACGGGCAGTCGTGACGCTTATCATCAAGCGGGCGGTTTGTCCGTTTCGTCACTACATAGTAACAATAAAAAATAGCAAGCAAAGTAATAAAAAATAATAAATTACAGGCACAAGAGACTTAACATTAGGTAGTTGTCGTGCTTATACCGTCCAAATTCCAAATAAAAAAAATAAAAAACATTCATCTAAAAATGTTTGTTAGGGAATAACAGAAGTCAACTCTGAGATGTTGTTAGCGTTTTTCTAATGACCCTGCATAATATATATATTTTTTTTTTATGCCTGATAGATTAACCTTTGACCACTATCTCACCTGATGGTAAGTGATGATGTGGTCGATGATTTTGTTCTGGCTAACCTTGAATTACTGGCTCTCAAGGACAGCTGCCGGAACACACTGTTAGGTGCTTGGCGACAGATTTTCTACTTGGTGGTAGCTAGCCAGGCGTGCATTCGCAAAATGCTACCACCATGCTATAACGACTGCCATCCTAAGACAACAACCGGGACCGACGGCTTAACGTGCCCTCCGAAGCACGGAAACGCTCAGTAGTAATGTCACTAGCGGTCACCCATCCAACTCATGACCGCGCGCGACGTTGCTTAACTTTGCTGATCGGTTGAGAACAGCTAAGTAAACTTCGCTACGAGCACTTCAAAAATTCTCGTTAATAGTAGAAGTTATCGATGAAAATTAATGAGTTTCTTTGCTTTTTTCAGCGTCAACAACAACAGAACGAAATGAACAATCACTTGACGCCCACCGACAGAGATTTGCTGCAGCGACCTGAGGCCCAAGCCATAATACACGGTAAGACCAGCTTAACTTATCGTGAATTTTGACTTAAGGTTGAACTGGCCGGTCACTTCTCCATACAAACGTCGTAGGGTGATCACTCCCTTATTTGAGATTTTAAGTCCAGACTTAAGCATAATACTGATTGATATTGTCATTATCTAGGCTTGTATGATGCCAAAATTTTAAAAAGTAAATGAAGTTGTAAGTTATCAGCCTCGAAAACTTTATATGAAAATGTTTCGAGGCTCATAATTCTCAAGTTAATCATTTTATTAAAATTTCGGCATCATACAAGCCTAGATAGTGACGAGATCAATCGGTGTTATGATTTATTTAAGACCTAAAACCTCAAATAAGGGAGTGATCACCCTACGACGTTTGTATGGAGAACGGGCCGGCCAGTTCACCCTTAACGCTGTCTAGTCAGCTGCCTGTGGGTTGTCGGGCTAGAATTGAACCCCCAGATCGTCCTGTTGGGGGTCGTTTGAGGGACGAGGGGAAAAGTACCACAATACTGATGCGCTCGTAGCGAAGTTTGCTTAGCCGATCAGCTAAGTTAAGCAACGACCGTCGTGGTCATGACTTGGATGGGTGACCGCTAGTGGCATTACTACAAAGTGCTTTCATGCTGGCACATTATGCCGTCGGTCCCGGTTGTTGTCATTGGATGGCAGTCGTTACAGTATGGTGGTAAGGCATTTTGCTTATGCCCACCTGGCTAGCTATAAACCCTCAAGTAGAAAATCCTAACGGTGTGTTCGGCAGCTGCAGTGTATTCCGGCAGCCGTCCTTGAGAGCCAGTTATTCTATGTTAGGCTGAACAACATCTTCGACCACATGATCACTTACCATCAGGTGAGATAGTGGTCAAAGACTAGCCTATCAGCTATAAATAAATAAATAAATTAATGAAAAAAGTGGCCAGCAGCGCATTCTGAACAGCCATTTTGCACTGGTATTCCCAAGAACACTAAAAATGAATCCACAAATGAGGCATTTGTTCAACGGTGGAATTCTTTTGTTTGGTGATGTGATGCTGATGCTGTCTAGTTGTACACGCAATTTAACAACTTTTAACAACACCTTTCCGAGCTTGTGAGGTAATAATAATTATTATGTAACAGGTTTGAAATGTGGTGAGATCACCGCCCAGCACTTGATGCAACAACTCGGCAACCCTGGCCTCCAGAGTCGACATCGCGAAATGCTCGTTACCATCCTACGTCTGCATCAACATCAAAGACAGGTAAAGTACTTTAGAGCAGTGCCTCAGGGATCAATTGTCATTTTAGACCTAAATGAATTTAACCGCCTTCAAAAAATTGAGGATGAGGTCAATGGTATTCTTTTGTGTGCTACCTCATAACTTTTACCACCCGGTGTCCCGATTTTGTTTTTTGATATTCCGATTTAAATGTGACGAGTAGTAGTGAGATGTGACGAGTAGTATTTCAGTTATTTAGTTATTATTATTAGTTCCACTAAAGTGATGATGTTTTATTTTCACTTTTCGATATCAAATCAACAGGAAATCTGTATATAATGGTTTGGTTTATTTACTTTTTAGTACATTTTTGTTTAAGAATATTTTCTGATTCTGAAGTAAGTGATTATCATGAGCCATCATGAAGCAGTGATGGCTCAGTGGCATTGGCTATGGACTGTCGCCCAGCAGGTCCTTGGTTAGAATTCCGCCGCGGGCTTGAGCTTCACCGCATGGTGGAAGGGCATATTGCGAATGCTCGCCTGGCTAGATATCACCTTCAAGTAGAAAATCTGTCGCCAAGCATCTTACGGTGTGTTCCGTCAGCTGTCTTTGAGAGCCAATAATTTAAGTTAAAGCCTTCGACCACATCATCACTTACCGTCAGGTAATATTGTGGTCAAAGCGCATACCTATCGTAAATAAAAAAAAGTTTTTTTTTAAACTTTAACACATCGATTATTTACCTATGGCTTTCATGTCTCTCTAAGCATGTAATTGGTTGTTGATACATGTGCGTTGATTTCTTCTACCCATATATCTCATAAATATTGTTCAAGATCATTGGGAAGTTTCAAAACAATGTTTTCTTTTAAGATCCCATCTACATAATCTCAGGTTCTTATTTAAAATTCACAAAGCTTAGCCTATCAGCAATAAAAAGCATAGGTACCCATAGTAACTTTTAAACAATACTCTTCAGATGGGCGGTTCTCCATTGCCAATGGGTACTGCTCCTCATTTGGTGGTGCCTCCTCATCATCAGCCGCTGCGGCTGTCGCCATTGCCGCACCAAGGAGGTAAGGATCTACAACAGTTAAAGTTCTAAAATATAATTTATATCAATCACTTTTGAGCAATGGGTATTTACTCTTTGGGTGGATGTTTGGCACTGCATATTCTATAAAAGTTTCTCATGATGCAGTGTTAATGAAACAGTGTAACTGGAAATGACTCTGTGGTCTTGGCCAGACTTTTATTATCCGTTTTGCGGAAATGACAGGAGAACCATTAAATAAAAAAAAATTGCAATCATCTTTATTAACAGCGGCGTAAATGCCAAAATTAAGTAAATGGTTTGGCTTCATGTTCATTTTTGACAACTTACATACTAATTTTATATTCTTTTAAATGCTGTTTTGAAACCTTCGCCGACAGATTTGAAGTACAATAAGTTGAATATTGAAGACCACCTAGAAAAGGTGTTGAATCCCATAATGTTGAATTCTGAAAATGTTCAGCTACCAATTCCTAAAATGTTGAATACAGAAAGTAGACGTAACGTTCTTCCAGTAGAAAGAGTGCACGTGTGTTACTAAGATCAATAAAGAATTTTAATATTGTTATGTTTGCAATAACGCCTGCTAAGGGGATTACATTACAAAATTACAAATATACGATAGGAGAAATTTAAGTCATGTGCGGAATTCGAACCCGCGTCCATCCACCCCTTTAGCCGGGGTATGCTCTAACCAATTGAGCTAACATGACAATTACGTCATAACTCAAATTTTTCCTATAGTTATTTAACCATCGCATTGGGATGGAGCGACATCTATAGTTCAACTTACGTTTTACTACAAACAAGACCAATTTTGCAATTGGTTTTATACTTGTAAATGATGACGCAACCTTATAATTTTAATATTGTTATGTTAGCAATAACGCCTGCTATGCGGATTACATTACAAAGGGGTGGATGGACGCGGGTTCGAATCCCGCACATGACTTAAATTTTTCCTCTTGTATATTTGTAATTTTAATCAATAAAGAAATTCAGAAGATGCGTTGCTCGCAATAAAAGTATACACAAAAATTACCAAGCACCTCTCAATCGGTCTCTTTCTCGCTCGCATATGTCGACTGTTCCTACGTAGACTATCTAAACTCAAAAAAGGGTTATTTTATTACCGTCGCAACTTTTTTCTATCACATTATATTACAATGTAGATAAAATTTATTTCAAATATTATTAATATATTCAGTTTTAGCAAGTCCTAAAGTATGGAATGTGACGTCGCTGGTCCTCGTAAACTCAAACTTAAAATTCGCGATATTTAGTTTCGATAGTATACGTAGGGACAGTCGATGTAGGTATGCGCGTAAAAGGAACAGGTTGAAATGAGCATAGTTACTTTTCCCTTCCCTTCTATGGCGTGCTTCCTCTGTCTGAATTTCTGTGGCTACTAATTATTTGATCGCGATCCGGACGCAGCGTTCTGTGTGTCACCCATAATGGCGCACAGTCCCAACACACTCGGCTTGCACCATCCAGGTATTGTCGTTACTTGTTTATTTATAATATCTGCAACTTTGCTATTGACTTATTTACTTTGCATGGTGGTAGGGCATTTTTCGAATGCCCGCCTGTCTAGCTACCATCCTCAAGTAGCAAATCTGTCACCAAGCACCTAACGGTGTGTTTCGGCAGCTGTCCTTAAGAGCCAGTAATTTTAGGTTAGCCTGAACAACATCTTCGACCTCATCATCATTTACCATCACAACAAGAATAAAAAAAGGATACTTCCAAATGTCTCATGCTATTATGGTGATCCTCTTCGACGTTCTAGAAAGAAAGGGGGTAGATATATATATTAGTATGCTCTATATTAGTATGCTCTTTAACACTTATCCCACCCGTAAGATCTGCAGTTAGTGCGTCTGCAACTGAGCCGGAATTTCGGGGAATAAAAGAATTTCATTGAAAGCTATCCAATTTTAAAACAGTATCAATTTTATTACCATGTAAGTTTAAATAGATGACACAAGTCTTATGGTACGTCATAACGTTTGTAACATAGGGATGTTAGTAGCGCCGGGTTGCATACTGTACTGTATCAGCCGGATCGTCCACTGCAGAACACAGCCTTCTTTATGAAGGGGGGTTCGCCATAATCCCCACGCTTGGCAGACGGCTTCTTTGAAAAGCTCTACCTTGTATTTTCCCATTGTCGCCTCTTGTAACCCCATAGAAATATAATATAAGATAATATCTTCTATAACCCCCATATTATGGCGGTTGCAATTCTAGCCCGGCATCCCACGGGAACATTGTGGGAAATAAAGAGCTACCCTGTAATGGGAACAGTCTGATTACATTTTATAAAAATATTATCTACTTATATGCAAAATTTCACCAACCATCTGACGGATGACCTTTCTAAGGTTCTCAGAATGACTCCTTGAATTTTATCTGAAATATGAGCATACTTAGCCACAGATTCACATTATTGTAGCTAGTAAAATATGCCCTAAACTTTTCAAGAACGTGTTTTTACAAACATCAGTCCGGTGTAAGTTTGCTTCGGTATTTTCATCTCCAACAATTACATCCCATTGGAAGCGCAGCTATGTTAGCGAGCCAAAATTATTCGTTGCTATAGGAGTTAGGATGTACATGCTAGTTGGAGAAATGAATAAAACACCTCAACCGGGTAGTTAATGCAGAAGGACTTCTCGAAACACATGTTATTAAAACTCTTAAGTATCTGTTGTTTGGATGTAAGTCGTTAGTAATGCCTGCGTCACACAAATGGGAAATGCCGATGATAATCGCGATTCTCGATCATGTGTTGGTATATTAATCCAGGATGACATACAAGTAATAAGATTCCTCTCACTAATTATCGGCATTTCCCGTTAGTGTGCCTCAGCCATAAGACTATCATGACGGAACTTCGCATGTAGTCCAGTCATTTAAGTTTAAATTAGGTAAATCTCGGAATTCGAGATACCCAGCTGTAAGTCTGACTTGTATATTGACACCCTCAAAGTTGTCTCAAAACCTACATATGGGGGTGTACGCAACTACTAAATTTCAAGGTCAAAGGTCACAAAAATCGTTTTTTTTTGCGCTTTTTTTGTTAAATATCTCATTTCCTACGGGTTTGTTGCTATTTGTCTTTATTATTAATATTGTAGAATACAACCTTTTCTACAAATTTTGATAAATAAATAAAAAATTTATACGGTGACGGTTTAAATTTTCGTTCGTTTTCGAGATAGAGGGCGGAGAGCGCGCGGTCACAGAATCACTTCAGGTCAACCGGTGCCTCCGGTCGAAAACGCGCCATGACAATTTAATAGTTGCGTACACCCTACCATATGTAGGTTTTGAGACAACTTTGAAGGTGTCAATATATAAGTATTTACAGACTTACAGCTGGGTATCTCGAATTCCGAGGTGAACTTACTATAATGACTGGACTAATGGTTTTTAACTAAAGGCATTTTTAGAATGCCGCCTATTGCGCCGGCCCAAGTAGAACAATCTGTCCTCGAAGACTGTCCATAAAAGTTACTTGAAACATAGTAGTGTGAGCGTTCTTGTGGTCTAACTATGTTCACACTCGGCAGGGGTTCCGACCCGCATCCCGTCGCCTCGCGAACTAGCCGTCCACACGCAGTCCATAATGCAGAACGCACTCATCAAGAAGAAGCTCGAGGAGCAGCGTGAGAACTACAACCGTCGCCGAGAGATTCTACACCAGCCGAAGCAGTCCACGCCCATATCCTTCACGCCAACCTCCGTAAGTTAACTCTCTTATTTTATGTGCTATTTATTTTTGTAACTAATTTGATCTTCACTTGAAAACTATCGCGAGTTTTATTCATATTAACTTATTAGGAAAGATTCCGACCAGAGCTACGCGCTAAAGCCCGCGCTCGTCGCTTTGCGCAATCGTGACTCCCAGACGAAGGACTTCAAAAAAGTCCGAAACTGGAGCCCAACTCCCACCTTTTAAAAACTATTATGGAAAACCAACATCATTATTTCAAAATTAAAATATTGATAGTAAGATTCGTACCACGGCCGTCACGAAACAATAATGTTTATATAGCGCTATCTCTATCGCACAAATGTCTTAAATCAATGCATGCAACCCGCTCTCACGTTGAAGTTCTAATGTAAGTTTACTATAGTGCCATGTGGTAGTGCAAATTAAAATTGTTAATGTATGGTTAAAATAACACTGAATTAAGAGATGGGAGTTGGCCTCCTGATCGGAATCTTTCCGGTGAATATAACGCGGGTCCTAGCGGTCCCTGATAAGGTAATCGGATCGGAGTGTTGCATTGTTTTCGTGGTACATAACTGTTATAGGTGGTCCCCACCTTGTCTTATACATATTTGCATACTGATTTGGGGATATAATTATGCATGATGTGAAGATCGTCTTCAGGATCTGTCTGAGCTCGATTCCTGGATAGGGCAAGTGTTCACTAAATTATATTGAGAGGAAAATTGATTTCTTTTCGTTTTAATTGGTTCAGCTTATTATGGAGCTATAATAACAGACCCCTACGAATAAATACGTAAAGAAGTGTAACTCTCCACTTTGATTTCGGACTCATCAACATCACAATCGTCAACAAACAATCTCTCACACATCAACAAATCACGCGCAATCTTCCAAATTCAATTGGATTGGATTATTGATTTAGCGCTTGGAAATGATCGCATCCGATTGGTTGCGTCAAGGTAATGTTTCGCCACACGGTTCACTTTTTAACCCACGCCCTCCGTGATAAGTTTGCGTTATGCTGTTTTTAGCTTGACTTACATTACTTTATATATTTATTCGTAGGCAGACGTTAAAGAAAAAAATACTATGACAAGGGTAATTTTGTTTTTTTTGTCGCAACTTCAATTTAGAGTATGGAAAATGAAGTTTCTTGCCCGTTCTTCTCGCAGTGGCTATATACAATTTTTTTTTGCTGAACGTGGCTGTACATTGTACGTGGTACAATGTAGAATATTTCAACACTAAAATTTGTAATTGATCTTCATAAGGGCGTCGTAGACGCCTAAATTGAATAAATGATTTTGACTTTGAAGTAGGGACATGCCAGAATCTAGCCTCTTACCAAATAGGAACTAGAAACAACACATGAGAACAGAAGAAACTCCTAAATTGGTTCAATGTTGAGTTGGTTACATATATTGGTGCAATAAACATGATTTGATTCACGATTTATATTGATTTGGTATAGTGCTTTACACAACTTTTTTACTATAGTAACTCTACTAAAAATTGCTAGTTTTGAAGAATATAAATAAAATTCATGCTAATTTGTATTTGATTGGCCCAATCTTTATATAATTTCTGATGTTTCACTACTTAAGTTTGACTTTGGCTAGATTTCCCAAGGGTTTTATGGGACCCCACTGAATGGAGTATCATCAAAATCGATACATTAATCTCTCCCTATCTTATTTATGGAAGTCTGCTTAATAGACCTAAGAGCTTTTATAATAGAGCAAAAACCACTACCAGGAACACAACAAATAATAACACTAAAGAATGCTGGTATTTTTTTCAGGTATTACGTAAAATGACAGCTGAAAAGGAAGCGGAGGCGCCGAGTCCAAAGCAACAGCAATGGGCGCAGCCGCCGAAAATGCCGCAGATGGGAAGGCCGATAGTTAAGGTAAGCAAGCTTCTTTGTTGATTTCATCAGCCAGAAAGATGTCCACTGTTGAACAGATTTCTTCCCTTTTGAATTTCATTGTGGACGATGTCGTCGGTCCACCTCCGTTTCGTGTTACGGCTTCCGGTACCAAATTGGAGAATGCGGGCTCGATTCTCGCCATTTTGTGGTTCAATAATTTGTAAAATATGATTTTAGCTTAACACGTGATAGTGTATTAATCATTTAGAAAAAAAGTTAGTAGTTAATAGATTTTGATAATAGAGTGCTCCCTTGTTTCCTTCAATAATTCTTAAATAAATCGGGATAAAAAGCATCCTAGTTTTATACTAATGATTCTGGTCAGTTGTTTTGAAGCAAACATACAAATAGATTTGTATTCGAAAAAATGTGGTTAGCTGTTGCTGAAAAACACGAAGCTCTTTTCAGTACAAAGTATATATAGGTACTACTATGAAAACATTTGAGCAACTTTAAGATTGCTTCGGGCCAACGTAAACGAACATGCAAAAAAAATGTATGTGAATTTTTAATATCCCCCGGGACCTGCCTGTTTATCCCTTCAACTGGCGGAAACCTGTTCGTATTTTTTTCAGCCAGTGCATTCATTTAATAAGACAAAGTGCATCACGCACTGCAACTCGTGGCGTACCGCGCTTTCTATTTTTATTGCTTATAGCAAGCCATTAAAGTAAGCCTTTGACCACAATCTCAGCTGGTGGTAAGTGATTATGTGGTCGGAGGTATTAACAGCAGCAGTAGCAGCGCCTTCTGCAAAATAATCTACCATCTGACATTGCAATCCCCAAGACGCCTGACAAGCTTGGGGATTACGGCAAACCACTGGGACTGCTTGTGAAGTTTTCGGAGGACTGCATTTGTTGTGATTTTTCCTAATTTTATGTACAAGTTTTACAAGATATTATTTTTTGTGAATACAGGGTAATCAAAGTGGAGCACCATCGATGGGATACGCGCCACAGGCTGACTACCAACAGCACTATATGAACCAACAACAGGTACGTTACCAGCATGGTGGTAGGACATTTTGCGAATGTTTGCCTGGCTAGCTAGACAGATAGGCCAGCTACCACACTCAAGTAGAAAATCTGTCGTCAAGCATCCAACGGTGTGTTCCGGCAGTTGTCCTTGAAAGCCAGTAAATTCTAGGTTAAGTCTGTTAACACCTTCGACCACATTTCACTTACGATCAGTTGAGATTGTGGTCAAAGGCTTACCTATTTGCAATAAAAAAAACACTGAGTCATGTAACAAATATTCCCTAGAAGCGTGCTGGCCATATTCTGAACTATAAGAAAAAGTGAAAAATTTTCAAAAGGAGTCTCGGGTCAAGTGTGACACTTATATAATAATCTGTTCGCACTGAAGCGCGGGCAGGCTAGCTTGTCTCGCGATCTTAAATTCTATTTTAAAAGAGTTTCTAAACTTGAGTTTTCATTTAGTGCTGATAGGCTATCCTTTGACCACTATCTCACCTGTTGGTAAGTGATCATGTAGTCGAAGATGTTGTTCAGCCTACCTAGAATTACTGGCTCTCAAGGACAGCTGCCGAAACACACAGTGCTTGCGGACAGATTTTTTACTTTAGGGTTTTTTTAACCTAGCCAGGCGAGCATTCGCAATATACCCTACCCCCATGGTAGACGGCTTAACGTACCCTCTGCAGCACGGAAGTGCTCAGTAGTAATGTCACTAGCGTTCACCCATCCAATTCATGACCGCAGTGGTCGTTGCTTAAATAAGCTGATGGATTAAGAACAACTAAGTAAACTACGCTACGAACGCTTCAAGTACTTCCTTATGCTTAGCGAATATCACATTTAAAAATTACAATTGTGAAAATCTTCATCTGGAATCGAACCCTCGTCCCCCGGTTTTATGCACCGTGTGGTGTGGGTTAGCAACTTGGCCATGAAGACTGAATGGATGAGATGCAAATCTTATGCTCTAATCATTTTAACCGCCATTTAAAAAAGGGGAATTAGCAGCAATCAGACTAACTGGGCTACCAGAGCCCGTCTTGGTGGGTACCACCATCTTCAGCTTCGTAGGGCACTGTAGGAAATGGAATTACTACATGAAGAAGGCATAAGAACTCAAGTCTTGAAGTGACGAGCATAGTGCAGTGTCTAGTGGAACGAGGACTTTGTGACTGTAATCGTCTCGTCACTTCAAACATTAAAAAAAAACGCATCCGTATATCATTCCGTGCGTACAAACGCGAGTTCGATTTCCGCTCGAGATTAAAATATTGTTGCAAGTTTTTTCTAAATGTTAAAAGATTATTAGTTCATTGTATTAGGGTAATAGTAATTTGTGTTGTTATTTGGTGCAAGTACTTTTATTGAAACCTGAGGACGTGAAGGGTCCTACGATTAAACAACGAGCAAAGCGATTCAAATATGGACTGATGACATCGTGAAAGTTGCGGGTAGGCAATGGAGGCTTTGTTCAGTAGTGGTCGTCTTCCGGCTGTGATGATTATGAAATTACTTTTTCTGCTACTTTTATCAAGGTTCGAATTTTATAAACATTTTCCACGCTTAGCGATAAAAAGCATTTTCCCACTCAGATTTCGAATGATAAACAACACCTTACGGAGGTTTTGTGGTATAAATAAATGTTCTTTTATTTAGTACCTTTAATTAAGCGATATGCACAAAACCAAATTTTTTAATTATTCTGTAAGTATTAATCCTTAATGTATTCTTTGTAAAATATTTGTGTCATTATTATTGGCCTTCCAAAATATGTAAACAACACGCCCGACCAAGAAGCTTATAGGCAAATGGAAATTTCCTTCTTAGGTAAAAATTCAATGTGACAAGTATTGTACATAGAATATTTACCTTATATATCTTCATAATCCATAGTAATGCACGTTTGTCGTTCCAGATGATCGGTGGAGTTCGCCAGTTTCCCCACCAGCAGCAGAGGCAACAAGTACCTAATTCTGTAAGTGTATTTAATCAGACGAACACAGTCTCCTCAATTAAAGGGGGATTTGCCGTAACTCCTCGCTTAATCCACGCTTGTCAACATTTGCAAACAAGTTTTTCACGGGCATTACAGCTTTTGAAATAAAACTATAAGGATTGTTCGTTTAGTATCCATCTGTTGGGTGTCGTAAAAACAAGGAGACTGATGGAAATAATGCGCCGAATGAGCAGCATGCTACTGTTATCATACAGTAGGCGCAAAATTACTTTTTTTAACCATCATAACGTAAGTAAACATCGGGCAGTTAGTGGGCATCTGCGGGGCTCAACAAGAGCATTCTTAGGAACTGTTTATTATTGGTATATACTCAATACCGTATTCGGTACATAAGAGCGATAAAAAGTAATGTAGTTTGTTCCGCCCTAATTTGCAGTAACAGCCGTCGTAATGATATGCTGCTTATTACGTGCCCTGTAAAAGATAAACATGTTTGTCAAATATCACGTTTCATCAAACAAGAGAGTAAATGATCAAATAAGACATCGTTTTAAATGTCAAACTTCCACGTAGTTTCGGTTTTATCCGGCGTGGATAAAACCGAACGACGCACATAGGAGTATTTACATGATCTAGCCGGCCAAAATTACATTTCTCAGAATTACGCTCAGGTAAAAAAAAATGCATTCCTAGAAGAGCCAGGTAGTTGGGCGACCCAACCCTATTGTTATTTTTTTTACCCACCCCAAATTGAACAAGATATAGTCAGTTGAAACTGAGACATTGCTCGAAGCGGTTGTTTATTTTCAATATTCGTGCTTTAAAACTCAATTTTAACAATTTTTTATTTTATGTTGTGTTGTGAATAATCCAAAATTGGCTATGGATTCTGAAACTGCTGGTAAGTGACTTATTTTACATATTTAAAATATTTAATTTTGTGACGGGATTATATTATTTTTCGTCATTTGAATTCCCTAATTTTTTCAAGAAAATTTAGTTTTACGAGGCTTTTTGTTTTAGTGCCCGGCATTACCCGGCTATAATTTTTATATATTCGTAATATATAGACTTTCTACTTTTAAAAAAGGAAAAAATTGGTTCCTACTAATTCCTACTCCGTCATCTGGAGCGATTTTAGATATCGTACTTAAAAATGTAAAAAAAATGAAATTTTGATTTAATTTAGTTTTTATTATTTCAGGACCATCTGGAAGTACTTTAATGACTCGCAAGGAGATATTTGGTCTAATGAGATCACAAAATGATCTCAATTTTAACGACCAATTGGAATATGTTGAAAATTATTTGATTTCACATAAGTCGTACTCGGAAGAACAAATAAAGGACATAAAGCGTAATTTTGCACGCATGAAATCAGAAATGAAGCATCGATGGGTAGCAGCAAAATATAGAAGTGATCTATTTGAAAAAACCAACGAAAAATGGCTGAATGGGACTTTTGAATTACCTCTAATACCCACAAGAGCAGGTAGACCCGCTAAACCGTTTGAAGAGACTAGTGAACGAGGCAAAAGACGTAAAACTGAGACAATACGTTTGTCGGATAGCCCTGAGAAAATAATTTATGCAGCTCAAATGGAATTGCGAGCCCAGGGCAATAGAAGTGCTTCAAATATTTTGAAAGAGATTTCGGAAAATAGGGACCGCGCTAAGGAATACCGGAAGTCAGTAGACCGTGACATGGCACATGTTAAGCATATCAATCCAGAAGAAGCGCTGGCAATGTTTGTAGATGCGAATCTTTCAAGGTCCCAATATGAAAGGATCAGACAAACCACAGGAAATCTTCCATGCTATTCAGTTTTGCAGCTGTATAAGAAACAATGTTATCCTTCCAATGAATTTGGAAATTGGATTTTGGAATTTGGAATTTGGATCTTTTTTTTTTTAGCGTAACCGAAACCTGTGCCGAAGTGAATTTACAAGGAATAATGAATCATACTGCCGAAAGATTACTTATTCACTTAGAAGACGTTTTGAAAACCCTTAGCGATAATGAGAGAGATCTTCAAATGATCTGTAAATGGGGTTGTGATGGCTCACAACAGGCTCAGTTCAAACAAAAGTTTGAAAATGATAGCGGATGCGACTCGCACATTTTTCAAAGTTCATTTGTGCCTCTACGCTTAGTGTATGGGGGAAAAAAATAAAATATTATGGCATAACACAACTCCATCATCGCCCCGCTACTGTAGACCTATCCGTATACGGTTTTTAAAGGAAACAGTTGATATAACGAACGACGAAATCATCAATGTGGAAGCCGCAGCTAAAAAATTAGAACCTATATCAGTAACAATCGGTGGAAGATCATATGTTGTTAAAACCAAAATGATGCTAACAATGATAGATGCAAAAGTGTGCAACGCGGCAACTGGGACAAAATCTACAATGAGATGTTACATATGTGGAGCAACATCAAAAGATTTTAACGATTTGAATAAAACAAATGTAGTTAATACAGATACATTGAAGTTCGGCTTATCTACTTTACATGCCAGAATTCGGCTATTTGAAAATTTATTACATATTGCCTACAAGCTCGGTGTGCAAGATTTGCCACCAAAATCTGAAGCAGACAAACTGCTAATACAAAAAAACAAAGAAAAAATTCAAAACGAATTTAAAAATAAACTAGGTCTTCGGGTAGATTTTCCTAAAGCTGGATTTGGCAATACAAATGACGGAAATACCAGTCGAAGATTTTTTGAAAATCCAGAGTTGGCAGCTGAAATTACAGGTCTAGATATAAATTTTATCAAAAAAATCAAAGTGATTCTTGAGTGCATTTCATGTGGGTACAAAATAGACGCAGAAAAATTCAAAAAATTTACTACAGAGACTGCCGCACTTTATGTTAGTTTATATGGTAGACATAATATGACGCCTACTATGCATAAAATCTTAATGCATGGGGCTACTGTAATAGAAGATGCACTTTTACCAATAGGACAATTATCTGAAGAAGCAGCAGAAGCAAGAAATAAACATTTTCGTTTACACAGGCAAAACTTTGCAAGAAAATTCAGCAGATTAGAATGTAATACAGATGTTTTGAATAGATTGTTGTTAACATCAGATCCCCTACTTGCATCAAGAAGAATTGTTAAAAAAATAAAACAAAAGCATTTTATGAAGGAAACATTAGAAATGTTAATATGTGAAGAAAGTTATGCCTAATTATTATTTATATTTTAAGTTTCTAAATTTGTTTTGCGATAGTTGTTTATTATAATTATATTTATACATTATTTTGTGTTATAAAATATATTTTCTTATACAAAACTACGCTTTTTTTTCTACCGCATCTTTTTGTCTCTTTATTCAAATTTAATGTATGAATTTGTCCTGTAACTGAAGGTTAAGAGTATTTATACACTTGTATTTAAGGTTTTATGAGATACTGAACCATTTCTAATTGATTAAGAGCGATAAATAATTTTGGGCAGCTAGATGTCTCAAATACCCCTCTGTGCGACGGTGGCGGTGTTTCTCAAACAAGATCTTTAGATCTTGTTTGAGAAACACCGCCACACGCCTTCTTCAGATATGTTTAACAAAGTCGCTGTTTCTGAGCGGAATAGTATTCTGAGTATGGAATTTCCTTCAAAGAATATCAAACGCGTCAACATGCCTAAACGTGTTTGACAAATACGTAGATTTCCATCACGTATATTGTCAGACAAACGTGTCAAACAAGGCCCAGACGTTTAAATAATTTTACAAACACGCAAATTTTAACAAACATGTTTTATCGTTTACAGGGCATTTACGCTCATTATTATGTATAGCCCTTTGTCTTCTACGATCGCCTTCAACGATCATCGACGGAAAAATATGATAAAGTTAAGAATTCTCAAGCAGAGGCAACTAGTACTATATGAGACTTTAGAGACATAATAAATAATACCAAATTTGTTTGCAGTACAACAACATGATCAACATGAACAGCTTGGGTCGAGGCATGCCAGGCAACACGACGCTCCACCAATTGCTAGTCCAATCACATCAAAGGAGTCTAAATGGTAAGCAGAAATTGATCACGTCTTCGCTTCATCAGCCGGAGGCCTCCAACATAGCTCCTTAAGAACAGAATATATTATGACATGTTTAAAGTGGCAATCGGGCATTTTTTTTAATCTTATTGTGACGGAACAAGCCCTAGGCCCACGTGATGTAACCTCTGTCTGTCATGACAGATGCATTTCGTCAATGACGATTTGCACTGTGTCCGTCACACTGATACGTACAGTTGTTAAGTCTCGTGTGCCTGTAATTTTACTGGCTCTCAAGGACAGCTGCCGGTTCACACCTATAGGTGCTTGGCGACAGATTTTCTATTTGAGGGTGGTCGCTAGCCAGGCGGACATACGCAAAATGCCCTTCCACCATGCGGTGAAGCTAAAGCCAGCGGCGGGATTCGAACCATGGACCTGCTGCACGGCAGTGCATATGCCACTGAGCCATCACTGCTTCCAGGGCATGTACTGCCTACGCATCATTCAGTCATAAATGTCGCTAGTACGGTTTTATTCTTTAAAATCGAACGTTACGATACTTATACTCAGGTAAATATTCACTTTTCTATGACTATGGGAAGACTGCCAAATCATTAAATTACTGTAGGATGTTTTGGCGTCGATTTTATCCCCGGCCACTCTCAGAGTTTCAAGTTTCCATCTATGAGGTGTCGGGTCAAAGGAAACAACCAATACGGTTGCAAAAGGTGCACACAATCCTGAGGGACATTACTTTTCAGACCAATGAGAAGTGATGAACATGCAGTAATAATTCTAGAATATCAATAAATATACTCAATGACCTACTGTCCTAGGTCTGTCTATAAAGCACAAAATCAAAGTTCACAATTTTTGTTTGCCGAGCCTGATATGCGACAAAAATTCAGCAGCTCTATACAACCTTGTACGCGACGAGCAAAACTGAACAGCTTCATACAAAACACATTTTGCTTTGCCACTAGAGCACCCGACATTTTGCCGCACCAACAAGTGGAAATATGGTATTCCTGTTTTTTACAATATCCAACAGGACAATATAGAAATAGTCCCATATCATCCTATTGGACATTGTATAAAGACTGGCTTGTACTCTGAGGCCGGAACTGTACGGTGTAGGCTACTATATGATCAATAAAAATAAGTTATCTAACACCTAGGCCACTCTGAGAAAATTCTCTTTCCGCAAGAAATGGCCAACTCTGGCGCCGGCGGTGGCGACAACCAGCTCGCCAGATGGTTCAGCCCGGAGCTGCTCGCCCGCGCGTCCGCCGGCAAGCTACCCTCCGTGCACGTGCCCAACGCCCTCTCTCTCGAAGACCTGGAGCGACACCACCACTCGCCAGCGCCGCCCGTGCGCAACTGAGCACAGGGGGAAGGTGCAGCCGTTTATATAGCGAGGAGACGTGTTCAGAACGTACGTACGATAGGCACGGTTGCAGTGTGAATGAATGTTGGTTTTGATTTATCCAGAATCAATAAAGATCGTTATTTAGCGTAATATCAACAAGTAAACAGAGATTTCTAAAAGTTAATTTCGCCTGTTTTGTTATTACATAGGAGAGCCTATTGCCATCTACCCAGATGCCGTATGCACTATGATTTCCATTGAATATTGAATGCCTAGTTCAGGGCATCGAATGTAGAAATTCGTGATTTTAAACGCTTACTCCACGCGACCAACGAGGCAGTGATTAAAGAGTCGTAAGGCGGCCATTGCCTTAATTTTTGCGACATTTCACCTTTCGTGTCTTTAGAACCTTGAAGCGTCCACTTTGGAAACTTAGTTTTGCATGTAAGAACAGGAGGCATTCAATTTCAGAAAGTTGTGCGACTTGTGCGTTTAGTAAAGTGGCGCTGTAGTCGTATTCTTGCTGTAGGACGACGGTGTGAATAGTAAACATTGGCGCTACAGTAGCTCTGTTAGAAAAACTCTAGATGGCGCTTTTCTCATATATGCTCGTGCAGAGTTTCCATTGAACATAGATGGCGCTGTCCGGCATATCACTTATGGAATTAGTCGAAGTCTGCAGAAAGGAAATCGATCTTCATTCGACCGCTGGCTTTGTCGGAATCAACATTTCTAGTGTGAATGGTTATGTGACTGATGTATTTCTGCGCGTGTTACCAACGCAATATGTGTGCGTGATGTGAAAAAAAATGTGAATGTAGAAGCATAACCGTGTCCTATACGTGCGTTTCGTTTACAATGTTTGTTGAGGCGTAGGTTTGACGCCGTAGGATATCACAACAGATATATAAATGCAAACGTTTTATTTCTTTTTATGTAAAATATTTTATGGACCATCTTTGCGTTGAATTTTCGCGATGTTACCGTGTGTGAACCTACGCGCCGATAAATTAAAAGTTACCTGTTGTGACTCTTTTAAGGATAAAATATTAAAGAGTTTTATCCTCATCGGCACTGACTAAATCTATCTTTACTTATTTATTAGTTGGTTTCTTCAAGAACAAAATGAACTCGTAAACGATGAAATTGTTGTATAAATAAATAAAAATAAAACCATGTATAATATTGTAAGTAAACACATTACTGAACCCAGTTATATAAGATATGAAATAGAAATGGCAATAAACGACTTTTATTTCGCTTGTTACAAGTTGTCAATGTTAAATTTTTAAAAGTATTTGATCTCCTATTTTAAGAAGTGTCATTGTTATTTACAATCGCAAAAAAAGAACTAATTTTAGCTAAATATTTCGACTCGATAGTGTAACATGTCTTAAATATAGGACACTTTTGCCATGTTCTAAAATGTTGACAGATTTGGCTGAAAAAAGTTTTATTGACTAAAATAAAAAATGAATTGTGAAACGATCTGAACCGACGTTGATATACAAATGGCGTGAACAACTCTCTTTATACAAACTGAATATGACAGCTAATAAGGTCTTGTATTAAGTATCTTACTGAAAAGACGTGACGAATAAAATTGTGAAGGGTATAGCTGAAGGCGGGTAATAATTTTTGATGTATTACTTTATAGCCTTTATTGTAGAGTCTAGTTTTATTGGCGTTCCTGAAGAGCCACAGTTCTCGTATTATTTCTACCCACCATCAGCGCCCTTGATAAGAACTTGAGATATATATCTTCGAGTTTTTAAGCTATTCCGGATTTTTGACGATATGGAACTGCATGATATATGCTAGGAGTCTGTCGCATTCGTTGATGTATCTGGTCGGTTTAACTCTGGATGGACGAATGTGTGTGTGATAGAGAAATATATGTATATGTAGGTATGTTTATGGTTGTGTTTGTAAGCATTTTTTGTTACTACGTCATTTTCTTGAGGAGAAGGATTTTTCGTTGTAATGTTGATGAATAAAGAGATATTTGTCAATAACAATGTCCACTGTTTGGGATACAGAGAGAACACAATTGAGGGTGACAATTTTTAGTTTTGAATCGAGTTTTTTTTTTATTAAATTACTATTTCGATTTGCACAATTATTGGTCCGGATCCACGTTCTAATTTCAAATACCCGGATATATTTTTTTATACATTTTACGATTGCCGCATATTATATTAGAAACGTTTTTGCGTTATGTTGTATATATTCGGGGACCTGAGTCGTGGACGTCGTGTCAATTATTGTTTCGTGGTTGCATCACATCGTAATAGGGTTGTTACCGTCCATATCTACAGCATGTCAAATATCTCTAAAAAAAACTGTCAAGCAATAAATGTATACTTAGAGGAATGATGCATATGCCTTCTGGTCTGATTGTGAGGTAGATGCTCAGTCGCGGCAGACATAATACTCGTAACGTTGTTGATGAAGGGCCCGCTATACTGAGCATGTCGATTTTGATGATGATATTTTAATATAACAGAAACAAAAACTGTCAATCATGATTTTGTGGTAATTTTTCTTTGCTCGACTCCGGCAGGCCGAAGGTGGAAGCGCATTAGATGTGTCAAGCGATTTCGGTTCTTACGTAGTTGTAGAAAAGGTTTTGTTTTTTTTCTGAATTGTGAACCGTTGGACGGGGTTGTGCTATCGCGATGCGGTTGTTGCGCCCCGTGTCGCTTCTTACAACACAAAAAGTCTCCTGTAAGCTTTAAATTATTGATTAAAGAAAAATTTGAAAGTTTACTCTCGTTTTATTCAATCTGTAGATGGTATCCCCTGTAAACCGCATCTTGTTTCTTTAGAAGGTAATAAAGTAATTATGTGTGTTTAATATAAGACATTTTGTAAGTCAATATACTTGTTAAAGCTAAGGTGGTGCCTGGGAGTGGCAAATAATCCAGTCGGTAAAGGCAAAAATTAATAACGTTGTATTTTAATCAGCGTTTAATTTCGTACAAATTTTGCAAAGTACATAAAAATAACACATTAAAAATATTCTAGAATAATTCTAGTTTAGTATTTGAAGTATATTTTTATATTAAAAGAGTTTTTATACCACCAAATGAAGAGCCGTTGAACTTATCCAACTTCATCTGTAGGGCAAAAATAAAAGCATCAAAATCAACTTTCAATGTATCTTACATAAACTCATGTAATTAAAATCAAAAGTTGAAATATCGTGTTATTTTTCCTGTCTACACATTACCAATCACACGAACGTAATGACGTCAGCTTAACATTTCAAGGATACCTTATCATAACAAAAACCGCGATAACGAAATAACTGTTAATTTTAATCGCGGTCTATCCGTTATTTCGCCACACACAGGATCTCCCATCCTGACTACTATTTCTAGTCTAAACCGTATTTTAATATAAAAACGTATATATAAAATAACGAATATTAATAATGTGATACACGAGTGTCTGCGTTTAGCACAAATGGCAACTGAGGAGCTTCGCCTCGACTCGGCTGTGGGCTGACGTGTTTTTCCTCAAGCGACGTGGTATCGTATGTATAGTACCACCAACTTAACAGTGCAGTTCTCGAGGGCGCTACTGGTCAAGGAAATCAACTACAAACTGTCACAATTTGAGGGAAAGTTTTAGTTCTTTTTTCTGCCACCTGAACAGATAAGTTGGTGGGTCTGTACGGCGCTGCGCATGCGCTAACAAGGTCAGCTCACGATCAATAATAAAATGAGTTGGTATTTCGTAGTTGGTGTACAGAAATAGCAGGTTTTACGTACCGCATGCCGCTGCGTAGCTATCGAAATATAGGCGAGTAGGGATTTCATGTAGCTCTCACACGAAGCGTGTGTTTATCGTATATTAATAGGTAATTGATCTATACAAAACATGTAATAGATTTTCTCGTTTTTAAGTGTGGAGATGCACAAGTACACATGGACTTGATTTGGCGAATTCATCTGTTAAATCTTATGTATATATACATTTTATTAAAAAATTGTGGACAATCCACTATTTGTTAATGAGAACATAACATTTCATTTGAGCCGAGATTTAACAGCCAGAGTCAAAGGTCAGGACTGATATTTATGTCGAGGCTAACATGGGTTTTATACGTGATACTTATACTTTTATACACTCAGATTTTCACTTGAATTGCGAGGAAATGTAACAAAGAAGGTGTGTCATCGGTCCGGAAGGATAAAAACGGCACATAAAAATTAAATTAAAGCTATTATGAATATGAACAGTGTTATATTGTGAGTATATTTAGAGTTTAGACTAAATTTATGTCTGGGTCTTAATATCTATTATGAAAGTCAAATGAATTAAATTGATAGAAAGGTATAATTGCAAAGAAACGCACGTCCGTCACTGGGGCCGGGCGGGACCACCTTCTCTGATTTGGTTCAAAATTTCCAAAAAGACTAACTTTTTATTCTCTCCTCTCTCCATTTGTGCTAATTTGTGCCCAAAAACTAGTTATATAGAATTTGTGCCTCCATAGTTTACGAGATATTTCAATTAGAAGGTGGCATGGCCATGGTGACGTTTCGTTCAGCATGGACAATGCTGCGAGATGAATCCATCCAACAGAACGAAACTTGGTAAAACTTTAGATCTCCAAAAAATAACTAATGAAAAAAAAAATGCTATCAAACCTCTGGTTGTTGAAAAAATCATCATTAACTGTGGTCCGCTGTTGTGACGCTTGGTTTCAGCATGAATATTACTTTTATTGTTGGATTAACTCTGAAGACATATTAAAGATACGACTTCAATAAAAGAAGAAGTTTTCGACGCGTATGTTACCATACCACGCATCGGATGATTACTAGAAGGGAACATCAGACTGCGATGCAGTACTTTTTTAATACTATTAACTATAATTTGTTACTGCTATATGTATATAGATATACCGGAAGGTGGGCAGCTTCGTCTTCTGAGGAACTGGTATCTACTGCGATCCCCAAGAGGCCTGACAAGCGTGGGGATTATGGCAAATCTCCCCAAAACGGGGAGGCTGTGTTGACGCTGTAAGAACTCAAATTCTGTAAAAAAATTAATCGCCTGCCTAAAGATACATGGGGGGGGGGGGATTTAAATGTATGTGTAAGGGGTTAAATGGCGGACAGCAGGCTTAGTAATAGGGTCCTCTTTCCTACTACAGGACACTAAAAATCATGTCGTCTTGCAACACTGCAACAAGAAAATCTATTAGTATAATAAAAAAAAACGCGACTGACTTGCCGAAAAACCGGTACTTGCTCGCAGAACCACTCTTAGAAGAACTGGGTGTTCCACGGGTATAAAAAATCCCATGGAACAAAAACTTATATACAAGTCAGCGTTTCGTATGTAACTTTTTACACGGAAAAAAATGGGTCCTGACAAAGTGTCAATCCAAGAATAATATTATTCTCAGGAGTGTTGTTTAATCTCAAGTATATATTTACTTAAAATGAAAATATTTTCTTGAGTGAAGTAAGGTCATTTTCTCTAAGATAAATAATATTATTCTCACCATATATTTTTACATCAAGAGTATAACTATTGGTCAGAGATATTTTTGGTCTCAACTATAGAAAATAGTATCTTTTTGAATGAAATATTTTATGAATTCTCATTCTAATTACGTACGGAGTTAGCGTAAGAAATCTGAAATTTCATACAAGAATAATAAACGTTTTATTGGATTAAGAAAATATTTCCATTCTTTCAACAACAATGGGCTTAATACAAGATATTTCTTTTGTTCATTTAAAATAATTGAGAGAAGGAAATGACAAGGATATACATATGTCCGAGCAAGAAAATTATTCTCCTCTTAAAAATGTCAGTTTTCTAAATCTGAGACATATATTGTTTTATTAATTTATGAATTTGTATTGTCATGCTAAGATACTTTGGATTTACAACAAAACTATATACTTGATATAACCAAGACAAATATCTCAACTGCAGAAGTGAGTTATATTAGATAGAGAATTTTAAAGTTGTCAAAGCAAAAGTAATTGATTGTTAGTTGTTGTATTTATTCATCTTTAGTGAAGAAATCAAATCTTGATGTGTGTTTGATTGTTCTTAATATTTATTTGATATTGTATTATTTAGTTAAGAATCTTTGATTAACAGGAAAACAATATCTTTTATTGAACCAAGAAAATACATTTTCATTATAGACAGAAACTTATCTAACTAAAAGAATTTTAAAGTTTTCAAGCCAATAATCATATATTCTTAATTGTTATAGTAATTTATCTTCAGTAAAGAAAACAAATCTTGATCTTAAACCTTTATTCTTGATTAATATTTGTTACGGTATTATTAGGTAAAGAGACATTAGTGTTAAGGCAAAACAATTTTATTTTATAACTAAAAAACTAAATCTCGATTGCAAAGGGTGATTTATATTAAATGAAGAATTTCAAAGTTTTCAAGTCAATAATGAATAATTCTCAATTGCTAACGTAAATAATTTTCAGTAAAGAAAAATCATCCTTGATTGATTACTGATACGTTGTTCTTAGGTTAAGAGGCATCAGCATCACAGCAAAACTGTACTCTTTATTTAACCAAGAAAATAAATTTCAATTGCAGAGAATGACTCATATTACATGAAGAATTTTAAGTTTTTGAGTCAATAATGATATATTGTTAATTGTTGAAGTTATTCATCTTCACTTCAGAAAACGAATACTGAACTTAAGTGTACCATGTTCTTGATTGATATTTGATACGACATTCTTAGGTTAAGAGATCAAACTATATCCCACGTTAAACCAAGAAAATATAACTCTACTGTAGAGAGTGACTTAGGTATCTTACATGAAGAATATTAAAGTTTTCAATGCAAAGTGATAGATTGTAACATTAGTTACTCATCTTCAATAAAGAAAAGCAATCTTGGCTTAACATGTTTTTTTTAGTCTACAAATAATAGGATTATTGGTAAAATGCTAACAACCTCTTAGGGTTGACTTTTGCTAGTCCTAACAAACATTTCGAAATGTATTTTTTTCTTCTGTTTTTTCCCCACCTTTTGAATAGAGTTTTAAACCATTAAATGTAGAAGTCAAACAAATATATATCTACATACTAGTAAATGATACACATCACACTGTATCAGCCGGATTGTCCGCTGAACAGAGCTTCCCCCATTAAGAGTCAATAATAAATACTTCTAGGTTAGCCTGCACAACATCTTCGACCACATCATCACTTACCATCAGGTGAGATAGTGGTCAAAGGCTAACATATCAGGTATAAAAAAAAAAAAAAAGGATTTGCCATAATCCCCACGCTGGACAGGCGGCTTGGGGATTGCAGTTTAAGGTATATATTCCTCAGAAGGCGCTGCTGCCCACCTTCTGGTGTGTTACCTTTTGTCGCCTTTTACGACATCCACGGGTAGAGATGGGGGTGACATTTTAGCCCGGCACCCCACCATACCATATCAGGAATAAAAAAAACAAACATGATTAAAAAAAAACAGTTTTCTTCACTGGCTCTTCAATCAAAACCATGAATTTTAAAGTAAAAAGACAAATTTCCAGTCAAGAATAACTATTTCTCCAATAAAAATGTGTATTTTCAGACCAAGTACTCAGTTTTTAGTTTGAGATGGTTTTCTCTGTTACCGATTTTATTTAGTGTTGCAATATTTTAGTTTTGTCTAGTTCTTCCTTGATGTGGGGAAACTACTGAACCTAAGAATACTATTCATTATAAGCAATATTGCATGCTGAATAAGCTTGTTTCAATTCATATTAAGAATAAAATATGTAAATTATAATTTGAAAAATATAAGGTTACTCAGCTAATAGTCAGATAATAGCTGGGAGTCTAATATACTCATAGTACAACGGCAAAGCGGCAGGGTTTGAACCCCGCTAGTGCCCCAATATATTGATTCGTATCTGAAGTAAAAAATGTTTTAAAACTGTCCGATTATTACCTTTAGGTCTCGGTTTCTCATTTCCTAAAAGTGGTTTGAAAGCTAGCCAGGTGAACATTAGTAAAATGCCCTATCACCATGCACTGAATCTTAAACCCGCTGCAGGAACCCATGGACCCCCCACGTGACAGTTCATACTCACCGCCATAAGTGGCGAAGGCCAAGGCCTAGAGGACCTATTTGTTAGGTTTGGGTGCCTACACAATACTCACGAGGTCTATCTCAAAAACTAAACTTGTGATGAATCAGAAATTTCGTTAAGTTATGATATTTAATCAAAGTCAAAGTCAAAATCATTGATTCAATTTAGGGATCTACGACGCTCTTATAAAGGTCATTTACAAATTTTAATATTTAAATATTCTACAATGTACAGCCACGTTCAGCAAAAAAATTTACAGAGCCACTGCAAGAACAACGGGCAAGAAACTCGGGACTATTAATTTAAATGTCTTTTAACAGTATTTTACATACTGTATAATTAAATAATTTCAATATTTCTTTTAATTACGTAGGTGACAGGTGATAGCTTGGCAGAGGAGTGGAAGAGAGGAATTGTTCAAGCATTTTTGTCGTTTATGTAATCACAAACTGGAATAGGATTTCTTAATCAAAATTATTTTCCACGTGCAACTTGAACTTTCCTTCTGTGAGCGTTGTAATATGTTAGGGAATGTTATTATAAAACCGCACACAATTAACCTTTTTACTTTTGTCTTTGCTAACTAAAACCTGGTACCGCGATTTTATCTTTACTTCTTGTGTTGTAATCGTGATTGTCACTGTTTTTTTTTTAAGAAATAGATGATTACCTATGGCTGTATTATTAGAGAGTCTGTACATATTTGAAATTATTATGAAAGATTCATAATAATTTCAAATATGTACAGACTCTCTAATAATACAGCCATAGGTAATCATCTATTTCTTACAAATACTAGCTGTATTTAACACAAATCGTCAACCTAAATGAAAAGTTATTCGAATGTGCTCATTTGGTAATAATCACGATACGAATATATGTCGGGACTTTGTAAGGGCGATGTTGGCAACACACAACACAATTTCCGTTGCGAGCTAAAGGTACACGCGCCTTGGCATGGCCAATGGCATTTTCGTAAATTTTGTTTAATATAGTGTTATAAAGTGAATATTTGTTCAAGTTGTGCTTGAGATAGCAACCAACTAGTGTTAATTTAGGTAAGTTTGTTCCTTACTATATAAATAACTGTAGATAGTCAAAAATATCCATCATAGAGGCTGCTAGATTTTCTTTGCCTGGAACGTGCTGTGTGGTTACACTAAGTTGGTACAGCCAAACGGTAGGTTCGTAATACATAATTATTATTGTATTACATACCTACTTATATCTAGAATTAAAGATAACTCTTTATGATAGAGAGCAACAGCAGGCTGATGTTGGTAAATTATCCTTAAATATTATATTTTTTATAAATGCGAATGTATGTTTGTGTTTGTTTATGTGTCTGTTCCTCGTTAGTTATTCAGAATGAATTTCGATGTATATATATATATATACCTATCCTCTCTACACTGTATACACATAGATTTTTTTGTTAGATAAACCTATATTCAAGAATATACATGTGTTTTTTTCCATTCCAGATCAAAAATTAACCAATGAAACACAAGTGTTACACTACTCAATACCCCCAAGAAGAAGACTAAACAAGAGTTGATTTTTTTCCACGTTGGAGCAGATTGTGAACTTTGTTATTGTTAATCAGGTAATTTCATCAAGTATAAAACACATATTTAAACAATTTAAAAAATATTATATTATATCTTTTTGTTATGATGTTAGGATATCTCATCAAATTATCTGTTAACATACTATAATATAATATATATATACACAGTCAGTATTTTATAGTAATATAGTAGTTAGTATACATAACTTTTAAAAGTGTGCCTAATCATATTTCATGATTCTGTATAGATTATAATAATGATTAACCGCTGATTAACCGCTAACTTGCAGTTTAGATGATTTTGTGTGATTATCATCTAACGGGGCCTTCTGGAAGCTGACTTTGAAAGACAGTTTTAAACCGTTTAAAGTTGTTTAATTACTATTAGGTTTAACCTGTTTGATATATTTTACCACTTACTCAACAATATGTGATTGTGGTCAAAATATGCCTATCATCTATAAAAAGTTTATAGATTGTGCAATATGTTCACTGTAGCTCTTTTTTTTTAGGATCCTGGAGATATCCAAACTGAACTGGAGGAGGTGAAGAAAAGGCTCGACTCAACAAGCAAAGTGTTCAACCATACTTTATATTATAACGTAACATAAAATGTGGTGCTGATTATAATGAGAAAAAAATAATATTATTTGGTGCTAGATACAGATGAAAGTTTGTTTGTATGTTTATTACTTCTTCACGCTCAAATGGTAGGACCAACTTTGATATAATTTGGTATGGAGGTAGATGAAGCACTGGATTAACACATACGATACTTTTTATCATCATCCAACACCACGCGGGGTGTAACCGCGGGGGCAGTACATAATTGTTACAATTATGTATAATATTTTTGATAATGATAATATAAAATTGTATGCTTCTTAATTTATTTTATAAATAAATAATTTTCAACTGAAAATATGTATTGTATTTTATTTATTTTTACGATGATAGATGTTTTTTAGTTGATCCCTTTTAGAACTACACTTAACTATTAACCTACGTTATTTGCAGACTTGAAAGGCGGCGATCAGATTGGAAGATCTGGACAGTGCACCAGGCTTTATTTTCTGTAAGTGAGTTTTTGTTCTTGTTGACTAACTAAAAGTTTTATATGAATATCTTATTGTATATAGTAGCTAATATCAATTATCTTGTTCTTATTCAGTATTTCAATGATGAAATTCGAAGCATAGTTTATTCGAGTTTTTTTTATTCATAAAAGGTTTTTGTGTAGTAGGTATATGTCATTGCATACTAAGGAAAATCTTACGTAATTGTTAGTTTTATTTGTATTTCAGTGAAGTTTCAGTTTCAAATAAAGAAGTTCTTATCTAGGTAGTACGGTATTAATAATACTTTGAAGTACAACGATATCTTCTTGAAATCTGCGTGCTTCATTAGCAATTTCACAGTTTGCTGTAATTTATAATATATTTATTAACTGAGACTTCTTCCAATCAAAACACTATAATTGAACTAAAATAATTAATATGTTGTACAATATATATGGAGTTCAGATGAAACAAAACTGAGCTCCGTATGAAACAATTCATGATTTGAACCTAGAACTGAGACTTCTTATAGTAAAATGCACTATCATTGAACCAAGATAATTGATATTATTCACAAAATACTATTTGATCTTCATATGAAACACTTTTATGAGTTGAACCAAGAACTGAGACTCCTTCCAGTAAAACGCTCTATTATTGAACCAAGATAATTTATATTTTTCATACTATATAATCTGATCTCCGTATGAAACAATTAGAGAGTTGAACCAAGAACTAAGACGCCTTCTACTAAAATACGCTATTGTTGAAGCTAGAAAATGGATAGTCTTATCAATAAATTATCTGATTTCCGTATGAAACATATAATGTCTTGAACCAAGTAATGAGACTTCTTACAATAAAACGCACTATTATTTTACCAAGACGACTAAAATTTAAATGTAAAACATGTAATTATTTTGAACAAGAACTGAGGTTTCTTCCAGTGAAATTCCATTGTCGAGTCAAGAAATCTGATATTCTATCCGTAGACAATTCGATCTTCGAGCAAAATACAAATTCTTTTGAACCAATCAATACAACTTTTTCGGGTAAAACACCCATTAGAATACTAAGATCAATACTACTTACAGTAAAACCCTTAATAATGAAATGAGAACTGAAAATTCTTTACTGGAGAACATTAATTATTCGTTCTATATAAACTGATCTCCGTATGAAAACATGTACGTGTTGAAGCCAGAATTATGGTTTCTTAACTTAAATAAGTTACAATATTCAGATAAGAAGATTTTTTGTTTACCTAAAAGTAATTTTCTTGTACGAAGAAAACTCTTTTGTTTGTCTAATTAAAATATATACTCAGAAGAATATATTTTACTAGAAGTAAGAATAATATCTTAACTGAACTATTTATGTACTTAATAGTAAAATATATTTTTTTCTTATTAGAATCTAATGAATGAGTGAACGTATGAGTTCATTTATTCAAGTAAGGATTGTTTTAAATTTGAGAATTTCAGATTCTCTAAATTAGAACAATGATTTTCTTAGACAGAGACATAACTACTTTTTTTTAATAATAAAATAATAATCTTTGTCAAAGTATATAAATACTTGCACGAAAAATTATTAACAAGACAAATATTTACTAATCACAAGAATATATTGTTTTCCCCATATATGAAACACGGAATGTCTTGACCAATAGATATATTCTTGATTTGACACAATCTTTTTTTTCCGTGTATACATCCAAATCTGTTCAGGGATTAAAGACCTGAGTCTCTTCTTAGCTCCTTCCATACAAACGTAGTTTCGACATATTTTGTAACAAGTGTTCAAACACGTTGTGTTCAAACACGTTGAAATTTTGCCAAAGATCTTAGTCAAGTCAAGTCAAAATCATTTATTCAATTTAGGCGTCTACGACGCTCTTATGAAGGTCAATTACAAATTTTAGTATTGAAATATTCTACATTGTACTGCCACGTTCAGCAAATAAATTGTATAGAGCCACTGCGAGAAGAACGGGCAAGAAACTCGGGGCCATTCTTTTAAACATCTTTTAACAATGTGTTACATACATACTATATAATAGAGTTATTACAATATTTGTTTAAATTATGTAGGTGACAGGCAATAGCTTGGCGGAGGCGGAATTGTCCAGGCATTTTTGTCGTTTATGTAATCAGAAACTGTGTAGTAGGATTTTTTAATCAATATGTTTTTCACATGCAACTTGAATTTCCCTTCTGTGAGCGTTGTAATATGTTTGGGAACTTTATTATAAAACCGCACACAATTACCTAAGAAGGACCTTTTATTTGTCTTTGCTAATCTAAAACCTGGCACCACTATTTTATCTTTATTCCTAGTATTGTAATCGTGATTGTCACTGTTTAATTTAAATTTACTCAAATTTTTACGAACATACATAATATTTTCAAATATATACAGACTTGGTAAAGTTAAAATATCAATTTCTTTAAAAAGATCCCTCACAGATTCCCTAGGACCCATTTTATATATGGCTCGAATTGCACGCTTTTTTGTATGATAAAGATTGTCTCTATCTCAGCAGCAGTTCCCCACAGCAATACGCCATACGACATAATACTGTGGAAGTACGCGAAATAAACTAGCCGAGCAGTAGCTACGTCTGTTAACTGTCTTATCCTAAGAACTGCATATGCAGCAGAACTAAGTCTTATCATTTCAATAGATTCCAAACTAGTTTTTTCGAATTGGAAACAAAATTCTACGATTGCAAACAATGCTTGTAAACAAATACACGCTGCGCATGAAGTGTACATACGTCCAGTTATGTAGGTTTTTTTTAATATTTTTTTTATAGTTGATAAGCTAACCTTTGACCACTATCTCACCTGATGGTAAGTGATGTGGTCGAAGATGTTGTTCAAGCTAGCCTAGAAGTAGTGGCTCTCAAGGACAGCTGCCGGAACACACTGTTAGGGGCTTTCCGATAGATTTTCTACTTGAGGGTGGTAGTTGAGTATGACAACAACCGGGACCGACGGCTTAACGTGCCCTCCGAGGCACGGAAGTGCTCAGTAGTAATGTCACTAGCGGTCAACCATCCAACTCCTGACCGCGGCGGACGTTGTTTAACTTAGCTGATAGATTCAACGGCTAAGCAAACTTCGCTACGAGAGCTTCATTCGGCACTCGGCGAGCAACCGATATGTTCGTGACGCGTTAATGTTGATGAGTAATTTTATTGTTGACGTACGTAGAGGTCATTCGAACACTGAAGATATAAAAGGTCAGATACTTTTCGGACAAGCTATGTACTTTCGACGGACCTGAATGTTTTAAAAGAGTAAGTAAAACTGTTATTTTTACAGCACTCAGTTTGAATTAATCCGCTACCCGCTACCTATATGTTTTCCCTAACTTAGGGTTCTGGGTAGAAACACGCAGTTGATTAGGCAAAAGTATGGAGGTAGTTAAAAATTAGATTTACTGTATTCATTTATCTATAAATAGTAGAGTAGATAAATAGTTTTTATGTAGTACGGAAGCAATTGTTCAACCTCATCTATGTCATAAATTGTTACCTAATTAGTTACACAACCTTATAAAACAAAGTGACTAAGCAATTTACCTAAAATCACTTTACTAACTTATATGTGATTGTGACGGAATAAGCACGAAGCCAGCCTGATGTTAAGCGGTAAACTCTGCCTATAACACATGCAGTTCGCCGCAAGTGACAACTGCACTGCGCCAGTTACCTGAGACATACAGTTGTTAAGTCTCATGTGCAATGAATTGTTAATACCTACTGCTGGTGGGAAACACTGTTGCAACGAGTATGGTAGCTAGCCAGGCGAGTGTTATTATCATAATGCCCATCCACCATGCAGTGAAGTTCAAGCTGGCGGTGGGGATCGGACCATATGGACCTGCGGCTCGGCAGTCCATATAGCTATTAAGGCTCGGCTATCATTGCTTTAAAATGTCTTAAGTATTTGGTCTAAAAGCTTTTTTTTAATGGTATTGTGACGGATCAAGCCCGAGGCCCACCTGATGTTAAGTGGACTAAACTGCCTATAACAAATGCATTTCGTCAACGACGAATAGCACTGCGCCCGTCACACTGAGACGTACTGTTTTAAGTCTCATATACCTGTAATTTTACTGGCTCTCAAGGACAGCTGCCGGAACACACTGTTAGGTGCTTGGCGACATATTTTATACTTGAGGGTGGTAGCTAGCCAGGCGGGCATTCACAAAATGCCCTTCCAACCTGCGATGAAGCTCAAGCCCGCGGCGGGATTTGAACCATGGACCTGCTGCACGGCAGTCCAAGCCAATGCCACTGAGACATCCCTGCTTCAAATTTCCATGTAGCAGCACTTTATTTGTGTGCTTGTATATTGCCGAGTCACTACAAATTTATAAAAGATGTCTAATAGACATATTAGTAAGTATTGTAATGGACGATATTCATAAACATGCCATAACTTGATAAGTTTATCAAACGTCATTAGTACTGCGCAAAGTACAAATATTTTGCACAGTACTACTGACGCTTGAGAAACTTATTGCACAGCTTCGAGGCCAGTTATAGGCAGAGCAGAAATAGAATTATTGCAAAAAAAATATCGGGTCAGTTTTGAAAGATAAAACGGGCAAAATTTTGTTCCTGTTGCATGCATTCTTGTCGTCTCTTAATGTTTAAAGATACCTACTTATTAGGAAACAATTTTTGACAAGTTATTCAATAGATGCTTCCATCTTTGCTTCAAATTAGATGTTACAACTTTTAATGTTATTACACGAATCAGTAGCTACCAACATTTTACGTTTTTGTGGGTATAAATATTAAACTAATATTATATACATATAAATACTAAATTAATATTAATTACGTTATTATTTAATTATTGTTAATTTGTAATATTTTAATATTTGGAATGACGCACTCTCCGCTGATTACAACGTGAAGAAAAATTATAGTAATCTTAATAAAAACAAAGCACAAGACTATAATTTCTCCTCTCGTTGTAATTTTGTAATATCCCACATAATCCTACATTATCTCTGATTTAGAATAGTAAATCAGAGATAATGTAGGATTCTAATGGTTAAGAATTTTTCAAAACGTAATTTTCAAAATCGTAGTTTTTAAGTTTAAACGTTACATACAAAAATATAAATTTTTCTTTATAAGATTAGTGTAGATGTAGAAGTGTAGATTATATCTATGACACATGTGTAAGGCAGTCACTCCGTGAATATTAATAAAATTAAACTCTGCCGGATTTTGATCTATTATGCATGAAGGTAATGTACATATATGCATAGTTACCTATAGTGTAAGAACATCGTGTCACAATAATTTATGTGTAATAATTTGACGAGTGATTAATATGACTCATACATACAGCAGATAGGTTAGTACTAAGCAAATACCGATTAATGGATTAAGGGCCTGTTCCAGAATATTCGCGAAGTCCGGGTTATACTACCCATAACATAAAATGATAAAAATGACAGTTAACATGCAGCGCGTTTTAAACTTTAACCGATGGATAGGCTAAATCGATGACTGAAACGCAAAGATAGTGTTTTATTTATTAAACATCTTCTGGATGGTATAACCGGAACTTAATCGAACATTCTGAAACAGGCCCTAAGTGACACTATTTGCAGGTAATGTAACGGGTGTTACTTTACACTACCAGTGGTGCAAGCCGGTGGTGTCAGGGGTACGATGTGATAACTTAGGAATTTAACGATAAGAATATAATTCCTAGCCCTGATTGTTGTTATCTATTATCCCTAAATGAAAATCAGACAAATATGTTGATAATACCTTAGTTAGATATCTACTAAAACGAACCGTTCTTTGGCATCATGAAACAATGTTGTCGCTAACAATAACACACAGGACCGCCAGCCACATTGCAAAAGGTTTTGGTTTTATGGCCGTTGCCTACCTGACGCATACCCTCCCCCTTTTTACCGACATCAAAAAAAGAAGTAGGTACTCAATTCGTCTGTATTTTTTTTAATGTTTGATACCTCAGTACTTTTTGTACCGGTTGAACCGATTTTGATGATTCTTTTTTTAATTGAAAGCTGATGATTGCCGTGTGGTCCCATTTAAAATTCATCAAAATCGATCATGCCGTTTTGGAGTTACACTCCAATAACTGAAAAATATTTTCCTATCTTGATGATATAGTCATTGACAGTGAATGACAATCGATCCCATAACCAGCAATGGTCACTAAAAAGGTAATTTTTTTTTATCAAATAATGGAACCGACTTTACTCTCGGTACCACAATGGTTCAAAAGTACCTATTATCACAATATTGTGCGCATGGTACCGACTTCGACAAGTTATTTCAAACTTTGAGTGTTAAAGTCGGTTCCTGTTTTTGGAAAAAAAATGTAGAACCGAAATAAATAATAATAACTCGATTCTACACTACTATACTTTAGTGAAAATAAAGGTGTACATGTAAGTATTGCAGATTTGAACGTCAAAGATAACTTATGATAAAATATGATAGTAGCAAAACAGACCATCTTATCACAAAAATCCTTATCGCAAACACATGATTGTAAGCTGTTCGTAACACAGCGCTAAAGTTTTGATTATTTTCATGTATTGCTTAAATATTTTTCGTTTTATTAAAACGGAACCGACTATCTTTAAAATATGCAGCGCCAAGTCGCTTTATAGTCTACCTACTATTGCAGGTACCTATTGGCAAATACTTTTATTAATTTCTTCTCAGTCGGGCACTCTTGACAGAGAGCTCGTGGTTGTGCAGATGGTGGAATGGAAGATCTTCAACGTCGTTACTATTCCTGATGATGAAGTGATCACTGATATTGCAATGCCTCTCCAATATTTGCTGGTTAATTGCGTTGTGCGTGCATTCTGATATGGAGAACTTTGTTGCCGTTTTTATCAAAGCATTCTAGCGAGTGGGGGATCTGCCTGTAGCTCTCTTCCTTGCTATCTGATCCTGGAACCACTGGTCTCTCAATTGAATCCCGTATCCTTTCCATGTACTCGTAGAACTTCTTGGACTGGCTGGTCAGTTCTGCAACACACAAAAGTCGTAGGGTGATCACTCCCTTATTTGAGCATTTAGGTCCAAAACAAAGCATGATATAGATTGATCTCTTTATTATCTAGGCTTGTATCGTAACAATAGGTAGGTCATCACTAGATCTCTACACCCGGTGGTAACTTTAAAAGACCCACCGTACCACCACGGGTATGGCTTGGAGCATGGTGGATCTGTCACGCATTTTTTTAATAAGATTATTTCCTTAATAGTTATGAGCCTAAATGTTTATTTACATATAAAGCTTTCGAGGCTCATAACTTACAACTAAATTATCTTTTTTTAAAATTTCGTTACGATACAAGCCTAGATAATGACGAGATCAATCGATATTATGCTAAGTTCTGGATCTAAAATCTCAAATAAGGGAGTGATCACCCTCGCTACACGTTTGTAAAGAGAAGTGACCGGCCAGTTCAACCTTAAGTAGGTACCCGAAGATCTTTAAATTTATAGTTACATAAACACTATTCGATCAAAGATAATTTTGAATACGACCAAAATAAACGTAAACTCTTCCAACAAACAGTTGTCAAGACGGGAAACGCTAACTTTTTACTGGATACTTAATTAAGAAATATATACGCGTCCACTGAGAAGCTTCCTTATTTATTCCAAGTCGTTTAAAAGCATTCATACCCGCTTTGAATGTCGTAAGAGCTGACAATTGAACCAATTATTCTATTGATCTCAAGATTGTTACGTAAGATTTTACTCTAGAATATTCAACGTATCTATTATTCCTACCTGTAGGGCATGTAAAGTTATAAAAGTCACCTAGGTACCACTTTTAGTTGCAGCAGTTAAAATGCAAATAAAACAATAGTTATATGTATGTAACTCAAGTTCTACGACTGCCGCTACTGATATATAATGACTACCAATACCAACCGACTCAATTCTCGTCTTCCGAACATTCCGAACCCTTCACTCTTTGTTTATTTCCCAGAAAACGACCCTGATGCGTACTTCTACCCAGTACCCATTGACTAATTTATTATGAATGTCCTCAATGACTACGACTAAATCCCTAGTGTATTTTAAACACTGAAAGTGTCGGTAACACTGTCGGCTTCGGAACAGGCATGTGTACCTACCTGCTCAGGTGGCCCTACTATTAGCTATTCTGTGGCTGTACATGGAACTGATAAGCTGCAGGTATTCACAGGTACTCTTTGATTTTAGCCGTTATCTATTAGCTGGGCTGGTCCGCAAGAATTGTGAAACTGGGACGTGTTCTATCTTCAAAGTGGTACCTACTGTTCTACCTTCACAGCAGCGGTAGAATGTTCAATGAATAGTTCATTGTTTATATATTTATTTTTACACAACTGCCTAAATAAGGAGTGTTATGATTTCAGGGTCCATGTATGTTTGTGAGCTTCTTTATTCCACCATAACATCTAAACGTCTCAACCGATTTTTGTATAATATATCTTTAGATTCGTCTTGATAACGCAGGAAACACAAGGTACATTTGAAAGTAAAATAAAACTGGGGGATTTTAGACGCCATTTATATATAAGCCCATCGAGTGGGGTTTTAAAATGAAGGGCTTTAAGAAACGATTCTATAAATATATACCTATAACTGGCAGTTTTATTTTAATGGAATGTTTTATTTGTATATTATCGATGAAGCAGTTGATTTGGTTCCAACTCTAGTGCAGTGGTTGGAGGGGGAAAATTGCATTCTCCTTCCACCCACCAGTGGGAAAGTGCAGTGGGTGGACGGGGCATCGCCCGATAAAACGTTTAACAGAAATAAATAATTTGGAGTCGGGTTTTTAAATATTTCAATTATTTATACATGTTCTTCTGAGTGTGTATAGTTGTACCGCACGAAGAGAAGGAGGTAGGCACTACAATCCTCCTACCATTCGGAATACCGATGGGAGGACTGGGTATAACCCTATTCTTCGTGTTATTATTATTACTTGCCTTATGCCCATCTGCACGGAAGTGACCAAAGTCGGTTCTTAACAAGAAAATTCATAAAATGAATCGACCTTAGCATAAACTTCCTTTGCCACCAACTTATTTCTACCGTTCTTAAGTTTGCGTTGTCCTGTCCATCCAAGGGTTGTCTGTAAAAGATTGCTTTAGCGATAAGACCGCCGATTGTATTGCCAATTTACATATCTTATGATATTTATTTGTAATTAAACATTTAACTTACAAAATTACAAATATACGATAGGAAAAATTTTAAGTCATGTGTGGGATTCGAACTTGCGTCCATCCACCCCTTTAGCCGGGTTATGCTCTAACCAATTGAGTTAACATGACATGACGTCATAACTCAAATCTTTCCTATCGTTCTTTAACCATCGTATTGGGATGGACGCGGGTTCGAATCCCGCACATGACTTAAGATTTTTCCTATCGTATATTTGTAATTTTGTAATGTAATCCGCATAGCAGGCATTATTGCAAACATAACAATATTAAAATACATTTAACTTCTATTGCTTTATATGTTTATCATTGTTTTTGGTAATGTATTGTTTACTTTTTACTTTTGTTGGAATGCTATAAAGAGTTATCGTATCGTATTTCTTCTGACACTGACACATGACATTTCGTAAGTAACTGAGTGAAAAAGAGCCAATTTAGGAAACTAGAGATAAAGTGATTGGTGCAACATAATTAAGGAACTGTCTAATAGTGCTACGGCAATAGTATTAACGTTTCTTATTACGAACGCCTTTAGTGAGATATAAGTATGGACTTAAGAACTTTCAAAGTTTACAGCAAACGAGCATCAGTATATGTTTTTTTATGTTACAGCGACGGAAAAAGCTCGAGGCCCACCTGATGTTAAGCGGACTAACCTCTGTCTATAACAGATGCATTTCATCACAGGTCACGAATTGCACTGCGCCCCTCATTTTAAGACATGTTGTTAAGTCTCTTATTTACTGGCTCTCAAGGACAGCTGCCGGAACACACCGTTAGGTGCTTGGCGACTTTTCTACTTGAGGGTTGTTGCTAGCCAGGCGGGCATTCGCAAAATGCCCTTCCACCATGCGGTGACACTCAAGCCCGCGGTGGGATTCGAACCATGGACCTGCTGCGTGGTAGTCCATAGCCAATGCCACTGAGCCATCACATGTTGATGAACCTATAATAACGTAAAATTATACCTCATAATATTCATAAATATTGTATACAGACACGGTTTAAAGGGGTTGTTCCTTGTGGCCAAACCAGGTAATAGTAATCTATCTACTTATTATTTTAGAAGCGAATACTTAAGGGGCATCACTGTAGAGAAAGATGTTATATTTCGTCTCCACTTCTCGCGTTTTTAGTTCGCGCCATGTACCCCATGGCGCCATGTTCGCAAGTCAATGGCAATATTTTATTTTATTAGAAATTTAGAGCGCGCTCTAGTAGAACTAGTAGAAACTATCTTGTCACACACGAATGATATATGAATGAATGAATAAAGCGCCATCTAGCACGCATATATGATACCGACACATTAGTAGGCTCATGAATTGTTTTGTAGCGTGGCACAGTTAATAAATTTACCATACCTACAGTAGAACAAGTTTAATCTTGATGAATACCAGCTTTTTCTTGCATGTTTTTGTGTATGCAAATTTTCAACTTGCCGATTTTGATGAACTAATTGCTTTGATGTAAGGCGTAACCCATTATAAAAAAGATAGTTTATTTATTACAAAAACAAGTATATAGTGTAAAATATGCGCTGAAAATAATGAATAAGCTTTTGTACCCCATGATCAAAAGACAGATAGCGGGTATACTATTAGGTATTATTATCAAGTAGCTTGGTTTTTAAACAAGATTTTATCTTGTTTAGAAACTAAGTATAAGTCATACGACTTGCTCGTGTCATTACTACAAGTCCTATTAAGGTCACATAAACAAAAAATCACATGGAGAAGGTAGTAAGTACAGTTATTATTTCAATTTGTTAATAATAATTCATACATTTCGTGAATGCTATTGCTTAGATGGGTGGCACAACAAAACTTTTAAGAAAATAATATCTTTATTCAGATTACCCACTTAGGAAGATAGGTATTTTGTTTATAAATTTTACCATTAAATATTATTTGTACCCGTACGTAAATATTACTATTTGTACTACTATTCGTACGTATTACCACAATATTATACATCGATAGTAAAACTGTGGTATAACTTAATGTTGTCTTAGGTTTTCGCGATTGTTACACATAGTAATTAAACCACTTTAAACGGTTTAAATCGCGTATATTTATAATTATTTTGTCCCGACGTTTTAAACACTTTGAAGTAATCGTGGTCACGGGTAACTAAAAAAAATTGATAAATATACGCGATTTAAACCGTTTAAAGTTGTTTAATTACTATGTGGTATAACTGTATTGGTAGTACTAAGATACTATCTTATTCATATATCATCATATACGAGTACGTAGAAAGAATTAAATATACTTATACTATATATACTTATTACCTAAAGCCAAGTAAAAAAGGCAGTGCAATGCATACCTTTTATTTTAGCTGATTTTTACGTGCGCTCCGTAACCACCGGGCAAAACGGAGCACTTATCTGTCATCTGTCTATCCGTCCGTTTTAATGTCAAACAAATCTTGAGCTCGTAAACGGGATATAGGTGACAAAGCGCTCGTAGCGTGGCTGGCTTAGACATTCTTTACAGATCAACTAAGTAATTCAACGTCAGCTGCTTCATGACTTGGATGGGTGACCGCTAGTGGCATTACAACTAAGCGCTTCCGTACATCAAATGGCACATAAAACCATTGATCTCGGTTGTTGTCTTAGGATTGCAGTCGTTATAGAAAGGTGGTAAGGCAATGCCTGCATGGCTAGCTTCCACCTTCTGTCACCAAGAACCAAGCAGTGTGTTCCGGCAGCACTACTTAACCCTAGTGATACTATATCCTAACATACCCTAGATATAATCCTAGTGTTCATATGATGGGTTGCTTTTCTGGGCTATAATTACTACCTATGAAATTATGAATACTTATTTAAATAACTTTTTATGTTTGATAGTTTGTGTGTGTTCCATTATTTGTGGAAAGAAGAGTCTGTGTTTACTGCATGACAGCTTTGTACCGTAAGACCTACTGTTACTGTTACGCTGTGGCCTCAAAATATTTTTTATTCCATCAGCATGTTCATATATATGAAAAGTCTTTCGTTTGTTCTGGTGTCCATCCAGGTTAAGAAATATAATTTTCCTAGATCTGCGAAAAAATATGGTAGATACTTAAGATTTACATACATTACGTATTACTTACTATATTCAGCATACTAAACTTTTTGAGTGAATAATAGGAAAAAAAATGGAATCTAGGTAATAAAATTATAAGCAGAATGCATAAAGCATATTGTAAATAAACTTAGAAGTAAATACGTATCAATTTATACCAATAAATAAAAAAAATATAAAAATAAATTTAGCTTTGGATTTGAACCTTGAACCTACAGTTTTCTGGTCCGAAGAAATGAGCTACTCAAACAATGTTTTATGAATGAAAATGACAGACCTATGTAACATTTGTGATTGTGTTTCCTGGATCAAAATGTGGCAACGTAAAAACTAAACAGTTGTCAACGTAGGTTAACTACGAAATCAAGGTAAAAATGTACAAGATTTACATTAAAGAACTGGAAAGTCGTTAGATAACTAAATTATATGTAAATAAGTATAAAATTTTCATTAAAAAAAATAGTAGGCAAAAAGTGAATACAACAGATTCGAACTCCGCTCTTCCAGATTCTGGTCTGACCTTTCTAAGATTGCGCCACTTAGACATAGCGTTTGGAGTCGAAAATAAGAGATATTTACAGACTTTTGTGCCATACTGTCAGAAGAATTTGTACATTTATGTAAAAGTTCATATTATGAAAAATTCAGAATAACGCTCATAGTGACTTTAGGTAGCTCAAGTAGTTCCTACGTCTTATAAAATCTTGCATGTTTATTTTATTGTGATAGTGTCACAGTAATATGATGAATTAATTAAAATTAGAATATTACATTCATGACAGTAAACATAAATGGAGGAAAAAGTACAGATGCCTGCCTTATTATGTCCACGATGCGTTTTTGGCGATTTGTATAAACCTTTTTTGTACCTACAAAGCGTTTATTTGTATGTTTAACCATATTTTTATTTAATCGAGATCGCTGAGAAAAGCGACATAGGTCCAACGCTCAACGCGGCTGGCCGCGGTTTGAACGATAATGATAGCGATATACGTGGATCGCTGGAGAAAATAGTGCGGCATGATATTAACGCTTCTCGGAATGAAAGGGCGTATGCGACATTTTAGAAACAGACTTATTACACATTAACCATGCTTTTTTTGTAAAAAACTAAATAACAATCTTTATTGCACTTAAAAATTCAATATTTTAGAACATAAATCATATCTTAATACAATAAAATCTAGCGGAAAAAGTAGAAAACCTTTATTTTCAGAGGGGTTTTTGTCAATTTTTTGTATCGAGCCAATTATTAGGAAACATGTTTTGAGTGCTATGAGCACACTACCTATATCCTTGAGTATTGTGTATTTAAATTGCAGTACCATGCGGTATCTGGTTTATGAGATTTTCGACATATTGTTAGCATTATTTCTTATATACTGGGCCTTAACGGCTTCTTTCTAAGTGGCGTTGGGCCACACAATAGTAGGATACCAAACCATAACAGCTTCTACACGAAAGCCGTTAATATTTATATCGTAATAACTGCTAGTAATCTACAGTGTATTCGGGCTTTAAAAGGTGACTCAACGTATACCTGACCATAGTAGGTTTCCTGGTATTATGACGTCCTGATGCTCATATTGCCACTGTACTTCTAAGAATATAACTTTATTTATTGTGCTCGGAGTTCTGAATCTCGTTTCTTCTATTGTTTCGAATTAATCTAGAACCTTTTTTTATGTAGGTATAATGCACCCTGTTCGAGCCTGTTCTACGACTGAATTGATATTTTGAAATAAATTGGTAAATACTTAGACATGTTCATGGAAGGCTCATCCTTAAAGCTCTTGGTCCGAGGAGCACGGCTCTGAAGGACAAAAAGCCTGAATTTAAGAAGCTGTCAAATGCGAAAACTTTGTCACTATCCGACTGCGTAGGAGTGAAAGAGAGGCAGCATGGTGAAATCGCCATCAGTTTAGGTAAAATCCGAAAGTAAGCACAAAACTAGTAACGTAAATCGAAAATGTAACTTTTTTTGTCCCTCTTGATAAAGTTTTTCTATTTTATTAATATATTTTGTTTTACATTCATATACGTCAAAAATTATTAGATATTTTCGTTACAAGCGTTATTTAGAGTAACTTTGCAATTTTATTCTATCGAGAAAATTTTAAGTAAACGTGTTCGGACTTCTTGGCCTTAGATAATGTGCTCAAGATTAAAATATAATTTTCTTATTGCTAAAAACTAAATACATTTTGCTTAAAGTCTGTTCAAGATATTTAGCACTTTTCAGCGTCTTAATAGAGTGTTAAGTCTATGTACAGTGTATTTGTTGGGGTTGGTTAACTTTAAATCGTGGTTCTATGGTCAGGAATAGGGAAGTGTTTACCTTAATGCATACCTACTAGTAAAATATGATACTTAAGAGATTTTGTAACAGACATAATAGATCTGCTGTGCTGTGTTATTATAAAAACCAATGTGGTTTTCACAAATTTATAGTAAATATTTAACACGGGATTATGTACATAACTCACGTGAATTTATTATTATTATTATTAACTCACGTGAATAAGTTAGATAGCTCGGCTAGTTTCGATCGTTCATTTGCCTTGGTACTATTAGACTAGACAGTTCCTTTGTTCCATTACCTCAATGGTACCTCGAAAATCGATCACATACGTCTTTTAGCTAAGCGAGGCGTGATAACATGCAGGCGTCCCGCATTGCTCTTCTTGAAAAAGACCACCGGGTATGGTGGAAACTACAGTCGGAGTTACCTGACTTATCCCGTAGTACTTAGTTACTTGTTGAGCTGTTTATGAGTGAATGTATAATAAACTTTTTAAATTTAACTGGAAACCCGGGGCATGTGCGTACGTACTTAACCCATTGGCATCGGCGATATTAATAACAATAGAATTTCATTCATAACTAGGACATAGTGGTCGATGCCAACTTATAACAATAAGTTGATATGGGTTTTAGGGCATGTGTGCCTCAAAAACACACAAATCATTTATGCTCTTCATCAAGTGCTTCGAACTTACTTTCGTACGAACAAAGCTTCGAAGTAGCTAATCCCCTCGAAAGAACAAGCAGGTTTCCGTTCAAATAAGAAAATGAGTAATACGCATTAGAACTTCCTAAAAATTCATGATTTTGAAATGTAATATTAACTAGAACAAAAAAGGGGGGTCATCAATGTTTATTGTGTTTGTTTTTAGGGAAACAAAGAGAGCGGTATTGGCGATTCTAAGGTAATTTATGGTATGTATTATATCTTTGGTTATGATTTATGATCATGAAGCTATAGACATTAGACTATGGATCCTTGTCTAGTCTAATTCTTTAAGAATTAGACTATGTAGGCGAGAGAAGAAAGCCTACCTATATTTACAGGACTAGATTCAGAGGTGAAAACTGGAAACATAGGTTGGTATATACCTACCTGTTACTGAGAACTGATAATATGAGATGTTTGTAAGTATTCATAACGGGACCTCCACGCTTCATCTGAAAACTATTAGTTGCGTTGAAACACAATATAATTTGGTTTCTAATTTTATTGTATAATTGCGGTTTTAAGTATAGGTGATAAAATAAAGTTGTAGGTACATACTTCAAAGAAAGTTAGAATTCACGTAGGCTGCAATGTCATATTCGGTACCTAATTCATGTTTGTCAAGAGAACACAAAAAACGTTAAGATTCTAATTAACTTAAATCAGATTAATCTCAATGCAATACAACTTATCTTGTAAAAATCATTATATGAGGTACCAATGTAATCCTCAGCATATGGGCTTTACAGGAAAAGAAATGAAAATAGTCCTTTATATGGAAAAAAATACAGGAAAAGGGTGTTTCCCGCTATTTTCGTCGTGTGTTCAACGACGAAAATAGCGGGAAACAGCAATTTAGTTATTTTTTTGGAAATTATTCCACCTAGGTACTAGGTTCTACTTTTAATATGATAATTTACTATGGTTCTTTAATCATGAATTATTAGATTCTCAATCAAATATTTTAAAAGTAAACAATTTAATTAATAAAGTTACCCAGAAATTATGCTTAACTTTGCAAATGTAAGAAGTAAAAGAACTAATAAGTCACCAAGAACATTTTGATTCCTGGCTCTAATTTACTAGTTTTCATAGAGGAAAATGTGGTTTATTACCGTCACGTTGGCCCATCAATGGGTCCACGAGAAAATCCAATTCTTAGCATTGAAAATGTAATATTTTGAGAACAAAGGATAGGTGAATGATTCTTAGTATGTTAGTCCCATTGAATCACAAAGAAATCTACGCTTAGTGGTCCCATTGATGGCATTCCGAGGAAAAGAACCTTGGAGCTAGATAGTCTTTACATCTATTAAAGTATGTATTTTAACATGCATCCGCCATGAGGACTGTTGTGCAACAAATTAGAAATAAGTCCTTATTATCGGCCCTTTTCCAAGCTTTCTAAATTCTTTCTATTACTGGCTGAACTATGATAAGTGAATCTATATTTTGAACTAAATAGGTAAGTACTTAAACATGTTCGCGGAAGGCTCATTCTTGGTCAGACAAGCAAGTTTCTGAAGGATATAAAGCATGAATTTAATAGTGTTAAGTCTATGTACAGTGTATTTGTTGGGGGTGGTTAACATTAATTGATGTGACGCTTAATCTTCTCAATGCTATATTAGTATATTTGTAAATTTTGATGTATAATAGTAGAACGCCAATGGTTTGTAGTTACTTTGTACTTTATCTTTCTGTGCACCAAGGATCTAGTTTTTTAGTAACGCGGCCGCTCGCCGATAGTCTTCAGAAGGTTAGTAAAACTACTAAACAGGAATGAGTTCAACTAAGATTACAGAACCTATGAAGTACCTAATATAGACGAAAACGTTTACTCTGGCTTTGGTTCGGTATTCCATGATTCGTAAATACATTCTTCAGATGACAGACATTTCAGTTGAAATGTATGTAACCGACCTACTGTCGATCAATGTTTATCGCATTAGAATGATGTCGAGCATCAAGGTGTCGCCCTATCATAATAGCGACCTATGGTGAGTCGCAGTACATTGTCGGCACATAAATTTGTCGTGTTCACACAGTACTCTCTAATTATATTACCGGTAGATATAGGAATTCACGACCAACATATAGTTCTGTAATAAACACCACCAATACTATGCTAGCAATACCGATCACGAACTGGTAGGTAGCTATGTATATTTAGAACTGATGTTGCCGCATCGCATTGTTCTTTAATCCACGTACGACTATATAGGTACTACCGTTATGTTGATCTTATTCGTGAACAATGTTTTAAGGACGAAAATTGGGCACTTCTAGTTTAGGCGTTTAGAGCCCTGAGGATGAAATTATTAAACATTATAAACAAATCACTGATGTACCTATGTAGCACTGCATAAAATAAAGGTACTGCTCTTATTTTTATAAGTCGACACTGCATTGCATTTTGATATTCACCTTGCAAACTATTTTATCACGGCATTTGTATTGCATGTCACTTGACACTAATGAAATGAATGACGTCTTGTTTGTCCGGGTTACTAAAGCGGTTTTATATCACAGCCTAGGATCTTGCAACCTCTTTTCGAACTGGCAAGTAAGAACAAAACAAATGAAAACACTAGTAAAAATATTTGCACGGACAGCGTAGTTTTGTTAGTACGAGACGTGTGTCGGGGCGTAGAGTTCGTGGAATAATAAAGCGGTTGTGCGCCGAGGCGGGAATCAGACAGCCGGGTGCGGAGTCTCCGTGCACCAGGGGCTGAGCCTGCCCGTCGAATGGTTATCGAGTTGGCGGTGGGACGCCGTCGGAGCCCCTCGCGGGTGGGGCGTGGGTCGCCGGCCTCGTTCTATACAGCTGCGTGCACACCAGTCGCTCTCCGCAACCGGCAGGGACGAACAGATTATAAGTAATAATAAGAAGACTCATTTTGCATACAACGCAAAATGTTCAGTATTTGTGCTCGATAGCTGCGACTAGACAGTTACCTACTACTAGATTATAAAGATTAGCCTTGAACAGGTCAGTGCATTCCAAGTTTTGAATAAAGGATACGATAAGAACCCAAGTATACCTAGGTACGAAGTTATTCCGTCGGATTGGTCATCTATTAGAACAAGGCTGTATAATCCATAATGGCGCCCGCCAGTTCGTGGCATTGCAGCTACTGTGGAATTTCGTACAGTTCAGTGTCCGGTCGGCTAGCATAATACGACATTTACGACGAAGCATATTGTGAGCAAGGAAGAAATCTGGTGGGTGCATAATATTTTATTGAATAGGTAGGTACTTGCCTACGTCTGATTGAAATCAATTGGTATTTTAATGCGTCATCTGTATAGCTCGGCCATTTTGTTGCCAATAACCTATGTGTACAATGGTAGGATATCTACACATTGGATTTTAGATCAAGGTAGGTTCATAGGATAGGCTTAACTATTTATAACTTTTTACCACTATCTAATGCAATTTTGTATTTATTAGCGGCTCAAGTGGATCAGCAAGATTGGTTTTGACCGCATAAAATAAAAATGACTGGGAATATAAGGTATGTAACCTACCTATGTATGTAAGCTTTTAAAAGAAACCTGTTATACATAGGCACTCACTCACTCAGTAGCAGTAGGTTTGAGTAGGTTGAAGCTTTGTTGGTAGTGAGTGTAGTTTTGGTTTCTAAATTCAATCTTCATCAATAAAAGAACAGAGCAACACACAGGGAGTGAGAAAATGTCTACGCGTGATGCAAATAAATTTACCTTTATTGTATTAATTTATAAATTGCCACATCCCGAACTGCTTTACGTCACAGTGTACCGGAAACAAGTGTCTAGTATCCAAAATCGTGCGAGTCATTCTAGAATGACAATTAGGTAGGTACTTTTATATTAAAACTTGGATGAAAAACGCCATAAAATAGCTGTAGTTGCTACGAAAAAAAAATGTTTTTTTAAATATTCGCATTTTCAATATAATATTTCTAATTGTCATAAATAAAATAATAATAAAGTATTGTGGCGCAACGATACCGGACACGACACGACTACAGTATGAGTACATTGCAGCCGCCCGCGCGCCGCGCCCGCGCTCTCCCGGCTCTTGCTCGCAACCGCGTCGCCATTTTGATTTCATTTCATTTCGGAACTTTGCCTTGTGTGACGCTACAGAAAAAGGCGCGTCGGCAGCCATTGCGCACAGCAGCGGCAACCGCGCGGCGGGGCGCGGTGCAGTGTAACAAGCTGAGCTGAAACTCCATCTTGTTGTGATATTGTTGACATGAAGATATTGAAAATGTGCTATCACATGTAAAATATTAAATAAATAAGTGCAAATTTTATATAAGTAGATAAGTACCTACTGTGTTGTGAGTACTTAACTATTTAGTAGACCAAACAATAGAAAAGACTGTGCTTCGTGAAAAAACAGGTGCGTTTATTAATTTTTGTGTTCAGAAGTAAGCAGAAGTATAATACCTATGAATTATCTTATACATGTACCTAGACATAATAATATGTAGGTATAAAATGACTTCACAATTTATTAGAAATTTGCATGTCGATGTATGTTACTTACTTTACCACCAAAGGACCACATAAACTATCTTACCGGTATATTCAATACCGGTGTGCTAGCTGAAGTGAATTAAACTTGACCGCTTCTTTGATGAAGAAAATGTAGATCCGTCCTCGTCAGGTCGTGGTCTGACCATTAAGTTCTAGCAATGTTATTCTCATAAAGATTTCTATACATCTGCGAGTGTTGATAGCAAATTATATAATTTAGTGATGTTAGTTTCATAAATTATGACGCACATTATAGGTAGGTTATTTATTACCTTTAGTTTGATTAGTTATTTCTCCCTCGTTATTCTCTCTCTCTCTCGGAATTCAAGTCGTTCCAAACTACATGAAACGTGCAGATGCGCGAAGTGTTTTCGCTATAAGTTATAACTGTAAATATTTAATCACCACTTATAAATTTACAGAGAATTGTACCTACTTAGTGACTCTCCAATTTGTATAAGATTTATGCAGAGAATAATCTTTTAAGCAACCTCATGAAAAAGGAGGTTCCTCAATAATGGGAACCCCATTATTTTTTCTTATGTATACTACTCGTGTTTCCGTAGATTGACTGGTTTCTATAATATTTTTTGCTTTAATTATAATAGTATGAAGATAGATGCGATAAAAAATACCTATCCAAAATGTGGAGAATTTAGAATTGTAGGAAATTCGTGTGATAGGGGTACGAAATTTGGGGTAATTCATTTGAAACTACACGTATAAAAGATTTCATGAGCCTGAAAATCTGAATCCATCTTCACGATATAAATTTTATACGCAATCAATTTAATTACTTCTTTGATCAGCTTTGTAATGTAGTGGCGCTCCGTAGATATTATGCAAGAAAATCTTAACAGGTCCAATTCTGTACATTGAAGATATTTTGATAATTTTTTTGAGAGCCCTCTGTAGCTGATACTGATGCCAAAACTGTATCGTTTTTATTTTTGTCTGTCTGTCTGTATCTTGGCCGCGCATCACGCCATAATCACCTCATTTCAATGAAACTTAGCAGGATTCCAGTTCATACTACGAGTTAAGACATTATATACTTGTTATCCCGAAATTCGGCACGTTTCTCTTGGGAGAGAGGATGTACAATTAGTTGTAATTGATTAACACGTAGTCCGATTTAATACAATCTTCTTTTGTTACACTACAAAGATTCTTCCTTAAATATTTCAGTCATCGGTTTTGTAGTTCAGAAATTACGGACATCACAACCTATATATTTCGTTCCAAGTAACTTGAAACCTGGAATCTACAGGAACCTTTGAACGTACGCCTCATATTAAGCTGACCTTCGCACTTTATCGTATAGGCATAAAAGATAGGCCTTTCGTCAAAGTCGGACCTCTCCAAAAGCTGTAAATAAAGGTACCACCGCCACAATATACGTTACACAAGACACATTACTGAAATTGCATACTTATACAGGGTTATCAATAATAAGGAACAAGAATATGAACAACTTTAACCAAGAGGGTAACATCAAAATCGTGAATCAATTTATGCTTAGTTAATGTGGTCATTAACCTTTCGATTGGTGCAGTTGCTTTCCGGACACGGATGCTTCGGCAAGTACCTGCATCAGATCGCAAGACGGGAGGTGACTCCGACCTGCCACGAGTGTGCGGCGCCGGAAGATACGGCGTTTAATACGCTGGAAGTGTGTGCTGCGTAGGGACCACATCTGCACGCACTTTCAGCTGTCATAGGAGGGGATCTCACACTACCGAGCGTGATAAATGCCATACTCGGTGGTGAGAGATCATGGCAGGCGGTGGTCTCTTTCTGCGAAACGATAATGGTGCAGAAAGAGACCGCGGAGCGGGTCCGGGAAGACGATGTCCAGCTGACCCGCGCCGATTCGCCTGCCTCCTCCCTTCTCTGTAGTGGGGTCAATGGTGGAGACTGGAGTATCGGGGGATTCTCCACCAGCTTGCACGGCCCCACATGTCATGTCTGGGGGGCGGTCTTAGTGAGCAAGGCTGCCCCTCCACAGGGTGGAGGCCCGGTTGGGCTCGGGCGTACCGTTGGGGTGAGATGGTGACTGCTAACGTGACCCTATCTTGCCCCACACAATAGGAGGACCGCTCACGGGGGGTTTTAGTGGGTTCATGCCCCACACATCCCCTTCCGCCACCCCCGTGGAGGAAGGGAAGTGCGAAGGCATTTCCCACCAAGGATCAGCTAATGAATGAAACAACTGTGTTTTTTGTTGTCTCTCATTCTTAGCATCCTGATATCTCTTAATTGACATATTGTTGCAATCTTAGTAGGTACTTGATATTATTTATGGTTTTTATCACTCAATGTTTTTTATTCATCTACGAAAATACCATTGTATTATTGGAGAATTTTGAGATTTGTCCGCTAAATATCAGCTAGATATTATTGACTTAATTGAGCAAACTGACTGACTGAAAAGCTTGGATTGCTAATATAAAACTCTAAAATCTGGAACATTCGCCGCAACCATTTTTTTTAACTATATCTTTTGTCGTATACATTTCTGAGACGGCGCAATGGAAGTGCACGATCTAATATATCATCGTCCTACCGCCAAACAAGGAGAGCAAAGACGCCCTTTCACAATCGAAATTAGTACAATTGTCAACATTTATTGTACGAACCGCTAAGGAACTCTCTGGCTACCTACTATTTTCTGGAGAATACAACCTGGGAGTTTTCAAATCCTAAGTGAAAATCAGCTTTCTGAGCTAAGTTCTAAGAGTACCCCACCGCAGACCACAGCGTTGCTTAATATGAGATAAACAGTGGTGAAATGTGAATAATTGGTCTGCCTGCAGGGATGATAATCGCGAACGAAGTCGCGAGTACAGCTAGTATATAATAAATATGATATACTTTTGGAGAAGTTCTTAGTATTAGCAAATAACATTGTCGTGGTTGCACCATTGGTATCCTTAAAATAAACAAGCGTTTTATTCGTTTTTCGATATTCGAGACCTGTTGGAGTGATATTATAGATTTTTATCAAAGAACAGAAAACTATTTAAATAATATTATGAATTAACCGGCAAAACACTCACGTTGGGGATCGAATGCGTTGACCCGAGTTTAGAGCATATCACCATGCTCATCACCAGGCCAGTGCGTAGTTCCGTCTGCGAGCTTCCCAACGTGAGTGTTCTAGCCGGTTAATTCATATTACTTATTTAAATGTGTGAAACTCCCGAGGATTTAATTTCAAAAAATAGTAAATCACTTAGTGCAATTTTAATGCATTAAAAAGGCTCAAGACGCTGAGAACAGTTAGAATTCCATCACTATCGCACTACGTAATAGTAAAAGAGAGGCAGCGTTGGTGCGTACGAGATGCGCTTGGGTACAAAATGAAAACTAGCAACGACGCGACGGGGCAAAATCTGGACTATAGGGGGGTACTTTAAAGTTCCGATGCCACACTTGTGTAAGGCTGCCATCGCAACATGACAATTGTGAACTGGCGCAGTGCAAAAGCAACTCATGTTGAGTCCATTTTTCCCTCTTTTTAATGCCATTTTTAACTTTTCGACAAGCTGGCGCGTGGCCTAGTATTTTCAGGGGATATAGGCGTCTTTTTCTTTGTAGTCGATCGATAAAATACCCTCAGAACAGATACAATTGTGGCTATAACCTTTCCGGAGATTTTGACACCTTAAACTTAGACGAGGGTGTGCCTTTTTGATGCCATTGCATTGGCTCGTGCTTTCACTCATGCTAGAGATGAATTCACGTGTCGTCCCCAGTAACAATTCAGGTCATTAACTGATCCCGGTTTTCGTTACACAGTTCCTAAATCCTGGAAACATTCGACGCGTTGGTGCTTTTAAATGTGTGCTTTGAGCATTATCGGAACCCATCGTGCAGACCTTTGAAATGCCAAGATGATCATAGAGGATGTTCAAAAACTTAGTAGTTAATACTCCATCCGTTTGCAAATTGCTTCTTCAAATAAGCATCCTCAATAACAAGTTTTACAGCAATATATGAAGAAATAGCTTCTATGGGCAGTCTAGGGTCATCGTCTTCAATTGGCTACCTACGTTGCTTGAATTTGCCATGCCATTGTAAATCATGGTTTTCTTCTCCTGGAGCATTTTCCCTTCGCGAGGAATATTATGACAGTTTAAAACTGAATTTTCTTCATAGTTGACATTTTCTTTGACTTGGCTGACGTTGGCTTGAAGATATATTTAGATCTTCAAGCCCAACAAGTCAAAGAAAATGTGAACTATTTGGCTAAAACTGTAAAAGTAAAACTTTATGTAAATTGGTCATTTATTACTTCTAATATACAGTATTCGTGTCTCTTTCTAAGCACATCATTTTTTTATGTTATTGTGACGGAACAAGCTCTAGGCCCATCTGATGTTAAGCGGACTAACCTTGCCTATAACAGATGCATTTCATCACAAGTCACGACATGCACTGCGCCCGTTACCTTGAGATGTAGTTGTTAAGTCTCATGAGCCTGTAATTTCACTGGCTCTCAAGGACTGCTCCCGAAACACACACTTAGGTGCTTGGCGCCAGATTTCCTGCTTCAGGGTGGTAGCAAGCCAGGCGGGCAATCACCAAATGCCCTTCCATCATGCGGTGAAGGTCAAGCTGGCGGTGGCAGTCCATAGCAATTACCGCTCCGCCATCATTGCTTCAAAATTCCATGTACCAAAACCCGTACCAAATCACTTGTAGTAGTAGGGCTATTATCAATATGACTAGGTCCTTGACCTAGCTCTGTTTTAATATTATTTTGTGTATTAAATATGAACTCTCCTTCAGTTTGAAAAATCAAAAATCTGTCGCCAAAGACTTAATTGTGTTCCGGATGCTTTGATTGGAAGCCAGTTACTTCCGGTTCGCTATCATATTCAACCGTCACGACATTACCCACCAAGTGGTTATGTATCCTATACCTACAAGATGTCACAAAAAAGTTATCTTCCGCTAAGGATTTCGAGTACCGCTTTTCAATCCCTGCCCTGGAAACAGGAGTTTCGGGACAATCGTAGTTCTCACTTCGCATCTTGTACAACGCGTTTGTGGAATGCGGCATTAGGAGCCGAGGTTCGTCTCTGCGCGTGGTGATGCTGGCAGTGGTGAATCCGGAATCATATATTTATGTACTCATTTAGTAGGTAGGCAGAACGATGGGTACATATGTACCCATGTTAGATTATTTTTTGCTATCAATACACTAATTCATCCACAGTTAGTATTTCAATTCAATGAATTCAGTACGGCTTAACCTTAGGACCACCGCGTAGAACTGTCTCGTGCTGTTAAAGTCAAAATAATTTATACAATTTGGCGTCTACGACGACGATCTTTCGAAGGTCATTTACACATTTATCCAATATAAAAATATACAGGTATAACATTCTACTATCGCGTTCAGCAAAATGGGTTTATCTATACCTGTCCATATGTCCAATTCGAGAATAACGTGCAAAAAAATAAGGCTCGAATATGCCTTCTTTCTTTTAAAATTTGTAACATAAGTACTTGACGGTAGCTTGGCAGAGGTGGAACTTACAACGACCAATTTTGTCTTCCAAATAATAATGAACTGTATAGGCTATTTTTAATTTTTTTTTACATGCAGCTTGATTTTTACTTCCGTGAGCACTGTTGAGTATTTTTTTACAGAAATTGCACACAATTACTTACGAAGCACTTTTTGTCTTTGCTAATCTAAAACCTTTTACACCGCTATTTTTGATAACTGACTTCCGAAATGGAGGAGTTTCTCAGTTTGACTGCTTTTTACGCGATAACACCGCGAATCATAAATCGATAGATGATTTTTTTGTGGGTGTAGTATACCTCCAATTACCATTAAATCATCATCAACATCGGTCGAGTAGTTTTTAACTTACAGTCAATTAACTGAAAAATGTATTGGCGTATCTGGATGATTTTACTGTAATTGCAACTGTTCCTGATAGTGAACAGTATTTTAGGCGAGTGACAGTGATTTCGTAAGCAGCTCTCGCATCACTAAAATGCGTAAAAAAAAACCGGCCAAGTGCGAGTGGGACCCGCGCATTGCGCACAGGGTTCCGTAGCTTAATATTCTGTGAATAGTTAAAGCGTCTACATGTCACCGTTATTAGTATCGAGCAAGAAACTGTAAAAAAAAAAATATTTATTTTATTTTTAGTATTTGTTGTTATAACGGCAATAGAAATACATCATCTGTGAATATTTCAACTGTCTAGCTATCACCGTTCTTGAGATACAGCCTGGTGACAGTCGGACGGACAGCGAAGTCTCAGTAATAGGGTCCCGTTTTTACCCTTTGGTTACGGAACCCTAAAAACGGAACCAACTTCTAACACAAAGTATGAAATAATTTGTGCAAGTCGGAACATGTAACTGTGATGTCAGTGTTGAATCAGCATAGTACTGACGTCAATAAGTTACATATAACATACATTCCAGCGTTGGAAGCCGGTTAAGGTTTTTTAAAATATTTTCTTTATTCCTCTAAGATTTCGACTGCCACCGCAAAGTACTAGTAGGTACGCCGCAAGTTTTGAAGCAGTGATAGCTCAGTGGCATTGGCTATGGACTGCCGCGCCATTGATTCGGGATTCGAACCATTGGTCCATGGTTCGAATCCCGCAGCGGGCTTGAGCTTCACCGCATGGTGGAAGGGCATTTTGCGAATGCCCGACTGGCTAGCGACCACCCTTAATGACGGATTGCCTAACAAATAATAATATTAAGAACAAAAACTTAGAAACGAACGGGGTTACCCCTATTATAAGTAAAAGAAACGTTATGAATAGATTTAGGCGTTACTAAGCGGAAATCAATATTTATTGCTAACAAATATTAAAAAAAAAAATATTAAGCGGATTTGTCACTAGATATTTTTTTTAAATATTTTTTAAGTGTTTTATTAAAATATTTATTAAATATTGTATTAAATTTTTTTTAAAATATTTGTTACCATTAGGTAAATGAAACCTGTTTTTATTAGTATTTCTTGTTATTACCGACTTCAAAAAAGGAGGAGATACTCAATTCGTAGGTTTTTTTTTCAATTTCTTATTATTATTTTTTATGTTTGTTACCGCAAAACTTTTGACTAGGTGAACCGATTTTGATTAAATTTCATCAAAATTGGTCAAGCTGTTTTTGAGGTACACTCCAATAATTGAAAAGTATTTTCTATGATGATAATTACTATAAAATAAAAACTATCAGTTGAGATGAAATTCATTCGATTATGAAAAGTGATTCAAAGTGTGCTCCCATTTTCATGGACTGACTTCCACAAATATTTCATACTAGGTATTCAGTGTTCGAAATCAGAAACATTTTTTTTACCCTTTTTCAGTATGTGAGGCATCATTTGCGGTTTATATATTTTTTGTGTAAATACTATGTGACGAGCACAAGGAAAGAACGCAGGGAACGTTATTACTAGACATTATATAAGCGTTATTGGTAAAATGCTAACATCTTCTTGGGGTTGACTTCTGCTAGTCCGAAGAAAGATTTTGAGATGATTTTTTTTGTTTAGAAAAAAAAAATCTTTTTAAATTTTCTTTTGTGTTTTTTTATATGTTTTTGACTGAATAATCACGAGGACCACCTTATGTCACAAGTATCTTGTGCCTGTAATGTATTATTTCATATTTTTTACTACTTTCCTCGACGTAAACATTCAAAACTCTATTCAAAGAGACCACGGCGCGGTCCACTGTTGCCGCTCTTGACTACTACATGAGTAGGCAATAAAAAACTAAAAAAAAAAAAAAAAAACCTAAAAAAGAGATCTCAAAATGTTTGTTAGGACTAGCAGAAGTCAACCCTAAGAGGTTGTTAGCATTTTACCAATAACCCTGTATAGGCGTTATTATAGGCTGTGAGCTGTGAGTAGTGATCGGCGGACCTGCGGACTTATCACGACTACGCTCAATCAAATGTAAAATGGAATTTGCGCTGCCTGATGCCCACAATCGCCATGTCCGAATCGCTGACCGTTTGCTTTCACCGACAAAATATTATGATGTTGCGGCCGAATTGAGTGGACTGCAGGATATAGAACGCATTTATTGCGACAAGTCCTCGAAAATTTAGAAAACTGCATGGTGGAAGGACATTTTGCGATTGCCCGCCTGGCTAGCGACCACCATCAATTAGAATATCGGTCGTCAAGCAACTAACGGTGTGTTTTAGCAGCTGTCCTTGAGAGCCAGTAATTTTAGGTTAAGCCTGTTAAGCACCTTCGACCAAATCATCACTTACCATCAGGTGTGATTGTGGTCAAAAGCTTACATAACGGGAATAAATAAAAATTGCATTATGTTCATGAGTTATTGTTAGAGGTTTGAACCTTTACACCACAGAAAATAACTTAAACCGAACCTGAATACTAGGGAAACATGAGTAATGTAGGTAATAGCTGGTCAAGCATTGATGATATTATGGGTTGAACAGACATATATACAGAACGGAAGTACCTAACTAGACAATGACTGGCGTACCTACATGCGCTTGACGCGACGATTGTGTTATCATAATGCATGTTCTTCAATGCAGTTTTATCGTAATGTTTTACATTTCAATTGAATATTTGACTGACTTCTGTTCTTCGGATTTCTTACCGACTTAAAAAAAGTGCCAATCCGCGTATTTTATGGGAGCAATGTTGGTCCTTTTTAACCGTCGGTACCATGCGCACAATATTGTGATAATAGGTACTTTTGTACTATCTTGGTACCGACTTCAACAAGTTATTTCACACTTTTGAGTGTCGAAGTGTCATTTTTTTATCCTATTAACTTCGTTAAAGTACTTTTTACGTTACACTCAACTGAAGAAAATATTTGCCAATAGTACGAATATGCCTATACCTGTCAATTGATATACTCTGCCTGCCGATTTTGACCAGAATCGTAGGTGACCAGTATTATTGTGAGCGTGTGGCACAAAAAAGGTGTCATGAAATGTGAGCTCATTATTTGAAACAGCATGGTACATACTTTGTTTTTATACTTCTCAGTGTTGGAAGTCAGTTTGAAGAGCATATACTTCGAGAAAGTAACCCGAGGTTAGTTTCTCGATGAGCATATACGATCGAGTCCCAAAACCGGGACTCGATCGTCATCGGATTGATTGTTATTTACTGTCAACGGCTATATCATCAAGAAAACTCAAAATCTGCTTGACCGATTTTGATGAAATTTGAATGGGACCAATCAATGGAATCATCAGCTTTCAAATAAAAAAGAATTATCAAAATCGGTTCACCGAGTTGAAAGTTCTGAGGTAATAGACAAAAAAAATCAGTCGCATGCTTATAAGCATCAAAACAGGGACTGACTTCCAACACTGAAAAGTAAAAAAACAAAGTATCATGCTGTTTCAAACACTGAGCTCACATTTTCATGGCATCTTTTTTGCACACTTCATAAAGTGTTTTGTATAAACAGCCATGTCTGAAGTTTGATAGACTGATTTGACTATGGGCCAAATTCTAACCAATAAAAACAATGTAATCAGCCTGCGAGCTGATCGGGCTGAGGGCTGAGTTGACCACTGAACCTGTTAAGAGTGTCCGCGCGCTATGTTTGGAATATGTTATAATTGAATAATCACAAAAAAATACATCTGTATATCTGTCGAATACAGATTGCTGTAAAGTGGAGTATGGATCAATAATTGTTATTTATTTTTTAGCCATCAAGATGGAGTCGGCGTACGATCGCAAGTTTACGGAGATGAAGAAGTATATTCCTTTCTTGGAGAGCATGATCAAGCGCCTGGAGAGCTCCAACTCGACAACAGCCAATCCTCGACAAGCGCAGCTCGATAAGATACGTTCTTTGAGAGATCTACTCTTAGACAAGAAGAAAAGGTTTGCGCTTCAAGCTTTTATTTTAATATTATTTGGTTTTATGTTGACTGGGAACTTTTGTGGTCCTGGGAGCCAACTCTCACCTCTCATAGTAATAATAACTAAATCTTACTGCTAAATTTTATACCTCCACGTCAATTAAGCAGGCTTACAATCGGTAATGGAATCGCTCAGCGTTTTGATGACGTCAGAACAAATTGTTCACTCTATCCGCGAACTCTGACATTACATTTAATACGAAGTATTACTGTTCCAGCGACAAAACCGTCATGTTTATCCATTTTAAAAAGTTACTTTTTAGCAGCGGATTTAATATTGACTTGGGTATTTTACGATAAAAATGTGTTGTAAATTACGTGCAATGTTTATATTTCTACTATTCCTTAAAATAAATGCAGCAAAATTATTCAATGAGTAAAACTAGAAAAGTTACAGATAGCTGTTGTGCAGCACACAATAAAATGTCGTAAAACTATGGTAAATCCGTTCCATAGCATCGTAGTTCGGAACAGTGCGAGCGGGATAACGGTATATGATAAACATCTTGTATCTCCCTTGCACATCCATGATACATAATATTTCGATAGGATCAAACCGATATTGCTTGCCGCGATTGTGAGTCGGAAATAGTTCGTGACTGCGAATGATTATTTTAAGCATGAAACAAAACGCTCCGTTTTTATGATGTTTTCGTAAAAGGTGGGCCCTGGGGGCTTATCGTCTAACTAGCATGGTAATCGAGATGAAATGATTTTTAATACTTATCTTTACATATTTAGACAAAAAGTTTATAATCAGAAATCTTTATTGGCCATTATAAATGTAGACGTTACATAAGGCTCGTCATTTTATAATGAGGTTAGCATTAATTTTAGAGCATGTTTATTTAAATTATGATAAAAAAACGACTTAATCTAACATGTTATAGTAAATTCATTATTGTCAATACATGATTTAAACAGTGATTATGATTTCTAATGTCAATTTGAAAAATCAATACATATAAAGATTGATGTGTAATACAAAATAAAGATTCAGATAACTTCAAGAACATTTCATAAAAGTCATATTATATACTCGATAAATTATTATAGAAAAAATCTAATTCTTGGTTGTCAAAAATTTAATAATGTCAATGCCAAGATTTGGAATGTCGATATAAATTTGTTATTGCTATGTACAAAAATGAAGATTCTGATGTCATATTTATAAATTCGATAATATTGCATAGAAGGGTATTTGAAAAAACAATGTTGTTTGCTTGAAATTTTTATTATTTAAGTTCATAACTTGGTGAGGCAGTTTATACAAAGGTACATAATATTTTTTAAAACCAATGCCCATGCTTTTTGTTTTCATAAGTCCAGTTTTCTGTCGGAACAATTTGTAATTATTACGAGGATTAGTCTTTATTTTTTGGTAACTTATATTTTTACACAACTGCTCAAAAATGGAGTGTTATGCTTTCAGGGTTCATGTATATTTGTGAGTTTCTTTTTCCCACCTTAACTTCTAAACGGCGTAACCGTTTTAATTTACGACAAATCAACAAATATTTATCTTCATAGCGCAAATTACACTAGGTACATAAAAATAATAATAATAAAAATCTGGTGGATTTTAGACTCCATTGGGATATTTTTTTTTTCTTTTCTTACAAACCCCGCGTATAACTTAGAGTTTTAATTTCAATAGAACGATAAAATACTGAAAAGGAAATAAATAATATGCAGTCGGTTTTTTGCGAATTTAAATAATGTATACTTGTTCCTCATGTATTTTTAGAAGGCAATGAAAACATTGAGTGAAAGTAAAACCGAAATGTAAAAGTCATTATTTAATTTGTATAATTTTTTTTTTTTGCGGAACTCTTCTTTTTTGGACGATTTATAATCCTGATGGGCCTTTTCTGACTTTCCTTCACAATTTTCTGTACTCTGCCGCGTTACTCCATTCACATTGGGTAATTGCATAGGTACCTTATAGTCGAATATATCCTTTCTAGTTACATTAAAAGGCTGCCGGTTTTGTGATAAAACTTGTCTATTATAAAACTAGGTACATCTAAGTCGTATAATGATAACAATTATACTTAAATGGTTGGTTTTTCAAGTACGGCCATAAACATGATATGGTTCCTTGTAGAGGTTACTCATTTTAATATGCCGATTTAAAAAACAGCATTTATGGTTTAGGTTTTTTCTCTGTCTATAACGTTCTTAATTAAACGGGGTTTGTGTTAACAAGGTCTATACCGTCCATATAACTAGCTACTCCGCCGAGTCTCAGTATTCACTATGTATATAATTCTTATGGAAATATCCACACCTTTGTCCTTCCTCTACCATTACATTCATAAATAACAGTTTTCTTAAATGTTAGAAAACATTAATGTAACATTTTATTCATTTCTAGGATGAAAATGGAAAATCTTCTTAAATGTGAACAAGTTCTGGTTAACTTGTATGCTAAAGTTGAACAGGTATGTAAACTATACGCATATTTTAATTCAGATCACTATTTTGTTTATAAACATAAATATATATTTTCACCTTTATTTGTTACAGAGAGATCCATTTTCTGATATCAAGCCATCGACAGTTAAGGAAACTATTACGCCTAAAGAAAAAACAGACTTAGAAACAGTACGAAATAAACTTAAAACGGTTGTTAAAATCCAAGAAGGCGCTGAAACTTTGCCTGAAATAGCTAGAGCCAATGATATTGAACTAGACTACACGGGGAGCAAAGAACCTGCACTCTTTCAAAGAAGACCAAATAGGTCGTCGATATCTCCAAAACGCATTGTACAAAAACCTCTTAATGACTCAAGAACAAAATCGCCTCAAATGCAATCCAGGCGAAGTTACACTCGTATTCTAGTGTCTCCAGATCATAGCCCCCCGCGCTGGTCTTCTTCCGAGCAGGCTACTTCTGAAAAACCTTTATTTAGTAGGCGACCATCAGCTCCGATAAGAACTAAGTCGCCATCTAGTAACAAAAAAGATAAGAAAATGTCTTCAAAGTCTTCTAAATCGCGTAAAACTAAAGATTTAAACATCACTCTCAACGTTCCCGAAAAAAGTTTAAACTCCCTAAATACGTCTGATATTTTGTCCAGAATTATTAATTGCAGCGATAGGGACGTAGACATTGACACGCTACGTGAACTGAGAACTCAAATTCTTGGCGAGTTAAAACAGACTGGAAAAAACGATGATATATCGGAATTGATATTAAAATCTTATGGCAAAAAATCGAAACCTATTATTAAAACAAGATACAACGATGATGTAGAGGAAGGTGAATTGTCTGACAGTGAAAGCGAAGCTATTGAAAGTATTTATGGCAGTTTAGTTGTGATGGATAAAGACAAAAAAGCATTAACTCAAGTTAAAACTATAGAAGATAAAGACAATCAACAACGCAAAATTCAAATTTGCCTCGTCATTAACTCCGATGACTCAAACACCACAAACAAAGGTAGTGGAAAACCTCAGGCTATCATAGATCTTTCAGAATTTGAAATGTTTAGTGAAAGTGACGCTAATGAAAGTAAAGACGTCATATCGATAGATTCTGATAATTCATTCTCATCACCCCAAAAGAGTTCTAGCAAGCATATTATTGCTGAAAAAAGTCGGGATAAAAAAACAAAAGTTTCTACCTCACCAAAACAAAAAATATTGTCAGAAAACGTTACCGAAGTTGTAACCATCGACGATAACGAAAAAGTTGTAAAGCAACCGTCGACGCTAGCACTAAGTAATGGCGAATGTAACGTGCCGGAAACAATTCAAAGTAAAAATTATATTTCTAACGAGTACGAAGATATTTCTCTTGATTCGTTTATTCCTGAAGATTCTGTAAATCATCCAGATAAAGAAGGCACACTAACACAAAATTCATCGGATACTAATCAGAAAGAAAACGCTGTTAAATTAACAGAAACTACTGTGTCACCCCAAAAGTTTATTGCGAACTTTTACAAACCAATAGAAGACAGCTCAAATTCAGAATGTGTCGATTCTTCTAAAATGGTTTTAGATAAAAATAATATTCTCGAAGATATTAAAGATGTCTCTAATGAGGGAAAACCTACGGAGTTTTTCGAAAAGAACGAAAAAGAAGATTCTTCCCAGAAAAGCAAAGAAGAAAGCTTTAATGAAAGTAACAAAAAAAAAGATTCTCCCCAGAAAAGCAAAGAAGAAAGCTTAAATGAAAATAACCAAAAAGAAGAATCGCATCCTGTTACCGTCGAAGAAAACAAAAGAGAAGATTCACAAAACATACCGCTCTTAAATGAGCCAACCCTCCCACCTAAAGCTAAAGCTGACGTACTATCGGAAATAGATATATTACAAGCATTAAAAAATGAAATACTTAGCGACTCAATTGTTATGCCAGGTTCTGAAGCAGTCACTCCAGCTTTACATCAACCTAAACTCACTAAAGTAGCAAGCGCTCAGGAGGTTATGCAAAAAAAAAGGATTTCTATTGAAAATTATAAACAGAAAGCATCTAAATCAAAATCGAAACCATTATTTCTTAGGAAAAGATATAGAAATGCAGAATCTAGAAAACAAAGTCTTAAATTAACAGAAAAAGAATGCGAAAGGTTCAACTTCCCGAAAAGGATGTCTTTTGACTCTGATGATGTAGATGATATTTCGGATGATGATTGTTCCAATGAAGATGGGGATAATTCATTGGGGTTAGATGATATATACGGAGATTTGGCACCAAAATCTCCAGAAAAAGAAGAATCTAAAGAAAGTAGTACCGCTCCCGTTATAATACCAGTAGATCCTGTAAAAGCAATAATAGTTAATTCAAAATCAGATGTGGATATGAGAGCTTTGCTACCAACTGCTCAGCTGCTACCTGTTCCGATGCCCGTTCCAACGCCAGTCGCTCCACCTCTAATTCCGCCATTTACTGTGAAACCCACGCCTTCTGTTTACAGTAAGACTGTAAGCGAAGGTAACATTGAACAAACCAAAAAGGATAGAATCAGTGCTATGGATCCACGTATGCGGCGGGATTTAACTTCAACTGTCAATAGTCCTAATCCGTATGCAACAATTAATCCTGATAGAACGCCCATGACTGCACTTTTTCCTAATATGGTTAGCGCGCCTAGTATGACACCCAACATGACACCACATATGACTCCAAGTTACATGCCTAGTATACCGTTACTCATGACACCTAATGCGAGATCTTTTGAAATGACTCCAACACATCAATCTTTTGAATTAGAAGAATCATCAACTCGGAAACATGTTTATGCGCCATCGTTTTCCATATGCGATAATCGTGAAAGGGAATCCTCCGTATTGAAAGATGCATCTTATTGGGATAAAAATGATCCAAGAAGTGGTCGCCGAAATCAAGCTAGTGGATCCAAATGGGATGACCGTGATCCAAGAAGCAATTTTGGTCAAAACGATGTTCCACTTACACCTCGGTATGATGATTCATATACACCAAAATACGACAAATATAGTAATCGGACAAGAAATGACAAATTCCATATTGATAAAAGAGATCCTTATAGTAAAAATGATTGTCCAACAACACCAGTTCCTTCATTCGGATGGTCAGAATGTCCGTCTACTCCAAATAGTGCTTTCGGGAGACAAGAAGTTCCAATGACGCCCAGTCATCCCTTTGGCAGATCAGAATGCCCTTCCACGCCTAGTCATCCTTTTGGTCGGTCGGATTGTCCGTCTACGCCCAGTCACTCATTTGGACGAGCTGAATGTCCGCCTACTCCAAGTAGTGTATTTGGAAGACAAGACACTCAGTTGACATCAAGTCATTCCTATAGTAGATCTGAATGCCCTGCCACGCCAAGCCATCCATTTGGTCGATCTGAATGTCCCTCGACACCAAGTCATTCTTTCGGAAGAAGTGATTGTCCTCAAACACTAAGTCATCCATTTGGAATGTCTGAATATTTTGGCAGACCGGACGTAAAAAACAACGGTAATCAAATGTATAACAAAGATCCGAGGCTTAACCGAAGACCGACTGAATACGAGTCTAGTTCTTATGGTGAAAGAGACCGTGATCACCAAAGTGAACGCAATTATAGTCGCAAGAGTGCATACAAATCACACAGTGGTCCTGACACGTCAAGGAACTATGAAAGAGAAACTAGTAGAAGAAATGACAGAAACTACTCAAATGATCGTGCTGGGCGACAATACGAAAGAGGCCGTCGTGAACTAAGCGTTAGTAGCGCGTTATCTGGAGATACAGAAAATGATTTTCTTTATACAAGGAACCGAGAAAATCGCTATGATAGTAGACGTTCAAGAAATTATGATGAGATATCCAGACGAGATCAAAGTGAAAGAAGTATTGGGCGAACTCACGAAGATAAAATTAACGTGCCAACTCGTGCGATTTCGCGTGCTGCAAGCGTAGGGCGAAGTTTAGCTAGAAATGCAGACAACAACAACATATCGTTTAAATCTGATACGGGACGAGATTTCACAATTAATACTAGTGTGAAAACAACTTTTCAAGAGTTTCTAGCTAGTGGCAAACCTATACAGGTATTTGATTACTCGAATGATTCAAGAAGGCAGAGAGCTGTTAGTGTCGGTCGATCTTTAGCTCGTGAATGTAGTGAAGATAGGACGGTACCCACCGCACCAAAAACAAGTGAAAAAAATAATTTAAGCAAAAATGACAGATTCAAACGAGCTAGTAGCATGGGGCGAGAGCTAGCAAACACGCGAAAATATACGAAAGTTGAAAGATCTTTTCAAGAAGTAAAAGCCGACTTAGAGTCCTACAAATTGAAATCTGACCAGAATAATAAGAGGGAAGAGAAAACAAATACTGATGCAAATATGGAAACGAATAAAATTAAAATGAGCAATATTAGTAACAAAAATGATGATCTCGCAACGTCTAAAAATAGAAGAATTGAACAGAATAAGTTTAACTACTCTCCAAGGGATAATTATCGCGATCCGCGTATGCGTACGCGAAAGGAGCGAAAGGAAGAAATCAAAAGTAGATACAAAATAGACAGAAGAGTGGATCGACGTGACCATAAGAAATCAGGTATTGTGTATTCTAATGATAATATTGCCAAGGGAACAACAATGGGATCTGGTTTTGGAGTCAAAAACTATAAGATACCTAAGATCAAAAGAGTAACCGTAGAACCCGAAGAAACAATCTCTAAAGAGAACACCGAGTCTTCTGAAAATAGTGAAACAAAAGAAGAAAAGATTGAGAAAAATAGAATTGATAATAATATTTCACTGAGAGATATCAAAATTGTAATTAAACCTGTAGAAAATACAATCACACAAACAAAAATAGAGAATATAATAGAAAATAAACTAAGTGATACTGTTAGTGATTCAGGAACAAGAATGACAAGATCGAAGAAAGCAGGCTCTAACCAGTCCAAAGGTGAAGACAATTTAGTTGTTAAAACAAGAAAATATAAAAAACCAGTTATATCTGATTCAGACTCAGATACAGAAACAGAAAAAAATGTGGGTAAAAGTGAATCTAAACTGCAATCATCTCCTGAAAAGACCAACACAAGTAAAGTAACTCTTTGCCACGTAGTGGAAAAAGAACAGCAGAATAAATCTAAAGAAGGGACATTAGACTCAAGCTTTGGTATCGACGATATGGAAATTTTCCCTGAAAATGTTGAGTCAGATTCAGTAATTGAAAATATCAATGCTTTGATAGAAGATCTCGATAACGATCTTGGTTCACCGAAAATTTCGAATGAAAGTTTTGAGACCCAACTTGAACAAATGATCAACAGCCCAGAAGAAAATAGTTTGGGTGACATATCAGAGGTTATAGAAAAAGATTTAAATGAAAGTAACGAGTTGCATCAAATACTAAATGATAAAGAAAACCCCACTATCCCAAATACAAAACAAAATAACTACGAAAACAATGTTATAGACAAAGATTCTATTACTGAAAAGTGCAGTTCGTTGGAAATTCCTTTAAACAGTGGATCAAATGCTACTAAAGGTACTGTTGATGACATAGCATTGTCCAAAGTCCACGAAGCCGTTGTTTCGACTACTGAAATAGATCCAGTTACAGAAAGTAACATAAATCAGAGCGTCACAGATAATGACTCTAAAACTGAAGGATCACCTATCCCAGACAGTACAATAAATAAAAATCCTCCAAATAAATCAGAAGAAGGTTTACCTGATAGTACAAATGACATGCATTCTGAACTTAGTTCTGACGTAACATCTACTTACAACGCTTCAGAGACTACGAAAATAGATGGTGAATTGCAAAGTTCTGCTCAAAAGGAAACTTTGAATTCGATTGGTAGTTTGCTATCGATTTTACAAGATAAATCTAAAATAAAAGAGTTACTTTCAATGTTGGGTGGCCAATCTAGTGACAATGATAAAATCAAGAAAAAACTAGAAAAACTCAGTGAAATTGTATCAGATGACGAAGATGATAGAATTGAGAAAAATAATGTTAAAGGTGGGTTAATAGACAAACAAATTGCAAGTGATCCGACAGCGCTAACTCAAAATACTGAGCATATTGAGCAAAATCTGGAAGACGATACACTAAATCCACTACAGAAAAGTGAGGAAAAAGTAGTTGCAAAAAAGGTTGTTGTATCAGTGAAAAATACTATTCAAGATACAAAACAATCAGACAGTGAAGAAGTTATTATAGGGACAGAGAATAAAGCAGATGTTGTACCAGAAGCAAGCAAGTCTGACTTAATCACCCATAATGAAGACGTATATAAAAATAGTGTATTATCTGAAAATGAAATTGCTGAAAAAGGTATTGAACACGTTAACGAAGACAGTAATGCAGATGTTGAGCCGAGTGGTCGTAGTGATGATGTACCACTTATTAAACAACAAAAAAAAGTAACTAAAAAACCGAAGGCTAAAAAAGGAATAGTCAAGTTGAAATCGCAATCGAATAAAATAAAAACTGCAACACGATCAGCATCTACTGAAAGTATAGAACAAAAACCTAAATATAAAAAAAATATGTCGCGTGAACTACAGAAATTACAAGAAGATATAAAAGAAATGTTTATGAGTGATGATATATTAAACGCAACTGGGATAAGAATGTGTCGGTTGGCAAAAATGGTAACTGATAACGATAATAGAAAACGAGACAGCTTGCCTGATTCTGAGCCTGCTGTTGTATCAGAGAAAGTAAAAGGAGTACAAGATTCAGAGAAAACGCCAAAGATACGAAAAAAACCTGGTCAAAAACCAAAAACTAAATCATTGATATCCGAAACATCCAAAGAAAAGAGTGGTCAATCTCTGAAACCAGACACCAAAATGGAAAAGCCCAAAAGTCTACCGAAATTTAAACCCGGGCCCAAATGTAAAACAAAGCAAAAATGTGAAGAAGTAGATCCATATGATTTTGACGATGAGTCTGTCACGGATACAAATACTACTCGTGAAAGTGACGAGAATAGTTCTGACTCTGAAAACGAATCTTTGGCTTCGTCACGTAGTTTTGGAAGTAGCGAAGTATTGACTGACACAAAAAAGAAACCTAAACGAAAACGTCGTGGAACTCGTGGATGGCAATCAGGAATCATTAAAACAAAAAACAGGAAAAAGAAAGAGCAAAAGCAAGATACCTCTTGTGATGATTCACCAATTTTAAAGCCACAGAGGCCTATTACTATACCAGATTTTAATTGTTTTACAGATAAAAATTATTGTTTTCAAAAAGGCGTCTTTACTTACGATTGCCGCTTGTGTGTGTACAGTGGCACTGATATTGTTAATCATTACAAAAAGCAACATCCTCACACAGAGGTTCCATTATCCCGCATGGATCCAAAGACTGCTGAAGTGGCCATTCAACAATGTGAAGATATAAATTTCTCAGCTATAAGTAAAATTTCATCGGACAAGTACACTTGCAGATTCTGTTGTAAAGAAATATCTAATAGCCGATCGGCTTTGGAAACGTTCTTTTGGCATATTGTTAGCAGCCATACAGGCGAATTCAAACACTTGTGTTCAGAATGTGTAAATGTAACCCGATGCCCGTTTAACCTTGATATTCCTCCACCACCCAAAGATGGGGGACAGTTGATTGGTTACATATGCGGGAAGTGTAACTTTACTCAAATATCCCTTGAAAATTTGAAAACGCATGTTATTGTGCGCCATAATGACGAACAAACCGAAGTTTATACCATTAATCTGGCCTTATTGTCTAAGAAAGCTATAAATGCTTTAGTAAGACGTAGCGAGGCGGATCAACCACGAGTATTACGGAGCTTGCGTTCAAATAATAGTGCGTCAGATGTCAGAAACTATCGGGACGATGAAAGTGACACCACAGAAAGTAGCAGGAGAAATAGCGAATCTGATTCAGCTGCACAAGGAACAGATGATCTTCCGAAAAAAGAGGAAGCTGAACTTACATCGAAACCGGAAAGATTAAAAACCAAACTAACTTTCGAAAATGATGAAGCGAGCGAAGAGCCTTCTGTAAAAATGGAAAAAGAAGGGCCCGAAGCGGACGAGCGAGATGAGCCTTCTCAATTTGAGGACTCATTCAATGTAGAGGCAAACGAAATAGAGACGCCTAGAGGAAACTATGATGACATTATGGATTACCCTCATTTCAAACTGAATTATACAGATACTGGCACCAAGGAGTATGTTTGTTGCATAAATGGAAATGATAATCACTATAGAACGTCCCTTTTAATAAGTATGAAAAAACATGTACAATTGAAGCATTCCGAGAAATGGGATGGTTACTGCTACCTTTGTAAAGTTATTGTCACATTGCAAGGAGTTCAGTCTAACTTCAAAGATTGCTGGGCGCATGTCCTTGATAAACATATAGATGATATCCCGGTGTTGGAAAAGGTAGTGGAAACAGCAAGTGAAGTAATATTGCCTGATTTACCACAGGTAATACCAGAGTTGCCAACTCCTGCTCTGCCTGTTTTATCACCAGCTGTATCTGCTCCTGTGATGACTCCGCCTGTCGAAAGAACAGCACCGCAATCGTATATTGCTGTTCGGCCTCTTGCTGAACTGATAGCAAAGGAACTGACCACAACGGAGGACGACACACCAATACCTTTTCCCAAAATAGAAAATATTCTAAGAGATGAAGCGCTGCCACCTGCTACATCAACTCCAGTATACCCTAACACCTCTGCGCCGGCTTCGCAACCAGTCAAACCGTTTATATACGAAGAGGTGCAAGCTGAAGTAATGTCAAAGAAGCATAGGGTTGTTTTAGACGGTATGATGTCCAAAGTGAATTTGGTAAGGTTATACAAATGCGCCGGTCGTTTCTGTTCGTTTACTTCAGATAGTTTCGAAGACGCATTGCTGCATGCTTCGACTCATCAGCGTGTCGGAGGCGAAGGAGCTTTGAATTGCGCCTATTGTAATTACGACGCTTGCGGCAATGGAATAGACTTGGTGTTACACGTTTTTAAAAAGCATATACGTTGCGAGTATTGCTGTCCAATGTGTTTCTACCGGGCCGCTATAAATCAACTAGTCGAAGTACACTATGCAAACGCACATGGTGGGGCGCCGAAGCTGAAGAATGTACTGCGAAGCACTGCTACCATAGCAACGCCGCTGGTGGCTGAAAAACTTCCAGATATGCTGTCAAGGGAAATTGCAGTGCAACATTATATATGCAAACACGGTGAGTTTAACCGATATTGAATATCACATATGTGTAAATAAGGCTAAGGTAATAAGCCCAGCATGTTCCCTCATTTCGATGATAGAATAAGTATTTTTTGTGAGGTGGACTACTTGTTTCTTTTTATTAATTGTATTAGGCCAAAGTCTGGGTCTTTAACAAAATATAATAATACAAGTTTTGGTGTAAAAAGACACGTAGACACAAAATACGGCCACTGCGTAACTTAAGCAGATGTCATTTATAACATAACCCACTCGATTTTTGCATATCGATTCTTTTTATTGGACATACTTGTAAAATGAAAACGTTTTATTTTACAGTTACAGCAAAAGTCGCAAGTGCATTTTTTTGTGTTAATACATTATGTCTGACTGTTTGAATAAAATGTCCCAATTTTAATAATTACATCATTACATATTTATATTCATATAATATCAATATTATCATACATTCTCATATATCTACGTCGAGTCGAAGAATGCTTCTTTGACACAAAGCATATATCAGCGTATTATTATGAAGAGTCATCATAACAGACACTGCTCCAACACAGTACATAACTTGTCATTCGAGTTGGGCCTTAAACTTTGTGCACTAAAGTAAATTTTAGAATAGCAAGACAAAACAGTTGAAGGATCGCCGCAAGCGCATTTGCCGTCCGTTCGCTTCGTAGACTGCGTCATTCTAAATTACACCTAATTGTACACCATTTACAGCCCTAACTTTAATAGCAAGCTTGGAGCTGTATTGGTGCGATGTTCTTACAATTTTACTTTTTTGCTCGAAGCACTCTTAGCGAAGTTGTTCTTAATCTAAGTTAAGCAACGTCGCGCGCGGTCAGGAGTTGGATAGGTGACCGCTAGTGACATTACTACTGAGCGCTTCCGTGCTTCGGGAGGCACGTTAAGCCGTTGGTCCCGGTTGTACTCCTACAATGGCAGTTGCGTTATAGCATTGTGGTAGGGCATTTTGCGAATGGCCGCCTGTCTAGCTACCACCCTCAAGTAGAAAATCTGTCGCCAAGCATCTATCGGTGTGTTCCGGCAGTTGTCCTTGAGAGCCAGTAACTCTAGGTTAGTCTGAACCACACTTTCGACCACATCATCACTTACCGTCAGGTGAGATAGTGGTCCAAGGCTAGCCAATCAGGTATAAAAAAAAACCATTGTACTAAACCGTTTATCCTCGCTTGTTACAGACGAAGGCGCTTGCAACTACAAAACATACACTCCTGGAAAGTATATCGAGCATTTGCAACAGAAACATTCGACTGAGCAATCCCATCCCTGCAATGTACGTTATAGTTTGAGAACTAACAAATTTTTCATGCGCCCGTAGCGGAGCTTCCATATGCATTCTTACCGGATAAATTCGGTTAAGCAACGTTCGGTGCGGTCATTGCTTGGATGGGTGACCGCTAGTGGCATTTACAAATGAGCACAGCCGTGCTTCGGAGGGCACGTTAAGACGTCGTGTAATGTAACATGTTGGTAGGGATGATTTTGAGAATGCCCGCAAGTAGAAAATCTGTCGCCAAACACCTAAAGGTGTGTTCCGGCAGCTGTTCTTGAGACCCAGTAATATCTAGTTTAGTCTGAACATCTGAACAGCATCTTCGATCGCGTTATCACATACCATCAGGTGAGATAGTGGTCAAAGGCTAGCCTATCAGCTGCAAATAATATAAACTACAGATATGTTATGTATATAAATACCAACATAAAAATTATAAAACGGGCGATGCCCCGTCCACCCACCAAAAGAAAGTCAAGTGGGTTCAAGATTTTCTGTTCTTATTTTTGTTCAAGGGAATTTACGTTTCCCCCTCTAACCACCGCACTAGAGTGGGAACAAAATCATTTGCTTTATCGATATTACAAATATAACTTTTGCTATTGGATTAACTCTGAAGAAAGGCCTTAGATGTGACAGTTGATGTTCCAACATGGATGGGTAGGAATCTTGTTTGCCATCCATTAAAAAATATACTTGCTATGCGCTTTTATTCATATGTATTTTTGTAATTTAAAATTGATGGCAATTCGATATAGTTCAAATCACAATCAGTACTCGTCAGTACCAGTGTTTACAGTTTAAGTTGGACTACGATGAAAAAAAAAGTGCTCAACTAATTGAACCTTGAATTAGAGCCTGAGTTCTGAAACGGTGTATGTTACTTTTTATGTAATACCTCCTTACATATTTATAATTCGTTGACGTTTCTCCCGGAGGAATAAAGTGAAATACTCAAATACTCATTTATTAATAAAGCTTGTTTACACGATCACGGTGATGGGGAAATTATTAGTTAACGCCAAAACTCCTTTATGAAGACTCGTACTGGGGTACTGGAATGGTTCTCCAAGACTTCACCGCATGGTGGAAGGGCATTTTGCGAATGCCCGCCTGGCTAGCGACCACCCTCAAGTAGAAAATCTGTCGCCAAGCACCTAACTGTGTGTTCCGGCAGCAGTCCTTGAGAGCCAGTGAAATAACAGGCAAAATGAGACTTAACAACTGTCTCAAGGTGATGGGCTCAGTGCAGTTCGTCACCTGTGATGAAATGCATCTGTTATAGGCAGAGGATACCGCTTAACATCAGGTGGGCCTCGCGCTTGTTCCATCACAATAACATAAAAAATATAACAAAAAAAAAAACCAATGATTTTCCTATTGTATTGTTTCAGCTATGCAGTAACTCATATCCGACGGCTACGCAACTGGTGGCACATTTGCGCACGCACGGCCTCAAACTGTACCAATGCACGTGGTGCGTCCACGGGTCTAACAACGAGGCGGAACTACTGGCGCACGCGGCCGGCCAACATCCGCAATGCGAGCCCAAGGCCTACGTGCGCGTCATTACCAACAAGGTACATTAGTAGATTATGATACAAGTGAGCTAAGTTGCTCATTATACACGAGGCTGTATGTTGCAGCCCGAACAGTAGGCCAGGGCGTAAATCAGCTGAGTGTATAGTGAGCAAGTTGCTCACGAGTTTCATACGCACTTTTTCAACATCCTTGCTAGGAAAAAAAAAATATTGCACAAATGAGATATTATATTGATGTTACAAATCTATATTACCCGGTTAAATTCAAAATACTCTGTTTACTCGCATATAATTTGCAGTTAGGTACTAACTTAACTTTGTAGGGATAATTCTATTACGCAATAGTGTATAATTGTAATAATATATAATTGCCCATTGTAACACTTGACTGTAATCCTTCGTATTTTGTATTATTGTAATGTAGTGGTGTGTACAATAAAGAGTTATCTATCTATCTATCTATAATATTATTGTGGAAGAGGGTGTTATAGTTCGGTTTATGGCCCTAAGAACGATATAATACAGCTCACTTTACGAGCAAGGGTGTTGAAAATTATATTATGCTAGAGTACTCTATTGCATCGTAGCTAGAGTCGCTACGAAGAGATTATTGGAATGGGTTTGCGTAGTGATGATGATTCTGGTCCTTTTTAATTTGTGCTGAAATTCTAACACAATTACAATGTCAAACCATAAAAATTTTTACATCGAAATGTCCTATCAAAAATTACCACATTTTACAAAATTACAAATTTACGAGAGAAAAAAATATAGTCAAGTGCGGGATTCGAACCCGCGTCCATCTACGCCTATACCCGGGGTATGCTCTGACTGACTGAGCTAACATGACAATATGACTCCTAACTCAATTAGAGTTAGGTATAATATGTCCAATCATGAAAATAAACTTTCAAGAAAACTATTTGTAGATAGCGGGCAAAATTAATGAAAACCGCGTGAATTTCCGTAATAATGTACAGCAGCGTGCATCAATAAGTGACTACACCTACGAATAAATATGAAAAGAAATGTAATTCAAGCTCAAAAACAACATAACGCAAACTATACCGCAGCGGGCGTGGCTTAAAAAGTGTACCGCGCAGCCCTGTTAGTTCGCCGCGTGGGCTCGAGTCATGTGGTTGTACCGCGGGAATAGTTGTATATAGTAGGCTGCATCATTCATCACATCATTCACAAACTGGTGATCGCAACAGTGAAAGTTAAAAAAGGGCTCGTCCTTATACCCCTTTTGGTTACCTTACTCGCATTTAATTAATGTATATTCACTGTATATAAAAACTAACATGCCAATTTTTAATTCCAGGATGGGTCTTCCCAACGCCGAGTGCTGCCTCTGGCTTGCCTGACCAAATGTAGTATACCCATCGAAGATGTAGCACCTGAAATAAACAAAGAAAATCCAGTCCGTGAAGCTGAACGGTCTACTGAGCTGGAAAAGCTCATCAGCCACACAATGATGATGTTTGAACCTTCCATTAGCCAAAACACTGGCAATAGATCTTCCCCAGAACTCATAACAGAGGAGATGACAAACGAAGAGCCAGTAGAAATTCCTGCTGACATTTTGCCAGATATTGAGGATGATGAAGTACCTTTGCTCCAAACGCTCTTATTGTCGAGCTCCACAGAGACAAGTGAGAAGACTACCAGTCCCGCAACCACACTTACCTCACTTACAACATCAACAACGGTGACTCCTACTATAGCTCAAACTGCTGACATGACAACAACGGACAACAGTGTTTCATCCGAAGAGAATCTAGTATCGGGTGAAGCAGCTGAGGATACTTCAGAGACAATCCAAGCACCTGCAATGGTCAAAATCGAACCTGCAGTCATTAATGACAATGCAAATACTATTATTTGCCTTGATAGTGATGATGAAGAATCAAATACAACTCCCGAAGAAGCCTCTGCAGAGCCAAGTGTGAATAACACTAGTATTGTCACAGGAGACGTGTCAAGAAGCAGCGTTACTGATGAAGTTTCCATAACAAAAATCAATTCCGTCAACAATGAGACTTCACAAACAAGTAGTAGTGATGTCGATACGAGACAGAACATAATTGACTTGTCTGATGATGAGTCACCCAGGAGTGCACGCATTCTAGTGCCAATAATCGAACCAAATTTACTGCTCAAATGTCCTAAATGCTTTATGTTGTGCAAATCAACCCGAGGTCTCAAAAAACATGTGAATTCTTGCACCTCTGTATTAAACACACCATGCCCGCATAAACCTTGCACAGAAATCATCACTGGGATCAACAATCTCATGCAACATTATGTGAAAGTTCATACGTCAGTTAACCGCCAAGGAAGTACTCACTGTGGCATCTGTAAATACACATTCCCTACCCTCAACGGGGCGAAGATTCACATGAGAACCATACACAAAGCTCAAAGGTTCAACGTGGTTGCATCAATCAATGAGCAGGGTAATCAAGAGATCACAATAAACGAAGCAGAAGCAGACCAGGTCCGAATCTCAGGTAGAAAAACATCCACGGAGAAAAGATACGGAATCGACCCAGAGCCGCCCAGTGCTGTCAGATCCAGGAAAACATCGACAGAGATCAAGAAGAGATACGGAATACACGATATAGAAAAACTTCCGATCAGTCCGATATTAGATACGCAGGTGTTTTGCGATCAGTGCGAGTTTGGTACTAAAGTGCGTCTGAACATGGTGCGTCACTTGCAACAACACGCGGGGAGCATGCCCGTGCCGCGGACTCAGCCCGTCAACCCAGTACCGCATCTGGAGACCAACGAGAAATACTTCGATAGGATGGTGAACCTCGCCTCCAGCTCGGTTCTGACCAGAGCGCCGGAAAAAGGAGCCCGCCAGGAAACTGAACCCACGGTCACACTTATGATCCCTCCTGGTGAATCCTCGCGCTACCCGAAATACGTCCCCGAACGGCAACGGTATACATGCGGCGCTAAAGATTGCCCATACATCTCCCTGGACATAGCCTTATTCCGACGCCATTGGGAGACTCTCCACGCGAAATCTGGAGACTACCGGTGCGTCCACTGCCCGCAGAACCAATCACTAGACACGTCTATTCCACTGACAGCCAATCGGATTATTGCACATCTCGGTATGCATGACGCCAATCTTTACGCTTGCTCTCTTTGCCAGTACTATCACTATAGAAGCTATTTAGTCGAGAGGCATTTGGCCGAAATTCATAACGGAGCCGGAAATGTAAAAGTGGTGAGGGAGGTACAAGGCGCAAGCACACCTGTGAACCCGCCACCGACCGTGGGCGCTCCTACGATGGACTTGAAGGCCTGGCAGTGTGGTTTCTGCAAGTTCAACTCTATGCTACGCCCCGAAGTTGTTAATCACTGCGGCACGGAGCACCAATCGAAAATGCAGTTCAAATGCGGCTACTGTGCATTCAGAGCGTCGACCAAAGAAAGCGTGATTAAACATCAGAGTAACTCGCATGGGGACAAAAAGGAGGATATATTTTATTACTTCTATAGTGTTGGATCGATTCCCGATGATGCAGACGGGGTTCCGCTTTGGCAGAAGCAGCGGCAGAAACTGGGACTGGATGGCCCTGGAGTCAAAACTGAACCGGAACCGACTGAACCCGCGCCGACTGAGCCAGCTACGTTGACGCCTATAACTATAGCTCCTATTATCCCACAGGTGTCGGTAGACTTGAATCTAGTGAAGAAAGAGGTCGATGAACCTAATCCTGGTGCAGAGATGCCCATACAAGACCTTTGTAAGAAATTTGGACAGTTTTGCGACCCTGACGGCATTAAGTACAAATGTTGTTTATGCAATATAGTGAGAGAACACACAAGGGAAGCTATGCAATGTCATATGTATGAAGAGCTCAATTATAGACGGTAAGTAGTAGATTTTTTGTCATTCTTGACACATTCAATTATTATTACATTAATATATAGTAAAATATTTGATGTTGGATTTAATTATGATATGCACCACAAACTAAACTAAAACGAAATAACATATTAAGTTGTTATTTTGTGTGTACTGAATTCCGAATTGGTATAAATCTCCAAAATTAGGGTTTTTAGGCGATACAGTTATCTAAATTGTCTAATTGTTAATTGAAATATTAAAATTTTAGAATTATTGTTCATGTGTATTATAGCAATTTAGATTTTATCGAAAATGGAATAAGAACTTTTTTACTTACTTTATTTTAGTTTTTATGTGGTGTATAGTAAAATTACGACCAGTATATGGTAAAAGATTGGTTTTCATTGTTCCTAAATGATTGAAATTCAATATTTATGTTTTGAGTGACATGGCATTCTTTATTTTCAGGTTCCAATGCGGAATGTGTGCATACAAAGGTTTCCACAATACTGGACTCAACGAACACATGTCCTCTGAACATTCAAGACAGTTTGCTGAACCAAAAGCGTTAGCCATTGATGTCAATATCGAAAAATGGGTAACGAATCTCTTGGATCATCAAGCTCGCATCATAGAAACAAACAGAAAGAACCTTACCATACAACACATTCAAGTGGACAGACCTACTACTCTAGCTTCACCGAAACGAGTCGATTCTCCCAAACGAGTCGATTCTCCCAAACCAACCGCTCCATCTTCGCCGAAGAAGGTCCACACTCCTGAACCAACCCCCAGCATCTCTGAAGCGGAGTTTCAGCAAGCTTTCGGTGATTTCGGATCAGCTAAAGATCGTCAATTTTCTTGTCCTAAATGTGACTTCACAGCCCGAGAAGAAATAGAGTTTAGATATCATCTAGAAAGTGAATTGACCAAGATAAGGTAATGTGTGAAGAAGAATCCATCAATAGCTTTGTGTTTTATTTTTTGCGAAATGCGTTGCTTTAGCTGTGTAAAATGTAAACTAAGCTTAATTCTAGCTTATTTGCTTATAAATAATTAATCGCAGTATGTAGAGATTGAAGCTTTTACGGCGTGAACACTGTTCACACTATTCAGAATTAAAAATCTAAAAATGCAATTTCAGATGGGGCTGCACAAATTGTGAAGATAAGTTCCAGACATTCCACGAAGCCCAGTATCACTGTAAGAGCAATCATACCGGACAGCCGTCGCGGCCTAAAGAAGCCATCAGAGACCCATCGCTTCGCCAAGGCTGGGTTTTAGCCGTGATAGCTACGCAGAGAAAATCTTTGAAAGCAACTTCTGCTTCGGACGTTTCCGAGGATCTCCAAAATAACACTGAAGAAGATTCAGATCCCAATGAGAACTCGCTGCTTGTCGAGCGATACGACCAACCTGTCGCTACTGAAGAACAACTTACAGTCCCGGCCAAAAGGTCTGCAACAATTGCTGATAGCGATGATGGATGCTTTGTCATTGACGAACCACAAAAGAAGAAGTTGAACGACAGACAATGCCCCTACTGTGATTACACTAGCGCAACCTCGCGCTGCGTCAAAGAGCATATATGTCGCCACTACAATATCAAACCTTACAAGTGCGGTCACTGTACTTTCGAAGGCACCAGATTTTCTGTGATGAGCCATATGGAGAGGCAACATCCCGGGCTGTCAAGACGTGTCGTACCCGTTCAGATACCGGACCATATACCTTCTGAAATGACACTGAAATGCACTAAACGCGACGTTGTTAAAGAAACTGATGACTCGACGAAGACTGTTTGCTTGTACTGTGAAAAATCAGTGCCCGAAAGTGAAACGGAATCGCACACGCATGGCAATGAAAAACCGGAATTCGCTAAAAGAGGCGAACTCGTCGTCAAGTGCTGCAAATGCCTCGTCCTGCGTCTCACTGTCACATCCTTACAAGAGCATTTCGACCTCTGTCATCCCGGTGAAAAATTCAACTACGCATATTTCAAACTGCAAATCGATACGCGCGAGATTCTATGCTGCGGTCACTGTTATAAAAAGTTCAAATTTTTGCGTGATTTGAAGGCGCATCACATGGCTATACACACGTCGCTGTCACTGTCGTATACCTCCATACCTTTCAACCACAATTTACACACTGAAGAGGCTGATTATGGCAAGAGAAAATTGGACGATGATAGTACGCCAGGCCCGTCTACAAAACGCGTTGCACGAAAATCTACGTCAAAACTGCCAAGTTCTACGGTAGCTAAGAAGTCTACAACGAAACTACCGATGTCAAACCCAGACGAATATTCGTTCTACGGCACGAAGCCTTTACCGATCGGTACCTACAGTGATGTAACAGTCACCTTACCGATGTATAATGGCATGGTTGATGTTGATGTTGAAACATTTAGTGGGATTTTGAATGTAGATCCCACTGTAGTTATTCGTGATTGCCAAAGTTGACATGCTCATTGAGATTCTGTGGATGCTATAGAGTGATTATTTCGATAATTATAGATTGTATGTTTACTATGAATCATACGAATGTAAGTGATTATATGTGAAAGAATTTGTGATTGAACTTTGTAAAAAAAAACTATTGTATAGTCGAGAATAATTGCAAGATGTTGTCTTGTCCACGCATCAATGTATGTTTCAATAATTGTAATTTGATCTCCAGTGATACTGTTAAGTATTATTGGACTAATTATTATCTACATTATTCTGTGAGAATGTAGGTATGATTCTCAGACACAATCTGTGACATAATAATTTAGTCGTATTTTTAAGTTCGCTGAATATTTGTATAAATATGTTAATAGTGGTCCTGACTTTTCCGCTCACGAAGGCGCGCCCCTCCATATTTTTTCAGTGTATTGCAACGACTGCCTATCCACGCGTTCTAATTTTATATTTAATTGTTTTGCTGAGACACACTGAGACAGACAAAGGCTCGTATAAATGCATCTTAAATTGAGTTCTGACGTTTATCAAATGGAATGTGTGTCAAAAACAGCATCTTGAGAACGACAGATGTCAGATGCATTACAAATGCGAGCCATAATGTACAAACGAGGCCGCACTCTTCAAAATGCGCAATTATTTACTGCGGAGGGTGAGCCTTCATGAGTGAATATGTTTATATTTTGACAAAAAACACAAGTCTTTTTAGTAAATAATACGGGATAACTCACGTGAATAAGTCAGAGCTCAGACTAGTTTCAACCACATTCGGTGGCCTTTTTCAAGGAGAGCTCGGGACGCCATCGTTGACGCCTCTTGGTCGTGTCGGCGAGTTCTGAAGCGAGATATCAAGAGGCGTTCGGAGCTCTTCTTGAAAAAGACCACCGGATGTGGTTGAAAGTATAGTCGTAGCTATCTGACTTATTCACGTGAGTTATCTCGTATTACTTACTAAAATGAGTGAGAACCAGTTTTTTATAATAAAACACTAAGGGCCTATTTCAGAATGTTCGAGTAAGTTCCGGTTATACTACCCAGAATATATTTAATAAATAAAACACTATCTTTGCGTTTCACAGTCATCGAGCCTATCCATCGGTTAAAGCTTGAAACGCGCTGCATGTTAACTGTCATTTTTATCATTCAGTTATTTTATGTTCTGGGTAGTATAACCGAAAAGTTCGAGTAAGTACTCGAACATTCTGAAACATGCCCTTAGTCTTATTACTCAATTCTATGTTTAATCTTGAAAAGCTTAGAATAGTTGTCGAAAAGTTATTAACATATTTATAAAGGTAGCTATTAGTATGGTATTGAAGATAATCTGTGATTCAAACATTCATAAATGTTAAGTTTTAGATTTTAAGTTACATGTGTAGGCGTTCTCTATGATCAAGCATTTATTAATTGATAGAAATGCGAAGAATTTGTACTGATTTGAGTTCCCTTTTTTTTGTCGTAGTTTATTTTTTAAGGAGCATTAGAACCGCGATGTAATTACACTTTTTAAATAAAGAAAAATAATTAGGTATCTTCTAAAGTCCTGTTTCTATAAATAAAATTAAGCAATCGCGTAAATTTTTAATGTGTCGATTAAGTAAGCTTTCGTTTACTAGTCGCGATAAACTTTTTTATTCGTATATATTTAAATATATCTACATAAAATCGTGGAAAAGAAAACGTGACTTCAAAGTATGAGTTTTATTTTTATTCCACACATTCATTGTTTGTATTCTCGATGTGGAAGCTGATTTATTTTCAGTTAATTTTCCATAAATACCTGCATTCAATTATATAGCCATTTGTTTTCGGGACAATACTAGTTATTTTTCAGGTATGTTAAACATGCAGTAAGTTCATACAAAATTTTTGATTTTTTTTATGTTATCGGCTCGAAAGTGATTGTTATTGGCCAAAATCCGAACATCCTAATAAAGTTTATCTTTTTTTGCTATCGAGTTGTTTTATTCATAATTACCTATCCTCAGAATGCAGAACCAACCAGGAACAGCTTACAACCTTATTTTGGGTTGTGGACTGTTGGTTCCTCTGCCTACTGTAGTTCCATTAGTAATTCCAGTAATGTTCCAGTAGGATTTTTAAATCCTTGTTTCTATTTAGGTGGTGGAACCAAAGATCTTAGGTTTTAGAGTAATTTTTGGGGATTATAGCCGATTGACAATATATAACAAATGATGAATAATATAGGTTTTACCGTGTTCCGTTCCGATCGGATTCCGATACCCCGTACTCCGTTCCGTACCTACTTCAGAATATGTTTTCAAAAAAGAACTTGATGGCTTATAATTGCATAAATTATACATAAGTCATATAATGCTATAATTATCGATAGACATTCGCTCGAGTTATAGGGTCTTCCTCGTCGTTGCACACGTCCATCACCAGGGCGGGCCACCATCTCAGATTTGGCTCAAAATTTCCAAAAAGTTAAGTGCTCCATAAGTGCCTTTTTTGTGCCACTGGCACAAATTATGCTCTAAATCCCTCGCTATAATATATAACCACATCTTCAGCCGTTTCGTATATACAGATTACTTTTCTCTATGATATACAGCATGTGTCAGCTGGAGACCAAAACGTCAGCTAACACACTAATAATCACGCGTAGCATCAAACTTTGTTTGGCACCTAAATTTTGAGTTGGTATTCATAATAGCACAAAATATGCTCTAAATATTGACATATTCAGAATTAAGAAATTTCAACTGAGTAAGCTGGAGACATTCACACGATAAGGTCCGCCACCCCATGTTCCGACTCCAAGAAAGCCGGCAAGCCCACATCTCGCGCGCACTTCACCTGAGAACTCTGTACCGGATGGGAAGAGTAGCCTTTATCATCTGAGGCTCATTAAGAGAAGTTCGTTAAGTAAGCGAAGAGAAGTTCAACTCGACCGTTGATTTTAAAGGCTTGTCAAATCAAGATACCTTTTGATAAGTGGCTTTCACAAATGTTTAAAGAAATAAAATACATATGGGAATACTTACGTGGATAAGTTCGACTATAGTTTCGACCTTATCTGTTGGTCTTTTTCAATCAACAACGCAATCGCTACGTGTGCGGAAAGATTTCTGAGACGTTCCTGAGCAGTCGGCGAAGCTTTTTGTGAGATTAGATTCTTCTGGTTCGCAGTCCATCAGGATAAATAGGAGACCCCAAAGTGGGGGAAAGAGTGAGATGAAAGTTCTTTGAAGACAGGAAAACTAGAAATGAAACGTGAAGTGTTTACGAGCTTCAGTGGCGCCAGGGAGAAAAATGCTTTGAGGGATTCACCTCCAAACCCAGTTCTTTGAGGCGAGTGACAAGAGTCTCTAGATCTAGGTGAATGTACGTTGAGTGATCTCCAAAGACTGCCATCGTTCAGATAACACAAGTTCAGAGTCGATTTAAGTTCTGAGATAAGCTCGAGAATCGCTAAACTGAAGACGACAGGTCCTAGCGGATTGCCCTGCTGCATTCCCACTTGAAACGAAATGGAGTACCATTAAATAATGATTAGAAGGAGAATAATAAACTTATTACGGATAACATTTTTATCCTCGGTCTTGCTCGAAAGCATATCGCTTTCCAAGGTGTTAAAAGGGTTAGGTACGAAGATCGAGTTTAAGCACCATGCAGTCCGTGTGCTTAGGGTCCATGACGAAAGTACGCTTTGCGTGGATAGCGGCCTCACACTCCCGATGTGTTCTGGGTTCTAGCTAGTGCCGCTGCAAGTACTCAGATGTCGTTTATTTTACGGATCGGCACGTAAGCTTGGCCTTCAGTCTCTGAAATGCATTGCCGATCGCTATTAGGCTTAACCCTCCCCCCTTTTAAAAGCTGCCCAAAGAGATGCTCCATACAAATAGGGGTACACTGCCGGATTCAGTTAGAAAGTTTTTACTCCGTGCAGTGGCTCTATTTTGGTGCCTCCGATCGGGCCACAAAGTGCCTTCGGTTACAGGAGTAAGAAAGTGAAGAGTGTGTGTGCTACACGGTGGGGGAATTTTATGGGAACATTTACTATCTACTTCTACACTAATATTATAAAGAGGAAAGATTTTTTATATGCCAACGAATAAACTTATTAGCTATTGGATCGATTTGCATTCAATTTGGTACGGAAATAGTTTGAGAGCCGGGAAAGGGCATAGAATAATTTGAAGCGCTCGTAGCGAAGTTTACTTAGCTATTCTCAACCGATCAGCAAAGTTAAGCAACGTCGCGCGCGGTCATGAGTTGGATGGGTGACCGCTAGTGACATTACTACTGAGCGTGCACGTGCTTCGGAGGGCACGTTAAGCCGTCGGTCCCGGTTGTTGTCTTAGGATGGCAGTCGTTATAGCATGGTGGTAGGGCATTTTGCGAATGCCCGCCTGGCTAGCTACCACCCTCAAGTAGGAAATCTGTCGCCAAGCACCTAACGGTGTGTTCCGGCAGCTGTCCTTGAGAGCCAGTACTTCTAGGTTAGTCTGAACAACATTCCGACCACATCATCACGGCATAAAAAAAAAGTAAAGTAGTAGTAGCAAAATGTCCAACCTAGCGTAATAATGACTTTTCTCAAACAAGCATGGAAATATTGTCATTGTTTACGATTTCCAGCAAAGTCGACAGACAAGTAAGTAAGTATTTGAAAAGTTTTATGATTTGCAAAAACGTGTAAAAAGTGAACATTTTCTCCGAAACAGCATTTTTTTAGGTGTTTTGTGATGGCTAAAACTAAAAAAAATAATATCTAACAATGGCACTGACTTCGACACTCAAAAGTATGAAATAACTTGTTGAAGTCGGTACCATGATAGTTCAAAAGCACCTCTTATCACAATATTGTGCGCATGGTACGGACTTCGACAAGTTATTTCACCCTTTTTAGTGACCCTCGCTATCTACGGGATCGATTATCATTTACTGTCAATGACTACCTTAATATCATCAAGATATGAAAACACTTTTCAGTTATTGGAAAACGGATAGACCGATTTCGATGAAATTTAAATAGGGCCACACGGGAAACACAGGTATCAAATAAAAAAAAAATCATCAAAATCGGTTCACCCAGTCAAAAGTTCTGAGGTAACAAACATTAAAAAAAACTACAGTTGAATGGAGTACCACCTCCTTTTTTTGAAGGCGGTCAAGAAGCCAATTGCTAAATATGGGCTATTTTTTCAGGCTGCACATGTTCATGTTTAAAAAAAAATGACACTGCCTAATGTTGCATTAAATGTATGATGTCCGTATGGATTGAGGAGCCATGTACAGACCCGCCAACTTATCTGTTCAGGTGGCAGAAAAAAGAACTACAACATTCCTTCAAATTGTGACAGTTTGTAGTTGATTTCCATTACCAGTAGCGCCCTCGAAAACTGCACAGTTAAGTTGGTGGTACTATATGTACCTTACTATTCAGATCCTGTCATCTGTGGTATATTGTTGAAAGCGCGTCTTAGCCCTGTGAGGTAACTCCAGCACGGTCACGCGCCGGCCGGCAATACTGACGCGGCTGCTTATTGACTGATGGTAATTAGTGCCAAACCAAGAACATAGATGTCACTGTACGTGATAATCTAGAAAGGAGTATTTATTTTATATTGTACGGTAAATGTTTTGTATTTAATAACATGCTTTTATGGAAATCAGCTAGTCCTACCTTACAAAAAGTAATAATCGGAGTAATATATACGAATAAGAGTTCCTACATGGGACTTACGCAGCAGAAACTATTCATTCTGACTCCTAATGTTACCTACCTAATGCTGTATTTGGTAAGATTTTCGCTAATAGCAAAGTTTACTTAGCTGTTCTCAACCGATCAGCAAAGTTAAGCAACGTCGCGCGCGGTAATGAGTTGGGTGGTTGACCGCTAGTGACATTACTACTGAGCGTTTCCGTGCTTCGGAGGGCACGTTAAGCCGTCGGTCCCGGTTGTTGTCTTAGGATGTCAGTCGTTATAGAATGGTGGTAGGGCATTTTGCGAATGCCCGCCTGGCTAGCTACCACCCTCAAGTAGAAAATGTCGCTAAGCACCTCACGGTGTGTTCCGGCAGCTGTCCTTGAGAGTACTTCTAGGTTAGCCTGAACAACATCTTCGCCCACATCGTCACTTACCATCAGGTGAGATAGTGGTCAAAGGCTAAGCTATCAGGCATAAAAAAAAAAAAAGGATACGGCCATAAAGTTACAACAAGTGTACGTACTGCATGAAAAGCCTATATACCTGTCCTGAAGGTCTCTACCACACGGCATAGGTATATTATTAAGTTCCATATTCAAACTTGAATCGCCGCCCTGTGTGGAAACAATGTTTCACAATAAAGATTTATTATTATCTTCTCCTGTTCGATTTTGAAGAAAAAAAATCAAATGCCTTTAAGTAAGTATAACTTATATATTCTTTCATTTCTGTATCGATTCAAAAAGGCAACACAAGTTTCAACACGCGTTTCTTTCTGCAGATTAGTCAAATCATGAGGCAACCATTTTTGATATTTTTTTTATTTTAGCGGTAGGTTATATTACCTATTGATTAGACGCAAATGAGTCAATATTGTTGGTAAGGTAACGTTAAGCCATGCCGCTAATTCCTGGGTAATTTGGCTTGGATCGGCTTCCACCATCTCTATCAATTCATTAATATTCACCTGTGTGAGGTCTTCCCCGTGGTTCGTTCTTCAAATCAAAGTATCGAACAAAATCGCACGGTGCGTTCATTGGCAGGCCGCTCTCCAAATGCAACATTGATATTGCGAGCTGTTTCTGACGCGTTAGTTCCGCATCGGAACTCGTATTGAAAAATCACTCGAATTTTCGCAGTATCCATCTTTCTTGTCTAAGCTGAATAATAAAAACAACTTAAAGTCGCTAATCGAATGTTGTACATTTTTTTAAAGTAGAACCTCATAGATATCATGTGAAAAAAGTTTCACTCATAAATCTCGAACCATGGTTTGAGATTTTTGAGTAAAACTTTTTTCACTTTCATGAAAGTTCTATGTCAATTCGAAGTATCTATTACAATAAGACTGCAATTTCATACTTTGACACCTATTACTTAACGGAAAACTGAAAAATCAGGTGCCTAGATTAGTCTCACGGTAAAGTGTGCAAACTTCACAAAGTTTGTACACTTCTTGATCAAAGTTTGTACACTTAGTATATAAATACGACGAAACTAATTTGTATGGCAAGAGCTTCCCGCGCTATGCAAACATTGCATTTAAGTATTTAAGTAATCGTGCAAAGTCGATAGTTAAATCGAATTATAGAGATCAACACAGAAAACAAACTTATAGCACCTCTTTTTTCATCTCATTCATAAAACTTTTTTCCATACCAAAAAGCTTAATTGTCCGATGAAAACACGCTATCAATACCACAGGAGCGCTGATGGCGGAAAAACTTTTAGATTTTACAAACTCGTGGACGAAAAAGAGTGATCTGGTTTGACGGATCTTTTTTTATTTCTTTAGCGGATTTCCAGTACGGTGAATGGTTAAAATAAAGCCGGAAATTGCACGATAGTCGAGTCTCTCCATATAGATTTAGGGGTACTGGATTGATTGGAAAATCGACAAATACGATCAATGCCTCCATGTATTTTTTGTATTGAACGAGAACAATCTTCTCTTAGTGCTGCCTATACAATATACATTCTTGATTATGTTAGTGGTGATGTGGTCAGCTCGTGCCTGGGTAGATTGTCACCTCTTTCATTTCTAGGGGTAAAATACTATAGAAGGTGGGCAGCAAGCAGCACCTTCTGAGGAACTGCTATCTTACACTGCGTTCCCCAAGACGCCAAGCGTGGGGATTATGGCAAACACCCCTTAAATGGGGGAGCCAGTGTCCAGCAGTGGGAGGTCCAGTCTGATACAGTTGTAGGTACATGATGTGATACGTGCCCACATGATACTATGCGGTCGTAGATAGCTGAGAGAAAGGATGATTTAGATATAGACCAGCACGTCTCTTCCAACAACTTCTTATATGTATCAAGCACGTACTAACTAAGATAAGTAGCAGTAGTAAGTTGTAGTATATAAGAGATGTCTAATATAAGTTAAGGAAGTCTTAATACAGTCTCAATACACGATGGAACGTTAAAGGATATAACACCTCTTTCATTTAGTGGCTCCAGCAGCCACCATCCCTTCACAGTGCAGTACAGATGTGATCAAAGTTATGAAACCGGGATAACCTAGGGATCTCTCAAGAAGTTACATGTGGGTCATCTACCTACATGTAACTTCTTGAGAGATCCCTAGGACAGACTCGACGACAGACTTGAGAGTGGTAGCTATCCAAGCGGGCATTCCTACAACCATGCGGTGAAGCTAAAACCCGTGGCGGGACACTAAGACGGACCTTCTGCGCCCCAGTCCATAGTACAGCGTTGCATTTGAGCCAGCATTGCTGAAATATGTACCTAGATCCATTCTGATGCCACGCTACCCGTCACAAGTGTGGTTTTTGAAGCGTATACCGCCTCAGCCGTTTCAAAAAAAATGACACCTTTTTGTGTAATCAATTTAACCGTGGTAGGGACTCAACGGTGCGGCAATCAATGTATTGCTATTTTTCTGTCGATAAAAACAGACCAAACAGGCAGAAAGAGATTTTAAAAGATTAGATTTTGAAGGACTTTAAACTTATCATATATGTATAATAGTTGTTAGTAAGCACATTTAAAAAGGTTCTGGGAAATAATTTGCCGATGTTCGTTAATTAGCGCGCTATGGTCTACCGCTATCTGATAATCATGGCTTCATTAACAACTGAGGAATAACAATCCACCATGGACCAGAGGATTTCATTCCTTCAATTGGCATTGCCGTAATCTCCACGCATGGTAGGCGTCTTGGAGATCGCATGGTAATATGGCAGACCTCTGAACAGCAGTGGACGATACTATCATATGAAATAGATTTCATAATTGTGAAGACTCCTTTTAATCTTGATATTAAACATTTATCTGAAAACTAGATAATATATCAAAGCCTGCTCACAGTCATTTAACACTGTAAGCCACATGAGTAAATAAAGAAAATGAATACTGAGCATATTGGTCCGGACTCGGACCACATCGAAGTTATCGGGTAGAACTCGGAAGCGCCTTTGTTGCGGGTTTGTCTGGTGCGGGATGTTTATTGTGGATGGGGAGGAATTGGATGTGGCAAGCCTAATAAGAAAGCAAGAATCCTGAAGCCTTTACTCAAGGGCGATTGTCTTGCCTTTGGCGACAGTCTTCTGATGGTAAGTGTTAATGTGGTAGAAGACGTTAAACGTGCTGTTCGGTAAATAAAGGTAAACAATGCAGTCTGTTTCTGAGCGCGCGCGGACGCGAATTCTTGTCTGTGTTATATGCGATGGATTTGTGTGCGTGCGGCCGAGCGCGGGGCGCCTAGTCTCGTTGGGAAGTGTGTCGGAGTCGAATCACGCGGGGTATGTAAAACTGAGGTCGCGGCGACCTGGTGGATTATAGCAGCGGTCTGTTATATTTTAGTGACGATAAACATTGGTGTTTTGTGTTTTGAGGGACTGTTATTTGTGACGCCAGGCGTTCAGTTAGTGGAAGCCACGGATTGCTGTTCGGCGGGAGATCGAGAACAGGGGAAGTATCCTAATATAAGTCCGTATTGTTAGCTGATTGATCAATTATCTAGCTTTAGGGTGTTTAGCGATAATCCCCTTTCGACGGAGCGACTAGCACGTAGTCCGAAGGTAGGTCGTTCCCGCCGTTTTAACCAGTCCTTAAGAGCCAGTAAAATTACAGGCACATGAGACCTAAAAACTGCACGTCTCAGTGTGACGGGCACAATGCAATTCGTTGGTCGCGAAATGCATCTGTTATAGGCAGAGGTTAGTCAACTTAACATCAGGTGGGCGAAGGGTTGGTTCCGTGACAATAACAAAAAAAAAGATAGTGTGTATTGCCAGTGATGACTTATGGCACAGAGATGTGATCCTTTACTGTGGCCCTTATGGACAAGCTCAGTGTGGGTCAACGAGCTATGGAGAGAGATATGCTCGGAGTATCTATGCGCTATAAAATCCGGATATTCTCCGGAGAATTAAAATCGCCAATATACTTAGCTTTCACAATTTGCAAATTGAAGTGGCGATGGGCGGGCCACATTGCTCGACGAAATGATAACGAAATGGTAAAGATCGTTTCTGAAGTGTTTACCACACTACACCGGAAGACGTAGAGTTGGTTAGCCTTGCACAAAGTGGACTGACGACATCGTTAAAGTCGCGGGTAGCCAATGGTTACAAGTGGCTAATAGCCGTTCTTTGTGGTGTTCTATCGGGAAGGCCTTTGTTTAATAGTGGACGTCTGCCGGCTGATGATGATGAGGATGACACATCTTTGGAATAACGATATTCTGCATTTGTTTCGTATCATGTCATTTATGTTTAACATTGCATAATTTGAAGCGCTCGTAGCGTAGTTTGCTATTGCTTAGCCAATCAGCTATAAGTTAAGCAACATCCGCCGCGGCCATCAGTTGGATGGGTGACTGCTAGTGGCAAGAGCGCTTCCGTGCTTCGGATAGCCCTTGGTTATCGTAAGAAAGATGGCAGTCGATATATCATAGTGGTAGGGCCTGGCTAGCTACCACTCTCAAATCTGTAGCCAAGCATTCCTTGAGAGCCAGCAACTCTTAGGTTGACCTTAAACAATTTCAACCACATCGTCACATACCATCAGGTGAGATAGTGGTCAAAGGCTAGCCTATCAACTATGTATAAAAAACCATTATATGGAAGAAATAAAGAAACCAATGAACATGGCGTTGTGCATACTGACTCGGGGTACATCGGAAGTATTGGGTGGAAGCGTGTAGCCTTTGTTCTCAACAGTGAGACTGTCCAGTGCGGGATGTTGGACGTGGAAATGAAGAATCTAGAAGTGACCGATCGAATGGCCTAGTATCAGTAGTCCGATAATTTAGTTCGATGATCGGACTATTGTTACGATTTCGTCTCAGTAGTTCGGTGTTACAGACAATTGGTACCGGCTCTCAAGGACTGCTACCGGAACACACTTTTTCGTACTAGTTTATGGAAGTGTTTTTTTTTATTTGTTCTTACATTAATGTTTATAAACCATAAACTTAACCAAAACTAGATGGTAGTTGGTAGCTAGCCAGGCGAGCATTCGCTTAATGTCCTTTTATCTTGCGGTGAAACTCAAGCCGGCGGTGGGGATCGAACCGTGGATGTGCGGCACGGCAGTCCATAGCTATATCGTCATTATTGATTCTCTCTAATGGAGGAGGCATTTGTACAGCGGTGGAAATGTTGATTTGACGTTATATATATACTCTATTTAAAAAACAAGTTCTGAAAACGGTGACTTGTAAAGCTTGTAATGTAATTTTGAAGAATAGAGACCAACATATATTTCTACGGGGTTCTTTTTCATGCCTGATAGGTTAGCCTTTGACCACTATCTCATCTGATGGTAAGTGATGATCTGGTCGAAAATGTTGTTCAGCCTAACCTAGAATTACTGGCTCTCAAAGACAGCTGCTGGAACACATCCCTAGGTGCTTGGCGACAGATTTTCTACTTGAGGGTGGTAGCTAGCCGGGCATTCGCAAAATGTCCTACCACCGTGCTATAACGACTGTCATCCTAAGATGACAACCGGGACCGACGGCTAATGTAGTAATGTCACTAGCGGACGTTGCTTAATTTAGCTGATCGGTTAAGAACAGCTAAGCAAACTTCGCTACGAGCGCTTCAAAAGTTAGTTGATCGATTTATAACGACCAAGCTACACTAGCGCTCAGTAGTAATACTAGTAATACTATTGGCGGTCACTCATCCAAGTCATGACCGCAGTGCTTAGTTGATCGGTTAATAACGACGAAGTAAAAGCGCTTCAAAAACTTGTCAAACATTAGGCTTATCCAGAAGCTGTCGTGTCTTTGTTCGTAATTCTCGTTGGCTTTTCAACATGGAGCTTATTACCCTCGGGTGTACATTTGACTGTGCCTTTGCCGTCGAGCTGTATCAACCCCGGGCAGTAGGAATCAGGGACATGGTCGGGAAAATGTTGGAAATTGGTTTTGATGTTAACTTTGGCTGCTGACTGACTTGTCGTTTACAGCTATGACAACTACTTGTCAAACATACTACACCCAACCAAAAAAATTGCTATCACGGGCGAGTTCTTAACTGAAAATTTATTTCTTATTGCTATTGATACCTTGACATGACATTATTAAGACGCTGTCAAACGCTGAAATGTTGTCACTATCGGACTACGTAGAAGCGAAAGAGAGGCAGCGATGGTAAAATCGCGATAAGTTTGGGTAAAATTCGAAAGAAAGCTAATAACACAAAGCTAGTAACGTAAATCGAAAATGTAACTTTTCTTGTCTCTCTTGATAACGGTTTTTTTTTAATGCCTAATAGGTTAGCCTTTGACCACTATCTCACCTGATCGTAACTGATGATGTGGTCGAAGATGTTGTTCAGACTAACCTAGAACTACTGGCTCTCAAGGACAGCTGCCGGAACACACCGTTAGGTGTTTGGCGACAGATTTTCTACTTGAGGGTGGTTGCTAGCCAGACGGGCATTCGCAAAATGCCCTACCACCACGCTATAACGACTGCCATCCTAAGACGGCAACCGGGACCGACGGCTTAACGGGCCCTCCGAAGCACGGAAACGCTCAGTAGTAATGTCACTAGCGGTCACCCATCCAACTCCTGACCGCGCGCGACGTTGCTTAACTTTTCTGATCGGTTGAGAACAGCTAAGTAAACTTCGCTACGAGCGCTTCATAAAATGTATTTCTTATTGCTATTGATACCTTGACATGGCAAAGACGCTGTCAAATGCAGATTTTTTGTCACTATCGCACTACGTAGGAGAGAAAGAGATGCAGCGATGGTAAAATCGCGATTAGTTTAGGTAAAATTCGAAAGGAAGCTTAATAACACAAAGCTAACAAAGTAACGTAAATCGAAAATGTAACTTTTATTGTCTCTCTTGATAAGGTTTTGCTATTTTATTAATATATTTTCGTACACATTAATACGTAAATTATTAAGTTATTTACGTTAGAGAAGGAATTTAGAATCAACTTTGCAATTTTATTCTAATGTTTAAGACTCTTATTTGCTTTAGATAATGTGATCAAGATTTAAATATAATTTACTTACAGATACAAACTAAATACATTTGACTTCTGAAAGCTGTTCAAGCAAAGCTATTTAGAACTTGTCAGCATCTTAATATGTATAACCTTTCGTCATTTTTGTAACAACAATACATTTTCAATGTTATTATTAATGTGATTATTATTATTATTGTGATTCACGGCCATCTTATACTACATTTGTATGCCTAAAACAGGCAAAACCTGTTGACACAGACATAGTTTAAGACCACACGCATGTTATTATTATATCTTCTTAGTCGCTACACTCTTGACAGAGTGGTCGTGGTCGTCACATCAGGAGTGGTGACACGCGTCACAATCCGTCGCCATTCCTCTCGCGTCGCTGTCTTCCTGGTACACTCGTGGAGTGGACGATCTAGAGCAGCCTTCACTTGGTCCGTCCGACGCATGGGTGATCTGCCGCGAGCTCTATTGCCATCCACTTTACCCTGCACTACAAGGCGTTCCACAGACATGGCTCCTTGCCGCCAAACATGTCCAAAGAAACTGAGAATTCGACTCGGTACGATGGAAGAAAGGCGTTGTATGACTTTGAGTTCGTCAAGTATAAAATGTTTTTTTTTTTTTTTTTTTTTTTTTTTTTTTAAATGTTGGTTCGATGTTGAGTCCATGATATGTTAAGCATTTTTCTCCAACACCACTTTTCCAGCCACCATATTATTATATTTTGTATGACATTACATGTATTCGCAAATAAAAGTACTTATCTTAAAAAGATATTTTCAAAGCTGAGGAAACCTGACGATGTTACACATGTCTACCAAAAATGGAGGACATACTCATTTAAAGAATTTCCTTGTACTCATAGGGTAAAATGGAATGATACATTTTTCTTTTTAATGTTAATTGGTAAGGCTTTGACTACAATTTCCCCTGATGGTAAGTGATGATATGGTCGAATGCAATAACAGGCTTAACCTAGAATTTCTGGCGCTCAAGGATAGCTGCCGGAACACACCGTTATAGGTGCTTGGCGACAGATTTTCTACTTGTGGGGTGTGGTCACTAGCCAGGCAATCGTAAAAAACCCATCTACCACGTGGTGAAGCTCAAGCCCGCGGTGGGATTCGAACCATGGACCTGCTGCGCAGCAGTCAATAGCCAATGCCACTGAGCCACCACTGCTCCAAATCACACTTCACTGTTCAAAGACTTATCTTGTAACCTCGTAAACGATATGAGTTAGGAACCGGAAATCTATAATGTGTAGAATTTTGACACATAAACAAATTTTGGATTATTAATTAAATATTTTTTGGGGGGCTCCAATACAAGAGTAGATTAAGGAATAAAAAATGGACATACATGTGAGTCGTCTTTGTCTAGAGCTCAACGAGTAGGTATATGAAAAATATAATTTCAATATCTTATAATCGTTATATGTCATATTGGCTTAGCGGTTAGATCATACCCCGGCTATAGAGGCGGATGGCGCGGGTTCGATTCCCGCACGTGAGTATAATTTTTCCTCTCGTAAATTTGTAATTTCGTAATATTATACTTACCCTCGTAAAGTAATCAAATATTATAGTTATCCTGGTATGGAGAAATTGGCCCTAAGTTGTTGAATATGCACCTAGATAAAATTTAAAATGTCAAATAACCGGCTTAAACCAAACTAAATATTTATGTACTTATACAAATGTAACACGTAGAAGCGCTCATACCGAATTTTGCTTAACCGTTCTTAACCGATCAGCTAAGTTAAGCAACGTCAGCCGCAATTATGACTTGGATGGGTGACCGCTAGTGACATTACTACTGAGCGTTTCCATACTTCGGAGGGCACGTTAAGTTAAGCTGTCAGTCCCGGTTGTTGTCTTAGGACGGCATTCGTTACAGCATGGTGGTTTGCATTTTGCGAATGCCAACCTGGCTAGCAACACACAAGAGAAAATCTGTCGCCAAGGACCTATCGGCGTGTTTCGGCAGCTGTCCATGAGACCCAGTAATTCTAGTTTAGCCTGATCAACTTCTTCGACCACATCATCACTTACCATCATCAGGTGAGAGAGTGGTCAAAGGCTAGCCTATCAGCTAAGTATAATAGTTCATTGTACATCGAGGGGAGAAAACGATATTTTTCTGTTCGAGAGTTTGTTTAAGCCCGACGCGCAGCGGAGGGCTTAAAGGCAACTCGAGAACAGAAATAGAACTTTCTCCCGAGTGATACATAGTGCTTTATACTACACCTACGAGGAAAATAAAATCATTATACGTTTTCTCGTACTTACCTCGAGACTTCTCAGGCGTTAAGTTCTTTATGACTTCTTGAGCTGCATTTCTTATTTCTGGTGGCGTCATCATTATAAAATCGTCACTTTCACTATCAGATGATATTTTGGAAAATTATATAGAATAATTAAAAGCGTACTGTTAAAATATCAATTTAATAAAAAACCAAATAACAAATAGCCGCGCTTTTTTTCTCGTAGTGCAAAAGAAGGTTGCCAACCTCCTTTCATTGAAAATCTTGAACAAATAAAAATCACACCTATTTTTTCTAAGTATTCGATATAAAACCTTTTTGAGATTGTTTTTTTTTATGTAAGCAGCTAAAAACAAAAGAACGCTACCAGGTATGGATTTTCATACAACATTCCTTCACTGCTACGGAGTGAAGGAATGAAAATCCATATAACTTTCCCCGCCGTACATTTATAAGGGAAAAATGAACTTTATAACATGTTTTTGAACAAGTAATGAGACCTTTTCTGAGTGGGTGTGGTATAAATAAATAAATTAACCTCGTGTCAGTCATGGAAGAGTTACAAAATAAACAACGCGACTGTTCTTCATATTTCTCGAGTAACGCAAACGAAGCTGTAGGCAATAGATATTATTACACGGGAACAAAAATATTACGGCACTAGAGCGTTATTTTAAATTAAAAGTAGAGCAAATGTTGCTAGGGTTAAATCATAAACGCATATGTTAAAATCATAAACAGTTCGACCAACTTATCTGTTCAGGCGGCAGAAAAAAGAACTACATAATTCCCTCAAATTGTGACAGTTTGTAGTTGATTTCCTTGACCAATAGCGCCCTCGAGAATTGCACAGTTAAGTTGGTGGTACTATACAGTAGAGATCACAGAAAAGAGAAAGCAATATATTTCTTTATGGTAGAGATGATTATAGAAATATATAATTTTGTATATCTTCGTTAAACTTAGATTAGTTTAAATTCATTATGTCATTCTAGAATATAATACTACTTGTTTTGTTGACATTTTTAATAACCGCCACACTGAAATCCTGTTTTATGTGTTATCATTCTGAACTAGCCAATCACGAAACACCCTGTCTTATTTCGGATTGGCTGATACGGGAACGCTTATGTCCTTGATTGGTTGTGGTAAATATAGCGGGAATAATAATGTACCTATTATTTTTATTAAAGTGTTCTTTTGAGTTTTCCTTATGATATCCTTTTCGTAGTAAATCTAGTAAGGTAGATGGTTAATTACTGCACTAATAGTACTTACTTACCTTAAGCAAGGACTAGATTATGGTATCACTGACTGACAAACATCTTATAAACTATAGTACCACCAACTTAACTGTGCAGTTGGCGAGGGCGCTGCTGATCAAGGAAATCAACTACAAACTGTCACAATTTGAAGAAATGTTGTAGTTCTTTTTTCTGCCACCTGAACAGATAAGTTGGTGGGTCTGTAATGAGCTTCACTTACTACGCAGATGACGAAGAAGACGCCATAGGACGGTTCGTTAGGCAGGCGATGGTTGCGACACTAAAAGCTATCCATGATTACAACCTCAAAATGGCGATCAAAGATCGAAAGAGCGTAATGGAGACCCTGTTAAAATGTGACGTGTGAGAATGACAAAAATTTAAATTTCTGTATGTAATTTTCATATTTGTATAATTTTATTGTAGTCCCAAATTATAAATCTGTGTAATAAATGTAATCGTTGGCACGGGTATCCAGAGCGGTCATGCTCACATAAAGGTGTTGTCTAGCGGCGGTGTTGTGTGTCGGGTCGCCATCTTCCCTCAGAATTGGTTGAGGACGGCGATGGCTGGCACATGCGTTGTCACTCGTGAACGGGTCCTGCTAGAGAACACCGGTCTGCTCTGAATGCTAGTGCCAATGACTTTACCGGAAAAAAAAAACTTATCATTTAGCACTGTTCCCTCTTAGAATGTTGTATGTTTTCTATTTCTTATTTCTAGTAATAATAAAAAAAACACAATTAAAAAAAAGGCACGGACCCTGGAGTCTCTGGAGTATAGATCCTATATTATACGTAACTTAAATGAATGCCGTCTATCTTGACAAATCCCACACATGCATGTGTCTATTGCCTCTCAAAGTGAGCTGCTGAGTGCACAATTATGCCAAAGAACATAATTTACCTAGAGACGAGCAAAGTTTTTCAGAACCGTTTCTACATATAAAAGCCACACAATACAAGGTCCACGCTTCTTTTTTTAAAGTGGCAGTATTCCCGGACATGTTTTTTCCATTTTGTTTGAAAGCAACTCTTTTGGGCCATGTTTATTCATCATTCCGCCGAAAAATGTACCTAGTATTAGGACAGGTTTTTTTGGTAGAGCTTTCAGTAAAAGTACCTAATGTATTCAACACCATGAAGCCAGTAGGGGTAAATGGAGTGTATAATATTTAAAGCTTAATTTATACACGAATTTTGAAGCAATGATGGCCGAGCGGTAACAGCTATGGATTGCAGTGCCGTAGTACGCCTGGCTAGCTACCACCCTCAAGTAGAAATTATATCGCCAAGCACCTAACAATGTGTTCCGGCAGCAGTCCTTGAGAGCCAGTAAAATTACAGGCATAATATATGAGACTTAACAACAGTATTTCTTTGGGCGACGGTCACTGTGCGATTCGTCACTTGTCACGTAATGCATCTGTTATGCATTACGTGACGTACGGCAGGGGTTACCGCTTAACATCAGGACCTCGTGACTGTTCCTCCACAAACACATAAAAAAAATGTCATGAAATATTCATTTGAATTATAGATATACTACGAGTTAGTATATATTATATGTGTTTATTTTAAACCGGAAAATTTTTGCAATTACCCTATGAATCATTAGTAGTATGATCCACTGACAAAGTTATGGACTGCTAGGCTGGGATTCGAATCCTTCAGCGGTACCACGTAAAAGCATTTTATGAGTGTTTTAGTATACTGAATATTATATTTATATACTTGATTGAATACACGCGGGCGCTATCCCCGATCGTTTCCCGTTTGTTAGAACGCAAACGGTACCATACTTTTGGAATTATAAGTAGATTTCTGCATTTTTCTTACTCAAAAATTAACCTAAGGGACAGAAACCTTTTTCGAAGTGGTCGTTATAGCGAGGAGGTAGGGCATTATGCGAATGCCCGTCTGGCTAGCTCTCACCCTCAAGTAGGAAATCTATCGCCATGCACCTAACGTGTTCCATTCGTAAGCTCTCCTGGGGAGGAAGTAAGCCTATCTAGGTTAGACTGAACAACATCTTCGACCACAACATCACTTAACATCAATGCTTCGAAGGCTATAGTCTATCAGCGATAAATAGATAAACCTACTTGCAGACGTTTATAAATAATATTACACATTGTTACAGATTGTCAAGACCACAGAATCGTATATGCTAACTTTTTAAAATCGAATGTGATTATCGATTCCGTTCAAAACTGTAGTTTTACTTCGTGGCCATAATCCCCACGCTTGCCAGGCGGCACCCCACGGAGTATATATTATTTACCATAATACTTATTGATCGCCGACCCTGTCAGTCGACTTTTATAAATGTTTTGTTAAAGAAATGTATTTATTCCTGTAAATAAGGCTTATTGTAATGCAACTAAATAACATACATACATAACATCACGCCTCTTTCCCGTAGGGGTAGGCAGAGACCACAGTTTTTTTTATTGTTACAAAACAACCGAGGCCCACTTGATGATAAGTGTACTAACCTCTGCCTATAACAGACACATTTCGTCAACAACGAATTGCACTGTGCCCGTCACACTGAGACGTACAGTTGTTAGGTCTCATGTGCCTGTAATTTTACTAGCTCTCAAGGACTGCTGCCGGAACACACTGTAAGGCACTTGGCGACAGATTTTCCAGGGCGGGCATTCACAAAATGCCCTTCCACCATGCGGTGAACCTCAAGCCCGCGGCGGGATTCGAACCATGGACCTGCTGTACGGCAGTCCATAGCCAATGCTACTGAGCCATCACTGCTTCAAGATCACATTTCCATTTGCTACGATCCTTACATATCTCTTTCGCTTCATCTACACCCATCAATCCTTTCATACATGAGCGTCGGTTTAGAGTTCTCCTGATCTGTCCTTTTTCAGAACGCCTCCAATCTTAAATTAATTCAAATAAGTAATTATTTATTATCGAAAAAATATTTAAATCATTATAATATGTGCATACTAAGTATCACTAACTATTTTTTGAGGTACATCAACTTTTGGCTTTACATTATTATATATTATTGGTACAAGTAAAACTAACCTTGGTGTTAAAATCTGAGCAATTTTCTAAGGTGCTCGCTCCTATCCTTTACTCAGTAACATTTTGTAAATTTACTCTATTACCATCTCATAGCTACTTCACACGCCCATTTACCTGATTTGGAGTAATGCCTACTATTTGAGAGCACTCCTTGGTAGGGAGGATACATTTTTGAGTTAAGACTACAGACGAAAAATACTGGGACATATTTTATTCGTGATACTTTTCCGCTATATATATCGCAGTTTAGTAGATAACCCCCTTACTTATAAAAACATCGCTATGTAGTTGCTAAGTAATGGATAACTAAACAGTGTTTAAGTAATGCTTAAATATTTCTTACTTATAAACGCTACATAGCACCTGTTTAGCTAAGCAATGGATAATGAGGTCGAACGTATTTTAAACTGACAACATTGTACTAAAAAGTATTATGAATGACCTAAATGGCCAAATAGCATGTATCTAGTGCTAAATATCTTGAAATTAAAAAGTATATATAATACTTTTCTTTGTATAGTACCACCAACTTAACTGTGCAGTTTTCGAGGGCGCTACTGGTCAAGGAAATCAACTACGAACTGTCACAATTTGAAGGAATGTTGTAGTTCTTTTTTCTGCCACCTGAACAGATAAGTTGGTGGGTCTGTAACTAAATCAGCTGATCAGAAATATGGGCGCCATCTTGCTACTTAAATATTTAAACATGTGTTTAAATTGACCGCTGATTTAAGCAGTACTTAGGTACTGGATAAAGTTATGTAGCGTTTATGAGTAAGAAATTTTGCTAATCAGCGGCTAAGTAATGTTTAAAATTTAAGTAGCGTTTATAAGTAAGGCTGTTAGTGTATATATTTTTATTTCATATTTTCAGTGTTAGAACTCGGTTCCATTTTTTGTTAAAAAAAAATATATCTTTTTTAGGATCATTTCATAAATGGTTATGCTTGTTAAATGATCGATTTTCACTTACCATCGACAAAACTTGCATCTATTATACCAAATAATCTACACTGGCCTGCAAAAATGAGTATCACACTTTTAAAATTGCAATAACTTTTAAAGTACGTAAGGTACCTTTTTGAAGCGCTCGTAGCGAAGTTAACTTAGCTGTTCTCAACCGATCAGCAAAGTTAAGCAACGCCGCCCGCGGTCATGAATTGGATGGGTGACCGCTAGTAACATTACTACTGAGCGTTTCCGTGCTTCGGAGGGCACGTTAAGCCGTCGGTCCCGGTTGTTGTCTTAGAATGACAGTCGTTATAGCATGGTGGTAGGGCATTTTGCGAATGCCCGCCAGGTTAGCTACCACCTTCAAGTAGAAAATCTGTCGCCAAGCACCCAACGGTGTGTTCCGACAGCTGTCCTTGAGAGCCAGTACTTCTAGGTTAGCCTGAACAACATCTTCGACCACGTCATCACTTACCATCAGGGGAGATAGTGGTCAAAGGCTAACCTATCAGGCATAAAAATAGTACTTATACTTTCGAAACAAAAAGGACACGAAAAAGAGTTTAATTTAGTAAATAAAAACTATTAGAGTCAGTAACCTTCTTTTAAGAAATAGCTGAAAAAACTTTAAAATCGAAAATAATCCTTTTCGAGCTACGAATAATATTTATTCGTAGTTTTCAAGTAACGATTTACCATTCATTTTTTGTTTTCAATTTTTTTCTTGCTCGATGAGTCTTGTTACAAAAGTTAAGATAGACTCATAAAATTATTTATCATGCCTCCTTCACCCTGAAGAATGTGCTAGGATCATGCCTTTCTGCAACGAGGCTTCAGTTAGCGTCGTTGCAGAAAGGCTATGCGTCGTTCAGATGCAAGAATGGGGTGTGACGTTACGAACGAAAAATCCAGAACGTGAAGCGAAGGTACGAAGAGACTGGAAAACATTTGAGGAGTCCTGGTAATGGCAGACCCAGGTGTACTAGTGCCCGAGAAGACCATTATGTTGTTTCCACTGTGTTGAGAAATAGCCACCTAAATGCAGTCCAAGTCCAGCAACAGCTTCTTCAGACCCAAAGGGACTACATTAGCGACAGTACAGTGAGAAGAAGACTGGCTGAAGCAAATCTGAGACCCCGAAGACCAGTGAGTGGCCCCAAACTTGAGAGAAAAAGAAAAGAGCCTAATGCCAACTACCGATAGAGAGATAAGTTAACACCATACAACACGGGCTTGAAAGCTACATCCTGATTTTGGTATTACCACCGGCGCCGGCGTTCAGTCGCTAACGGATCTTTGTTTATTTCTTTTTTATTACTGATAGTATTTGTCAGTACCACAATCTCACCTGATGGTAAGTGATGATGTGGTCGAAGGTGTTAACAGGCTTAACCTAGAAATACTGGCGTTTGGTGCATGGCGAAAGATTTTCTGCTTAAGGATGGTCGCTAGCCAGGCGGGCATTCGCATAATGCCCTTCCACCATGCGGTGAAACTCAAGCCCGCAGCGGGATTGAACCATAGACCTCTGCGCGGCAGTCCATAGCCAATACATTTTTGCCAAATACTAAAGTAATCACACTGTCACAGCAGTCATCCTTACAGGCATTCATATCTAATTTTGTGGTAATTTGAAAATGTACAAATAAAACCAAAAGTACTTATTCAAAAGCATATTTATTGAGCATTTATGATCAAGGTCCCATTTCTGGTATCAGCAGAGTCCTGTGCGATTGCCAACGGGCCCACTATAAGAAGCGGAACTCTGACGCAGAGCACTGGAGTGCTGTTCTCGTCAACTACCTGGAACTCTACTGTCACTGCGGTACCCTGGAATGACAAATAAATAACAATAAGTATCTATATAAGTACCTTCTTCGGCTGGACATGAAAATTTGAAGTGTCCGATATAATTGGCCTCCAACGTTCATTCTCCTCTAAAAATCTATCATATTTATTTTCCTCCTTTCAATTCCTCGTTAGGTACTAAAGTTAAAGTTCCTATACGAGTAATATTAGTTCCAAACTTATAAATATTTTTTTTTATTTTTATGTTATTGTGACGGAATAAGCCCGAGGCCCACCTGATGTTAAGTGGACTAATCTCTGCCTATAACAGACGCATTTCGTCAACGACGAATACTAACGTGTAATAATATAAATATATATATACATATATATAAATTATTTCAATATTGTAAATTAATGGGTATATTTGAAAATTAAAACTAGCTTTTATAACTGAAAATTATATATATATAGGTATATATATATATATAATAATAAATTTGGAAACATGCAGAAGACCATGCAATCTACGAAACTTGCCTAATATTCCATTGTTCAAAATACCTAAATGTAGCAATAATTATGGGAGAAGGGTTCAGACATGATGAAGTGATGGCTCAGTGGCGTTGGCTATGCACTGCCATGTGCCGATTGAGCTTCACCGCATGGTGGAAGGGTATTTTGCGAATGTCCGCTTGGCTAGCTACCACCCTCAAGTAGAAAATCTGTCGCCAACCACCTAACGGTGTGTTCCGGCAGCAGCCCTTAAGAGTCAGTAAAATTACAGGTACATGAGACTTAACAACTGTACGTCTCAGTGTGACAGGCACAGTGCAATTCGTCGTTGACGAAATGCATCTGTCATTGCCAGAGGTAGTCCACTTAACATCAGGTAGGCCTCGAACTTGGTCCGTCACAAAAACATTGATATGCTTTTTGTCTATTCTATTAAATATCTTACCCAGAATAATATAAAAAAAAAGTAAAGTGGTCAAATATATTAAAAATATTTTTCATACTCGAAATATATAATTAAAATAATGAAAGTTGTTTGAATATCTGTACTAATTCCATAATTTTGAGCACTTTAGTTACTTGTACCAAATTAATACTAAAGAGGCTTCAATTACTATCTTTAATTATGATTTTGATAAGTCTCATTGATTTCATTTGTACCATATTTAGGCAGTAAATATTTTTTTCTAAACTAATATACTGCCGTCCGTTAACTAGAAGGTCGCTAAGCCACAAAACCAAGTTTTGAGATATGAGCAAAAAACGTGGGAAAAATTAAAAATTGATGCTGTTTTATAGGTATTGGTCGCAGAAACAGCATTGAAATATCCAAAGAAAGCTCTTTTCATATTCTATCAAATTTTGCAATATATATCTGCAATAATTAGTTCTAAATAGAAAAAAATCTCTTTTGGCCTTTTAGCCGTGTAATAATTGCTTATTTTACCATTGATATACTACACTAAAAAGTCACTAAGTATACCCTAGTGATCTTTTAGACTAGCATTTATACATAAATATGCGCACAGTTTTTTAATGTTATGAAGTTATATGCAAAAATCTACACTAAAAAGACGCTAAGTTATTTAACGACTTTTTTGTTAAATATTAACGAGTATCAAACATATCAAACCTAAGCTAGAATGTCGTTATAGTTTTTTAACTATTATGTAGTCTAGTATCTTAACATATTGTATTTTTTGTACATATTTAATAGCATATTTTCTTTCAATTACTACACTAAATGGCAGTTAAGTTTGAAACCTTGAAATTAAACGACTATTTAGTTAAGTATTTTAGAATGGACATTTCAAGTAGCATCACATGCATCATGAAAAAACGTTAAGTATTAAAATAAAATAAAAGAAATATATCAAAATTTGTTAATTAAATGTATACAACATAATTTTTAAGACTTCATTGTTTAGATTCTATTTTCCTACGAAACAAAACAACTTAATTACTATAAATGAGATTTAAATCTTTAAACATTGTATTTTAAAAGTAGGGATTACACACGCATATTTAGAATTACAATGGCAAACAACATAAAGAAACTTAAATGATTATTATTATATTATCCATCCAGAAACGTACAATTATTAAATATAAATGGTTATTTAAAATAATATTTTATAAATAATAACTTAGGGGCTTGCTTTTAACAAGATCCGAATCACAGTAGAAAGTCCTAGAACAGTACAACTAAGAATATGAGAATCAATGTCAATAAAAATACTTTTACAAGGGACAAATGAATGGAAGTGTTGGAAGGGGAAGACCTAGGTGAACGTTTCGAAATCAGATTGAAGACGTTCTGAAAAAAGTCCAGGTCAGGAGTAACCTAAGCCGACGCTCATGTATGAAAGGATTGATGAGTGTAGATGAAGCGAAAACGATATGTTAGGATCGTAGTAAGTGAAAATCTGTGGTCTCTGCCTACCCCTACGGGAAAGAGGCGTGATGTTATGTATGTATGTAAAATACTTTCGTAAGTATGAACTCATTGTACCTACACTTTTATGTCTATAAGAAGTAATACTTATCTATTAGTTTATAAAGGCACATTAAATCTGTATTTAAGTTATTTAGTTAAACATTTTAACAATTTTGATTTAAGGAGCATGTTCATTGTTTGTAGATACATTTCTCCAAAATAATAGTTTATGTGGGGGTGTTATAAAGACTATATTGCTTATGATACCAGCTTTTCTTTTTTGTTGTTCATATCTTTCGGCGAGGTACGAAGAGTGATTGACAAGGCTCATGGATTTTTGAAGTATCAGACATGAACTATAATGTTGTAAACTCGTCTTAAAAATCATTTTTGTATTGAAGACCAAAGTTGTTACGTTTGAAAGTTACCTGAACCATGTTTTTTAGATAAGCTGTGGGATTTGATTTTTGTATGCGCCTGTTGGAGGTGTAATTAGGTGAGTTAATAAAATCTTGTGGTGTAAGTGATTCATCTGTCACTGTGCTACTATTTATGGAAGCTATTGCATCTATATAATCTATAAAGTCGTAGAGCTTACCTTTCTTTTTTTATGCCAGTTCAACTTGATGATGCATTTGGTCAGCGCTCATAAAAAGACGCCCAGGTTCGATAAAATAATATGAAATTGTTGCTGTCGATATTATGTAAGTGTTCACCAAGTGAACTAGCAACGAAAACACTAACCAATTTTTATTTTGGGCACTGCAGTTGTCAGGCCAAGTGTTCATATTTTGAACATAACGATACGAACTAGAAAAACGTAAATCACACTCAGGATGTCTTCCTGTTTTTTCCTGCGATGCGATCAAACCAAATAACAGTCACGGTTCAATTTCAGAGGTTATTTTCCGATTTTCATGTATCCATTCTCTGTAACCGGTAACAATATATAACTTTTTCTAAATCTGTGGTGAAAAATATTTGATTATCACTTTGTTGCAAAGTTTTATGTGAATCATAACGTTGTCTTGCTTTTATATATTTCCCATAATGTTTAACAAAATCAACATCTGCCTACCTTTTCCGAGATATATAAGTGTGATGATACAATGATATGTTTTTATTAATTAAAAAAATACTAGGACACTGATTCAAGTTATAGAAACTTCACCGAGAAATGAGCGTATTACAATATTAAGCGAAATACTGTTAAACTATGATTTTACCCGTGTGGTGATAAAAACGGCAATGATGATGGTAATTTAAAGTAGCCTATGTATCAATTCAGTTTATTAGCTATCTCCATACCAAATTCAAATCAAAAATTAAAATAATTCAAATCCATCCAGCCAGGCATGAAGTAGTTACCGACATCCATTCATACAAACTTTTGCGTTTAAAATATTACTAGCTGCGCCCCGTGGCTTTAACCGCGTTGTGATAAAAAACGATTATGATAATGACGACCAAAACTAGCTTATGTGCTTATCCAGGGTATAAGCTATGTCCATACCAAATTTCATTCAAATCCATCCAACCGTGTATAATATTAGTAAGTATTATTTTATATTTTATAATTGATATACAAAAAGCTCGCAGCAGATGACTTAATTTCCGAGAAACGAGGCAGCGTAAGACCTCTAGCCGCTCCTCGTTTGTCTTGTTTGCACGGTATGTAAGAATCAATGAAATATCTGGTCCATACGTTATTATAGCAAATAGGTACATCTACTTTGCCATGAGAGTCGTTAATTGCATTTGAACTCGATTGATCATAGTAACATATCTATAATTTTCATACCAATAGACATAAATAGACATAAACAGTGCCAAGCTAACAAAACTAGCAATAATAATGTAACTTATCAAGGAATATTCGCCGCCATTAAAACCATTTGATGGGAATCATCCTACCTGGCGACGTATGTCCACCCGATATGACGACCTAGGCGACACTCAACTGGAATGCGTGCGGGGCAGGTCGAAATGTGAGAGCAAATTGCGATTTTTTAGCTAAGTATTGTCGCTTAATGTCTTTCTTGCTATGGATATGTAGGCAAAATGTTGTTCATCGAAGAATTTTAAGGCGCCATGAATTTTGAGTAAAGTAAATCATTAGGTTCTAAAACAGCCAGCCAACGCTATAAAGCCGTTATCGGAGTTTAACGTTTATAAAGCGTAGTTTTTTTGTGAAACTGCTTTGTAGTGTAGGATTACCAACGTTATTTAGCTATAAAATCAATAACTTAAAGGTAGCATTAGTATCTTAACGACTATATAGCCTAGTAAAGTTAAATAACGTCTTTCTTGCTATGAGACGAATATTACAATTTTATTATGATGATGTCGTTAAGGGCTGTATGTGATTGTGTAGCTAAGTATTGAAGGTTAACGTCAATTTAGCTTTGTATAATATATTTTTATCAATATTTAACGGCCTTTTTACAAGACCTATCTCCTGATTCTAAAATGATATAAAAATAAGTCTAAGACAGATCGATAGAGAATTTTTTTCTGTATAGGATGACATTTAAAGCTCAAAATCGACCCCCTGTGGCTTAACGACCTTTTAGTCAACGGACGGCAGTATAATAAAGAGGAAAGATTTGATTGTTTGTTTGCATTGAATGGGCTCTGAAACTACTGGACCGATTAGAATGAAATTTGGTATGGAAATAGTTTGATACACGGGGAAGGACATAGGATAGTTTTTATCCAACTGCGCAAAGAGAGGTTAATGGTTTTGCGTGACAACCGGTATACCCGCGGGCGGAGCCGCGGCTGGAAAGCTAGTTTTTTTTTTATGCCTGATAGGTTAACCTTTGACCACTATCTCACCTGATGGTGAGTGATGATGTGGTCGAAGATGTTGTTCAGGCTAACCTAGAAGTATTTATATTATAATTTATAGTAGTATTTATATTATATTTTATATATAACGAACAAACACAACAAACGACAATTACAACTTACAGCTGCCATCCAAGACTCGATGAACATCCTCAGGGTATAAGTGACCACTTCGTTCTGCAGAACTGGACAGTATGTATTGGTGAGGAAGTTGCAGGTGTTCGCTTCATCCCCCAGGGGATACGGAATTCCAATAGGTCCGACGATGTAAGCGTAGGCCACAGTTCGCATGGATCGCATTGTGCGCGCTGGATAAATTAAATAAATATTAGAGGTGCCGGCATTGACTTATATCTAACATTGGGTGTTACATTATTTTTTTTTTTTTTTTCTTTATTCATTCAGGTAAAAACAGTCCTTTACAATTATTCTTTCACACAATAAGTACTAATGAACCTTCTTTACTCATTATTGATTATAGATGGCTCAGTGGCATTGGCTATGGACTGCCGTGCAGCAGGTCCATTGTTCGAATCCCGCGACGGCCTTGAGCTTCACCGCATGGTGGAAGGGCATTTTGCGAATGCCCGCCTGGCTAGCGACCACCCTCAAGTAGAAAATCTGTCACCAAGCACATAACAGTGTGTTCCGGCAGCAGTCCTTGAGAGCCAGTCAAATTACAGACACATGAGACTTCAAAACTGTACGTCTCAGTGTGACGGGCACAGCGCAATTTGTAACTGACGAAATGTATCGGTTATATGCAGAGGTTAGTCCACTTAACATCAGGTGGGCCTCGGGATTGTTCCGTCACAATAACATAAAAAAAGTTATTGCTACAGCAGTCACCTATCCAGGTAATAACCGTACCGAACCATTTTATTTGAGGGGGGGAAATGCCTTCGCACTGCCCTTTTACCACGGGGTGGTGAAAGGGGATGTGTGGGAACCACTAAAACCCCCTGTGAGCAGTCCTCCGCCAAGGTGAGGCAAGATAGGGTCGCATTAGCATTCACCACCTTGCCCGTACCGAACCGTTGCCTAGTTGATTGACCAAGAACGACTATATAGGCAAGCTCCACTATGAGTGTTTAAAAAAATATGTTCTCAATGGGATAAGTTGAAGATATCCTCAAATGCGATACTGTCCATACAAAGGTTGTCTGGAAGAAATCAATGTAAGTATATAAAACCGCCCATTGCACAACCATAGTCTAAGAGTACTACTTATAAGATTATTTTTCAACACCCTTGCTCGTAAAGTGCGCGTTATTATATCGTTCTTAGGGCCATAAACCGAACTATAACACCCTCGTGCATAATAATATTATACACTAGTGCGTAATAGAATTATCCCTACAAAGTTAAGTTAGTACTTAACTTCAAATTATATGCGAGTAAACAAAGCATTTATAATTTAACCGGGTAATACAGATTTGTAACATCAAAGAGGTTTTATAAAGAGGTTTTTTAAGAGGTTTATATGTAATCAACCATCAAACAATAGCCGCGCACAAAAAAAAAAACTTGTGCGCTATTTTCCATTCTGTCGCCAGACAGTTTACTGAGTAACCAAATTTTCTTTTGAGTGTGTGTAACTTTTTTTTATTGCTGAGCCTATATATGGCCTTTGACCATAATCTCACCTGATGGTAAGTGATGATGTGGTCGAAAGTGTTAACAGGCTTAACCTAGAATTACTTAACATGCTCAAGACCCATCTGGTGTTGAGTGGCATCCTCTGTCCATAGCAGATGCATTTACTTATCGGTGGAGGTGGCAGAAAAAGGTTACTATATCATTTTTCGCGAAAATATAAACCGATTTATTAGTCTAAAAACATTTTTTTTCTATCGTGATGGGACAAGCACGAGGCCGACCTGGTGTTAAGCGGTTCTGCCTATTTATTTCGTAATAATTGACGAACTGCATTTTTTTAAGTTATAGAAATCTGATTCAAATCTTAATGGCAACATTCACGTAGCTGCGTAGGTTGGTATGATAAATTGTTTGACGACTGGTTTGCCCACTGCCGCACCTTGTCCTGTCCATACCTCTGTACACCGAACAGAAGATAACCGTAGTACCTGTGCTATATCAGCCGGATCGTCCACTACTTAACACAACCTTCCCTATTTAGGGGGTATTTGCCTTAATCCCCACGCTTGGCAGGCTTTCCCCAAGCCTGTCGTAGTGTGCGATATCAGTTCCTCAAAAAGTACTGCCGCTCACCATCTGGTGTGTTACCCTTAGCCGTCTCTTACGACACCCACGGGTTTAGATGGGGTGGTGACATTCTAGACCGGCACCCCACGGGCACGGTGGTTACCCACATCTAGCGATTTTCATATAGTACACTCTGCAGGTGCATAACCAATTGTACTTTGGTAACCAACTACTGACAAAGAACCATATCTAATTTCATTCATTCGTCTTTAAACCCTACAAAGTGTGTGCGTGAATATGCACCTTCAGTTTTTAGTACACATATCAAAAAAGTTTAAGCAACATGCATCATGCATTGGCATCATGTCACAAATTTTACCAATTAGGTAAATTAATACATTTTAAGTCTTTACTCACTCAAGGTGCGTAGGTATGTAAACTTTTTTGTTTTTGATGACATACTGGCTTTAACAGTCATATAAAGGCGGATTGAATATTAAAATACCTATCGACTATCTATAAAGAAAGAAAATATATTTATTAGACATGACATGAATGGCTGATGGTGTGAAGAGGAACATAAATGTCGATGAAATAGACTGTGTTTATAATTATGACTCATTACTTGACATTACTTGTTTTCACTCCTTTTATTTATGTTTTAAGTAATTTATAAAATCTAATAATATTAAGTTGTAACATACTTTCCTTTAACTTTTATATTTCATATATTTTCTACTAATTAATATTCAATACACTTGCTAAGATATTTAGACAGTTAAACCTTTTTTTTTCTTATACCGTACACTGGCCACACAGACAAGACATTGGCAGTATATCGTCAAAGCAACGATAAGAGCCATTTATGAAGAAGAAGAAGAATTATGACTCACTAGCTCGGAATACCATGTTAATTACGATGTTCTGGAGCTGAGGGAGCTGGCAGGGTGGCGTCAGACATCCCTCGATGTAGGTGTGAAGAGGAACGTCACCTCCGTTCCTAATGCCTGAAATTATGAATATAATAATGTAATTAGTATATCTGTATATCTAAATAAGATTAAATAGCGCGCTAAGCGAAAATCACATTTTACTAATTATTGGAACATAAAGTTTTGTGTCCTGGGGCAGAATCGAACCCGCGTACGATACGTTCGTTCCTTTTCGTCTCACTATTAGCTTACGCTTGGGTGCAAGGTGTTGTGTTGCACATCACTGCCAGTATGGTACTGCAGTTGATCAACTCGGTCAGCATGGCCTCTCCTGCTCTCGAAGTGCTGGTCAAATTTCCCGCCACGCCAGCAAAGTCAAAGTCAAAATCGTTTATTCATTTTAGGCGTCTACGGCGCTCTAATGAAGGTCAATTACAAATTTTAGTATTGAAATATTGTACATTGTACTGCCACGTTCAGCAAATAAATTGTATAGAGCCATTGCGAGAAGAACGGGCAAGAAACTCGGGGCCATTCTTTTAAACATCTTTTAGCAATGTGACACATACTTACTATATAATAGAGTTATTACAATATTTGTTTAAATTATGTAGGTGACAGGCAATAGCTGGGCAGAGGTGGAATTGTCCAGGCATTTTTGTCGGTTAAGTAATCAGAAACTGTATAGTAGGATTTTTTAATCAATATGATTTTCACGTGCCACTTGAATTTCCCTTCTGTGAGCGTTGTAATATGTTTGGGAACTTTATTATAAAACCGTTCACAATTACCTAAGAAGGACATTTTATTTGTTTTATCTAATCTAAAACCTGGCACTGCTATTTATATTTTATTTTATCTTTATTCCTAGTATTGTCATCGTGATTGTGACTGTTTAATTTAAATTTACTCAATTTTTAACGAACATAGATAATATTTTCAAATATATACAGACTTGGTAAAGTTAAAATATCAATTTCTTTAAAAAGATCCCTCAGAGATTCCCTGGGGCCTATTTTATATATGGCTCGAACTGCACGCTTTTGTATGATAAAGATTGTCCCTATTTCAGCAGCAGTTCCCCACAGCTATACACCATACGACGTAATACTGTGGAAGTACGCGAAATAAACTAGGCGAGCAGTAGCTACGTCTGTTAACTGTCTTATCCTAAGAACTGCATATGCAGCAGAACTAAGTCTTCCGGAGAGATCATGTATATGTGGATTCCACTGCAAAGTGGAATCCATTTTGATTCCCAGGAAGACTGTCGCATTGTCAATAGGGAGTTTATCTGGGCCAAGCTTTATGTTTGGTTCAACATAAGGAACATTTGGTAAAGAAAACTTTAAACATTTCGCCTTTTATGAATTTAAGAGAAGATTACTAGCGGCCAACCATTTACAGATCTTAGATAATACATTATTTACACGAGTCAGTTCACTGTCTTTCCTATCTACTTTAAAAATCATAGAGGTATCATCTGCGAATAAAACAATATCGCAGAAAGCTTTGACCACGCAAGGCAAGATCACTAATATATTTTAGAAACAGAAAAGGTCCCAAAACTGATCCCTGTGGTACTCCCATTTTTACTAATGACCCGGAAGAAGTATTGCCATTTATTCCAACCTTCTGTAGCCTGTCTGACAGATATGACTCTATAAGATTCAGAGCTTTTCCACGAATACCATAGTGTGAAAGTTTACGAATCAGAGTGCAGTGCTCTACACAGTCGAATGCCTTGGAAAGATCACAAAATACGCCAATAGCATCATGTGAACTCTCCCAGGCTTCCAGTTTATGCGACATCAATTGAACACCTGCATCCGTTGTGGATTTGCTCTTTGTGAAACCAAACTGATTCTCATTCAATAAATTATGCTCATTAAAAAGGATAGAAGTTGTTTGAGCATAATTTTTTTGAATACTTTACTCAGAACAGGTAAGATGGAAATAGGCCTATAATTGCAAGGGTCAGATGTAGACCCCGACTTTAAAATTGGAATGATTTTACTTTGTTTCATTAAGTCGGGGAAGTTTCTTTTCAGCCTTAACGATATCATTCACCTGGATTTTACCAGCGCCAATGTTGCAGCTGTTCTCGAACCGAACGGTCTAATGCGGGATGATGGCAAAAGACATGACGGCATGACTCTGGTTACATGGAAGTTAGGACGGCCTTTATTGTGGGACGCTACATGCGTAGATACTTTAGCTCCGTCACATCTTTCTGAAACCAATGTGAGGGCTGGCGCCGCGGCTTCTTCGGCGGAGCAACTCAAGCGGCGCAAGTAGGCTAACCTCGGTATAGGATATTTGAGACGTTTGGTGTAGAGACGTTGGGTCGTGGGGACTGGGAGCTCATCGTATTTTCCAAAACTTATCAGAGCGTTTGGTAGATGCGACGCGTGATCAAAATGCTGGCACCTATTTGGCTCAACGAATAAGCATTGCAATTCAAGGGGGCAATGCTGCCAGCATGCTGGGTGCGTACCCACGCGTCGTCAATCGTTGCCAACTGCTAGTGGGCTGGAGCATTTGGATTACCTGTGAGTCTACAATGACTTATAGGTGGTCTAAATGCTTTTATTGTAGTAGCTGTAGTATTGTATTCAGTTCGTAGTATTTTGTTAAAAAGGCATACCGCCACTGGTGAAAAAATAAAATACTAGCTATAAGTATATGTTTTGCCTTATCCACGTCAAGATGAAAGTTTGGTGCTAAAAACAAGTGATTTTTGTAAATCATACAGAACACGTGAATAAGTCAGATAAGTCTGATAAACTAATAAGCTATAGATAAAGTTGTATGACTGACCACGTTAGTTTTTGTAATAAGTGTAAATAAGATATTCGCAAAGCATGTGATAGTTCTTCAAATCATATAAAAAACGAAGAAAAAAAAGCAGACGTTGGCAATAAAGATTATCACATAACTTTCAACTTAAATTTCATCAAAACCGGTCACGTCGTTTTTGAGTTACTCTCCAATAACTGGAAAGTGTTTTCCTATGTTGATGATATTATCATTGACATATTGATCCTCTTAGTAGCAAGGGTCACTAAAAAGGGTGATTTTTTTACCTCAATATGGAACCGACTTCAACATTCAAAAGTGTGAAATAACTTGCCGAAGTACCACGCGCACATTATTGTGATTATATGTAATTTTGAACCATCATGGTACCGACTATAACAAGTTATTTCACACTTTTGAGTGTTGAAGTCGAGTTTTTCTGTAGGTATTGCATAAAATTCTATACAATGACTGAATGTATATATAATAATAATAATAATATATATAAAAACATATATACATCACCGGTAACATTTATACATATTATATATATTCGAAAGAAAGATAGATACGTTAAATTATCCAAATATAATTATATATACCATAGAGCGAGCCTTATTTTCATTCATCGGGCCCATTTCTATACAATGGACTGTTACCGATAATTTATGATTTAGAAAATCCTAAGTAGTATGTTTTGAGATTTAAGACCTCGAAGACTGAGAAATAAAAATAAAGACTTACAATCGCCTACTTGAGTTGTTTCACTTCTGACCAGAGCCAGGATCCCAAGGAAAAGAACAGCCGTCTTCAAGAACATCGTAGTGGACCTTTCAAGTAGTGGATAAATACTGCCGAATTCTAATTACTTATATAGTTATTTCGTTAATGATTACTTTATCAACTGATAATGCACCTGTAAGTATAGACCTATCAATTCTAATCAGTGAACACCTGGTGTATTGACTCATAGTGAAAAGAATGATGTTTTTTTGATGATGATGTGAATACTAGAAATAAAAAAGGGTGTAAGTGCCTAAAATCTTGTTTTGTTTTTACTACTGTTACATGATGTATGTTCTCTCGACAATAACCTAAAATAAGGACTAAACGTCTAACGCAGTTATTTAGTTGGTACTTACATCTCTAAGAAACGCAGAGGTGTATGACCCGGGGGGGTGTAATTCTTTAAAAAGGTCTAATTCCGTTGTCGCGTGACGCCAGTTTAGGACGAAAAAGGCGTAAAATGGCGAATAAAGCGTAATGATAATCATGTCAATTATAAATTAAATAAATTGTGTGGTTAATTAAGTATTTTCCATGCACGCTTTTGGTTTTTGCGGCACTTAGATCCTTTTTTATTTCTAGTATTCATGTTATTGTGACGGAACAAGCCCCAGGCCCACCTGATGTTAAGTGGACTAACAGACGCACACACTGAGACACGCGTCACACTGAAACGTACAGTTGTTAGATCTCATGTGCCTGTAATTTTACTGGCTCACAAGGACTGCTGCCAGAACATAATGTGTTTTTTATTTCCAATCCAAGGAGGAGTAGCTATCGCTGTTCTGAGGGAACGTATACGATATATAGGAACGTAACGTACATTTTTGCCCCGACGCGTCGGGGAATGAGTTAAATCCCATGGCCGACACAAATCTGCAAGACACTGTGAACGAATACTGCGTGAAAAAGGAGTAGTAAGTAAAAAAATTAAAATTTGTCTATCGTATATGGTATAAAGTTGTTTACTATGTGTAATAATCGCAAAAACTTAGGTTTTTGACAACATTATATTACAATATATTTTTGTACTGACTTAATTGAGCGCCCTATACATACCTACTTCATGCATTTTATATTTTAATCATATGTAGGTATATTATTCCGTATATTATTATGTTATTCCCGTGTGGTGCCGGGCCGGAATGTCACCCCCCATCTTTACCCGTGGGTGTCGTAGAAGGCGACTAGGGGTGACACACCAGAAGGTGGGCAGCAGCACTTTCTGAGGAACTGATATCTCACACTGCGATCCCCAAGCCGCCTGCCAAGCCAGGTGATTATGGCAAATCCCCCATATTGGGGGAGGCTGTGTTCAGCAGTGGACTATCCGGCTGGTAGGTATATTATTATCTCTTTATTTTAAATGTAGTGTTTGTGTAATTTGTATGATTATGGGAATTTTATCCTGAAATAAAACATTATTATTATTTTCGAACTAATGGAATAAAGACAGTAGCAAAGTACCAAACTTCTTATTTTTTTTATATGTTTTAGAATCTACGTTGTATCCTTAGCTTGCAAGACGTAGATTGCGATATATTGATTTAACTTCATTGATAAGGAAGCCCAATGCAGTAAATAGCTTTTGAGTATAAAATATGTTATCAAAACATCACTTCGGGATTTCCAAATCAAAGAGATATCGAATAGATAACTAGTTGATAAGAAACCTGCTAATCTAAGTAATTTTACGACAGGTGTCATGATTATCGAAAGTGAAAATAATTTATTTTGACCGGATGGAAATCTTGAATTCAAAAATTTTATACTTCCAACAAAAACGTTAATACTTTTTGGAACTGAAAAATAAGCATCTTTGAGGCTGATTGTGGTCACTTAGGAGTTTGAACTGGGTAACTAAAATTTTTAAACAGCTTACATGGAGATTTTATCGAGTTTTAAATATGAACCCAGGGCTTGGAAACTTTATTTAAAATGTTTCGAACAGTTCAAGAACACATTTTTGGAACATTTTGTTGAGAACGAAAACGAAACGAGAACGTTCTAAAAAACCGGTTTCATTCGCTGAACGGGAACTGCACTTGGCGTGCGCGACATGTATGAACTTGTTAGTTACTTACTGTATGTTTCGTATGTGTAGAATATCTATTTCATTGCATCTTTCATTCCGATGCGCTAGCATTGATTGGCTTTGTTCCAAGTTGCGAGTTTGATTGACTGATTAAATAGTTACTGTCACCAAATTCATTCTGTTGATCATCATCAGCCTAACGTCAACTGTTGAACCAATACCTTGTCCAAAAAACGGGTGGAAGAAGCTGGAAGAGCAGTGAGCAGTTTTGAAGCAGTGATGGCTCAGTGGCATTGGCTATGGACTGCCGCGCAGCAGGTCCATGGTTCGAATCCCGCCGCGAGCTTCAGCTTCACCGTATGGTGGAAGGGCATTTTGCGAATGCCCACCTGGCTATTGACCACCCTCAAGTAGAAAATCTGTCACCAAGCACCTAACGGTGTGTTCTGGCAGCAGTCCTTGAGAGCCAGTGAAATTACAGGCACATGAGACTTAAGACCTATATCTCAAGGTGACGGGCGCAGTGCAATTCGTGACTTATGACGAAATGCATCTGTTATAGGCAGAGGTTAGTCCGCTTAACATCAGGTGGGCCCCTAGCTTGTTTCGTCACAGTAACATAAAAAAAAAGATTGCTGCCTAGCAATAAGACCGCTGATTGTACTATTTCTAAGATAAATTATTTTGTAACTAGTAATAATTATCACAAAGTGCAATAAAGTGTTGTCTATCTATCTATGCGACTACTACTAAAGAGAGCGTGGCTGAAATCACTCGTTTTGGTTACACGTTATTTTGTTGTTGTTATTTTATTTTTAATGTTTGACAATCTAATTTTAAAAACATGTCTGATAGAAAGATCCTATCATTGAAAAAATAGGCGAATAATCTCACAAAATAATAAACGCAACATTGAACTTTTGAACCCAAGATCATCAGACAAGGACGGATAGTAGCGGCCTCGAATCCCACACTTGGTATTTTTTTTTATAAGCTTTATTTCTTTTTTTTGCAACGGAACAAGCATAAAGCCCACCTGATGATAAGCAAGCGAAATTTCAGCCCGGCCACGGGGCAGTGCCTTAGTAGTGGTGTTTTTATTCCTTGCTAATAAAATAGAAAACAAAATTTTTTTTCTTATTAAAATTACAGTGATGAAACAAATAAATCAAAATGTCAGATAGAAGAATGTCAGCGACAAATATGAGTAGAAGAGTGTCCTCGTTGTCACAAGTACTAGTTGTCACAACGTCAGTATTAAATAATCTAGAAGGATTTACAAAACGCGAGTATTGACAATTTGGAAAGCACCCTAATGCCACCAACATAAGAAAGTGTCATGGCCGCCAGTCTCTTGAATCAAAGCGTGTTGTGAAAATTAAAAAAATATATTTGGTGAGTAATTTTACCTCTTTTTTTTGATATTGTTTACTTAGTGTTTTTAGTCATGTAATTTTGTTGTTTCAAATATATTTGGAGAAGAAAATAGACAGTTTTAAAGTAATACTGAAAAAAACCGTTATTTGTCAAAGATTGGAAGTGTTTTGAGAATTTATATATTTTTTTGTCTCCGGTACTAGTTGTCTCAACTTTTTGGGGCTAGTTGTCACTGTGATAACTTACCCCAGTACGCGTTAAATGTTTCTAACTATTTTATATGTTTTGTTTGATGTAGCAACCATGCCGAGAAATCTAAAACGACTTACGGAACGGGGCCAGACGTCTGTAGATGTTATGATCCAAGCCGTTAGTGCTGTGGGACCTAACAATTCAATTAGAAGTGTTGCCCAAGATTTTAATATCAATTACAGAACACTCGCAAGATATTACAAAAAATATAAAGAAAATGACAAAATTGATTTGTTATCTGTGGGGTATGTTAAAGTTAGACAAGTTTTTAAAGACGACGAAGAAGAAAACTTGTCGAAATATTTACAAAGAGCTGCAGACATTAATTTTGGGCTGACACCAATTGAAGACCGTAAATTGGCATATCGATATGCCGTTGCTGTAGATCGTAAATTCCCTGAAACATGGGTAAATAATGACATGGCTGGCGAAGAATGGTTGGAAAAAAGAAAAAAGAGACAAACACGAGAAAGTAGTGAAGATGATGACGATTCGGAGGATACCCTGTGTTTAATATGTTTTGAAGCCTGGTCAAGCAGTAAACCTAATGAAGAATGGGTTCACTGCACAAAGTGCAAACTCTGGGTGCATGAAAAATGTGGAGGGAATAAAGATTTATTTTATTGCCGCCCAAATTGTGCATCTGATGATGATAGTGACGTGTGACAACGAGGACATTTAACTGAGACAACTAACCCCATGTCGGGGGCAACTTGTCACACTTGACTTAATATTTTGTTTTCAAATTGTTTATTAGAATTTAGTTGATTTTATACTTTATATGTACAATTATAGAAGGCTGATACTCCAAATATATGAATAATGAAGAAAAAGTGGTAGTTTTAGTTTAATTTTTTATTTAAAAAAATATTTGGTAATTTTTGTGACAACTAGTAACCGGCTCCCCTACCTATCTATTAATTAAAATTTAGTTGTTCTTGTTCCTGCCTATTTTATTTAACTAAAAATTTTTACGATTACACAGCGGAATTTGAGCACTATAAAGTTTTATTTAAATAAGGTTATGTACCCCTAAATAAGACTGCGAATAGGTATAAGCATAAGCAAAAAAACTACATTAAGCCACTCGCACCAGTATAATGAAGTTCGTATTTACATACCAAACAATCCAGACAATGAAAAAATAACGGTTAAAAACGTTTTATTAACAAAAAACGATTTAAATTATGTTCTTCTTCCAAAACGTTTTTTATAACGTTCCGTTTGAACGAAACCGAAACATATAGTTTCTTAGGTAGGTATTTAAGACGATAACGTTACGAAAAAATACCGTTATCCAAGCCCTGCATGAACCAGAATGTTCATGTTTAAAACTCGATAAAATCTCCATGTATAACAAACGGTACTTATTCATAGTTTTATCTTTACAATTGTTTAAAATCTAAAATCTTCGTTTTTTCTCTTCGGTTTAGGTACTAGAAAAAATCAGACAAAAATTTGTTTGCTATCGTTTTACGTTGTGCAATAGTTCCCATTGATAAGAGATTATCAATAGCTTCTTGAAAATTAATTTTCACCTTGTGAGAATCTAATATGTTTTTAGGAATTTGTTATTGAAACACAGACGTCTTAAAGAGAATTCTGTAACCTTTTATCAAATTTAGAACTGTAGGCTCATCGGTTATGCGTGACCTAATCTCCTATGATCTTTGATGGGCGCTCTTGAAAGTCATTCGAACGCTCTTCGATGAGTTCATGGGCTGATTCTTGGGAGCAGGTGCGTGATGTCTCAATTTCTCAGTCGATATGTGGCTCGTGGGTGAAGTCTTCGAGTCTTGGGTCGAAATGGTTCTTCTTCAAAGTTGGTTTCTTGTTATTCAATTTCCAGTTCAATCACTAAAGTTCGCCAATTTATTTTTATAAGCCTCGGCTTGAAGTAGGTTTTGTCTTTTACTACGATACTCAAAACCCATAAAAACAAGTTTTTCTAGTACTGCCTCACACTTTTCAGTTCTGTGTCTCGTAGTAAAAGACAGTGCCTACTCCGAGCTAATAGCGTCCGCCGTGGTAACACTGGACCGCGCTGCGCTCCCTTTGATTATTAACATCAAGCAAAGTAATAAAAAAAAATAATCTGTGTCTCGTAGTAAAAACAGTGCCTACTCCGAGCTAATAGTGCCCGCGGCGGCAACACTGGACCGCGCTGCGCTCTCATTGATTATTTACATCGAGCAAAGTAATAAAAAAAAAAACAAAATACCAGGCACAAGAAACTATTCACTAAATATACCGGCTAGCACTCACGGTGTTTGGGCGTAATCTCCGACCGGTGTTCGAGAAGTAAAGATGCGCATCAACAGGCACAAGACACTTTTAACATCAGCTGGACCTCGAGCTTAAAAAAACATTGTACTTATAATGTTTGTTAGGACTAGCAGGAGTCAACTCTAAGAGGTTGTTAGCGTTTTTCCAATAACGTAATACTGGCTGTAAGATTTCTCAGAAGAAATACATAGTACCCAAATATACAGGTAAATAAATAAAATTAGGTATGGTCATCTTGAATTATAGACACGTAATCTATGGTGGCCATATAAAAAAATAACTTGACCACTTTTTGTTGGCAGTCACTTTTAACTCCGCTAAACATGACAAATTATGTACAAACAAATAACAACAAATTTTACAAACCTTGCATGTCTTTAAATAGGCCTAGGGTTGTTGAGACCGTAATGAGCTTTGTCGTGCCTGAATGTGCAGCAACACGCCACTCGCGACTTGAATGATGGTTTCTCATTAGGCGCATATTTCACTTAGTCGTCATTTGCAACAGTCAACAGGAGAATACGTTGGTCCATATATACTTAAACCTATAACTTTACCTACAGCTATGTGTGTATATTATATCAGTCATACATTAGTACAAAAATATCACTTAAGTAGGTTTTTTTTATTTTGCCTTTTATGAAAACATCAAGACAAAACAACAAGTATCAATGTAGTTATGGGTTCTCCTCACCCATCCGCTCTAGACTAGAGGGGGCTTGATCAGCGAAAATCTTGCAGTTCCCTGTAATGCTGACCAAGGCTTCTCGGTGGTCCCGTGGTAGGTTAAGACAGTTGGTAAGCTCCTTTGTGAGACCAATATATTCATTATACAGTTAGCCTCCGAATCGGCAACACATTTTATTATTGTTGTAATTATTTTAGTTTTTAAAAAGGGTTTTCCCTAATCCCTAGATTTGACTAGGTACCTATCATTTTACACAATAAATTTACGGGCACGTCAGAATTCACAACTTAGGTATATTTCAGGCGATGGCCGCAATGAAATTAATCAATGCTGATGGAATGCATTTTATAGGCAGAGGTTACCGCAGAAGTTCATCACAATAATAAATTCAACCTTATTGCGAATGTTTGCAAAAACAAAATGATACGAATCATTAATATTGTAATGACGGACCGATAAATTCGCCGAATTTGAATGGCGGTAATAACAAAGGCTATCTCCATAAAGCCTTCATCGACTCCAAACCGCAGTCCAAACTAACAAAAGCGGTAAAAATAGACCACTTCCACACCGAAACTAACATAAAATTAATCGAAAACAGCTTTTATTAAGACAGAGCACCTTATAGCGAAATAAACAGTAAGGGAGTGCACAAATAAAAACAAGCAATATTTAAAACCACACCAGAGATTGGCACCTAGGTACCTATTTTTTAATACTGTTAAGTCGTTTATACATTTACAAATAAACTTCATTCATTTTTATTATACCGTGACAGAACATGCCCGAGGCCCACCTGATGTTAAGCGGACTACCCTCTGCCTATAACAGATGCATTTCATCACAAGTCACGAATTGCACTGTGCCTGTCACAAGACATAGTTGATAGTTCTCATGTGCCTGTAATTTCACTGGCTCTCAAGGACTGTTGCCGGAACACACCGTAGATGAACAGATTTTCTACTTGAGGGCGGTAGCTAGCCAGGCGGGCAATCGCAAAATGCCCTTCCACTATTCTTTTAGATTTTGAGTAGATAATTAAGTATATTTAAATTAGGTAAGTAATCAGCACTGCTCGCAATGAGAGCTCAGGTAGGAATGCGTCATATTAGGGAAGTGCAAATTGTGGCGATGAATTTGAGCTCTTCACTGAAATTCAAATTTTTGGAATTGGAATATGAAAAATCTATGTGGACAGTAGCGACAGTAGCGAATTATGAAATGAGGTTATGGTGTAAAAGAGGATGAATTCGTCACAATGTTATCGCTAAACACCAGGTGGATCTCGTGCTCCATCACAATAGCTTCTTCAATCTTTGAAGCAATGATAGCCGAGCGGTAATAGCTATGGACTGCCGTGCCGCAGTACCCTGGTTCGATCCCCACCGCTGGCTTGAGCTTCACCGCATGGTGCAAGGGCATTTTGCGATTGCCCGCCTGGCCAGCTACCACCCTCAAGTAGAAAGTCTGTCGCCAAGCACCAAAAAGTGTGTTCCGGCAGTAGTCCTTGAAAGCCAGTGAAATTACAGGCACAATGAGACTTAACAAATATGTCTCAATGTGACGGGCGCAGTGCAATTCGTGACTTGTGATGAATTGCAACTGTAATAGCAGAGGTTAGTCCACTTAACATCAGGTGGGCCTCGAGGTTGTTCCATCACAATAATATATTAAAAAAAAATGCATATACAGGGTGTCCCAAAATTCAACGATAAGCCGGCATCGGAGCATGGACCTACTCATGACTCCTCGGAAAAAAATAAAAAATAAATTATAACTGTTTTTTTTTATTAATTACTGAGACTTTTATAAATTTCATCGATACTCGATACCCATTATGCTATTTTCAACTACCATGACCACAATTTTTGACATATTTTTGATATTTTTTGTGCATTAGCAACCTAAGAAGGACGGCTATCTACCACAATCCTTTAAAATTACAGAACATTTACCTTTATTTTACAAAAATCAGTAAAAAAAAATTTTTTTCTTATAATTTTCATAGATTTTAACATTCTATGCACTTTCTATAGTCTGGGTTAAAAAAAAAAGTATGGACACTACCATGGCAAGTTTTATTAAAAGTTGGCGCAACTTTATAAAAGTCTCTGTAATTAAAAAAAAAAAGAGTTATAATTTTTTTTTTTTCCCGAGTAGTCATGAGTAGGTCCATGCACCGATGCCGGCTTAACGTTGAATTTTGGGACACGGTGTATATCTCAAAATCCCTTACTGCTTATAGATTCCCCTTTGAGTGTTCCATTAGAAACACAAAAGAGTACATTGTGAACTAATAAAGGCGGGTTCTGTCTAAAACCGGCTATTGTACCCTTTGTCTGCTACAAGGGTTGCAGGTGTACTATGTAAGAGACAAGTGATTGACTGGGAAAAACAAAATAAAGTAATTACAAATGTTATCAGAGTACTGAAGGCGTTGAAGGCTTGAGTGTACACATAATAAGCATTTTTTTATTGCTGATATGCTAGCCTTTGACCACAATCTCACCTGATGGTAAGTCATGATGTGGTCGAAGATGTTGTTCAGGCTAGCGTAGAGTTACTGGCTCTCAAGGACAGCTGCCGGAACACACCGTTAGGTGCTTAACGACAGATTTTCTACTTGAGGTTGGTAGCTAGCCAGGCGGGCATTCGCAAAATGCCCTACCACCATGCTGTAACGACTGCCATCGTGAGACAACAACCGGGACCGACGGCTTAACGTGCCCTCCGAAATACGGAAGCACTCGGTAGTAATGTCACTAGCAGTCACCCATCTCCAACTCCTGACCGCGGCGGCCGTTGCTTAACTTAGATGATCGATTATGAACGGCTAAGCAAACTTCGCTACGAGCGCTTCAAAAAGCGCATCTTCAGGATGTTCCATCGCAGGTGATGTCTTAGGCGGTAATCAAACCACTGGCTTGTACCTGATTTAAAAGTTTTATTTCTCGATGTTTCGTACTTGACATATCAGCATTTTTTTAGGGTGCTGAAAGTAGGTACCTTTTTTTTTATGTTATTGTGACGGAACAAGCCCGAGGCCCACCTGATGTTAAGTGGACTAACCTCTGCCTATAACAGACGCATTTCGTCAGCGACGAATTGCACTGTGCCCGTCCCACTGAGACGTCCAGTTGTTAGGTCTCATTAGCCTGTAATTTTTCTGGCTCTCAAGGACTGCTGCCGGAACACACTGTTAGGTGCTTGGCGACAGATTTTCTACTTGAGGGTGGTCGCTAGCCAGGCGGGCATTCACAAAATGCCCTTCCACCATGCGGTGAAGCTCAAGCTCTGGGCGGGATTCGAACCATGGACCTGCTGCACGGCAGTCCATAGCCAATGCCACTGAGCCATCACTGCTTCAAAAACTGTGTGTAAATTATATAATTTTAATACCAAATGATTATTGACAAATGTTGTATTATGTTTATTTAATATTGTAATTTATAATCTGTTGACTGAATGACTATTAATGTATATTTTGTGACCATGTATGTTTGATTATGATTAATTATTGTAAATGGTATGTCCGTTATAATTAATAATTAATAAATAAGTAAACATATTTTCCCCCTCGTACATTTATAATTTTGGAGGGATATTGTGCCGGAGTTCTTGGAGTACCTACTGTGAGTGAGATGAATGCAGACGAATGAAGATGATGAATTTTATTTTGATCTTTTGACATAATTCGTATTTTGTTGAACATGAGTACCTAATTATTTTTCATTTCGTTGATTATGATAATAATATTATGTTATTTTTAGCATAATTTTATATCTGTACCTATCTAATTCAATTTGAAAAGAACAATGGCGAACTCCCATACATAGTATTAGTTCATAAAAAATATTGATTTAAAATTAAGATGATTTATGCCTAGGATGTAACTCCAAAAAAACTAAAAGATTATGTTATATGCAAACCTAAAATAATTGTAACTGTGAACATATAAAAATCATGTTGTCTTAGGTTTTCGCGATTATTGGTACCCGGGTAAAAGAACACATTGCTGACATGAAGAACAAACGCTCGACCAAGTCTGCGGTTAGTGAACATGCCCAGGACAAACCCAACCACTACATTCGGTTCGACAATCCACAAATCCTCGCCAGAGAGACTCAGTTTATGCCAAGAATGTTACGCGAGGCTATTGAAATCAAAAAATACCCAAATTTCAATAGATATGTTTATTTTTTAATTTTTTTTTATGCCTGATAGGTTAGCCTTTGACCACTATCTCACCTGATGGTAAGTGACGATGTGGTTGAAGATGTTGTTCAGGCTAACCTAGAAGTACTGGCTCTCAATGACAGCTGCCGGAACACACCGTTAGGTGCTTGGCGACAGATTTTCTACTTGAGGGTGGTAGCTAGCCAGGCGGGCATTCGCAAAATGCCCTACCACCATGCAATGGTTGGCAAGTACCACCTGCTTGGGATCTTGTTATCAAATTAATTAAATCCCAAGGCCGACACATATCTGCAAGACCTCTGGGCACTGTGAGCGAATACTGCGTGAATAGGGAACTTTATGATTAGGGTAATTCGAGGATAGATGGCCATAGATTTTTTAACAGCTCATTTCTTAAAATTTATTAGAAAAATAACAAGTCTTTGATGTTTAGTCAGTAGTATATTTATTAATTAGCCTTATTAACACTAGGAATCACAACAGTCTTGTATAGTTTTTTATTTATGAATGTATTGATATTTTTTCAAGATGGCCATCTCTAAAACGCGGATTTGTCACGTAGTTTCAAAGTTGTGAGCAAAACCAACAAATCTCAAAACTACACCACAGTTCAGTATTTCTTTTCTTGTAACCGCCTCGTCAGTGACAAATGTAAAAAGTTGCTAAGTTCAAAGAATAATGTTGTCGCCCTATCTCGTCCTACAAGGAAAGTTTGACGATTGTCTGTAATAACATGAACACTTGCTGATTGGTAATGTTGAACAACAAAGGTTTAATAATGTTTTTTATAAGTACCTCTAAGTGTGGGACTGAAATCTATAATAGAAAATTAATTTTTTTTGCTCTCAAGGACATCTGCCCGAACACACCGCTAGGTGCTTGGCGACAGATTTTCTACTTGAGGGTGGTAGCTAACCAGGCGGGCATTCGCAAATTGCCTTACCACCATGCTATAACGACTGCCATCCAAAGATAACAGCCGTGCCCTCCGAAGCACGGAAAAACTGACTGAGAATTTCGCCTAATAAACAATTTTCGACGAGAAAATCGTTCTCTCACGATTTTTAATGATTTTTTAGACCTTGCGCTGGAATAGGAACCTCCTTATGATGCTTTGTGTAGAATCGAAACGCGTCGAAAAACGTCACGTTGCATTAAATACGTCATGTCGGCTTAGCAGGAAGGATGGTGGGATTGTCACTAAATATATTTTTAAATATATTTCTAAAATATTGATTACATGTATCTACGAGTATCTCAAAATTTTCTTAATTAAAGGTTCTCGAATTGTTACCACATTACACTGGAAGACGTAGGTAGGCCCCCCACTGGGTAGGCTGACGCCATTGTAAAAGTCACGGGTAGACACTAGACAATGGTTACAAGTGGCGAATAGCTGTTCATTGTGACATTCTAAGGGGGAGGCCTTTATTCAACAGTGGACGTCTTCCGGCTAAAGATGATGATGTTCTTAAAACATTTTTTGTAATACTAGTGGCTCTCCAAGCTGTAAACCTCGCGAGTCTGCCCTTGCATAGCTTACAATCAAAGATAGGTTCACATCGCACGCTGATGACGGAGTGGGTCACAAAATCCAAATATCTAAATAATAAATGATTTTCTTGGACTTAAATCAATGATACACGGGCCCCAGCTAAAGCTATAATTTTACATACTTGGTTATGTCATAATTACATAATATTGTTGTTTGTGACCTAACTTTCTCCCGTATCTATCTCGCATAAATATCAAAAATCTTTGAAGCAGTGATGGCTCAGTGGCATTGGCTATGGAATGCCGTGCCGCAGGTCCATGGTTCGAATCCCGCCGCGGGCTTGAGCTTCACCGCATGGTGGAAGGGAATTTTGAGAATGGCCGCCTGGCTAGCGACCACCCTCAAGTAGAAAATCTGTCGCCAAGCACTTAATGGTGTGTTCCGGCAGCAGTCCTTGAGAGCCAGTGAAATTGCAGAGAGAGAGAGAGAGACTATCATTTAGAGGCAACGTCATTCAGGGACATTGCCATTAAATTAAGCGCAGGCGTCCATACTTTCAACAACATTTAATATATGTAATATATAATATAATAATAATGTATATCTCCGTCATTTTGAAAAACTTCCAAATACTGAATCGACAAAAAAATTGTATGGTCTTATCAAACCTGCTCACAAAATTTCGTGGGAATCGGTTTAGAAATGCGACCTGTGGAGGAGAACAACCGGACATCAAAAACATTTATGTGTTAAGCAGAGACGCTTCGCTCGAACTAAGTGCTCGCTCGGTAATTATTTTATTAAGGATTTCTTGGAAGTAACGTCTGAATCGATTAATTGGTGCATATTATTAATTACAGTTTAGCTTTCCGGCCGCGGCTCCGCCTGCTCGCGTATCGGTTATCGCGCAAAACCATTAAACTTTACCATTAACCATTAAACTACGTCCTTTCCCGGGTCTCAAACTATTTCCATACCAAATTTTATCCATATCGGTCCAGTAGTTTTTAAGTTTATTCGTTGCATACAAAAATACAGATATTTCCTTTTTATAATATTATATGTATATATAAGTCAATAATAATAAAGATATTATTAGTTTACATAAATTAGGAGCTTGTGATAGAAATTAAACAAAACACGAATTGAATGAGGTTCAATTTCAATAAGCGCTGCACGTGGCGGCTATGACCTTTTGTTTATCCGAAATGGGCGTAAATAAGAGAAAAAAGTACTTTTCACATGCGGTTGTCCAAATTTATAATTTTCAGCACGGTTTTGTGAATGATTAGTCACATATAAAAAAAAAGATATGATAATTATATAGCGTCGAGGAGTGCCAAAAATAATTTTAAAACAGGTTCTCTTCAGATAACTACTATTTATTCGTTTTGTTATCTTTGACTTTCGTGAGTATTTCATAAATACCCCGTCCCGTAACCCACAGGAAAAGAGGTATTTAATGTCCCATTTATTGTATCCTTGTTGTTCCTCTCCTTCGTCTCTTAGCTCGCTGGTTTGCCGTGTGTTTGTTGATTGCTGTAAGTTCGGTGTAAAAGGTGTGTTAACTGGATCTGGTGTGTTTAACGGTGTGCCGCGGCAGCGGCCGGCGATGCGCCACATAAATTTAATTTCATATACGACTTTTGGTGATCATTTACTACTTTATCCCCTTAGTCCAACCAGTTGGACATAATTCCACCGTTGTACCATGGATCATAATCATAAATATATAAAAAAAGAGTTCAATCATGGGTAACTTTACTTCTCCGTAGTACAACCAGTTGGACATCGCAGTTGTACCACGGGTCGGGCACGCAATTTTATGCTATTTTAACCTAACGCTATGTAATTCATTTATATTTAGACACCATGTTTGAATACACAGAGCTAGACAAAATAGCTATACAAAACTAAAAAATATTAAGTTAAAAGCAACCCAACTCCAGTAACTCAACTAGCTTTTGTTATGTGTGACACTGGTTCGGCTGCCACTAATTTTATGCAACTAACACAAAGTTTTGGTTATAGTATAGAGTAATTTTTTTTTCTGTGTATAAAAAACTATAGCTTAAGCGTTTCCGTACAGATTTCACTATAGTCTGATATATTACTGGGAACAAACGGATGCATTTTGATTGATGACGTAATTAGGCTCTGTATACTATAGTAACTATTACTTAATCTGTGACGGGGGGAATGAAGCGCTGAGAAATGTAATAAATTAGATTTAAGCATATTTGTAAGGAAGGAGATGGATGCTCATTGCTTTTTGATGAGGGCTTCGCACGGAAGGAATACATAATTCTGCTGGGCCTCTTTTGTGTTTCCGGCAGGGTAGGCCTCTGGAGCTGCAGTATCTATTGTGGTGAAAAAACAGCTGTGGGCCTAGCACGGACTCCCCAGGGAGAGGAAATAACCCTCTCACCTGTGATTTCTTTTTCTACTCTTCGAGTATGGGCGCGCCGACGTATATGTATCCACGATTGATGTTTTTTTTTAAATTGTTGTAAGCCTTTGACTACAACCTCACCAGATGGTAAGTGATGATGTGGTCGAAGGTGTTAACAGGCTTAACCTAGAATTACTGGCTCTCAAGCACAGCTGCCGGAACACACCGTTAGGTGCTTGGCGACTACGCTACTAGGCGGGAAAATGCCCTTACATATTTTTTAATGCGTCATACAAAAAAGTATGCATTGATTTTGACTTTATAAAATTATGGTTGCAGTGCACTTTCGCGTGCTGAGCATTGAAAATCATATTTATATAAATTTTTTTGTTCCGGACGGGAATCGAGCGCGCGTTCTCTGATTTCGCGCCGGATGTCTATTCGCGCACCGTCCCCTATAAGTTAAAGTAATACAATTGAAGCACAAAGTTTCCGCTTCAAAAAGTAGGGTTCCGGTGGCCGAGTGGAATAGCCATCCGGCGCGAAATCGGAGGACGCGGGTTAGATTCCCATCCGGAACAAAAAACAAAATGTGCTCTAATAATTTATCGATATTGTCAGTCTTATTTCATTTTGCGCTATATCACCTAATAGTAAGTGATGGAGTTGTCGAAGATATTATACTGGATTTACTAAAGCCCACATTACAAGAAGTGAAACCTTAGGCTGCCTTTCCACCAGAGATATTGTGAGCTATCGATCCGTGTGGTATCCACCAATGAGATCACTTGATTTTCAAAGCTTAACTTGACATTTTGTTCTCAAAGACTGAAAAAAAAAACAAACAATGCGTCTAATTTTTTATGTATATATTTGAAGATATTATGTGTATTTGTAAAAAAAATTGTAAATTTAAATTAAACAGTGACAATCATGATTACCACAATAGGAATAAAAATAAAATAGCGTTGCCAAGACAAATAAAAGGTCCTTCTTAGGTAATTGTGTACGGTTTTATAATAAAGTTCCCAAACATATTACAACGCTCACAGAAAGGAATTCAAGTTGCACGTGAAAAACATATTGATTAAGAAATCCTACCACACAGTTTGTGTTTACCTACATAAACGACAAAAATGCGTGGACAATTCCGCCTCTGCCAAGCTATCGCCTGTCACCTACGTAATTTAAACAAATATTGTAATAACTTTATATCAGTATGTAACACATTGTTTATATTGTTAAAATACCTTTAAAAGAATGGCCCCGAGTTTCTTGTCCGTTCTTCTCGCAGTGGCTCTGTACATATTTTTTTTGTGGCAGTAAGTACAATGTAGAATATTTCAATACTTAAATTTGTAATTGACCTTCATAAGGCGTCGTAGACGCCTAAACTGAATAAATGATTTTGATTTTGACTTTGATTGGTGCATATCACACACATATATATATATAGTTTATTTTTATCCATACATAGAAAGGAAGGAGGTCCTCCTCCTTAATGAGTTCCACGTACCTTGCGAAAACGAATTTGATCACTGAGTTCTTTTAAAACTGTACAGTTTTGCTTCCGCCATACACGACAGATCGTGAACGATCTTTATTTTGTTCCACGATGGACGATGTATTGCTTTTGGCTTAGTGCTCTCCCTAAAGAAAAATATATTACAAAATCACAAATATACGATAGGAAAATTTAAGTCATGTGCGGGATGACTTATGATCTTTAAAAAAATAAATATATATATATTAATACGACGATAACTGCACGATAATATATAAATAATAATAATATAATTTATTTCGTGACCAAAATTATAATTGTATTACATTTGATACTTCAGCGGAGCAACCCAAGCGCAAGTACGGCGAGTGCCAGTAACTGGGTAGTTGTTACATATTTGAGTCGTTTGGTGTAGAGCTCGTATTTTCCAAAATTTTACAGAGCGCTTGGTCGATGCGACGCGTGATCAAAATGCTGGCACCTATTTGACTCAACGAATAAGCATTGCAATTCAACGGGGCAATGCTGCCAGCATGCTGGGCACGCTGCCAACTGGTAGTGGGTGGGAGCATTTAGACTGACTGTGAGTGTACAATGACTTATAGGTTGTCTAAATGCTTTTATTGTAGTAGCTGTAGTGTTATATATAGTTCGTAGTGTTGTATTAATAAAAAAATATGATTTATAATACTGAAAAAAGGTTGAATATGTTAGTTGAGAATACAGTAATTTATCAATGTAGCTGGGCCGTTCTAAAGACCAGCCCTCTGGTATGGACAATGAGGAGATCAATAGAGTTCACAGTAATAAATGGAGGGATTCTTTTTTGATACTTGGAATTGTATAAATTACAGCCTACATTACACTATAAAAGAAATATAACTTTTATTATTGTAAAAATTTTAGGTTAGTTATTAGCATACATTGTTCAACTTGCCTGTTCATATTTATTTAATACACCCCCGTCTTATTGCTCCTATATTTCCTCTCCATTCAAAGGTTGCTTGGAAGAGATCGCTGTTCGTGATAAGGCCGCCCATTGTAACGTTTGATTGTAAGACTTCCTATTTTTAAACGACTTCAAAAAAGGAGAAGGTTCTCAATTTGGCTGTTTTTTTAGTGTGTATTCTCTTAACTCTTTACTGGATGTACCGATCTTGATGATTTCTTTTTATATTCGATGGCTTATGTTTGTCATGTGGTCCCATTTAAATTTCAGTGAGATCTGACGAGTAGTATTTGAAGATTTTTTCTTTTTTTATGCCTGATAGGTTAGCCTTTGACCACTATCTCACCTGATGTTAAGTGATGATGTGGTCGAAGATGTTGTTCAGGCTAACCTAGAAGTACTGGCTCTCAAGGACAGCTGCCGGAACACACCGTTAGGTGCTTGGCGACAGATTTTCTACTTGAGGGTGGTAGCTAGCCAGGCGGGCATTCGCAAAATTCCATACCACCATGCTGTAACGACTGCCATCCTAAGACAACAACCGGGACCGACGGCTTAACGTGCCCTCCGAAGCACGGAAGCGCTCAGTAGTAATGTCACTAGCGGTCACCCATCCAACTCATGACCGCGGCGGACGTTGCTTAACTTTGCTGATCGGTTAAGAAGAGCTAAGTAAACTTCGCTACGAGCGCTTCGAAACCTTGATAATTCTAGGTATCCTTAATGCGTGTTTAATTGGTTTCGACTACATTGATGATGTTCTCATTTTCACAATCGATACGATGTAAAAACATAAAAAAAACTTGAGAGGTGCAAGGGACACCCGGATGGAAAGAGGTTCCTTTCGATTAATCAGTGTTGGAATTGTAATTTCAATAAATTACAGCAAATCTGTCGTGGCTGTTGCAATCATTTATTTCCTATTAGTGCATTTTTGTTGTAGACTATTTATTGCTCGAAGTCTTTTTTTTGTTAAAATTTTATTATTTTGTTTTATTGCAGTAGTGTACAATAAAGAGTTATCTATCTATATCCTTTTTGAAGATTCTTGTAAGAATACTGAATTTATATAATATGATAACTAATTAATGTTTTTGTCCGTGGTATATACACCTCGTAAAAAACGCGGGTGTTCCTGGTTGAAAAAAAAAATATCCTGTGGAACACTGACTGTTTTCGGGTCTTCTGCGGGCAATTCGAAATTATTTTTGAAGGAAAAAATATAACTTCTAGTAATAGGTACTTGAACCTGCAACCACAAGAAAACCAGAATGCAGTATGCATTTCCAATTATACAATGGAAGCTGGACAGTCTAACCATGATACAAGAATTCGAACTTCGAAGCAGTAATGGCTCAGTGGCATGGACTATGGACTGCCACGCAGCAGGCCCATGGTTCGAATCCCGCCACGGGCTTGAGCTTTACCGCATGGTGGAAGGCCCGTCTAGCTAGCGACCACCCTCAAGTAGAAAATCTGTCGCCAAGCTCCTAACGGTGTGTTCCGGCAGCCGTCCAGAGAGCCAGTGAAAATAAAGGCACATGAGACTTAACAAATATGTCTCAAAATGACGGGCGCAGTGCAATTCGTGACTTGTGATGAAGTGCATCTGTTATAGGCAGAGGTTACTCCGCTTAACATCAGGTGGGCTTCGAGCTTGTTTCGACAAAATAACATACAGGGTACATATATACAGGTATTCCATTTGACGCCCATTTCGTTATTTTCGATAATTTTGATCACATTCAGTCTATGGTTCATACTAAATGTGGAACCATATAATAAAAAAATGGAATAGGTATGGCCACATACGTGAATGTAATCTTTGTTAAGTAAATTGATTAAAAATAAACCTACGAAAGAGTAAATTGTCAGTGTCTCTCAAGTACCTATGTAGGAATTTTATAACGCTCTGTGCGAAATTTCGATTATACCAGTAAATAGGAATTTTAATGCGATTTTAAAACGTAAGAGATTTGCCATCATTGATTAAAAATGGTAATAAAGTATCTTTTCTAAAAAATGGTATGTAATGTTGCCATAACATCTCTAAAAAGTATCCAGAAAGTGAACTATACCGGAGACTTATTCACAACAGTCCAGTAAGAAGCGAGATTTTAAATTTGGAATCTCCAACTGTCCAGTAAGTAAGTATGTAATTTACTTACTGGACATGGTCATCCTCTTTAGATCTGCTTAGAAAAAAACATAGCACCAAACACAGATTAGAATTTAGTAGTTAGCCAACAACATGGTTACAGGAGGGAGGCTTCAAATATATATCTATGTCTCTTTTTGGTATGACATTTTATGAGATAGATATATTTTTCGAGCCTTTAACAGCCATTTTATAGTCTGTGACACTAAACGCGACGCAGAAAATGTATGCACGTTGCGTTTTGTACTTAGTAATGTTGTAGAAGTATATTGGGATTTTATCTTTGTATTTAGTAATTTCAGTTTATAAATCATGTTGGATTAAAACTTTCCATTCTAAAATTAACATGGAGTTTAAAAAAATATTTTTTTTACTAAAACATTTATGTCATGTAAAAATAGAACAATTGTTAGGTCACTTATTTAATTTCTTTAATATATTATAACATGTATTTATTTATTTTATATCTTTTCTTAAAAGAAGCGCAGTTGACTACGGAAGTACTAAGTGGCGCCATCGTGACGTTTCATGTAACGTCAAGATGGCCGCCACACGGGTATTGAAAAGTCAGTCCTACTTTCATCGCCGAACAGAACGGTCGTGCTAATATTAAGTATTACTGCTATTAGAGTAATCTATAATTTATTTACGAAGTTATAAATCAGTGTTAAGAGATAAGTGATGATTATGTGACAGTGAAGAGAAAACAATATTATACGGAAAGAGTGAATATATACGAGGTGTTTGTATTTACCTACCCCGCTGACCTCCAAAAGTTCAGAAGTGGGACGACTGGAAATAAGCTATCTATTTTCCTGCACTACGCCTACAAAAACGTAAGTACTTTTTTTTGCCAATGTCGTTTCTCTTTGTTTATCGTGTAAACAGTAATCACTGACTAAAAATTAAAAATTGAACAAAAGCACAGCAGGGAACTTTATTATTATCTTATTTTTCTTCGTTTATGTATCCATCGTTAATTACAAAGAAATATATTATCTTATATATGTTTTATAAACGATTGTAACGTTTATAACATAAAGAGATTGGCTGCAGCTAGTGTAAATAGTCTATCCGGTCCCTGAAATATATTTTTTTCTTTTTTTCCTCCGTTTATTGTTGCTCCATAAATATGGATATATTTACACACATTAAAGCCGATATGCCACATCCAAGCTTATTTATATGCGTCAATTAAATAATATCTTTACTGTTTACAATTTTGTACAGTGATTTATTTATACTGTTTTATACTTATTATAGCTAAACTCAATATTTGGTAGTAACTAAACTTATTATATTTAGCATGCTTACATTTTCGTATTCTGTAACAGTTATCAAAGCAAGTTTAACGAATGAAATAATAAACGAATACCATAAACTGAATTCTTATAGCAAAGTATACTCACTTTAAAATACTAAACGATAATGCAAATTGAACGCCTCAACCTCTTTGTTTAGGTTTATTATATTTTTTTTTTACTTTTATTTTTTATTTTAATAGGTGTACATAACTTAGCTTACGGTGAAAGTCAGTTTCTAAGCTCTTCTTTTTAAGTTTCAGATCAATAAAGGATATGAATGATAAAACCATTGGTTATGAGCCCGGTCATGGTTACGAGGACGCCCAAAGAATCGGGTCCAGTGACCATGGTCGGAGAATTGAGCGAACCGATCATGATTACGGGAAGGCCCAAGAAATTGGGCCAAGTGATCATGGTCGGAGGAATGAGCGGAACGATCATGATTACGGGAAGGCCCAAGAAATTGGGCCAAGTGATCATGGTCGGAGAAATGAGCGGAACGATCATGATTGCGGGAAGGCTCAAGAAATTGGGTCAAGCGATCATGATCGGAGAATTGAGCGGTACGAACATGATTGTGGGAAGGCCCAAGAAATTGGGCCAAACGATCATGTTCGGAGAATTGAGCGGTACGAACATGATTGTGGGAAGGCCCAAGAAATTGGGCCAAACGATCATGTTCGGAGAATTGAGCGCTATGAACGAGATTGCGGGAAAGCCTCTGGAACCAGGCCAAGTAATTGTCACCGTGGGAAGGCCCACTTGCGGTCGTGTGACCCCGGTGTCATATATAATACGACTCAACGAGAAAGAGATGCGAGTACGCACTCACAGGCTTTTACTTTGAAAGACAAGGATAGAAACATAGATGAAGGGACGTCGGTGCAAAGAAGACAAAGGTGGAGTAGGAAAGACTCCACTGACTCAAACAGCTCCCTTGATTATGAAGATAGGAGAACCAGAAGAAGAATCAGCAAAACAAATAATAGGAGGCGGCGTTACAGTTCTCTGGATTCAGAAGAGGAGCGACACCCATCAAAGAGAAAGAAGACTTCTAGAACTAAGGTAGATAATTCTAATACCATTTTAGATAAGGTTTTGAACATAATTACTCAAGTAGGAAGCTCGCATAAACCTAAGCTTACTTTTAATACTAATGTTATCCCGGAATTTGACCCCATGTCGAACAAACTATCCTAACGTGGCTTACAAAAGTAGAAGAGTGTGCTGAAATTGGATGGGAAGAGAGGGAGATAATACATTACGCTTTACCAAAGCTGTGTGGTGTAGCCAAAACTTGGTAACAAGGTTTACCTTCACTTTTACTAACTTGGGGTGAGTGGAAGAAAAAATTGATAGATTCGTTTCCCTGTCGTGAAGATTATGCCGAGCTTCTTACTGAGATGCTTTCAAAAAAAGTTAAATATGGGGACTCACTAGAGCACTATTATTACGCGAAGGTTAATCTTTTAAATCGTTGTAAAATTTTTGGAAAACAAGCTGTTGACTGTTTGCTTTACGGAGTGGAGGATAGGGCTGTAAAGGTTGGCGCTCAGGCGGCGCAGTTTAATGAACCGGAACAAGTACTCAAATATTTTAGAACTGTCAAAGTAGGTCATAATAGAGATTCATACGATTCACTGGCACGAAACAAAATGGAGCGAAAGTCATTCTTTGCTAGCAATCCCGGTACCTCTAAATTACTACAAACAACTAACCTGAGGTGTTACAACTGCAATGAAGAAGGGCATCTTAGCTTTCGATGCATTAAGCCTAAGGTTAAATGTACTAATTGCGATCGGTTAGGACATCAAGCCAAAGATTGTTTTCGACGTATCACACCCGGCGATACAACTAGACAGACTAAAGATTCAAATCAAAAACAGGTATTAGAGCTTTTAGAGGTTGGTGAAAACACCAATAACAAATATATTAATGAAATCCGTGTAAATGATTCTTCGATAATTTGCCACATTGATCTGGGAAGCCAATGTTCCTTGATCAAGGTCTCCCACGCAAAATCGCTTAATCTTGATATCTCACAACGAGAGAATTTACCCACACTCAGAGGAATTGGCGCTAGTTTAGTTCGACCTTTGGGTGTAGTGACTGCATCTGTAGACGTGCAAGGAATTAAAGAAGATATAGATCTATTTGTTGTTGATGACTACGTTCTCACTCACCCGATACTTTTAGGTCATTCGTTTACTGAAAAACCTGACATTTTAATCACCAAGACTCCTAATCAAATTATTTTTGAACGACTACCTGCGAATAAAATACTCTTAATTGCTAAAACTGACCAAGATCTTGGTATCTTCCACGCCAGGGAATGAAAGTTATTCAAGTTATCGCAGATACTGAGGCTTGTTGCAACGTATCTGTTAACGGTTCACTTAGGGGCCTAGAAGGAAATGAATATTACTTGTGCCCTGGTCAATACGAAATTAAGAAAGGTCAAGGGGCCCTTTTAGTTTTTAATGCGTCTTCTAATGTGATACATATAAAAAAGGATACTCTTTTAACTCGTGCTAAAAAAAGTCGCGACGTCATTTCTAACGAAATTCTAACATCTTCTAGCTTAGTTTTTGAAGAAAATTGTGATGACCGAATAAACAGCAATAGTAATTTAACTGTTAACGAACGAAGTCAGCTCCAAAAGTTGTTATCCAAATATAGCGACTGTTTTTCTAGTTGCTTGCAGGACTTAGGTTACACCAAAGCACACGAGATGGTGATTGAATTAGAAAACACAGAGCCTATAGTATTCAGGCCTTACCGAATGTCATACGCTGACCGTTCTTTAGTTAGAAATATGGTGCAAGAGATGCTAGATAGCAACATAATTCGAGAATCCTCTTCACCATATGCTAGCCCAATTGTCCTAGTACAGAAAAAGACAGGTGAGAAGCGGCTGTGCGTCGATTACCGAGCCCTCAATAGAAAGACAAAAAAAGACCACTACCCCTTACCCCGCGTAGAAGACCAACTTGACATGTTAGCAGGAAATACTCTATTTACATCCCTCGGCCTGGCATCCGGATATTACCAGATACCTATCTCAGAGCCATGCCGAGACAAGACTGCCTTTGTAACTCCGGATGGCCAGTACGAATACAATCGCATGCCATTTGGCCTTGTCAATGCGCCGTCTGTTTTCCAGCGGACCATCAATAAAATATTGATGGAGGCTAAGATTAAGTATGCAGTCGTTTATATGGATGATATTCTAATTCCCTCGAAAAATTTTAAAGAGGGCATAGAAAGATTAGAAGAAGTTTTACAACTCTTGCAAAAGGGTGGGTTAACTCTCAAATTTACCAAATGCAATTTCTTTCTTGATACCATAGATTTTCTGTGATTTTAAGTAAGTAAAGACGGTATTAAGCCAGGTACTAGAAAGACTGAGGCGGTCTCAAAATTCCCTATCCCAAAGAATCAACATGAACTGCGCCAGTTTCTTGGGCTCTCTGGGTTCTTTAGGAGATTCGTTAAAGGTTACGCAACTATTGCTGCACCACTAACTAATCTGCTTCGAAAAGAGTCACCGTGGCTGTGGGGTGCTAATCAGGATGAAGCTTTTTCTAAACTAAAAGCTCAACTTGTGGAGCGCCCAATACTTGCCCTATATAACCCTGAATCCGAGACACAACTACACACTGATGCGAGCAAAGAAGGACTAGCAGGTATTTTGCTCCAACGGAATTCAAACGGGGTATTACAGCCAGTATCTTATTTCAGCCGCAAAACTAGTACGGATGAACGTAAATTTCACTCTTACGAACTAGAAACCCTCGCAGTTGTAGCATCCTTGAATCGGTTTCGGATATACCTATCAGGGATCCCTTTCAAAATCTTAACGGACTGCAATGCTCTTCGAAGCACACTAACTAAACGTGACCTGATACCTCGTATTGCTCGATGGTGGGTCCAGATCCAAGAGTATGACTGTAGTATAGAATATAGGCCAGGGGCGTGCATGTCACATGTAGATGCGTTAAGTCGTAATCCTGTCGATGATCCTATAATGGAATCACATATACTAGACGTGTTGCCTGTTCGCAATTTCGAAGAAGATTGGATAACTACTGTTCAATTAGCGGATGATGAAGTAAAAGCAATTAAAACCACTCTCGAAGATCCATCGTCCACTGAAATATCAGATATTGTTTTAAACTATCAGCTAAAAAATGGACGTGTATATCGAGTTGTAGGAGATACGATTAAATGGCTAGTACCCAAAAGTGTTCGTTGGCAAATCCTTAAGATGAATCATGATGAGGTTGGTCATCTTGGTTTCGAGAAAACTTTGAGAAGAATCCAAGAACACTATTGGTTCAGTAAAATGAGGAAATTTGTAAAAAAATACGTTTCATCTTGTCTCGAATGTGCACATCACAAAACTCCCGGGGGCAGACGTGAAGGTGAGCTCCATCCTATAGAGAAAGAGAGTGTTCCTTTTCATACAGTCCATGCAGACCATTTAGGGCCGTTTGTGAAGAGCAAAAAGGGTAACTGTTACCTATTGGTTTTGATCGATGGATTCACAAAATTTATCAATATAACACCAGTAAAGAATACAAAATCTGTGACTACAGTTCGTGTTTTACGTGAACACATTAGCTATTTCGGCGTTCCTACGCGTTTAATCACCGACAAAGGGTCAAGTTTCACCAGTGCTACATTCAAAGCATTCATATCATCCTACGGTATCAAACACATTGTTAACGCCGTGGCAACACCGAGAGCTAACGGTCAAGTTGAGCGTTTTAATAGAACCATACTAGATGCTCTGTCAGCTTCAGGTCATGGAAGGGATGATAAGGCTTGGGATGACTGTATCGGTGATATTCAGGTAGGCATTAATACAACTAAGCATAAAACAACTCAAAAAAGTCCATCTGAGCTGTTATTTGGCTTTAACGTTACTAGTAGGGCTAAAGGTATCATGAGCTCTGTAATAAATGATACGTTAAACCAAACTCCTATTGAAGAGCTTGAAGATTTGCGGGAAGAAGCTAACCGGAACATAACACGCCAACAAAACAAAGACGCAGAACGATTTAACAAACATAGAAAACCTAGCAAAACTTATAAGGAGGGTGATTTAGTGCGTGTCGAGCGTCATACACCTCACGACGGTAAATCTCAAAAATTAGTTGATAAATATAAGGGACCTTATCGTGTAATAAAAGTGCTCCCCCATGATAGATTGTTAATAGAAGACACTCCTATTACTCGTAAAAACAGTAGATATGAAGCCGTGGTAGCTTTGGATAAAGTTCAGCCGTGGTTAATGTTTAATAGAAATTTCGAAAGCGACGATTCTGAAGTTGATGCTGATAAATAATATTAAATGTAAGTTATTGCTATATAAACATTATCTGCAGTATAATTCAAATTACGAGTGGTGATTAATCCTAACTGAACAATTAAAAACGGATCTTTCAGTTGAAATGTACCTATTATTTACGACACTATACTGTATACAATATAAGCATATGTCTTTTTTTTTAAACCAATTTATGATTGTTAAGGTCTTTGTTTATATTAACTTAGTTATATGATATTTTATAATATAAGTTACACACTGTAAACAATCACACCTGTTATGTGATTTATATTATCTCTATGTAATATTATGAATAACGTTAAAACAGCGAGAGGACTCGCTTTGCAAAGGATGGCCGAGCTGTTAGGTCACTTATTTAATTTCTTTAATATATTATAACATGTATTTATTTATTTTATATCTTTTCTTAAAAGAAGCGCAGTTGACTACGGAAGTACTAAGTGGCGCCATCGTGACGTTTCATGTAACGTCAAGATGGCCGCCACACGGGTATTGAAAAGTCAGTCCTACTTTCATCGCCGAACAGAACGGTCGTGCTAATATTAAGTATTACTGCTATTAGAGTAATCTATAATTTATTTACGAAGTTATAAATCAGTGTTAAGAGATAAGTGATGATTATGTGACAGTGAAGAGAAAACAATATTATACGGAAAGAGTATATATACGAGGTGTTTGTATTTACCTACCCCGCTGACCTCCAAAACAATGTACAAACTAAACGCAAACTTTTTAGTAAAATAAAACAACGAGTGGTTGACACTGGCAAATGCACAAGACGTGCGAGACCATATCCCGAAATAGGGAGCAAGTGAAAAAAAAAAAAAAAACAACGAGTGGTGGGATTTCACATTTAATTGCGATAATTGTGTATGTGTTTTATTTATATGTGTTTGTTGTTAAAGTTTCTCTCATTTTTGAGAAAAGTATTATACAAGCCTCAACCAGTAAGAAAGCCATCCTGGCCTCGTATATAACCGGACCTTACCTGCAGTTCGGTCTGGTTAACTCATACTTGGCCAGGAAGGCTTACATACTGGATTCTGCAGTTATGTACTAATCAATCCCACTACAATAATGAAATTTGAAAACTTTGTGAGTGAGTGAAGATTTGAGAATGTTAGTTCACGTTGTTACTTCTTCACGGTGAAACGGCTGTACGGAATTATATGAAACTTAGATTACAAATAGTTGGATTAACACATAGGATACTTTTTACAATCATCACTTTTAATCATTTCTTAATGTCTGATGGTGAAAACACAGCAAGCGGTCAGTCGTTAATAAGAAAAAAAATGGCAGATGAGGAAATGCCTTTGATTTTACGCAAACAAAAATGGAATTAAATCTGAAAATGTCATGTCGCCGACACAATTATCCAAGTATGATGAATGGGTTCGTTAATGATGACTGATGAATCACACTGATTACAAAATAGATACGTATTGAGATTTAAATCCATCTGTTAAGTAATAAAATTGAATGAGTATGATATTGATAATAAGGTAATAATAATTATTGTTAATTGCTCACTCTACAGGGTTATTGCAAAAATGCTAATAACCTCTTTTTTTACTTTTGATTTTGACTTCTGTTAGTCCTAAGAAACATTTTTAAAGAATGTTTGTTTTACTTGTTTGTGAGGGAATAAGCATGAGGATCATCTGATGTTAAAAGTGTAATATGCCTGTAATTTATTATTTCGTCGTAAACCGAATAAACAAGACTGACATTTTGATATTTGTTGTACATCGTTGATGAGAAATAGACTAAAATTCAATTAATTTTATATTGCACCCTACCTTGATGGTTTACATCGTCTAAAATTCAGTAAGTAGAACAGAAATCCTTTTGAAAATATTTTTATCTGAAAAAACTGTAATTTTAGACCAACCATATATACGTATCGGGATATCAAAAATTAAATTAATTAGGATTCTGAAACTTCGGTATATTATTACTGTAAGTACGTACCTACGATATTCGTAATACTGACAACGCCGATTTATAATAATGATTGTAGCTGTAATAAAAAACTTTTTTTTACAAAATCCCAAAAAATAGAAAAAAAAACATTTATTTTCTTTTTTGAAGACAGTTGCAGTGCGGAACCTTAACAGAATAAGGCGCGACTCGTACATCACTAGGTTTTTAAAGTTGAGCCTTTGCATGACCACAATCTTACTTGTGTATGTTGATGTCAGTAATTATCCGTGCTACATCGCGTTGAGAACCTGGGTGTTCCAACGGTGAAAAAATCTCCTGTGACCGGTGAACACTTACTGTTTTCGGGTGTTCTACGGGAAATTCGAAATTACTTTGAAGGAAAAAATATAACTTCCAGTGGGACTTGAACCTGCCACCAGAAGAGAACCAGAATGCCGTATGCAGTTGTAATTATAGAATGGAAGCGGGTGCTGGACAGTCGAACTGTTTCCACGCATTTTTGAAGTGCTCAGTGGCATTGGCTATGGCCTGCTGCGCAGCAGGTCCATGGTTCGAATCCCGCCACGGGCTTGAGCTTCACCGCATGGTGGAAGGGCACTTTGCGAATAACCGCCTGGCTAGCGACCACCCTCAAGTAGACAATTTGTCGCCAAGCACCTAACGGTGTGTTCCGGCAGCAGTCCTTGAGAGCCAATGAAATTACAGGCACAACAACACAACTATATGTCACAAGGCACAGAAATCTAAATAAATAGGTGCCTATTTATTTAGATTTCTGTGGTCACAAGGTGACGGGTGCAGTGCAGTTCGTGACTTGTGACGAAATGCATCTGTTATAGGCAGAGGTTAGTCCATTTTACATCAGGAGGGCCTCGAGCTTGTTCCGTCACAGTAACATAATAGAAAAAAAAGTGCGTTTGAATGCACGTCATTTTGAAGTAGGCGACATCTACCTAAAGAGCAGGAAACTATCTACTAGGGTAGGTTGTTCTAATTTCTGTTTCGCTCAGTCAACATGCGTCAATGCTATTATTTAGTAAGTAATAAATATAAATGAATGAATCCTTTGATAAAAATATAAGTTTTTCTACAGAAAATCTCACGAAAGTATGATGCGTACATACTCAAGTAGGTATGTACGAATTTTATAACACGTTGCGAAATTGCGATGTTACCAGTAAATAGGATAGAGTGCACGGAGCGCTTCCTATACAAACTTAGTTTAGTCGTGTCACCAAGTGTCCACACTCCAAATAACCACATTCTTACTTGTGTGTGCTTTGCATAATACAGAAACTTGGTCTCAAAGTCAGCTGCCGAAACACACACCAGTTACACACAACATTAGTTGCTTGACGACAGATTTTCAGCTTGGACGCCCTACCAAGTCACTGCCCACGTTGAAGCTCAAACTATGACAGAATCGAACCACGCCACATACGAATAGAACCCATTTTAGTATTTCTCTAGTCTGTAACTGTAAACCTGTGTAGATTGACCAACGATATTCGCGTGTTTAAAGAAATATTGCTGGTATTATCTCACGTATGTATTGCCTTATCAAATATAATAGTTAGACAACATATCGAAAAAATTAAACTGTTTTTTTTTCTTTTTTATGCCTGATAGGTTAGCCTTTGACCACTATCTCACCTGATGGTAAGTGATTATGTGGTCGAAGATGTAGTTCAGGCTAACCTAGAATTACTGGCTCTCAAGGACAGCTGCCGAAACACACCGTTAGGTGCTTGGCGACAGATTTTCTACTTGAGGGTGGTTGCTAGCCAGGTGGGTATTCGCAAAATGCCCTTCCTATATGCTATAACGACTGCCATCCTAAGACAAAAACCGGGACCGACGGCTTAACGTGCCCTCCGAAGCACGGAAGCGCTCAGTAGTAATGTCACTAGCGGTCACCCATCCAACTCATGACCGCGCGCGACGTTGCTTAACTTTGTTGATCGGTTGAGAACAGCTAAGTAAACTTCGCTACGACCGCTTCAATGTTGCTGTTCTTGTCGCTTACGTTGACAATTGCTAAATAGCTTCAATTGGACAGATATTTAGCATAGTATATTTAGTTTGTAGCACTAAGAAAACTAGTTATATTTATTGTGAGTATAGTAGCAGAAATAAAGGATATTTTATTTATACATATTTAATTACATGATATATTATTATTTCATACTTAGGTATACTGTCCAGAGCGCGCCCTTTGCGCGGCAATATCTCACTCATACACGGCATAGAACATATAATAATAATAATACACCACCATGAGTTACTCGTGTTGAGGCGTACTTTTATTCGCTTATTGGCGGATATTAAACAGTCCTTGTATTATTAAGCCGGGAACAATACAAATTACAGTAGAGGAAAAATTATAGTCATGTGCGGGATTCGAACCGCGTCATCCACCCCTATAGCCGGGGTATGCTCTGACCGACTGAGCTATCATAACAACGACGTTAATGCAATAATAAAAATATTATAATACAAATATTTTTAATGTTCAAAACAAGTGAATATTATTCATACATAGACACGTACATTTTCACTCTATAGTATAATCATTAAAGGACAGCTATGAGTCAGTGAATAAAACTTAGTTTTATCTACTACTAATTTTCCAAGGCAACATCTGAAGACATAATTACGAACTTTCCTAGAGCGTACAGAACATCCAATAGTTTATAACACATATGTACAACTTGTGAAGAAACTATTGTTTAATCTGTAGAGTACGTGTACACCACCCACTGAACCCGTTCATTCCCTTCAACACAGATTAGCTAGTAGTTCTTTGTGAAGTATTTTTCTTTCTTCCTCTTTGGTTTGCTCCGCTCATTCGGCTCCCGTTATTCGAGACGGGAGGACGCGCCGCGCTTGTCTCTCTGGACGATCGTGAAAAATACCGGTTTCGAGTCTGTGACTGTGATTTGTTACAAGGAGTTTTTAATGTAAGTACTTGTAATTTGTTATTGTCGTGCTGGTAACTGATGTTAGGATAGTTATTCGTTAAAAAAATATTTTAAGAAACTTGACTTTACTTTAAATTTCTTGTATTATGATCTTTATGTGAATTCTTCTAAACAAAACAATTGAAAGTTCGTGTGAAAGTGAAAAAATTGGTTAAAAATAACTTACTTACTTACCAACAGTAAAACAAATATCAATAATCCCTATTTTGTTATTATCCAATACATCGTATTTACGTTTGAAGATTTTTACATTGGACCCGACATTGGACCACTTTGCATACGTACTTTTAAAGATTTTATATATTTTAAACAATTGTTAGAATTATGAGAGTAAATAGTTTCATTAGGCCTCCGTTGGTCAAAAATTATATTACGACGAAAATAATACATCGCACTTTAATTTTTAACAATAAATTAGGGTTTGATTTACTGAATGGAGATACATATTATCATCTTTAATCACAATACTTAGCAGTGTTACAATGAAAACAGTGTCTGGGGTACACAATTATTGTACAAAATTTAATAAATAAATGCCATAGGAATTTCACGAATTCATAGAAAAAACATTTTTTTTGAGTGCCAAATTTTCTAAACCAATAGAACTTGGTATCTTTTTTTTAAGTAGGTACCTTATTGTCTTAGGAAACAAATATTCTTAGAAAAGTATCGTATAGGTCACAACCAACCCGCAAATTTGGGGTAATCAGCCAAAATATCAATAATTATTAAGCTTGATTTCCATAAACTTAAAAAAAAAAATGGTGTATCAATAAATAAAAAAAAAATGCACAGTAATTATTAATGTTAATCGATCGTTGAAATAAATGAACTTTTCTTTTAAACAATAACGATCCTAAGAACATTTTTATACATTCCTTCTCACGAATAGTTCAGCTAACTGTTGATTAAAACATCAGAAATGTAAAATATTTTTTTTCAGATGTATTCTATACTTTTTTCAGTTGATTTAGTATGATAAATACATACATATAAATACGCTTGTATTCCCCGAAGGGGTATGCAGAGGTGTGTAAACACCCACGTTTCGCCTGTTGGTTTTTGGTCCCAAGTAATAGCTTATTTCCAGGGCGCAGTTTCAGGGTCAAACAAAATGTTTTCTCTGACACACTAGACGAAACACAAGAACATATTACGAATAATATGTTTACGCTAAGAACATCTAAATCAGGAACACAAGAACATATTGTGGAAGCCCTGGCTGGACCTTAGTGCAAATTACAGGCACAATGAGACTTAACAACTACATACGTCTCAATGTGACGGGCGCAGTGCAATTCGTGAGTTGTCATGAATTGCAACTGTTATAGGCAGAGGTTAGTCCACTTAACATCAGGTGGGCATCGAGCTTGTTCCATCTCAATAACATAAAAAAAAGACCTTAGTGCTCTAAGATGGTAGTATGATAAAATTAACATAAAATATTACATAATTACAACGAGAAGAAAAATTATAGTCATGTGTGGGATATATTACCACCTGTGGATGTCGTAGAGGCGACTAAAGGTAAAATACCGGAAGGTGGGCAGCAGCGCCTTCTGAGGAACTGCTATCTTAAACTGGCGTTCTCAAAACGCCTGCCAAGAGTGGGGATTATGGCAAACCCTCCAAAACGGGGAAGGCTGTGATCAGCAGTGGACAATCCGACTGATACAGTATTAATGTAGTGAGAAAGTTGTGAGTGAGTGAGAATGTGAGTGTATATGTTTGGTACCCCTACGCTGAGATAGCTGAACTGATTTAAATGAAACTTAGAATATAGATAGTTTTGGTCTTGGATTAACACATAGGACAGTTTTCATCATCATCATCATCATCACTTTTCAACATTGTATACGTTGGTGAAACCGCGTGGCGCAGCTTGGGAAACATAATTCTCATCTCCTTGTCAATATTGACGATTTTCTTCAAAAGTTTTCAATCGATAAATAAATTTTTAACGTGTTCATATGATGATGAAGTATCACTTTCTCATATATCGGGTGGAGCGATTGCCGTAACCGTCAGTTTACTGCGTGCTCTAATATGCACCTTATTTCAACTGTGGTTAGTTTGATTTTTGTTCTGGCCAACAACAAGCTACGTTTTTGGGATACATGATGGAAACTCAAGTCTGTAGCGAAATTATAAAAAAGTTAGGCGTTCTTGTAACTTGGTTACATAACCATTCTACAATACTGCTGGTATTATCTTGATAAATTATGGAGCACTTATGCAAATGATTCCGATAGTTACCTCTAAAACCTTTAAAAAGTATTTAAAATTAAGTTAACCCACAATAAATGTCATTTGAATATGTATTACGCATGATGGTAAGGCATATTGCGAATGCCCGTCTGGCTAGCTACCACCCTCAATTAGAAAATCTGTCGCCAAGCACCTAACGGTGTGTTCCGGCAGCTGTCCTTGAGAGCCAGTAATTCTAGGTTAGCCTGAACAACATCTTCGACCACACCATCACTTACCTCAGGTGAGATAGTGGTCCGAGGCTAACCTATCAAGAATAAAAAAGTAGGCATTTTCTTTTACTACGAGACACAGAACATAAAAGTGTCAGACAATACTAGGAAAACCTATTGTTTAAAGTTTTGAGACTCCAAGCCAAGAGTGCCCGCCGCGGCAACACTGGACCGCGCCGCGCTCCTATCTTTGAATATTTACATCGAGCTAAGTAATAAAAAATATGAAATATTAAATGACATGCACAAGAGACTTAACTACAGGTGGTACTCGTGCTTATTCCGTCAAATACACATAAACGAACACAAAAAGAAATAAAATAAAAAATCACAAAAGATTAAAAAAAAAAAAAAAAAAACTTTTCAAAATGTTTGTTAGGACTAGCAGAAGTCAACCCTAAGAGGTTGTTAGCATTTTATCAATAACCCTGTATATATATACACAAGAGAACAACTTCCTCAGAGATAGTATTACAAATTCTACGCCAAGAAGGCGGAATCACAATAACGTCTCAGTGATATTGCTTCCATAATTGGGGTCAGTTAGCCGTGAGGTCCCTTATCAAAGGGTCACCGGTTGCCCCCTGGTGGAACCAGTCTTTAACATAGAGTATTGTGAAGTTTTAGGGTAAGTGAAATGAATCTGTTATTAAAAGCCTTCGACCATTATATTACCTGCTTTATATTTTGCTTTTGCATGGTACCTTCGCTAAAATATTTTATATTTGAAGTGGTACGGGGTTTTATTATGTATGATTATTGTGTTTAAGTTGTACATAATTTAATTTTATGTGAATTAATTTGATCTTATTTAATTTTAAAATGTGTAATTTATAATATTGTATATGACTTATGGTTGAAATAAATGATTATTATTATTATTATGTTGATGTTTGAATGATGCAGAAAATCAATCGTTAAGTACATATGTCTTAGGGTTCCGTACCCAAAGGGGAAAAATGGGAATCTATTACTAAGACTCCACTATCCGTCTGTCTGTCTGTCACCAGGCTGTATCTCATGAACCGCGATAGCTAGACAGTTGCAGTTTTCACCGATGATGTATTTCTGTAGCCGCTATAACAATAAATGCTAAAAACCGGCCTAGGCCCGTCGGACTAGCAAGTGACAACAAAAAATAAGTTATAATATAATGTTTAAGCTGAACACAGACGTCGAGATATATTTTTTTTTTGGTTTTCAGTGGTATCTCCACCATTTTGGAAAATTTCAAAGACTGAATTGACAAAAATAAACAATTATCGAACCTGCGACCAAAATTTCGAAACGAAACTGCGCGCATACGCGAGTCCGGATAGTACTGATGGAATAAATTGGATAAAAACTGCGATAATATTATATACTACTACTATATTTCTGAGAAGGATAATATTATAGGTAATATATTCGAAGCAATGATGGCCGAGCGGTAATAGCTACGGACTGCCGCCCCGCAGTACCCTGGTTCGATCCCCACCACCAGCTTGAGCTTCACCGCATGGTGGAAGGGCATATTGCGAATTCCCGCCTGGCTAGCTACCACCCTCAAGTAGAAAATCTGTCGCCAAGCACCTAACGGTGTGTTCCGGCAGCAGTCCTTGAGAGCCAGTGAAATTACAGGCACATGAGTCTTAACAACTATGTCTCAAGGTGACAGGCGCAGTGCAATTCGTGACTTGTGATGAAATGCATCTGTTATAGGCAGAGATTAGTCCGTTTAACATAAAAAAAATACACAAAAGCTCGCGTGACGCGCGTCGCCGAATTCATTCGACTTCGACTCGAGAACGCGTTTACGTATTTTCTTTTTTCGATTCTGACACTGGAAGTAGAGCTTTATTGCTTCAAGTACGCCAGTACCATTTTCTGCTCGCCAAAAGGCAAAGTCACGGTAACATCTTTTACTTAGTGACATTTTGCGATATTGCCCCCATAATTGGGGTTAGTCAGCTAACCGTGAGGTCCCTTATCAAAGGGTCACCGGTTGCCCTTCCCTTGACGAAACAAGGGTACCACATAGATAATAATGGTGTTTCTATGTAAGCCAAAATTGTTTATTTTTTGTGATTGTTATTGTATTCTTTTACTTTATACTTCCGTATGGGACTCATGTTACTTTAGGCTGTGTACTCACTAAGCCTTAGCGGTTCTTCCGTCCTAAGTATTGTGACGGAACAAGCTCGAGGCCCACCTGATGTTAAGCGGACTCACCACTGCCTATAACAGATGCATTTCTTCCCAAGTCACGAATTGCAATGCGCCCGTCACTTTGAGACATAGTTGTTAAGTCTCATGTGCCTGTAATTTTACTGGCTCTCAAGGACTGCTGCCGGAAAACACCTTTAGGTGCTTGGCGACAGATTTTCTACTTGATGATGTTAACTAGTCAGGCGGGCAATCGCAAAATGACCTTCCACCATGCGGTGAAGCTCATGCCCGCGGCGGGATTTGAACCATGGACCTGCTGCGTGGCAGTCCGTAGCCAGCGCCACTGAGCCATCGCTGCTTATTAAACTTTTATAGAGGTTCTAAATTCAAAAACCTTATCCACGCTAGTGCGCATAGAGAACTTTTCCACGCAGATTTCGAATGATAAACAACACCTTTCCGTGTTTGTGAGGGGAATAAAAGAACTTAAAAGTAGATATTTATTGCACTTTTACTTTGGTATAATCTGTTAGTTATTAATATTAAGAAAATATGCGTTATTTAGTATGATGGATTTGTGTCCCATATTTAAGGTATCTTTAGACCCTATTAGGTAGCTGGTTTGAATGTTCAGGAAGTTACGAATGATTGCCTAAGAAATCATAAAACAAAATACAATTATTAACCCACTTCAAAAAAGGAGGATGTTTTCAAATCAACTGTATTTTTTGTGTGTGACCTCTTAACTCTTTACAGGGGGTACACATTTGATGATTTTTAGGGTTCCGTACCTCAAAAGGAAAAAAACAGAACCCTTATAGGATCACTTTACAAGACACAAGGTATCAAGCTGAAATTGATATCAAATATTCAGGTCTTTTGTCCCTAGAAGCTGTGTAAAAATTGAACTTATGCCGCAAATTTTCGACACTCGCGAGGGAGTCAAAACCTACAGGGTACTTCCCGTGAACTCAGAATCTTGAAATTTGGTAGGAAGCAACGTCTTATAGCACAGATAAAAGAAAAATTGCGAAAAATATTTATTTTTAGCAACTTCATAAGATAATTATTATGTTTTATGATTATAAAATATTGTGGATTTCATTTAGCAATAAAAATACCCTAACTTTTACTTATATACTTACAGGTTTGTACGGAACCCTCGGTACGCGAGTCTTGGTCGGTTTTTTTATATATTCGAGAGCTTGTCATTTGGTCCTATTTAAATTTGTATTTGAGTTACCCTAATTTTGCATATTTTGTTTGAAGTCGTTTTAAAAAAAAAAAAAACTTTTTTCGTCCTTTATTACGTACTGTAAACATGTGATTTTTTTATAGCTGACTTTTTATAGCCTATAATGTAGTCGTTGATCACAATCTCAACTGATGGTAGGTGAGGATGCGGTCGCCCTAGAATAAGACCTGAATCTCAAGCACGGCCGGCGGAAGATATCCTTCGGTGCTTGCAACGGATTTTCTACTTAATTAAAAAAGGTAGCAAAGCAGGCAATGCGCTGCCAACAGTTCCAGTAGCAATCGGTAATCATCAGGACTTTTTTTTTATTGCTGATAGGTAATCATTTGCCCACAATCTCACCTGATGGTTAGTGATGATGTGGTCGAAGGTGTTAACAGGCTTAACCTAGAATTACTAGCTCTCAAGGATAGGACAGCTGCCGGAGCACACCGTTAAGTGCTTGGTGACAGATTTTCTACTTGAGCGGTCAGGCGGGCATTCGCAAAATGACCTTCCACCATGCGGTGAAGCTCAAGCCCGCGGCGGGATTCAAACCATGGACCTGTTGCGCGGCAGTCCATAGCCAATGCCATTGAGACAGCACTGCTTCAGCAACTTACTTAAAATCTTTGGCATATCGTGGTTAATTAAGAGTTGTATTGTTCATTTATATAATAAGCAAAAATCACAATAAAGTAGTATCTACTCAGTTTATTGGCCTGATTTTATCTTTACCGGGGTCAGTTAACCATAAGTTCTCTTTATCAGAGGTTCACCGATTGCCCCCTGACTCATATGACCTCGACTGTTGAATACTATTTTCTGTCCGCGGTTTCACCCGTCTGTAAAGGTTTTTTTTGTTCCATATAGGTAAGACTTTGACCACAATCTCACCTGATGGTAAGTGATGATGTGGACCATTAAGATTGTGTGTTTAGAACTAGTAAATAAAAAATAACTTAATGAACAGTCTCAACTTAGATTACAATGAATTTGTGTGACTTTCAAGTATTAAATAAAAAAATAATTAATAATAACATATATTTTAAAAGTATTCTAAGAGAAAACTAAATCAATATTTTAATAAAATACTTAAACAATATATCTAGTGACAACTCCGCCTAATTTTCCTGTTAAGCCGACGTGACATCCTAAACGCCACGCAGTGAAACCGGAAGAATTTTTCGACCCATTTCGTTTCTACATGAAGCATCCTCAGGAGGTCTTGACTCTTTGAGCGCACGCAGCGAAACGCGTCGAAATTTCTTCCGGTCTACGTGACGCTTATGACGTCATGTCGGCTTACCAGGAAAATTATGAATAGCTATATTTTTATATACCTATGAAGTGCTTTTCTAATTTGCACGTCTGTCCAAATAAAAGAAGTGTTTTGTTTTCAGAGTTCATGTATGTATGTTTGTGAGTTTCACCATAACTTCTAAATGGCTTAACCGATTTTAATGTACGATATATCATTACATTCGACTTGATAGTGCAGGTGACACTAGGTATATTAAAAAGTAAAAGAAAAACAAACTGGAGGATTTTAAACGCCATATTGGGAGTTCAATTATTTTTTCCCCCAAACTTTTTGTGCTGGTAAACAAAATGAAGGGCTATAAGTAACGATTCCATAAATATATATAGCTTGCAGTTTTAATAACAAGGAACGATAAAATGCTTGACGAAAATATATAATAAGCAGTCGGGATTTTTCATTTCTAATAAATTTATACGTGTATAATATTTTAATGTTCTCTTAAAATATTTTTTATTGTTACCTTATTTCTTAAAATATTTGTTATTGTTACCTTATTTCTTAAAATATTTATAATATTTTTGTTAATATTTAATAAATATATATGATTATTATTTTGAAGCAGTGATGGCTCAGTGGCATTGGCTATGGACTGCCGTGCAGCAGGTCCATGGTTCGAATCCCGCCCAGAGCTTGAGCTTCACCGCATGATGAAAGGGCATTTTGTGAATTCCCGCCTGCCTAGCGACCACCCTCAAGTAGAAAATCTGTCGCCAAACACCTAACAGTGTGTTCCGGCAGCAGTCCTTGAGAGCCAGAAAAATTACAGGCTAATGAGACCTAACAACTGGACGTCTCAGTGTGACGGGCACAGTGCAATTCGTCGCTGACGAAATGCGTCTGTTATAGGCAGAGGTTAGTCCACTTAACATCAGGTGGGCCTCGGGCTTGTTCCGTCACAATAATATTAAAAAATAAAATAAAAAAAATTAACTCTTTTTGAATGTGTTCGTCCGGGGAAATACTGCCACTTTATTTATTTCTACCGCCAAACAATAATGCAGACATTGTTGAGTGACGAGCGCAGTGTAATGCCACCCAGAACTTTCAAGTTCAAGGCTCTGAGTCGCACTGCATCTGTTATGTCCAGGCGTAAAGCTTGTCATCAATTTTAAGATATAACATGTCAATCCAATTAGAAAAAAAATACGTTATAATATACGCATTAAAACTTACGTAATTGATTTCATAAGATAATAAAATACTTATCATATAAGAAATCTGTGTCAGTATAGTAACGTTTATCAATAAATTGATTATATTAGAGCTTTTTGTACATTAGCAAGTATGTTATTCTAGGTTAAGCCTGTTAACACCTTCGACCACATCATCACTTACCATCAGGTGAGATTGTGGTCAAAGGCACACCTATCAGAAATGAAAAAAAACCCAGTAGTGTTTACTTAATTGAGCCGTTTGGTGTAGAGACGTTGGGTCCGTGGGAGACGGGAGCTCATCGTATTGTCCAAAAATTATCAGAGCGCTTGGTCGGTGCAACGCATGATCAAAATACTGGCACTTTTTTGGCTCAACGAATAAGCATTGCAATTCAACGGGACAATGCTGCCAGCATGCGGGGCACGCTGCCAACTGGTATTGGGCTGGAGCATTTGGACTACCTGTAGGCCTGTTATAGGGTTGCTGAGTGCACCGAGCTTTTTAGCTATTCGCGTATGTATGCGTGAGTAAGGCACGCCGCCAGCATCCGTCCCCGTCCGACAGCCGAAGCTGTTCTAAAAGGGGACAGGGAGAAAGCATCGCGGCTCTGGCTAAAATGGACGGAACGTGCGTGAATTCAGCTATCTCCTTCGTATAATAAAACAAATACCTATTTTAAAAATTTAATATGTATACGTTGTAGAAAACACGTTGATTTTTTATTATTTAAAAACTGATGACTTTCCGTAAATTTACGCCGTACTAAGGGTTTATTTAATTGTTTAGATATAACTTTTGTTTATTTTTCCATCTAGGAAACTTTAAGTAATCGTGTTTCTAAAGTGTATGATTTATGGAATGAATCCTTAAATATCATATATATTAATTGCATAACTCAAAATTAAGAAATAAATATACAGCAAGGGATCAAACAAACGTAAGTATTTCACAATTGCCTCGGTGTAGGCTTAATGCTTTCAGTGTAATAGCTGAAGCGTTGTATATCATTTGTAGTACCTAGTTTAAAAAGGCTGGTAAAATAAAATTACGCGGTCAAAAGACCCAGAAAATTACCTTTTAATCGCAAACAAATCAATAAAGTAACAAATTCCTTTATCCAAAGTAATTTTCCAAAGGAATTAACCACGAATTCCACGTACTCTTACAATTAGACTCCTTTGATCTTTTTAATATAAGGAACCCCAACGTACCGTCAAGTTGGTTTCCTTTGATTCGCTGGAAACGCTTGTTAACTCCCGCCCTTTGCTGTGACAGCATTAAACTTTGAAAAATGTTTGTTATTCGTTTTATTAATGCTGTTTTTATGTAAACATGGACTTTATTTCAAGTGCAGTTGAGTTGAAATTAGATTTGAGTTTATTGTGTTATTTTCTGCTTGGAAATTACTATCGCGTTGATGGAAAATATTCCAGACCAGAGAGAGAGAAAAAGAACCTACAAATTGTGGACGAAGGCACGATTGCCAATATATTATATAGATATATACCTATATGTCTTACATCTTGTAGTATAGGTTGAAAATTTTTGAATATCCACCTGCCTTTCCCTATAGCACCGTTTACTAGAAAATCAGCTACTAAGCAGGATACAGTTTTTCCCAGTTACCATTTTAATTATTTTTTTTATTTTAGGATAATTCGTATGTACACCTTCGACGGCATCATCACTTACTATAAGCTAAAATTGTGGTCATTGGTCCAAGGGTAGCCTATCCAGTCGATAGGGCTACCCTTGGACCAATGACCACAATCCACACTATCAAAACTGCATTCACCATTTAGTTTGGAGGCAGTGATAGCCGAATGGTAATAGCTATGGACTGCCGTGCCGCTTGGCAACAGGTTTTTTTCTACTTGAGGGTGGTAGCTAGCCAGGCGGGCATTCGCAAAATGCCCTACCACCATGCTATAACGACTGCCATCCTAAGACGACAACCGGGACCGACGGCTTAACTTGCCATCCGAAGCACGGAAGCGTTCAGTAGTAATGTCACTAGCGGTCACCCATCCAACTCATGACCGCGGCGGACGTTGCTTAACTTAGCTGATCGATTCAGAACGGCTAAGCAAACTTCGCAGCGCTTCAAATGTAAAGAAATTTCTGTTAAAGGTAGAGGTTACCGTCAAAATCACATTAAAAAAATTACCGACTACTTATTTATATGTCATATTTAGGTACGAGAGTATATTACATTGTAAGTACCTAGTATTTCTTCAGATAACCCTTTTATTATTTTATTTACAAAAGAGACAGTAAATATGCCTATCTTTCAATTCAAAACAGTTTAAGTAGGAACTGCATGATTAAAGTAGAGATAGCGCCTTTTCTGGCAATCCTTCATGTCTCTCAATATAAATAAGAATATCATATTATGCAGATACTATGACTAAACCTCTCGTGCAATTAAAAATATTTATCAGTTAGGTATCGTATCGGTAATGTTAATGTCTGTTTATATTTAACGTTCGTATTGTAAATGAATAAAAAAACCAGCCAAAGGCGAGTAGGATTAACATGCCCTGGGTTCCGTACAACATAGAATGTTACTATACAAAATAACGTTATATTATTTATTCAGTAAATTTATTTTTATTTTTAATTTTACATTATTGCTTGCTCTGCGGATTACATTACAAATTTACAAGACGAAAAATTATAGTCATGTGCGGCCAACCAACCACATGCTCGGATCATTTAAGCTAACGTGATATATTATGACTCATAACTCTAATTTAAAAATATTAAAATTATAGGGTTGCATCATTATTTACGACATCAAAAGCAAACCTCTCGCCAAGCACCTAACGGTGGTTCCGGCAGCTGTTCTTGAGAGCCAGTATTTCTAGGTTAGCTTACTTTGAACAACATCACAACAACACAAGCTAAGCTAACCTAGAATTACTGGCTCTCAAGAACAGCTGCCGTAACCACCGTTAGGTTCTTGGGGATGTTCTACTTGAGGATGGTAGCTAGCCAGGTGGACATTCGCAAAATGCCCTACCAACACGCTATAATGACTGTCATTCTAATACAAAATCGGGACCGATGGCTTAGCGTGAATCGGAGTACAGAAGCGGTCAGTAGTAAATTAGTATTATTACTAGCGGTCACCCATCCAAATCATAACCGCGGCGGAGGTAGCTTAACCTAGCTGATCGGCTAAGCCAACTTCGTTACGAGCGCTTCAATTTTATAAATGTCTCTTAGTATTTGTTTATCTCGCGAGAGAAGCTATATTGTACCGACCCTATTTGAGTGGAATAAGAGTAGGAAGTTACTGAATAAGGACAACAATTGCCTACTAACTCGTCTATAATGGCCTGTCTAAACACACCACAATGAGATGCAAGACCATGCCCTCGCAGACAATGCCCAAACAAGGAACAAAAAGGTGTGCCTTTCTTTTTGGATGCTTTCTTTGCCATGACTTTTATTTTACCACCATTGTAAGGCCGTCTTGGGTTCCGTTACTGAAAAGTGGAATGGGAAACCTTTGTGTTGCGATTGTAATGTTTGGTAGGATTGTTTCGTGTTCATCCTATGACGTATTGTACTAGTCTGATCTGATAGATTAGCTTCGAGTAGAGCTTAGTATAGGTATAAAAATAATTATTTATAATATGCGAACATAAATTTTAAACATTAATGTAAGGAGTAAATGAAGGATATATTTTAAGAAAACAATCCAAGGCTCATAATTTATGAAGAAAACTAAGGATAATAATGGAAAAAAGCAAAATAAGGTTTAGGCTAATAATTTAAGAATAAATTTAAAGTTCATAATTTTAAGAAAAAATCATAAAAAAAGCACTGACTTCCAACACCGATAAGTATGAAATAACTTGTTGAAGTTGGTATCATTATGTATTGTGCATTCAAAACACTGACATCACGTTATCACGGAGCGACTTCCACTTTTCTGGCAAATTTATATTATAAATATATTATATAAATTTAGAAATAAATAATTTTTTATATATATTTTTTTTAATAATATATTTATTTAAAAAAAATTTCATACTATTCAGTTTAGGAACTTTTTTCTTTAGACGTCTGTTATAAAATCCTACAGAAGAATAAGGTGTCCTACTAGTATTTTATATTTCCTGGTATGCTCTAACTAGTATAATCTGCTCACGGAACCCTAAAATCACATAGCCGTACAAGCACTTAACCGTGTAGTTTTATTTAAGGATCTTTATGGCGATTGTCAAAGAAAGAGTATACTGGCACTTAAAATTTGATTGTCCGAGACGAGGTGTCTTTTTTGTATTGCGTAGGAGTCGCTATTCAAGTTTAGAGGGGTGTTTTGTTTTACTTGTGTTTAGACATAAACAAATGATGCTTTGAGTTAAGTTTAGAATGTAAATGAACTTGGTTTTTGTGGCTTCAATAACTGTTATGGGTACATACAATAGAGTCTTTATAACCACTGGGTTTAAGCAAATTGTTTTTAATAATGGTCACGAACTGGCCAAGTAGGAGTAAAACCTCTTTAATAAGTATTAAAGAATCGGTGGGATCAGAACGGAATATATAGATATTAATTGAGTCCATGCGGTATCTCTTCATGGTATCGGACCGGATATACCGTTTATTCTAAGGATCTCTAAACCGTACATTAATTTAAGAATATGTTTTTTTATGCCTGCTAGGTTAGGTCGAAGATGTTGTTCAGGCTTACCTAGAAGTACTGGCTCTCAAGGACAGCTGCCGGAATACACCGTTAGGTGCTTGGCGACAGATTTTCTACTTGAGGGTGGTAGCTCGCCAGGCGGGCATTCACAAAATGCCGTACCACCATGCTATAACGACTGCCATCCTAAGACAACAACCGGGACCGACGGCTCAATGTGCCCTCCGAAGCACGGAAACGCTCAGTAGTAATGTCACTAGCGGTCACCCATCCAACTCATGACCGCGCGCGACGTTGCTTAACTTTGCTGATCGGTTGAGAACAGCTAAGTAAACTTCGCTACGAGCGCTTCAATGTAAGTATTATAAAACAAGACAACACAGTCATTGTTCCTGTCCTTAGTTGGAGTATCCTGCTTTGACATAATCCCTTCTCGAGAACTTGTAAAATCCCATTTTTCTGTATCAATAGATTTCTGAGAAAAGCCTTTTATATTTTTCTGTGTCTACCTTTTATTTTCGTCCTTCAAGAGGGACATTTCTTTTACGTATTTCGAGTATGAGCTGAGAGACTGAGCAATCTGAGCATGTAATATTCTATTTTTTATTGCTGGTTTGATCCCAATCTCACCTTTTGACAAGTGCTGATGTTGAAGGTGTAACAGGGTAAACCTAGGATTAGGTACTCTTAACAGTTGCCGGAACGCACAGTTGATGCTTGGCAAAGGATTTTTTACTTGAGGGCTGTAGCTAGCCAGGCGGGCCTTCGAAAAAACCCTACCACCATTTATTTTTTTGATGTGTGGAAATGCCTTCGCATTGCCTTTCCACCGCGGGGGTGGTGGAAGGGGATGTGTGGGACTTGAACCCACTAAAACCCCCCCGTGAGCAGTCCTCCGCCAAGGTGGACAAGATAGGGTCGCGTTAGCAGTCACCATCCTATAACGACTGCCAATCTAAAACAACAACCGGGACCTCCTCCAAAGCACGGAAGCGCTCAGTAGTAATGTCACTAGCGGTCACCCATCCAACTCATGACCGTGGCGGATGTTAACTTTTGCTGATTGGTTAAGAATAGGTAAGCAAACTTCTCAACGAGCGTTTCAAATAATAACTACAAAGGCTTTATTTATGGAACGTTAGTACACTCATCAAAAGTGCCTAGGGATCAAGTACGTTTTCGACTATTGTCGCAATAGAGGATTTTATTCGTGTGCTTTTCTGACGAAACTCGTTTCGGTATGCGGCCTGATACAAGTCGTACTCGAGTTTGGAGGAGCTCTGGACGTCAAGAATGTCTAATAATGGTTTGGGCCGGTATTTGGATCGGTGGAAAAACAGATCTCATTTGGATCAGGGGCAACCTCAATGTTCAGATTTATGCGGAGAGTATTGTTCCAGAAGTGATCATCCCTTTGCGAAGCCGTTTAGGTAATTCGTTTCGTCTAATGCACGATAATGCACGTCCACACACGCCTGGAGTCGTAACTCGCACTCTTGCCGATGCTCGCATCAACGTTCTGCCGTGGCCTCTCGCCAGACCTCAACCCCATTAAACATGCATGGGATATACCACAAAGAGCTCTGCCAAGTATGGATGCCGTGCATACCCCACAACAGCTTTTTGACTTGTTACAAAGAACGTGGTTGGCTATTCCTCAAAGTGATTTTGATGAACTGATTTTAAGCATGCCAAATCGCTGTTCTTGTGTGATTGGTGTAAATGGTAGAAACACTGATTATTTGAAAAAACTATTTTATGATACAATCTATGTTCACACGAAATCCTCGAGGTGCAAGTCTAATTTGCACTTTGCTGCTATTTTTTTTATACAATATCCTTGATATTCCTTCGATGTGCCCTCATACTACCTAGGTACGTATACCTATGTATAATATAGGTACTTACGAAAAGGCGATCGATGCGGTAACCATCAGAAATCAATGGCCCAATATGCAAGCCCATCACACCTATAACAGCGGATATACATTTCGTTAAGCACCCATATATCGCAGGTTACAGCTCAGGTACAGCCCTTTATTACCTATACAGAGGCCTAAGAACATAAGCCAGTCAGCATTGGGGATTTATTAGCCTCATCTTGAATCCAGGTGAAACATTGTCGGTGTTTTGCGCCTACACGATAATAGAGCTTACTAAGCTTGGATCTTAAAGCATTCCGGCGCGGCGGAACTCCGTGTTGCTCTAAGACTTGAATAAATGTTTTGATAGCTTAAACTGAGAAAATGGCTGCCTAAGCCTGCTACGATTAACCTGTCTTATTAAATTAAGACACACAAGTTGAAACTTCTTTGATATAAACGTTTATTTGAAATAAATATATTGAAGCGCGGTAGCGAAGTTTGCTTAGCTGTTCTTAACCGATCAGCAAAGTTAGCAACGTCCGCCGCGGTCATGAGTTGGATGGTTGACCTTACTTGATTACTACTGAGCGCTTCCGCACTTCGGAGGGCACGTTAAGCCGTTAGTCCCGGTTGTCGTAGTCTTAGGATGTCAATCGTTATAGCATGGTGGTAGTGTATTTTGTGAATGCCCGCCTGGCTAGCTACCACCCTCAAGTCGAAGATATGCCGCCTAACGGTAAGCACCTAACGGTGTGTTCTGGCAGCTATCCTTAAGAGCCATCAATTCTAGGTTAGCCTGAACAACATCTTCGACCACATCATCACTTACCATCAGGTGAGATAGTGGTCAGAGGTTAACATGTCAGGCATATATAAAAAAATTGGGATACAGTTGCTCGTAGGAATGTGAGGACTGTTTCATATCTAACGATATATCACAGAAGTAAAGAAAACACCCAAAATGTGTTGTCTTCAGGTAGGCGGATAGCAGTAAAACTGGAGCCAAAACTATTTACTTACTATAAATTTGCATATGTCCTTGTGATGTGTTAGAGAATATCTACTATTCAGTTCACGTTATAAGCTTGGAATGGTTTTGAATGTTATTTGAAATCTGCATGCAAGAGTGCTTTTTATCAGCTAGTGCGTAAAAGGTTTACATCAGTTGCAAAAGTTTTATTTTACTTTCTATATTGCTGATTATTGATAGTTAGTTTCTGTATTCCGCCATAATTTCTAAACAGCGTTACCGATTTTAAGGTATGATATATCATTAGATTTGTCTTGACAGCGCAAGTGACACTATGACGGGGCTCAAGATCTCCCGTACATTCATCCCCAGCCCCTACCAACGCTCGCTGCTCGCCAAAGAAGGTCCAACATCTAAGAACTCTGGAACCCCTCCCCTTCTTTGGAGAGGGGGAGGGACACAGGTAGCATCAACATGCTAATAGGAGGCGTCATCTGTCCCCACAACCATTACCCCAGGACAACCGATCATGAACTTAGCATGAGTCAATTATTTTTACAATAATATCTACTAATTTACAAAATAAAACCTTGTTCTTACCTTCAAGCAATGCTTATTTTCTACTTCTCTCTCATTATTTCAAGAAATATTTTACAACGACATTCCACGGGGAGCCCAAAGATGATATCAACATTTCAATTAACATTTTCCTTCAAAAGTACTTCTATAATACCTACGACTATGTAACCTCTCAGAGGCAAAAAAATTATGTGCGTACTAGGGTTGCCAGATCAAGGTTTATCAATTCCTGGACATTTCTGAGGTTCGAAAGGGAGGTGGGTATTTTGACCTCAAGTTTAAATGTTATTACAGGGAATCAAAATTAAACATACAAAATTACAAATATACGATAGAAATATCAGTTGATCTGACAATTTAATATACTTATAAATATTAGTTCGAAATAGTGGTTTTGTACCCGGGAAAAAATAAACGAAAAAGTTTGTAACACATATTAATTCGAGACAAAGATGTTACCTAAATAAAGTAATAAATTGTTATAACAAAAATTAAACTTACTAGAAACATTGGATTATCATTAAAAGAAAAAACTCTGTAATCTTATCTAAGCCTTTCAATTTACCTTTGTAATCACACATACGGCTGGCAGGCTGTGCGTGCATAATCGTTTGTGAAAAAACCTAAAACTCGTGAATTCCGGGTCAGTAGAGCGAAATTACTAGACGCGGGACAACACACCCCATTCCGGGACTATCCCAGATTTTCCGGACGTCTGGCAACCCTAGTGCCAACAGATCTCGTGTTCAAATATTGTAACGAGTAATAAGGTGCGACTGAGCCCTGCTGTTATTACGGGGAAATATTTTAAGGCAGCTCCGGTTATTTTTCTTTTTTACCCCCTGGGTTGCCCCGTTGGGTAAATAAAAGGGGCAAGTTTAGGACCGTATTCGCAAGCCGACCATACTCGTCATCGCAATAATAATAATTTCAACCGGTAAGTTCTCTAGACCTCATTCTCTCCTCTAGACCTCTAGACACCATTTTAATGTTGTTAATTATTATTATTATAATTAAAGAGTTAGACTCTTGTCGGCGCAGCTGATGCAATGTTCTCCATTTTTTCTATTCAACGCGACCTGTTTGACTTCTTTGTACGACATGACATTTACTTGTTCTTTTATTTGGCTCTTGTAGCTTATCCGTGGCCTACCCCTTCCTCGCTTTCCTTCTATTTTCCCTTCAATTATCTTATAAAATTGTAATAAAATTGTCAAGTCGCAAAAGGTGGCCATCATTTTTTCTCTTGTCTGTTGTATGGTTTTGAGTAAGACTCTTTTTTCATTCACTCTTTTTAGGACTAATATTAACAAGTTTTTGCTTCATGCTTGATAGGTTAGCCTTTGACCGCTGTCTTACCTGATCTTAAGTGGTGATGTGGTCGAAAATGTTGTTCAGGCTAAACTAGAATTACTGGCTCTCAAGGACAGCTGCCGGAACACACCTTTAGGTGCTTGGCGACAGATTTTCTACTTGAGGGTGGTAGCTAGCCAGGCGGGCACTCGCAAAATGCCCTACCACCATGCAAAAGTATATTAATTTATAAATATTTATGCCATCGTGTTTCAAAGCTCTTCTGTTTGATACACCCCTTAATAGTTTTGGACGACAAAAAAATATGTCATAATATGGCGTCTAAAATCAGCTAGTTTGTTACTTTTTATGTAACTTAGTGTCACTTGCGCTATCAATAATAATGCTCTTAAAATGAGCATTGCTCAATCAGTATCTTAAGACCATTTTAGTAAATAGTAAGTGATAGTTCACGTGAATAAGTCAGATAGCTCCGACTATAGTTTCAACCACATCCGGTGGTCTTTTTCAAAGAGAGCTCAGGACGCCCGCGTTGATTTCTCGCATCAGAACTCGCTGACACGACCAACTGCAACCCACACCTCGCACCAAACTATGACGTCACGCGCGCTACGAGCTGCCGCCCGCAGTGCTCAGCTAGACGTCAACGCGGGCGTCCTGGAGGAGAGCTCTCCTTAAAAAGACCACTGAATGTGGTTGAAACTATAGTTGGAGCTGTCTGACTTATTCACGTGAGTTATCCCGTATTATTTACTAAAATGAGTGAAAACCACGTTAGTTTTTATAATAACATCACCATATCAAGGCCACTCTTGAACATAGGTTTGTGTTACTAACCGATAGCGAGGCGTTAAATGACATTTTAAGATTATTTTATCAAAGGCCTTACAGGCCCTAAATTAGCAGATCGTTGGCAGCTAGTACGAAACAAAACAAACCATGCACTTAACACGACATGTTAGATCAATTGGTTAGAGCATACCCCGGCTAAAGGGGTGGATGGACGCGGGTTCGAATCCCGCACATGGCTTAAATTTTTTTTATCGTATATTTGCAATTTTGTAATGTAATCCGAATAGCAGGCGTTAATGCAAACATAACAATATTAAAATCAATAGTTTCATGTCAGCACACGTTGTATCGTATCGTGTAAAATAGCATACTTTTAACATAGATGACTTATGTACCCATAAGTCATTGCAGACTCACAGGCAGTCCAAATGCTCCAGCCTACTACCAGTTGGCAGCGTGCCCAGCATGCTGGCAGCATTGCCCCGTTGAATTGCAATGCTTATTCTTTGAGCCAGCATTTTGATCATGCTTCGCTTCTAAATGCTTTTATTATAGTAGCTGTAGTGTTGTATATAGTTCGTAGTATTTTGTTAATAAACTCATACCGCCGATTAAAAAAAAAAGCGTTAAAGATTGCTTAAATTTTGAATTTTCCTCACAGGCTTTTTGAAGCAGTGATGGCTCAGTGGCATTGGCTATGGACTGCCGCGTTCATGGTTTGAATCCCGCCGCGGGCTTGAGCTTCAGCCCATGGTAGAAGCGCGTTTTGCGAATGCCCGCCTGGCTAGCGAACACCCTCAAGTAGAAAATCTGTCACCAAGCACTTAACGGTGTGTTCTGGTAGCAGTCTTTGAGAGCCCGTGAAATTACAGACACAACGTGACGAGCGCAGTGCAAATCGTGACTTGTGATGAAATGCATCTGTTATAGGCAGAGGTTAGTCCGCTTAACATGAGGTTTTGTCGCAAAAGACGTGTTTTATGGTTAACCATTTTCTTATTAATAAATAGAGAACGTGGGAGTCCACCATATCTTCTTGTAAGAGTCGTAAGAGGCCACGAAGAAACACACCAGAAAGTGGCAGCAGCGTCTTTTGAAGATGAAGGCAGAACTGTCATTATACACAGCGACGACTGCCAGGTTAGAGTTATTAATACTATTGGGAAGGCCTTTGTTTAGCAGTGAACGTCATAGCTGTTAATGACAACAGAGACGATTTGTAATGTCTGTCACAGAATAAAAAGGACCAGAAAGATCACTCCGCAAAGCCATTCCAATAAATAAGCGATTCTAGCTACGAAGCAATAAGGTGCATTTCAGCTCGCAAAGCACGGAGTAGCTAATATTTATATTCACCTACAAGGCGTCTCTCTTTCTATCGCATAGCCACGCATAGCTCTGATCTCTTCTGACACGGCACGCACCGTAGAATAGTCCCATCCAGACGGATACGCCGTAGTACCTGTAGCTTTGTACCTAAAGTACGGAGTGAGTTTTATTTATTTATTTATTTATTTATTGCAAATTCATATACACAAATTATTACAGGAGTGTCCTAATTCAATCGTGTATGTAACATAATATGATTAAAGAAATAACTAAATACCTTCACCAAACAATACAAACGATAAACAATAATTAAAATTACAGTCTAATCTAAATACCAATTAAATCAAATTCAACTACTTACTAAGCATTATGATAAATAAGTCAACGTCCATTATTACAAATTAAAATCCATGTCAATAATTACAATTTAAATTTCCTGTCAATAATTACAAACTCAAAAATTCATGTCAATAATTACAAAAGTCAATAAGATAAATATAATTTTAATAATAAATAATGTTAATCATTAATGTAAACTATTAAATAGGTAGGTACTAATGTCAATTACACCAATCAAATGACAATACAAATTACTACAAATTAAAATGTCTGGTATATAATAAAAAGTATCAGCGGAAATATGAATTATTCATTTGTGTCATAACATATGTGAAATAGAGTGCATGTCTTAAATTCTGCAACTGAGCATATAAATAGGTCAATTTTATTGGCAACTCGATTTAGTATGTGCAACGTACGGATCAACGGAGTCTTGGCTAACAGGTTAGTTCGTGCGACGGGCACAGCAAACAGTAGTGGCCGCCGCCGCCGCGTTACGTATTCGTCCGGTACACATAGACTCATCATTATCAATATGTCCGGGTTTGAGACAATGCCCCGAAACACTCTAATCATATAATATGCGAGTGCCAAATCCCTTCTCGTCTCCAACTTGTTGTATCCCACCATGCCCAAAACGAACAATGTGGGATACATCAATGGATAGAAAGGGTAAACTCCGTATCGTCTTAGGTATAGGTACCTCATAAATTTATTTTGTATGCGCTCCAACATGATTCTATATTTAGTTTCATGTGGAGCCCACACTACAGCATTGCATTCTAGCTGGCTTCGGATAAGGGCATCGTACAGGGCTGATATGGCCTTTATGTTTGTGAAGCCTTCTGCTTGACGCAGCACAAAGCCTAAATTTCTGTACGCCTTTTTACAGACTTGAACAATGTGGTCTCTGAACGTCATATCAATATTTATATTTACTCCAAGGTCCTTAATCGCGATAACACGCTTCATAGCTTCGTTGTCGACTTTATAGTCAAAGTGGAGTGGAACCCGTGACCTACTAAAAGATATTACTGAGCATTTCGTAATATTGAACTGTAGTTTATTGTTTCGACTCCACTCGACCACCCTATCTACGTCCTCCTGCAAACGTCTGCAGTCACTACTGTCTTTAACAGCCAAAAGTAACTTAAGGTCATCTGCGAAGAGTAAGCATCGAGCTGATCGAACTACGTCTGGGAGGTCGTTTATTAGAATTAAAAATTCTAACGGACCGAGATTCGAGCCTTGACTCACCCCAGTTTTGGTGAAATATGGCTCCGATTTGATACCTGCGTATTCCACATACTGCTTTCTACCTCTCATGTAACTTGCAAAAAATAGCAATAACTTCTTGGTGCAACCGATAGCCGCCAACTTTGACAAAAGTATATCATTGTCGACCAAGTCAAAAGCTTTTTTAAAGTCAAAGTAGGCGGCATCAACTTGCCTCCCGGCGTCCATGTGAGGAATGACATAAGCCATTGCATCGAGCAGATTGCTGTTGGTGCTACGCGCTGGTCTAAAACCATGCTGATGGTCCGAGAGTTGCGCAGACACCTGTCGTTGAATACTGCTCTGTATAGCTGACTCAAAGACTTTCGCCGGTGTCGAAAGGATAGCTACAGGTCTAAAGCTGCTCACTTCCGAACCGGTACCACCTTTGAATATTGGAACCACGCGTGTTAATTTCCAACAGTCGGGAAAATATGATGCTTCTAGACATAAATTAAATACGTGTAAAAGTGGTCTTGCTAAAACTGTGCGGCAATCTTTAACGACAAAAGGTGGAATGCCGTCCGGCCCTGCTGAGCGTTTTGGCTTGAGCCGCTGGAGCGCCGCGCGTACCTCGGCGAGTGACAGGTGCGGTAGCTGCACACAGGCTGCGCTCGCGCCACCCGCGCCCGCGCTCGCCTCCGCGCCCTCCACATCTAATTTTGCCCACTCCCTGCCGTACACAGAATGAAAGAATTTCGCAAACTCGTTTGCACATTCCGGATCTGATAGCACTTTTCCTTCTTTAGTAATTTTTTTATTATTTTCAAAACCCTTTTTCGACCTAACGTATTTCCAAAATGACTTAGGATCTCGGACCAAATTAATTTGTACTGTCTCTTTATGACTAAAATGTGCAGTATTAATCATGTCTTTGACCTTAGACCTACAGTCAGAAAAAGCCTTGTAGTTTTCTGACGTTCTATTGGTTTTGTACATTTTATGAAGTCTGGCCTTTAATCGTATGGTTCGAATAATGTCTAAAGTATACCACTCTGGATAGCTATACCTACCTGGTTTTTTGAATAACTGTTTTTTTGGCACACATTCACAAATAATACTGTCAACCATATTATAAAAATAACTTACGGCATTTTCGGGCTCTCGCATAGTATATAGTGGATTCCAGTCAACCTCAGCCATTAACGCATAAAATCTATTGTAATCGGCTTTAGCAAAGTTAAAGTAGTGCGAAGTATTGTGTGGCTCGTGAGAGAGGGCTGCGGGGGTGGAAGGGGGCGCGGGGCGGGGGAAGCACACCATGACGGCCAGCGGCGGGTGATGCTCGTCTACCGGCACCAGCGCTTCGTCCGCCGCGCTCACCTCCACTCCCATCGCTATACTCGATGAACATAACACCAAATCGAGCTGCCTATTATTACAATTTGGAATCTCATTCAGTTGTTTCAACTCGCAAAAGGCTAAAAAATATTCATAATAATTAATTACATTATCATTAGAAGAATGTAAATTGAAATCTCCTACTACTATCAATGTTTTGTATTTAGTACACCAATATTCTATTATCTCAAACAAAATCATGTATTCAATTTCCTTACTTCGCGGAGGTATATATAACACACAGCACAAAAACAAAAATCTATTGTGCAAGTATACCGTCGCGCCGACTATTTCGAATGAACATGCATCTATGTTAACGTGACTCGGTAACTTCGCTTGTTGTAGTTCGAATCGGTGTGTGGCCACTAAAAACGCGCCTCCCTGCTTTCTTCCGTCTGTTCGATCACACCTCAGTATTTGATATCCGGGTGGAATTATTTCTGCATCATGAATAGATTCATTGCAGCCTGTCTCTGTGACTGCAAACAAATCGGCGCACGAGGAATCTATGTTATTATTAAATAAATTCAACTTTGTTCGTAGTCCCCTCGTATTTTGGTAGAATAAATAAATACTGCTACACTTTGTCGATAAGTTTATTTGTCGGTCTCCGAAACCAAATCCATTCTCCAAATGCTGCATTTATGGGCCATGCTTCAGGTTGACACAATTTTTTATATAGTTCCTCCGAGACCGTGATAACAAAAGAGGAATACTCTCGTTCTATCTTATGTTTAATTTTTTCAACTTTAACCATAATATCCGAACCACATATATTTTTTACATGAGATATCAAGTTATCTACTGTGGTGTCTGATGTCAGTCGCCAAACATGAAGATGTTTTCTTCGCTCCAAGGCCCGAATTTCCGTAAAATTAGTATTTTGACCTCTTTGTATTACCTTTTGTTGCAGTTTTGCGGTTGTCTCGACTTTTTGTTTCATTTCATTAATTTTACACTCGTCGCTAGCTATTTCAGACTGATCTAATTGGCTAATTGACCTCCCACCCGTAGTATTTCGGGCCATTTTGGCTTCCTGAGTACTCTTACTGACTCTAGAATTCCGCGCAGTTTTTCTACGTACTGTAATCCACTCACTTTCATTGGATTTCGTTGTTTCCGATACCTCTGCCTCGACTATTATAGGCTGGCCACTTTGTTGAGGAATCGCTGGTTTAGTGGCCCCTTGGTCGTGATTCATATTTGTGTTGGGGGTAGTTTTTAAAACAGTTTCACTGATATTACATGCGCTAGCTTTACATGACAGAATATTTTTGTGTTTCTGTACCTGTGATTGTTTGGTCTCCTGCTTTTCCTCAATAGCCTCCACTATATTATTATAGTTTTCTGTTTTTCTTAAGAAAAGCTCGATCTGCTGGTTACGATCGCCTATTAATTTTAATTCACTTTCTATTGAGACAATACTACGGCTGGTTTCCTGCAATCCCTGCACAGTAACTTTCAGTTGTTGGATGTCATTTTTTGTTGCATAACACACTTCCTGAATATCACGAATACATTGTTCTTGAGTGTCCAATCTATTTTTCAGTTCCCAACGTAATTCTCTCAATTCCGTGAAGATGGTAGCTTCGTTATGTCGCATGGAATCCTTCGATTGCTTACTTGTATTGCTCTGTTGAGTATTAACGTAAACAGGACTAGAATTTGCAATAAGCCTTCTCTGCTCCGGTGTACGAACAGGAGTATCATTTCCCAAACGTTTCGGTTTACAGCTTACACATTCCGGGCATACCCATTGGCATTTATATTCCGTTGTAAACGATTCAAAATCTTCCAGTTTCATGCCGAGACACAACAAATCATAAATTTTGTCACACTTAGATTCAGAACACTTCATAGTTGGTTCAGCACTCACTTCTTTATTACAGGCTCGGCAATAAATAAACATTGCGACGAATTAAAAACAAAGCTATCGCGACTAACGAAAAACACGTCCACTCTGTGAGTTAGGGCTGTCTCTATTGTTTCCGAACATAATTAATTTCTACAACATCGCATTAAGTGTATTCGAACTAAATAAATGCGCACCAATTTAAAAAAAAATTACTCAACCTTCAAACCGTTACATACATAATACCACAGATACGATATAGAGAAAAAACACAATGAAACCTTTTTCCACCGGACCCTGTTTATCTGCAAAAAAGAAATTGAAAATTATTTACACAATGCCCTAAAGGCGCTTACACACAAAGTGGATCCGTTCCCGACAATACCAATTCCCGTCAATGGGCAAGTTTCCGTGTTCGCATAACTTTATTCAATGTGCCATAACCCTTGCACGAGGTATGTTGAATTTTTTGTGGAGACTAGCCTTTTCAAGGATTTGGGTATTGTTTAATTTTTCATAAGTGCCGTATGAAATGAAATGAACGTACGAGTATAAGTACTGTTAGATTAAAAATATTGAAGCAGTGATGGCTCAGTGGCAATAGCTATGGACTGCCGTGCAGCAGCTCCAAGGTTCGAATCATGCCGCGGGCTTGAGCACCACATGGTGGAAGGACATTTTGGGAATGCTCGCTGGCTAGCGACCACCCTCAAGTAGAAAATACGTCACTAAGCACCTAAGTGTGTTCTGGGAGCAGTCCTTGCGAGCCAGTAAAACTACAGACACATGAGACCTTACAACTGTACGTCTCAGTGTGACGGACACAGTGCAAATCGTAATATAGAAAAGAAATGCATCTGTTATAGGTAGAGGTTAGTCCACTTAAAATCAGATGGACCTCGAGCTTGTTCCGTCAGAATAACAAAAAAAAAATGGGCTCGCAATTTGGTTGTTATAAATGAAGTATTTAGATATAATTAATTGACAGTAGAATTATTAAGGTTTTTAAATGATTCCACCACTGATATAGCATCCAATAGCCAAAATTACACGCGCACTCTTTTTGGGTCTGGAACTGTGCTTGTCGGCAATATACTCACTACTAATGCAGGATAAACGATTTCTCTTGCAACATCGGTGTTAGGTTATCTCTGTTCATACCCGTAGCAATATAGGGAAAATGCGACAGTGTTTCTTTATGACCGATATCAAAAATAGGAGGAGGTACTCAATTGGTCTGTTTTTTTGTTTTGTTTTTGTTAGTTCAGAACTTTTGACTGGGCGAACCGATTTTGGATGATTCTTTTTTTATTTGAAAGCTGATGCTTGCCGTGTGGTCTTATTTAAATTTCATCAAATACGGTCAAGCCGTTTTTGAGTAACACTGCAATAACTAAAAGAATTTTCCTATCTTGATGATATAGTCATTAACAGTGAATATGAATGAAGAAATTTTTTTTATAATATTTTTAACCTATCGAAACCCAACTGAAAACAAAGAAATTAAAGAAAAATAAACACTTATCTATGTCATCATGCCAGTATTTCCCCAAGGGGTATACAGAGGTGTATAAATTCACAGAAATAAATACATTTATTTACATGACATAATTTTAGTGGTTTATTTACATTACATCATTCTTTTGCGAATTAAATATTATTTAGGCACACTAAAAATGCCGGTGGTTTAATTTTTGTCACAGACGCTTTAACACTTTGCAGTGATTGTGGTCACGAGCTGACTAAAGACGACGAGACGAATTTTCTTAGCATTCCATGGATTCACCGTGCGGGTGCAGGGTCCACAGCGTTGCAGAGGAAGGGGCCCAAGTCAAGGTGCCTGGGACTTGCAACCCAGTGAAGGTTAAGGGGCCCCTTTATGATGCATCAATGCTCCCTTTCACCGCTCGAGCCTCCTCCCCTGCCCAACCAAATTTGGTAGGATCCTACTAATGCCGCCTTGGATACACGTTCTAGGATGGAAGTTACGGTTGTTTTTGACAGGCCAAGCTCTTTTAGTAGGTTGTATAGGGATTTCCTTGGTATACCCCTTGCTCTGACTTCTACAGCATATAAATTAACCACATAACCGTCTTTGGTTAATTCATTTGATAAGTCATAATATTTGTTAGTTTTTATTGTGTGGTGTTTAGGTATGTTTGTTTCCTACTGCAAAGTAAGTTCTATAAGTAATTTTATTAATAACGTGATGATTAAAGACAATCTTAGGCGTTATTTACAAATAATTTTTCAAACAATTCAATAGACAACTATTTACTTAGTCTACCCGTGACTACGATAAGTATAAAGTGTTTGAAGCGTCTGTGATAAAAATAATTCTGTATCGGCCGGATTGTACGCTGCTGAACACAGCCTCCCCCATTAAGGGTTTGACATAATCCCCACGCTCGGCAGACGTCTTGGGGATCGCAGTTTAAGATTGCACTTACTCAGAAGGCGCTGCTGCACCTTCCGGTAAAAATAATACTATCCGCAAATGTTTGGTGTGTCAAAATAATATTTAATTCTTTGAATTACGTTATTTCTTTCCAAAATTACAATGAGAGTAAAATTATAGTCATGCGCGGGATATGAACCCGCACTATCCACCATTATAGCCGGGTTCTAATTTGTCCACACGTTAACCCTTTTATGGGGATGGAGCGACATCTATAGTTCTTACATTATCACCTATAAAAAACACAAAACTGAAACAAAATAACAAAACTTTGAAAAACACAAACGTTTTCATTTTATTCAACGACAGACTCCCTTCCGAACATTTCATATATATCAACCCGCATATAGGCGGTTACACATATAAGCGGCTTATGTTGAACCGTCTGTATTTGTGTTCGGATAATACTGGAGCATATTGAATGAACTCCGGAAAGGAGGTTTTATTTCCACAATTATTTGGGATACCATTTTTTGTTTTAGGGAGCGTCGGGAAAGTTTGGTAGCTGTTGGTCTTAGAGCGAATTTCAGCAATCGCTGACATTGACCTATATATACTAGATGCGACATCTCATACGATGATAGTCGACCAGTGCAGGTAAGCCGGCCGGCATACTCTCCCAAACACGCAGCTGGGCACTCTAAGAGATTACACGCGCTTTACGTTCGAAAAAAATATATTTTCAATTGTTTATTTTTCGAATATATAGGTCAATGATCGCTGATGATTTTATACAATCACATCAACAGCCACCTAAACATTAAGTTTTTCTAGTACTGTCTGACACTTTTAAGTTCAGAGTTCAGTTAAGAGCTTAGGGCGCCCGCCGCGGCAATACTGGACCGCGCCGCGCTCCCTTTGAATAGACATTTGTATATTTACATCGAGTAAAGTATTAAAAAACATGAAATAATAAATTACAGGCACAAGAGACTTTTAACAACAAGTGGTCCTCGTGCTTATTCCGTAACAAACACATAATAATGTTTGTTAGGACTAACAAAAGTCAATTCTAAGAGGTTGTTAGCCTTTTTCAAATAACCCTGTATCCTTTTACATTGTTTTCTTATGGAGAATTTTAATTTTCCCGGACTTTTCTTGTGCCAGAACTCGTTTGTCAAACTCTAGCACCTTTAATATGACAAGGGGCTTGTCAAACCACGCAGGAAACTGACGTTGACAGTTGACAGCCCTCCAGAATGACGCAAAGATATTCGTTGACATGTCGGTTATTTCTCTTCTAAGTAATTGAAATAGCTCGAACTCCGACACACATTCTTGTGATTGACGGTAGATATTTCATTTTGAATGTCTAAAATGTGTTTTTTTCTTACGCTTTTTTTATTTTTCGCTCCGCGGCCAAATTACAATATAAATAATAGACACAGAAACATTCGCATTTAATTTAATATAAATTCCTATATTTAGCCATTAATAAAAGACAAGATTATGCGTATAAGATGAAACAAAATTTCGTCGTCTTAAATTGAATGCTGTTGTTAATATATATTATTTAAAAAAAACTGTGAACCGAAGTTTTGTCTTAACTTGACTCTTAACGGATGTTAAAGGTATTTTTTCCAGTTATATTGATTATAAAATAAAATTACTGAACCGACTTTGATGAAATTTCTATGGGAGTTTTATGGACTAGTCAACTTCTAATTTTTTGGGTTCTCTGAAAAATCTATTAATTTCCTCCAATAGGGCCGCTTAATTTTTCTAGCCGCACTGAACGCAGCGATCCTATTGGTAGGCTTTTCCTCGCACAGCGATCATTTCCCTCGCACATGTTTTTTGGAATCGCAAATCAACCGGGGTGAATGACTCTTGTACAATACACACTTTTACAAGTTCTATAAATCAATATCGATATAAGCTGCGGCTTTTGATTGCCAATATTCATTTATTACAATCACAATAGAGGTAGAGATGGGTTAAAACCTCATTTCAAACAAAGGCTGGCTAACAGAAATATTTTAAATATGGAAATTGATGTCTGGCGGGAAGTTTAAAACATTATCAGTTTTATAGCTTTTATTGTTTGTTAACTATTCAATTGCTACAAAAAAGGTTTTTTTTTTATATATATCAAGATCTTTTTGGGGAGTCCGACTTGCACTTGGCTGGTTTTTAGTATTTATTTAAAATTTTTAAGGAAACGTGTTTCGGACTTTTCTTGGTCTTAGATAATGTGATCAAAATTAACATATAATTTTCATACTGCTACAAACTAAATACATTTAGCAAAAAATCTGTTCAAGTAAAGCTTTTTTGCACTTATCAACCTTTTTTAAATAGGGTCCCGTTTTCTAGTAAGTAAAATATATACATACATACATACATACATAAAATCTCGCCTCTTTCCCATAGGGGTAGGGAGGGACCACAGATTTCCACTTGCTACGATCCTCACACATCTTTCGCTTCATCTACACTCATCAATCCTTTCATACATAAGCGTTGGCTTAGGGCACTCCTGACCTAGCCTTTTCTCAGAACCTCTCAAATCTGATACCATGAAAATATATAACATATTGAAAAGAATATACAACAAATTTGAAAATAAAATTTAACTTTTCTTATATACCGAAATGCATAAGAGAAGCATAAAGCTCAACGGTTGCGTTTTGAAAGACGAATCGATACTATCAATCTCTTAATTTATTCCATCGTGAATACTCGAATCACCCTTGCGTGCTCATCCTCGATTAGTTATAGATTTGGGAGACCAATACCGCACCAATCTACGTTCAATTCGAATTGGAGTTGATAGAATACAGTATCGATACCAATTTGGGTTTAAATACGACTGAATTGGAAAAGCGTTCTGTGTTTTTTATTCAAAAACAGCTGTACCTTACGGTTTAATGTAAACTATGATGAAAAGTGATAATAATTACGATAAAAAGAATACTACGTGTTACCCCCGAAACTAAAATATGAAACAATGATAGCTGAGCGGTGATAGGTATGAACTGCCGTGCCCCAGGTCCATAGTTCGATTCCGCGCTGATTACAGCTTGACCGCAAGGTGGAAGACATTTTGTGATAGCTCACTAGCTTTCCCTGTACCTCAAACTGATGAATTCCGTCACAAGACGATCTACACTGCGCTCGTCACCTTGAGATATACAGTTGTTAAGTCTCATGTGCCTGTAATTTTACTGGCTCTCAAGGACTGCTGCCACTGTTAAGTGCATGGCGCCAGATTTTCTACTTGAGGTTGGTAGTAGCCACGCGAGCATTCCCAAAATGCCTTTTCAGCATGCGGTAAAGGACAAGCTGGCGGTGGGGTTCGAAGCATGGATCTGCGGCACTAGAGTCCATAGCTATTACGGCTCGGCCATCATGGCATCACTTTCACGTTAAAACAATAAATTGAAAGCAAATTTCAACAAAATTTAGCAAAACCAATATAATATTTTTTACTTACAAATATAACTGTATTGAATTGGACTATTATTTTAGAATACCGTATCTTTGTTTAAACTTACTAGTAAAAATACAAGCTGACAACGAGTAGCTTCTGTTCAGGTACTGTACTGTACCAGCCGGATTATCTACTGCTGAACATAGCCTCGCCCATCATGGGGGGTTGCCATAATCCCCACGCTTGGCAGGCGTCTTGGGGGTCGCAGTGTGAGATATCAGTTCCTCAGAAAGCGCTGCTGCCCACTTTCTGGTGTGTTACCTTTAGTTGCCTCTTACGACACCCACGGGTAGAGATAGAGGGTTGACAGACATTCTAGCCCGGCACCCCACGGGTAGTTCAGGTAGAACTTGATATTATAACGGTCCTTTGAATGCTACTTAGTTAAAACCGGGAACATAAAACGGATATTGTTAAAGGTACACTTTTCAAATAAACTTAGTTGTCTGTCTCTGGATATACCCAGGACCTTGCAATTTCAACACAATGCATAAGCCTAACCTTACTAATCGGTCTACGTTATCTATTGTTTATTCCAATGGCAGCTTATTCTAATACCAGGAACATCCAATAAGCCTTATCTTATTTGCATATTAGGTACCAAGAATCATTCAAGACGTAGAGATTAAATCGTCAACTCCATAAATACTAGGTATTACCTACATTGATTAGAAGCGTCGCATCTGCTGAGTTAGGTGTCTGATTGAAAGCCCGCACGTCCACAAATATAGATAATACTCGTAGTATAAGTGAAGACCACAGAAGAAAAATACGTGATGCTACTTAATATAACAAAGTTTACTATGTCATCAAGTGGCTTATCATTATTACAAAATTACAACAGAAAAAAATATGCCGTTATAAATGCCCGTGAGGCGCTTGCCTAATGTCACCTCTCCATTTCTTCCTGTGGGTCTCGTAAAAATAAGAGTAACACACCAGAAGGTGGGCAGCAGCGCTTTTTGAGATACTGATATCGCACATTGCGATCCCCAAGACGCCTGGCAAGCGTGGAAATTATGGCAAACCCCCCATAGTGAGGAAGTCTGTCAGCAGTGAATGATCCGACTGATACAGTATGAGTTAAAATTAGTCATGTGCGGGATTCGAACTCGCACCATCCACCTCTATAGCCGCTAAGCCAACATGACATAATATGACACAATCAATTTTTCCTTTCGTTCTTTCCCATCGTATGGAACGATATGGATGGAACGACACCTCGAGTTCAACTTATTTATATTGTAACTAACAAGTTTTTTTTACAATGAGCTTTAAAATTTTAACTGATGACGCAACCCTATAATTGTAGTATTTTTATTTTTGCCATTACTCTTACCATAGTAGAAACTACTATGGAGGTACGGTGGTACGGGCACAGAATAAAGACGTGTGCCGTCTTTCTTGTTTTTTATAAGTTGTATCTTTTATAAGTGTGTATTTACAGGAGATTATTTAAAAAAATCTCTTATCCTATTTAAATTTTGCGTAGTTCTGTTTCACTCAGTCGCATGTTTTTTTTTTATGTTATTGTAACTGAATAAGGTCGAGGCGCACCTGATGTTAAGCGATATCCTCTGCCTATAACGGATGCATTTCATCACAAGTGGCGAACTGCACTGCGGCTATCATTTGAGACATACTTGTTAAGTCTCATTTGCCTGTAATTACACTGGCTCTCAAGGACTGCTGCCGAAACAAACCGTTAGGTGCTTCGTGACAGATTTTCTATTTGTGTGTTGTAGCTAGCCAGGCGGGCATTCGCAAAATGCCATTCCACCATGCGGTAAAGCTCAAGCCTGCGGCGGGATTCGACCATGGACCTGAAAAACCTTCCCATATAGCGCACGTTGTGCCAAACATCCTGTATATTTTTTACTATGGATTAGACATACCACGCTTTTCGCGTCGCCTCCTCTTCTCGACGCCGCTTTTCGTCTTCCGCCGCCCTCTTCTTTCTTATCGACTCCAACGTGTCCACCTCAAATAAACAAAATAAATATTTGAGAAAACATTTGATCCATGGACCTGCTGCGAGGCAGTCTATAGCCAATGCCACTGAGCCATCACTAAATATGAAATGCTATGTGAAATGAGGTCTTTCGTTCTACGCCCTCAGTCTAATATTTTCAAAAGACTACCATTTAACCATTTAAACCATTTATTGCTGTCATAATTGCAGGTACATTATTTATATATTAATTGATTTTTATACATTATTATTATTCTTAATTATTTATAGAATTAAATATCAAAATCCACATGCATTAATACAATTCTATGTTTTAATTACTATATCAGCCGGATCGTCCACTGCTGAACATCCCCCCTATTAAGGGGGTATTTGCCATAATCCCCACGCTTGGCAGGCGGCTTGGAGATCGCAGTGTATGATAGTAGTTCTTTAGAAGGCGCTGCTGCCCACCTTCCAGTATAATTATTCCCTTAGTCGCCTTTTACGACACCCACGGGATGATATGGGGATGTGCAATTCTAACCACCACCCCACGGGGAATGTTTTAATTATTACGGAAATATTCTTGTTCATTTCATACTACTACTATAAATTTCCCACCAAGGAGGTGAGCAGGTCGCATCTCATTCTCCTTGTAGAAAGGACCTCCTTGTGAGGCTACGTAACGTCTGCGTAACAATAGTGAGGTATTTTCATCAAATCAAATCATTTATTTGCTAAAATACATGTCACATAAGATCGTATAA